>CM075773.1:61661595-63152428 GCA_037974665.1 Ehretia macrophylla
TGTTCTCAAAAGATTAGTTACAGAATTAGAAAACGTGAATTTACAAATTCTATCTCTTAGGCTCGAATTTGAGTAAGGCTTGTGAAAATCCAACCAAAAAAAAATATTGGATTTGCAAATGAATTTCTCAAAATTTTGTGGAATTCATTTATTCCAAATAGACTTTGGAATTGGCTACCATGTCTGAGAAGAGTAACTCAAATTTCCAGAGTTAATGCGATGAAGAAGAAAAGCTTTGATTTGCAATGATATATTTGCCCCTCCAAAATTTGAATTAATTTGGTCACGTGCCATGACATGTGAAATCACTGTTTAATTTTTGGACGGAATTGGCTAAAATGACTAACGACATTCACACCAATTTGAAGATAAAGGATAAAAATATCATATACACATAAGATAAGGGACCATTTTGCTAATTTACTTACAACTTTTCTTGATTCCATATTTGTGGTGAGTTCTGGGAGGCCAGGCCAATGCATAAAAGGTTTCTCTGGGATTATTATTGTTGTTTGGTAATAATATTTGATGGTGCCACATGAACTTGAGCAGAAAGTCCAAGTCTTATAAACTAACCACATATAGTTTATAAAAGCAATATCAACGAGCATGGTCTTCTATCATTTACTTCATTACTTGGCTGCTCAATATGTAGAAGCTGAGAAGATAAGCCCCATATGATCACTATTAAATTGTTACATCATCTAAAAGTTTAAATTGTCAGAGATTAATGTTATCTCTAATACACGCTCTGCATGTACAATCGAGATTCATTTTTTAGCTTGATCATTTCATGTTTTCAAATGAACGGCAATGAGACTTGAACCTCCAAGACCATTTGGTAACCTAGAATTTAATATCATATTAAATTACAACCTTACCTAAAATAATCTATTGATCATCTTTAGCATAAATTTTCACATCTGGATCAGGAAAGCTTAAATTTATAACAACAAACTCTACTTCATCTCATTGAGCCTCTCCAGTTTCCAGACAACTTAACTTACAACTTAGTACCTAATGATCAGAAGTTCATTCAACTGCAGGTTGTCAAAGAGGCAATGAGGTTCTCCACGATTTCTGAAATAGTGGAAAATATTTTCTGTTTTGTTACAGTTTGTAGACGTCAAAATCTACAATTACGAATTTTAGGCCACCAACAACCTACAAGGACAGAAGGCGAGAAAAAGCGGTGTAAGTCTTAGGACACTGGTATAGTGCCGGCCGAAGACACTTCGATACTCAAGTCAGTAGGTTATCGGAAAGGATAAGAAAACGAGAAAAATAGGAAGGGAAAGGCAGAGACTACCGTAGTATCGACGTCGATTGGGAGTGTAGGCCGTGGAGATGTAGAGGGGAAGAGAGGAAGTAATGCTAGTGCGGCTAGTATTTGATGCCCTCTCTTTGTGTAGGCGTGACCTACTTATAGGTGTGGTCAAGCCAAGAGTCACGGACTCTTGGGACTTGTACTCTCAGTATACTACCTGATTACTTATCGCGTAGGATAAAGGTAGTCTCCATCCCAAATCTTTCGTCGATCATCTGCTTCTCGTAGGCTGGGCGAATGCGATAGGTCGAGAGTCGCTTATCCCCTGGGACTATCAACTCGAGTAGAATACTTCGAGGAAGTAATTACTTATCCTGTAGGATAAGCCTCCATCCGAATTTGTCGATCGTCGTTCGCTACAGTAGTCTGGTCCTTTAAGGTATCTTTCTCGATTGCTTATCTGTTACGGTAGGCTAGTCCTTTAAGGACTCTTTCTTGGCCGTTTATCCGTTTGTACCCGGCAAAGCCATGGGTCGTGCCTGAGTCCGTCGTCGGTCACCTACATGATATAGTCTGTTCTTTGGGCCTAGCGTAAAGCTTAGGGCATCTGCATAGGCTCCTTCAGTAGTAGGTTGCGACTCAAGGTGCTACATGCGGGCCTTGGCCCAAACATTAATGTCGTTCGGGACTAAGTAAACCATCGTGGTTGGACCGAGGGTCCAAGCCCATTTTTTGCATCAACACAGCTGAACAATATATATAGTGCAATGAGTCACTCTTCTTAGACAGGGTACATTAAGAAAATAATGCTTATCCATAAAGTACATTTGTGAAAATGATTTAAGAAACATTAGCTTTTAGTATGAAATTTAGGGTGTAATGTAAATTCTCTAAAAATATGTAATGTAAAACCAATTTATTCAACTTTCTAACCACACTATTGAAGTAGTATAATATCTAACCACTCTAAATACTATATCATTAAAAAAGTCAAAATAAATAAGCACTTATTTTCTAAACAAAAAATGTGACAGTGAACACTATTTTACAAAGATCAAGTCTAGACACATGTACGTATCTCATTTCCTCAAGTTGTTACCTCTACAAAGTTCACGTCATCGTCTTCCTAATTTGATGTCATTCTTATTCCTTACTCATATGATCTACTTATAAATCCATTTCTATTTTCTCCCAGGTCATAGATAATGGATTTATAAGGGTTATCAATAAAGCATTTGTAATGATTACTTAATAATACACTAATAGTAATTGAGTTAAATGCATTAATATATTAATTGAAGTAACTGTATAGTACCATGCTCTTTTAAAAGAAGCTCATTACTTGTCACCTTCTAAAATTAAAATCTATGCTTATAGCACGTGACAATCACCACACACTAGTGCAAGGGTCAAACTTACTTTTCAATATTTATTACGAGTCACTAAATTATTAAAAATGCTTCAAATGTAGTTATCTCCAAATAACAATAACAAACATGTATTAACTAACTTCAATGTCTAAAATTTATTTTCTACAAAGATAGATATACTTAAACTAATACATAAAGGAAGTGAAGCTAAAGCGAAATTGTCCCATAATGTCATCGATCAATCTCGAACTTCAATCTATAATATATTCTTGTTTCACAAATCGTGTCTTCTGTCTGAAATCATATTAAAGAATGAGCTACAATACTGAGTAAGTACTCACAACTTGTTGGCATGACACAAAATAATTTAACAAATATCTTATTGATCAAAGTAGTTTAACATATAAAGTCCAAAGCAAATTTGTCATAGCATACATACTAAGTAAAATTTCCATAAGGTTCATAAACGACTATGATTACAAAGATGTAATCACCAAAGTCACAAAGAGCTATATATCGACTAGCCATACATAGATCTTCAAAGACAGAGATTGAAACTAATTCCAAATAACACATCACAATGTATACAAAATCACAAAGATTAATTCCTTAAAGGGGCACATAACGAAAATCAATCATAGTTGACTTGTGCATAAGAGTTACATAAATAATTCTCATAAACTAACTTTCAATGTCGAACACTTCACAAAATTCATACATGTCATACCAACGTCATTTGTCAGATAAAATTTTTGCGAAGTAAGTAAATAACGCTAACTTGAAAAAAATAAAGTCCCATTCTATTTTAAAAAAAATTGATTTTAATAAAATTATTAGAACTCAAATAGTCACTACTTGCTTGATAAAACACAATTTTCAGAAACATAGTTTAAACTAAAATAACTTAAGTTTCTACTTCAGATAACAAAGCTTTCAATTTTGAAAATATAATAGAATATAAAAATACTTTCATTTGAAGCAATATTTTATAAACGCTTAAATTTCAAACAAAAACTAGTCGCGAGTACTTACGTTAAATGTGACACGAAAAATTCCATTCGAATCCAAAATTGTGATAATTAAGCTCCAACTAGTCAATATCAAAGTAACGTTAAGCTCTACTATACTAACCATTCGCAAGTTTTCTATCACTCTATAATAATTTTCTTCTTTTTGCACTTTTCACTCACTGTTACATCTCCTAGAAAATATTCGATAAATGCTACTATAACCACGTGGCTTGACACTTTTTGAATCATACACTAAATTTTCTATTTCTTAACCATAACATTACGATCTCAAAAAGCGTCTTCCGAAATATGACTCGCAGTAGTACGTATTGTTTACTCGCAATTAGTCAATTAACATTTGGTCTTTATATGACACATGCGAAAGATTGAACACATTTAGACCTGATTTAAGATGTGAGTCATATGTAGATGAATAAAATTAGACCAAGTGCCCAACTCTGATACCATGTTAAAAAGCTTGAGGGTTCATTCTAAAACAAATTGGTGTCAGGTTGAGTAGTCCAGTATTTAATAAGGTGGTCTAAAAATTTATATTTTTTCGATGTGAGATAAATGTATATTCTAACAGTATTTGCACAAATTGAGATTCAATTATCAACAATCAAATAAGGCAAGAGCTATACTTTCTCTTCGTAGGAAGTTTTTCATTCTTTTAATTTTTCCATCTAGCAAGCCTTATCTAACCAATAGAATGTCTCGAAACCACTCTTTATTAACATTCTCATTGCCTCAATGTTACTACACATGGTCAGATTGTTTCACTTATAAAACTTATGCATAACCAGTAAGAAAACTACATAAACACCATAGAATTTGCAGCATCATACTTTTAATAACAAGTTATCATCAATGGAAAATTATGTTCAGAATGCTTAAGCAACTTTAAATGCACTTAGAATCCAAACATGTCCTCTAATGCTCCAAACCTTTTCCCATCTCTCGTATAAGTCCAAATAAAAGTTAGAATTATGGTGTTTTGTCATACAATGAAATAGGAAGTGGTATTATAATTGTAGTCCTCGAAACTTTACTCACTTTCACTTTGTAAGAGGTACAGATTGTTCCTATCATTTCTTCTTGATCATCATATTCTTGACGAGCTTCTTTTTATTGGACTTTTACAAAAAGAAAATATTGTACCTCAAACTATTCTCATTGAATTCGATGATGAGAGCAATATTTTACCCAATACTCTCCTCCTAGAAGTGAAGTTTTTTTTTCTTACTAGTTCATATGGATGGCCTACAACTTAACTCCACAAAATTAAGCACATGAATGCCGGGCAACTACGGAGAAATGTTATCAAATAAAGAAAATCTTAGTTTTTCCAAGAACCTTATCAATCCAATATAACTAAATGTTGATCTATGCAATGTTCGGAAAAAAATTCTTTGAGCGGCATATACAACTCAATGCTTTCTGAAACTTATAATAAGTTTTTCCTTAATCCTATAACCATTTTATGTAAACTTCATTTCCTGTGCTTGCTCCACTGCTTAATTAAAAGTCTACAACTTAAGAAGTCTTCACCAAAAATTATTTCTTGACTTAGGAGTCATGCACTTCCTAAACATTATAAAGTGTCCAACAATCAACAAAAACCTAGTTATAAAAAACTCAAGCAAAACAAATATAGTAGCATGATAAAATTCATACCTTCACAAATATCTTAAATAGAAATGGTCTCAAATCTCGAGAAACGTCACTTTCTATCTTTTATGATATACATTCTTTATGCCAAATCTAAACCTCTCAAAAACAAATCAAGTTACATTCCAAAACTTTCAGGATACATTCTTTCCATACTTCCATTATAATCAAATATTTTAACCTCAAATAATTTATCTTTTGTACTTTTATGTAATAATTCTTTCACTCAAAGCAAAGAAATTTGGCCAAAATCACACAAATCCCTAAAATATCAAGGATTAAAACTATCATAAACGATATCACAATGGATATAATTCAAAACTATATAAAGAAATTAGTATCTCAAGGACCATAAACTTATCATCAACAAATTTAGAGTTGAAATTTTTTCTGAATTCTAAATCTTCAAACCTATTGTTCTGATATCATTTAATTGTCACATCCCCGAAACCAAAATCCATGCTTATAGCATGTGACAATCGCCGCACACCTAGTGCAAAGCTCAAACTCACTTTTCAATACTTATCACGAATCACTAAATTATTACAAATACTTTAGATGCAATTATCTCCAAATAACAAAAACAAAGATATATTAACTAACTTCAACGTCTAAAATTTCTTTCCAAACAATGGTAGAGATTTTATAAACTTAAACTAATACATAAAAGGAAGGCGAAGCTAAAAGGAAACCATCCATAACAAAAAACATAAGCTAAAGCAAAACTTTTTTTTTTTCTTTTACTAAGTAATCAAGTGAATTCATTCCAAATCAACAATTCTCAACAAACAATGTACAAAGCAGGCTAAATCCAAGACCTATTCTACCAAAAACTCAATATTTCACCTTTTACAAACTTTAATTTTTTATTCAAGTAATTGTTTTTACTCTATGGTGAAAGCGAATCTTTTGCCTAACAATAGCCATACTCATTGCAAAAAGTTGCTCCTTCGAAAGAGAACTTCTTCCATGAATTTGATTGTTCCTCTCCATCCAAAAATTATACACTATTGATCCAACAAGAAGTCTAGTTAGAACTGCTTGAAGACTTGAACCCCTGCAAAAACAATTGATCCACTGTATGATGTTGTCCTAGCTTGTAATCTGGTTATCAATTAAGCACATATTAAGACCCTTTTTCCAAATTCTCGCACAGAAACTACATTGAAGAAATAAGTGATCCCTTTTCCAAACCCAAATGGTGGAAATAAGTGATCCCTTTTCCAAATCCAAATGGCGAAATTCACATAAACTATTACTACTCAGTCCCTAAGAGAGGATCCTCCAAATCCAGTTTGTGAAGCTATGTTTCTGAAGGTAAAGTGAATCCTATCCCAACAAAGGTAGAGATTTTAGTAGTTTTGAATCATATTTCAAGATAGTTTCAAAAAGTACTATTACGGTAATATACTTAAAATTTTTAATGTGAATATAATTGTAACATATTTTTTAAGTAACTAAATTGTGTACTCAACTCTCCATGTCGTTGTAAAGAAAATTGAAACCAACGGATTATGATCAGTTTGTAATATATATATTTATTAACTACGTTTGACAAAGTTAAAAATTACAAGAGATCAAAGTTTTGATCAATAAAGAAGAAGTAAGCAGATAGGACTCGGAAATGCAATGCCTTGTGAATCAACTATTTCCTAATGCGTTAGTCATTACAATTAGCTAAAAGACTTTTTCAGTAGTTTAATCGGAATTAACTAGCGCAGTATATAGAGGGGGGGGGGGGGGGGGGGGGGGTGGAATTTAATGTATATATATATTTAAAATATATAGGTTCGCCCCCCATAAATACTAAAAAAAGTTGTCTTAAGTACACAACTTCCTAATTAGTTTGGTGGTTGGCTATATTTAAGTTTAGCTGAACGTCACGTGTTCGAGTTTTAACGGTAATTTTTTTTTTTTGTTTTGTTTTGCTGCCAGTTTGAACTGGCTTTTAAGGGAAAAAAAAGAGAAAATTTTACTACGCACCCCTGTATTATACGAAAGTATCACGCTAACCCCCTGTGTTCACAAAACTATCAAAAACCCCCTATCTTTTTTGAAACGTATCACACCGCCCCCCTGGTCCATAACTCTGTGAGCTGTGTCATACACGCGCTTGTTGCTACATGTATACATGTTTTTGCTCATATTAAATTCTTGTCCTTGCCTAAAATACCCTTCCATCTTCATCACCATAACCAATACTAACACCTACACCACCTTCATCACCATCACTAATACCAATACCACTGCCTTCATCACCACCACCATTACATTATTTCCTTTCTAAAACACAATCTTCATATGATAGCAATCACCTGCTATTGTTTCAAAATAGTAACGGCTATATATTTAAGTGCCATATATGCCTAACTCTGCTATGGCGAAGAACAGAAACAAGAAGAAGAAAAATGGCTCAGCTTCAATGGATGTAAATGCCCCTGAAGCGATGGACACTTCGGAGTCTGCAGCTTCCAAAACATCTATCGGCGGGCCTCAGAAAAATAAAGAAAGGGGTACAGATGAAGAGATCAAAGAACGTGCGAAAGATGAAGGCTATAGCAAAAACTGGATTACTGAACTTGGAGAACATGATATCCGTGATTCATTGCGTTGGTGATGACATTTTTTATGGATATGTTACTTTCTGCTGCAAAAAAAAAAGTGTCATATATACCTACTATCATTGTGTGAATGTGCTGTAGCAAATAGACAAAGATTTGCAGAATAGCCAAGTTACTCATCTATTATAGAATGAAGTAAAAGAAGACAATTTATCTACAAAACCACAGACCCATTTGGCCATTTTGCATAAAAATCAAAATTTGGCCATAAAAAAAGCTCTCACCTCAATTTTTTTTTTTTTTTTTTGTGTTTGCATAAAATAAGACAATTTAGCTAAATTGACTTCTTTTACGCAAAACCAACAACAGTGTTCTTGAAAAAATAATTTATCTCGCAGGCGGGGGGGGGAAAGGACGGGTGAGGAAGATGACAAGGCTTTTTTTGTTTTAATTTTGTTTATTTTCTTTTTTTGGTGAAAAGAATGGGTGGAGAGAGAAAAAAAAAAGAAAAAAAGCATAATATAAGGGTATAAAAGTCATTTAACTTATTTATTTAACGCCGTTAACTTAAAAGTGACGAAAGGGGGCAGTGTGATATGTTTTAAAAAAGATAGGGGGTTTTTGATAGTTTTGTGAACACAGGGAGGTAACGTAATACTTTCGCATAACACAGGAGAACGGAGTGAAATTTTCTATAAAAAAAAAAGATGAAAGGCTAACTGCTAGTTTGAACTGGATTTTAAGGGAAAAAAAGATGAAAAGCTAGGGAAGTTGTGGCACTTCCCCAAACCCATTAGGAGGAAACAAAAAGCAGATATCAGTTGATCTGATCAATTGATCAAAATAAGTACTTCAGATGTAGTTATCTCCAAATAACAATAACAAACGTATATTAACTAATTTCAATGTCTAAAATTTATATTTTTCAAACAAAGGTAGAGATTCATATACTCAAACAAATACATAAAGGAAGACAAAGCTAAAGGGAAACTATCCCATAGTAGAAAACATAAGCTAAAGCGAAACCTTTTTTTTTTTTTTTTTTGCTAAGCAAGCAAGTGAATTCATTCCAAATCAACAATCCTCAACAAATGAAGTACACAACAAGAAAAATCCAAGACCTATTCTAGCAATAACTCAATACTGCACTTTTTACAAATTTTCCTATTCAAGTCATTGTTCTTTACTCTATGGTGAAGGCGAATCCTTTGCCTAACAACATCCATACTCATTGAAAAAAGTTAATCCACTGAAATGACACTTCTACCATGAATTCGATTGTTTCTCTCCATCCAAATATTATAGACTATTAATCCGACAAGAAGTCTAGTTAGAGCTGCTTGAAGGCTCGAACCCTTAGAAAAACAATTGCTCCACTGTATGATATTGTCCCAACTCGTAATCTGGTTATCAATTAAGCAAATACTAAGACCCTTCTTCCAAATTCTCGCACATAAACTACATTGAAGAAATAAGTGATCCCTGTTTGTTAGCCTAAAGGCTTTAAATCCTATATTTTGATGATAACTAAATCTTGATTATGAAATTGATCTATTGACTAATCATATCTTGTAATGAGTTTATTGTTTGAGAATTAGTCAAAGCTTGAAGGATATTCAATATATTAGGTAAGCTCATAAGGTTTGGAGTAATGCTCATGGAAAGTAATGATCAAGCAAAAGGCATCCTCCAACGAGAAGATCAAAGTACTTTAATGGTCAAGATTAATGAAGAATGATGTTGATCAAGCTCAAATGATCTAATCATGAAGATAAAATGAAGAGCTCATCATCATCAAGCTCAAGTGTCTTTTTGTCAAACTCTTTACAAGCTCAAGTTGTAAAGATTCAAGTGAAGATCTTTGTAGATGAAAAATGGGTTATAAGAGAAGACGTGGTGACATAAGGGGTACCGGTTGGGACTTGACTGGGGTTTTGGGGCTTGCAAATGGTATATGCCCAATAATGATTCTCAAACAATGTTTTTGAAATGTGTGGAAAATACCTTATAAGAAATTCTCAAAAGAAACACTTTCAAAAGAACCAACCCTAGCAGTTTTGATCCTACCGGACGACCCCACGGTGACCGGTCGACCAGTGGCCAAAGGGTCGTCCGCCCGAGACCTGTCCACCGGATGAGGGTCTCTCGACCGGTCGACTGGCGAATAGGGGTCGACCGGTCGGGCCAAAATGCTGATTCAAAATATAGCCGTTTGTGAACGTTGGGAGCATTAATTATACCATTTTTCAGCTCTATTAGTGTCTCTCAACTGCAAAATCTTAAGGGATTTTTGAATCAAAGCAATTACTATTGAGTTCTTTCATAAATTTCATATTTGAATCATCATTGAGCTATACTTGATCAAGAAATTATGAGCAATATTGAGAGAAGCATTCATTGTATTTATCTACCCTACAAGAGGGTTTTTATTGTGCATCTCAAACACTTATCAAAAGAGAGAGTTAAACACTTTGAAAGGAAGGATTTCCTTGTCAAAGGTGTTGGGGTTAAAGCTTTGTATTGAGAATGATTTTTCTATTATAAAAGTTTAAACTAGCATTGTAGTTGGTTTGTGGACTCACCAACATTTGAAGAGCCATCATAGTGAAGATTGTTGATATCCTAAGCGGGGAGCTTAGGTCGTGGACTTAGGCGGAGGACAAACCACATTAAAATCGCGATTTGCAATCTCTTTTTCTCAACTCTCTCTTTGCATTATTTTCTGCACACCAAGTGTTTGATAAATTGCCTCACTTACAATTTTTATTGCTATAGTGCATATTTGTTTAAGATTGTTTTTGATTAATCATTGCAAGTATATTGCCTAGTCGAAAAAGTAGTAGCATTACCTATATAGCCTAATTTACCCCCTTCTTCGGTTTAATTAAGGGACAACAAGTAGTATCAAGAGCTAGGGCTTTACATATAGCTTAACATCTAGTAAAGTCAAGATAATGACGTATACTACTACATCTCCTCACATTGAAGGATATTCAATTGATAGACCTCCTTTGTTTATAGGAACCGATTTCATGAGGTGGAGGAATCATATGGCAATATATATTCAATCCGTGGACTATACACTGTGGCATATTGTTGAGCATGGGCCATACGAAGTTGAAGATGAGTCAACCGAGCAAAACATTGCCAAATTGACCAAAAATGGTCAAGCTATGCATATTCTCTATTGTGCTTTCAATGATCAAGAGTTTGAACAAATTCGAGAATATACATCCACACATGAGATATGGAATCTCCTTGAAGAACTAAATTAAGAGCAAAAATGAGATAATAGAGGAGAATCAAGAGAAGAAGAAAATGTTGCATGCTTCGTTATAATGGATGAAGAGGTAAACCTATCTTATGAATCTTATTGCTCTTCATCTAGTAACAATGATCTTACAATGGATGATTTGGAGGACGTCATTTCTAGTGTTCATTATGAACTAACGTTTGCTATATCTAGAAATGTGAGAATTCTTGAAAAAATGAAAGGTGTCATACTTGATTTAAAAGAGTTTGAAAAGAAGAATGCTCACGTTATTAAAACCAACTATAAGTTTGAAATAGAAAACACTTTCTTGTTTGACAAAGTCTTAAACGACGAGATTTATTGTTTGAAGAAAATGTATGATGAGTTAAATGAAAGAATCACTAAATCTTGCAAGGAAAAAAAAAAGGATATTGTGCATGATTTGCAATACATAGCATGTAAATTAAATTTGTTAGGATATAAACCATGTCTTACTCAAAATCTCTTGAAGAAATGTTTTTTCAAATATTCAAATCCTAATGTGTCATCTTCCTTTAAAGTAAATCAACGTGATTATTGTGATGAAGTAGAACAACTTGCTTTATTGTTTCATGGTAGCAAACTACTTGAATATGGAACAAAAGTTCCTTGGTGGCTAAAACACAAATGGATTGTTAAAGCTACTACAAATGAAACTCACCCTCGAGGACCCAATTAAGGATGGGTACCTAGATCTTGCTGTGTTGTAGGAATGTCAAGCAACACCAAAGAAGATGGTGATGCAACTTATGAAAAAATGCAAGATCATTGAGATAAAGAAGAAAATGTAACATTGAAATTATTTTTGCTTCTTGAAAATGGTTTAAAATTCAACTTGATTAGTCAACTATATGTTATCTTACATGTGTGAATGAAAATAAAAATGATGATACATTATTTGTTAATTGAGTGAAAAGGTTGATGCTAAATGTAATAATCTTGGCTAGAATATTCATTTTCTTAGAATTCCTTCAAATTGGTTAAATTAAGTCATACTTGGTATTTGAATATGTAGTACATCCAATAAGATATGAATACATTCACACAATAGAAGTCATTTTAAGTGAAAATGAATTTGAGATACTTCCAAAGAATGTTAAAAGATAACATTGTGAAAACTAAGAAACAATTCTCTTTTGAGGAAGATGGAATGAACATTGATGGAGAAGATTATGAGCATGAAAGTGAGGTTTGGGAGATTTAGATGATTTACATGTCTCTTTAATGTTAGAATTCAAAAGATAAAAGCTAAAGGAACCTTATCACCTATGTGACCCTTGAATCAATTTCTTTTTGGTTAAATTTTGTGGTATAAAATTAAATTGAATGAATGAATACTTATGTATGAATGTCATATGAAGTGAATCATATATACTTGAGTTTGATATTATCAAATGTTGAATGTGATAATTGCTGCAAGTGCAAAATAAATGGTTGAATTGTTGAATGACATGCATGATGAAATGTGATGCAACTTATGAGTTTGATTCTCTACTTAAAATGATAGTTTTAATTGATGGAAATGGGTTGAAAGAATAAGTGAATATGATCTTTTGATGTCCAAAAGAAGAATGACATTATATGTTCTTTTCTTGACATAAATGTTATTACATCTAGAGAAGAAGTGGAGTAATGAGGAAAAATATTGAAGAACTTCAAGAAACAATATCCACATTTTCTAATCATAGGAAAACATTAAACAAAATGTTGGGAAATCATATGTGCTTACATGGCTCATTGAGATATTAAAAATATGTAATGATTACAATATTTGAAATATTTGGCTTCTCTTTATCATGCACACACATGGAGTTTATCATGAATCTTGAAAATTCTCAATCTTCTAAATGATAATGACAATACTTGATTATGATATAAAAATAGCATGCTTGCTTGAGTTTTATTTTGATTCCATCTTGAAAAGATATTAGTGCATCAAATGTATCTCGATAAGAGAATAATTCCTTAAAGCATGTAAAGTGTATTTTAATTAAGCAAATAAAGGGAAAGTCAAAGTTCTTCCTCACACTACAAATCAAGAAAGGATGTTCACAAGTCAAACCAAGATTACAAAGGAATCAAACCAAGAAGTTTGTACTTGTTCATGGCAAAGGAATTAAGAACTCAAAAGAGGACATCAACCAAGTTCTACATAGATAAGAAAAGGTATATTGGTTGAGAAAATGGAAGGATAGAGGTATGTCCTATAATGTATTTCATTCAACTACCTCTAACGTGTTGATAACAATGCACTCTTTGCTAAATAGTTATATTGCCCCAAAATTTTTATTACAGCATTGTAAAAGGAAATGTGAATTGTCTTTCAATCACCGTACCAAAACGTTATCATAACTTCTTGATGGATAGTGCTCTTGATCATATTTGACTTCATGAACATATGAAATGCATGAGAACTTTGATGATACCAATCTCTTTGCACCGAGAAAGATTAATGATGATATAGGCGCTCAAAAATATAGAACTCCAAGTGAATCTACTACATCAAGATCTCAAGAAAATAGATCTCCTAGTACTTCAAGGGATTAATCCAATCAAGGAGTTCAACCAATCTTATAGAAGGAAAAGCAACAAAGCGCAAATCAAGATAAACAACAAACATCCTATGAGCAAAGTATTGATCAAAACCTTTAAGATGTTGAAAGGATGTGAAGAATCATTCACATGATAGAATCCTAGGTAATTCACCAAAAGGTATAAGAACTCTCTTAAATTTAAAGATCTTTTTGAACATCATAGGTTTCTTTCTTAAATTGAACAAATTGTTGAAAATAATGTATTATAGCAATGAACATACTTGTTATGTTTGTCTCTTGTTATTGGTAAAGTAGTATGTCCATCTCATTACCATATGTATGTGTAAGTGATACATGTTGAAATATCAATGATCAATTATGTCTTGATAGAATATAGAATTCTTTAATGAATCTAATGTGCAAAATTGATACAATGACATAAAAGACTAATGTTTGCATGAGTTATTTGAATATGAAACATGTATGATAATTGTGACGCGTGAAAAAGTTTTGGTCTCTCTTTCTATCATACACGCACATAGTTTTTCTTGAATCTTGAAAATGCTTGTCTTCATTTGACAATAACTATACTTGATCATGGCATAAAAGGAAGACATGCTTACTTTGATTTCAATTCTTAAATTTACGTTGTTACAAGCATAGATACTTGATAACAATGCCATGTATGGTTGGTAAATATCAAAGTTGATTCAACTAAGGTCAACATACTTAAAGTTTTTCTAAAGTTGATTCAAGGACCTTGTTGGACTATTTGATGTTGTTGGAGCAACTGATCCTTTTCTTTGTGAGATTTCTTTAAGAGCTTGCATAGATTATTCAAATATGAGCATAAAGGAAGAGTTGAAAGTTTCTTCTTGGACTCTCAATTGAGAAAAACAAGGAGAAGTATTCATAAGTCAAGCCTTGCACACAAAAGTACAAATCAAGAAGATTGGGCTTTGTCACGCCCCGGGACCAAGACCCGCGGAGGTTAAGGTCGGAGTGCGACATGTCATTCAGCTTAATACCTATAAGATCATTATTTAATAACCTAAACATTCATTAACTTCTACAAGTAACTTCAAAAGAATGCTCATGGCATTTGACATAAAAAGCCACAATAAACTGTTTCACAATTACAAGACCTAGCATCCCTGTTTGTACTTCATACGTGGCCAAATTCAGACATCTAGGCCTCAAAAGAATGGTAATCAAACTTAGTATGTAGTAATAGTTCCAAAAGAATATTACATAATACAAGACTGTTCAAAGGTACATCATCAGTTTCTATTAACAAGCTACGTCTTCATCATAAGCATGGAGATCAACAAAAGCAGAGGTAAGTCTCATCACATAAAGTGTCATCGCCTTCAACCTGTACAGTTGGCTGGGCCTCGGCCTCACCTGTAAGTATTAGCAAGAGGGGTGAACTGGTCCTGAGTATAGCTCAATGAGGATGAGAAAGGAAGGATTTCACAAAGGTTTTATCTTTTCGCAAACTTCTTTCCAAAACCATGCTATGCATAGACATCAAGAATAACAAGATTAACATGGATGATAGATATACAGGAATGAACTAAACAATGTATCAATCATGCATTTCTACTCTCCAAGGGTTGTACCAAGCGAAAGTAGGCAAAACTAATAAGTGAACGTCATACATGGCAACAACATCAACACCAATACTCAATTCTACTCTCCAAAGGTTGTACCAAGCGAGAGAGTGCACTAATAATACGTCCCAACTCTTTAAGGGTTGTACCAAGCGAGAGTGAGCACTAATAATACGTCGCAACTCTCCAAGGGTTGTACCAAGCGAGAGAGATGTGTATGATTCAAACTTAATCAAGCATATTCATGGCTCGAGCATAATCCAAGCATGTTCAAGTATATTTCATGTACATAACATATAAGTGTGTAGTCATAAATGTACCATTTAGACAATCATGAAACCGATGCTCATCATGCTTAACCATATTAATACCATTTAGAAGACTCACCATATCCATGCACCAAAGGAGGGTGTAAAAATACCTTAATACAACTCAAAACAACAATAAAATACAAGGATGAACGAAACTATGAGGCATCCTTAATGCATTTGCATTAGCTTAACTTAGGAGGTAAATTTTCCTACTTTCCCATACTCAATTAATCTGATTTCCATCTAGAATCGAAGCTTATCTAATGTAGATAACTCTAGAATTAAACAGAATGCAATTCGGAGTTGAAACGAATGAGATATGGCCTCCGAAAAATCACTGCGCAGAGTTGTCAAATATCCGGGCGATACAGCCTTCATAAGGTCGACCGGATGAAGCAGGTAACGCCCGGAAGAGAGTTTTTTGCCAGGCGTTGGGGCTTATATCCGAGCGACCGAATAGAGGCTGTAACACCCAAATAGCTGGACAGGAAAGACATATTTTCTACCAAAATCATCCAAACAACCTCCCATCCTCCTACCAACACTCAAGAAAGTTTAAAATGACTATTAGGTATCATACAAGAGCTCAAACACAACCAAAACCACCCTACCTCAACAATCAACAATCACCCAATCATGAAATTACAATTCCTAGATCTACAACACATATATACCCAACTTCACAATGAAGACATAGATGAACTTCACAAGCTATATTACTCAACAAAATGCAACATACAACCTTAGATGAGCTTTATCAAGAAATTTTGAAAGTATCCCTTACCTAGATGTGGAGTTGGATGCAAGAGGTGATGTTCCAAAATGAAAATGGAAGCTTGAAAATGTAAGAAAATGGTGGACAAATGGCTGCTTTTGCTTGAACCTTATTCTCTTCTTCTTCCTCTTCTCCCTTAGTAAAAAAATTGAGAGAGTGTGTGTGTGTTTTCAGATTTGTATGTGTGTGTAGAGATTTGGTTAGTGTTTTGTATGTATTATGTATTGATAGAATAATATCTAAAGCCAAAAGACCACCTTGCCTTTGCAACTTAATGTTATTGATTTCATGCCATTCTAGTTGTATATTAACTAGTTAGTTTCTAGGTTTAGTTCAATAATATTTAATTATTCTTCTACGACATTTAAAACATCTAATGGCACTTAAACAATGAAATGCACGTAAATCAAGATAATCACATATTAATCCATATAAAAGCATGTAAAATAAGAAAAATGCACATAAAATGATTTATTTATGTATGATATGACATATATGCACGTGAGGTCTCATGCTGGGCCCTACAGGCTTAATGAAGGAAACAAATTGAGATTCAAATGAATACATCAACCAAGCTCTACAAAGTTGAGATAA
Organism: Ehretia macrophylla; assembly: GCA_037974665.1. Taxonomy (NCBI): domain Eukaryota; kingdom Viridiplantae; phylum Streptophyta; class Magnoliopsida; order Boraginales; family Ehretiaceae; genus Ehretia; species Ehretia macrophylla. The sequence continues at coordinate 61,678,594 of CM075773.1, forward strand.
GATAATATCGGTTGATAGAAAAGAAGTATTGAGGTATGATCTATAATCTTCTATATCCAATTGCCTCTAAAACCAATGTAATAATTATTATGCTTTTATGTGCTCACTTGCAATATTGTTCCAATCCTTTCATTAGGAGTATTACAAAAGAAAATTTCAAGCATCACTCTATCACAATACAAAATGTTATCATAACCTTTGATGGAGTATACTGTTGACCATTCTTGTCTTTATCTCAATATGAAACGACCATTGTGCTTAACAAATCATTATAATACATTGAGATACTTGGTTCTAGCATGTATTCTATACTCATGTGAGAATAACATAGACATGCTTGAGATGAATATTTTGATTTTTTTATTTATTTATAAAACAATCTTGATTATATGGAAATATGACATGTGCTTATATATAGATGTGTACCTTGTCGAGAAAAATATTGTTGAACATACACACCATTACCATCTCTAGATTATTTTTCATGGATTTTGATTAACCTCTTGAACTAAAACTCGTATTCCTCCATGAATTGGTGTTCATCATATCTTCTTAAGTATTCCTACTACTTGCTCCTTAGTATGCTTATTAATTATTCATAATGATCATAAAGGAGAAGTATGCATGATATCAACATAAATGAAATGTCAAACGAATTTGAGAAATTGAATATCATGGCAAATGAGAAATATAAGAAAATTTTAACAAGAATTGGAATTTATGATGAATACCTTGAATACCATTCGTTTCTTATAGTGTTAAATTTTGCTATGATTTGGTTGAATACCAAAGGGGGAGATATAACAGTGGTATCTTTTCCTAAAAAGAGAGAAATATAAATCATTTTGTATGCTATGATTTGTGCTATATGTAAATGATCTCAATGCCCATAGCGTGCAATGATAATATTATTGAGATATGCCTACAAAAAGGAGAAGCTTATTTATTTGAATGAAATCATCCTTATGCATTGCTCTTGAGCAAGAAATGTTATCTTACAAGCATATATATTATATCTTATACCTCTTTAATGTGAAAATTTGTTTCTTTGTTGATTACAAAAGGGGAGAGAGATATGTGATTGATACATGATCTAAAGGGGAAGTCTTTATTCTTATTATGCACTTAGTATGGGGGAGACTTGGTAAAAATAATAATTGTGATGCTTTTTCATAAAAATTCCATTGTTTTGCTATTTCCCAAAAATCCCATTGTAGTGCTATTTTGGATAAGATCACATTGAGATGCTATCTTATGACCAAGATACAATATAAGATTTGGAGAGTTGTGCAATATAGTGAATGAAGACTTTATATGTCTATCATTTCCTCACCTATACATATTGTCAGAGAGAGCTTGAATACTTTGAGAACTTGATATCAAATGGAGAAGTGACACAATGATATCATATGCATATTATAGTTTGTGCTTGAATCATATGTTTTAAGTTAAAATGCTTTTTATGATATGCACTTAGCAAGGGGGAGCTTTGCCTTGTAGTGCTATTTTTCATAAAGGATAAATATTCAAAATCCCATTGAGATTATATTTTGAAAAAATCCTATTAAGCTTATCTATGAATTGTCCCATTCTGATGATTATCTTGCCCCTCCTATGCTTAATTCTCTTTGATGATGCCAAAAGGGGAGAAGAATGAAAGAATAAAAGAATGAGAAATCATATGGGGAGATTATGGGAGAAACCTTGAACATGAAAATTTGAATTTGATATACATATAGTAAGGGGGAGCTTTGTGTACGTCTACTTGAAAATCTTACTTATGCCTTGATATCAAATTATGGTACTTTATTGTGCTTCATTGTATAAGATTTCGTCATCATAAAAAAGAGGAGATTGTTAGCCTAAAGGCTTTAAATCCTATATTTTGATGATAAGTAAATCTTGATTATGAAATTGATCTATTGACTAATCATATCTTGTAATGAGTTTATTGTTTGAGAATTAGTCAAAGCTTGAAGGATATTCAACATATTAAGTAAGCTCATAAGGATTGGAGTAATGCTCATTGAAAGTAATGATTAAGCAAAAGGCATCCTCCAACGAGAAGATCAAAGTACTTTAATGGTCAAGATTCGTGAAGAATGATGTTGATCAAACTCAAATAATCTAATCATGAAGATAAAATGAAGAGCTCAACATGATCAAGCTCAAGTGTCTTTTTGTCAAAATCTTTACAAGCTCAAGTTGTAAAGATTCAAGTGAAGATCTTTGTAGATGAAAAAGGAGTTATAAGAGGAGACGTGGCGATATAAGGGGTATAGGTTGGGACTTGACTGGGGTTTTGGGCCTTGCAAATGATATATGCTCAGTAATGATTCTCAAACAATGTTTTTGAAATGTGTGGAAAATACCTTACAAGAAATTCTCAAAAGAAACACTTTCAAAGGAACCAACCCTGACAGTTTTGATCCCACCGGACAACCCCATGGTGACTGGTCGACCGGTGGCCAAAGGGCTGTCCGCCCGAGACCTGTCCATCGGACGAGAGTCTTTCGACTGGTCGACTGGCGAACAGGGGTCGATCGGTCGGGCCAAAATACTGATTCAAAATATAGCCATATGTGAACGTTGGGAGCATTAATTATACCATTTTTTCAGCTCTATTAATGTCTCTCAACTGCAAAATCTTAAGGTATTTTTGATTCAAAGCAATTACTATTGAGTTCTTTCATAAATTTCATATTTGAATCATCATTGAGCTATACTTGAGTAAGAAATTGTGAGTAATATTGAGAGAAACATTCATTGTATTTATCTACCCTAAAAGAGGGCTTTTATTGTGAATCTCAAACACTTATCAAAAGAGAGAGTTGAATACCTTGAAAGGAAGGATTTTCTTGTCAAAGGTGTTGGGGTTAAAGCTTTGTATTGAGAAGGATTTTTCTATTGTAAAAGCTTAAACTACCATTGTAGTTGGTTTGTGGACTCACCAACATTTGAAGAGCCACTATAGTGAAGATTGTTGAAATCCTAAGCGGGGAGCTTAGGTCGTGGATTTAGGCGGGGGCCGAACCACGCTAAAATCGTGATTTGCAATATCTTTCTCTCAACTTTTTCTTTGCATTATTTTTTGCACACCAAGTGTTTGATAAATTGTCTCACTTACAATTTTTATTGCTAGAGTGCATATTTGTTTAAGATTGTTTGTTATTAATCATTGCTAATATATTGTCTAATTGAAAAAGTAATAGCATTGCCTATATAACCTAATTCACGCCCCTCTTAGGTTTAATTAAGGGACAACATTGTCCTCTAAAACCAATTGGCAAAATTCACATAAACCATCAGTACTCAATCCCCAAGAGAGCATCCTCCATTTTGTAGGAAGACAGTCAATAATTGCACGCCAGAGGTTGAAGCTATGTTTTTAGAGCTAAAACTATGAATATGGCAAAATATTTTTTTCATCTTCAAAAAAATTTAATTTAAGAAAATAATGCTTATCCATAAAATACATTTATGAAAATGATTTATGAAGCATTAACCTTTAGCATGAAATTTTTAGGGATGAATAACACAAAGCAAGGTTACGATATTTATAGTATATCAACATATATAATTTCTTTTTAAATTGACTTTTTATAAAGAGTTGAAAAACTACGTTATTTTGGTGTTAAGCAAAATAAGTATTAAGGAGGCACCATATTTGACCATTAATTTTTAAATAGAACTAGTGTTACACTCGTGCGATGCATGGATGTAATGTAAATTCTCTAAAAATATGTAATGTAAAACTAATTTATTCAACTTCTTAACCATACTATTGAAATATTATAATATCTAACCACTCTAAATACTAAACTATTAAAAACTTAAAATAAAATAAACACTTATTTTCAAAAAAAAAAAAGTGACAGTAAGAAAACTACACAAACACCATAGAAATTGCAGGATCATACTTTCAGTAACAAGGTACTATCAATGAAAGATTATGTTCAGAAAGCTTAAGCAATTGCACTTAGACTCCAAACATGTCCTCTTATGCTCCAAACGTTTTCCCATCTCTCATTGTATAAGTCCAAATAAAAGTTATAATTATGATGTTTTGTCATGCAATGAAATAGGAAGTGATATTGTAATTGTAGAATGCTAATAGGTGCAACCCCTATCACACTAATCTCTAAATAATGACACTATCATCTTTTAACCCTTCAATTAACTCTTTTTTTAAAAATAAGAAAATCTTGGGTATTACATTCTTCCCTCATTATAAAAGTTTTATCCTTGAAACTTCACTCACTTTCCGTTTGTAAGAGGTGTAGATTGTTTCCTACCATTCCTTCTTGATCATCACATTCTTGACGGGCTTCTTTCATCAGACTTTTACAAAAGATAACTTTGTACCTCAAACTATTCTCATGTATGACCAAAAAAAAAAAAACTATTCTTATGGAATTCGATGATGAGAGCAATATTTTACCCAATACTCTCCTCCTAGAATTGAAGATTTTTTTTTTTCTTTTGACTAGTTCATATGGATGGCCTACAACTTTTTTTTTTTGGTCGAAGATGGCCTACAACTTAACTCCACAAAAATAAGCACATGAAAGTTGGGCAACTATGGCCAAATGTTATCAAATAAAGAACTGCTTAGTTCTTCCAAGAACCTTACTAATCCGATATAACTAAAATGTAGCTCTATGCAATATCCAAAAAAGATTTCTATAAGCGGCATATACAACTTAATGCCTTCTGAAACTTATAATAAGTTTTTCCTTAATCCTATAACCATTTTATGTAAACTTCATTCATTATACTTGCTCCACTGCTTAATCAAAAGTCTACAACTTGAGAAGTCTTGACCAAGAATTATCTCTTGACTTAAGAGTTATGCACTTCCTAAGCATTATAAATTGCCCAACAATCAACAAAAACCTAGTTATAAGAAACTCAAGCAAAACAAATATAATAGCATGATATAATTCTCACCTTCAAAAATATATCTTATAATAGAAATGGTCTCAAATCTCGAGTGATGTCACTTCCTATCTTTTATAATATATATACATTCCTTACGCCAAATCTAAACTTCTTAGAAACAAATCAAGTGACATTTCAAAACTTTCAAGATACATTCTTTTCACACTTCCATTATAATCAAATCCCTTAATTTTTCATTTTAAACGAAATAACAATTCGAAAAATTGTAAGAATTTAAAAAATCCAACTACAAGTGAGTAAAATTCCTATACGTAGCCATCTTAAAAATAAGATCACGTAGATGTTCTTCAATTGAAAACCATCAATACTAAACTTAAAAGTGGATCATTTATTTTAGATCCTCCACGGTATCAAACAAAATTTTTTTTTGATCTTACAATAATGTAACTTATCAAAACTCCCATAAGTGTTACTATTTAACTAATCAAGTGACAACCGTCAAGATATCACTTGTAATGTGAACTCACAGTCATTCTAGATACCCAAAATGATAATCGTATATTTTATTCACATGGTAAAACTTCAAGTGAAATAACACACAAGCTAAATGAGTGTCTTTAACACACACCGACATTAGAAGATAACAGTAACAATAGACTCTTAGATTGTGTAGGCGAAATTCCATTTTTTTTATGGCATAAACTCCTTTTTTTTATGGTTAAAAGTCTAACGGGTCCATTTGGACAGTAACTACTAAAGTACCATTCAAATATCTTTTATACTCTTATGTAATAATTGGTTCACTCAAAGCAAAGAAAATCGGCCAAAATCACACAAATTCCTAAAATATCACTTAAATATATCATAAACAATATCACAATGGATATAATTCAAATATATATATAAACTAAATTAGTATCTCAAGGACCATAAACTTATCATCAACAAATTCAAAATCAACAATCGTCAACAAACAAAGTACGTACAAAGCAGGAAAAATCCAAGACTTATTCTAGCAAAAACTCAATATTCCACTTTTTACAAACTTTAATTTCCTATTCAAGTCATTGTTTTTACTCTATGGTGAAAGCGAATCTTTTGCCTAACAATAGCCATACTCATTGCAAAAAGTTGTTCCTTCGAAACAGAATTTCTTCCATGAATTCAATTGTTCCTCTCCATCCAAAAATTATACACTATTGATCCAACAAGAATTCTAGTCAGAACTGCTTGAAGACTCAAACCCTTGCAAAAACAATTAATCCACTGTATGATGTTGTCCCAGCTCATAATCTGGTTATCAATTAAGCACATATTAAGACCCTTCTTCCAAATTCTTGCACAGAAACTACGTTGAAAAATAAGTGATCCCTTTTCCAAAGCCAAATGGTGGAAATAAGTGATCCCTTTTCCAAATCCAAATGGTGAAATTCATATAAACTATTAGTACTCAGTCCCTAAGAGAAGATCCTTCATTTTGTAGGAGGAAAATCAATAATTGCATGCCAGTTTGTGAAGCTATATTTCTGGAGCTAAAACGAAACCTATCTTAATAAAGGTAGAGGTTTTAGTAGTTTTCAATCATATTTCAAGATAGTTTCAAAAAATACTCTTACGGTAATATACTTAAAAATTTTAATGTGAATATAATAGTAATATATGTTTTAAGTAACTAAATTGTGAACTCAATTCTCCATGTCGGTGTAAAGGAAATTGAAACCAACAGATTATTAACTCTAGTTTGTAATATATATTTATTAACTAAGTTTGACAAAGTTAAAAGTTACAATAACAAAATTTTGATCAATAAAGAACAAATAAGCAGAAAGGATACTCGAGAAATGCAATGCCTTGTTTGGAGTCCTTGTGAGTCAACTGTTTCCTAATGCGTTAGTCATTACAATTAGCTAAAACACTTTTTCAGTAGTTTAATTGGATTTAACTAGCACAACATGTATCATTATATGTACATACGTGTATATCAAAGGCTTTTGTTTATTTCACGATAGTGGGAAGAACAAAGATGTGCAATCACATTCCGGAAGGTTTCACTTTTCAACTAATTAATTTGGGTATTTCCCAAAATTAAGGCACCAATTTGAGACTTTAGGCAAACTTCAGGGACTAATTTGGTATTTAATAAATAAAATATAATAATGAATAATAATAACATTAATATAAATAATAATAATATTAAAATGAATAATGATAATTATTATAAACAATATACAAAATGAAATAAATATAAAAATAATATGAATATAAATATAAAATAGTAAAATAATGCAAAAAAAAAAATTAAAAAAAAATAATAAAAAAAAAAATAATATAATATATTATAAAAAAATTAAAATAATAACAATTATACTAATAATAATGTTATTTGTATAATGTATAATATGATGCTTATTTTTATTTTTAAGACAATAATATATTTATAGCAACAAAATTGCATTCTTGTTACTTTATATAAGTATTTGCCATTAATATTCAGTTATACTGACAACCAAACATGAGTTTAAAATCAGTATATCAATTTCTATCTTCATTCTTAGACTATATCAAACATGACATATCCTTACTAAATTCATTTCATTCCTTAACAGATTCCATTCATGTCTAACACCATTCCCTGATACCAACTGCAACCTAAGGGTGTAAAGTTAAAAATTCCATTAAAATAAAGGTCGAATATGAATGACATATAAGTTATTGGATACACAATAATTATTATAATTTTTTTTCTTTGTTATTGACATATCAATTGTGATCGCAATCTACTCTTTAGTAATATGTTCTCTAGTTTTTCACATTATAAAGTTTCTAGATATATTCTTTTACTGTGCTTTAAAACTATCTTGAAACACGATTAGAATCTACTAGAATCTTTTAAAACCACTTTGATGAAAATTGAATGGAGGGTATTCATATAAGATAAGATGTTAATGATAAGTTTGCAAAACCAATTAACAAGAAAAATTTAAGATGCACGTTTTTAATTTACACTATTTTTCTTCTTCTATTTGAGTTTAAAGCAGTTTAATTATAGAGTAATGTTATATATCACTCTTTTTTCCATCGTCCTTTTATCACTTCCTACATGGAATCTTATATGGCATGACAATTAGACAATATATTTCTCTTTCTTCCTTTTAATTCTTTCTCTCTCTCTCTTATTTATTTCTTCTTCTCACTCTTAATTAATAAGCCTGCTTCGAAATGTAATTTCAATCTTTTCCAAATTCACAATGATATTTCTAAAGAGTAAATAGATTTGATTGAATATTTACTCCAAATCATATATCATCAAATCATGTCATACCTATTTGAGGATATCAGCTTATTCATTTTTGTATTGTCTTACTAAGAAAGGTGCTTTCATGAAATTGAAGTTGATATGGGTGTACATAAACCGATTGACTTGGAGTGGGTATGACCCGACTAGTGTTTGACTTGCGAGCCACTTTTCGACCTCGCATTAATGTCAAACGTGACATAAAGGTATTACCCAATACTGGATAATAGCTTTATTCAAAGGGTAAAAGCTTAAGTTAGGCATGAACTGTGCGGGCGGCATTAGGCATTTAATGCCTAAGCGTCTTAAATGTTAGTATATATATACCCATTGCAAGACCCGCATTGAAGGGAACTCACTCTAATTAATTGCTCTCAACTGCTAGTGATTAATTGAGCTCGGACAAACTAACTTATTTTCACACCTGAGGGAAAACACGAGTCTTTACCCTTGTGATTCCTTACTTTGTTTTGCAGGACACTACTGAGCTTGGGCTAAAGGACTAATTCAACCCTTATCAGAAGCCAATGTCACATGATTATATGTTTTGGGTTGTTTTTAAAGAAGATTTTTGATTTTGATTGATACTTTAATTCACTGACTTTTGGACTAGTGCAGGAAACTCTCTTGTTTAAACGAAACTCACCGACATTGACTAGAGAAGAAGAAGATGAAGAATTTCTAAAGTCAGTAACGGGTTGGGAAGTAAGAAAAGTTTGATTTTGCTTGAAAAATGATATTGGGTTTGATATGGTTAAAAAAAGAAGAAGAAGATTTGAGTAAATATTAATTAAGATAGAGAGAGAAAAAGAATTAGAGAGATGAAAGAGAAATAAAAAAATTAGGTCTATATACCGTAGAACCTCTTTAAATTAATATTCGATAAATTAATAATTTCTTTTAATTAATAAAAATATTTGGTCCCTACTTGGGACCAGTGTAAAAAGTTGATAAATTCGATAAAATTATAAGATAATACATTTAAAAAAATTCCTTTGTATGTTATTGATTCAAATATTTCATAAATTAATAATTAGCTAAAAAATACATAATAAATTGACTATGAGATTTTCTTAAAATATGAATTAAGAGTAGTTTGTCTTTTGTTGAACTTTAAATCTAGTTGAATATGATATTTAAATATTTAAAGAGAAAAAATTGAGATAATCCTACAAGGATTATGATACAAAATTAGAGAAATTAGTTCTCATCCTAATCCTACAAGGACTTGGATACTTTTTTTTTTTTTTTCTAATCTTGCTAAATTAAATTTTATCTTCTATTCTCATTACTTATCTTTTCAAATTGGACCGAAAAAGACATCATAATCATAATATGTTTACTATAAAGCCAAAGAAATGAAAAATATATCTATTAATTAATAGTTATTAATTTATCGATAAATTAATATCTCGCTAAATTAATAGAATTTAGTGGTCCCAACGCTATTAATTTAAAGAGGTTCTACTGTATATACAGTAGAATCTCTTTAAATTAATATTCGATAAATTAATAATCTTTTTTAATTAATAAAAATGTCTAGTCCCGACTTGGGACCAGTGTAAAAAGTTAATAAATTCGATAAAATTATAAGATAATACATTTAAAAATATTTCTTTGTATTTTATTGACCCAAATATTTCATAAATTAATAATTAGCTAAAAAGTACATAATAAATTGACTATGAGATTTTTTTAAAATATGAATTAAGAGTAGTTTGTCTTTTGTTGAACTTCAAATCTAGTTGAATCTGATATTTAATTATTTAAAGAGAAAAAATTGAAATAATCCTACAAGGATTAGGATACAAAATTAGAGAAATTAGTTCTCATCCTAATCCTACAAGGATTTGGATACTTTTTTTTCTACTCTTGCTAAATTAAATTTTATCTTCTATTCTCATTACTTATCTTTTCAAATTGGACCAAAAAAGACATCATAATCATAATATGTTTACTCTAAAGCCAAAGAAATGAAAAATTTTTCTATTAATTAATAGTTATTAATTTATCGATAAATTAATATCTGGCTAAATTAATAGAATTTAGTGGTCCCAACGATATTAATTTAAAGAGGTTCTACTGTATATACAGTAGAACCTCTTTAAATTAATATTCGATAAATTAATAATCTCTTTTAATTAATAAAAATGTCTAGTCCCGACTTGGGACCAGTGTAAAAAGTTAATAAATTCGATAAAATTATAAGATAATACATTTAAAAAGATTTCTTTGTATTTTATTCACCCAAATATTTCATAAATTAATAATTAGCTAAAAAGTATATAATAAATTGACTATGTGATTTTTCTTAAAATATGAATCAAAAGTAGCTTGTCTTTTGTTGAACTTCAAATCTAGTTGAATCTGATATTTAATTATTTAAAGAGAAAATTTTTGAGATAATCCTACAAGGATTATGATACAAGATTAGAAAAATTGTTCTCATCCTAATCCTACAAGAACTTAGATACGAGTTTAGAGAAAAACTTTGTTCTAATCTTACTAAATTAAATTTTATCTTCTATTCTCATTACTTATCTTTTCAAATTGGACCGAAAAAATATAAGTCACTTTTCAAAAAAAGACATCATAATCATAATATGTTTACTATAAAGTCAAAAAAATTAAAAATATTTCTATAAATTAATAGTGACAATGACGATTCGAATCATAAGAAGATTATTTATGTGTTTACGATGACGATGACGATTTGAATCCTCGAAAAACAACTTTATGGCAACGAAAACCCATGGGAATTATTTAGCGAGGATGATCCGTGGGAAATTCCAATTAATGCCGACGACGATTCGAATCATAAGAAGATTATCTATGTGTTTACTAAATTGTCCAAGGTTGAAAAGAAGATTGTTCGAACAGCCGGTTGCGGCACATGGCACGGACAGACCGGGGCTAAAGATATTCATATGACATCATCATCAGGGAAAACCAAAACCAAAATAGGCTCCAAAAGGATACCAAAGGGCATTGGACAATGCATGAATATTCACTTTCTGAGGATATCCTGACCACCGATTATGTGATTTGTAAAATAACAAAGATTGATCAGTCGAAAGACGACCACCCTGAAATCATCTCACATGGAGAAGTTGAAGTTTTGAATTCTGTGAGATGTTATGAAGATCTGCAAATCACTCAAGTTTCGGATACTACTACTATTCCCCAGTTGCCTTACTACGCTGATAATGCAGGGTTACAAGAGATGATCACGGAAGATGCAACGGAACAGCCCCCAGCTCCACGGAAGATGCAAGCGGAACAGCCCCCAGCTCCATGGACTACAATTATAACAATGCAGAGATATAGCCTTCTGGACTGCCAGATGATCGATTTGCATCCGATTTGCAAGACGATCTTGATGGCGGAACTGCCCCCAATTATTACAATACAGACATTATTGATGCTTCAACACCAAATCTTTCCAACCCCCAAGAGCTACAGCCTTTTGTTGGAGATGATGATATTCTTGATATGTCCTTCTTGGGCGATAATTTCTGGGAACAGCTTGGAAATCGTCATGAGACCCAAGTTCGTATGGAAGATTTCATCTCTGCAGAATATTATATGCCTCAATTTCATCAAGCTTCTTAGGAAGAGTGCTATTTTGTAACAGAATTTTTGTATGTATATAACAATTAATAGCACATTGTCCTTTTTTGAAGTTTGAACAGGTGAAAAATAAAAATTAATGCAGCATTATTCATTCAGTTTTTACTGCCTTTATCGTATGCCAATAAGTTGACATTGTAAGCAAAATCTTTTTGTGATGAGAATTGAAGGAGTTTTGCAAACAAACCACATAGAAGAGACAGACAGCTATGATCAGAAGAGAAAAACTCTGTGTTTTCATTTTCATTAATAACGGGATCGATTTTCCAGTTTTTTGCTGCTGAGTCGATCTTGGATTGATGTAACAACAACTTCATTGCAATCTGTATCAATACAAACATTGTGCAGATTACACTGTTTAATCATTACAACCAGTTCACTAAATGCAGCTCAATTTGCAGATATGTTGTTAGAAATTATATATTGAAACATAACACAAACAAAAAAGTCCAATATACCAAGTATCAACCATAAAAATGGTCTGCAGAAAAAGCATGCATTATTATCCTGTTTATTTTGGGTCATGTTTCCAAATGCAATATTTTTCATTATTACAAGAATAATCTCCAGAAAGTTGCTAATTAGGATTTTGTAATAATTAATCCTAAACAGAGATAATCTACAATTAATCAGTTTAAACAACAGATAGAATTAGTCCTTCCCGTGCTTCAAAATTTGTGATAATTTACTCACTGGTTAGCAGAGTGACATAGAAGATGCAAAATAAGCCTTTATGCCGACAACCGCTTATGTTCTACTTGAGGAGAATGGTGTTCGAGTATCAACAAAAATTTATGGAAGCTCTCATGAATTTGCCTTGTCAAACGATTCCATCCCAGGCAAAGGCTGCCCCGACAGCATTCTCAAAGATTATTCACCAACTCACAAAACTTGCTTTTGAAATGTTGAACATGTGAAAGGCTTTGGATATATAGTGTTAAATTGAGAGGGAGAGAGAGAGAGAGAGAAAGAAAGAAGAGATCTAAAAACAGTTTGGGTAGGTGCGCAAGAGAGAGAGACACGAAGAAGATGAATGCACATCACATTTGGGGTTGGGGGAATATTTATAACATTGATCGCCCAACAAAAAAAAAAAAAAAAAATTTACACTCAATCATTTCATGAGACATAGACCGGATTAATCACCATCTACTGACATCGAATGGGATAGGTGTTCTCTCGTTTGCATAACGGTTGGATGTGAACCAAAATCCCGAAATATAGCAGTCCGACCTAGACATGTATCAGATAAATTAAGGTATATTCCAGTGACAAAAAAGTTTCAAATCTAAATTATACTATTATTCTAACTCTCCACTTATCATTGAAGAAACCCTTAGGGTAAAAAAAAAGAAGTTACTTGACATGACAAAAGATTGTTGATCACACACAAAAAGTATGTAAATATTTAGTTGCATGATCAATTCACGCACAACATATGTAAATGTTTATTTTATTGTCAATTTTAGACATTAAAATTATATATTTTATAACAAATATTAGACTTAAAACTAAATCTTCACGAATACCCATCGTATGTTTATCAATTATTATCAGATTGGTTGTCATCCCTAATTTAACATTGGGACTCGTAATTTAGTTAATCGTAAATTGCTATATGGTAATGAATTCACAACAACACTTCTTGTGCCAATATATACATAGTGTTATGAGTTTTGGTCAAAGCTTCTTGTTGAACTTGTAGGTTTGGACCAAAAAAGAAAAAGAAAAATAAGAGTTTGTAGTATGGAGAAATTTGAAATTCACTATGTATTAGATCGGTTGTGAAATCATAATTGTTGGCTTCAAGAAGAAAGATAAGAAATATATAATCACAGACTAGCATAGTATTTGGACATAATTCATGTGTAGAATTTATTTCATTTATAAATAAATTTCATAAGAAATTTATTTACAAATGAATTTTCTTGTTTGGAAATGTAAAATAATATTAAATTAATTCTATTATTTGTAAATTCAAATTGTAGAAATTGGAATTAATAATTATATTTTACTTAAAAATTCTTTTTTTATTCAATTAAAATTAACTAATCATATAAGTGTTATATTTCTACTCCATTATTGATTCTTGTTACTACTATCATAAAAATCCAAAACAAAATATAAACAATATAAAAAAAACAAAGAAACATCATGTATATGGAGTCATGATTCTACATACAGGCTTGACTTATGTAGAGCCGTACTGCTTTTATTTAATTGTTTATTAATAAATGCAATAATGTATTAAATATAAACAAGTAATTAATTAGGTAACACGTATATGGAGTCATGATTCTACATATAGACTTGGCTTCATCTTTTTTTTTTTTGGCTGCTTTCCATAATGATTATTCGTGATTTCAGGGCCTAGTTTGGAACAAGATTCTACATTCAAGTCAATCAGGTTGATATATATTTCCCAAAAGAAAATTTGTGAATAAATTTACAAGGAAAATCAAACGAATACCTGAAAGAGGAGTTAATGGAAGATGATGATTTTTTATTTTTATTTTTATTGTCGTCAAAGAGATAAGAGTGGGGGAGACGCTTGTTTTTTTTTTCTTTTTGGGTTTTTGACTATTCCTAGCAAAGTCAATCACTTAAACTTAAGGGTAGTTTTGTTCTCAAAAGATTAGTTACAGAATTAGAAAACGTGAATTTACAAATTCTACCTATTGGGCTCGAATTTGAGTAAGGCTTGTGAAAATCCAACCAAAAAAAAATATCGGATTTGTAAATGAATTTCACAAAATTTTGTGGAATTCATTTATTCTAAATAGACTTTGGAATTGGCTACCATGTCTGAGAAGAGTAACTCAAATTTCCAGAGTTAATGCGATGAAGAAGAAAAGCTTTGATGTGCAATGACATATTTGCCCCTCTAAAATCTGAATTAATTTGGTCACGTGCCGTGACATGTGAAATCATTGTTTAATTTTTGGACGGAATTGGCTAAAATGACTAACGGCGTTCACACCAATTTGAAGATAAAGGACAAAAATATCATATACGCATAAGATAAGGGACCATTTTGGTAATTTACTTACAACTTTTCTTGATTCCATATTTGTGGTGAGTTCTGGGAGGCCAGGCCAATGCATAAGAGGTTTCTCTGGGATTATTATTGTTGTTTGGTAATAATATTTGATGGTGCCACATGTACTTGAGCAGAAAGTCCAAGTCTTATAAACTATCCACATATAGTTTATAAAAGCAATATCAACGAGCATGGTCTTCTATCATTTACTTCATTACTTGGCTGCTCAATATGTAGAAGCTGAGAAGATAAGCCCCATATGATCACTATTAAATTGTTACATCATCTAAAAGTTTAAATTGTCAGAGATTAATGTTATCTCTAATACACGCTCTGCATGTACAATCGAGATTCATTTTTTAGCTTGATCATTTCATGTTTTCAAATGAACGGCAATGAGACTTGAACCTCCAAGACCATTTGGTAACCTAGAATTTAATATCATATTAAATTACAACCTTACCTAAAATAATCTATTGATCATCTTTAGCATAAATTTTCACATCTGGATCAGGAAAGCTTAAATTTATAACAACAAACTCTACTTCATCTCATTGAGCCTCTCCAGTTTCCAGACAACTTAACTTACAACTTAGTACCTAATGATCAGAAGTTCATTCAACTGCAGGTTGTCAAAGAGGCAATGAGGTTCTCCACGATTTCTGAAATAGTGGAAAATATTTTCTGTTTTGTTACAGTTTGTAGACGTCAAAATCTACAATTACGAATTTTAGGCCACCAACAACCTACAAGGACAGAAGGCGAGAAAAAGCGGTGTAAGTCTTAGGACACTGGTATAGTGCCGGCCGAAGACACTTCGATACTCAAGTCAGTAGGTTATCGGAAAGGATAAGAAAATGAGGAAAATAGGAAAGGAAAGGCAGAGACTACCGTAGTATCGACGTCGATTGGGAGTGTAGGCCGTGGAGATGTAGAGGGGGAGAGAGGAAGTAATGCTAGTGCGGCTAGTATTTGATGCCCTCTCCTTGTGTAGGCGTAATCTACTTATAGGTGTGGTCAAGCCAAGAGTCACAGACTCTTGGGACTTGTACTCTCAGTATACTACCTGATTACTTATCGCGTAGGATAAAGGTAGTCTCCATCCCAAATCTTTCGTCGATCATCTGCTTCTCGTAGGCTGGGCGAATGCGATAGGTCGAGAGTCGCTTATCCCCTGGGACTATCAACTCGAGTAGAATACTTCGAGGAAGTAATTACTTATCCTGTAGGATAAGCCTCCATCCGAATTTGTCGATCGTCGTTCGCTACAGTAGTCTGGTCCTTTAAGGTATCTTTCTCGATTGCTTATCTGTTACGGTAGGCTAGTCCTTTAAGGACTCTTTCTTGGCCGTTTATCCGTTTGTACCCGGCAAAGCCATGGGTCGTGCCTGAGTCCGTCGTCGGTCACCTACATGATATAGTCTGTTCTTTGGGCCTAGCGTAAAGCTTAGGGCATCTGCATAGGCTCCTTCAGTAGTAGGTTGCGACTCAAGGTGCTACATGCGGGCCTTGGCCCAAACATTAATGTCGTTCGGGACTAAGTAAACCATCGTGGTTGGACCGAGGGTCCAAGCCCATTTTTTGCATCAACACAGCTGAACAATATATATAGTGCAATGAGTCACTCTTCTTAGACAGGGTACATTAAGAAAATAATGCTTATCCATAAAGTACATTTGTGAAAATGATTTAAGAAACATTAGCTTTTAGTATGAAATTTAGGGTGTAATGTAAATTCTCTAAAAAAATGTAATGTAAAACCAATTTATTCAACTTTCTAACCACACTATTGAAGTAGTATAATATCTAACCACTCTAAATACTATATCATTAAAAAAGTCAAAATAAATAAGCACTTATTTTCTAAACAAAAAATGTGACAGTGAACACTATTTTACAAAGATCAAGTCTAGACACATGTACGTATCTCATTTCCTCAAGTTGTTACCTCTACAAAGTTCACGTCATCGTCTTCCTAATTTGATGTCATTCTTATTCCTTACTCATATGATCTACTTATAAATCCATTTCCATTTTCTCCCAGGTCATAGATAATGGATTTATAAGGGTTATCAATAAAGCATTTGTAATGATTACTTAATAATACACTAATAGTAATTGAGTTAAATGCATTAATATATTAATTGAAGTAACTGTATAGTACCATGCTCTTTTAAAAGAAGCTCATTACTTGTCACCTTCTAAAATTAAAATCTATGCTTATAGCACGTGACAATCACCACACACTAGTGCAAGGGTCAAACTTACTTTTCAATATTTATTACGAGTCACTAAATTATTAAAAATGCTTCAAATGTAGTTATCTCCAAATAACAATAACAAACATGTATTAACTAACTTCAATGTCTAAAATTTATTTTCTACAAAGATAGATATACTTAAACTAATACATAAAGGAAGTGAAGCTAAAGCGAAATTGTCCCATAATGTCATCGATCAATCTCGAACTTCAATCTATAATATATTCTTGTTTCACAAATCGTGTCTTCTGTCTGAAATCATATTAAAGAATGAGCTACAATACTGAGTAAGTACTCACAACTTGTTGGCATGACACAAAATAATTTAACAAATATCTTATTGATCAAAGTAGTTTAACATATAAAGTCCAAAGCAAATTTGTCATAGCATACATACTAAGTAAAATTTCCATAAGGTTCATAAACGACTATGATTACAAAGATGTAATCACCAAAGTCACAAAGAGCTATATATCGACTAGCCATACATAGATCTTCAAAGACAGAGATTGAAACTAATTCCAAATAACACATCACAATGTATACAAAATCACAAAGATTAATTCCTTAAAGGGGCACATAACGAAAATCAATCATAGTTGACTTGTGCTTAAAAGTTACATAAATAATTCTCATAAACTAACTTTCAATGTTGAACACTTCACAAAATTCATACATGTCATACCAACATCATTTGTCAGATAAAATTTTTGCGAAGTAAGTAAATAACGCTAACTTGAAAAAAATAAAGTCCCATTCTATTTTTAAAAAATTGATTTTAATAAAATTATTAGAACTCAAATAATCACTACTTGCTTGATAAAACACAATTTTCAGAAACATAGTTTAAACTAAAATAACTTAAGTTTCTACTTCAGATAACAAAGCTTTCAATTTCGAAAATATAATAGCATATAAAAATACTTTCATTTGAAGCAATATTTTATAAACGCTTAAATTTCAAACAAAAACTAGTCGCGAGTACTTACGTTAAATGTGACACACGAAAAATTCCATTCGAATCCAAAATTGTGATAATTAAGCTCCAACTAGTCAATACCAAAGTAACGTTAAGCTCTACTATACTAACAATTCGCAAGTTTTCTATCACTCTATAATAATTTTCTTCTTTTTGCACTTTTCACTCACTGTTACATCTCCTAGAAAATATTCGATAAATGCTACTATAACCACGTGGCTTGACACTTTTTGAATCATACACTAAATTTTCTATTTCTTAACCATAACATTACGATCTCAAAAAGCGTCTTCCGAAATATGACTCGCAGTAGTACGTATTGTTTACTCGCAATTAGTCAATTAACATTTGGTCTTTATATGACACATGCGAAAGATTGAACACATTTAGACCTGATTTAAGATGTGAGTCATATGTAGATGAATAAAATTAGACCAAGTGCCCAACTCTGATACCATGTTAAAAAGCTTGAGGGTTCATTCTAAAACAAATTGGTGTCAGGTTGAGTAGTCCAGTATTTAATAAGGTGGTCTAAAAATTTATATTTTTTCGATGTGAGATAAATGTATATTCTAACAGTATTTGCACAAATTGAGATTCAATTATCAACAATCAAATAAGGCAAGAGCTATACTTTCTCTTCGTAGGAAGTTTTTCATTCTTTTAATTTTTCCATCTAGCAAGCCTTATCTAACCAATAGAATGTCTCGAAACCACTCTTTATTAACATTCTCATTGCCTCAATGTTACTACACATGGTCAGATTGTTTCACTTATAAAACTTATGCATAACCAGTAAGAAAACTACATAAACACCATAGAATTTGCAGCATCATACTTTTAATAACAAGTTATCATCAATGGAAAATTATGTTCAGAATGCTTAAGCAACTTTAAATGCACTTAGACTCCAAACATGTCCTCTAATGCTCCAAACCTTTTCCCATCTCTCATTGTATAAGTCCAAATAAAAGTTAGAATTATGGTGTTTTGTCATGCAATGAAATAGGAAGTGGTATTATAATTGTAGTCCTCGAAACTTCATTCACTTTCACTTTGTAAGAGGTACAAATTGTTCCTATCATTCCTTCTTGATCGTCATATTCTTGACGGGCTTCTTTTTGTTGGACTTTTACAAAAAGAAAATATTGTACCTCAAACTATTCTCATTGAATTCGATGATGAGAGCAATATTTTACCCAATACTCTCCTCCTAGAAGTGAAGGGTTTTTTTCTTACCAGTTCATATGGATGGCCTACAACTTAACTCCACAAAATTAAGCACATGAATGCCGGGCAACTACGGAGAAATGTTATCAAATAAAGAAAATCTTAGTTTTTCCAAGAACCTTATCAATCCAATATAACTAAATGTTGATCTATGCAATGTTCGGAAAAAAATTCTTTGAGCGGCATATACAACTCAATGCTTTCTGAAACTTATAATAAGTTTTTCCTTAATCCTATAACCATTTTATGTAAACTTCATTTCCTGTGCTTGCTCCACTGCTTAATTAAAAGTCTACAACTTAAGAAGTCTTCACCAAAAATTATTTCTTGACTTAGGAGTCATGCACTTCCTAAACATTATAAAGTGTCCAACAATCAACAAAAACCTAGTTATAAAAAACTCAAGCAAAACAAATATAGTAGCATGATAAAATTCATACCTTCACAAATATCTTAAATAGAAATGGTCTCAAATCTCGAGAAACGTCACTTTCTATCTTTTATGATATACATTCTTTATGCCAAATCTAAACCTCTCAAAAACAAATCAAGTTACATTCCAAAACTTTCAGGATACATTCTTTCCATACTTCCATTATAATCAAATATTTTAACCTCAAATAATTTATCTTTTGTACTTTTATGTAATAATTCTTTCACTCAAAGCAAAGAAATTTCGCCAAAAATCACACAAATCCCTAAAATATCAAGGATTAAAACTATCATAAACGATATCACAATGGATATAATTCAAAACTATATAAAGAAATTAGTATCTCAAGGACCATAAACTTATCATCAACAAATTTAGAGTTGAAATTTTTTCTGAATTCTAAATCTTCAAACCTATTGTTCTGATATCATTTAATTGTCACATCCCCGAAACCAAAATCCATGCTTATAGCATGTGACAATCGCCGCACACCTAGTGCAAAGCTCAAACTCACTTTTCAATACTTATCACGAATCACTAAATTATTACAAATACTTTAGATGCAATTATCTCCAAATAACAAAAACAAAGATATATTAACTAACTTCAACGTCTAAAATTTCTTTCCAAACAATGGTAGAGATTTTATAAACTTAAACTAATACATAAAAGGAAGGCGAAGCTAAAGGGAAACCGTCCATAACAGAAAACATAAGCTAAAGCAAAACTTTTTTTTTCATTTACTAAGTAAGCAAGTGAATTCATTCCAAATCAACAATCCTCAACAAACAATGTACAAAGCAGGCTAAATCCAAGACCTATTCTACCAAAAACTCAATATTTCACCTTTTACAAACTTTAATTTTTTATTCAAGTAATTGTTTTTACTCTATGGTGAAAGCGAATCTTTTGCCTAACAATAGCCATACTCATTGCAAAAAGTTGCTCCTTCGAAAGAGAACTTCTTCCATGAATTTGATTGTTCCTCTCCATCCAAAAATTATACACTAGTGATCCAACAAGAAGTCTAGTTAGAACTGCTTGAAGACTTGAACCCCTGCAAAAACAATTGATCCACTGTATGATGTTGTCCTAGCTTGTAATCTGGTTATCAATTAAGCACATATTAAGACCCTTTTTCCAAATTCTCGCACAGAAACTACATTGAAGAAATAAGTGATCCCTTTTCCAAACCCAAATGGTGGAAATAAGTGATCCCTTTTCCAAATCCAAATGGCGAAATTCACATAAACTATTAGTACTCAGTCCCTAAGAGAGGATCCTCCAAATCCAGTTTGTGAAGCTATGTTTCTGAAGGTAAAGTGAATCCTATCCCAACAAAGGTAGAGATTTTAGTAGTTTTGAATCATATTTCAAGATAGTTTCAAAAAGTACTATTACGGTAATATACTTAAAATTTTTAATGTGAATATAATTGTAACATATTTTTTAAGTAACTAAATTGTGTACTCAATTCTCCATGTCGTTGTAAAGAAAATTGAAACCAACAGATTATGATCAGTTTGTAATATATATATTTATTAACTAAGTTTGACAAAGTTAAAAGTTACAAGAGAACAAAGTTTTGATCAATAAAGAAGAAGTAAGCAGATAGGACTCGAAAATGCAATGCCTTGTGAGTCAACTATTTGCTAATGCGTTAGTCATTACAATTAGCTAAAAGACTTTTTCAATAGTTTAATTGGATTTAACTAGCGCAGTATATAGAGGGGGGGGGGGGGGTGGGGGGAGGGGAAGGCGCCGACCTCCAAAAAAAAAATTTATTGTATATATATTTTTAAAATATATACGTTCGGCCACCCATAAAATGTTGAAAAAGTTGTCTTAAGTACACAACTTCCTAATTAGTTTGGTGGTTGGCTATACTTAAGTTTAACTCAACATCACGTATTCGAGTCTTAACGATAATTTTTTCTTTTTTGTTTTGCTGCCAGTTTGAACTGGCTTTTAAGGGGAAAAAAAAGAGAAAATTTCACTCCCCCCCCCCCCCCCCTGTGTTATACGAAAGTATCACGCTACACCCCTGTGTTCAGAAAACTATCAAAAACCCCCTATCTTTTTTGAAACGTATCACACCGCCCCCCTGGTCCATAACTCTGTGAGCTGTGTCATACACGCGCTTGTTGCTACATGTATACATGTTTTTGCTCATATTAAATTCTTGTCCTTGCCTAAAATACCCTTCCATCTTCATCACCATAACCAATACTAACACCTACACCACCTTCATCACCATCACTAATACCAATACCACTGCCTTCATCACCACCACCATTACATTATTTTCTTTCTAAAACACAATCTTCATATGATAGCAATCACCTGCTATTGTTTCAAAATAGTAACGGCTATATATTTAAGTGCCATATATACCTAACTCTGCTATGGCAAAGAACAGAAACAAGAAGAAGAAAAATGGCTCAGCTTCAATGGATGTAAATGCCCCTGAAGCGATGGACACTTCGGAGTCTACAGCTTCCAAAACATCTATCGGCGGGCCTCAGAAAAATAAAGAAAGGGGTACAGATGAAGAGATCAAAGAACGTGCGAAAGATGAAGGCTATAGCAAAAACTGGATTACTGAACTTGGAGAACATGATATCCGTGATTCATTGCGTTGGTGATGACATTTTTTATGGATATGTTACTTTCTGCTGCAAAAAAAAAAGTGTCATATATACCTACTATCATTGTGTGAATGTGCTGTAGCAAATAGACAAAGATTTGCAGAATAGCCAAGTTACTCATCTATTATAGAATGAAGTAAAAGAAGACAATTTATCTACAAAACCACAGACCCATTTGGCCATTTTGCATAAAAATCAAAATTTGGCCATAAAAAAAGCTCTCACCTCAATTTTTTTTTTTTTTTTTGTGTTTGCATAAAATAAGACAATTTAGCTAAATTGACTTCTTTTACGCAAAACCAACAACAGTGTTCTTGAAAAAATAATTTATCTCGCGGGAGGGAAGGGACAGGTGAGGAAGATGACAATGCTTTTTTTTTATTTTCTTTTTTTTGGTGAAAAGAATAGGTGGAGAGAGAGAAAAAAAAAGAAAAAAAGCATAATATAAGGGTATAAAAGTCATTTAACTCATTTATTTAACGCCGTTAACTTAAAAGTGACGGAAAGGGGCAGTGTGATATGTTTCAAAAAAGATAGGGGGTTTTTGATAGTTTTGTGAACACAGGGAGGTAACGTAATACTTTCGCATAACACAGGAGAACGGAGTGAAATTTTCTATAAAAAAAAAAGATGAAAGGCTAACTGCTAGTTTGAACTGGATTTTAAGGGAAAAAAAGATGAAAAGCTAGGGAAGTTGTGGCACTTCCCCAAACCCATTAGGAGGAAACAAAAAGCAGATATCAGTTGATCTGATCAATTGATCAAAATAAGTACTTCAGATGTAGTTATCTCCAAATAACAATAACAAACGTATATTAACTAATTTCAATGTCTAAAATTTATATTTTTCAAACAAAGGTAGAGATTCATATACTCAAACAAATACATAAAGGAAGACAAAGCTAAAGGGAAACTATCCCATAGTAGAAAACATAAGCTAAAGCGAAACCTTTTTTTTTTTTTTTTTTGCTAAGCAAGCAAGTGAATTCATTCCAAATCAACAATCCTCAACAAATGAAGTACACAACAAGAAAAATCCAAGACCTATTCTAGCAATAACTCAATATTGCACTTTTTACAAATTTTCCTATTCAAGTCATTGTTCTTTACTCTACGGTGAAGGCAAATCCTTTGCCTAACAACAGCCATACTCATTGAAAAAAGTTGATCCACTGAAATGACACTTCTACCATGAATTCGATTGTTTCTCTCCATCCAAATATTATAGACTATTGATCCGACAAGAAGTCTAGTTAGAGCTGCTTGAAGGCTCGAACCCTTAGAAAAACAATTGCTCCACTGTATGATATTGTCCCAACTCGTAATCTGGTTATCAATTAAGCAAATACTAAGACCCTTCTTCCAAATTCTCGCACATAAACTACATTGAAGAAATAAGTGATCCCTGTTTGTTAGCCTAAAGGCTTTAAATCCTATATTTTGATGATAACTAAATCTTGATTATGAAATTGATCTATTGACTAATCATATCTTGTAATGAGTTTATTGTTTGAGAATTAGTCAAAGCTTGAAGGATATTCAATATATTAGGTAAGCTCATAAGGTTTGGAGTAATGCTCATGGAAAGTAATGATCAAGCAAAAGGCATCCTCCAACGAGAAGATCAAAGTACTTTAATGGTCAAGATTAATGAAGAATGATGTTGATCAAGCTCAAATGATCTAATCATGAAGATAAAATGAAGAGCTCATCATCATCAAGCTCAAGTGTCTTTTTGTCAAACTCTTTACAAGCTCAAGTTGTAAAGATTCAAGTGAAGATCTTTGTAGATGAAAAATGGGTTATAAGAGAAGACGTGGTGACATAAGGGGTACCGGTTGGGACTTGACTGGGGTTTTGGGGCTTGCAAATGGTATATGCCCAATAATGATTCTCAAACAATGTTTTTGAAATGTGTGGAAAATACCTTATAAGAAATTCTCAAAAGAAACACTTTTAAAAGAACCAACCCTAGCAGTTTTGATCCTACCGGACGACCCCACGGTGACCGGTCGACCAGTGGCCAAAGGGTCGTCCGCCCGAGACCTGTCCACCGGATGAGGGTCTCTCAACCGGTCGACTGGCAAATAGGGGTCGACCGGTCGGGCCAAAATGCTGATTCAAAATATAGCCATTTGTGAACGTTGGGAGCATTAATTATACCATTTTTCAGCTCTATTAGTGTCTCTCAACTGCAAAATCTTAAGGGATTTTTGAATCAAAGCAATTACTATTGAGTTCTTTCATAAATTTCATATTTGAATCATCATTGAGCTATACTTGAGCAAGAAATTGTGAGCAATATTGAGAGAAGCATTCATTGTATTTATCTACCCTACAAGAGGGTTTTTATTGTGCATCTCAAACACTTATCAAAAGAGAGAGTTAAACACTTTGAAAGGAAGGATTTCCTTGTCAAAGGTGTTGGGGTTAAAGCTTTGTATTGAGAATGATTTTTCTATTATAAAAGTTTAAACTAGCATTGTAGTTGGTTTGTGGACTCACCAACATTTGAAGAGCCATCATAGTGAAGATTGTTGATATCCTAAGCGGGGAGCTTAGGTCGTGGACTTAGGCGGAGGACAAACCACGCTAAAATCGCGTTTTGAAATCTCTTTCTCTAATCTCTCTTTGCATTATTTTCTGTACACCAAGTGTTTGATAAATTGCCTCACTTACAATTTTTATTGCTATAGTGCATATTTGTTTAAGATTATTTTTGATTAATCATTGCTAGTATATTGCCTAATCGAAAAAGTAGTAGCATTACCTATATAGCCTAATTTACCCCCTTCTTCGGTTTAATTAAGGGACAACAAGTAGTATCAAGAGCTAGGGCTTTACATATAGCTTAACATCTAGTAAAGTCAAGATAATGACGTATACTACTACATCTCCTCACATTGAAGGATATTCAATTGATAGACCTCCTTTGTTTATAGGAACCGATTTCATGAGGTGGAGGAATCATATGGCAATATATATTCAATCCGTGGACTATACACTGTGGCATATTGTTGAGCATGGGCCATACGAAGTTGAAGATGAGTCAACTGAGCAAAACA
This sequence comes from Ehretia macrophylla, assembly GCA_037974665.1. NCBI lineage: Eukaryota > Viridiplantae > Streptophyta > Magnoliopsida > Boraginales > Ehretiaceae > Ehretia > Ehretia macrophylla. The sequence continues at coordinate 61,704,077 of CM075773.1, forward strand.
TTGCCAAATTGACCAAAAATGGTCAAGCTATGCATATTCTCTATTGTGCTTTCAATGATCAAGAGTTTGAACAAATTCGAGAATATACATCCACACATGAGATATGGAATCTCCTTGAAGAACTAAATTAAGAGCAAAAATGAGATAATAGAGGAGAATCAAGAGAAGAAGAAAATGTTGCATGCTTCGTTATAATGGATGAAGAGGTAAACCTATCTTATGAATCTTATTGCTCTTCATCTAGTAACAATGATCTTACAATGGATGATTTGGAGGACGTCATTTCTAGTGTTCATTATGAACTAACGTTTGCTATATCTAGAAATGTGAGAATTCTTGAAAAAGTGAAAGGTGTCATACTTGATTTAAAAGAGTTTGAAAAGAAGAATGCTCACGTTATTAAAACCAACTATAAGTTTGAAATAGAAAACACTTTCTTGTTTGACAAAGTCTTAAACGACGAGATTTATTGTTTGAAGAAAATGTATGATGAGTTAAATGAAAGAATCACTAAATCTTGCAAGAAAAAAAAAAGGATATTGTGCATGATTTGCAATACATAGCATGTAAATTAAATTTGTTAGGATATAAACCATGTCTTACTCAAAATCTCTTGAAGAAATGTTTTTTCAAATATTCAAATCCTAATGTGTCATCTTCCTTTAAAGTAAATCAACGTGATTATTGTGATGAAGTAGAACAACTTGCTTTATTGTTTCATGGTAGCAAACTACTTGAATATGGAACAAAAGTTCCTTGGTGGCTAAAACACAAATGGATTGTTAAAGCTACTACAAATGAAACTCACCCTCGAGGACCCAATTAAGGATGGGTACCTAGATCTTGCTGTGTTGTAGGAATGTCAAGCAACACCAAAGAAGATGGTGATGCAACTTATGAAAAAATGCAAGATCATTGAGATAAAGAAGAAAAGGTAACATTGAAATTATTTTTGCTTCTTGAAAATGGTTTAAAATTCAACTTGATTAGTCAACTATATGTTATCTTACATGTGTGAATGAAAATAAAAATGATGATACATTATTTGTTAATTGAGTGAAAAGGTTGATGCTAAATGTAATAATCTTGGCTAGAATATTCATTTTCTTAGAATTCCTTCAAATTGGTTAAATTAAGTCATACTTGGTATTTGAATATGTAGTACATCCAATAAGATATGAATACATTCACACAATAGAAGTCATTTTAAGTGAAAATGAATTTGAGATACTTCCAAAGAATGTTAAAAGATAACATTGTGAAAACTAAGAAACAATTCTCTTTTGAGGAAGATGGAATGAACATTGATGGAGAAGATTATGAGCATGAAAGTGAGGTTTGGGAGATTTAGATGATTTACATGTCTCTTTAATGTTAGAATTCAAAAGATAAAAGCTAAAGGAACCTTATCACCCATGTGACCCTTGAATCAATTTCTTTTTGTTTAAATTTTGTGGTATAAAATTAAATTGAATGAATGAATACTCATGTATGAATGTCATATGAAGTGAATCATATATACTTGAGTTTGATATTATCAAATGTTGAATGTGATAATTGCTGCAAGTGCAAAATAAATGGTTGAATTGTTGAATGACATGCATGATGAAATGTGATGCAACTTATGAGTTTGATTCTCTACTTAAAATGATAGTTTTAATTGATGGAAATGGGTTGAAAGAATAAGTGAATATGATCTTTTGATGTCCAAAAGAAGAATGACATTATATGCTCTTTTCTTGACTTAAATGTTATTACATCTAGAGAAGAAGTGGAGTAATGAGGAAAAATATTGAAGAACTTCAAGAAACAATATCCACATTTTCTAATCATAGGAAAACATTAAACAAAATGTTGGGAAATCATATGTGCTTACATGGCTCATTGAGATATTGAAAATATGTAATGATTACAATATTTGAAATATTTGGCTTCTCTTTATCATGCACACACATGGAGTTTATCATGAATCTTGAAAATTCTCAATCTTCTAAATGATAATGACAATACTTGATTATGATATAAAAAGAGCATGCTTGCTTGAGTTTTATTTTGATTCCATCTTGAAAAGATATTAGTGCATCAAATGTATCTCGATAAGAGAATAATTCCTTAAAGCATGTAAAGTGTATTTTAATTAAGCAAATAAAGGGAAAGTCAAAGTTCTTCCTCACACTACAAATCAAGAAAGGATGTTCACAAGTCAAACCAAGATTACAAAGGAATCAAACCAAGAAGTTTGTACTTGTTCATGGCAAAGGAATTAAGAACTCAAAAGAGGACATCAACCAAGTTCTACATAGATAAGAAAAGGTATATTGGTTGAGAAAATGGAAGGATAGAGGTATGTCCTATAATGTATTTCATTCAACTACCTCTAACGTGTTGATAACAATGCACTCTTTGCTAAATAGTTATATTGCCCCAAAATTTTTATTACAGCATTGTAAAAGGAAATGTGAATTGTCTTTCAATCACCGTACCAAAACGTTATCATAACTTCTTGATGGATAGTGCTCTTGATCATATTTGACTTCATGAACATATGAAATGCATGAGAACTTTGATGATACCAATCTCTTTGCACCGAGAAAGATTAATGATGATATAGGCGCTCAAAAATATAGAACTCCAAGTGAATCTACTACATCAAGATCTCAAGAAAATAGATCTCCTAGTACTTCAAGGGATTAATCCAATCAAGGAGTTCAACCAATCTTATAGAAGGAAAAGCAACAAAGCGCAAATCAAGATAAACAACAAACATCCTATGAGCAAAGTATTGATCAAAACCTTTAAGATGTTGAAAGGATGTGAAGAATCATTCACATGATAGAATCCTAGGTAATTCACCAAAAGGTATAAGAACTCTCTTAAATTTAAAGATCTTTTTGAACATCATAGGTTTCTTTCTTAAATTGAACAAATTGTTGAAAATAATGTATTATAGCAATGAACATACTTGTTATGCTTGTCTCTTGTTATTGGTAAAGTAGTATGTCCATCTCATTACCATATGTATGTGTAAGTGATACATGTTGAAATATCAATGATCAATTATGTCTTGATAGAATATAGAATTCTTTAATGAATCTAATGTGCAAAATTGATACAATGACATAAAAGACTAATGTTTGCATGAGTTATTTGAATATGAAACATGTATGATAATTGTGACGCGTGAAAAAGTTTTGGTCTCTCTTTCTATCATACACGCACATAGTTTTTCTTGAATCTTGAAAATGCTTGTCTTCATTTGACAATAACTATACTTGATCATGGCATAAAAGGAAGACATGCTTACTTTGATTTCAATTCTTAAATTTACGTTGTTACAAGCATAGATACTTGATAACAATGCCATGTATGGTTGGTAAATATCAAAGTTGATTCAACTAAGGTCAACATACTTAAAGTTTTTCTAAAGTTGATTCAAGGACCTTGTTGGACTATTTGATGTTGTTGGAGCAACTGATCCTTTTCTTTGTGAGATTTCTTTAAGAGCTTGCATAGATTATTCAAATATGAGCATAAAGGAAGAGTTGAAAGTTTCTTCTTGGACTCTCAATTGAGAAAAACAAGGAGAAGTATTCATAAGTCAAGCCTTGCACACAAAAGTACAAATCAAGAAGATTGGGCTTTGTCACGCCCCGGGACCAAGACCCGCGGAGGTTAAGGTCGGAGTGCGACATGTCATTCAGCTTAATACCTATAAGATCATTATTTAATAACCTAAACATTCATTAACTTCTACAAGTAACTTCAAAAGAATGCTCATGGCATTTGACATAAAAAGCCACAATAAACTGTTTCACAATTACAAGACCTAGCATCCCTGTTTGTACTTCATACGTGGCCAAATTCAGACATCTAGGCCTCAAAAGAATGGTAATCAAACTTAGTATGTAGTAATAGTTCCAAAAGAATATTACATAATACAAGACTGTTCAAAGGTACATCATCAGTTTCTATTAACAAGCTACGTCTTCATCATAAGCATGGAGATCAACAAAAGCAGAGGTAAGTCTCATCACATAAAGTGTCATCGCCTTCAACCTGTACAGTTGGCTGGGCCTCGGCCTCACCTGTAAGTATTAGCAAGAGGGGTGAACTGGTCCTGAGTATAGCTCAATGAGGATAAGAAAGGAAGGATTTCACAAAGGTTTTATCTTTTCGCAAACTTCTTTCCAAAACCATGCTATGCATAGACATCAAGAATAACAAGATTAACATGGATGATAGATATACAGGAATGAACTAAACAATGTATCAATCATGCATTTCTACTCTCCAAGGGTTGTACCAAGCGAAAGTAGGCAAAACTAATAAGTGAACGTCATACATGGCAACAACATCAACACCAATACTCAATTCTACTCTCCAAAGGTTGTACCAAGCGAGAAAGTGCACTAATAATATGTCCCAACTCTCTAAGGGCTGTACCAAGCGAGAGTGAGCACTAATAATACGTCCCAACTCTCCAAGGGTTGTACCAAGCGAGAGTGAGATGTGTATGATTCAAACTTAATCAAGCATATTCATGGCTCGAGCATAATCCAAGCATGTTCAAGTATATTTCATGTACATAACATATAAGTGTGTAGTCATAAATGCACCATTTAGACAATCATGAAACCGATGCTCATCATGCTTAACCATATTAATACCATTTAGAAGACTCACCCTATCCATGCACCAAAGGAGGGTGTAAAAATACCTTAATACAACTCAAAACGACAATAAAATACAAGGATGAACGAAACTATGAGGCATCCTTAATGCATTTGCATTAGCTTAACTTAGGAGGTAAATTTTCCTACTTTCCCATACTCAATTAATCTGATTTCCATCTAGAATCGAAGCTTATCTAATGTAGATAACTCTAGAATTAAACAGAATGTAATTCGGAGTTGAAACAAATGAGATATGGCCTTCGAAAAATCACTGCGCAGAGTTGTCAAATATCCGGGCGATACAGCCTTCATAAGGTCGACCGGATGAAGCAGGTAACGCCCGGAAGAGAGTTTTCTGCCAGGCGTTGGGGCTTATATCCGAGCGACCGAATAGAGGCTGTAACACCCAAATAGCTGGACAGGAAAGACATATTTTCTACCAAAATCATCCAAACAACCTCCCATCCTCCTACCAACACTCAAGAAAGTTTAAAATGACTATTAGGTATCATACAAGAGCTCAAACACAACCAAAACCACCCTACCTCAACAATCAACAATCACCCAATCATGAAATTACAATTCCTAGATCTACAACACATATATACCCAACTTCACAATGAAGACATAGATGAACTTCACAAGCTATATTACTCAACAAAATGCAACATACAACCTTAGATGAGCTTTATCAAGAAATTTTGAAAGTATCCCTTACCTAGATGTGGAGTTGGATGCAAGAGGTGATGTTCCAAAATGAAAATGGAAGCTTGAAAATGTAAGAAAATGGTGGACAAATGGCTGCTTTTGCTTGAACCTTATTCTCTTCTTCTTCCTCTTCTCCCTTAGTAAAAAAATTGAGAGAGTGTGTGTGTGTTTTCAGATTTGTATGTGTGTGTAGAGATTTGGTTAGTGTTTTGTATGTATTATGTATTGATAGAATAATATCTAAAGCCAAAAGACCACCTTGCCTTTGCAACTTAATGTTATTGATTTCATGCCATTCTAGTTGTATATTAACTAGTTAGTTTCTAGGTTTAGTTCAATAATATTTAATTATTCTTCTACGACATTTAAAACATCTAATGACACTTAAACAATGAAATGCACGTAAATCAAGATAATCACATATTAATCCATATAAAAGCATGTAAAATAAGAAAAATGCACATAAAATGATTTATTTATGTATGATATGACATATATGCACGTGAGGTCTCATGCTGGGCCCTACAGGCTTAATGAAGGAAACAAATTGAGATTCAAATGAATACATCAACCAAGCTCTACAAAGTTGAGATAAGATAATATCGGTTGATAGAAAAGAAGTATTGAGGTATGATCTATAATCTTCTATATCCAATTGCCTCTAAAACCAATGTAATAATTATTATGCTTTTATGTGCTCACTTGCAATATTGTTCCAATCCTTTCATTAGGAGTATTACAAAAGAAAATTTCAAGCATCACTCTATCACAATACAAAATGTTATCATAACCTTTGATGGAGTATACTGTTGACCATTCTTGTCTTTATCTCAATATGAAACGACCATTGTGCTTAACAAATCATTATAATACATTGAGATACTTGGTTCTAGCATGTATTCTATACTCATATGAGAATAACATAGACATGCTTGAGATGAATATTTTGATTTTTTTATTTATTTATAAAAAAATCTTGATTATATGGAAATATGACATGTGCTTATATATAGATGTGTACCTTGTCGAGAAAAATATTGTTGAACATACACACCATTACCATCTCTAGATTATTTTTCATGGATTTTGATTAACCTCTTGAACTAAAACTCGTATTCCTCCATGAATTGGTGTTCATCATATCTTCTTAAGTATTCCTACTACTTGCTCCTTAGTATGCTTATTAATTATTCATAATGATCATAAAGGAGAAGTATGCATGATATCAACATAAATGAAATGTCAAACGAATTTGAGAAATTGAATATCATGGCAAATGAGAAATATAAGAAAATTTTAACAAGAATTGGAATTTATGATGAATACCTTGAATACCATTCGTTTCTTATAGTGTTAAATTTTGCTATGATTTGGTTGAATACCAAAGGGGGAGATATAACAGTGGTATCTTTTCCTAAAAAGAGAGAAATATAAATCATTTTGTATGCTATGATTTGTGCTATATGTAAATGATCTCAATGCCCATAGCGTGCAATGATAATATTATTGAGATATGCCTACAAAAAGGAGAAGCTTATTTATTTGAATGAAATCATCCTTATGCATTGCTCTTGAGCAAGAAATGTTATCTTACAAGCATATATATTATATCTTATACCTCTTTAATGTGAAAATTTGTTTCTTTGTTGATTACAAAAGGGGAGAGAGATATGTGATTGATACATGATCTAAAGGGGAAGTCTTTATTCTTATTATGCACTTAGTATGGGCGACACTTGGTAAAAAAAATAATTGTGATGCTTTTTCATAAAAATTCCATTGTTTTGCTATTTCCCAAAAATCCCATTGTAGTGCTATTTTGGATAAGATCACATTGAGATGCTATCTTATGACCAAGATACAATATAAGATTTGGAGAGTTGTGCAATATAGTGAATGAAGACTTTATATGTCTATCATTTCCTCACCTATACATATTGTCAGAGAGAGCTTGAATACTTTGAGAACTTGATATCAAATGGAGAAGTGACACAATGATATCATATGCATATTATAGTTTGTGCTTGAATCATATGTTTTAAGTTAAAATGCTTTTTATGATATGCACTTAGCAAGGGGGAGCTTTGCCTTGTAGTGCTATTTTTCATAAAGGATAAATATTCAAAATCCCATTGAGATTATATTTTGAAAAAATCCTATTAAGCTTATCTATGAATTGTCCCATTCTGATGATTATCTTGCCCCTCCTATGCTTAATTCTCTTTGATGATGCCAAAAGGGGAGAAGAATGAAAGAATAAAAGAATGAGAAATCATATGGGGAGATTATGGGAGAAACCTTGAACATGAAAATTTGAATTTGATATACATATAGTAAGGGGGAGCTTTGTGTACGTCTACTTGAAAATCTTACTTATGCCTTGATATCAAATTATGGTACTTTATTGTGCTTCATTGTATAAGATTTCGTCATCATAAAAAAGAGGAGATTGTTAGCCTAAAGGCTTTAAATCCTATATTTTGATGATAAGTAAATCTTGATTATGAAATTGATCTATTGACTAATCATATCTTGTAATGAGTTTATTGTTTGAGAATTAGTCAAAGCTTGAAGGATATTCAACATATTAAGTAAGCTCATAAGGATTGGAGCAATGCTCATGGAAAGTAATGATCAAGCAAAAGGTATCCTCCAACGAGAAGATCAAAGTACTTTAATGGTCAAGATTCATGAAGAATGATGTTGATCAAGCTCAAATGATCTAATCATGAAGATAAAATGAAGAGCTCAACATGATCAAGCTCAAGTGTCTTTTTGTCAAAATCTTTACAAGCTCAAGTTGTAAAGATTCAAGTGAAGATCTTTGTAGATGAAAAAGGAGTTATAAGAGGAGACGTGGCGACATAAGGGGTACCGGTTGGGACTTGACTGGGGTTTTGGGGTTTGCAAATGGTATATGCTCAGTAATGATTCTCAAACAATGTTTTTGAAATGTGTGGAAAATACCTTACAAGAAATTCTCAAAAGAAACACTTTCAAAAGAACCAACCCTGACAGTTTTGATCCTACCGGACGACCCCACGGTGACCAGTCGACTGGTGGCCAAAGGGCCGTCCGCCCGAGACCTGTCCACCGGATGAGGGTCTTTCGACCGGTTGACTGGCGAACAGGGGTCGATCGGTCGGGCCAAAATGCTGATTCAAAATATAGCCGTTTGTGAACGTTGGGAGCATTAATTACACCATTTTTTCAACTCTATTAATGTCTCTCAACTGCAAAACTTAAGGTATTTTTGATTCAAAGCAATTACTATTGAGTTCTTTCATAAATTTCATATTTGAATCATCATTGAGCTATACTTGAGTAAGAAATTGTGAGTAATATTGAGAGAAACATTCATTGTATTTATCTACCCTAAAAGAGGGCTTTTATTGTGAATCTCAAACACTTATCAAAAGAGAGAGTTGAATACCTTGAAAGGAAGGATTTTCTTGTCAAAGGTGTTGGGGTTAAAGCTTTGTATTGAGAAGGATTTTTCTATTGTAAAAGCTTAAACTACCATTGTAGTTGGTTTGTGGACTCACCAACATTTGAAGAGCCACTATAGTGAAGATTGTTGAAATCCTAAGCGGGGAGCTTAGGTCGTGGACTTAGGCGGGGGCCGAACCACGCTAAAATCACGATTTGCAATCTCTTTCCCTCAACTCTCTCTTTGCATTATTTTTTGCACACCAAGTGTTTGATAAATTGTCTCACTTACAATTTTTATTGCTAGAGTGCATATTTGTTTAAGATTGTTTGTTATTAATCATTGCTAATATATTGCCTAATCGAAAAAGTAATAGCATTGCCTATATAACCTATTCACGCCCCTCTTAGGTTTAATTAAGGGACAACATTGTCCTCTAAAACCAATTGGCAAAATTCACATAAACCATCAGTACTTAATCCCCAAGAGAGCATCCTCCATTTTGTAGGAAGACAATCAATAATTGCATGCCAGAGGTTGAAGCTATGTTTCTAGAGCTAAAACTATGAATATGGCAAAATATTTTTTTCATCTTCAAAAAAATTTAATTTAAGAAAATAATGCTTATCCATAAAATACATTTATGAAAATGATTTAAGAAGCATTGACCTTTAGCATGAAATTTTTAAGGATGAATAACACAAAGCAAGGTTACGATATTTATAGTATATCAACATATATAATTTCTTTTTAAATTTACTTTTGATAAAAAGTTGAAAAACTATGTTATTTTGGTGTTAAGCAAAATAAGTATTAAGGAGGCACCATATTTGACCATTAATTTTTAAATAGAACTAGTGTTACACTCGTGCGATGCATGGATGTAATGTAAATTCTCTAAAAATATGTAATGTAAAACTAATTTATTCAACTTCTTAACCATACTATTGAAATATTATAATATCTAACCACTCTAAATACTAAACTATTAAAAACTTAAAATAAAATAAACACTTATTTTCAAAAAAAAAAAAGTGACAGTAAGAAAACTACACAAACACCATAGAAATTGCAGGATCATACTTTCAGTAACAAGGTACTATCAATGAAAGATTATGTTCAGAAAGCTTAAGCAATTGCACTTAGACTCCAAACATGTCCTCTTATGCTCCAAACGTTTTCCCATCTCTCATTGTATAAGTCCAAATAAAAGTTATAATTATGATGTTTTGTCATGCAATGAAATAGGAAGTGCTATTGTAATTGTAGAATGCTAATAGGTGCAACCCCTATCACACTAATCTCTAAATAATGACACTATCATCTTTTAACCCTTCAATTAACTCTTTTCTTTTTCTTTTCAAATAAAATCTTGGGTATTACATTCTTCCCTCATTATAAAAGTTTTATCATTGAAACTTCACTCACTTTCCGTTTGTAAGAGGTGTAGATTGTTTCCTACCATTCCTTCTTGATCATCACATTCTTGACGTGCTTCTTTTTTCAGGCTTTTACAAAAGATAACTTTGTACCTCAAACTATTCTCATATATGACCAAAAAAAAAAAAAAAACTATTCTTATGGAATTCGATGATGAGAGCAATATTTTACCCAATACTCTCCTCCTAGAATTGAAGATTTTTTTTTTTTCTTTTGACTAGTTCATATGGATGGCCTACAACTTTTTCTTTTTTTTTTTTGGTCGAAGATGGCCTACAACTTAACTCCACAAAAATAAGCACATGAAAGTTGGGCAACTATGGCCAAATGTTATCAAATAAAGAACCGCTTAGTTCTTCCAAGAACCTTACTAATCCGATATAACTAAAATGTAGCTCTATACAATGTCCAAAAAAGATTTCTATAAGCGGCATATACAACTTAATGCCTTTTGAAACTTATAATAAGTTTTTCCTTAATCCTATAACCATTTTATGTAAACTTCATTCATTATACTTGCTCCACTGCTTAATCAAAAGTCTACAACTTGAGAAGTCTTGACCAAGAATTATCTCTTGACTTAGGAGTTATGCACTTCCTAAACATTATAAATTGCCCAACAATCAACAAAAACCTAGTTATAAGAAACTCAAGCAAAACAAATATAGTAGCATGATAGAATTCTCACCTTTAAAAATATATCTTATAATAGAAATGGTCTCAAACCTCGTGTGATGTCACTTTCTATCTTTTATAATATATATACATTCCTTACGCCAAATCTAAACTTCTTAAAAACAAATCAAGTGACATTCCAAAACTTTCAAGATACATTCTTTTCACACTTCCATTATAATCAAATCCCTTAATTTTTCATTTTAAATGAAATAACAATTCAAAAAATTGTAAGAATTTAAAAAATCCAACTACGAGTGAGTAAAATTCCTATACGTAGCCATCTTAAAAATAAGATCATGTAGATGTTCTTCAATTTAAAACCATCAATACTAAACTTAAAAGTGGATCATTTATTTTAGATCCTCCACGATATCGAACAAAATTATTTTTTGATCTTACAATAATGTAACTTATCAAAACTCCCATAAGTGTTACTATTTAACTAATCAAGCGACAACCGTCAAGATATCACTTGTAATGTGAACTCACAGTCATTCTAGATACCCAAAATGATATTCGTATATTTTATTCACATGGTAAAACTTCAAGTGAAATAACACACAAGCTAAATGAGTGTCTTTAACACACACCGACATTAGAAGATAACAGTAACAATAGACTCTTAGATTGTGTAGGCGAAATTCCATTTTTTTTATGGCATAAATTCCTTTTTTTTTTATGGTTAAAAGTCTAACGGGTCCATTTGGACAGTAACTACTGAAGTACCATTCGAATATTTTTTATACTCGTATGTAATAATTGGTTCACTCAAAGCAAAGAAAATCAGCCAAAATCACACAAATTCCTAAAATATCACTTAAATATATCATAAACAATATCACAATGGATATAATTCAAATATATATAAACTAAATTAGTATCTCAAGGACCATAAACATATCATCAACAAATTCAAAATCAACAATCCTCAACAAACAAAGTACGTACAAAGCAGGAAAAATCCAAGACTTATTCTAGCAAAAACTCAATATTCCACTTTTTACAAACTTTAATTTCCTATTCAAGTCATTGTTTTTACTCTATGGTGAAAGCGAATCTTTTGCCTAACAATAGCCATACTCATTGCAAAAAGTTGTTCCTTCGAAACAGAATTTCTTCCATGAATTCAATTGTTCCTCTCCATCCAAAAATTATACACTATTGATCCAACAAGAATTCTAGTCAGAACTGCTTGAAGACTCAAACCCTTGCAAAAACAATTAATCCACTGTATGATGTTGTCCCAGCTCATAATCTGGTTATCAATTAAGCACATATTAAGACCCTTCTTCCAAATTCTTGCACAGAAACTACGTTGAAAAATAAGTGATCCCTTTTCCAAAGCCAAATGGTGGAAATAGTGATCCCTTTTCCAAATCCAAATGGTGAAATTCATATAAACTATTAGTACTCAGTCCCTAAGAGAAGATCCTTCATTTTGTAGGAGGAAAATCAATAATTGCATGCCAGTTTGTGAAGCTATATTTCTGGAGCTAAAACGAAACCTATCTTAATAAAGGTAGAGGTTTTAGTAGTTTTCAATCATATTTCAAGATAGTTTCAAAAAGTACTATTACGGTAATATACTTAAAATTTTTAATGTGAATATAATAGTAATATATGTTTTAAGTAACTAAATTGTGAACTCAATTCTCCATGTCGGTGTAAAGGAAATTGAAACCAACAGATTATTAACTCCAGTTTGTAATATATATTTATTAACTAAGTTTGACAAAGTTAAAAGTTACAATAACAAAATTTTGATCAATAAAGAACAAATAAGCAGAAAGGATACTCGGGAAATGCAATGCCTTGTTTTGAGTCCTTGTGAGTCAACTGTTTCCTAATGCGTTAGTCATTACAATTAGCTAAAACACTTTTTCAGTAGTTTAATTGGATTTAACTAGCACAACATGTATCATTATATGTACATACGTGTATATCAAAGGCTTTTGTTTATTTCACGATAGTGGGAAGAACAAAGATGTGCAATCACATTCCGGAAGGTTTCACTTTTCAACTAATTAATTTGGGTATTTCCCAAAATTGAGGCACCAATTTGAGACTTTAGGCAAACTTTGGGGACTAATTTGGTATTTAATAAATAAAATATAATAATGAATAATAATAACATTAATATAAATAATAATAATATTAAAATGAATAATGATAATTATTATAAACAATATACAAAATGAAATAAATATAAAAATAATATGAATATAAATATAAAATAGTAGAATAATACAAATAATAATATTAAAAAAAAATAATAAGAAAAAGAAGAATATAAAATATTATAAAAAAATAAAAATAATAACAATTATACTAATAATAATGTTATTGGTATAATGTATAATATGATGCTTATTTTTCTTTTTAAGACAATAATATCTTTATAGCAACAAAATTGCATTCTTGTCACTTTATATAAGTATTTGCCATTAATATTCTGTTATACTGACAACCAAACATGGGTTTAAATTCAGTATATCAATTTCTATCTTCATTCTTAGAGTATATCAAACATGACATATCCTTTACTAAATTCATTTCATTCCTTAACTGATTCCATTCATGTCTAAAACCATTCCCTGATACCAACCGCAACCTAAGGGTGTAAAGTTAAAAATTCCATTAAAATAAAGGTCGAATATGAATGACATATAAGTTATTGGATACACAATAATTATTATAATTTTTTTTCTTTGTTATTGACATATCAATAGTGATCGCAATCTACTCTTTAGTAATATGTTCTCTAGTTTTTCACACTATAAAGTTTCTAGATATATTCTTTTATTGTGCTTTAAAACTATCTTGAAACACGATTAGAATCTACTAGAATCTTTTAAAACCACTTTGATAAAAATTGAAGGGAGGGTATTCATATAAAATAAGATGTTAATGATAAGTTTGAAAAACCAATTAACAAGAAAAATTTAAGATGCACGTTTTTAATTTACACTATTTTTCTTCTTCTATTTGAGTTTAAAGCAGTTTAATTATAGAGTAATGTTATATATCACTCTTTTTTCCATCGTCCTTTTATCACTTCCTACATGGAATCTTATATGGCATGACAATTAGACAATATATTTCTCTTTCTTCCTTTTAATTCTTTCTCTCTCTCTCTTATTTATTTCTTCTTCTCACTCTTAATTAATAAGCCTGCTTCGAAATGTAATTTCAATCTTTTCCAAATTCACAATGATATTTCTAAAAAGTAAATAGATTTGATTGAATATTTACTCCAAATGATATATCCTCAAATCATGTCATACCTATTTGAGGAGATCAGCTTATTCATTTTTAAATTGTCTTACTAAGAAAGGTGCTTTCAAGAAATTGAAGCTGATATGGGTGTACATAAACCGATCGACTTGGAGTGGGTATAAGCCGACCTGTGTTTGACCTGCGAACCGCTTTTCAACCTCGCATTAATGTCAGACGTGACATAAAGGTATTATCTAGTACTGGATAATAGCTTTATTCAAAGGGTAAAGGCTTAAGTCATGCATGAACAGTGCGGGCAGCATTGGGCATTTAATGCTTGAGCGTCTTAAATGTTAGTATAAATACCCCTTGCAAGACCCGCATTAAAGGTAACTCACTCTAATTAATTGCTCTCAACTGCTAGTAATTAATTGAGCTCAGACAAATTAACTTATTTTTACGCCTGAGGGAAAACACGGGTCTTCACCCCCGCGATTCCTTACTTTGTTTTGCAGGACACTACTGAGCTTGGGCTAAAGGACTAATTCAACCCTTATCAGAAGCCAATGTCATATGATTATATCTTTTGGGTCGTTTTTAAAGAAGCTTTTTGATTTAGATTGATACTTTAATTCACTGACTTTTGGACTGGTGCAGGAAACTCTCTTGTTTAAACGAAACTCACCGACATTAACTAGAGAAGAAGAAGATGAAGAGTTTCTAAAGTCAGCAATGGGTTGGGAACTAAGAAAAGTTCAATTTTGGTTGAAAAATAATATTGGGTCTGATATTGTTAAAAAAAGAAGAAGAAGATTTGAGTAAATATTAATTAAGATAGAGAGAGAAAAAGAATTAGAGAGATGAAAGAGAAATAAAAAAATTATCTCTATATACAGTAGAACCTCTTTAAATTAATATTCGATAAATTAATAATTTCTTTTAATTAATAAAAATATTTGGTCCCTACTTGGGACCAGTGTAAAAAGTTGATAAATTCGATAAAATTATAAGATAATACATTTAAAAAAATTCCTTTGTATTTTATTGATTCAAATATTTCATAAATTAATAATTAGCTAAAAAGTACATAATAAATTGACTATGAGATTTTCTTAAAATATGAATTAAGAGTAGTTTGTATTTTGTTAAACTTCAAATCTAATTGAATCTCATATTTAATTATTTAAAGAGAAAAAATTGAGATAATCCTACAAGGATTAGGATACAAGATTAGAAAAATTAGTTCTCATCCTAATCCTACAAGGACTTAGATACTTTTTTCTAATGTTGCTAAATTAAATTTTATCTTCTATTCTCATTATTTATCTTTTTAAATTGGACCGAAAAAGACATCATAATCATAATATGTTTACTATAAAACCAAAAAAATAAAAAATATATCTATTAATTAATAGTTATCAATTTATCGATAAATTAATATCTCGCTAAATTAATAGAATTTAGTGGTCCCAACGCTATTAATTTAAAGAGGTTTTACTGTATATACAGTAGAACCTCTTTAAATTAATATTCGATAAATTAATAATCTCTTTTAATTAATAAAAATGTCTAGTCCCGACTTGGGACCAGTGTAAAAAGTTAATAAATTCGATAAAATTATAAGATAATACATTTAAAAATATTTTTTTGTATTTTATTGACCCAAATATTTCATAAATTAATAATTAGCTAAAAAGTACATAATAAATTGACTATGAGATTTTCTTAAAATATGAATTAAGAGTAGTTTGTCTTTTGTTGAACTTCAAATCTAGTTGAATCTGATATTTAATTATTTAAAGAGAAAAAATTGAGATAATCCTACAAGGATTAGGATACAAAATTAGAGAAATTAGTTCTCATCCTAATCCTACAAGGATTTGGATACTTTTTTTTCTACTCTTGCTAAATTAAATTTTATCTTCTATTCTCATTACTTATCTTTTCAAATTGGACCAAAAAAGACATCATAATCATAATATGTTTACTATTAAGCCAAAGAAATGAAAAATATATCTATTAATTAATAGTTATTAATTTATCGATAAATTAATATCTCGCTAAATTAATAGAATTTAGTGGTCCCAACGATATTAATTTAAAGAGGTTCTACTGTATATACAGTAGAACCTCTTTAAATTAATATTCGATAAATTAATAATCTCTTTTAATTAATAAAAATGTCTAGTCTCGACTTTGGACCAGTGGAAAAAGTTAATAAATTCGATAAAATTATAAGATAATACAGTTAAAAAGATTTCTTTGTATTTTATTGACCCAAATATTTCATAAATTAATAATTAGCTAAAAAGTACATAATAAATTGACTATGTGATTTTTCTTAAAATATGAATCAAAAGTAGCTTGTCTTTTGTTGAACTTCAAATCTAGTTGAATCTGATATTTAATTATTTAAAGAGAAAATTTTTGAGATAATCCTACAAGGATTATGATACAAGATTAGAAAAATTGTTCTCATCCTAATCCTACAAGAACTTAGATACGAGCTTAGAGAAAAACTTTGTTCTAATCTTACTAAATTAAATTTTATCTTCTATTCTCATTACTTATCTTTTCAAATTGGATCGAAAAAATATAAATCACTTTTTTAAAAAAAGACATCATAATCATAATATGTTTACTATAAAGTGAAAAAAATTAAAAATATTTCTATAAATTAATAGTGACAATGACGATTCGAATCATAAGAAGATTATCTATGTGTTTACGATGACGATGACGATTTGAATCCCCGAAAAACAACTCTATGGCAACGAAAACCCATGGGAATTATTTAGCGACGATGATCCTTGGGAAATTCCAATTAATGCCGACGACGATTCGAATCATAAGAAGATTATCTATGTGTTTACTAAATTGTCCAAGGTTGAAAAGAAGATTGTTCGAACAGCCGGTTGCGGCACATGGCACGGACAGACCGGGGCTAAAGATATTCATATGACATCATCATCAGGGAAAACCAAAACCAAAATAGGCTCCAAAAGGATACCAAAGGGCATTGGACAATGCATGAATATTCACTTTCTGAGGATATCCTGACCACCGATTATGTGATTTGTAAAATAACAAAGATTGATCAGTCGAAAGACGACCACCCTGAAATCATCTCACATGGAGAAGTTGAAGTTTTGAATTCTGTGACATGTTATGAAGATCTGCAAATCACTCAAGTTTCGGATACTACTACTATTCCCCAGTTGCCTTACTACGCTGATAATGCAGGGTTACAAGAGATGATCACGGATGATGCAAGCGGAACAGCCCCCTGCAGCTCCATGGACTACAATTATAACAATGCAGAGATACAGCCTTCTGGACTGCCAGATGATCGATTTGCATCCGATTTGCAAGACGATCTTGATGGCGGAACTGCCCCGAATTATTACAATACAGACATTATTGATGCTTCAACACCAAATCTTTCCAACCCCCAAGAGCTACAGCCTTTTGTTGGAGATGATGATATTCTTGATATGTCCTTCTTGGGCGATAATTTCTGGGAACAGCTTGGAAATCGTCATGAGACCCAAGTTCGTATGGAAGATTTCATCTCTGCAGAATATTATATGCCTCAATTTCATCAAGCTTCTTAGGAAGAGTCCTATTTTGTAACATAATTTTTGTATGTATATAACAATTAATAGCACATTGTCCTTTTTTGAAGTTTGAACGGGTGAAAAATAAAAATTAATGCAGCATTATTCATTCAGTTTTTACTGCCTTTATCGTATGCCAATAAGTTGACATTGTAAGCAAAATCTTTTTATGATGAGAATTGAAGGAGTTTTGCAAACAAACCACATAGAAGAGACAGACAGCTATGATCAGAAGAGAAAAACTCTGTGTTTTCATTTTCATTAATAACGGGATCGATTTTCCAGTTTTTTGCTGCTGAGTCGATCTTGGATTGATGTAACAACAACTTCATTGCAATCTGTATCAATACAAACATTGTGCAGATTACACTGTTTAATCATTACAACCAGTTCACTAAATGCAGCTCAATTTGCAGATATGTTGTTAGAAATTATATATTGAAACATAACACAAACAAAAAAGTCCAATATACCAAGTATCAACCATAAAAATGGTCTGCAGAAAAAGCATGCATTATTATCCTGTTTATTTTGGGTCATGTTTCCAAATGCAATATTTTTCATTATTACAAGAATAATCTCCAGAAAGTTGCTAATTAGGATTTTGTAATAATTAATCCTAAACAGAGATAATCTACAATTAATCAGTTTAAACAACAGATAGAATTAGTCCTTCCCGTGCTTCAAAATTTGTGATAATTTACTCACTGGTTAGCAGAGTGACATAGAAGATGCAAAAAAAGCCTTTATGGCGTCAACCGCTTATGTTCTACTTCAGGAGAATGGTGTTGGAGTAGCCTTTGCGCTGGACCGGAATCATCAACAAAAATTTATGGCAGCTCCCATGAATTTGCCTTGTCAAACGATTCCATCCCAGGCAAAGGCTGCCCCGACAGAATTCTCAAAGATTATTCACCAACTCACAAAACTTGCTTTTGAAATGTTGAACATGTGAAAGACTTTGGATATATAGTGTAAAATTGAGAGGGAGAGAGAGAGACAGAGAAAGAAAGAAGAGATCTAAAAACAGTTTGGGTAGATGCGCAAGAGAGAGACACGAAGAAGATGAATGCACATCACATTTGGGGTTGGGGGAGTATTTATAACATTGATCGCACAAAGATATATATATATATTTTCACTCAATCATGCCACGAGACATAAATCGGATTAATCACCACCTACTGACATCGGATGAGATAGGTGTTCTCTCGTTGGCCTAACGGCTGGATGTGAACTAAAACCCCCGGAATACAGCAGTCCGACCTAGACATGTATTAGATAAATTAAGGTATATCCCAGTGACAGAAAAGAGTTTCAAACCCAAATTATTCTATTATTCTAACTCCCTCCTTATCACTCAAGAAACCCTTAGGGTCAAAAAAAAGAAGTTACTTGACATGACAAAAGGTTGTTGATCACACACACAAAGTATGTAAATATTTAGTTGCATGATCGATTCACGCACAACGTATGTAAATGTTTATTTTATTGTCAATTTTAGACATTAAAAATTATATATATTACGACAAATATTAGACTTAAAACTAAACCTTAACGAATACCCATCATATGTTTATCAATTATTATCAAATCCGATCTCCACTAATTTTGAATTTAAACTCTATTGATTGTCATCCCTAATTTAACATTGGGACTCGTAATTTAGTTAATCGTAAATTGCTATATGGTAATGAATTCACAACACTTCTTGTGCCAATATATACATAGTGTTATGAGTTCCGGTCAAAGCTTCTTGTTGAACTTGTAGGTTTGGACCAAAAAAGAAAAAGAAACTTAAGAGTTTGTAGTATGGAGAAATTTGAAATTCACTATGTATTAGATCGGTTGTGAAATCATAATTGTTGGCTTTAAGAAGAAAGATAAGAAATATATAATTGAACGAAGATGAGAAATCACAGACTAGCATAGTGTTTAGAAATAATTCATGTGTGGAATTCATTTCATTTATAAATGAATTTCATAAGAAATTCATTTACAAATGAATTTTTTTGTTTGGAAATGTAAAACAATATTAAATCAATTCTATTATTTGAAAATTCAAATTGTGTTTAGAACATATGTGAAATTAGAATTAATAATTATATTTTACTTAAAAATTCTTCTTTTATTCAATTAAAATTAGGCTATCATATAAGTGTTATCTTTCTAATCCATTATTGATTCTTGGTACTACTATCATAAAAATCCAAAAGAAAATATAAAGAATATAAAAAAAACAAAGAAACATCATGTATATGGAGTCATGATTCTACATACAGGCTTGACTTATGTAGAGTCGTACTGCTTTTATTTAATTTTTTATTAATAAATGCAATAATGTATTAAATATAAACAAGTAATTAATTAGGTAACACGTATATGGAGTCATGATTCAACATATAGACTTGGCTTCATTTTTTTTTTTTTGGCTTCTTCCCAGATGATTATTTCTGATTTCAGTGCCTAGTTTGGAACAAGATTCTACATACAAGTCAATCAGGTAGATATATATTTCCCAAAAGAAAAATTGCAAATAAATTAACAAGGAAAATCAAACAAATACCTGAAAGAGGAGTGAATGGAAGATGCTGATTTTTTTCTTTTTTTTGCCGTCAAAGAGAGAAGAGTGGGGGAGACACTTATTTGTTTTCTTTTTTGGATTTTTTACTATTCTTAGCAAAGTCAATTACTTAAACTTGAGGGTAGTTTTGTCTTCAAAAGATTAGTTGCAAAATTAGAAAAGTAAATTTATAAATTCTACCTCTTGGGCTCGGATTTGAGTAAGGTTTGTTGAAATCAAAGAATTACAAATTTTGGATTTGTAATTTTTTAAAAAGGTGCAACCAAACAAAAAAATACCGGATTTGGAAATGAATTCCACAAAATTTTGTAGAATTTATTTGTTCCAAACAGACTTTGGAATTAACTACCATGTCTAAGAAGAGTAACACAAAAATCTTTGATGTGCAATGACATATTTGCCCCTCTAAAATCTGAATTAATTTGGTCACGTGCCGCGACATGTAAAATCACTATTTAATTTTTGGACGGAAATGGCTAAAATGACTAACGGCGTTCACAACAATTTGAAGATAAAAGATAAAAATATCATATACTCCAAAGATAAGGGACCATTTTGGTAATTACAACTGTTCTCGATTCCATATTTGTGGTGAGTTTTGGGAGGCCAGTCCAATGCATAAGAGGTTTCTCTGGGATTATTATTGTTGTTTGGTAATAATATTTGATGGTGCCACATGTACTTGAGCAGAAAGTCCTAGTCTTATAAACTAACCATATATAGTTTATAAAAGCAATATCAACGAGCATGGTCTTCTATCATTAAATTGTTACATCATCTAAAAGTTTAAATTGTTAGAAATTACTGTTATCTCTAATACACGCTTTGCATGTACAATTGGGATTCATTTTTTAGCTCGATTGTTTCATGTTTTCAAATGAGCGGTAATGAGACTTGAACCTCCAAGACCATTTGGTAACCTAGAGTCTAATATCATATTAAATTACAACCTTACCTAAAATAATCTATTGATCATCTTTAGCATAAATTTTCACATCTGGATCAGGGAAGCTTAAATTGATAACATCAAACTCTACTTCATCTCATTGAGCCTCTCCAGTTTCCAGACGACTTAACTTACAACTTAGTACCTAATGATCAGAAGTTCATTCAACTACAGGTTGTCAAAGAGGCAATGAGGTTCTTCACGATTTCTGAAATAGTGGAAAATGTTTTCTGTTTTGTTACAGCTGAACAATATATATAGTGCAATGAGTCACTCTTCTTAGACAGGGTACATTAAGAAAATAATGCTTATCCATAAAGTACATTTGTGAAAATGATTTAAGAAGCATTAGCTTTTAGTATGAAATTTAGGGTGTAATGTAAATTCTCTAAAAATATGTAATGTAAAATCAATTTATTTAACTTTCTAACCACACTATTGAAGTAGTATAATATTTAACCACTCTAAATACTATATCATTAAAAAAGTTAAAATAAATAAGCACTTATTTTCTAAACAAAAAATGTGACAGTGAACACTATTTTACAAAGATCAGGTCTTTCAAAGACACATGTATGTATCTCATTTCCACAAGTTCTTATGTATGTACTACAAAGTTCACGTCATCCTCTTCTTAGTTTGATGTCATTCTTACTCCTTACTCATATGATCTACTTATAAATCCATTTCCATTCTCTCCCAGGTAGATAATGGATTTACAAGGGTTATCAATAAAGCATTTGTAGTGATTACTTAATAATACACTAATAGTAATTGAATTAAATGCATTAATATATTAATTGAAGTAACTGTATTGTACCATGCTCTTTTAAAAGAAGCTCATACTTGTCACCTTCCGAAATTAATTAAAATCTATGCTTATAGCACGTGACAATCGCCACACACTAGTGCAAGGCTCAAACTTACTTTTCAATACTTATTACGAGTCACTAAATTATTAAAAATGCTTCAAATGTAGTTATATTCAAATAACACTAGCAAACATGTATTAACTAACTTCAATGTCTAAAATTTATTTTCTACAAAAATAGTGATTCATATACTTAAACTAATACATAAAGGATGGGAAGCTAAAGCAAAATTGTTCCATAATGTCATCGATCAATCACGAACTTCAATCTATAATATATTCTTGTTTCATCTCACAAATCGTATCTTCTGAATCTGAAATCATATTAAAGAATGAGCTACAATACTGAGTAAGTACTCACAACTTGTTGGCACGACACAAAATAATTTAACAAATATCTTATTGATCAAAGTAGTTTAACATATAAAGTCCAAAGCAAATTTGTCATAGCATACATACTAAGTAAAATGTGCATAAGGTTCATAAATGACTATGATTACAAAGATGTAATCACCAAAGTCACAAAGAGCTATATATCGACTAGCCATACAAAGATCTTCAAAGACATAGATTGAAACTAATTCCAAATAACACATCACAACGTATACAAATTCACAAAGATTAGCCCCTTAAAGGGGCACATAACGAAGATCAATCATAGTTGACTTGTGCATAAGAGTTACATAAATAATTCTCATAAATTAACTTTCAATGTCGAACACTTCACAAAATTCATACATGTCATACCAACGTCATTTGTCAAATAAACTTTTTGCGAAGTAAGTAAATATAGCTAACTTGAAAAAAATAAATTCCCATTCTATTTTTAAAAAAAAATGATTTTAATAAAATTATTAGAACTCAAAAAATCACCACTTGCTTGATAAAACTCAACTTTCAGAAACAAGTTTAAACTAAAATAACTTAAGTTTCTACTTCAGATAATAAAAGCTTTCAATTTCGAAAATTAAATAGCATATAAAAATACTTTCATTTGAAGCAATATTTTATAAACGCTTAAATTTCAAACAAAAACTAGTCACAAGTTTTCTATCACTCTATAATAATTTTATTCTTTTCGCACTTTTCACTCACTGTTACATCTCCTAGAAAATATTCGATAAATGCTACTATAACCACGTGGCTTGACACTTTTCGAATCATACACTAAATTTTCTATTTCTTAACCATAACATTACTATCTCAAAAAGCGTCTTCCGAAATATGACTCGCAGTAGTACGTATTGTTTACTCGCAATTAGTCAATTAACATTTGGTCTCTATATGACACACGCGAAAGATTGAACATACTTAGACTTGATTTGAAATGTGGGTCACACGTGGATAAATAAAATTAGGCCAATGACCCAACTCTGATACCATGTTAAGAAGCTTGAGGGTCCATTCTAAAACCAATTAGTATCAGGTTGAGTAGTCCAGTATCTAATAAGGTGGTCTAAAAATTTATATTTTTTTGATGTGGAATAAATTTATATTCTAACAGTATTTGCACAAATTGAGATTCAATTATCAACAATCACATAAGGCAAGAGCTATACTTTCTCTTCATAGGAAGTTTTTCATTCTTTTAATTTTTCCATCTAGCAAGCCTTATCTAACCAATAGAATGTCTTGAAACCACTCTTTATTAACATTCTCATTGCCTCAATGTTACTACACATGGTCAGATTGTTTCACTTATAAAACTTATGCATAACTAGTAAGAAAACTACATAAACACCATAGAATTTGCAGCATCATACTTTTAATAACAAGTTATCATCAATGGAAAATTATGTTCAGAATGATTAAGCAACTTTAAATGCACTTAGACTCCAAACATGTCCTCTAATGCTCCAAACCTTTTCCCATCTCTCATTGTATAAGTCCAAATAAAAGTTAGAATTATGGTGTTTTGTCATGCAATGAAATAGGAAGTGGTATTATAATTGTAGAGCTAATAGTTGCAACCCATATCACACTAATCTCTAAATAATGACATTATCCTCGAAACTTCACTCACTTTCACTTTGTAAGATGTACAAATTGTTCCTATCATTCCTTCTTGATCATCATATTCTTGACGGACTTCTTTTTATTGGACTTTTACAAAAAGAAAATATTGTACCTCAAACTACTCTCATTGAATTCGATGATGAGAGCAATATTTTACCTCAAATTATTCTCATTGAATTCGATGATGAGAGCAATATTTTATCCAATACTCTCCTCCTAGAAGTGAAGGTCTTTTTTCTTACTAGTTCATATGGATGGCCTACAACTTAACTCCACAAAAATAAGCACATGAATGTCGGGCAACTATGGAGAAATGTTATCAAATAAAGAAAATCTTAGTTTTTCCAAGAACCTTATCAATCCAATATAACTAAATGTTGCTCTAAGCAATGTTCGAAAAAAATTTCTATGAGCGGCATATACAACTCAATGCTTTCTGAAACTTTTAATAAATTTTTCCTTAATCCTATAACCATTTTATGTAAACTTCATTTCCTGTACTTGCTCCACTGCTTAATTAAAAGTCTACAACTTAAGAAGTCTTCACCAAGAATTATCTCTTGACTTAGGAGTCATGCACTTCCTAAACATTATAAAGTGTCCAACAATCAACAAAAACCTAGTTATAAAAAACTCAAGCAAAACAAATATAGTAGCATGATAGAATTCATACCTTCACAAATATCTTATAATAAAAATGGTCTCAAATCTCGAGAAACGTCACTTTCTATCTTTTATGATATACATTCTTTATGCCAAATCTAAACCTCTCAAAAACAAATCAAGTTACATTCCAAAACTTTCAGGATACATTCTTTCCATACTTCCATAATCAAATATTTTAACCTCAAATAATTTATCTTTTGTACTTTTATGTAATAATTTTTTCACTCAAAGCAAAGAAATTTGGCCAAAATCACACAAATCCCTGAATTGTGTGGCTGAGAGTTGTTCGTCGTTGGGGAAGAGATAGGTTGTGTGTTTGAGTGAGAGAGTAGAGAAGAGACAGTACGCATTGCAGAGTGTGAATTAGAGAACACAACTAAATCACGAGGAAATAGCACGAAATCAGGAATAGGAGAATGAGATAAAGGCAAAGCTAAAGTAGATGGAGGCATAAAGTGAAAAGAAAAGTAAGTCTCATCAAAACTGACATGACGAGAAATATAACGCATTTAGTTGCGGATCAAAACAGTGATATCCTTTATACTTGGGACTGTACCCTAGAAAAATACACAAAGCTGATTTGGGACTTAATTTGTCTTTCTTATAGGCCCCTAAGTAAGGATAACAACAACACCCAAATACCCTTAGCAAAGTATAATCTGGATGTGTGCCATGCAATGTAAAATATGGTGAGTTATTTTTATGAACAGGAGTAGGAAGCCAATTTATAAGAAATACAGCAGTAGAAAAAGCTTCAAGCCAAAAATGCTTAGGGGTAGAGGAATGAAACATTAAGGTTGTGCCCATTTCAGTTATATGCCGAATTTTTCGTTCGGCTACACCATTTTGTTATGGGGTATGGGGACAGGAAATACGATACTGTATGCCACTTTGAGCAATAATTTTAGAGATAGAGCCCTTAGTAAGTTCAGGCACACCATCACACTAGAAAATTTTAATGCGAGAAGAGAAAAGATTTTCAACTAGAGACTTAAAATTAACAAAAGATGAAACACAATAATCACTTTTATTATGAAGGGGATACATCCAGGTGAAGCGACTGTAATCATCAACAAATAAAATAAAGTACCTAAATCCAGAGCAAGAACTAGCAGGGGATGGACCCCAGATTTTGCAATAGATTATTTCTAAAGGAACAAAAGAAACTCTAGTTGATAAAGGAAAACATAATTTATGACTTTTGCCTAATAAGTAGGCATTACAAAGTTTATTGGCATAACGAAAATCTGAAAAATCAAGAGACATTGTCGCCTTGAGAGAAGAAAGCACTGATTTGGAGGGATGACTGAGCCGATTGTGCCACACTTCAGAGGAAACTCGAGAGGCAGCAAGAGCAATAGACAGGGACTGCTTGGGTGAGGCGGAGACTGGAAAAGTATATAAACTGGAATTAACACTTCCTTGGAGGAGAGGGGTCCCGGTGCGGAGGTCCTTGACAATACATTTAAATGGGAAAAATTCAAGTGAGACTTGATTATCACGTGTAAATTTTGAGACAGAAAGCAGGTTTGTAGTGATATTAGGCATATGCAAAATATTATGAAGAGCAAAGCCACGATTGGCATGCGAAAAGGAAGAAGAACCAAAATGCACAATAGGTAATGACTTACCATCACCAACAACAACTTGATCGGAGCCAGTATACAGATAAAGTTGCTGAATAAGCGCTGGATCATTAGTCATATGAGAGGTTGCCCCTAAGTCCGGAATCCACATCGGAGAAGACGGAGTAGGAAGTAAAGGCGGCAAACCAGATTGTTGGGTGTGATAGCCAGCGAACTGTGGAGGATTGGAAGAAGATGAAGGTAGAGTATATCGATAGCGATAGCGAGACGCGGAATGGCCTTGTTTGCTACAGATTTGGCACTTACCGTGATAAGCTTTGGACTAATTGGATGAGGACGAAGTTGATTTGGAGAAATGAGAATCAGAATTAGTGGCTGGATTTTTGGTGACATTAGGCATCATGGCACTTTGAGATGTGTTTGGGTGACTAGCATTAGAAGATACGTAGAAGCACTTGGAGAAATAGCATGATTTTGCATTTGAGAGATTAAGGCAGTTGTGGTAGTGTCACTAACAGAGGACGAGAGATGCGAGTCAAAGGAGATTCGCTGCTCGTAAGTTAGGAGCTTTGCACGTAGCTATCCAAACGAAGGAACCTTGTCTAGATTTTCAATGGATGTAATGAAAGGACGATACAAAGAAGGAAGGCCATCAAGAGCAATGAGAACCAGATTAGAGTCGGACAAAGGGTCACCAATGGCTTCAAGTGAAGAAGAGAAAAGAGATATTTTTTAGAGATATGCAGTAACTGATAAAGCGTCTTTGCGGACTCTACGAAGTTGTGAACGAAGAAGTGAACGACGGGCAAGGGATTACTGGAAGAATGATTCTTCTAAAGAAACCCAGAGAGCACGAGCAGACTCAAAACCTCTGGCCTGATGAACCAGAGACTCTGAGAGTGTCACAGTAATACATGTCGTAACGAAGCTATCGTACCGGAGCCATTCATCAAGAGAAACAATAGAAGAACTATTGGTGGTAGAGGCATCAGACAAAGAGGTGTTGGATATGACTCAAATTCCAAATAGAATCAAATATTGAAGATACTAGAAGTCCAGTTAATGTCAAAGTACTATAGAGTATAGGTATCATATTCCTAAAAGGATTAGCAATTATTATCTATAAATAGGGCTACCTAGGTTGATTTTAGTTGTCACACACCACAAGGTGGGTGTACCATATTAGATTAGATTATAATTAGAGTATATATACCTCTAGGTAGGTACATTAAAGTCATTATTGTAGTAGTCTCTATGAGTAATAAAGAATAATATTTCGTGGACGTAGGCTATGCCGAACCGCGTTAAATAGTGTTGTGTTCCCAGCATATCTATGTGCACGATCTTTCTAACAAACTGGTATCATAGCCTAGGATTGCATATAGATATGTTGGTTATTATCGTCACCAAGAGAAGGTACATTCCGCTGCTAGAGCATACGACTTCAAAGAAGAGGACGTTGAAGCAATCAAGAGGCTTGCGTCGAGTCATGGTGTAGTGCTCGTTGTTGAAGATTGCTGCCGTGACGCATTTAGCAGATTGATGCCACGCTGGAGCAATGGAGTTCCAATAGCAACTCCAAGTTCAGAAGATAAGAACATGGCCAGCAGAGAAGGGATGGCTGCACGTCATCGTTGTTGCGCCATAAAGGAGATGGCATTCCCAAGTACGCCGGAAGAGGACAGACAACTGCGGTTGTCTAGAAGAAAATCAACAAGCACCACTATTGAAGAAGTCAGAGATGTTTGGTGAAGAAAGAACTTGTTGTTGCAAGTTGGGAGAGAGAACACGACCAAAAACAAAAACAAAAGACAAAAAACAAGAAAATGTTTAAGGTAAAAAAACAAAAAATTAGCATTATGGAGGTCCTATTTTAAGTTTTCTAAATTGTGTATTGGTGAATAAAGATCTTGTCAAACATGGCTACAAAACAATTCCCAAGAGCTTTGATTTCGACAAGGCCAAGGAGTTGTGTATTTTTGTTAAGCTTGGATGATGAAAGCTGTGAGATCTTGAGGGAGGATTTGTTTCAAGATTTGCAGTCCATAAAGGAATTGGTAAACCTGAGTTCTGATTAGACA
This sequence comes from Ehretia macrophylla, assembly GCA_037974665.1. Taxonomy (NCBI): domain Eukaryota; kingdom Viridiplantae; phylum Streptophyta; class Magnoliopsida; order Boraginales; family Ehretiaceae; genus Ehretia; species Ehretia macrophylla. The sequence continues at coordinate 61,732,589 of CM075773.1, forward strand.
AGAAGATATCTTGATCGAATGCTTTGAGCTTAAGGGAGGATGTGCATCCAAGTTGACTCAAAAGATGTTGATCAAGGATTTTGAAGTTTGGTATTTCTCGCCAAGGGAGGAATTTGTTAGATATGGCTCAAATTCCAAATAGAATCAAATATTGAAGATACTAGAAGTCCAGTTAATGTCAAAGTACTATAGAGTATAGGTATCCTATTCCTAAAAGGATTAGCAATTATTATCTATAACTAGGACTACTTAGGTTGATTTTAGTTGTCACACACCACAAGGTGGGTGTACCATGTTAGATTAGATTAGAATTAGAGTATATATACATCTAGGTAGGTATATTAAAATCATTATTGTAGTAGTCTCTATGAGTAATAAAGAATAATATTTCGTGGACGTAGGCTATGCTGAACCACGTTAAATAGTGTTGTGTTTCCAGCATATCTATGTGCACGATCCTTCCAACAAGAGGAAGAAGCTGTAGTGGAAGCGGGCTTGGGTTTGGGAAGTGAGCCATCAATGTAAGAGAGAAGACCATTGAATGTGAAGAAGGTAGTGATTTGTGCCTTCCATGTTTGATAATTCGTGTGGTCAAGGTCGATGGTGACAAACGTTTTGATTTGAGAGGCAGGAAGAGAAAAAGAGAACTGGGAAGAGGCCATGGAGAAGAAGCGGAAGGAAAAATATGTGCTAGGATCAGGACGTTAGTCGTGATTCACACTGATACCATGACAGATTTAATGGACTGAAAATTGTGTTTCTTTTCATTGAATTTGTGTACAGTCAATACATGTTTATATACTACAACAATGAACTAGCTGATAAGATAAACAACTACAACAGAAATATTCAAAATTCAAAATTCAGTAAATCTGAAATGTATATCTCAATTCTTATCGTTATCATCACCTTCCCACGAAGGACTTTTAATGTCGTATTTGAGGAGAATGGTGTTGGGGCAGCCTTTGCCCTGGCATGGAATCTCCAAAAAACAACTCTATGGCAACGAAAACCCATGGGAATTATTTAGCGACGATGATCCTTGGGAAATTCCAATTAATGCGGTCGACGATTCGAATCATAAGAAGATTATCTATGTGTTTACTAAATTGTCCAAGGTTGACCGCAATGGCAAAAAGAAGATTGTTCGAACAGCCGGTTGCGGCACATGGCACGGACAGACTTCATATGAGATCATCATCAGGGAAAACCAAAACCAAAATAGGCTCCAAAAGGATGTTCACGTTTAAGCCAAGGAATGGTTTAGATACCAAAGGCCATTGGACAATGCATGAATATTCACTTTCTGAGGATATCCTCAACACCGATTATGTGATTTGTAAAATAACAAAGATTGATCAGTCAAAAGACGACGACCACCCTGAAATCTCACATGGAGAAGTTGAAGTTTTGAATTCTGTGAGATGTTATGAAGATCTGCAAATCACTCAAGTTTCGGATACTACTACTATTCCCCAGTTGCCTTACTACCCTGATAATGCAGGGTTACAAGAGATGATCACGGATGATGCAAGCGGAACAGCCCCCTGCAGCTCCATGGACTACAATTATAACAATGCAGAGATACAGCCTTCTGGACTGCCAGACGATCTTGATGGCGGAACTGCCCCCAATTATTACAATACAGACATTGTTGATGCTTCAACACCAAATCTTTCCAACCCCCAAGAGCTACAGTCTTTTGTTGGAGATGATGATATTCTTGATATGTCCTTCTTGGGCGATAATTTCTGGGAACAGCTTGGAGATCTTCATGAGACCCAAGTTCGTATGGAAGATTTCATCTCTGCAGAATATTATATGCCTCAATTTAGTCAAGCTTCGAAGGAAGAGTCCTATTTTGTAATTGGGGGAGCTGTTGGAGCTCCCCTAAGCAAAATCTTTTTATGACGAGAATTGAAGGAGTTTTGCAAACAATATTCAAAGTCAATAATAAACCACATAGAAGAGACATACTGTAAAATTCAGTAGTTTAATCGGATTTAACTAGCACATAATGCATCAGTACTATATGTACATATGTGTATATCGAAGGCTTTTGCTTATTACGCATGTTCAACAAAACCTAGTTAATTTTGTGGTTTGCAGTATACACATTGACATTGGTGAAAGCATTGCAACAAGAGAAGAGCAAAGAAGATGAGCAGTGAGATTCCGGAAGGTTTTCACTTCTCACCTTCCGACCAAGGACTTTTAATGTCGTATTTGAGGAGAATGGTGTATGGAGACCAGGCCAATCCATGGGAATCGTTTCGTCGCTAAATAATTCCCATGGATTGGCCTAGTCGCCATATAGTTGTTTTTCGAGGATTCCATCCCAGGCAAAGGCTACCCCAACAGCATTCACACAGATTATTCACCCACTCACAAAACTTGGTTTTGTAATGTTGAACATGGGAATAGCCTTGGATATATACCCGCAAACAATGGGTATCTGAATGGAGAGAGACGAAGAAGATGAAGGCACATCGCATTTGGGGGAGTATTTATAACATTGACAAAACAACAAAACACAAAACAGAAAGTTGTTGATCACACAATAAAGCAAGTTGCAATTTTTGCTTAGTTGGTCAAGTCTCGCACCTACTTTGACTAAATCCGAGACTTTAGTTGCATGATCGATTCACGCACAAAGTATGTAAATATTTATTTTCTTGTCAATTTTAGATACTAAAAATTTTATATATATATATATATATATATATATATATATATATATATATATATATATATATATATATATATATATATATATATATATATATTATAAAAAATATTAGTCAGTTTTCGGGTTTGAGTTTTTCTTTAAGTCTATCACAAAAACTTATCGAATTACCCGTGGAGTATCTTTTGTTAAAACCAAATTTTAACGAATACCTCATCAGTATTTTTATCGATTTGTTGGATCAGATTGGATATCTATTAATTTTGAATTTAAACCCTATTTTGTGTCATCCTTAATCCAACATTGGGACTCATAATAAATGCTCTAGTTAATCGTAAATTGCTAAATGGTAATTGCTATATACAGATAGCGTTATGAATTCTGATCAAAGCTTCTTGCTGAACTTGTTGGTTTGGATTATAAAAAAAAAGGTTGTAGATTGGAGAAAGTGGAGATATACTCTGTATGAGATCAGTTGTGAAATTATAATTGTTGGCTTCAAAGAGAAAGATGAGAAATCGAAGACTGGAAAATAAGACTTTGATATTGGCTACCATGTCTAAGAAGAATGACTCAAATTTTCAGAGTTAATGTGATGAATTAAGAAGAAAAACTTTGATGTGCAATTCATGGCAAATGGAGGGGTAAGGAAACTCTGAATTATTTCCAATTCATAGTGACTATTAATGACGAAGTACTTGCCCAGTTTAATGCATGAAATTGTCGCCATTATGAGGAGAACAATGGTATAATAGGCGATTGTTCAAGACCATACGTCTCATTAACAACGAGCATAGTATGGGCCACTAGAGCTTTGGTCCGGTAGTATATAACTCGTTATATATGCGAAAGGTTGTAAATTCGAGTTTCACTATCATCGTTGTACCGTATTAGGCATCCTCTAAATAAAAAAGAAACAAAAGAAAAAAAGCACGGTATGGGATTTGATTGTAACCAGCAGCTTCAATATATAATGCAACTTCCTTTTTAAAATCATGCATCTAGACATTTCTTTTTCTGATGGTCTTTTGCTTTTTGTTAATAGTAGAATGGCCGATATAGAGCAATACTCTAACACAATCAATAGGATTTGGAATTGAATTTACTGCTCGATTCACATATAACTTTGGAAACATTAGAGGTGAATACATTAGAAAATATATCAGGCTCGTAGGGTGTCACTTGGTTCTAAATTGCCTTCTTAATGCCCAGGATAAACGCCATGATTTGTCTTTCATTTTCTAAAATATATTACGAAATATTTCCACATGCTAGACTTGTAGCTTTTGTGTTACGTAATATATAATATTATTATCAACACTTTCACCATTATTGTCAACACAATATTCAACATGACACATTATGATTTCGTTTTGAGAAAGGTGACACAACAAAAGCATTGATCTTTCAAGATTCATTATAGTGAAAGAGCTGAAATTGTTCTTCCAGCATCACCGACTACCTTTAGGCAAAGATTTAAAAACTGAGAGTACATAAATGGTGGAATTTGTTCGATTGAGCAATTATAATAGTATTTCTATACGAGCATGTTAAGTAAATCAAGACAAATTCTGGCATATATATATATGGTCTTCACATTCATCTTAATTTATCTCTAAATAGGAATCCAGTGAGATTCCTTGGGGTGATCATCAAGTTGAGTATTTCGCTGAATTTTTCAGTCTTAATTTACAACAGTTCAGAAGGCAGCAGGGCACAAGAAAGTGAGCTAATATAGATTGTTGGGTTTTACCCCCTTCGCTTTTATATTGATTGTTAAGCATCGTCTTCGCCTGTCTCTCTATCTCTCAAATGGCATTTCTTGATATGCAAGGTGATTCAGAAAAGGTTGTAATCTCAACTCCTCAAGCAAGGGTGGAGGCAGAAGTCTACTGTTGGTGGCCGAAATTTTTTTATTTGTATAATATTTTTTATATAGTATTTTTTGTGTTAGTAGAAAAGATGCTCAATTTTATAATTTCAGTTTTTTTTTATTTTTTTTTTACAGTTTATCAAAAAAAAAAACGGTTATGGTTTTATATTACAGTGCTTTTAAAGATTTAATAAATAAAATAATCGTTTCAAACATATTTTTAAATATTAACTAGTTTACATTTTGGTATGGTAACTTAAGACTGAAGATGGAAAATTTGTATTAGCTTTTTCACTCTTACATTGAAGGTACATCTACTTTAAATATACATACAGCTAGCTACAATTAAGGAATTTGAATCCTTGTAATTATCTGTTCACATAATACAGTAGTGCATGATTTCTAGCGATCTCTGATTTGCTAGGCTTGTGCTGATTCTTTTCCCACGGTTTGGTGCTGATTTGGTGATGGATTGTTGGCATTATGTTTCTTGACTGAAGGTTGTAATGTAGCATTATCAAAGACCACATTCTTATATTTTATCTGATTTTGGGATATTTAGTTTTTATTCACGATTTGAAATGTACATCTTTTTTATATACTCGTGAGAAGGTATAGTTTTAATTGTTTCTCGTGCAAATGATTTCGAAATCGGGAAATACAATATCAAATTAAAATTAAACTAAATTAAGTTTTATCTCGTTAATAAGTGATGTTGCTATATGAATTTATCAATGTTATTCATTTTTATTGATAATCGTCTCTTTTTCAAGTTGTATACATGCAAAATCTCATAGTTACTTCTATCAAATGCATCTTAGATTTTCGTCACAAGAATATGTAAAAAACTAGTATTGGGTAAAACTATAGGGTGACATAATATAGGACTACGTACAAAAATAACCCCCAAAGTATCAAGCATTTCGACTTTCCTAATGTTCATTTTCTGATTTCACTTTTTGTTTTTTTAAGTTTCACGAGTATATCAAATTAGTCTTTACTACTATTTCACAATTAAGTTTTGATGAGATGATTTGGGTGACTAGTTGAGGGAGAATATATGGCATCTCTCTACAGTAGAATAAAAATAATAATAAAATGGGCAAATGTAATTTTCTAAATTCAGTTCGAATTCGCTTGAAATTGATTAAATTCTTCTGACTAGCCCAAAGAAAAGAATGTATCACATTTCCGTCGCACACATCACAAAACTGGCAATCAATACACTTAGATGTTAGGTGAAGTGGATAAATAGTGACAATTTGTAACTAAAAGTTCTGAGCACGAATTACAGTTTCAACCTTCATTATAATCAGGGGCCAGGGGGCCACCTAAAAAAAAAAAGTTAATGGAGTTTTTTTTTTAAATCAGATTTGGCCCCCCCAATAAATATCTAAAAAGTGATAAAAACTTTCAAAAATATGGAGTTGATTTAGTGGTTAGTCACAGATAATATTATGTTGATAGTTGGGGGTTCAAATTACTATAATTGCAATTAGTTTTGTAGTTTTAGTTATTGATGAAAAAAAAATTAATATCTAAAGAACATGACCTCTAATTAGGTTCAAACTCATAATATCTGATTTAATATCTGACCACTAAGCTAGAAACTATTATCTATTGTATCACACTAGATCGTTTAATATTTATTGAATACATAGACGGTTTAATTTGTACCATGAACAAGAACTAACACTTAAATATGCAATTTAGAATTATTATAATATTTTGGTGCATCTAAAGTGTAAATTAGTTGATATTCAAAGATATGTTCGGAATGATTATTTTGCTTACCAAATCTTTTAAAGTATCGTAACATGAAACCATAACCAAATTTTCTTTAATAAAAGTACAAAAAAATTTAAAATTGTAAAAAATGAGTCTCTTTTCTACTAGACCAAAAAATACTATACAAAAAAATACTGTAAAAAAAATAAAAATGGGCCCCCCAACTTTAGATTTGTGGCTCCGCCCCTTATTATAACAAAAAGAAAAACAGATAAAAATGGCAATCAGTGACTGGGCCAAGACAGAATGCTTGACATTTGTTATGTAGAAGCTTCAAAGATGTCATAAAATTACCACTAGGTTTTGGTCTAGTGGTATGTTTTTCATAGTAAATATGAGAGGTTGTAAGATCAATTCTTGTTGTTGATATTCTTTTATATATATGTGTTATATGGGTTAAGTCTCTCTTAATTTTTTTTTTTTTAAATGTCATAGATTTGAAAAATATTATTCTTTCTAAATTAAAAACTCATTTTTTTTTAATATACCTAAAATCAAGAACTTATATATATAAAAAAAGTTTTGTTGTACAAATAATAAACATAATAGTAATATATGTTTTAAGTACTAACTTGTGTTCTCAATATTCCATGTGGGTGCAAAGGAAATTGAGATGAACAACAGATTATTAACTAAGTTTGACAAAGTTATCGAGTCAACTGTTTCCTAATGCATTAGTCATTACAATTATCTACAAGTCTCTTTCAGTAGTTCAATGGGATTTAACTAGCTCAGCATGTATCACTCTATATATAGATGCAAATCGAAGGCTTTTGCTTATTACGCATGTTCAACAAAACCAAGTTAACTTTGTGATTTTGCAGTACACACATTGACATTGGTGAGAGAACTATTGCAACAAGAGAAAGAAAGATTTCACGATAGTGGGAAGAGCAAAGAAGATGAGCAGTGAGATTCCAGAAGGTTTTCACTTCTCACCTTCCGACCAAGGACTTTTAATGTCGTATTTAAGGAGAGTTGTGTGTGTGTGTGTGTGGGGGGGGGGGGGGGGGGGGGGGGGGGGGGGTGGGGCGTGGGGGTGTGTTTATAACATTGACAAAACAACAAAACACAAAACAGAAAGTTGTTGATCACAAAATAAAGCAAAGTTGCAATTTTTGCTTAGTTGGTCAAGTCTCGCACCTACTTTGACTAAATCCGAGACTTTAGTTGCATGATCGATTCACGCACAAAGTATGTAAATATTTATTTTCTTGTCAATTTTAGATATTAAAAATTATATATATATTTTTTATATAAAATATTAGTCAATTTTCGGGTTTAAGTTTTTCTTTAAATCTATCACGAAAACTTATCGAATTACCCATGAAGTATCTTTTGTTAAAACCAAATTTTAACGAATACTTCATCAGTATATTTTTTATCGATTCGTTAGATCAGATCGGATATCTATTAATTTTGAATTTAAACCCTATTTTGTGTCATCCTTAATCCAACATTGGGACTCATAATAAGTGCTCTAGTTAATCGTAAATTGCTAAATGGTAATTGCTATATACAGATAGCGTTATGAATTCTGATCAAAGCTTCTTGCTGAACTTGTAGTATGGAGAAAGTGGAGATATACTCTGCATGAGATCAGTTGTGAAATTATAACTGTTGGCTTCAAAGAGAAGGATAAGAAATAAATGAAGGAAGATGAGAAATCAAAGACTGGAAAATTGTTGACAGACAAAACGTGTGCAAAGATCTTGGAAGCAGATCCACAATCAGCTCCAATTCTCCACTCAATTATCACGGCTGAATCTCAGAAATTGGTCTTCAATCCTTTGCTTAGAATATGGCTGTAAATTAGTTTCCTTGTGTATAGATTCTCACTTGTATAAATGTATGCATTGTATCAATAGAAAAATCATCACTGGGCAATTTTTCATGGTATCAGACAGGATTCCATAAAATCCCACTGACAATTAAAGATTCCTTCCTTACCGACGCTTGTCGCCGACGCGATTCTTTCTTTCACTTCATCTCTTCGATGGCCAGCCAAACAGATAATTAAACTCTTCCCACTCAAATAACTCCTTCGGCTACACCTTCTCAGTCACCACCAGATTCTTCCAGTCCTTATCATCTACGTAACTCTGATAATCCAGGGGCTAACCTCGTCTCTCGCATCCTCACTGGTGAGAATTATGCTACTTGGAGCCGTGCTATGTTAATGGCTCTCAGTGCCAAACACAAACTCGGGTTCATTGACGGCACTCTTTCTTGTCCTGATGAAACCAAAAATCCGACAGAATATGCTCTATGGAAAAGATGCAACGATATGGTTCTATCATGGCTTCTTAATTCCATCGATGTCGACCTCGCAAACAGCGTTATTTACACGGCAAGTGCTTCTGAAGTATGGAAGGATCTTCGCGACAGGTTTTCTCAAAGCAACTCTCCTCGTATTTATCAGATTCGTCGTGCCCTTTCTTCTCTTTATCAGCAACAACAATCTGTTGCAATCTATTTCAACAAATTAAAAGCTCTCTGGGATGAGCTTGCCTCATATCATCCCCTTCCAACCAGCAATTGTGGTGCCTTAAAAGTTCTTCAACAGGAGGAACGTGTGCTGCAGTTCTTGATGGGTCTTCATGATTCCTTTGCTGCTATTCGAGGCCAAATTCTATTAATGAACCCCTTGCCTACAATCAACAAGGCATATGCTCTGGTTTTACAGGAAGAAAAGCAACGTGAGGTTACCAACTTTCACCCACCTACTGATGCTATGGCACTTGTCACGCCAGTCTCACATGACAGCACTGCCTTCACGGCTCGACGTTCCTCTTCGATGCCTAAGTCGTCATTTACTAATGGAGGTAATGCAAATTCTCGCAATTCTAACAAACCTCGTCCTACTTGCGATCACTGCCGCAGCTTGGGACTCACGGGATTAGGCCATTCTATTGACCGTTGTTGGAAAATACATGGTTATCCACCCGGACACCGTCTTCACAAATCCGCTACTGACTCGCTATCCAACAACGTGCACAGCGCCCCTTCCCAACATTCCAAGGCAGCGACGCATACTGAGGTTCCATCATTCACACTTGCTCAATACAAACAAATCCTTGCCCTTCTAAATGAAGGTACCCCGTCCTCTTTTGCTAATGTCGTGTAACGAACTAAGATCTTAAGGACGAATTAAAAGACATAAAGAAAGGAAAATTACAGAGAATTGAAGAAAAAAGAACAAAATAGAAATAAGATAGTGTTTTCTTCCTTTGTTATGTGTCTTCTCTCCCCTTTTATAGGCTACACCTCACATACCAATTGCATTAGCCAATTCCAGTTACAACCAACTGGACACGTGGAATCGTTACATTACCTCCCCCATTCGAAAGAACCTTGTCCTCAAGGTTCAGTCATGGGTACGAGTCAACAAATTCCTGCGCAATAACATCCTTATACCTCCTTTCTTTGTAAATCTTATGACCATCCTCCTCTCTCCCAGACTTGAAAAAACTCTTGATTAGGAATGTACAGACAATAGCATCCGGATTTCGATCATCATCTAACATCTTCTCATAGAATCTGTAAGCATCATCTACTCTGCCATGCCTACCCAAGCCATCTATCAGGGATCAAAATGTAACAGAATTTGGGGTGCAAACTTTGTTGGGTATCGCTGTAGCGGAATGGTCGAGGACCAGCAGTATTACGCAACTAAAATATGAACAAGAACAGAGAAAGTAGAGACACAAGATTTACGTGGAAAACCCTCAAACAAATCGAGGGAAAAATCACGGGCAAATAATGGAGGATTTCACTATGATGTGGAGTATTTTACAATAACCTTCTCTCTAATATAAGGAGAGAACAATATCACTCTCTCAAATAATAGGAGAAACTAACTCTCACTCACAAATATAGAACAACAAAAGAGGAAGAAAAATACTCAAGAGAAAACTTATGTTTTCTCTCTAATTTGGAATGATTTGGTGATGCAAAATAGTAAAGTTTGAGCATCTATTTATAAGCTCATCTTGCACAAAAAGTCTTCCCACATGTAGTGTGAAATCAACCCAAAATTGTGTGTGTCTAACTTTGCAACCAAAGATTTTTTCTTCATTTCCCATTGCTTTTTGTCTTCTTTTGACTTGTACCAAAATTTTATTTGTTCACATTCTCCCACTTAAAATTTTGGTGACACTTCAAATCTCTCCATACTTGCCAATTCCATGTTGCTTACGTCTTTACTAGGCCAAAGGAGGATCTACTCCAAACAAACTTGTCAACGTTGATTGGCTTTGTCATGACATTTGCTAGGTTCTCATTGGTGTGAATCTTCTGCATATCCACACTCCATTCCTCTACTACTTCTTGAACAAAATGATATTGAACACCTATGTGCTTCGTCCTGGAATGAAATGTTGGATTCCTTGCAATGTGCAAGGCACTCTAACTGTCACAAAACAAGGGAATTTTCTCTTGTTTGTGCCCGAGCTCCTCCATTAACCGTATATTCCAGATTGCTTCTTTACAAGCTTGTGTAGCTGTCATGTATTCAATCTCTGTTGTAGATAAGGCTACAACAGTCTGTAATTTAGATATCCAGCTTACCACGCCCCCTGCAACTGTAAACACATAGCCTGTAGTGGACTTCCGTTTATCCGTATCACCTGCAAAATCAGAATTAACAAAACCCTTAACAGTAAATTCTGATCCTTCAAAACATAATGCAACATCCGAGGTCCGTTTGATGTATCGTAGGATCCTCTTAACAGTATTCCAATGCTCTCTACCAAGATTTGCCATGAACCGACTGACCGCACCAATTGCTTGAGTAATATCTGGTCTCGTGCATATCATAGCGAACATGAGACTTCCCACTGCTGATGCATACGGTACTCGAAACATTTCTATCCTCTCCGCTTCAGTGCTAGGGTACATACTTGAGGATAATTTGTAATTGACAGGAAGCGGGGTCGAGATTTCCTTACAATCTTACATATTGAAGCGCCGCAAGATTTTCTTCAATTAATTATTCTGGGAAATCTATACCTTCCTGCCTTCTCTATCTCGGTGAATTTGCATCCCTAAAATCTTGTTTGCTGGTCCCAAATCCTTCATATCAAACTCCCCAACCAACTGTGCCTTCAGTTCTTGGACTCGATCTTTGCTAGGACCTGCTACCAGCATGTCGTCCGCGTACAACAGCAGAATGATAAAATCATCATCGCCAAACCTCTTGTAGTACGTACAATGGTCTGATTTGAGTCTGTTGTACCCAAGGCTAATCACGAAGGAATCAAATCTCTTGTACCAATACCTTGGCGCCTGCTTTAAACCGTACAGAGATTTGGTCAACCTGCAAACCAAGTTTTCTTTTCCTTTCTCAACAAAACCTTTTGGTTGAAGCATGTAAATCTCTTCTTCAAGTTCACCATGAAGAAAAGCCGTCTTTATATCTAACTGTTCTAGATGTAAGTCTAACACAGCACACATGGACAAGACTACTCTGATAATTGTAAGTCTTACCACAGTAGAAAATATCTCGTTGAAGTCAATTCCTCTTTTTGAGCATATCCTTTCACTACCAGTCTTGCACGATATCGCTCCACTTGGTCACTACCATCTCGCTTGATCTTGTAGACCCATTTGTTACCAATGGCTTTCCGTCCAAGTGGTAGTGGAACAAGCTCCCACGTCTTGTTTCTATGTAGAGCTTCAATTTCTTCCTGCATTGCTGTCATCCACAGGGCAACATCGGGGCTTTTTATAGCCTCGTGAAAGGTAGATGGCTCTCCATCCTCCGTTAGAAGACAGTATGCAGCATTGCTCGCCATGACAAAATCTGAATGCCAAGTTGGTCTTGTTGTCTGACGCAATGAACGTCGGACTTCTGTAACCTCAGCATCATCTGGTTCTTGTTCCTCGTGCTCCGGTGCAGCTTCAGAAGAAGCATCTCCTTGTTCTGACTTATCTTCAATTTGTATTGTAGTAGTCTCCTTTGAAGTGTTGCTGTCGTCTTCACTTTGCAGTTTATCTTCTACAAATATCACATCTCTGCTGATGACAACTTTGTGGGCAGTGGAATCCCACAAGCGATACCCCTTAACACCATCAGCATTTTCCAAGAATACACATTTCCTGGATTTTGGATCCAGCTTTGTTCTTTCTTGGGAACCATACATCACATATGCCGGACACCCAAATATGTGCAAGGTAGAATAATCTGCGGGTTTTCCGGTCCACATTTCCATTGGTGTCTTCAACCCAATTGCAGTTGACGGTGACCGGTTTATCACGTAACAGGCAGTTCTAGCTGTTTCTGCCCAAAATGATTTGGCAAGACCTGCAGTTTCCAACATAGCTCTCATTTTTTCAAGAAGAGTTCTGTTCATCCGCTCTGCTACACCATTTTGCTGAGGTGTATGTGCAACAGTAAATTGCCTCTGAATACCTTCTTGCTTGCAAAATGCCAAGAAGCTTCCGTCAGTGTATTCTCCTCCGTTGTCCGTCCTCAAACACTTGATCTTTTTTCCGGATTCAAGTTCCACCAGCGCTTTGAAAGTTTTGAATATTGTAAACACATCTGACTTGTTCTTGATTGGATACACTTATAGTCTCCTGGAGTAATCATCAATAAATGATACAAAGTATTTAGCTCCTCCTAGGGACAAAACCGGCGATTCCCAAACGTCTGAATGGATCAAGTCTAGAATATATTTGCTTCTGGCAGTAGATCTCCCAAATTTCAATCTATGCTACTTACTGGTAACACAATACTCACAAAAAGGTAAATTTACCGTCTTGAGCCTGGGTAGGAGATTACGTTCAGCGAGAATCTTCAAGCCACGTTCTGTCATGTGGCCTAATCTGCGATGCCACATAATATTTGATTCTTCTTAACCAGCTGATGCAACTGATACATCTGCCTCCTGCAACGTATCTCCCAAAAGCATGTATAGATTTACCCCGATCTTTTCTGCCTTGATCACTACAAGCGCTCCTTTGTCGACCTTCATGATCCCATCCTCAATATGGGTCTTGCAGCCAAGGTCATCCAATTGTCCAATGGACAATATGTTCTTCTTCAAGCCCTTCACGTGCCATACCCCTTGAATGGTGCGAATGGTGCCATCATACATTTTAATTTTGATGGTACCGATGCCAGCAATCTCCAAGGCATGATTATTACCCATGTACACAGATCCTCCAGAGACAGGTTCATAGGTGTGGAACCATTCTCTACGAGAGGTCATATGCCATGTTGCTCCCGAATCCATTATCCAAGCATCAGTGAGCTCCTTTCTGCCTTTTGATACAGTTGTTGTTTCGCTATATAAAATATCTCCATCATCTGGTGCACTCGCCACACATCCCTGAGAATTTGTCACCTCGTGATTCTTTTTGTTGCTCCAACAATCCTTCTTAAAGTGCCCTTTCTTGCCACAGTTGTAGCATTTGATATTCTTTCTACTCCTTGATTTTGATCTACCTTGGTTGTTGCTCCTATTAGAGCCACGTTCCGTTGATCTACCTCTCACCATTGATAATGCCTCTGCTTGTTGTGAACTTTCGATTCTGTCTTCTTTACTTTTGCGCCTAGATTCCTCTTCCAGAACAGTGGCTGCAACATCATCAAAAATAACAGAATCTGAAAGAACATTGTTAGTGTAACTAATGATGAGTTGATCATACGAATCAGGTATACTTTCAAGTAGAATTTTTGCATGTTCAAGCTCTGCTATTTTATGCCCAATTGCAGTCAATTGAGAGAATAACGTATTTAAGGTATTGATGTGATCTGTTACCGATGTGGATTCACTCATTCGAAGAGTATACAATTTTCTCTTCAAGAAAATCTTAGTGTGAAGTGACTTGACCTCGTACAGTTTGGTTAGAGCATCCCAAATTTCCTTCGCTGACCTCTTTTCCTCAACGCTTGACAATACCGAATCTGTCAATGCCAGGTGCAGATTAGCCATAGCGTTGTCATCCATCTCTTTCCACTTGTCGTCTGTCACCTCCGCTGGTCTGTCTCCAATTGCTGTTAAGCAATTCTCATTTCTCAAGATTGGCTTCATCTTTAATTTTCATAGGAAAAAATTTCTCCCGTTGAACTTCTCGATTTCAAATTTTGCCGCCATAGTATTAATGACGATCTGCTTCGTAACTTGAACCGACTCCCACTATTTCACTGTGAATAGTACTGTTTACGTGAATAGTACCAAAACCGTATACGGGTATAATATCGATACTGTATATATGAATAGTACTATACCGTATGCATGAATAGTAACTATGAACAGTAACCCCGTATGTATACCAATGACCCGTAACCAGTGGCTCTAATACTACTGTTGGGTATTAGTGCAGCGGAATTGTCGGGGACAAGTAGTATTATGCAACTAAAATATGAATGAGAACAGAGAAAGTAGAAACACAAGATTTATGTGGAAAACCCTCAAACAAATCAAGGGAAAAACCACGGGCAAGTAATGGAGGATTTCACTATGATGTGGAGTATTTTACAATAACATTCTCTCTAATATAAGGAGAGAACAATATCACTCTCTCAAATAATAGGAGAAACTAACTCTCACTCACAAATATAGAACAACAAAAGAGGAAGAAACTACTCAAGAGAAAGCTTATGTTTTCTCTCTAATTTGGAATGATTTGGTGATGCAAAATAGTGAAGTTTGAGCATCTATTTATAAGCTCATCTTGCACAAAAAGTCTTCCCACATGTAGTGTGAAATCAACCCAAAATTGTGTGTGTCTAACTTTGCAACCAAAGATTTTTTCTTCATTTCCCATTGCTTTTTGTCTTCTTTTGACTTGTACCAAAATTTTATTTGTTCACAAACTTTATGATCCATCTTTTCAAATATTGAACAAGCTGCAACAAGTTTTTTAGCCTTATACAATCGATCAATCATTATGTTCACAGTCAGTACATTAGGAAATAAGCCAGCTGATCCATAGCCCATGATCATAGTGTTATAAGCATATGCACATGGGACTATCCTCTTCTGATCCATCTGCTCGAAAAGGTCCACAGCTTCATCAACCATTTCAAGCTTACTACTCAACTCTCTAGCCATTTTAGCATAAGCAGCCTCCTGTGCAAGCTGCACATCCATTTGAAACTCTGCTTGCTCCTCTTTTCGCCTTTTTTCCTCTTCGTCAACCTTTGGCAAAAGTTGCAGCCATTTCTCCTCAAATTTTCCCAACAAAGTTTTGGCCATCACATGAACATCATCCTTTTCCTCGTTATACTTCATTGCATTTTTAAAAATCAATCTTACATCAGCACATATCTCACGAACATGCTTATATCTAGTACCATCCTTAGCCTCTATCTTGTTTTTTATAGTACTGAAGTCCATGGGCTTCTCAATAACCTCCTAGTAGTCATGCAAGCCAAGACTAACAACATCAACAGGTTGCATAAACAGCCCTGCCCATTTGTGCTGAGTGATCTGACGTAATATTGTCCAAAATTGGCGAATAAGTTCTTGCATTCTCTTGGCAGCAGCTGCTTCTCTACGTGATGCATCCTGCTGCCCCTTGTTTATGCTCGCAACTTGTTTCTTCTTGTCTCTGTCCGTCAAAGATGAACTATCTTTTGGAGTATTGCCTTGCTTATTATTCATTGTCAAGTAGAACTGTTCAACCTCATTCAACTTTTGCTCAAGCTGATCAACCTTGGTAGACACTTCATCCACATGATCCTTCACATTCCCCACTCCAGAAGAACTATTCGCTTCGACTTCTCTCGGTTCCCTAAATGGAATTTTAGTTGTTGTTCCCTTCTGCTTCGCTGTGGCCTTGCAGAGAACACCTATCATGCTTGTATATGTAACATCAGCAAAATTCTTAGCTTCATTGTGAAAAAAGGATTGACGTACAAGCAGGCAACCCTGTTTTTCAATCAGCATATGTTTAGCACTTGAATTGTCAGTCATGGAATAATCTTCAATGCTGCCACAATCAATGTACATTTTCAACAAACGTTACCAACCAAAACATCAGGATCCAACCCAGGAATCAACACATTCCAAGAAACCAATTCTCTCTTTGGCATTTCATCAAACAGTTTACTCAACATCATAGAATGCATATCTTCAACTATTTTCAACTTATTCCCATCAACAAGAGCATTCAACCACAAACTATAACTAAACGTCCCGAGTTTAAACCCAAATTCTTTTTCCATAACATCAAGTATACGAATAGTTTCATTATAAAATTTGAATTTCGCATAGTATTCGATGAAGAAGAAGAAAGTACCATCACTTATGTTAACATTTGAACCTTGCTTCATGTCATTCATGCTTAGAAACTGTTTGTTGAAATGCTCAATCCAAAGAATGTTCGAATTGCTTATGATTGGCTTGCGTTGCTCATCACCGCCGCCGGTTGAAGATATCTCGTAATCGATCATTTATCCCAAAGTATCTTCGTCGGATTTCATTACAACATCATTGCACGAGATATGGTCTTCCGACGTAACAAAAGTTGGTGGAAAAACTTGAGTACCCATGATAGTGGTGATTTGAGAGCTCACCGATGAAATAGGTGGAATAGTCGGAGCTATCTCGTGGACGAAACCCGGAGGGGTAGTAAGTGTTGTCGCCAATAATGGTGTAGAAGGGGTCGTCGTTACCGTTGACGAAGTGGGCGCCATAGATGGTAGAGCTCCAAAATTTTCAATTAAGAGCGCAATATATCGGTCAAATTTAGCGTCAAGAGTCGTGAGCATAGAATTAAGAGTGCCAAGAGTTTATTGATGGTCATCAAGCCATTGAGAATTCTCATCTACAATTTGCTTGAGCTTATTTACCGTCTCCTCCATAGCATCAAGTATTGTTCCGTCCTCCATGTTCGACTCTCAATGAAAGCACCAATGTAACGAACTAAGATCTTAAGGACGAATTAAAAGACATAAAGAAAGGAAAATTATAGAGAATTGAAGAAAAAAGAACAAAATAGAAATAAGATAGTGTTTTCTTCCTTTGTTATGTGCCTTCTCTCCCCTTTTATAGGCTACACCTCACATGCCAATTGCATTAGCCAATTCCAGTTACAACCAACTGGACACGTGGAGTCATTACATGTCGCAGGTAATTTTTCTCCTCATTCCTTGTCTCCTGCTTCTTTTTCCTATTCTACACTACCTTGGATAATAGACAGTGGTGCAACCGACCATATGACTTGCCTTGCTGATCACCTCACTAATCCGTGTGCCATCAAATGCTCTCCAATCCGTTTACCGAATGGTGCTTCGGTCTCTATTAATCAAACTGGTTCAATTGCACTTACTAATACTTTAACATTAGACAATGTCTTTTATGTTCCGTCGTTTAATGTTAATCTCCTTTCTATTAGCAAGATCACAAAATCTCTCAACTGTTTCATAACTTTTTTCCCTGATTTTTGCCTCTTTAAGGACCTTGCAACGAGAAGGACGATTGGATTGGGTAAGGAAGTCGGGGGTCTCTATCTCTTCCACCAACCGTCATCTACACCAAGTCAAACACATGTTGCACTTCGAACACCTTCTCCAATAATTTGGCACCAGAGGTTGGGCCACCTCTCTGTAGACCGCCTCAAACATTTGTCACATCTTGATTCTACTATTAAATTTCAGAATTCCATCTTTTGTGATCCATGTCATTTAGCTAAACAAACAAGATCTAGTTTCCCACACAGTATGATTTCAACCAATAATCCATTTGAATTAATCGATTGCAACATTTGGAGTCCTCATTCGGTTCCTTCTTTAACGGGTGCTCATTAATAGTTGACGATTATTCACGTTGCACATGGTTGTATCTCATGCGCCATAAATCCGAGACATGCGATTTGCTCAAAAAAAAAAATTCAAATGGTTCAAACACAATTTAATTGTTCAATTAAGTGTTTTCGCACCGACAATGGTGCTGAATTTTTTTCAAATAACTTAACTTCTTTTCTTCGTGAACATGGTGTCCTTCAACAACATAGTTGCGTCACCACTCCTCAACAAAATGGGGTGGCCGAATGCAAACATAGACACCTTTTAGACGTCGCACGTGCACTCCGTTTCCAAGCTTCACTTCCATTAAAATTTTGGGGGGATTGTGTACTAACTGCGGCTTACCTCATAAATAGAATTCCCACACCTACTCTTTCGGGCAAGTCACCATATGAAGTGCTCATGAAAAAACCACCGTCCTATAAACACCTCCGTGTTCTTGGATGTTTATGTTATGCTACTATCGTCACACCTAAATCTAAATTTGATTCTCGTGCACGGCGTTGTGTCTTTATTGGATATCCTTTTGGTCAAAAGCCTTACAGGTTATATGATTTAGAATCTAACAAAATCTTTACTAGTCGTGATATCATCTTTCATGAATCTGTTTTCCCCTTCAAATCAACTCCGGATCCTTCCCCTACTTCTCCAGTTTTGCCCATTCCAGCAGCAGACGTTGAACTCTCTACCATGCCCTAACAAGAGTTGCAAAATCAGGCTGAAAATACTTCTCTTACTCAAGATACACAAACCACAGTTTCCTCATGTTCTCCACAGCCACGACGGTCCACAAGGCAACGCCGATTGCCCACAAAACTCCAAGATTACCATTGTCCTATTCTCCCAGCACTCTCTCCCAATTCTACGTTTGACTCTATGCAGGTCCATCAATCAGGTACTCGCTATCCTCTTTCTAAATTTCTCTCTTACACTCGTCTATTACCACAGTATCTTTGCTTTGTTTCTTCTATTTCAGACAACACTGAACCTATATCATATGACCAAGTTGCCAAAATTCCACATTGGCAGGAAGCCATGAACATTGAGCTACAAGCATCAAAAGCTAATGGTACCTGGTCTATTGTTCAATTGCCTTTTAATAAGAAACCTATAGGTTGTAAATGGGTGTATAAAATCAAATACAAAGCGGATGGTTCAATTGACCGCTACTAAGCAAGATTTGTGGCCAAAGGATACACTCAACAAGAAGGTCTCGATTACCATGAGACATTTTCCCTAGTTGTTAAACTCATCACTGTTTGTTGTTTTTTAGCCATTGTTGCCATTCGCAATTGGTCCCTACATCAACTTGATGTTCACAATGCATTCCTACACGGAGATCTCAATGAAGAAGTCTATATGACTCTTCCACCTGGACTTGGCAAACAGGGGGAGAATCGAGTTTGTCGCTTGCACAAGTCAATCTATGGTCTAAAACAAGCTTCCCGGAATTGGTTTGCCAAGCTCTCTTCAGCCCTTCAAGAAGCTGGTTACATGTCATCCCGTGCAGACTATTCTTTATTTACTCATTGTCATGGGTCCTCAATCACAGCAGTTCTCGTTTATGTGGACGATATCATCATTGGTGGAAATGATCCACAAGCCATTAGTCATTTAAAACAATTCCTTCAGACACATTTCCGCATCAAGGACCTTGGGCCACTCAAATATTTCCTCGTTATTGAAGTTGTTCGTTCCAAGAAAGGCATATACATATCCCAAAGGAAGTATGCCTTAGACATACTTACTGATGCAGGACAACTTGGCACACGTCCGTGCGACTTTCCTATGGAACAACATCTCAAGTTATCCAATGAAGAAGGAGTATTGCTTCAAAACCCATCCATGTATAGATGATTATTTGGTCACCTCATCTATTTGACCATCACTCGGCCAAATATCACATTTGCTGTACATACTCTGAGTCAGTTTATGCACGCTCCTAGAAAGCCAAATCTAAAGGCAGCCATAAGGATACTTCGATACCTTAAAAGCTTACCTGGACAAGGACTATTCTTTCCCTCAAAAGGTTCATTGTCTCTCATAGCATATTGCGATTCAGATTGGGCGAGTTGCCCTATGACAAGGCGATCCACAACTGAATTTTGTATCATATTAGGAGATTCACCCATCTCATGGAAGATAAAGAAACAATACACTATTGCGATATCTGTGACGCCCGAGAATTAGCCATGCATTTAATTACTGTTGCATCTTTGTTTACGCATTTCCTTTTGTGCATTATTGACTGCCTTCTTGGGTTACTATTCATTCCATTTCTAAACTGTCTTCTATTAATTAATTAGCATTTTTATTAAATCATATTAATTGTAAAAGTAGTGGGAAAAATGCGCATTTGAGCTAAAGGCGTTAGGAGGGCTCGTTTAGAAAATAATTTTAGAAGTCAAGTGAATAGTGTTACGTAACTAACTTAGGTAATTAATTAGCTAGCATATATTTTACCATCTAAGCTCGTTTTAAAGCTTACTACGCACATTTTATTAGATCACTTAAGCACCAAATTGACCCCACCTCAACTCAACCCCTTATTATATCACTTAAACTCACAAAATGCAAAAGAAAAAAAAAATAAAAAGCTGAAACAGCAGCCCCAAACCCGACAGCCCCTCCTTGCACTTGGGAGAATTTTTCCATCTTCAACTCTTCAATTCAAGCCAAGCCAAGCCTTGAGCAACTAGTGTAGAGTGTTTGCAAGGTTCCTAGGTGCTCCTACGCGTAGTGGTGAGGGATTTCACGACTTGTTTTTGCATTTTTAAATAGTTGCTCATTTATTGATTTGTTGAAAATATGATTATATGCCATTATAATTGTTATCTATGCTAATATACTATCTATATGAATGCTAGAGAACACTTTTGAACCGTTGTTTCGCAATTTAAACGGTTAGAATCGTTAGTTTGATTTTTAGGGTGAATAGTGACGTTTTTTCTAGGGTTTTGTGTAATTGCTCGAATTGGCTTGAATTAATGCTTCTAATTGATGCCTTAGGTACTAGTGAAGATAATTAAATAGCGCCGTACACTTGCATTGCCCTTAAATCGCCTAAAAATGGAAAATAGCCGACTTTAAGTTGGGGCTTTCGGGGTTAATGCGAATCCGGATGGATTCGGGCTTCAATTCTAGTATCCTTAGGCTACCTAGGTGCTATAGATGCCTTGATATCCCTTGTTTGAAGCCCGGACAATGTAGGTGTGGTTTAAAGACAAAAGAGGGAAATTGGGGCTCTCGGGGTAAACGCGGGCATTTGATTGAGTTCGAGGGTTGAGAGGGTACCTTGGGGGTTAGTTAGAAGGTTGGGAGAGTTTCCTTTGAAAATGAAATCATTAACTTTGGTTTAGAAGAGAAATAGTTCGAAAAACAAAGAGGTTTAGGTGCAATTTAAGTTGTCTCACACTTCTAAACCCATGTCAGGACTTCTTAAGTGTTTATATATGATTTTAAACTGATTTGGAGCTTTTGGAATGATTCTATGCTTATATGGTATAAGTTCATTTGTAAACTGCTTATTAGCTTCTATCTTTGCTTCTATCCTAATTGCAACGAGGTCAACCTACTTTGTTGATCCTCATATGTGTAAATGCTTATATTATTGTTATTAACTTGCCATCGTTGAGTGCATTGCATAGTGGTTGCGCAACCATAGTGTCGGGGCGGATGTGTTGAATATCGGCTGGGCGGCAGAGGGCTTGCCGGTGGATATTCAAACTCCGTGCCCTATTCCCTCATTCGCCTGGTCCGGAGATTGCCAGGGGATGTTGGATCGTAGGATTTGGGGTACATCCGGAGTACACCCACTAGAGTGATTGGGGTTATGCCGGCTTATCGTGATCGTGCTCGTGGTTCGTGGATCGTGATTGAAGACCAGTGAAGATTGGTGTATAAGGGATTGTTGAAATGTATCCTTTTGATTGTGTGGTTATTTAAGTTATCATTGTTTCTTAAATTGTTAAAGTGTTATTGTTGTGTAGTTGTATTATCTGTTGCATTGCACGCCCCGGGACTATATCCCTCACTGGGCAACAGTGGTTGCTCATACCTCGATATCTGTTTCAGGAGACGCTGAGGGTGACCCCCAGCTTGTTGATTTAGTTGAGGAAGAAGAAGTTCAGATCGAGCCTTTACCTTAGTTGCTGTGTCTGATTACTTGAGGTGGTTAATGATTTTGCTGTTATGTGGAAGACTCATCTGATTACTTTATGTACTATTTTGTAGCCCAAGGGTTATGTATATGCTTGTTGTATAAGTTGAAGATTAGTTGGTTGGGTTATGGCTTTGAAAGTCTATGAACTGTAATAACTTTTATTTCTCGCCTTATTTCTTTGCATGTTTGGGAGTGGTTGGTTGATGTAGAATGCTTCATCCCTTAAGTTGTTTTATTGATTTCCTAGAATGTTATGATTATAAGACTATGCTGACAACCAGTTCTCGCATGCTTGTGTGTTTTGGAGTTATTGTGTACTATAAGGCTCGGATGGCCTTATAGCTTTATTGTTTAATTAAGAAAAGCTTGTATGTGTTATTGGGACCTTGTTTAAGCATTTGCAGGTTTTTAGAATGTCCACGGTACAGGGGAAACTCTGTCCGTGTGTCGGGTCCAGACTTAACCTTTAGCTTGGGGGTTGGGTCGGGGCGTGACATTTAAGTGGTATCAGAGCTATAGATTGCATGAAGCCGGGTTAAATTTCTCGGTCTGTGGGTAGAGATTTGTTATGTGACTTTGTGAATACATGAGTCCTTGATTTTGATTGACCTAAGTGAAATTTGAATAAGGAATGAACATGTTAGCATGGAAATAGAATATCAAGAGTCTAGAATGTCAAGTATGATCTAGTGATTTATGTTTACTTCAAGAATGTGGAATATTTATTTGAACTTCTATGCACTTGACTTTATGTGAATCTAATTGGACTCTTCTTTATGTGTTTACTTATAAATTGCATATATACATATATATATACCTGTCATAACACTTTGCATTCTAGCTATTCGTGATGGGGCCTCGCCGTCGTGCTGATAATCCGAATGTTGGTGGAGAACCCGAGGGGGTTCAGGGGCAAGAAGCTGAGGTGGCCGAAAATGCACCGCAGGTTCAAGAACCGAGCACTGCACAGATCTTGGCCACGATGGCCACAGCTATGAACACTATCGCCCAGTTTGTTACACAACAGGGTCAACCAGGGGTCGTTGCAGGTAATCAGGCTGCGAGAGCCGGAGGTAGTGGTCCTATTGGAGGGAATCTGTATGATCGGTTTATACATCATGGGGCCTATACTTTCTTTGGGGAGCCGAACGATATGAAAGCTGAGATGTGGCTAAGGAAGTTCGAGAGAGTGGCAGCGATACTGGAGTGCCATGATGACAGGAAGATTACTTATGCTACTTTCCTTCTCGAGGGTGATGCTGAAGATTGGTGGAATACCATCAGTGAGAAATGGGGAGCTGAGGGAGGTCATCATTCGTGGGCCGACTTTGTCCGAGAATTTCGAGACAAGTATATATCGGTAGTTGCCCGCGAGAGGCGACAAACTGAGTTCATAAACTTGAGGCAGGGAAGTATGACGGTAGATCAATACGAGGCTACTTTTACCCGGCTTTCCCGTTATGCACCAGCTTTAATTCAGCCGGAGGACATGAAGATTCAGAGGTTCATCATGGGTTTGAGGAGAGATATTATGCTGAACTTGTCTTCAAATGATTTTCCTAACTATGCTGCAGTAGTCCGAGCTGCCTCGAGATATGAGAAACGGAAGGCCGATGTGTTAGCCGAGACCAGTCAATCGAGTAAACGGTTTCAGTCTCAGAGTCAAGGGTACCAGGGGCAGGCTGTATCAGTTGGGCAGAGTTCGCAGCTGAGACAGACTCAGAGTTACACAGGGCCTACTCAGACTCAGGCACGACCAGTTCAGAGTCAGACTCAGAGTCAGTTCCGTCCAGCAGTTTCCCGTTCGCAGTAGGGTAGTTCAGCTACCTCTACTTACAGAGCTCCTTCGGGAGGCACTGTTGCAAGACGTCACCAGCAGTGCAGCTTCTGTCAGCGTCAGGGTCACACTGAGGATGTTTGTTGGAAGAAACATAACAAATGTACAGGTTGCGGCAGTGATCAGCACAGGGTTAAAGACTGTCAGAACTCTCAGAACCCTAGGGGCCAGCCATCCGCCCAGAACTCTCAGACCAGGGCCCCAGCTGCAGCACCACCACCACGAGGCCAGGCCCGTGTATTTGCTTTGGATGCCGAGGAGCTTCCGGACACTACCGCTGTGGTAGAAGGTATTTTTCTTCTTAATGATCAATCAGTTAAGGTTTTAATTGATTCCGGGGCTTCGCATTCTTTTATTACTCCTACTTGTGCACAAAATGCTAAATTGAAACATGATAAACTGTTGCATGAGATTGTGGTCTATACTCCTATGGGTCCGAAGTTTGTTACTAGGTCTATTTGCAGAGCATGTAGTATATTTATTGAAGGTCGTGTTTTTCCTGTTGATTTGATTATCCTACCCTTCAATGACTTTGAAATTATATTGGGGATGGACTGGTTAAGTAAATATTATGCCCAGCTTGATTGTAGAAAGAAGATTGTGTATCTAGAGATGCCTGACCAGCCTGTACTTAAAATAGTTGGTAGTAGAAAATCTACGGGAACTCCTATTATTTCTTCTATTAGGGCATCTAAATTATTGAGCAAGGGTTGTGAGGCTTATCTTGCTTATTTGATTAATCAACCTGGGGATCAATTGAAATTAAATGATGTACCTATCGTGAGAGAGTTTCCGGGGGTCTTTCCTGAGGAATTATCTGGGTTACCGCCTGATAGAGAGATAGAGTTCATGATTGATTTGTTGCCGGGGACTTCCCCTGTCTCTAGGACTCCGTACAGAATGGCTCCACCTGAGTTGCAGGAATTGAAAGTTCAATTGCAGGGCTTGCTTGAGAAGTGATTCATTCAGCCGAGTTCTTCACCGTGGGGTGCGCCAGTTCTCTTCGTTAAAAAGAAAGACGGATCTCTTCGCCTATGCATCGATTATCGGGGTCTTAATCAGGTAACCATCAAAAATAAATATCCTTTTGCCTTTAATCGAAGAGTTGTTTGATCAGTTGCAAGGCGCCAGGGTATTCTCTAAATTTGATCTGAGGCAGGGTTATTATCAGCTGAGGATTAAGAAAGATGATGTTCCTAAAACTGCCTTCAGAACTCGATATGGCCATTATGAGTTTGTTGTCCTGCCGTTTGGTCTTACTAATGCTCCCGCCGCATTCATGGACTTAATGCAGAGGGTATTCCGTCCTTATCTGGATCAATTTGTAGTCATATTTATTGATGATATCCTTGTTTATTCTAAATCTGAGGCGGAACATGAACAGCATCTCAGAATTGTGTTACAGACACTTCAGGAGCATCGGTTATTTGCAAAGTTTAGCAAATGTGAATTCTGGCTTAAGCAAGTTGCTTTTCTTGGCCATATTATCTCGCAGGATGGTATTTCTGTTGATCCAGCGAAGATTGAAGTTGTGTTATCTTGGAAACGACCTGAAACTGTCACGGAAATTCGTAGCTTCCTTGGTTTAGCTGGGTATTATCGGAGGTTTGTAAAGGATTTCTCTAAGATTGCAGGGCCTTTAACTCAGCTTACTCAGAAGAAAACAGTATTTGACTGGAATGATAAATGTGAGGCCAGCTTCCAGGAATTGAAGAAGAGATTGACTACAGCTCCTATTCTTGCTTTACCTGAGGGTTATGATAATTTGATGATCTATAGTGATGCTTCGAAGGAAGGTCTGGGTTGTGTATTGATGCAGAATGGCAGGGTTATTGCTTATGCTTCCAGGAAACTAAAGCCTTATGAACTCAACTATCCGACTCATGATCTTGAGCTTGCAGCTATCATTCTAGCATTAAAGAAATGGCGTCATTATCTCTGGGGCAACAAATTTGAAATCTTTACAGACCATAAGAGCTTGAAATATCTGTTTTCCCAGAAAGAGTTGAACATGAGGTAGAGGCGATGGCTGGAATTACTTGAGGACTATAACTGCACTATTAACTATCTTCCAGGTAAGGCCAATATTGTTGCTGATGCTTTGAGCCGAAAGGCTACGGTTGCCAGCTTGATTATCAAGAATTGGGAATTCATGGAAGAATTGTGCTTATGGAAGCCTAGTACTTCAAATTCTGGTATTCAATTTGCAAGTTTGCAGATTCAATCTCTGTTGTTATCCAGGATTCGAGAAGCTCAACAGGCTGATCTTCAATTGTTGAAAGTCTTAGAGAATTCTAAAGGGGGAGAGTCGGATTTCAAACTGCACGACGATGGTATTCTCAAATTCAAAGGTAGAATTTGTATTCCGAATGATCCAACTTTGAAGAAGGATATTCTTGCTGAGGCACACAGTTCCAAATATACTATCCATCCAGGCAGTACGAAAATGTATAAAGATTTGAAGCAGAACTTCTGGTGGAATAATATGAAGAGAGAAATTGCTGACTATGTTGCCGATGTCTTACTTGTCAGAAAGTTAAAGCAGAACATCAGAGACCTGCAGGGTTATTGCAGCCCTTGGCTATTCCTGTTTGGAAATGGGATTATATTACTATGGATTTCGTATCCGATTTACCGAGGTCTTCGAGGGGTAATGACTCAGTCTGGGTTATTGTGGATAGACTGACCAAGACTTCTCATTTTATTGCTAAAAAGAAGTCTGATTCTCTGGATAAACTGGTAGAGTTGTATATTGAGAATGTTGTCCGACTACATGGAATTCCAAAGAGTATCGTATCAGATAGAGATCCCAGATTCACATCTCAGTTCTGGCAGAAGATTCAGAAAGCTTTGGGCACGAATTTGAATTTCAGTACAGCTTATCATCCTCAGACAGATGGTCAATCCGAGAGAACTATCTTGATCCTTGAGGATATGTTGCGGGCTTGCATTCTGGACTTCGGTAAAAGTTGGGAGAAATATTTGCCACTAGCAGAGTTCGCCTACAACAATAGTTATCAAGCTACTATTGGTATGGCACCTTAACAGGCACTGTATAGGTGTAAATGTCGCTCTCCTCTCTACTGGAATGATGTTGGTGAGATGAAGACTATCGACCCTACTCTCTTACCTGAAATGAACAAAATGATTGATCAGGTGCAGCTTATCAGAAAAAGAATGCTTACAGCACAGAGCCGACAGAAGAGTTATGCAGATAGACGACGTCGTGACCTGAAATTTGCTGTGGGGGACCGGGTATTTCTGAAAATTTCTCCTCACAAGGGTTTGATTCGGCATGGTAAATGAGGTAAACTCAGTCCTCGATATGTGGGACCATTTGAGATAACTGAAACTGTTGGTGATTTGGCTTACCGTCTAGCTTTACCTCCCAATCTGGGCAGAATTCATGACGTATTCCATGTTTCCATGCTTCGGAAGTATTAGCCAGATCCCTCTCACATACTTGAGCCGGAACCGCTAGAGATCAGTGAAACTTTGACCTACACCGAGAAACCTCTTCGAATTGTTGATCAGAAAGTTCAGAAGTTGAGGACTAAAAGCATTCCGATGGTTACAGTTCTGTGGGATCATCACGGAGTAGAGGATGCGAGGTGGGAAAGAGAGGATCAGATGCGGGATCGGTATCCAGAGTTATTCGCCGAATCATGTAAGAATTGCGTGGACGCAATTAGTTTAAGGGGGAGAGGATGTGACGCCCGAGAATTAGCCATGCATTTAATTACTGTTGCATCTTTGTTTACGCATTTCCTTCTGTGCATTATTGACTGCTTTCTTGGTTTTCTCTTCATTCCATTTCTAAACTGTCTTCTATTAATTAATTAGCATTTTTATTAAATCATATTAATTGTAAAAGTAGTGGGAAAAATGCGCATTTGAGCTAAAGGCGTTAGGAGGGCTCGTTTAGAAAATAATTTTAGAAGTCAAGTGAATAGTGTTACGTAACTAACTTAGGTAATTAATTAGCTAGCATATATTTTACCATCTAAGCTCATTTTAAAGCTTACTACGCACATTTTATTAGATCACTTAAGCACCAAATTGACCCCACCTCAACTCAACCCCTTATTATATCACTTAAACTCACAAAATGCAAAAGAAAAAAAAATTAAAAAGCTGAAACAGCAGCCCCAAACCCGACAGCCCCTCCTTGCACTTGGGAGCATTTTTCCATCTTCAACTCTTCAATTCAAGCCAAGCCAAGCCTTGAGCAACTAGTGTAGAGTGTTTGCAAGGTTCCTAGGTGCTCCTACGCGTAGTGGTGAGGGATTTCACGACTTGTTTTTGCATTTTTAAATAGTTGCTCATTTATTGATTTGTTGGAAATATGATTATATGCGATTATAATTGTTATCTATGCTAATATACTATCTATATGAATGCTAGAGAACACTTTTGAACCGTCGTTTCGCAATTTAAACGGTTAGAATCGTTAGTTTGATTTTTAGGGTGAATAGTGACGTTTTTTCTAGGGTTTTGTGTAATTGCTCGAATTGGCTTGAATTAATGCTTCTAATTGATGCCTTAGGTACTAGTGAAGATAATTAAATAGCGCCGTACACTTGCATTGCCCTTAAATCGCCTAAAAATGGAAAATAGCCGACTTTAAGTTGGGGCTTTCGGGGTTAATGCGAATCCGGGTGGATTCGGGCTTCAATTCTAGTATCCTTAGGCTACCTAGGTGCTATAGATGCCTTGATATCCCTTGTTTGAAGCCCGGACAATGTAGGTGTGGTTTAAAGCCAAAAGAGGGAAATTGGGGCTCTCGGGGTAAACGCGGGCATTTGATTGAGTTCGAGGGTTGAGAGGGTACCTTGGGGGTTAGTTAGAAGGTTGGGAGAGTTTCCTTTGAAAATGAAATCATTAACTTTGGTTTAGAAGAGAAATAGTTCGAAAAACAAAGAGGTTTAGGTGCAATTTAAGTTGTCTCACACTTCTAAACCCATGTCAGGACTTCTTAAGTGTTTATATATGATTTTAAACTGATTTGGAGCTTTTGGAATGATTCTATGCTTATATGGTATAAGTTCATTTGTAAACTGCTTATTAGCTTCTATCTTCGCTTCTATCCTAATTGCAACGAGGTCAACCTACTTTGTTGATCCTCATATGTGTAAATGCTTATATTATTGTTATTAACTTGCCATCGTTGAGTGCATTGCATAGTGGTTGCGCAACCATAGTGTCGGGGCGGATGTGTTGAATATCGGCTGGGCGGCAGAGGGCTTGCCGGTGGATATTCAAACTCCGTGCCCTATTCCCTCATTCGCCTGGTCCGGAGATTGCCAGGGGATGTTGGGTCGTAGGATTTGGGGTACATCCGGAGTACACCCACTGGAGTGATTGGGGTTATGCCGGCTTATCGTGATCGTGCTCGTGGTTCGTGGATCGTGATTGAAGACCAGTGAAGATTGGTGTATAGGGGATTGTTGAAATGTATCCTTTTGATTGTGTGGTTATTTAAGTTATCATTGTTTCTTAAATTGTTAAAGTGTTATTGTTGTGTAGTTGTATTATCTGTTGCATTGCACGCCCCGGGACTATATCCCTCACTGGGCAACAGTGGTTGCTCATACCTCGATATCTGTTTCAGGAGACGCTGAGGGTGACCCCCAGCTTGTTGATTTAGTTGAGGAAGAAGAAGTTCAGATCGAGCCTTTACCTTAGTTGCTGTGTCTGATTACTTGAGGTGGTTAATGATTTTGCTGTTATGTGGAAGACTCATCTGATTACTTTATGTACTATTTTGTAGCCCAAGGGTTATGTATATGCTTGTTGTATAAGTTGAAGATTAGTTGGTTGGGTTATGGCTTTGAAAGTCTATGAACTGTAATAACTTTTATTTCTCGCCTTATTTCCTTGCATGTTTGGGAGTGGTTGGTTGATGTAGAATGCTTCATCCCTTAAGTTGTTTTATTGATTTCCTAGAATGTTATGATTATAAGACTATGCTGACAACCAGTTCTCGCATGCTTGTGTGTTTTGGAGTTATTGTGTACTATAAGGCTCGGATGGCCTTATAGCTTTATTGTTTAATTAAGAAAAGCTTGTATGTGTTATTGGGACCTTGTTTAAGCGTTTGCAGGTTTTTAGAATGTCCACGGTACAGGGGAAACTCTGTCCGTGTGTCGGGTCCAGACTTAACCTTTAGCTTGGGGGTTGGGTCGGGGCGTGACAATATCCTCTGCAGAAGCATAATATCGTGTGATGACAAACACCAGTTGCGAGCTAACCTGGTTAAAATATCTCCTACATGACTTCAAAGTATCACATCCTAAGCCAGCAATGTTATTTTGTGACAACAAGGCGACTCTCCACATAGCCTCCAACATGGTCTTTCATGAAAGAACGAAACACATTGAACTTGACTGTCACCTAATTTGAGAAAAGCTTCAAGTTGGATTAATCAAGACTCGGTATGTCCCTACAAATCAGCAGCTAGCAGACATTTTCACCAAACCTCTTGGGCGATCACAGTTTACTTATTTACTTAGCAAGTTGGGTGTACATGACATACACACGCCAACTTGAGGGGGATTGTTGACAGACAAAACGTGTACACAAAACAAAAAGTTGTTGATCACACAATAAATCAAGTTGCAATTTTTGCTTAGTTGGTCAAGTCTCGCACCTACTTTGACTAAATCCGAGACTTTAGTTGCATGATCGATTCACGCACAAAGTATGTAAATATTTATTTTCTTGTCAATTTCGATACTAAAAATTATATATATATATATATATATATAATATTAGTCAGTTTTCGGGTTTAAGTTTTTCTTTAAGTCTATCATGAAAACTTATCGAATTATCCATGGAGTATTATTTGATAAAACCAAATTTTAACGAATACCTCATTGGTATTTTTATCAATTTGTTAGATCAGATTGGATATCTATTAATTTTGAATTTAAACCCTATTTTGTGTCATCCTTAATCCAACATTGGGACTCATAATAATTGCTCTAGTTAATCGTAAATTGCTAAATGGTAATTGCTATATATAGATAGCGTTATGAATTCTGATCAAAGCTTCTTGCTGAACTTGTTGGTTTGGATTAAAAAAGAAAAAGGTTGTAGTATGGAGAAAGTGGAGATATACTCTGTACGAGATCAGTTGTGAAATTATAATTGTTGGCTTCAAGGAGAAAGATAAGAAATAACTGAAGGAAGATGAGAAATCAAAGACTGGAAAATAAGACTTTGGTATTGGCTACCATGTCTAAGAAGAATGAATCAAATTTTCAGAGTTAACGCGATGAATTAAGAAGAAAAACATTCATGGCAAATGGAGGTTTAAGGAAAGTCTGAATTATATCCAATTCATAGTGACTATTAATGATGGAAATACTTGCCCAGTTTAATGCATGAAATTGTCGTCATTAAGAGGAGAACAATGGTATAATAGGAGATTGTTCAGGACCATACGTCTCATTACATAGTGCATAGTATAGGCCACTAGAACATTGGTCCGGTGATATATAACTCTCTATATATGCGAAAGCTTATAAATTCGAGTCTCACTATCGTCGGTGTACCGTATTAGGCAACCTCTAAATAAAAAAGAAACAAAAAAAAGCACGGTATGGGATTTGATTGTAACCAGCTTCAATATATAATGCAACTTCCTCTTTAAAATCATGCATCTAGACATTTCTTTTTTCTGATGGTCTTTTGCTTTCTGTTAATAGTAGAAGGGCCGATATATAGCAATACTCTAACACAATCAATAGGATTTGGAATTGAATTTATTGCTCGATTCACATATAACTTTGGAAACATTAGAGGTGAATATATTAGGCTCGTAGGGTGTCACTTGGTTCTAAATTGCCTTCTTGATGCCCAGGATAAACGCCATGATTTGTCTTTCATTTTCTAAAATATATTACGGAATATTTCCACATGCTAGACTTGTAGCTTTTGTGTTACGTAATATATAATATTATTATCAACACTTTCACCATTATTGTCAACACAATATTCAACATGACACATTATGATTTCGTTTTGAGAGAAAGGTGACACAACAAAAGCATTGATCTTTCAAGATTCATTATAGTGAAAGAGCTGAAATTGTTCTTCCAGCATCACCGACTACCTTTAGGCAAAGATTCAAAAAATGAGAGTACATAAATGGTGGAATTTGTTCGATTGAGCAATTATAATAGTATTTCTATACGAGCATGTTAAGTAAATCAAGACAAATTCTGGCATATATATATATGGTCTTCACATTCATCTTAATTTATCTCTAAATAGGAATCCAGTGAGATTCCTTGGGGTGATCATCAAGTTGAGTATTTCGCTGAATTTTTCAGTCTTAATTTACAACAGTTCAGAAGGCAGCAGGGCACAAGAAAGTGAGCTAATATAAATTGTTGGGTTTTACCCCCTTCGCTTTTATTGATTGTTAAGCATCGTCTTTGCCTCTCTCTCTATCTCTCAAATGGCATTTCTTGATATGCAAGGTGATGCTGAAAAGGTTGTAATCTCAACTCTTCAAGCAAGGGTGGAGGCAGAAATCTAATGTTGGTGGCCGAAATTTTTTTATTTGTATAGTATTTTTTGTGTTAATAGAAAAGATACTCAATTTTTACAATTTCAGTTTTTTTCTTTTTTACAGTTTTATTAAAAAAATTTTGGTTATGGTTTCATATTACGGTGCTTTTAAAAATTTAATAAACAAAATAATCGTTCCAAACATATTTTTGAATATCAACTAGTTTACATTTTGGTATGGTAACTTAAGATTGAAGAGGGAAAATTTGTATTAGCTTTTTCACTCTTACATTGAAGGCACATCTACTTTGAATATACATACAGCTAGTTACAATTAAGGAATTTGAATCCTTGTAATTATATGTTCACATAATACAGTAGTGCATGATTTCTAGCGATCTCTGATTTGCTAGGCTTGTGCTGATTCTTTTCCCACGGTTTGGTGCTGATTTGGTGATGGATTGTTGGCATTATGTTTCTTGCTGAAGGTCGTAATGTAGCCTTATCAAAGACCACATTTTTATATTTTATCTGATTTTGGGATATTTAGTTTTTATTCACGATTTGAAATGTACATCTTTTTTATACTCGTGAGAAGGTATAATTTTAATTGTTTCTCGTGCAAATGATTTCGAAATCGGGAAATACAATATAAAATTAAAATCAAATTAAATAAAGTTTTATCTTATTAATAAGTGATGTCGCTATATGAATCTATCAATGTCATTCATTTTTATTGACAGACGCCACTTTTCAAGTTATATAGATGCAAAATCTCATAGTTACTTCTATCGAATGCATCTTAAGTCTTCGTCACGAGAATATGTAAAAAAACTAGTATTGGGTAAAACTATAGGGTGACATAATATAGGACTACGTACAAGAATAGACCCTAAAGTATCAAGCATTTCGACTTTCCCAATGTTCATTTTCTGATTTCACTTTTTGTTTGTTTAAGTTTCATGAGTATTTCAAATTAGTCTTTACTACTATTTCACAATTAAGTTTTGATGAGATGATTTGGGTGACTAGTTGAGGGAGAATATATGGCATCTCTCTACAGGAGAATAAAAAAATAATAAAATGGGCAAATGTAATTTTCTAAATTAAGTTCGAATTCGCTTGAAATTGATTAAATTCTTCTGACTAGCCCAAAGAAAAGAATGTATCACATTTCCATCACACACATCACAAAACTGGCAATCAATACACTTAGGTGTTAGGTGAAGTGGACAATTAGTGACAATTTGTACCTAAAAGTTCTGAGTATGAATTATAGTTTCAGCCTTCATTATAATTAGGGGCTAGGGGGCCACCTCAAAAAATAAATAAATTAATGGAGTTTTTTTTAAAAATCAGATTTGTGCGCCGCGCCCCCCAAAAATAAATATCTAAAAAGTGATAAAAACTTTCAAAAATATAGAGTTGGTTTGATGGTTAATCACAAATAACATTATGATGATAGGTGGGGGTTTAAATTATTATAATTGCATTTATTTTTGTAGTTTTAGTTATGGATGAAAAAAAAAATTTAATATCTAAAGAACATGACCTCTAATTAGGTTCAAACTCATAACATCTTATTTAATATCTGACCACTAAGCTAGAAACTATTATCCATTGCATCAAACTAGATCGTTTAATATTTATTGGATACATAGACTGTTTAATTTGTACCATAAACAAGAACTAACACTTAAATATGCAATTTAGAATTATTATAATATTTTGGTGCATCTAAAGTGTAAATTAGTTGATATTCAAAAATATGTTCGAAATGATTATTTTACTTACCAAATCTTTTAAAGTATCGTAACATGAAACCATAACCAAATTTTCTTTAATAAAACTACAAAAAAAAAAAAAAACAAGTAAAAAAATGAGTCTCTTTTCTACTAGACCAAAAAATACTATACAAAAAATACTGTAAATAAAAAATAAAAAAAATGAGCCCCCAACTTTAAGTTTTTGGCTTTGCCCCTTATTATAACAAAAAGAAAAACAGATAACAATGGCAATCAGTGACTGGGCCAAGACAGAATGCTTGACATTTGTTATGTAGAAGCTTCAAAGATGTCATAAAATTACCACTAGTTTTTGGTCTAATGGTATGCTCTTTATAGTAAATATGAGAGGTTGTAAGATCAATTCTTATTGTTATATTCTTTTATATATATGTGTGTTAAACGGGTTAAGCCTCCTTTATTTTATTTTTTTTTTAAAAAAAAAGGTCATAAATTTGAAAAATATTGTTCTTTCTAAATTAAAATCTCATTTTTTTTAATATACCTAAAATTAAGAACTTATATATATAAAAAAGTTTTGTTATACAAATAATAAACATAATAGTAATATATGTTTTAAGTGCCTAACTTGTGTACTCATTTAACTTCTAAATTGAGATGAACAGATTATTAACTTCTATTAACTAAGTTTGACAAAGTTATCGAGTCAACTGTTTCCTAATGCATTAGTCATTACAATTATCTAAAAGTCTCTTTCAGTAGTTCAATGGGATTTAACTAGCGCAGCATGTATCACTCTATATATAGATGCATATCGAAGGCTTTTGCTTATTACGCATGTTCAACAAAACCTAGCTAGTTAATTTTGTGGTTCGCAGTATACACATTGACATTGGTGAGAGTAGTATTGCAACTAGAGAAAGAAAGATTTCACGATAGTGGGAAGAGCAAAGAAGATGAGCAGTCACATCCCGGAAGGTTTTCACTTCTCACCTTCCGACCAAGGACTTTTAATGTCATATTTGAGGAGAATGGTGTTGGGGCAGCCTTTGCCCTGGAAGGGAGTCATTGAAAAACAACTCTATGGCAACGAAAACCCATGGGAATTATTTAGCGACGATGATCCTTGGGAATTTCCAATTAATGCTGACGACGATTCGGATCATCATAAGAAGATTATCTACGTGTTTACTAAATTGTCCAAGGTTGGCCGCAATGGCAAAAAGAAGATTGTTCGAACAGCCGGTTGCGGCACATGGCGGGGACAGACCGGGGCTAAAGACATTCATATGAGATCATCATCAGGGAAAACCAAAACCAAAATAGGCTCCAAAAGGATGTTCACGTTTAAGCCAAGGAATGGTTTAGATACCAAAGGGCATTGGACAATGCATGAATATTCACTTTCTGAGGATATCCTGACCACCGAATATGTGATTTGCAAAATAACAAAGATTGATCAGTCCAAAGACGACGACCACCCTGAAATCATCTCACATGGAGAAGTTGAGGTTTTGAATTCTATGAGATGCTATCAAGATCTGCAAATCACTCAAGTTTCGGATACTACTACTATTCCCCAGTTGCCTGATAATGCAGGGTTACAAGAAGCACAAGGTCAGATGATGATCACGGATGATGCAAGCGGAACAGCCCCCTGCAGCTCCATGGACTACAATTATAACAATGCAGAGATACAGCCTTCTGGACTGCTAGATGATCGATTTGCATCCGATTTGCAAGACCATCTTGATCATGGCGGAACTGCCCCCAATTATTACAATACAGACATTGTTGATGCTTCAACACCAAATCTTTCCAACCCCCAAGAGCTACAGCCTTTTGTTGGAGATGATCATATTCTTGATATGTCCATCTTGGACGATAATTTCTGGGAACAGCTTGGAGATTTGTCATGAGACCCAAGTTCGTATGGAAGATTTCATCTCTGCAGAATATTATATGCCTCAATTTCATCAAGCTTCTTAGGAAGAGTGCTATTTTGTAATAGAATTTTTGTATGTATATATAACAATTGTAAATTCAGAACTACGTGCAACTTGATCTTTGATAACGATGATACCTATTTCTGATATCGGTTGGTATTGAAGTACGTAGGCAGCCTAATTAAATGGGTCCGGCTGCTTTTGTATATAAACAATAATTTTGCATATTTCTTCCTAAATAATGTAGAACCTTTTATAGCATTGTCCTTTGTAATGTTTCATTTACTCTGTTTATCATATGTAATTACGTTGTAAATATTGTTCTCATATACTATTGTTGTTTATGGTTTGATTTTACTTTTTGCCTTTATTCGCTTGGAGTTCTGATGGGTTGAAAGTGTATCAGAGCATGAAATAGAGAAAGCATACATGTATCTCTTGTTTTGATACGCCAATAAGTTGTCATTGTTTAGCATATATGACTCTGTCATCTCTTTCATGGCCTTCACCCCTTTTTCTTTCTCTTTGTTATTTTATTTTTTTTCTTTTTCCTTGCATGAAGGCTTAAAGCCGTGCTATTACAAAATGAATCTAGAAGTTGAGACTTGAGACGTACGCACTCTACGCAATAAATGTGTTACCATACTGACTTTCACTTATACTGGATACAAGCAATAAGAATAACGTGTATATTGCAGAACTACGTGCAGTTTAATCTTTGATGTTGATCGATATTTATTTTTGTATATGTCCTCCCTGTTTCTGGTGATAATTACTGGCTTAAGGCTGTTGAGATTCTAATAATATAGATTAGTCTTTCTCCAAATACATCTGTTGTGAAGATGCTAAATGATTGCAATTGATGTAGTGAAACAGAGATAGAGATGTTGATTGCATATTTGTGGTCAGTTTTGTGCCCAAGAACATGATAGGGTAAATTATGCATATAGTTTCTCTTGTTTACACATTTTTTCAAATTAGTTCTTAATATTCTAAAAAAATTATTTGAGCCTCTAATATTTATAAAAGTGATTCAGTTGGTCCCTATTGTTTTAAACTAGTTAATTTAGTCCCTATTATTTTTTAAAAAATCTCAATGTAGTCCCCAAATAGGGGTCATGTGCATGTTGAATGAATACAATATAGATGCATTTTTAAACTGGAAACAGGTTGGAATTTATGAGCCATACGCTAAAACTGCTGGGTTTAAGAAAAGTAACTATGTTGAGCCTGGGGAGGAGATCTACAACAACTGGTATTAACGCTTATGTGTACAACTCAATCTTAAACTAAAAGTTTAAGTTGTTGGATCCTAAGTCTATATATGTTTAATAGCTCGTTCTTCTCCTAATTTTCTAATGTGAGAATAACACACTTCATTGTCTCCTTAATTCATCATCCGAAATCCTAGTAGTAATTTATTTTTCAGAATAGTGTAAATCCTAGTATTTCACCAGTCCTTTTTTCTTGTCTTTCTTTTCTTTCTCGATATGTTGGTAGAAAGCTGTGAGCTAAAACTGCTCCTGCAAGTCCAGATATATGCAACACTGTAATAAAATAATTTCTAGAAAAACAGTATTAAGAAGAAGATAATAAGAGAGAAATTAGAGCGAATTTTCTATTGATTCCACTATAAATTCTAAATTAGAATGAAACCTTATTTATTGGAAAAATATAATTATAATGCAGTTACCATTCACATCTCACTATTTGCACAATAACGATGGTATTGTTCAAACAATACCCGACGGCTTCATTTATTTGTGTATTCATCTTTTGCTTGAGTGATCCATTATTCAGTACTATTTCATAACAATTAATCTTTTGCTTTGTACAACATTATCCAGAAGTGACGAGCTCATGAATGCCATGGCCTCTTAAGGGAAATGGCTTACCATCAAAACGCATAATGAATAAGAATAAATGATCAAATTAAATTCGACTGATTAAGCTGAGCTTAATTAAGCAATCCATAGTGCGGTTAATTTGCTAGGCTAGCTCATGAATTTTTGGGAAAATCTCACATTTAGTCTATATTATTTGTAAAGTGTCTCACTTTAGTCCCTATTATTTAAAATATCTTAATTTAGTCCCTATTGTTTCATTAAAAGTTTTAATTTCATCTCTATTGTTTAAAGTTTCCAATTTCGTCCTTATTATTTTCTAAAAAATTTTAATTTAGTCCCTATTATTTTCAAAAAATTTCAAATCCATCCCTATTATTTTTTAAAAAATTTCAATCTAGTCCTTGGATAATAAGGACGAATTTGAAACTTTAAGAAAATAATAGGGACAAAATTGAAACTTTTTTAAAAATAATAGGGACGAAGTTGAAATTTTTTGAAAAATAATATGGACTAAATTGAGACATATTAAATAATAGAAACGAAATTAAAACTTTTGGTAAAATAATAAAGACTAAACTGAAATATTTTAAATAATAAAGATTAAATTAAGACACTTTACAAACAATAAAAACTAAATGTGAAATTTTCCCTGAACTTTTTATCACAACAAGAGATATATGGGGATAATACAACAAAGTACAAGTACTACGAGTTTGGCATCCACAGTACTGAAATAGACAAAGAGGGTGCATGCAAAGAGGCTAGCTAGCTAGCTGGATACATGGTGTCGACCAAGAGCGCGCCCCTACGCAAAAGGAGTTTGGTTATAACAATCAAGATTGTCACCGTAGCTACTAACTCCAAGCATATCACAAAAGTGCTTATAGAACCCAATGCGATTTTCCACATAAACATTAGGTCGTCCCTGACCACATTCAACACCACCATTGATAATGTTTGTGATGACTCCAAATCCAGGAAGCCTGCCGGCTGCATCATCAGCAGGAGAAGGTGTCCAATTTCCAATGATAACATCGTGGCAAGAAGGCTTTGGTGGTTGAGGAGTCATCCAGAACCAGATTGCTGACTTGAAGGAAATAACTGGGTCAGACGCGACTAGCTCAGGGTTGCTCAACAGGTCCAGTCCTAAGGCCATTCCGCAAGCTCCATAGTTGTAATTGCTGCAAGCATAATATCACAAAAACTATTATCACCAACGCCACTACTTCATTTTTCTCATCCATCTATACTTAGAATAATTATAATTACTACATTATAATAGTACTTACTAGGAGAGTTGGATGGGACCACGGCCGTAGTATTGCTTGCCAGGGACACAAGGCCACTGGGTATTATACTGATCACAGTAATCTTGCTTGTTTATTTCTTCAACCCAGCAGTAACCCCAAGCATATGGGCCATCAGGTGCTTCATTCCACCCACCTACATATACAGTAGAACCTCTTTAAATTAATAGTCGATAAATTAATAATTTATTTTAATTAATAAAAATATTCAGTCCCGACTTGGGACCAGTGTAAAAAGTTGATAAATTTGATAAAATTATAAGATGATACATTTAAAAAATTTCTTTTGTATTTTATTGATATTTCATAAATTAATAATTAGCTAAAAAGTACATAATAAATTGACTATGAGGTTTTTTAAAATATGAATCAAAAGTAGCTTGTTTTTGTTGAACTTCAAATCTAGTTGAATCTCATATTTAATTATTTAAAGAGAAAAAATTGAGACAATCCTACAAGGATTAGGATACAAGATTAGAAATTAGTTTTCATCCTAAATCATACAAGAACTTGGATACGAGATTAGAGAAAAAAATTTCTAATCCTACTAAATTAAATTTTATCTTCTATTCTCATTACTTATCTTTTCAAATTGGACAAAAAAAATATAAGTCACTTTTCAAAAAAAAGACATCATAATCATAATATGTTTACTATAAAACCAAAAAAATTTAAAATATCTCTATAAATTAATAGTTATTAATTTATCGATATATATATATTCTCTAGAATAAATTAAATATACTCTATGCATGTACAATCTGAAAACTTAAGGATGGAATGACTTAAAATTAGTTTATCTTAATTACGCAAGTACTATTCAATAATTAACCAACCAGTAGTCTCATGTGAGGTTTGGGCGAAGAAAGCAGCAAGCTCCCTTTTGCGTGTATTGATGTCGCCAGTGGTTGCAAAACCAGGAAAGGATTTTGCAGCCGTTATAAACGCATCATAGGTATAGAAGCCACCAGGGCAGGAATTACTGCTACGATGCGGAAGCATATTATCAAACAATGAGCTATTAATGAGACTGCTAATACGATGGTGGCTCATTTTTCAGTTTTGATGATTTTTGTCGATGATATACAACTAGTTTATATATGGAGCATCAAGGGGCGACTTGTATTTACGTTTATCATCATCAAGTGATGTCAACGATTGGAAAATTTTCATATTTAGTCCTTATTGTTTGCAAAAATTTTTAGTTTGGTCCCTATTGTTTAAAATGTCTCAATTTAGTCTCTATTATTTTACTAAAAATTTCAATTTCGTCCCTATTATTTAAAATTTCTCAATTTCATCCTTATTATTTCTCAAAAAAATTCAATCTTGTCCCTATTATTTTTAAAAAATTTCAATTTCGTCCCTTTTTTTTAATTATAAATTCGTTCCTATTATTCAATGACTAAATTGAAATTTTTTGAGAAATAATAAGGACGAATTTGAACTTTTTGAAAACAATAGGAATGAAACTGAAACTTTTTGGCAAACAATAAAGACGAAGTTAAGAAACTTTAAACAATAGAGATGAAATTAAAACTTTTGAAGAAATAATAGGAATTAAATTGAGATATTTTAAATAATAGGGACTAAATTAAAAAAAATTTACAAACATTAGGGACTAAATGAGAGATTTTCCCTAAACGATTCATGCAAATATTATGAAAAACGTGACAAGGATTATGGCTGACAAGGAAAATAACTTACTGCAAACTAATGGAGCCTTCGTAATTTCACACTTTTTTTGGTGGGGATGGGGTGGGGAAAGCCTAAAAATGTACAAAAACAATAAGAAGATCCATGAGCACTAGCGTTCAAGAGCAAGTCTTATGATGTCAGCTTCTAGAAGGTTGACTCAGGTAGAAGATAATTTAGTCTGAATCAGCAAGGCATCCTCATGTTTCACCCCTTCATTTGCAAGAAAAGTTTTGAAAAGTATAATATCATCATACATGGTTAGTTGTTTGGGGGTCAATATTCATGCATGGTCATATGCCGTAATTTTTTTTCTTTTGTGGTACAATAGAGGTATAAGTCGTGATTTAAATTTAAAATATGTATCTTCTTATAACATGTGGCTACCCGACCATCATCACACATGGTGCCACCGCATATAGTCCCGTTGCAAATCTCTATTGCAATGGTTTTTATATTTAGTAAGTAATATTTTAAAACTGTTGTCAAAAAATAATTTCATAATCAATTATTAACAAAAATAATTAAAAAAATTTGACCGTTATTTAATGATAAAAAACAGTATTAGCAAAAATTTTTACAGCATATAATGATTAAAAATATCTTTCATAACGATTTTTTTATTATTTAATTAAAGTGTTACAAAAAATCTAATAAAATGTTATAATGATTCAAACCAACTCTTAGAATGTTATAAGTCGTAATTTCACACTTTAACCATATGAACGTTGCGATCAACTTGATTAAGAACGTCAATTTGATGAAAGGTGATGTGATGGAGCAACCAAACTATACTAATATGTTATTCCTAATAAAATAATTTTGAATTTCGGAGACTCAGTTGTCTAGTCTTTTCTTATTATTTTTTCTCTTGGTTCATCCTCAAGTCATTATCTTTAAATGCATACTTTAGCAGCTGATATGTTGTCATATCATTTTTCTAATTGCAATTATGCTTACCTACTTCATCAAATTAATTTGAAGAATTGATTATTTTAAGCAATTCTCTGTATTCTTCTACAGCAGCCTCTCTACGACTTAGATCTGTGCATTCTACACAGATTAGCTGAGAATATATTAATCTAATGGTTCAAATTGTGAGATTTTTCCTTTATAAAAATGTCCAAATATGTAAACAATGGAGACTAATTGTGAAATTTATCTTTTATATAAAAACTTTTTAGATACCGTTGGTTAATATATTCGAAATTCATGACTTTTGAGAAAAGGAAAAAGACATTTTCTAATGTTCAAATGGTCATTCTCAATTGCAGAAAAACTTGAATAAAATAAAGCCGGCTAATTAAAGTGGTTAATTTTTATAGCTGTGACCATTGCTTAGTGGGGGAGGTTTGCAAAATAAAAATAAAAGTTTGAGATCAAAGTGAAATATTGAAATTTTAGTGACTTAAGGAGACTTAAAACTGGTCAAATAGTTAGAAGATAAAATCATCAACGTTAAAACTTTCCTCCAGATGTCTCAAAGCGAGAGGAAAAGAAAAAGAGAAAAAAAAAAAAAAAAGACAATCTGACTTTCGCTAATTGCTTGATCATGAGGGCTTTGTCCATATTACCTAGAGACTGAATTTGCAATGTAGGTGGAAGGATTGTGAATTAACAGTTATTGCTTGAGAATCAAAGTATGTGGAATTCTCCCTTTATAACTCAATTTCTTGCAAAAATACGAAATTGTTATCATCTTTAGTGGTACATGAACCTATCTTTGTTATAGTGGTTCTCTTTCATTATGAATATCAATGGAAATAATCTCAAAATTTCATTATTGGCATGAGCCTATTCTCCTCCAGTTCCATCAGTTATCGATACTTCTCCAGTACATACTCTTTGTTCCTTGTCATGTATTGTTTCATCATTTTTCAGTCACTCATTCATGAGATTGAAAAATTGTTCTGAACCTTATTTTTCATTCATTATTGCTGGCTCATACATCTAATTTACTAAAACAGTTCATGCGTGAAATGAGTTGCAATCCATAAATGGTTATAGTTCGAAAAAAGAGAAAAAAAAAAAAAAAAAAAGGACTGCAGCATTTTTAAAAGTGAGAGCTTTTATTTCAAATTAAAAAAAAAAATTTAAAAAAAGAAAAGAAAGGAAAGGTGGCAGCAAATTTGGTTCTCCACCGTTTTCACGTGGTTGAACTCTAAATTTTTCTTGTGCATAAATCTGCCACACTTTTGAAGGATTTAATTATGCTTTGGCTTCATTGAAATGTTTTATGACCTTCAATTGTGACTTTCGAGCACCCTTTTTTCTTTCCTTCCATCTTTTTGTATTTTTACTCACAATCATAAATAGGTGCATCTGAATCCCTCTTTATAGCTGTGAATTACTAATGGTACTGATATTATTACAGTACCGAAATATAAATACTGTTATTGTGTTGCATTTGCAGATATTGTTACTGTCATTGATTGGGTGCCCTACATTTATTACTACACTGTTATTTCATGGGTTAAATCCAACCACAACTTTATGTCCTATGTTGTGCTGAGGTATTTTGATTGATATATTATCGTGTACTCTTGCATATGAGTTTTCAGTCAACTCTCTCATACGATATTC
Organism: Ehretia macrophylla; assembly: GCA_037974665.1. Lineage (NCBI taxonomy): Eukaryota > Viridiplantae > Streptophyta > Magnoliopsida > Boraginales > Ehretiaceae > Ehretia > Ehretia macrophylla. Next base: position 61,776,333 of record CM075773.1, read on the forward strand.
TAGATGTGTTTTTTGTCAAATGTGTTTCATCCGGTGAATTATTTAAATTATTGAAATTTTATTGATAGTGCTATATTTTGGATCTTGAATAGTATTTCCCTTGCTTCAGTCCTCTGCTATAACTTTTTTACGGGATAAATTCTCTTACTGAACTTTTGTTCACTCACTATATTTGCTTCCGCTTGCTTTCTTTACAGTGACAACAGAGTAAGCACTTCATCTTTGGGTGAGATCGTGACATTCAAATAGAATGATTTGATCAGCTAGATAGACTCCCTCTATTTAATTTCTACTAGTGTTGGGAATTGAGTAGTTATTTACAGTATTCTGATTGAATGTAAAAAATGAGGAACTTGACATCATCTTCGGATTTAATTTAGAGATTGTTTTCTTGATGTAATGTGATGATGATTTGGAGACTTGTAAATTTTATGATTTTAGTGGCTTTGTATTAGTTATATTGTAGTTGTGCGTCTTGGGGGGTTGTACCCTTTGGACACGCGTCATGTCACGTGCTAGATCATACTTGGTTAGAGGGGGTTTGGGACGTGATAAGAGTGGTATCAGAGCGCTAGGTTTGATATCACTAAACCCAAGTGAGAGTGGGCAACCAAGTTTCGAAGGATTTAGCTGGAAAAAAAGAAAAGAATTTTGACGTGTATAGTGGTTGTTTAATCATATATATGATGCATATTAAGATTACTATTGGGACTAGAATCTCATCTTTTCGTTTAAGTGTAAAGTTTTGAAACTATTGAGTTTTCACATAATCTAGAGTTTGGAATTGTGTGATATTTGGGCTAGTTGTGTTAACCCATAGGCTTGTGAACTCATTGTTTCGTATTGAGGTAAGTAAACTTGTATTCACCTTTGTAATTATCTCTCCTTGGTGGACTAGAATGTTGGTTGCGTTTGTAGTCAGGTTTTGACATTTATTTGCTAGAGAATCTCAAGAAGAAAAAAAAAAAAAAAGGAAAGGGTTAGGCCATCAATTTAGTAGTGTGCCAGGCTCTTTGATAGTTGTTTTTAAGATCAAAGAACTTCGACTCTTGTAAAATATCTGGTTTTGATAAAACATTTAAAGAATACTTTGAGTTTGAGTATCCCATATCTGAGAGCGTTGGTGAGGTAGATCTTTTACTGCTATCAGCTTCAGTTGAAGGGATCTCAACCTTATATTGAGGATGAGAGATGCCTTCAGCATATCTCTTTAGATCTGTGATTATACAAGGTTGTCTGTCCTTTTCTTGCTCCGTATGAGGAACAAAAGAAGTAGACTTCCTAGAATAGTCCTCGAACTCAAGTCAAACCTTTCGCCTGTCGGAGAATTTGATGATTGCATCACCATCTTCATATTGAACAATATGTTCAATAGTTCTGGGTTCTTCTTTGTAGGGTGGTGCAATTGTTTCCAGTTTTCACCTTTTAGGCAAAGTTACTTGACTCCATTGTATGGTTTTTGGGATATTCACACAAGATTTTTTGAGGCTGGTTGTTAGGAGGGTAGTCTCTCCTTTTCTTGACTGAACTGGTTTAGTTCTAGGGAAGACAGTATTCATGGCCTTATAATAGACCCTATAAATAAGGGCTACCTATTCTCTCCCTTCTTTGATATTATAACCATGAGTTTGAATGTTTAGGGTGAGAGTATCTAAAATATGTGAATCTGTGAGAGATACCGTAAAGTTTGGGTAACACGTGAAATGTATTGGACCGTCACAAAGAGTAGACTCAACAACTCTTAAAAGAGAGTCATCTAGTATAAGATGACTTGCATCTCTAAGAAGAATAAAAGCTGAAACATTTAACCCTAGTATGGTTAAGGGCTTTAACGCAACTTGAACAAAACCAAAATGTATATATTTATACTTTTGCCTATGCATCTCAATAAGCCTTTGTGAAAGAAGTTGAAAAGTCTGATATCCTTCTTTGTGCAAGTGTTATCCTTCAATTGTAGTTTAGAACTTATCTACTCTTTAATACATTCTGATTCTGGAAATCTTGATACCATATAAATTATGCATCTGCAAATCTACCATGTTAGTTATGCTTCTGGGACTTTTATGTTGTACTAGTTATGTTTTTGCAAATCGATTGAATACCTTATCATTGTTTCTGGAATTCGACAGTCAAATCAGTTTTTTGTTATGTGTTTGAAATTTTGATGTTGTTTCAGTAATGTTAAAGATTTACTTGTTTGTTCTCTCCCAAGTTACATATAAATCTCAAAATTCTCAGATTTGATGTGATTGGATTTGCACCTATCACATATGTTTTTCAGTTAATGATGCTTTTGGTCGATTACTAGCATTTTTGTCTCCCATTTGATTACTGAGCTTTGATCCACTGTAATAGAATTGGCGTTACATTGAATAGTTTCGTGTGTTATAATCTCTTGGGTTATGATGATTTTGATATTGAATAACTTGAATATAGATTACGCTGATAATATTAGAGTTTAATGACCAATCACAGGAAGTAATGAAGTTTTGGGTGTTATCATTTTGAGAAGATAGTCAATTGGAACCATCTCAAAGGGAAGAGTTTTTAGGAAGTGGAAGTGCCTTCTGATGCTCCTTGGGCGCCGCGGAAAATTCTTCAGTTGAGACCCCTTGCTCGACATATGCTTGATCACACATTGGTGATGGTAATGATACTTTCTTCTGGTTGGATTAATGGCACCCCCTCGGCTGCCTTAAGAACTTTTATGATGCTGAAGTTCTTGCAAACCTAGGTTTGAGGCTCATGTCTAAAGTTTTAGATTTTCCCTTCAAGATATTAGTTCCAAACAACCTTGTTGGCCTTATGCTGATATTATTTGATCTAAGCATGTTATCCCTCGACATGCTTTCTGCTGCAAGAGTTTGCAAGCTACCATTATTAAAGTCGCATTTTGTGCGCTTGTTTACCAGATTTGGCATGAAAGGAACCAGAGGCTTCACAACAACAGTGCTAAGAACGAAAACCAAATCCTCAACAGAATTAGAGCCGATATTTGTGCTATTTTTTTATAGCAAAACTAAATTTAGACGATCAGGTACTAACATTCATATTTGTAAAGTATGAAATATAGATTAATATGTTCTTTTGTAAGTTTTTACTTTTGTAAATTTTTTATCGGGGTGCATATATTTTCCTTTGTACTTGAGACAGTTGCAATGAATTTTTTCTTTGCTGATTAAGCAAAAAAAAAAAAATGTTAATGTCATCAATACCAGTCACGAAATTGATATTTTGAATTTTGAAAAAGAAAAAAAAAATTATGTAAATTGTCGATAACTGAATGCGTTTTAGTAAATTATAAGCCTTTACGAAAGTGGTATCAGAGTCTAGGACTGCATACCACTTAATGCAAATGATATTCTTGATATGTCCTTGGGCGATAGTTTCTGGGCACAGTTTGGAGATCGACATGAGAGCCAAGTTCGTATGGAAGATTTCATCTCTGCAGAATAATAAATATGCCTCAATGTCACCAAGCTTCTTAGGAAGAGTGCTATTTTGTAATAGAATTTCGTATTACATATAACAATTGTAAATTCAGAATTACGTGCAGCTTGATCTTTAATATTGATCGATATATATTTTTGATATCGGTTGGTATTAAAGTAATAGTTCTGAAATTGAATTTTTGAATGCTTTGTGACAAAATAAAACCAATTAAATTAAGATTATGATCTATCACAAGACGAGACAATTCTAAATAATTTCAAAGCAAACTTGCTAAACCACTGCTTAAATGTTGTTTCTACAAGCTAAAACACCAGTCATCACCATCAATCTCAACAGATTGTACCGCAACAAAATAAGCAGTTGATTAATTCCAAAATTATAACTTACAATTTCAAAGGCTTGGGTTTAAAATACAGGCTGACATATGACAACAAGTTGTTGTAAACTTGTGAAATTCAACACAAGATAAATCCACCTTCTTACTCGTAACAATTCTCTGCAATCCTCGACTGCATCGATAATTTGTCCATTCTAGTTGGCAAGCAGATAGGCCTAGATATATTGACTGAGGAATTATCAGAACCAGCACTGCTTTTTGAATCTCCGTTACAGAATGCTGATGTCTTCTTAAGAAACTGGAACTCATCCATGGACTGCCTCTGAGCCCTCTGATTTCTCTGCTTGGCTTTCGTTGATTCAGTCAGGTTCATATAGCTTGGCCTACTGCTGTTACTGTCTTCGGTTCTGTCTGATGCCAACATGGTGTTTCCAGAAATTGGAGTAGTGGATGTGCAAAACGATGATGAAGCTGAGCTTTCATCGTACCTGAAGTCAGAACTCGGGCTTGAAGATGAACGAGTTGCTTGTCCAACCATGGGAGGTTTTGCTGAAATCCTCGTAGTGACATTGTTCTTTCTGACTTTAACAGAGCATGGTCCAGAGGATTTAGAACGATTCGCTTTCTCAGAATCCACACACATCTTAGACTGGGGAGTTGTCTCTGAAGTATTCATTTGAGTTTCTTCCATCAACCTACTCTCCCATGGCCTCGCTGCCATCCAGCGTTCTAACCAACTCCAACTCCAGCTATTCTTATCAAGTGCGTGACTTTTGAACGAGGGAAAGGATAGGCTCGTTTGACTATCAGAATTTTGGCTTGATCTCCACTATTGAAAGATAAAAGGATAATATTGAGTCTCAATTGTCAAATTTGAACGGAAACAACAGAGTTTGCAACTTGGGAAGCTAATAATACCTTTTGAGCAAGAGAATAGGCAAGAGCCCTTTCTCTCTTGAAGGCCCCTTCTTGCCTCATTTGTATCTTTGTCTTAACTTCTTCCAGCGTTCCTGTACTGTCACACCATCCTTCCTGCAATTCCAAAAGTATCGAAAATTTATTTCGGAAAATAAGATGTAAAAAGGGCAAAAGATAAAAGGAGTCATCATACAAAGCCAAACTATGAAAAGTAACTTCTCACCTCAGCTTGTTTCAATCGATCTGCCTTACTACGATGTTCATCCAGCATTTGCTGCACAGCCTGCCCCTCCATGGACATACGAACACGTCGAGCTCTAACTCGGGCTTGTACTCGCACCAGAGCTTGCATGCACCTAAGTGTCACAGCAGCTTGTTTTCGCACTTGCCTGCCACGAACCAAAGCTTGAAGTCTAACCAATCCCTTCAAGGCCCTCAGAGCTCTTCTTGCCTGGAAAATTGAAAATAAAAATAACTAAACAAACAATGCTTTCTGTAAAGCAAAACAAATCATATACTTTCTCAATCAAACAGATGCAAGAACCGTCAGAGATAATTCAAAGAGCATAAGATAATTATCAAACAGATAATAGTTACAACAGACCTTTCTTTTTCTTGCTCAGATTATTAAGCAGACCGGATGAGATATTACAATAAATCAAACCACATAATCACCAAAAATGAAGCAAAAGTCCAAAACATCCGGTGTGTCATCCGTGTGAAGGGAAGGGGGAGGGTGTTACTAGTGGATCCTACATTTCTGTTTTGTATCAGCAATATTCAATGAAATTACATGCCTAGCTAAACAAGGGTCACAATATTTGCATCTCCAGAAGCACAACTTCAAGCACCTTCATAAAAAATGGACTTTTCCAAAACTTTATACAAGTCAAAAGATATTCTCTTCTTTATTATCACTGTTTTTTATCCGTTATGCAATAACACAACCAAAATATAAGGCCATAAACTAAAGTAAATTCTCATATACTGTTTAGATAGCAGATTTAATGAAAAAAATCATCATAAAAATGATTTTCCTCTCCTGTCTCTGGGCGCACCGGGTTTGGAGAGGGTTGGACCCATTTTAAAATCTATTAAATGTAACCTTACATGACATCTTTCATTTAAGTGACTGTTTACACAATTACGATAAGTAAACTAAATTGGAAAAGGAGTTGGTTTCTAATCAAGTATGAAAACAATAAACAAGAGCATAAAAAACAAAAAGATTTACCAAGAATCCACGAAAAGCAGTTTGGATTCTGATTGCAGCCCATTCTTGCTTAACAACCCTGAAGTCTTTGGGAGGTGCTCTAACCACAGTAGCCACTGCAGCTGTGAAAGCAGCATCATTGTTTACTGATAGTGAATCAGACCATCCATCTGATCCGCCACCATTTTTATGGCCCCTTTTGAAGCCTTTCCATGAGGACCCACCACTTAGATCTCCTGATGAACTCCTCCATAGCTTCCATTTCTTGCTCTTTCCCCCTACCTTCTCCTGTAAAATTTTAAAAAATAAAATAAATAAATAATAACAAAAATATGACTTTTTTTTGCAGAAAAAAAAATGATTTTTTGTATACATATAATGGGGGAGAAAACAACATTGGATTTTTAGTGGGTTGAAGTTCATAAAATTGATTTTTTTTTTTTTTTAAAAAAAAACAGATTTTTAGTGAGTCCTAGTTGATTAATTTAATGAAAAACAAAGAAAGAAGAGAGTTTTAGTGAATTTTTAGCTCATAAACTTGATGGAAAAACAAAGAAAGATTGGATTTTTATTGAGTCCTAGTTCATAAACTTGATGACAAACAAAGAAAGATTGGATTTTTATTGAGTCCTAGTTCATAAACTTGATGAAAAACAAAGAAAGATTGGATTTTTAGTGAGTTTTAGTTGATAAACTTGATGGAAAAAGAAAGAAAGATAGGATTTTCTGACGAGTTTTGAGCTTACATTGTCTTCTTTATCAGGCTTTTTGAGGCCTATCAGAGCCTTAACCCATTTTCCTGAAGCACCCATTTGGTGTTTTAGCTCTTGTTTTTGCAAGACAACTGCTTCAGATTGCAACACCACAAGCCTAAACTATTCCCAATAACAGTGTTTCAAACAGCTCACCAAAAGAGCCTTTTTAATGCAACAGAGAGAAAAAAGAAAAAAGAAAGATTCAAAAGAGAAAATGAAGAAGATTGAAGAGGAAGTAAAATTTAAGTACTTTGATCAAAGAAAAAGTAGAAAATAAAAAGATGGGATTTAATGAAACTGAGAAAATACAGCTTTGTTGCAGTCTCTGCAGAGAAAACAAACACTGAGAGACAGAGAGAGAGAAAGAAGAGACCAGAGCTTTTAATCTTTTTTCCTTTGTTCTAGTGAGCTTTTAAGCTTTTTTTGGTTTGGTCAATAAGAGCTTCTTGTAAGCTTCAAAAAGATAATTAATATAACATTTCAAAATAAACTATTAATGTTAAAACCCCAATATTAATGCAACTAATGAAGAGACCCTATATCTAGAGAATAAAAATGGCCTTTACAAAGCCTAATATTAACCCTAATCTAAATTAAATTTTATCCCACTAATTAGTATCGATTTAATATAACCAAAAAAGGACTGGAAAAATATTTTTTTTTTTTAAATAAATAGAGAATGGGTAAAAGAAAAAATTAAAAAAAAACAAAATTTTAGTGTATAGGCAGCAAAACATGTGCGTGTGTGTGTGTGATGGGGGGGAGGGGGGGGGGGGGGGGGGGTGCATGGGGTAGTGGGTAGAGTGGTGGTCAGAGTGGTGTTGAGGAGTGGACTATGCAAATGCATTGTTCAAAGAGCCGTTGGGCTTTGATATTTGAAATTCAAAAAGGTTAACGGGCACGAGGGCCTTACTCCCGCTCTCATGCTTTGTAATGTAGTGATTGAATCTTTTACTTAAAATTGATTTTAAAATAATAAAATTAATATAACGAGTAAAATCTAAATAAATTATGATACAATTATAAAAAAATAATGTAATAACTCACGAAAATTCAATTCAATTTATAATATTACAATGTTATAAAAAAAATATTCGTTCTCTTGGAATGAGATCGAGCAACAATGTCACCTAACTATGCTTTGGCTTTTAATTGGGTTGCAAGGTTCTAAAAAGGCACAACTCGTTTTGTCAGGAGGGGCATGAAAAGGTGCACATAACACCAAAAACAAGCAGACATAAAATCTATAAAGTCAGTGCAGTCAAGATGTATGTTCTTTTCAATTTTTCTCATTCAAAAACTTTACCTACTAGAGCCCAAACAGCATTGGATCCTATGTTGGCACCATTTGTTGTTGAATGTTTGGATAATGTTTCAAGAAATCTCAAGGCTTTAAATAACATTCTTTTAAATTTGAATCTCTTCTTTTCTTATTATTCGTGTACTTTATTTGGTTAAGTGAATTTTTTATTACATGAAAAACGACAAGTCAAATTAACATGCTTATGTTTCAAATAAAGGGAGAGGGAGGGGGAGTAATGAGCTTAGTAGTTTTAATCTCTAAACAAACTAATCTAATCTTAATCACCTTTCATTAACAAGTTAGTTTGTTATTATTATATAAGTTTCTCACTTTCTCGTAAGACGATTCTTTTATAATTTTATTTTTTATCAAACAGAACTCAATGAATAAAAAAATAAAACAAAAAAAAGACAAAAAAACTGTCACAGACTAATGTTCCAATAATTTTCAAGGAACTTTAAAGATACACAAATTACTCTTGGATTATGTCAAGAATATAAATTTGATTGGAATTTTTGGTTTCTTAGGTTGAGATCTTTCAGGTTGCCATGTGCTATATTCATTTTTTTTTTTTTTTGTTGTGGGGGGATGGGGGTCAATAGATTCAGTTTGACTCTTTGGTCAAACTATTATCTTTTGAGGCAATTTATTAATTCATTGGATTTGTAACCAAAACAACCTACCATTAGTATATAAATGAAAAATATTTAGATAATAACCATGTGAAACATTTCTAGTACAAGCATCTAATAGAATTTCTAAATGCACTTTTTTCAAAAAAGCATTTGGTTGATCAAATAAGAGACAATTTGATGTTGATTTATGATGGGATGTTACATTTGGTTTCCCCATTTTCATTTTATAATGCTAGGGGGAGGGATTTTGGAACCTCATCTGGGACTTCACACTTTTATTGTTACGAATTTTTATTTGTTTCTTAGTATTTCTTTTCCTACTAATTTTTTTTCTATTTTTGGTAATCTTGCTTTCACTCATGCAGTTTGGGCTGAGGCGTTATGTCTATGGTTCTAATTTAATGTTGTGTGATTAGTAAACGTTAAAAATTCATGTCAAATTTTATAGCTTCAAGTAATTTAAAGGATAAAAAAGGGAAAAAAAAGACACTATTCTTTAAATAATATCTTTTACATTAACAAGTTAATCTTACCAAATTGCTCTCTCTTGCTACTAGTAATATGGCAATGTTAGCGAGTATACTCCAATTCTATGATTGAATATTTTGGCTACATCTATTTTACTCCTATTGACTTGGGAAAAAAGCATCTTAAAAATTTAAAACTACTAATCTTGGTAATGAGGTTGGGATTTTGTCCATCTTTTCACCGGATATTGTTTGTTTTAGCATAAGAAATCTCATGATTTGCCTTTCAAAGGACCTCTTGAGCGGATTGCATTTCTATTTGATTAATGGAATAAAAACAAATGAATCCTACATACATGTGGAGTTCACGTTCATTCATATATTCATCTAGTCAATCGAAATGAACGTTTTTTTTTTTCTTAAAAAGGGGGTAAGACACATCCATCCTTCTAAATCTTTTGATGACTAGTTTCAGATTATAAGACATATTCAATATTCATGACTGATTCACATTCTCAACACTTGTATTGCTTCAATAATAAAGACTTTATGCTAGGCGACCAGATTACAAATCAAAAAACGATTTTTTTAAATTAAAGTAGAATGATTTTTTTTTTTTGAACTGAAAAGTAGAATGAACTCGGTTTGTTTGCCGTAAAATATTTTTTCGAAAAATATTTTTTGAATTTTACGATGTTTGGTAACACCGAAAAATTAGTCAACTGTAAAATGTTTTATGGTAAAAAATTACAACTGCTTTTACTTAATTTAACGGTGTTTGGTAACACCGAAAAATTAGTCAACTGTAAAATATTTTTCGGTCAACAATTGGGGCTAGTACAAAATTCTGGAAAATATTTTTATTTCTTTTGAGAGAAAAAAATATTTTACGGAACTCATGATACATCCAAACACCATAAAATATTTTTCAGTATTCTATTTTTTAGAAAAATATTTTTTCCCAACAAATTATTTTACGACAAACAAACAGAGCCCTATAAAATATTTTATTTTTTACAAGTAAGTTATTTTACGACAAACAAACACGACCAGGGGCCAAGACTAAGAGGGCCCAGAAAAACAAAATATTGCAAATGGGCCTAGACATTCACCAAATAAATAGACTGAAGCATAAGACCGGAAGCAACCAAGGCTCAAGTCCAAAATCATAAACTGTGCTTACAAATACTTCAAAATGTGAGTTTCTTTCTTTTCGCACTTCCTTTCTTTATACAAGTCAAAGGTGCAATAAAATCCTTTGAGAAATTATTAGCTAATCAATCCTCTTATTCTTTTTTTCTTAACTATCCTCACCCTATAAAATTCAAATCTTAATTTTTCAACTGCCAAAAAGAGTAATCTACTATTAGACTACTTATGAATCTCATCCTCTTATTCTTGATTAGCATAAAGGATAAGATCACATAACATATTTCTCTAAATGTTTGTTATATAATATGTTCATTTTATGTCAAAAAAAGGTCATAATTTTTTTTTTTTTAGGATAAAGTGAAAAGGACATAAGAAATTGCATTCTAGAAAACATTTTCACTGTTATATTTTCTATTATATATAGGAAAAAAATATTGGGATACATAATTCATGAACACAGAAAGTAAATTAAACATGTCAAATTCAATCAAGGTGGGCCTAAATTGTTGTTTAACAAAGACCAATGAACTTAGAATAAGTGAAAATTCTAATTATATATGTTATTTAATACTTGCTTTTTGAACAATGAAAGAATCAAGAATTAGACCACAAAGCACAATGTTAATTGGTATATTAGAGGGTAGAAACTATTAACAAAGTTATGTCATTGCAATTTGTAAAAATATCATCTTGTTCAAGGAGACTTTTCGGTCGAATTTTGTTTAGAATGCTATAATCTTTAATTGATAATACTGTTTATTGATGGAGGAGGATAAACTACTTTTCTACTAGCATATAAATGAGGGAGCCAATGAAATTTTTTTTCTTTGGTAAGGAGAGCAATGGTTCAAATGGACTAACTTTTATAAAAATAGATTAATGATGCCTAGGTAGGAAATTTGTGCACCAGTCTGTAGGACTTATGGTTTTGGTGGCATGTCTACAACCTTATATGAAACATTTCTTTTCCTGCAAAAAAAAATTAAATACATGAAGAAATGAAGTGCTTTGTTATATGTAGATAAATAAATAATTTCATTTGAAATCGATCATGTGAGTGCTTTTAGAATTAACAAAGTTGACATCAACTTGAAAATTTCTCAAAATTAGTAAGATATGGTTCAGAAGAAGACTTGAATAATGAGCATAAAATATTGCTTAATTTTAATGACTAAAAATTGATAAGAAAATAAATAACTACATACATTGTGCATGAAATCGAACACACAAAAGTTGGTGCGAGACTATACCAAGCTACAATAGCAAGCCCTAAACATTCCCCCCAAATGTGATGCGCCTGCCTCCATCTTCTTTTCTCTTTCTCCATTGGACATTATCAACCAAGATCTTATTTCTTAGACACAAGTCTGTGGCAAGAGAAAGATTGGAGAAAGGGAAGAACAAAGATGAGCATTCACGTTCCTGTTGGTTTTCACTTCTCACTTCTGATGATGAAGATCAACTCCCATGGATTTGCACTTCTTCGTCAGAAGGTGAGAATTGAATACCAACACGGACGACAGCTCCCAAAGTGTTGTACCTTGTGCTCTAGTGGTTGGACATCTAGAGATACCTAGTCTTATGGTATGCTTGATAGTTCCATTGTCTCCCTTTGTCAGTCAATTTTTTCTCATCTTGCATCTTCTGTGCATCTTTTGAAGCACGGGAAGGACGAATTCTATCTGTTGTTTACACTGATTAATTGCAACGGCGCATCATGATTATTCTTGTAATAGTGATTGAGAAATATTGCATTTAGAAACATGATCCAAAATGGTTTTAGGATAATTTTGCAGATATGTATATATTCACATGCTGCTTCTGCAGACCATTTTTATGGTCATACTTGACATATTAAGAATTTGGAACGTTGGAGTTATTTATAAATTTTGTGTTGGAATTTGTCTTTGTTGTCGTTGTCTAGCTCGTGGAACATCTGCATGTTCTACAATATGATTTCAAGGATTGAACTAGTAAAACTGGTATAGGAGTATTCTGTGGATAGGTGTGTATTGACAAATTTAACTAACTTGAGCGTAGAAATTAAAGGAGACCTTTTAGTTCGCGTTATTTTCAATATATCTCATCATTTACTTGGCATAATTGTCATGTCATATAGGTTCCTCCTCCAGTTGGAATCTTGAAAGCCTATTGTGATGTCTCCCTGTATTTGCATCCCAAAGCAGGCATTGTAGAATGTTTTTATTGAGACAGATTGTGAGGAAAGAAAGTAGTTTTTGTTGCAGCAGTCCAAGACTCGGCACCAAAAAACTGGAAAATCGATCCAGTTATTAGTGAAATCAGAGAGTCGTTCTATTCTGATGATTCTGTCAGCCTCTCCCATCTTAATACAGCTAATTTGCCTAGTAGTTGTACTGCAACTGTAACAAATGCTTAGTGGAATAGGCTAATCATCAATATTATGCAAACTCTGTCAAGATTGACACTTGAACAAATTCTACAAGTTGAAAGAAGTGAATTTTGCATAGTTGTCTGTCTCTTCTGTGTGGTTTATTATTGACTTTGAATATTGTTTGCAAAACTCCTTCAATTCTCATCATAAAAAGATTCCACTTGCATCTGCCGTGACTCGGTTTATCATCTGACCTTGTGCTTGTAAAGCCATTATGATCAGCGTAGTACGGCAACTGAAGAAAATTTCCTTGATTTGAGCGCAGATTAGAACATCATCTTCACGCATGATCGACTCGTCCTGCTGTCCAGAACATCCCTCTAAATTCAACTCAGCTTCTCCATGTTTTGATGCTTGTGGGATTTCAGTGTCGTCTTCTTTCGACTCAATCTTTGTTATTTTACAAATCACGAAATCTGTGCTTACAATGTCCTTCAAACCATCGTCAGGAAGCGAATATTCATGCATAGTCCAATGCCCTTTTGCAGTTTGCCTTAAACGTGAACATCCTTTTGGATCCTATTTTCGTTTTGGTTTTCCCTCCTACAATATCTTTAGCCCCCCTGTCTGTCCATGCCATGTGCCGCAACCGGCTGTTCGAACAATATTCTTTTTGCCATTGCCAACTTTCGACAATTTAGTAAATACATAGATAATCTTCTTAATCGAATCGTCATCGGCAGTAAGGAAATTCGTCGCTAAATAATTCCCATGGATTGGCCTGATCTCCATAAAGTTGTTTTTCGATGACTCCCTTCCAGGGCAAAGGCTGCCCTAACACTATTCTCCTCAAATACGACATTAAAAGTCCTTGGTCGGAAGGTGAGAATACCTTCCGGAATGTGACTGCTCATATTTCTCTTGTTGCAATACTCTCAGCAATGTCTGTCAATGTGTATATTGCGAAGCTTAAAATTAACTAGGTTTTGTTGAACATGCGTAATAAGCAAAAGCCTTCAATATACATCTATATATATATACTGCCCTATTTAAATCCGATTAAACTACTGAAAAAAGTTTTTTAGATATTTGTAATGACTAATGCATTAGGAAACAGTTGACTCACAAGGCATTCTTCTTTATCGATCAGAACTCACTACAAAAAAGCAAGTAAAAGGTGGCACTTTTTTCTCATATAAGTGGCGTTTCAAAAAATATTGCTTATAAATAGGTAGCATTTTGAAAAGTGCCACAACAAGTGCCGAGGTAGCCAGTGTCGCGAAACATTAGCGGCGTTTACGCTAAACACTACTTTTGGCGCACATTTTTGGTGCTAATTTTATAGTGTAGTTAAGGCATAAGTGGCGTTTTACTAAGCGCTGCCTATGCTCCACTTTTGGCGCACATTTTTGGCGCTAATTTTATAGTGTAGTTAAGACATAGGTGGCGTTTAATATAAGCGCTGCCTATATGATAGTAGTTGTTATTCGCGGCATTTAATATAAGCGCCACCAATGCTCTATCACTTTTGGAGCACATTATATGCGCTGAATTCGCAGTGCAGTTAAGTGGCAATTTTTTGGTGACATGAGTGGCATTTGTTACAAATGTCGTCTAATGCTTTTCCAATTATGTAATAGGCAGCATTTCATGAAAACGCTGCCAATATAATGCCACCTATCTCTATATTTTTTTGTAGTAATTAGTTAATAAATATAAATAAAAAAACTGCATTTAGAATGGGTTTCCTAAGCTATGTAAACAATTTAGGTACTTAAAACATATATTACTAATATGTAATGTATTCATTTCGATTTCCTTTACACTGGCATGGAGTATTGAGTACACAATTTAGGTACTTAAAACATATACTACTATTGTGTTGTCCACCCTCGAATCCCAAACGAGAGTTAATATCATATTTTTGGGTATAGACACCTCGTGACTTTAACATAAAAAAAAAAAACATATATTACTCTTATGTTCATTATTTGTATAAGAAAACTTTTTTATTTTATTTTATATAAGTTCTTAATTTTAGGTATATTCAGAAAATGAAATTTTAATTTCGAAAGAACTATAATTTTCAATTTATGACATTTTTTTTAATTCAAGAAAGGCCTAAGCCGTACAATATAAATACAAGAATCTCAACAACAAGAATTGATCTTGCAAACTAGTGGTGGACTTACATTTTGTTGAGGGGGTAAAAAGACATTTTTTTCTTTCTTTTTTTGGTTTTTTTTTAAAATTAATTATATTAAACACTTTCGTTGTATCATGACACACCCTGACCTCTCTTACGGTATGCGTGTATCTCCTGAATTTGAGTAACTGAGTCCGTCACTGCTTACAATCTCTCATATTTACCATGAAAAACATACCATTAGACAAAAGTGATAATTTTATGACATCTTTGATCCTACTACATGACAAATGTCAGGCATTCTGTCTTGGCCCAGTCATTGATTGCCATTTTTTTTCTATTTTTCTTTTTGATATAATGAAAGTAGAAATAATAATTCGTATTTAGAATATTTAATTAAAACTAGTCACTATTTGTCCATTCCATTCAATACTTAGGTGTATCGGTTGCCAATTTTGTGATGTCTGTAAGGGAAATGTGATACATTCTTTGCTTTGGACTGGCCAGAAAACATTTGATCAATTTCAAGTATATTCGATCTTAATTTAGAAAATTATATTTGCCGATTTTATAACTTTTTTTTTTATTCTACTGTAAAGAGATGTCATATATTCTGCCTCAACTAGTCACCCAAATCATTTTATCAAAACTTGATTGTGAAATATAGTAAAGACTAACTTGATATACTGGTGAAACTTTAACAAACAAAAAGTACTGAAAAATGAACATTAGGAAAGTCAAAACGCTTGATACTTTAGGGGTTAATTTCCGTACCTAGTCTTATATAATGTCACCCTATAGTTTTACCCAATACTAGTTTTTTTACATATTCTAGCAAAAGAAGACCTAAGATACATTTGATAAAAGTAACAGACGAGATTTTGCATCCATACAACTTGAAAAGGAGTCGGCTCTAAAAAAAATTAATATTATAGATAGATTCATATATATAGCGACCCCACTTAATTAATGAGAAAACTTGATCTAGTTTGCTTTAATTTGATATTGTATTTTTTGGTTCCAAAATCATTTTGATGGGGTTGTAAACCTGAGCCTGACAAAGCTTTCCCGACTTGGGCTGTGTAGTTAGTTCCGAACCTGACCTACTCTATTTCCTCAAGAAGGCTGTCACATCTAACACGACATAAAGGCGAACAATAACGGGCATGTGTAAACAGTGTTGGACAGGAGTAAGCATTAATTGTTGTCTGATATTGGGAGTAGTATAAATAGTCCACTTACTCTTCACTATCAGGTAACTCTCGTACATTTATTACTCTCAAGTACCTACCGTTGAGTTCGGACATACTAATCATTCTCACACCCAAGGAAAAACAAGGTGAAAGATTTCAAAAGATAGGTATATATGGAACAGAGCAAGTGTTTCCCAGAGAGAAGAGTGAAAATGGTAGAAGAGAACTTTGAATACTAATTGTACAGCTTATAGAAAAAAGTTTTGTTAGGTTATGATTTATACATTTTTTTTGTTAGATTACTTAAGCATATTGATGCCAAAGTGGACCCTGAAAAACTCTCTCTTGTTCTCGTTTACATATTTCTGTTGTACATAAATGAGTTTTTTATGAATGTGATTCATAGTCATGAATTGTTAATATTATTTTATCATAATTGCTATTGTTTCCAATAATTGACAATAAGTGTTGCATAAAGTATTGATATTGTTGCCTATACATTTGAAAATCGTTGCAATAATTGCCAAAAACTGTTGCGAAAAGTTTTAAACCCATTGCTATAGTTTTTCAAAACCGTTGCGAATGTGAAAATGCTTGTCATGTATAGTTTTGAGAGAAAACCGTTGCAAAAAGTATCTTTTGCAATGGTTTTATATGTTGCTATTTATTTGTAAAAAATTGTTGTATTAAGAATTCGCAACGGAGTTTAAAATAACGGTTAAAAAACCATTGCAAAAGGTCTTTTGCAATAGTTTTTAACCTTTTTGTAATGGTTCTCAAGTGTTGTAATAAGCTCAAGATGTAGTAGTGATATTACAAGTTGCATTTGAATAGGTATTTTCAGTTATCTATCCTTTAAATTAAAATTTTGCTTATTTTGCAATCCTTTTTGGTGAAAAAGCAAGAACAAAATTTTAATAAATGATGATCATAATTATAAAGCTACTTTTATATTGTTTTTTTTTTTGTACAAAATAAACAAAACTGTGTATTCCGAAAAAGAAAAAATATACAAGAGTTAATACAATCGGTCAAAGAGGAAAAAAACCTAATGAAAAATAAATGAAAACCAAACTAAAGGAACCCTACAGCTAAGGGAAGTCATCGGGCAACAAAGCAAAGAGTCAACCCAATCAAAGCAATGAGCCAAATCAAACCAAAGGAAACCGACGGTAGTGACCATCCTTTGACCTTAAAGAAAATTAAGTGTCAATTACATTAAGATTAACTTTATTAACAAGATGTTTATTGATGCTAGTGCTATTGAATTATTCTTATAACATATATGCAGAAATCTTAACATTATAAATACAAAAGCCTAAAAATATAAAACTAGACAAACTCTTATTAGAATTCAAGAAGAAAAGAATAATGGTTCAAAAGAATTTTATAATCATTTTTTTAATCAAAATACTACACGCCATTACTTACTTTTTACAATTATTTTATATGAATACCCTGTCTTCAAGTTTTATCAAAATGGAGTTACGAGATTTTAATAGACGTCCTGCCTCAAGATAGTTTCAAAAGTACAATTAAATAATATATCTTGAAAATTTATAATGTGAAAAAATATAAAACATATGAATATTCAACAGTAAATTGCGATCACTAGTTGTATGTCAATAACAAAGAAAATAATTTCAATAATCATTGTGGATTCAGTAACAAAAAGAAACATTTATTTTTTTACATGTAGTTCTCATATGCATTAATTACTTTTAGTGGGAACTTGTTTTTTTAAATGCATGAAACATGATTATTTTAATGTTATTTTTGCTATTAGTTGGAGGCAAAACTTCCATGTCATTCATATTTTATCTTTATTTTAATAGAATTTTTAACTTCACACCCTTAAAGTGTAGGGCCTGTGACACATTCCCCCTTACTGCCTAAATTTAACCACTTAACCCCCTCGACAACTGAAAGTCAAATTATAAAATATCTAAAACATTCTCTAAATTTCAGAATTTTTTTCTTTTCTTTTTTTCTTTTTTTCTTTTTTCTCATCGCCTTCTTCCCCTTTTCTTTCCTCCTTGCTATTCCTCCCTTATTTTCCAGAACAATTCACAGGATTGATGCCATGCTGGTCTAACGGAAAAAAAGGGCTTTTAGGCTATAAAAGCATTGATCTTTCAAGATCAAATGTGGCGAATGAGCTAAACTATTCTTCCTGCATTACCAGCTACCTCAATCATCATCCAACTTTCATTACAAAAAGTGTGACTTAAAACTCTCTCAAAGTATCTAATTTTAACGTTTTGCCGATAGTGGGCTTCTCTATGTCCAAAATACCCAATTTCTTTTGTCATTTTCTGTGATGAGTTTCTTTTAACTATTAAAATCGTGTTATAGAAGATTGCCAAATCCCTCGCCACGTCAAGTACTAAACAATCCCCAATTATACTATTGTTCTCCTCATAATGGCGACAATTTCATGTGTAAATTTTTGGCTCTTAATCAATTTGATAATTAAACAAATCAACTAAATTATAAGAAAATAAATATGTTGCAATAAATATAAGAACACAAAAATTTTAACGTAATTTAACTAACTAGCTCTACGTCCACGAGGCTACTTCCTGGCCCAACAAACCAATCCACTAACTTTCGAAAGATTACAGACACCAATAAAAACTTACGCAATTGAAACTTCCTCTTAACCTTTGCCGCCTAGATGTAAGACTCCCTTATTAGATTCTCTAGTTTGGTAAGCTCCCCTTGACTTACAAAGTTCTTTTCCGAGAACACACCTTCTCCTCCTGAAAAATGTATACTAAAACATAAACAAAAGAGTCTTGAAACTCTAGATGGATTGATCAATTCATATGACTAAAACAGACTGTGTTGCAATGTTAATTAGAACATTCAATACACTCTGTTACACACCATGTTGTAACACAACTTGACACAGACTGTCTACACCTAACTCACGACTCAACTTCTTATTCTCTGCTCACTGCTCACACACTTCAACTGAGAATTGAGACGCCAATTTATAGAGCTTGGTGAAGATACCGAGTATAGGTAGGAGTGACTTCAAGATTATCTCTTTTGCACAAGAGTTCTTATAACTTGAACCTTTATCACTTTATCTCCAAAGATATAGAAACTCTTTATAACATAAATTTTATTTGAACTTCGACTCTTCATGACTAAAATACTACTTGCACTAGAATACTTCGTAGCAACTACCTGCAATAACAAAAATTCTACAAACAATATCCACACAATAATATTCATAATTTTTGCTAAAAACATAGCCAATAAAACATTAGCGAAAATCAGATCGTAACATAATGCATTCAACTGAGCAAGTACTTTTGTGATTAATAGTCAGTAGAAATTGGCAATAATTCAGACTTTCCTTACCCCTCCATTTGCCATGAATTTGCACATCAAAGTTTTTCTTCTTCATCCCATTAACTCTGAAAATTTGAGTCGCTCTTCTTAGACATGATAGCCAATTCCAAAGTCTCATTTTCCAGTCTCTGATTTCTCATCTTCGTTTAATTATTTCTTATCTTTCTCTTTGAAGTCAACAATTATGATTTCTGTTAGAGAGGTGTTTATTATATTATTTGTTATCTTCAATACGTTCCCACTTTGTGTTAGTTATTGAGCTTCGCAGTTAAATAATTTTAATATATTAAATAGGTAGCGGTGAGTTTTGAACCCAAAACTTTTGACATCTAAGCTTTGATACCATGTTAAGTAACCACCTCATCTAAAAACTTAAGTTGTTATAAAAGATTTATTATATTATTTGTTATTTTCAACACTCCATATTACAACCCCTTTTTTTTGGTCAAAACCAACAAGTTTAGCAAGAAGCTTTGACAAGAACTCATAACGCTATATATATATATATATATATATATATATATAGAGCAATTTACGATTAACTAAAACACTTATTATGAATCCTAATGCTAGATAAGAGATGACAACGATTAGGGTTTAAATCCGAAATTAATAAATATCCAATCTGATAACAAATCAATAAAATTACCGATGATGTATTCATTAAGATTTGGTTTTAACGAAAGATAATCCACAGGTAATTCGACAAGTTTTTGTGATAGACGTGAAGAAAAATTTAAACCCGAAAACTGACTAATATTTTATAAAACATATATAAATTTTAATGTCTAGAATTGACAAGAAAATAAATATTTACATACTTTGTGCGTGAATCAATCCTGCAACTAAAGTCTGTGAATTGATCATTCAACTAAAGTCTCGCATTTAGAAAAATTGTAGAAGTATTCTTGGGTTAGTTCACAAAAAGACATGAATTGTAGTTCCAAATTGATTTTGAATTTCAGTACAAAAATTTTGAAAAACAGAAAGAATTTCAAAACGATCTTTTAGTAAGAACAACCATGTGACACGAGAAAAATCATCTATAAACGTAACAAAATAACGATAGCTGAACTTGGGTACATGACGACTTTGGTCCCTAAATAGTTGAATGAACTAACTCAAATGGGGCAGAAGCCCGCTTATTTAAACGACTAGGAAATAAACTATGAGAGTGCTTGCCTAATTGACATGACTCACATAAGACTGAACTAACATTATTCAAACAAGGGACCATCTTCTTAGGGCTCGAAAGAGATGGATGTCTTAGCCTACTATGAATGAGATCAACAAAGGAAATGGCAGTGCATGCAAGATAGGGTGGAACAACAAGGTAGTAAAGTCCATTGGCCTCATGCCTCGTACAGAAGAGAGATACAAGACATGATAATTTGAGAGAATATGTAGGAGTTGCTGTACTAATTCCTCGTATAGATGTAAAAGATCCATTAGCAAGAGAGATTAGGGGAAAAGATGTGGAAGAACGAAATTCAGAGAGGAGGAAAGAGTTACCGCTCATGTGATCTAAGGAACCGGAATCAAGTATCCATTTACCCGAATGAGATGATTGAGATAAAAAGGCAGCATAAAGTGCAACACAAGCAAAAGAGGCAGTGGATGACTGAGATGCCTGTTGTGAAGCCTAGAGTTGAAGATAATACAAGTATTCAGCTTTTGAGAGTGTATATGTAGGAGGATCACTTGGTAGAGTTGTGGTAGACGACGTGTTAGGAACTTCAATTTGGGCAACATTAGCAGTCCCAAATGGTTTACCATGGAGAACCTAATATGTTTCGCGAGTATAACCCATTTTGTTGTAGTGTATGCACTTTGGTCTGGAAGATGAGTCAGAACGCCCACTACCCTGACCATGGCCTCGACTACGGCCTCCTCGAGAAGCTCCATTAGTTTGTCCAATATTTTGGGTAAGATTAGCAGTCGCATCATCGGTTAAAGGAGAGTCTGGGGGAATAGACACACAGCTAAGGATAGAATGCACATCAGTCATGGGTGGAAGAGAAGAGCCGAAAAATATTTGCAAGCGAACAGCATGATAAAATGGTGGAAGGCCCCGGAACATAAGGACTACAAAGGTTTGCTCACGTTGACATCAGTTAATATCAGTATAAGGAGGGAAGATTTCATTATACTCTGAGAAGGCATATTGAAACCATCCAAAATAACTAGGGAGACCTCGTTCATCTACTTGAATATTCCAAAGGTCGTTAATGACATCATAAATGCGATTGACATTGTTAGTATACATCCGTTGAGCCATTGTCCAGAGTGTCTTGCAAGATTCAATTTCTCCGAAATGGTATTGCAAGTCTGGTTCAATTCACTGAAACAAGAGACTGGTAATTTGAGCATCCATTTGATCCCATATTGTTAGTTTAGCTGGTAAAGCTTTCGGCGGATCATTAGTCAAGTACTGTACTAATCCTTGCCCTCGAAGCCATAACGTGTCAGCCTCTATTACACTGCAGGTTAATCAACTGAGTTCCCGGAGTCTAACGCCTCAACAAGAATGGACGGTGATAAACATGCCAAAGCTCTTCAAGAACCAGATCACAGGTAGCTTCTGTCTCGAATTGAAACACATACATGCCAGATTCGGTAGATCTGATGTCCACCGGACCAATTTTTTTTTCATTTTGTGTCGATTTGATGCTATCCAATCAAGAAGAACGGAGGTGGTTTGTCAAAGAGTTAGACCAATCAAGCAACGTTGCCAGTGAGTAGCTCAAGCATGAAAAATTTCAGCAGGAAGACTCGCAATAATTATAGAACTTCAGCTTGAGCGAGTTGTTAAGATCTCCCATGAAGATACCCTTCCAGTTAGCTGAAACGTTGCAAGGTTGTGCATTATTCCGGTTAACAGAAGAATCATCGTGCTGAGCAGTCTTAATGTTGTTCATTTTTCCCTGAATTTCAAGTGGTGAGAAATCTGCCAGATAGACATTATTGACCGGTTGCTCGGCCAAATGCTGATTAGCAGTAGTAGCATGAGAATTTTCATGTGGGGCTGTGCCGGTTGGAAAATCATCATGTGGAGCCGTGTCTTCTAAATTAAGATTGGTGTCCTCCACTTGCAAACAAGAGTTAGCAACGGCCACTTGAGAAGGCAATTGAGCCGTTGAGTCAACATGCATTTTGGTCAAAAGTTGAAGGCACAAGAATTTTATGGTTCTTTCTCTTGCCCGCCTACCCGAACTGTTTTTATTTCTCTTCTTCTTCTTTCTCTTTTTCTCTCTCTCTCTCTCTCCCTCTCAACAAACCAATTTGTTTGAGTATTCTTTTTTTTTTTTTCTCGTTAATTTTTTTTTCTAACGGTGATGCTTTTGCACATGTATGATTTTTATGGGTGTAGACACAATTTGTCGTATTTGTTGAGTTTTTTAGATGATGTTAGATATCTGATATTTTAAGTAAATTTAGTATTTTTCAATTTCTTTGGGATAACCTTTTTGTATACATTTATCAATTTGTTGAGTTTTTTGGATACTCTTTTTGTGATTTTTAGTAATTCACTTGTTAATTACATTTTTCTAGCTATTATGATATTTAATGTTGATATTTTATAGTTCAAATGTGTACTTATTTCAAGTTTAAACATTTTTTCTGTTTTGCTATTTACACTAATTTCTTTCAAGTTTAATGTTGCAGGCACAAGGCAAACCTACAAAAACTCACAAAGAAGAAAGATAAGAGGCTGATATGATTTATTTATTTTATTTTATTTTTGTGACCAACAATTCAAGATTTATCCACATCAGATCCATAATTTTCACAATATTTAGCAAAGTGGCCAGGATATATGTGAATCGTAGCAAATCAGTTGCATCTCAGCACAATCAGATGCCAGTGCCATGGGAATATGGTACAGAGAGGTCTGAAAAAGATAAAAAAGAAGGGATAGGAGAGATGAAGAATGAATAGAGACTATTTTTTATTTATGTATAATTTAGTCAATTTCTTCCATGTTTGGTGGGGGTCATATTAAGGATAAATTGATATTTTTATTTAATGTTATGATCCTAATTAGTTGACATAGTTGACACGTAACTATAACAAATTTGTCACAGGTTCATGAAAAAAAATCTTTATTCTGTGAATACCAGGTGCACTAGCATCTGTGAATACCAGGGGCCGAGGTACAAGGGAGGGGAAGGGAAGGGAAGGGAATACCAGGGGCCGAGAGGGGAAGGGAAGGGAGGGGAAGGGAAGGGGAGGGGAGGGTCCACGCGAGGTGCTGTTATGATTACCAAGTCTTTTTTGTCTCCCACGCTTTTATGATTACCAACCCTTTATATTTTTTTAATGATTGCAATCACTTAAGTTGTTTGTTTCTTTTTCAGACTTCATTCCTCCTAAGCAAATTTCAACGTTTTGTTTTGTTTTCTTCTCAGATTCCAAACTATATTTTTCTTTGGTTCTTCCCAATTCAATTCTCTTATTACCTAAGGTAATATATCACTATTTATTAATTTTTTTGCTATATAATTTTATGAGGTAATCCCTATTTATCCTTCAATTATTTAGTCTTTTTTAGTTCTTTTTCATTCTGCACCAACTAAGTAAATAATTTGAACTACTTCTCGTAATTTTTTTAATGATTGCAATTACTCTAAGTTGTTTGTTTCTTTTTCAGACTTCATTTCTCCTAAGCAAATTTCAACGTTTTGTTTTGTTTTCTTCTCAGATTCCAAACTATATTTTTCTTCTTTCGGTTCTTCCCAATTCAATTCTCGCATTATCTAAGGTAATATATCACTATTTATTAATTTTTTTGCTATATAATTTTATGAGGTAATCCCTATTTATCCTTCAATTATTTAGTCTTTTTTAGTTCTTTTTCATTCTGCACCAACTAAGTAAATAATTTGAACTACTTCTCGTAATTTTTTTAATGATTGCAATTACTCTAAGTTGTTTGTTTCTTTTTCAGACTTCATTTCTCCTAAGCAAATTTCAACGTTTTGTTTTGTTTTCTTCTCAGATTCCAAACTATATTTTTCTTCTTTCGGTTCTTCCC
This sequence comes from Ehretia macrophylla, assembly GCA_037974665.1. Classification (NCBI taxonomy): domain Eukaryota; kingdom Viridiplantae; phylum Streptophyta; class Magnoliopsida; order Boraginales; family Ehretiaceae; genus Ehretia; species Ehretia macrophylla. The sequence continues at coordinate 61,800,656 of CM075773.1, forward strand.
AATTCAATTCTCGCATTATCTAAGGTAATATATCACTATTTATTAATTTTTTTGCTATATAATTTTATGAGGTAATCCCTATTATCCTTCAACTATTTAGTCTTCTTTAGTTCTCTTTCATTCTGCACCAAGTAAATAATTTGAAATACTTCTTGTAGTAATTTTGTTAATGTATATTTTTTATTAATTATATTTTAGCAGTAATTCTTTTTAGTTTAAATTAACTGAGTCATTCATAATTCTAATTAGTCTTTTATTCTAACTTATTAGGTTAAGTAGAGGTGAAAAGATATTTCTTTATTTTTTTTTACTAACCAAAAATATTGTATAAAAAACATTGTACACAAAAAAAAATTGACTTCCCAATATTAAATTCCTGGCTTCGACCCTGGTGAACACGCGCCGCCATCATCGCACGGGAAGGATTATGCCAGTGATCATCAGAATCAGAGGAAAACATACAAAAATATTGTTTATATATGAAAGCAGCCGAACCCATTAATTAGGTTGTCTAAGTACTTTAATACCATAAAAAAATAAATATCGATTGACGTCAAAGATCAAGCTCACTACTACAACATGGACCTATTGCAACACTGAAAATGAAAAAATAAAAAAACGTTGCGATACATGTCCTTTTTGCAATAGTTTCTTAATCCTCACTTAAAAACTAAGACTTTTGCCAGCAGTTTTACTTAACCATTGCAACATCTAAATTGTGTATATCTTTTTTTAAACAAAAATTATAAACTTTTTAGTTTTTGCAACATTTTAATAAGTAAAACAACTTAACAGGATAAAATTAGTTATAACAAGTTTGTCAAACTAAAACAACACTCATCACCTAAAAGAAATCACAAAAAAAAGGTAAATACTCAATTTAATCCATATCTTTTAATATTTGTCTCAATTTAGTCAATATATTTTAAAATGTACTTTTTTAGTCCATTATCTTTATTATTTGTCCTGATTTAGTTCATATCTTTTAAAATGTACCATTTTAGTCCACTATCTTTATCATTTATTTTGATTTAGTCCAAATCTTTCAAAATGTACCATTTTAATCCACTATCTTTGTTATTGTGATCCATGTTAGTTCTCCACCATTTTTTCATCAAAAAATATGACAGAATAAGCACGTGAGTCGTATTTGTAGGGGCAAAATTGTTTTGAGAGCATTTTTTTTTGGTAAAAGTTTTGAGATAATTGATCGATGCGTTTATTATGAAATCAAAAAAAAAAAAAAGATTTTAGTGTGCAGACAATTTTGCCCTTACAAATACGATTCATTTGTTTATTCCGTCAGATTTTTGGATAGAAAAATGGTAGAGGACTAATGTGGACCATAATGATAAAGATAATGGATTAAAATGGTACATTTTAAAAGATATGGATTAAATCAGGACAAATAATAAAGATAGTGGACTAAAAGGGTACATTTTAAAAGATATGCACTAAATCGAGACAAACATTAAAAGATATGGACTAAATCAGGACATAATAAAGATAGTGGACTAAAAAGGTACATGTTAAAAGATATGGACTAAATCAGGACAAATAATAAAGATAGTGGACTAAATTGAGTATTTACCCAAAAAAAATCTATAATCTCTTCGCTGCTCTAAGCTCATTTCAATACTCACGTTGAAAATATCATGCCTCTCCATTGATGGAAGCTCTCGAAGCTAAAAAACTGAGGCGTCTGAACATTTTAGGGCTTTCATTAGAAGAAGAGTTAGGTTCAAGCTTCAAATTTCTTAATTCAGGTATGATTTCTCAATTTTTAGTTTGACAAACCTTAGAATTTATATATTTGGGTTCAAATTGGTATTTAGTGCCTATATATATATTTATATGTATGTATACACATTGAAGCTCAAAATCGTTGTTTCCTTCTCTCTAATTCATCAAAAAGAAAAGAATATAAGACTGAAAAAATGTAATTAAAGTATCTCATCTTCATGAATTGTGTTTTGCAATATTATAGAATATAATACAATAAAGTTTAAATAGACAAACTAAATTACAATTGTCAAACATAATAAATGCATCACACTGCTCTAAAATCACATTGCTCAAGATTTGGTGAGGCACACTGCTCAAGAAATCTTATTCTTTATAGATATTTCAACACAGCTGGGGCGAAGATATCAACAAGCTCAAGCTTGACAAGAGCTGATTGGAGAAGTGACGGTCTACATTGATTTAGTAAACATGTCAGTAGCCTGCTCGGATGATGTAACAAAACAAGGTGTAATAACCCCTGAGCGAACTTTCTCCCGAATAAAATGGATATCAACCTCAATGTGTTTTGTCCTCTCATGAAGTACTAAGTCAGAGGATAGCATAATGGTAGATTTATTATCACATAACAAGGTAGATGAGTCAATCACCAAAAAACTGAACTCAGTCAGAAGATAGCATAACCAAAGAAGTTCACATGTTCCTTGGGCCATAGCACGGTACTTCGCTTTAGCAGAAGATCGCGAGACAACTGCTTGTTTCTTACTTTTCTATGAGATAAGGTGATTGCCATGGATTGTACATATTCACGAGGTAGAACGCCCATCACTTTTTGACCCTACATAGTCAGCATCAGTGTAACAAGACAAACCCTCTTGAACACCCGTTGTATAGAAGATACCAAGACCAGGAAAAGATTTAAGATACCGGAAGATATGATAGACAACATCCAGATGAGAAGTACAAGATGCGTGCATGAATTGACTTACAATACTCACTGCATAGGTAAGGTATGGCCTCGTGTTAGTCAAGTAGATAGGCCGACCTACAATTCTCTGATATACTGATGGCTCGACTAATAGTTCCCCTGATTCTGCTATCAATTTAAGATTTGGGTCCATAGGATTAGAGGCAGGTCGACAACCTAGCATACACGTACCTTGAAGAAGATCTAATGCATACTTTATTTGCGATAAACATATACCCTAGCGATTGCGAGCCACTTCAATACCAAGGAAGTATCGAAGCATTCCCAGATCCTTAATGTCAAAGATCGACCCAAGGTCTCGCTTCACTTGAACAATTCCCTGAGTGTCATCTCCAGTAATGATAACGATACATCTACCTTGAGAATGGCGTCGAACAAAGCATGTATGATCTGAATGACACCTAATAAAACCTATAGTAAGGACCACCTCACTAAAATGACTGAACCAAGCTCGAGGGGATTGTTTAAACCCATAGAGAGATTTACGAAGGCGGCATACTTTCCCAGAATACTCCCCCTAAGGCTGAAAACCGGGTGGAGGATCCATGTAGAGAATCTCATAAAAATCTCCATTAAGAAAGGCATTTTTGACATCCAATTGGTGAAGAGGCCAAGAATAAGAGGCGGCTAAAGAGACCAAGAGCCGGCCAGTAGTTAATTTGGCAACAGGAGCAAATGTGGCACCAAAGTCTTTGCTTGGTATCTGAGTAAACCCTTTAGTAACAAGGCGTGCCTTATACCGATCGATGGTGCCGTCAGCAAGGTACTTCACACTAAATACCCACTTGCACCCAACTATCCGTTCACCAACTAGAAGATCAACCAGCTCCTATGTCTAGTTTTGATGTAAGGTATCCATCTCTGTTTTCATAGCGGCCACCCATAAAGGGTCCTGGAGAGCCTCATAGACGGAGCGAGGGATAGAGACTGAATCAACCTGACCAATGAAAGATTTATATTGGTCGGTGAGACCCTAAAATGACACAAACTTGGCAATAGGATGATTTGTACTACATGAAAGTAAGTAATGAGAAGGGGAACGCCATTCACAAGTAGGGTAACGAGGAGGTGTAGGTTCAGGGACCAAAGAAGAAGAAGGGTTACCTGAATTCGAAGAAGAATCTGGCAGTGGAACAGGAGCTCGAGGGCGCCAAGAGTAGACTTGTAATGGAGCTGGAGAGGAACCAGGTGATAGTATTATTGGAGCTAAGTGGTGGTTCAATAGTAGGCTGAGATGTATCAAGAATAGGAATAGGACGAGGAAAATGAAGGTCCTCTATAGATAGCACCTCAGGAAGTTGCTCTAAGGGAGGAGAAACAGAGAAGAAAGAGACAGTCTCAAGGAAAGTGACATCTACCGAGTGGTGAAAGTGGCGAGTCATAGGGTGATAGCACCTATATCCTTTAGACATGGAAGAATACCCAAGAAAGACACTGCGTATAGCTTTATCATCTAGCTTAGTGCGAGTCGGGCTACGATTTTGAACAAAGCATGTACAACCAAAGACTCGTGGGAGAAGAGGAAAAAGAACAATATTTGGTCGGAGAATGTGCAAGGGTGTTTGACTTTGGAGGACACGACTAGGTGTACGATTGATGATGTATGTAGCGGTGAGTACGGCTAGGTGCCATAAATATTTTGGGACATTCATTCCAGATAGAAGACATCGGACCACAGACATAATGTGACGGTTCTTTCGTTCTGCAACACCAGAACGCCCTTTTTATTGAGTTCGGCCCGAAAATCATTGGTTAGGTATTCTCTGCGATTATTAGACCTAATATTGCGGATAACAGTATGGAATTGGGTTTTTACCATTTGAAGGAAGTGAGTGAAATGGGTGAAGACTTCAATTTTTTTCTTCATTAGGTAGACCCAAGTACACAGACTATAATCATCTATAAATGTCACATAGTAACGATGTTGAGAGAGGGCTGTGACAGGAGAGGGACCCCAAATATCAGAGTGAACAAGATCAAATGGACATGGAGCCCGATGCATGCGAGAAATATATGTAGTGCGAGTATGTTTTGACAATTCACATGTCACACAATTAAATTTAAAATCCTTGCATGGTTTTTTAAAAGAAGGAAATAACCAACATAAATATTGAAAGTTTGCATGTAATAAACGAGCATGCCACAAATCTAAATTTTGAATAGAACCAATAGGAGTATAATAAATTGGAGACACAGAAGCATGCAGACTTGACGAGGATATTATAGAGGTTGAAGGTTTGCCAAAGTAGTAAAGTCCATCGTGCTTATATCCTCTGCCAAAAATCTTCTTCGAAATCAGGTCCTGTAAGAAACAACGGTTGGGTAAGAAAACAACTGCAAAGTGAAGACTCTTGGCAAGACGACTAACAGACAAAAGATTACAAGCAAAGTTGGGGACATAGTAAACAGAGTGAAGAGTTGTATCTGAGGATAAACAAGCATCTCCCTGACAACGAATAGGAATAGACGTTTTATTTGGCAATTTGAACGGATTGATTTATGGAAGTGACAGGAGAAGAAAAGATGGAAAGTTCACCAGTCATATGATTATTAGCCCCAGAATCCAGAATCCAAGATGGTTGGCCTGACTTACCATGAAGTGCGGTAGAAATACCTGTAGTAAGGGCAGCCGTGGGGCCATGTGATGAACATAGGCCCAAGTGGAGTTGAAGTTGAGCAATCTGAGCCTGAAGTTGACTATAATCCAATTGAGTCGAAACTAATTCCATTGAGGTTGAAGGGGGTATTGATTTAGCCAGAACCCCAATACGAGGAGTTTCTTTCTTTTGCCCAGCACCACGGTTTTTGGAGTATTGTTGTTTTAATTCAGGATGAAAGGTAAAGCATTGGTCAATGAGATGACCAGTCTTCCGAAAGTGTTGGCAATAAGGACGGGTACTGGTTTGCCTAGAATTAGAAGGTGCAGCAAATGCCATCTGGTCCGGAACAGGAGGAGTGGGTTCGGGTGCAAGGAGAAGACGCCTTCGTTTATCATCATCCACAGTTGCAAATACCTCATATAGAGATGACAGAGGAGATGTATTTAAAATCTGAGTCTGGAGATTCTCGAATTCAGGTTTTAAACCTATCAAAAACTGATAAGTCCGATGATGATCAAGACGTTTAGCCTTAACCTCAACATCATTTGGGAAATCACTCAAGGGTTCATATTGAGCTAGCTTTTTCCACCTAGTCCCAAAGTTACTTGAGAAGCATGAGAAATTTCACGGTAGAGCTCAAAGATTCGAGAATCATGGCGTGCATGGCATACATCTTTGTTAAAGCAGTTCATAGACCATGAACTGTCTCGTGATACACAAACATATTATAAATCGGATCCTCCATGGAATTGAACATCCAGCCCAAAATAATACAATTGTCCGTATCCCGTTGAGCATAATCAGAATCAGTTTCTTTCGACTTTTTCTCAGTGCCTAAAATCTACCCAATTTTACGTTTTTCATCGAGATAAAGACGGAACGAACGGGACCAAGTATGAAAGGTTTTTTCCATTCAATAGTACACTCATATCACGCTGTGCTGGAGCATTAGATTCACAAGAAAGATCTACACAAGAATTAGTAGATGCCTAACTAATTTCTGCCTTTTTAGTGGCCATTGATGCAATGACTTGAATAAAAAATAGCTTACAAAGACAAAAGCATAAGATGCAGTGGTAAAATATATTGACAGCAAATGAAGGCAGAGAACAACAGTGACGATAAAAGGTAGCCGGACACTCGGATACCTCGAAGAGAGATAACGATGTGGAGAAAGAACACCAACCATGTGGGCCCACAATTACATGGTCATCTGCAAATTGCTTTGGCTGAAATGCTTACCTCGGGTGAAGATCACAATGAAGAAATTATTAATTCAAGTGGTGCTCTCCACGCGGGACCAGCAGGTCACTTTTGATAAGAATCTTATTCAAAAAATACACAAATGCTTGCCTTGGGTAGAGATTTTCACATTAAACAAACAAAAATTCTTGTGGTGTCCCCACGCAGACCCGCATGTCATTTTTGAATTGGCATCTTCTGATTGTCATTTTTCTCAGAATGCATAAGTGGTGAACAGTGAAAGTATGGATTTAAAGTGGTGAAGCTTTGGTGGCTGCTGTTGTAAGAAGATAGAAAGACAAAAGGGGATGAACAGTAACTTTTGTGTGTGTGTTCCTCTAACGTTTTGGCTCTTGATACCAAAAAGAATATAAGACTGAAAAATAATAATACAAGAATATCATATTTATGAATTGTGTTTTGCAATATTATAGAATGTAATACAGTAGAGTTTAAAAAGACAAACTAAACTACAATTGTCAAACATAATAAATGCATCACACTGCTCTAGAATCACATTACTCAAGATCTGGTGAGGCACACTGCTAAAGAAATCTTCTTCTTTACAGATAATTCAACAAAAAGTAGTGCATTTGAACAATTATAGGTTTTCATTACAACAAGAGTTAGGGCTCAAGCTTCATTCGCATCCAAAGTTCGCAATTTAAGTACAATTTCTCGATTTTTAGCTTCATTAACCCTTGAAATATTTCGGTTCAAATTGTTGTTTAGTGCCTATTTTTATCGAAATTAATGGGTATATACATGCTTACTTATTCTGTGCATTTTTCAGAAAAGGACTCACTAGCTTAATAATTCATTGTTTTTAACTTCAATTTTGTTCCTCAATTTTTATGCAGGCTAATGAGAACCTTCCACCACGACTGCCTCGTGTTTCTGCTGTAGAAATCAAAAGGGTGAGTATACATGTATCAAGTTTAAACTTCCAAATGATTCCTACTTTATGTTAGGAGTACAATCATTACTGTTCATTACTGCTGTCCTGTTGTCTAGCAATTGCTAACTTCTAGATTTGCTCATATAAGAATACATGGATGCACATAAACGTAGTGAGATAAAGAGATTGCATGATTCATTGTTACTTCATTTGGTTTATTGATGAGCTTTGTGTATTACTGTATTACTTCTTTTGAAGTCTAAGTTATACCTTGATTTTGAAAATAAATATTTGGATCTGAACTTTTCCTAGACCTGGCACATAGTGACAGATTCGTGGATTGGACTACAACTATGTGCTCTTAAGTTCTTGGACCATCAGAAGGTGAAAGAGTATAAGATTCATTACCAGATACAAAAATGTAGAGCTTTTGGGAATTTTCACAGTGCCCCTATACTCCACTTGTGAAGTAGAATTCTTCTAGTGTAGTAATGTCAAATAGAGAATTTCCATAATTCATTATCAAGATTGGATCCTTTAGGTTGCAGCTTTCATAGGCTTCCCTTTTCACTTGCATCACTGAATTTGGGCTTGGAAGGGTAGAGAAAAACAATAGAGAACAAAATATTGGTAAATTGTCAATTCTTTGTTACCTTTCCAGTCAGTTTACTTATCGAAAGGGAAAATAAGATAAAACAGATAAAGATTATCTTTTGTGAAAATGGAATGCAGTTTGAAGCAATTTGCATAAGTTCGTTGGACCTTTTTCACTCTTTAGCTGGTCGTAAGCTGACTTTTCATAGCCATTAGTCCCCAATGTGGAGAAATTAATGATCTTGTGTGATTTAATTACTAAGATAAATAAAGCTGCTAATGAAAAAGTGAAGGCTAAGCAATACGAATTAGCTGAAGAAGCTGTAGGTTTGTCAGTGGTTGTAATAGTTATTTCAAAAGTGATGTATTAGACTAGGCACCTTTCATGATTTAGATTCTGAGTTCTCCCCTTTTTAGTCTGATATTTCTGCTTCTGTGCTTTACCAGATTCCAAGTGAAAAAGAAGCATTTTTTTCGGAACTTTATGGCCATTCTTTCAAAAGTGATGTATTAGACTTATTATTGAAGGAGTAATAATGAGATCAAAATTAAGTTTTTTAGGATTGTGGGATACTGCAGGTATGTTACAACTCGCCCATGGCTAATCGTCTACTTCTAATTCTTGTATTGCGACAATGTCAAATTTTTATGTTTCACTTACCGGCCAGGAGGACTACAACAGATTAAGACCCTTGAGCTATCGTGGGGCAGATGGTTTTTATACTCACATTCTCTCTCATTAGCAAGGCAGCTACGAGAATGTCTCCAAAAAGGTGTGGCTAGTATTACTAGCATTCTCTTTTTTCTTATCATAATGTCATTCCCTTTGGTAATTTGGAATGACAGAAAAAAAAAACTCCTTCAAAACCTGGTAATCATACTTCACTGAACCTTAAAGGAATAGTTTCATTTCTCTCCATTGAGGTACAAGTACAGTACCGGTTGATGGCTTCTTCCTAATTCCAGTTGCTCTTTCTGTTATTTCCATTTACTGTTCGGTCAAAAAAAGATTGAGAGAGGAATTTCGTGGTTTGGCTACGAATAGATCTTGATTTCTGTAGGAAAATAGGGAATGTGGTATATCAATTGGTGTTTGCAAACAGCGATATGGGAAGCAGAATTGGAATTCTATAATTCTTCTTCGGGCTTTATTTTATTCTTTGATTTTGAAATTTTGGGCTTTGTGTCTTCTTTTTTCTAATAAGTCTCTCTTGCATGATAGCTTTGTCATTTTCCTTGTTTTGGCATATTCATTGTATACAGTTTCTTTATGCAGCCAAAGAGCTGTAGTAGAGCAATGAAAGCTGTTGGTGTGGTTGAAGCAAGCTGTTAGGAAATATTTGAGCTTGTAATGAGCATGGATGCAACATGATTCGAGTAAGTGTTCTCAGTATATGTATTTATGAATTCTATTTTGATATTCCTGGCTTGTACTGCCATTCATTGAAGACAGAGAAAAGTTTATTATACAAGATAGTGTTTAGCTGTAGAGGAAACCATGAATGTGTGGTTTGAATGCTGCTGATGCATTATAGATTAGTGACTTAGAGTGTATGCTCTGCTTGCTTTAACTTACCTTTTGTCTCCATATACTAGAAGTATGATATTAAATTGTAATCGTGTATATGTGAGTTTCATTGTGTAGTTATATTATAGTCTCCAAAACTAAGGTCTTATAACCAGAAGCAACTTAAGAGTACAGTTGATCTGAAGTTTTTGACCTTTTCCCATCTATCTTTTGATGGAAAGATTGGGGTTGCACACATGCTATGTCTATAATTGCTGATAAGCATTATAAGTCTGTGTTATTTAGTAATCCATCACTTATTCATCAAAAGACATAGTAGGTTTTTTCTATTCTGCTTTCAACTTACTCAATTGAGCACTTGGCAATTAGCATTTAGTTTTTTTCCAAAAGAGAAAATTCCATTCTTAGTTTACCAACTGATATGGCTCAGTCTTGATAATTAACTGAAATTTTGCAAACATGATTTTCAATTTTCGATCAACTATGGTTCCAATCCACTTTCAATCAATCAGTTTCTATGTTTCTTACTGCTTGCACATGAAAACTAAGTTTGCGTTGTTAAAACTCATGTTTCAACTAAGCACACAAACGAAAAAATATACAGTTAGAAGTATAAAAAAATATATATATACCTCATGTTTTAACTATCTGAAATAACAGGTTAGGTGAAGCAGAGGAAGCGCTCTGTCACTTCAAGAACTCAGGCATCAAGGCTGATCGTAAGGACATCACCTGAGCTCAAGATCTCAGGATGCACCTCAGTAAGTGCATTGAAGCTCAGAAACTGAGAGACTGGAAAGCATTGCCGGACAAGAGTCCGAAAGCATTGTCCTCTGGAGCAGCTTCAGCTCCACAGGTAAAACTACCATCTTCTGTTTTATAGATTTCTATACGGTAACAATGTTATGTTGTGCAAGCATGGATCTACGAGTTCTGTTTAATGGGGGTTATAAAACACTATTTAATAATTATATACGAATAATATTCTCTCGGACTTATTGAAACATGTTTAATACTGTTTAATGTTTACATTGTGCTCAACGAGAGTCAGAAAGCATTGTCATCTGGAGTAGATTCAGCTCTACAGATAAATTACCATCTTCTGTTCTATAGATTTATGTTATGTCGTGCAAGGGTGGATCTAGAGTTTTGTTCAGTCAGGTTATAAAACATAAACTCCAGTCAAACACTAGAACTTGACAAGACTGAGCCAAGTAAGGCAACACTTTATCCCAAACAGACTGGTCTGATTATATTTTCTAGGTGGTGTCCAAAAACTAGTCAAAACTAATGTAAGAGTTTCAGTTGGTTTTGTTATCTCTGTATTCCTAGTTTTTTCATATGCTGAGAAAGTGAAAATCTGCTTGTTTGTTCAAGGAAAGGAACGAGAAAAACATCAATTATTACTGAAAGATTAGCTTATGGAGAGGCTTTGAGAGAAATAAACATATAGTTTCATACAATATCCTTTTTCATGATAATTATGAGACAGTAAGTTGCTTATTTGAATAGAGTTGGCATGTAACTTAGTCATCATTTTTCCTTTTCAGGTTGTAAGATGTACTGTATTGGCCAACAATACTTTTTATGAAGATTCGGAAGAAGAATAAAATGTTAAAATGACGAATGAACTTGAGACTTTGACTGTGTTAGAGTTGTATCGTTTTCTTGTGAAAACATTACAACAAAATGTTGTAGTATTTTGCAATTTATGAATCTCATATTTCATATTGTGGAAAAATTAAATGTTATAAAAAGCATAAAATAGTCGTATATGCTAAACAATGTTACTTATTGGCATCAGCTTCTGCAAAGATCTTCATTGCAAACTTGGCTCTCCTAAATCGCTAAACCATTCCCGAAACTCTGGACCGTCCAAGAAGGAGAAATCAATTATCTCTTCCAAATCTGCAATAAAAGGCTGTAGCTCTTGCGGCATCCATGCATTCTCTTCATTGTTGTAAGTGTAGTCCATGGAGCTGGGGGCTGTTCCGCTTGCATCTTCCATGATCATCATCTGACCTTGTGCTTCTTGTAACCCTGCATTATCAGCGTAGTAAGGCAACTGGGGAATAGTAGTAGTATCCGAAACTTTAGTGATTTGCGGATCTTCATAACATCTCGCAGAATTCGAAACTTGAGGATCCCTCAATTCAATTTCTCCAGGGTCGGCTTTTGACTCAGTATTTGTTATTTTACAAATCACATAATCGGTGCTCACGATATCCTTCAAGCCAGCATCCGAAAGTGAATATTCATGCATTGTCCAATTCCCTTTTGTAACAAAACCTTTCCCTGGCTTAAACGTGAACATCCTTTTGAAGCCTATTTTCGTTGTGGTTTCCCCACTCATAAAAATATCTTTAGCCCCGGTCTGTCCATGCCATGTGCCGCAACCGGATGTTCGAGTAATATTCTTATCGCCATTGCGAACTTTCTTCAATTTAGTAAATACATAGATAATCTTCTTATGATCTGCATTGTCGACGGCAGTAACCGGAATTTGCCAAGGATCATCGTCGCTAAATAATTCCCATGGGTTGGTCAGGTCGCCATAAAGTGTTTTTTGGATGACTCCCTTCCAGGGTAAAGGCTGCTCCAACACCCTTCTCCTCAAATACGACATTAAAAGTGTTTCTTCGGAAGGTGAGAAGACAAAACCATCCGGAATGTAACTGCTCATTCCTACACTACCACTCACAACACTTAGTGGTGTCATTGCGTATTCTACAAAGCACAAAACTAGGTTTTGTTGAACATGCGTTCTAAGCTTTGATCTATATACTGAGCTAGTTAAAATCCGATTAGACTACGGAAAAATTCCCGAATCTTATTATGAGACATGTTAAGCTCTTTATTCTTCAAATCTGGATCTTTGTCGTGACATAAGTTCTTCAGCGCCGATGAATCTCTAGCGGGGCTACTTGTTGGACCATGGTGGTAGCCACCCCTCATTTAATGATGGGTATACAAGTAATATGTAATATGCTTTAATTTTTTTTTAAAAAAAAGGATAAATAGTATATTACTTTTCTGTGTTTTATTAAAAATACACAATATTTCCTTGTGTTTTAAAAATTAGCTGATTACCACTTCTGTGATTTACTAAAAGTAGCTGATTACACCCTTATGTTTTAAAAATTAGCTGATTACCCCTTGTATTTTATAAAAGTAGCTAATTATCTCTCTGTACTTTTTAAAAATTAGCGCTTTTGTTAGAAAATATAAAGGGGCAATAAGCTACTTTTATAAAACACAATGGGGTAATCAGTTACTTTTAGCAAATCACAGGGGAGTTATCAGCTAATTTTTAAAACACAAGAGGGTAGTATGCACTTTTAGCAAAATACATGAGGGTAATCAGTTAATTTTTAAAACACAGGGAGAGGTATTGTGCATTTTTAATAAAATACACAGAGATAATGCGCTATTTATCCAAAAAAAATTTACAAAACTCAAATCAACATCACTTCATCACTTCAACTCTTTCAACCCACTCAGCAATCACCATCTACCATTCACCATTCTCAAGTCCCGACATAATCAAAGTCCAAAGACATTCAACAATAAAAAAAAAATTATAGCGGCAAAACAAAGGTGATAATTAATTATCTTGTAATTTTTTTATGTAGTATTTGAGTTTGATTAAATTAGGATTTAAATTTAATTTTTGAGTAGGTTATTTTTTAATCATGAAACTGCCCAATGAATAATTACGTCCCAACAGTTGTATAGTGTCGGCATCAAAAGGATTGAAACACTAAACCAATGATCTATCTTTCTGTTTATTAATGTCTGTTTCTTTGTCTCCGTTAGCGGAAAAAATATTAATAGTGGACAACTATTCCATATTGAGCAGCAAGTTCTGATGAGAGTAATTGAGAGTTAGTAGATACAAATTGAAGCCATTAATATTTATTAAATAAATACAAGTAGGTGGCATAAATCAGTGATGATCAGTCATAAAATAAATGGATAGAATTATGATACGTTATCATCGTAGGATTAGTATTTAGAGAACTTTAATAATTGAGATGATCAATAAATTATTTCAATAGCTGAAATGACTTTAACTGTTCATCAATCATGACTGATGGAAGTAGTTCTCGTGAGCGAAACATTGAAATGGGACATATTTGACTTTGATGGGACATATATGACTTTTATGTGCAACGGTTTAAATGGTGCAACACTTTAAGAGTGTGGGCGTGATTATATCTATACTATATAATAAGAGACTAATAAGGGTCAAAATCGTCAACTCATAAAAAATGTTTCGCTCATCAATGCTTAAGAAAATTGTATCATGTGTTAACAATATTACACATTTTCTCTTTCAATGACCAAAACGTCCAGGGACAAAATCGTCGAAGAAAACATATTTGTTGGCTGTCATGCACAAAATGTATTGTACCATGTGTTAATAATATTATACAATTTATTCTATGACGATACTGCCCTTAGTGGAATCTGACATAATTTCTGACATAAACCCACATCACCTCATCTTCATCTTCATACGTTCTCTCTCACAAGCACACACCAAATTTTTTTTTCTCTCCCTCTTTTCACGAATCTTCATAAGTAGCAGTTTATTATCTTTTTTTTTTCTCCATCAAATTTATACATGTGCAAAGTAAGCTTTGTGTGTGTTATGTTTTTGTTACTTCTTTTGGATCAACCTTGTTGTAGATGAATTTGCAGTCACGTGTCACAACACGTATATAAGAGGCTAATAAGGGTCAAAATCGTCAACTCATGAAAAATATTTCCCGCGTCAATGCTTAAGAAAATTGTACCATGTGTTAACAATATTACACCTTTTCTCTTTCAATGACCAAAACGTCCAGGGATAAAATCGTCGAAGAAAACATATTTGTTGGCTGTCATGCACAAAATATATTGTATCATGTGTTAATAATATTATACAATTTATTCTATGACGATACTACCCTTAGTGGAATCTGACATCATTTCTGACATAAACCCACATCACCTCATCTTCATTTTCACACGTTCTCTCTCACAAATACACACCAAATTTTTCTACATCTCTCTTTTCTCGAATCTTCATAAGCAGCAGTAAGTATTATCTTCTTTTTTTTTCTCCATCAAATTTACACACACCAGTAGGTTATTTTCATGTTATAGAATCATAAAGTTTGTAATCAACACTATATATATCTTTATAAAATAAATTTATTTAAAATATTTTTGTAATGTTTATTGGGTTTAGCTCGTGCATATACACGGGCAAGCTTAACTAGTATATATATATGTGTGTATAATTAAAATGGACGATGAGGATCAAAAAATGCTTTTTACTTAGTGATGATCGGAACGGAAATGTTGACGATGGGATCAAATTAAAATAGAGAATATTGTTATAATAAGGCCGAAATAAGAAGTAACTAAAATAAAAGATATTATTACAATAAAATTAATGAAATAGAAAATTACATATTTCACTCTAACTTATTTGTGATGACCTTTAACTACTTGAGTTTTTAAGCACCATTTAAGTGAAAAGCATCTTTTGATCCTCATCGTTAACATCTCCGTTCCGATCGTCATCAGTAACACACTCTCACTGTTCGATTTCTCCGGATCAATACTCTCTCGCTGTTCAATTTATTCGGTAATGCATTCTGATCTGAGATTCAAATGCATGCAGTGTGTTCGTATGAGTATTTATTGAGTGAAATTCGTATAATTTTCTATATGTAGTGTGTGTATATATGAGTGTGCTTAGTGTTGGTATGAGTCTTTATTTAGTGAAATTCGTAGAATTTTTCATCTGTAGTGTGTGTATAGTTAATTTTTGGGTAATTTTTTTGTGAAATTGGGGTTTTTGCATTATTTCTTTGTTCTTTTTATTGTTTGATTTTGTATGAAATGACATTTGGGGGTTTTTGTAGACTGGTTGAATGAAAGTATAAAACTTATTGAGATTGAATTGTTTATAGCATGTGCATCTGTTACTGAATTGAAAAGTTTTCAAATATTGAAAAATTTGGATTTTTGTTTATTGATTTAATAAAAGCTATAAAATTTGTTGATAGTGGATGTTTTTTATATGTGCATCTTGGATTGAATTGAATCATTTTGATTCTAAAAATTTGGGGGTTTTATTGAGAGGTCGATTAAAAGGTAGAAATCAATGTTAAAACGATTTGGTTGGAGAAATTTGGGGTTTTCTACCGATTGATTGGATAAAAGGTAAAACATTAGAAGCACTTGTTGGGGTTTTAATTTCTCTTCAATTTTTGCACGTGTTAATTGTTTGATTTCAATTAAACATTTTTCCCCTTTAACTGTTTAATTTCTCTTCAATTCTTTTCGTATTTGATTATGGCAGCAATTTGTAACTAAAAATTATTTTAAGTACACATTATGTTTAACATGTGGTCTTTTTACCAAGAAAAGATAGGATATTAGTACACATTATGGGATAATGCATATGTGATGGTTTTAGAAATTGCTTCAGTATAACTTCAAAAACTTATATGGTATTCAGGTCTTTAAGTCTGAAATTTTCCTAACGTAGTGGGATGAAATGTATTGGTGGAAGAATACGTATCTAATTTAATGCTATATATGACCATCTTTTATTAAAAGTGAGTCGATTATATATTCTGCTTTATATGCAACCTCTGTAATTTCTTTCCAAAGAACTTTCAGTTTCTTCTGCTCAGTGTGATGCTTTGCAATTTTCCTAGAAAAGTTCTAAGGAACTGTAGCTCTTCCACCAGTGGTTCAATTGAAAAATTCAAGTGCGTAATACTTTTGTGGAACGAAGGATATGAAAGCTTCGTAGATCTGGATTTTAGTGCATTTAGTTTACTGGTGACTAAAATTTTGCCTCTTTTGACTAATTATTACTGTTATAAAAGAAACAAAAGAGAGAAAGTAAACGTTGGCGATGTTTTTTAATGCCTTTTGCTTTTTTTTTTTTTTGTTCTTTGCCTTTCTTTATTTCAACAATAATTATTTTTGGGAGCATGGCATATGACTTGATCTTTGGAGATGTCTTACATGTCAGTTTGAGCTTTTGCAATTAAAGTATTAGGATTTGGTTTGACAAATGATAACATTATTTGAGAAGTAGGTGCATTGCTCAGTTCCCTTAAGAAATTGCAATGAACGTTAGTGGCATAATTTACACCCCACTATTTGACAAGTTGGTGCATTGATCAGTTCCTACTTGTTTCGATAACTGCAGTTATGCTAAATTGATACTAGTCTGATGTATCTCTCCCTGTCAGTATGGATACTTAAATTATCTGAATTTGTGCATAAAACTTCGATCGAACAATGTGAAGAAAAAGGTTACGGATTGTAGGATTCTCATTTCACTCTTATGGGACAGGGTTTTGGCTCTATGTTGAATATTAGAACACTTGCTGCTGCTGCAGAGTGAAGAGAAACTCCTATAGTGGTATTACTTCATAGCTCCTCACTTATTAGGTATAATATGTTCATTGAAATTGATGCTTGCTTGTAGAATCTCGGTTCTACTTGTGGCTTCTTCTGTCTGAGTAGATGTATGACCTACTATGAGATTATTGGTACTTCAATGCAAAGAAATTATAGTTCAGAGAATTGTACTATTTAAACTATGCAAGACTATTGTAGTAATGAATCTGTGTAAAAGCAGTTATATCATCTAGAAATCATCAATTATCATATTGGAGTACTACTTAAAGCAGACTCATCATTTAGGTTATGTTGATTCCCTTTAAGTTTATCAAAAGAATAGTTTGATCGAGTTTCCCCTTCTTCTCAAGATTGTGTAAAGTTAGATCATTTGGAGTAGATGCTCTTATTAGGTTATGTTGATTCCCTTTTAAGTTTTTCTTTATTCAAGTTTAAGAAATGTGTAAGTTAGGTTGTTAAAGCATGATCATAATTGATAAAAAAATCTCATTAGAGATTCTGTGAATAAGTGTACTGCATTTGCTTTTTGCATGGCATGCAAATCTTTCTGATTTTGTCGTTTTACTTTTTTACTTTTCTTATAATATTGTTTTCTCTATCTTTATGTGTTGTAATTTACTTCTGCCTATCTTCTTTTGTGCATTATCCTGAACAGGAACAACTTGATGGAGCTAGTATCGCGCTCCCATGTCTTTATAAGTGGAAGAAAGTAAGGCTCCTAATGGCTGCCACACTAAAGCATGGGAGAAGATGTCCCATATCTTTATTTGCTATCAGGGGACAAAAAGAATGCTGCTCAGTGTGTTACATATGTTGTTGGAATTCCGAAGGAAAAGGTCAAAGGTTAAGTTGTTTTTGTTCTCTTCTTCCTTGAATGAATTACATATGTATAGATTTGTTTACATTGTTACTGATACTGAATGCTGGAAGTTCAGAAAAGTGTCTTCCGTTGTGCTGACGCACAACAGGTTGTCCCAGGTAATTTCAGTGTATCCTTTCTATCTTTATTCTTCATGCTTCTATGATCTGTTTAGTGCTCATTGGAGCCATAAGAGTTAGGGGCAGTACTCGAGAAGATAGAACAAAGTGGGATTAAGATAAAACAAAAAAATCTTTTGTGCAAATGGAATGCAGTTAGAAGCAATTTACATAAGTTCACAATTCATCTTATTCATTATTTTCTGATTTTGGTCAGCTTAATTTTTATTTTCTAGCTGCAGGCAGATTTTGGTTTGATAATTTATGGAGTTTTGGTGGAAGGATTATTTCCCCATGGTGTTCAGGTATTATTTTCTTTAAATTCTGGCTCTGTTATTTCAAATGCCAAGTTATATGGTTGGATCTTCAAGTCTGTGTACCTAGAATATGTTTGTCCTCCACTCAAAACTTGATGTCAATATATTCATTGGATAAGAAACAATGGATGTTATATAACATCAATCGGATAAGTTTTGCATGGCAGGAAGAATGATGAAATGGATTTGCAAGGAGTCGCAGGGATTGCTTGTGGCTGAATTATGTGGATCGATCACTATGGGAGTAGTAAGTATTTTGTACATTTCCAAAGAAGGGGATGTTTGCTTTTGAGCTCTCATTTTTGCTTCTTTTTAAAATTTTGTGGTTACCAAGGAAGGTGAAGATTTCAAAAGATAGGTATATATGGAACAGAGCAAGTGTTTCCCAGAGAGAAGATTCAAAATGGTAGAAGAGAACTTTGAATACTAATTGTACAGCTTATAGAAAAAAGTTTTGTTAGGTTATGATTTATACATTTTTTTTGTTAGATTACTTAAGCATATTGATGCCCGAGTGGACCCTGAAGAACTCTTTCTTGTCCTCGTTTACATATTTTTGTTGTACATAAATGAGTTTTTGCTCAAGCTTTTTACGAACGTGATTCAGTAGTCATGAATCGTTAATATTATTTAATCATAATTGCTATTGTTTCCAATAATTGACAATAAGTGTTGCATAAAGTATGGATATTGTTACCTATACATTTGAAAACCGTTGCAATAATTGCCAAAAACTGTTGCGAAAAGTTTTAAACTCGTTGCTATAGTTTTTCAAAACCATTGCGAATGTGAAAATGCTTGTCATGTAGTTTTGAGAGAAAACCGTTGTAAAAAGTATCTTTTGCAATGGTTTTTATATGTTGCTATTTATTTGTAAAAAATCGTTGTATTAGGAATTCACAATGGAGTTTAAAACAACGGTTACAAAACTATTGTAAAAGGTCTTTTGCAATGGTTTTTGACCTTTTTGCAATGGTTCTCAAGTGTTGTAATAAGCTCAAAATGTAGTAGTGATATTACAAGTTGCATTTGAATAGGTATTTTCAGTTATCTATCCTTATTAAAAGCCTCTTGGGTGGGCTGGGGGAGGTGCTTAGATAGAGGAAGAAAAATAGTACAAAAATGTGTCTCTTATAGTTTTCCCTTGTTAATTGGTTTTGAAAACTTGTCATCAACATCTCATTTGCAAATTATACTTACACCTTTAAATTAAAATTTTGCTTATTTTGCAATCCTTTTTGGTGAAAAAGCAAGAACAAAATTTTAATAAATGATGATCATAATTATAAAGCTACTTTTATATTGTTTTTTTGTACAAAGTAAGCAAAACTGTGTATTCCGAAAAAGAAAAAATATATAAGAGTTCATAAAATCAATCAAAGAGGAAAAAAGTCAAATGAAAAATAAATGAAAACCAAACTACAGGAACCCTACAGCTAAGGAACTCATCGGGCAACAAAGCAAAGAGTCAACCCAATCAAAGCAATGAGCCAAACCAAACCAAAGGAAACCGACGGTAGTGAGCATCCTTTGACCTCAAAGAAAATTAAGTATCAATTACATCAAGATTAACTTTATTAACAAAATGTTTATTGATGCTAGTGCTATTGAATTATTCTTATAACATATATGCAAAAATCTTAACATTATAAATACAAAAGCCTAAAAATATAAAACTAGACAAACTCTTATTAGAATTCGAGAAGAAAAGTATAATGGTTCAAAAGAATTTTATAACTATTCTTTTAATCAAAATACTACACGTCATTACTTACTTTTGCAATTATTTTATATGAATACCCTGCCTTCAAGTTTTATTAAAATGGAGTTAAGAGATTTTAATAGACATCGTGCCTCAAGATAGTTTCAAAAGTACAATTAAATAATATATCTTGAAAATTTATAATGTGAAAAAATATAAAACATATGAATATTCAACAGTAGATTGCGATCACTAGTTATATATCAATAACAAAGAAAAAAATTTCAATAATCATTGTGGATCCAGTAACAAAAAGAAACATTTATTCTTTTACATGTAGTTCTCATATGCATTAATTACTTTTAGTGGGAACTTGTTTTTTTAAATGCTTGAAACATGATTATTTTAATGTTATTTTTGCTATTAGTTGACGGCATAACTTACATGTCATTCATATTTTATCTTTATTTTAATAGAATTTTTAACTTTACACCCTTAATGTGAAGGGCCTGTGACACATTCCCCCTTAATGCCTAAATTTAACCACTTAACCCCCTCGACAACTGAAAGTCAAATTATAAAATATCTAAAACATTCTCTAAATTTCAGAATTTTTTTCTTTTCTTTTTTTCTTTTTTCTCATCGCCTTCTTCCCCTTTTCTTTCCTCCTTGCTATTCCTCCCTTATTTTCCAGAACAATTCACAGGATTGATGCCATGCTGGTCTAACGGAAAAAAAGGGCTTTTAGGCTATAAAAGCATTGATCTTTCAAGATCAAATGTGGCGAATGAGCTAAACTATTCTTCCTGCATTACCAGCTACCTCAATCATCATCCAACTTTCATTACAAAAAGTGTGACTTAAAACTCTCTCAAAGTTTCTAATTTTAACGTTTTGCCGATAGTGGGCTTCTCTATGTCCAAAATACCCAATTTCTTTTGTCATTTTCTGTGATGAGTTTCTTTTAACTATTAAAATCGTGTTATAGAAGATTGCCAAATCCCTCGCCACGTCAAGTACTAAACAATCCCCTATTATACTATTGTTCTCCTCACGACAATTTCATGTGTAAATTTTTGGCTCTTAATTAATTTGATAATTAAACAAATCAACCAAATTGTAAGAAAATAAATTTGTTGCAATAAATATAAGAACACAAAAATTTTAACGTAATTTAACCAACTAGCTCTACGTCCACGAGGCCACTCCCTGGCCTAACAAACCAATCCACTAACTTTCGAAAGATTACAGACACCAATAAAAACTTACGCAATTGAAACTTCCTCTTAACCTTTGCCGCCTAGGTATAAGACTCCCTTATTAGATTCTCTAATTTGGTAAGCTCCCCTTGACTTACAAAGTTCTCTTCTGAGAACACACCTTCTCCTCCTGAAAAATGTATACTAAAACATAAACAAAAGAGTCTTGAAACTCTAGATGGATTGATCAATTCATATGACTAAAACAGACTGTGTTGCAATGTTAATTAGAACATTCAATACACTCTGTTACACACCATGTTGTAACACAACTTGATACAGACTGCCTACACCTAACTCACGACTCAACTTCTTATTCTCTGCTCACTGCTCACACACTTCAACTGAGAATTGAGACGCCAATTTATAGAGCTTGGTGAAGATACCAAGTATAGATAGGAGTGACTTCAAGATTATCTCTTTTGCACAAGAGTTCTTATAACTTGAACCTTTATCACTTTATCTCCAAAGATATAGAAACTCTTTATAACATAAACTTTATTTGAACTTCGACTCTTCATGACTAAAATACTACTTGCACTAGAATACTTCGTAGCAACTACCTGCAATAACAAAAATTCTACAAACAATATCCACACAATAATATTAATAATTTTTGCTAAAAACATAGCCAATAAAACATTAGCGAAAATCAGATCGTAACATAATGCATTCAACTGAGCAAGTACTTTTGTGATTAATAGTCAGTAGAAATTGGCAATAATTCAGACTTTCCTTACCCCTCCATTTGCCATGAATTTGCACATCAAAGTTTTTCTTCTTCATCCCATTAACTCTGAAAATTTGAGTCACTCTTCTTAGACATGATAGCGATTCCAAAGTCTTATTTCCACTTTCTGATTTCTTATCTTCATTCAATTATTTATGATCTTTCTCTTTGAAGTCAACAATTATGATTTCTGTTAGAGAGGTGTTTATTATATTATTTGTTATCTTCAATATGTTCCCATTTTGTGTTAGTTATTGAGCTTTGCAGTTAAACAATTTTAATATATTAAATAGTTAGCGGTGAGTTTTGAACTCAAGACTTTTGACATCTAAACTTTGATACCATGTTAAGTAACCACCTCATCTAAAAACTTAAGTTGTTAGAGATGATTTATTATATTATTTGTTATTTTCAACACTCCATATTACAACCCCTTTTTTTTGGTCAAAACCAACAAGTTTAGCAAGAAGCTTTGACAAGAACTCATAACGCTATATATATATATATATATATATAGAGCAATTTACGATTAACTAAAACACTTATTATGAATCCCAATGCTAGATAAGAGATGACAACGAGTAGGGTTTAAATCCGAAATTAATAAATATCCGATCTGATAATAAATCAATAAAATTACCGATGATGTATTCATTAAGATTTGGTTTTAACGAAAGATAATCCACAGGTAATTCGACAAGTTTTTGTGATAGACGTGAAGAAAAATTTAAACCCAAAAACTGACTAGTATTTTATAAAACATATATAAATTTTAATGTCTAGAATTGACAAGAAAATAAATATTTACATACTTTGTGCGTGAATCAATCCTGCAACTAAAGTCTGTGAATTGATCATTCAACTAAAGTCTCGCATTTAGAAAAATTGTAGAAGTATTCTTGGGTTAGTTCACAAAAAGACATGAATTGTAGTTCCAAATTGATTTTGAATTTCAGTACAATTTTTTTGAAAAACAGAGAGAATTTCATTACGATCTTTCAGTAAGAACAACCATGTGACACGAGAAAAATCATCTATAAACGTAACAAAATAACGATAGCTGAACTTGGGTACATGACGACTTTGGTCCCTAAATAGTTGAATGAACTAACTCAAATGGGGCAGAAGCCCGCTTATTTAAACGACTAGGAAATAAACTATGAGAGTGCTTGCCTAATTGACATGACTTACATAAAACTGAACTAACATTATTCAAAAGGGTCAAAACCATTTTAGTCCCTGAGGTTTGCTCTAAAGACCAAATTGGTCCCTCAGGTTTGTAAAAAGACCAAAGAGGTCCCTCCAATTAACTTTTGTTAGTCAAATATTAATATTCAAAGGGTTGACCGAGTTAAAAGACCATTATATCCTTAGTCAACATATATTATAAAAGAAAATTACAATAAAAGTCTAAATCAGTCTAAAAAAAACATAATTCGCGTAAGAAAAAAAAATAAAAACTAAAAAAAATCAAGTTAAACATAAACAAAATAAAGTTAGTAATATATCATTAAAAAATAAAAAATCATGATTCATCCTCTTTTTTGGTCGGTACCCTCGCTGTTAATTATATCGATGATGATTGTTCATTTTTTAACGATATATTACTGAATTTAATTTGTTTATGTTTGAACTGATATTTTTTAGTTTTTGTTTTTTTATCCTACGCGAATTATATTTTTTTTAGACTGATTTAGACTTTTATTGTAATTTTCTTTTTTAATATATGTTGGTTAAGAAAATAATGTGCTTTTAACTCGGTCAACCCTTTGAATATTAATATTTAACTAACAAAAGTTAACTGGAGGGACCTCTTTGGTCTTTTTGCAAACCTGAGGGACCAATTTGGTCTTTAAAGCAAACCTCAGGGACTAAAATGGTTTTTGCCCTTATTCAAAACAGGGACCATCTTCTTAGGGCTCGAAATAGATGGATGTCTTAGCCTACTATAATGAGATCAACAAAAGAAGTAGCAGTGCATGCAAGATAGGGTGGAACAACAAGGTGGTAAAGTCTATTGGCCTCATGCCTCGTACAGAAGAGAGATACAAGACATGATAATTTGAGAGAATATGTAGGAGTTGCTGTACTAATTCCTCGTATAGATGTAAAAGATCCATTAGCAAGAGAGATTGAGGAAAAGATGTGGAAGAACGAAATTCAGAGAGGAGGAAAGAGTTACCGCTCATGTGATCTAAGGAACCGGAATCAAGTATCCATTTACCCGAATGAGATGATTGAGATAAAAAGGCAGCATAAAGTGCAACACAAGCAAAAGAGGCAGTGGATGACTGAGATGCCTGTTGTGAAGCCTAGAGTTGAAGATAATACAAGTATTCAGCTTTTGAGAGTGTATATGTAGGAGGATCACTTGGTAGAGTTGTGGTAGACGACGTGTTAGGAACTTCAATTTGGGCAACATTAGCAGTCCCAAATGGTTTACCATGGAGAACCCAACATGTTTCGCAAGTATGACCCATTTTGTTGCAGTGTGTGCACTTTGGTCTGAAAGATGAGTCAAAACGTCAACCACCCCGACCACGGCCTCGACTACAGCCTTCGCAAGAAGCTCCATTAGTTTGTCCAATATTTTGGGTAAGAATAGCAGTCGCATCATCGGTTAAAGGAGAGTCTGGGGGAATAGATACACAGCTAAGGATAGAATGCACATCAGTCATGGGTGGAAGAGAAGAGCCGAAAAATATTTGTAAGCGAACAGCATGATAAAATGGTGGAAGGCCCCGGAACATAAGGACTACAAAGGTTTGCTCACGTTGACATCAGTTAATATCAGTATAAGGAGGGAAGATTTCATTATACTCTGAGAAGGCATGTTGGAACCATCCAAAATAAGTAGGGAGACCTCGTTCATCTAGTTGAATATTCCAGAGGTCGTCGTTGATATCATAAATGCGACTGACATTGCTGGTATACATCCGTTGAGCCATTGTCCAGAGTGTCTTGCAAGATTCAATTTCTCCGAAATGGTATTGCAAGTCTGGTTCAATTCACTGAAACAAGAGACTGGTAATTTGAGCATCCATTTGATCCCATATTGTTAGTTTAGCTGGTAAAGCTTTCGGCGGATCATTAGTCAAGTACTGTACTAGTCCTTGCCCTCAAAACCACAACGTGTCAGCCTCTATTACACTGCAGGTTAATCAACTGAGTTCCCGGAGTCTAACGCCTCAACAAGAATGGACGGTGATAAACATGCCAAAGCTCTTCAAGAACCAGATCACAGGTAGCTTCTGTCTCGAATTGAAACACATACATGCCAGATTCGGTAGATCTGATGTCCACCGGACCAATTTTTTTTTCATTTTGTGTCGATTTGATGCTACCCAATCAAGAAGAACGGAGGTGGTTTGTCAAAGAGTTGACCAATCAAGCAACGTTGCCAGTGAGTAGCTCAACCATGAAAAATTTCAGCAGGAGGACTCGCAATAATTATAGAACTTCAGCTTGAGCGAGTTGTTAAGATCTCCCATGAAGATACCCTTCCAGTTAGCTGAAACGTTGCAAGGTTGTGCATTATTCCGGTTAACAGAAGAATCATCGTGCTGAGCAGTCTTAATGTTGTTCATTTTTCCCTGAATTTCAAGTGGTGAGAAATCTGCCAGATAGACATTATTGACCGGTTGCTCGGCCAAATGCTGATTAGCAGTAGTAGCATGAGAATTTTCATGTGGGGCTGTGCCGGTTGGAAAATCATCATGTGGTGCCGTGTCTTCTAAATTAAGATTGGTGTGAGCTTGTATGTTGGCTGAGATTGGCTTTTTGATTCAGAATAGCACCATGTGCTATCAACTCTTGTTGGTCCCGCGGGATGTGCCTGCCACTACTAAGAGTAGGTCCCATGGCAATCCCATTTATTTGGTTAGAAATTGAGCCATTTGCAAAATCTGAATGGTCCAAAATTATAGGTTGGTTTGAAAATTTCCCAAGTGAAGGAGGGCCCACGATACCATCCAACTAGTGAATTCTGTTTCAAGTGTCAAGGGTAATTTTGTAATTGTAAATATTAGAGGGCAGAATAGACATTTTAAATAGTTATTGGTGTCATCCAGTCAACATCATCACCAAATGCAACTAATTTGTGTAGCTGTCGGTTCTCTCTCTTGCCCGCCTATGTTTTTATTTCTCTTCTTTCTCTCTCTCTCAACAAACCAATTTGTTTGAGAATTCTTTTTTTTTTTTCTCGTTAATTTTTTTTTTCTAACAGTGATGCTTTTGCACATGTATGATTTTTATGGGTGTACACACAATTTGTCGTATTTGTTGAGTTTTTTAGATGATGTTAGATATCTGATATTTTAAGTAAATTTAGTATTTTTCAATTTCTTTGAGATAACCTTTTTTGTATACATTTATCAATTTGTTGAGTTTTTTGGATACCCTTTTTGTGATTTTTAGTAATTCACTTGTTAATTACATTTTTGTAGCTATTATGATATTTTAATGTTGACATTTTATAGTTCAAATGTGTACTTATTTCAAGTTTAAACATTTTTTCTGTTTTGCTATTTACACTAATTTCTTTCAAGTTTAATGTTGCAGGCACAAGGCAAACCTACAAAAACTCACAAAGAAGAAAGATAAGAGGCTGATATGATTTATTTATTTTATTTTATTTTTGTGACCAACAATTCAAGATTTATCCACATCGGATGCATAATTTTCACAATATTTAGCATAGTGGCCAGGATATATGTGAATCGTAGCAAATCAGTTGCATCTCAGCACAATCAGATGCCCATACCATGGGAATATGGTGTTCTCTTCGCTGGGGATACAGAGAGGTCTGAAAAAGAGAAAAAAGAAAGGATAGGAGAGATGAAGAATGAATAGTGACTACTTTTTATTCATGTCTAATTAGTCAATTTCTTCCGTGTTTGGTGTGTGTTCCCGTTTTGGCTCTTGATACCAAAAAGAATAGAAGACTGAAAAAATATAATACAAGAATCTCATCTTCATGAATTGTGTTTTGCAATATTATAGAATGTAATACAATAGAGTTTAAATAGACAAATTAAATTACAATTGTCAAATATAATAAATGTATCACACTGTTCTAGAATTACATTGCTCAAGATCTGATAATGCACACTGCTCAAGAAATGGTGAGGCACACTGCTCAAGAAATCTTTCTTTATAAATATTTCAACAAAAAGTAGTGCATTTGAACAATTATAGGCTTTCATTACAACAAGAGTTAGGGCTCAAGCTTCATTCGCATCCAAAGTTCGCAATTTAAGTACGATTTCTCCATTTTTAGCTTCATTAACCCTAGAAATATTTGGGTTCAAATTGTTGTTTAGTGCCTATTTTTATCGAAATTAATGTGTATATATGTGTTTACTTATTCTGTGCATTTTTCAGAAAAGGACTCACTAGCTTAATAATTCATTGTTTTAACTTCAATTTTGTTCCTCAATTTTTATGCAGGCTAATGAGAACCTTCCACCACGACTGACTCGTGTTTCTGCTGTAGAAATCAAAAGGGTGAGTATACATGTATCAAGTTTAAACTTCCAGATGATACCTAATTTATGTCAGGAATGATTGTACTGTTCATTACTGGTGTCCTGTTGTCTAGAAATTGCTAACTTCTAGATGTGCTCAGATAAGAATACATGGATGCACATAAACGTAGTGAGATAAGGAGATTGCATGATTCATTGTTACTTCATTTGGTTTATTGATGAGCTTTGTGTATTACTGTATTACTTCTTTTGAAGTCTAAGTTAAATATTTGGATCTGAACTTTTACTAGACCTGGCACATAGTGACAGATTCGTGTATTGGACTACAACTATGTGCTCTTAAGTTCTTGGACCATCAGAAGGTGAAAGAGTATAAGATTCATTACCAGATACAAAAGTGTAGAGCTTTTGGGATTTTTCACAGTGACCCTATACTCTACTTGTGAAGTAGAATTCTCCTAGTGTAGTAATGTCAAATAGAGAATTTCCATAATTCATTATCAAGATTGGATCCTTTAGGTTGCAGCTTTCATAGGCTTCCCTTTTCACTTGCATCACTGAATTTGGGCATGGAAGGGTAGAGAAAAACTATAGAGAACAAAATATTGGTAAATTGTCAATTCTTTGTTACCTTTCCAGTCAGTTTACTTATTGAAAGGGAAAGTAAGATAAAACAGATAAAGATTATCTTTTGTGAAAATGGAATGCAGTTAGAAGCAATTTGCATAAGTTCGTTGAACCTTTTTCACTCTTTAGCTGGACCTAAGATGACTTTTCATAGCCGTTAGTGCCCAATGTGGAGAAATTAATGATCTTGTGTGATTTAATTACTAAGATAAATAAAGTTGCTAATGAAAAAGTGAAGGCTAAGCAATACGAAGTACCTGAAGAAGCTGCAGGTTCGTCAGTGGTTGTAATAGTTCTTTCAAAAGTGACGTATTAGACTTGGCACCTTTCATGATTTAGATTCTGAGTTCTCCCCTTTTTAGTATGATATTTCTGCTTCTGTGCTTTACCAGATTCCAAGTGAAAAAGAAGCATTTTTTCCGGAACTTTATGGCCATTCTTTCAAAAGTGATGTATTAGACTTATTATTGAAGGAGTAATAATGAGATCAAAATTAAGTTTTTTAGGATTGTGGGATACTGCAGGTATGTTACAACTCGCCCATGGCTAATCGTCTACTTCTAATTCTTGTATTGCGACAATGTCAAATTTTTATGTTTCACTTACCAGCCAGGAGGACTACAACAGATTAAGATCCTTGAGCTATCGTGGGGCAGATGGTTTTAATACTCACATTCTCTCTCATTAGCAAGGCAGCTACGAGAATGTCTCCAAAAAGTTGTGGCTAGTATTACTAGCGTTCTCTTTTTTCTTATCATAATGTCATTCCCTTTGGTAATTTGGAATGACAGAAAAAAAAACTCCTTCAAAACCTGATAATCATACTTCACTGAACCTTAAAGGAATAGTTTGATTTCTCTCCATTGAGGTACAAGTACAGTACCGGTTGATGGCTTCTTCCTAATTCCAGTTGTTCTTTCTGTTATTTCCATTTCCTGTTCGGTCAAAAAAAGATTGAGAGAGGAATTTCGTGGTTTGGCTACGAATAGATCTTGATTTCTGTAGGAAAATAGGGAATGCGGTATAACAATTGGTGTTTGCAAACAGCGATATGGGAAGCAGAATTGGAATTCTATAATTCTTCTTCAGTCTTTATTTTATTCCTTGATTTTGAAATTTTGGGCTTTGTGTCTTCTTTTTTCTAATAAGTCTCTCTTGCATGATAGCTTTGGCATTTTCCTTGTTTTGGCATATTCATTGTATACAGTTTCTTTATGCAGCCAAAGAGCTGTAGTAGAGCAATGAAAGCTGTTGGTGTGGTTGAAGCAAGCTGTTAGGAAATATTTGAGCTCGTAATGAGCATGGATGCAACATGATTCGAGTAAGTGTTGTCAGTATATGTATTTATGAATTCTATTTTGATTTTCCTGGCTTGTACTGCCATTCATTGAAGACAGAGAAAAGTTTATTATACAATCTAGTGTTTAGCTGTAGAGGAAATCATGAATGTGTGGTTTGAATGCTGCTGATGCATTATAGATTAGTGACTTAGAGTGTATGCTCTGCTTGCTTTAACTTACCTTTTGTCTCCATATACTAGAAGTATGATATTAAATTGTAATCGTGTATATGTTAGTTTCATTGTGTAGTTATATTATAGTCTCCAAAACTAAGGGCTTATAACCAGAAGCAACTTAGAGTAAGTTGATCTGAAGTTTTTGACCTTTTCCCATCCATCTTTTGATGGAAAGATAGGGGTTGCACGCATGCTATGTCTATAAATGCTGATAAGCATTATAAGGCTGTGTATTATTTAGTAATCCATCACTTATTCATCAAAAGACATAGTAGGTTTTTTCTATTCTGCTTTCAACTTACTCAATTGAGCACTCGGCAATTAGCATTTAGTTTTTTTCCAAAAGAGAAAATTCCATTCTTAGTTTACCAACTAATATGGCTCAGTCTTGATAATTAACTGAAATTTTGCAAACATGATTTTCAATTTTCGATCAACTAAGGTTCCAATCCACTTTCAATCAATCAGTTTCTATGTTTCTTACTGCCTGCACATGAAAACTAAGTTTGCGTTGTTAAAACTCATGTTTCAACTAAGCACACAAACGAAAAAATATACAGTTAAAAGTAAAAAAATAAAAAATATATCTCATGTTTCGACTATCTGAAATAACAGGTTAGGTGAAGCAGAGGAAGCGCTCTGTCACTTCAAGAACTCAGGCATCAAGGCTGATCGTAAGGACATCACCTGAGCTCAAGATCTCAGGATGCACCTCAGTAAGTGCATTGAAGCTCAGAAACTGAGAGACTGGAAAGCATTGCCGGACAAGAGTCCGAAAGCATTGTCCTCTGGAGCAGCTTCAGCTCCACAGGTAAAACTACCATCTTCTGTTTTATAGATTTCTATACGGTAACAATGTTATGTTGTGCAAGCATGGATCTACGAGTTCTGTTTAATGGGGGTTATAAAACATTATTTAATACTTATATACGAATAATATTCTCTCGGACTTATTGAAACATGTTTAATACTGTTTAATGTTTACATTGTGCTCAACAAGAGTCAGAAAGCATTGTCCTCTGGAGTAGATTCAGCTCTACAGATAAATTTCTTCTGTTCTATAGATTTATGTTATGTCGTGCAGGGGTGGATCTAGAGTTTTGTTCAGTCAGGTTATAAAACATAAACTCCAGTCAAACACTAGAACTTGATAAGACTGAGCCAAGTAGGGCAACACTTTATCCCAAACAGACTGGTCTGATTATATTTTCTAGGTGGTGTCCAAAAACTAGTCAAAACTAATGTAAGAGTTTCAGTTGGTTTTGTTATCTCTGTATTCCTAGTTTTTTTCTTAGAAAAGCATATGCTAAGAAAGTGAAAATCTGCTTGTTTGTTCAAGGAAAGGAACGAGAAAAGCATCAATTATTACAGAAAGAGTAGCTTATGGAGACGCTTTGAGTGAAATAAACATATAGTTTCATACAATATCCTTTTTCATGATAATTATGAGACAGTGAGTTGCTTATTTGAATAGAGTTGGCATGTAACTCAGTCATCATTTTTCCTTTTCAGGTTGTAAGATGTACTGTATTGGCCAACAATACTTTTTATGAAGATTCGGAAGAAGAATAAAATGTTAAAATGATGAATGAACTTGAGACTTTGACAGTGTTAGAGTTGTATCGTTTTATTGTGAAAACATTACAACAAATGTTGTAGTATTTTGTAATTTATGAATCTCATATTTCATATTGTGGAAAAATTAAACGTTATAAAAAGCATAAAATTGTTGCCTATACTTTTGAAAATTATTGCAAAAAGTCTTAGAAACCATGAAGGAAAGGTCATATATGCTAAACAATGTCTTTACTTATTGGCATCAGCTTCTGCAAAGATCTTCATTGCAAACTTGGCTCTCGTAAATTGCTAAACCATTCCTGAAACACTGGATCGTCCAAGCAGGAGAAATGACTCATCTTTTTCCAAATCTGCAATACAAGGCGGTGGCTCTTGCGGCATCGATACGTTCTCTTCATTGTTATAATAGTACTCCATGAAGCTGGCTGTTCCGCTTGCATCTTCCATGATCATCATCTGACCTTGTGCTTCTTGTAACCCTGCATTATGAAATTGAGGCATACAATATTCTGCAGAGATGAAATCTTCCATAGGAACTTGGCTGTCATGACGATCTCCTAACTGTTCCCAGAAACTATCGCCCAAGAAGGACAAATCAATATTATCATAATTTGGAACAGAAGGCTGTATCTCTGCATTGTTATAATTGTACACCATGGAGCTGCAGGGGCTGTTCCGCTTGCATCATCCGTGATCATCTCTTGTAACCCTGCATTATCAGCATTATCAGCGTAGTAAGGCAACTGGGGAATAGTAGTAGTATCCGAAACTTTAGTGATTTGCGGATCTTCATAACATCTCGCAGAATTCGAAACTTGAGCTTTTGACTCAGTATTTGTTATTTTACAAATCACATAATCGGTGCTCACGATATCCTTCAAGCCAGCATCCGAAAGTGAATATTCATGCATTGTCCAATGGCCTTTGGTATCTAAACCATTCCTTGGCTTAAACGTGAACATCCTTTTGGAGCCTATTTTCGTTTTGGTTTCCCCACTCATAAAAATATCTTTAGCCGCGGTCTGTCCACGCCATGTGCCGCAACCGGATGTTCGAATAATATTCTTTTTGCCATTGCCAACTTTCGACAATTTAGTAAATACATAGATAATCTTCTTATGATTTGAATTGCCGACGGCAGTACCCGGAATTTGCCAAGGATTATGGTCGCTAAATAATTGCCATGGATTGGCCTGGTCACCATAAAGTTGTTTTTCAGGGATTTCAGGCCAGAGCGGAACCCCCAACACCTTACTCCTCAAACGCGACAAAAGTTGTTCTTCGGAAGGTGAGAAGACAAAGCCATCCAGAATGTGACGGCTCATCTCTGCTCTTCCGATGCCTACACTACCACTCATCTTTTCTCTTCGGTTGCCTATACTACCACTCACAACACTTAGCGGTGTCATTGCGTATTCTGCAAAGCACAAAACTAGGTTTTGTTGAACATGCGTTCTAAGCAAGAGCCTTCGATTATAAACTGAGCTAGTTAAAATCCGATTAGACTACGGAAAAATTCCCAAATCCGATTTTACTACGGAAAAATTCTCAAATCCGATTAGACTACGGAAAAATATTTAACTTTTATGTGCAACACTTTAAATGGTGCTTAAAGACAAAAGTAGTTAAACATTTTTCACATTCGCTCTTTCTCTCTGTCTCTAAACCAAAACCTCTGATCTTTTCAACTCTCTCATCTTTCAAACCGCGAACCTTTCGAGATATATACACACACGAGCAAACATATAGATACATATACATATATATAATCACGCCCACACTCTTCACTAAGTGAAAAGCATCTTTTGATCCTCATCGTCAACATCTCCGTTCCGATCGTCATCAGTACCACACTCTCACTGTTCGATTTCTTCGGTAATGCATTCTGATCTGAGATTCAAATGCATGCAGTGTGTTCGTATGAGTATTTATTGAGTGAAATTCGTATAATTTCTATATGTAGTGTGTGTGTGTATATATGAGTGTGCTTAGTGTTGGTATGAGTATTTATTTAGTGAAATTCGTAGAATTTTTCATCTGTAGTGTGTGTATAGTTAATTTTTTGGTAATTTTTTGTGAAATTAGGGTTTTTGCATTATTTCTTTATTCTTTTTATTGTTTGATTTTGTATGAAATGACATTTGGGGGTTTTTGGAGACTGGTTGAATGAAAGTATAAAACTTATTGAGATTGAATTGTTTATAGCATGTGCATCTGCTATTGAATTGAAAAGTTTTCACGTATTGAAAAATTTGGATTTTTGTTTATTGATTTAATAAAAACTATAAAATTTGTTGATATTGGATGTTTTTGATATGTGCATCTTGGATTGAATTGAATCATTTTGATTCTAAAAATTTGGGGGTTTTATGGAGAGGTCGATTAAAAGGTAGAAATCAATGTTAAAACGATTTGGTTGGAGAAATTTGGGGTTTTCTACCGATTGATTGGATAAAAGGTAAAACATTAGAAGCACTTGTTGGGGTTTTAATTTCTCATCAATTTTTGCACGTGTTAATTGTTTGATTTCAATTAAACATTTTTCCCCTTTAACTGTTTAATTTCTCTTCAATTCTTTTCGTATTTGATTATGGCAGCAATTTGTAACTAAAAATTATTTTAAGTACACATTATGTTTAACATGTGGTCTTTTTACCAAGAAAAGATAGGATATTAGTACACATTATGGGATAATGCATATGTGATGGTTTTAGATATTGCTTCAGTATAACTTCAAAAACTTATATGGTATTCAGGTCTTTAAGTCTGAAATTTTCCTAACGTAGTGAGATGAAATGTATTGGTGGAAGAATACGTATCTAATTTAATGCTATATATGACCATCTTTTATTAAAAGTGAGTCGATTATATATTCTGTTTTATATGCAACCTCTGTAATTTCTTTCCAAAGAACTTTCAGTTTCTTCTGCTCAGTGTGATGCTTTGCAACTTTCCTAGAAAAGTTCTAAGGAACTGTAGCTCTTCCACCAGTGGTTCAATTGAAAAATTCAAGTGCGTAATACTTTTGGGGAAAGAAGGATATGAAAGCTTCGTAGATCTGGATTTTAGTGCATTTAGTTTACTAATGACTAAAATTTTGCCTCTTTTGACTAATTATTACTGTTATAAAAGAAACAAAAGAGAGAAAGTAAACGTTGGCGATGTTTTTTAATGCCTTTTTCTTTTTTTTTTTTGTTCTTTTGCCTTTCTTTATTTCAACAAGAATTATTTTTGGGAGCATGGCATATGACTTGATCTTTGGAGATGTCTTACATGTCTGTTTGAGCTTTTGCAATTAAAGTATTAGGATTTGGTTTGACAAATGATAACATTATTTGAGAAGTAGGTGCATTGCTCAGTTCCCTTAAGAAATTGCAATGAACGTTAGTGGCATAATTTACACCCCACTATTTGACAAGTTGGTGCATTGATCAGTTCCTACTTGTTTCGATAACTGCAGTTATGCTAAATTGATACTAGTCTGATGTTTCTCTCCCTGTCAGTATGGATACTTAAATTATCTGAATTTGTGCATAAAACTTCGATCGAACAATGTGAAGAAAAAGGTTACAGATTGTTGGATTCTCATTTCACTCTTATGGGACAGGGTTTTGGATCTACGTTGAATATTAGAACACTTGCTGCTGCTGCAGAGTGAAGAGAAACTCCTATAGTGGTATTACTTCATAGCTCCTCATTTATTAGGTATAATATGTTCATTGAAATTGATGCTTGCTTGTAGAATCTCGGTTCTACTTGTGGCTTCTTCTGTCTGAGTAGATGTATGACCTACTATGAGATTATTGGTACTTCAATGCAAAGAAATTATAGTTCAGAGAATTGTACTGTTTAAACTATGCAAGACTATTGTAGTAATGAATCTGTGTAAAAGCAGTTATATCATCTAGAAATCATCAATTATCATATTGGAGTACTACTTAAAGCAGACTCATCATTTAGTGTAGATGTTCCTTTTAGGTTATGTTGATTCCCTTTAAGTTTATCAAAAGAATAGTTTGATCGAGTTTCCCCTTCTTCTCAAGATTGTGTAAAGTTAGATCATTTGGTGTAGATGCTCTTATTAGGTTATGTTGATTCCCTTTAAGTTTTTCTTTATTCATGTTTAAGAAATGTGTAAGTTAGGTTGTTAAAGCATGATCATAATTGATAAAAAATCTCATTAGAGATTCTGTGAGTAAGTGTACTGAATTTGCTTTTTGCAGGGCATGCAAATCTTTCTGATTTTTGTCGTTTTACTTTTTTACTTTTCTTATAATATTGTTTTCTCTATCTTTATGTGTTGTAATTTACTTCTGCCTATCTTCTTTTGTGCATTATCCTAAACAGGAACAACTCGATAGAGCTAGTATCGCACTCCCATGTCTTTATAAGCGGAAGAAAGTAAGGCTCCTAATGGCTGCCACACTAAAGCATGGGAGAAGATGTCCCATATCTTTATTCGCTATCAGGGGACAAAAAGAATGCTGCTGAGTGTGTTACATATGTTGTTGGAATTCCAAAGGAAAAGGTAAAAGGTTAAGTTGTTTTTGTTCTCTTCTTCCTTGAATGAATTACATATCTATAGATTTGTTTACATTGTTACTGATACTGAATGCTGGATGCAGTGAATTTACTATCAATGAAAGTTCAGAAAAGTGTCCTCCGTTGTGCTGACGCACAACAGGTTGTCCCAGGTAATTTCAGTGTATCCTTTCTATCTTTATTCTTCATGCTTCTATGATCTGTTTAGTGCTCATTGGAGCCATAAGAGTTAGGGGCAGTACTCAAGAAGATAGAACAAAGTGGGACTAAGATAAAACAAAAAAAGATCTTTTGTGCAAATGGAATGCAGTTAGAAGCAATTTACATAAGTTCACAATTCATCTTATTCTTTATTTTCTGATTTTGGTCAGCTTAATTTTTATTTTCTAGCTGCAGGCAGATTTTGGTTTGATAATTTATGGAGTTTTGGTGGAAGGATTATTTCCCCATGGTGTTCAGGTATTATTTTCTTTAAATTTTGGCTCTGTTTTTTCAAATGCCAAGTTATATGGTTGGATCTTCAAGTCTGTGTACCTAGAATATGTTTGTCCTCCACTCAAAACTTGATATCAATATATCCATTGGATAAGAAACAATGGATGTTATATAACATCAATCGGATAAGTTTTGCATAGCAGGAAGAATGATGAAATGGATTTGCAAGGAGTCGCAGGGATTGCTTGTGGCTGAATTATGTGGATCGATCACTATGGGAGTAGTAAGTATTTTGTACATTTCCAAAGAAGGGGATGTTTGCTTTTGAGCTCTCATTTTTGCTTCTTTTTAAAATTTTGTGGTTACCAAGGAAGGTGAAGATTTCAAAAGATAGGTATATATGGAACAGAGCAAGTGTTTCCCAGAGAGAAGATTCAAAATGGTAGAAGAGAACTTTGAATACTAATTGTACAGCTTATAGAAAAAAGTTTTGTTAGGTTATGATTTATACATTTTTTTTGTTAGATTACTTAAGCATATTGATGCCCGAGTGGACCCTGAAGAACTCTTTCTTGTCCTCGTTTACATATTTTTGTTGTACATAAATGAGTTTTTGCTCAAGCTTTTTACGAACGTGATTCAGTAGTCATGAATCGTTAATATTATTTAATCATAATTGCTATTGTTTCCAATAATTGACAATAAGTGTTGCATAAAGTATGGATATTGTTACCTATACATTTGAAAACCGTTGCAATAATTGCCAAAAACTGTTGCGAAAAGTTTTAAACTCGTTGCTATAGTTTTTCAAAACCATTGCGAATGTGAAAATGCTTGTCATGTAGTTTTGAGAGAAAACCGTTGTAAAAAGTATCTTTTGCAATGGTTTTTATATGTTGCTATTTATTTGTAAAAAATCGTTGTATTAGGAATTCACAATGGAGTTTAAAACAACGGTTACAAAACTATTGTAAAAGGTCTTTTGCAATGGTTTTTGACCTTTTTGCAATGGTTCTCAAGTGTTGTAATAAGCTCAAAATGTAGTAGTGATATTACAAGTTGCATTTGAATAGGTATTTTCAGTTATCTATCCTTATTAAAAGCCTCTTGGGTGGGCTGGGGGAGGTGCTTAGATAGAGGAAGAAAAATAGTACAAAAATGTGTCTCTTATAGTTTTCCCTTGTTAATTGGTTTTGAAAACTTGTCATCAACATCTCATTTGCAAATTATACTTACACCTTTAAATTAAAATTTTGCTTATTTTGCAATCCTTTTTGGTGAAAAAGCAAGAACAAAATTTTAATAAATGATGATCATAATTATAAAGCTACTTTTATATATATATATATATATATATATGTATATTTTGTACAAAATAAACAAAACTGTGTATTACGAAAAAAAAAAAATATACAAGAGTTAATACAATGAGGAAAAATGCCAAATGAAAAATAAATGAAAACCAAGCTAAAGGAACCCTACAGCTAAGGGAAGTCATCGGGCAACAAAGCAAAAGAGTCAACCCAATCAAAGCAATGAGCCAAATCAAACCAAAGGAAACCGACGGTAGTGACCATCCTTTGATCTCAAAGAAAATTAAGTATCAATTACATTAAGATTAACTTTATTAACAAGATGTTTATTGATGCTAGTGTTATAGAACTATTCTTATAACATATATCCAAAAATCTTAACATTATAAATACAAAAGCCTAAAAATATAAAACTAGACAAACTCTTATTAGAATTCAAGAAGAAAAGAATAATGGTTCAAAAGAATTTTATAATCATTTTTTTAATCAAAATACTACACGTCATTACTTACTTTTTGCAATTATTTTATATGAATACCTGCCTTCAAGTTTTATCAAAATGGAGTTAAGAGATTTTAATAGATGTCGTGCCTCAAGATAGTTTCAGAAGTACAATTAAATAATATATCTTGAAAATTTATAATGTGAAAAAATATAAAACATATGAATATTCAACAGTAGATTGCGATCACTAGTTATATATCAATAACAAAGAAAAAAATTTCAATAATCATTGTGGATCCAGTAACAAAAAGAAACATTTATTTTTTTACATGTAGTTCTCATATGCATTAATTACTTTTAGTGGGAACTTGTTTTTTTAAATGCTTGAAACATGATTATTTTAATGTTATTTTAATAGAATTTTTAACTTTACACCCTTAATGTGTAGGGCCTGTGACACATTCCCCCTTAATGCCTAAATTTAACCACTTAACCCCCTCGACAACTGAAAGTCAAACTATAAAATGTCTAAAACATTCTCCAAATTTCAGAATTTTTTTCTTTTCTTTTTTTCTTTTTTCTCATCGCCTTCTTCCCCTTTTCTTTCCTCCTTGCTATTCCTCCCTTATTTTCCAGAATAATTCACAGGATTGATGCCATGCTGGTCTAACGGAAAAAAAGGGCTTTTAGGCTATGAAAGCATTGATCTTTCATGATCAAATGTAGCGAATGAGCTAAATAATTCTTCCTGCCTTACCAGCTGCCTCAATCATCATCCAACTTCATTACAAAAGTGACTGAAACTCTCTCAAAGTTTCTAATTTTAATGTTTTGCCGATAGTAGGCTTCTATGTCCAAAATACCCAATTTCTTTTGTCATTTTCTGTGATGAGTTTCTTTTAACTATTAAAATCGTGTAATAGAAGATAGTCAAATCCCTCACCACGTCAAGTCCTAAACAATCCCCAATTATACTATTGTTCTCCTCATAATGGCGACAATTTCATGTGTAAATTTTTGACTCTTAATCAATTTGATAATTAAACCAATCAACCAACTAAAAATTGCAAGAAATTAAATTTGTTACAACAAATGTAAAAATACAGAAATTTTAACGTGATTCGACTAACTAGCTCTACACCCACGAGGCCACTCCTTGACCTAACAAATCAATCCACTAACTTCTAAGAGATTACAGATACCAATGGAAACTTACACAATTAAAAATTTCCTCTTAACCCTTGCTGCCTAGGTATAAGACTCCCTTAGTAAATTTTCTAGTTTGGTGAGCTCCCCTCGATTTACAAAGTTCTCTCCCGAGATCACACCTTCGGGAGAAGAATGTATACTAAAACATAAACAAAGAGTCTTGAAACTCTAGATAGATTGGTCAATTCATATGACTAAAACAGACTATGTTGCAATGCTAATTAGAACATTCAATATACTCTGTTACACTCCATGCTGTAACACGACTTGACACAGACTGCCTACACCTAATGCACGACTCAGCTTCTTATTCTCTACTCACTGCTCGCACACTTCAACTAAGAATTGAGACGCCAATTTATAAAGCTTGGTGCAGATGCCGAGTATAGGTAGGAGTATCTTCAAGGTTATCTCTTTTGCACAAGAGTTCTTGAAATCTTGAACCTTTATCACCTTATCTCCAAAGATGTAGAAACTCTTTATAACATAAACTTTATTTGAACTTGGACTCTTCATGACTAGAATACTTCGTAGCAACTACCTGCAATAACAAAAATTCTACAAACAATATACACACAATAATATCCATAATTTTTGCTAAAAACATAGCCAATAAAACATTAGCGAAAATCAGATCGTAACATAATGCATCCAACTGAGCAAGTACTTTCATGATTAATAGTCAGTAGAAATTGGCAATAATTCAGACTTTCCTTACCCCTCCATTTGCCATGAATTGCACATCAAAGTTTTTCTTCTTCAACCCATTAACTCTAAAAATTTGAGTCGCTCTTCTTAGACATGATAGCCAATTCCAAAGTCTCATTTTCCAGTCTCTGATTTCTCATCAATTATGATTTCACAACTGACCGCCTCATTTAAAAGTTTAAACTGATAGAGATGTGTTTATTATATTATTTGTTATCTTCAACACGTTCCCACTTTGTATTAATTATTGAACTTTGTACTTGGACAATTTTAATATTTTAAATAGGTGACAGTGAGTTTTGAATCCAAGACCTTTGACATCTAGGCTCTGATACTATGTTAAGTGACCACTTCATCTAAAAACTTAAGTTGTTAGAGAGAATTTATTATATTATTTGTTATTTTTAACACTCCATAATACAACCCCTTTTTTTGGGTCAAAACCAACAAGTTTAGCAAGAAGCTTTGACAAGAACTCATAACGCTATATATATATATATATATATATATATATATATATATATAGCAATTAACAATTAACGAAAGCACTGATTATGAATCCCAATGCTAGATAAATTATGACAACGAGTAGGGTTTAAATCCGAAATTAATAGATATCCGATCTGATAACAAATCAATAAAACTACCGATGATGTATTCATTAAGATTTGGTTTTAACGAAAGATAATCCACGGGTAATTTGACAAGTTTTAGTGATATACATGAAGGAAAATTTAAACCCGAAAACTGACTAATATTTTATAAAACATATATAAATTTTAATGTCTAGAATTGACAAGAAAATAAATATTTACATACTTTGTGCGTGAATCAATCCTGCAACTAAAGTCTGTGAATTGATCATTCAACTAAAGTCTCGCATTTAGAAAAAGTAGGAGCGAGACTTTCCCAACTAAGGGCAACTCCAACAGTTTCTCTATTTGAATCGTGAATAAAAACTAAATATCCCAAAATCAGATAAAATATAAGAACGTGGTCTTTAAGTTACCATACCATCTCAAGTTTATATGAGAATGATGTGCATTTTAAATCTTGAACAAAAGCTAAAGTTGAGGAATCATATAGGATATCAGAATGTATGTTATAAGAAATCTAACACGCTTCTAATTTTTGTTGCCTAGGGAACAATCAAAAAATGAAATTGTAGAGATATTATGTTAGTCACTAGCAAGACAACAACATATTTGATATTAGATACAGTAATGTCAATGGAGTAGGTTTGGAACGAGGACACCGATTCTCAAGGTTGCCTTATTATTTAAAAGGTCACCTTAACATCTATCCATTATCAAGTTCATTCCCATCCGTTGACCCTTCTGGTCCCCGAATTTCAATGGACAATGGGGATTGCTCACGATCGAGTTGTTTGTTATACTTTTGAACCATGCGATATTGAGTTCAATTTATCAAAGTTGCAGGAACACTGCTTTTTTCTATGCTACCACAAAACAAAGAAGAAGTAGAAATATAATTCTTAGGTTGAAAGATGATCTTGATAACTGGGTAGAAAATCCTGAGGATATTAACAATCTCATTTTGTGATATTTCTCCAAGTTGTATGAAAGTAAGGGGCCGAGGAACTGCAATGTTGTACTGGATTGTGTGAGCCTTGTTGTCACTGATTCTATGAATATCGAGCTCATTAAACTTGTCACTATTGAGGAAGTGAAAGCAGCGGCCAGGAGCTTAGGTGCCAATAAAGCTCCGGGTCCTGATGGCTTCCCTGGATCCTTCTACTGTCAACATTGGGGAATCATTGAATCAGACATTTTCATGGCTGTATCAAGTTTTCTTCACGGGTTTAGCCACCTGGCAGGTATAAATTCTACTCATATTGCTTTAGTCCCTAAAATTAAATTTCCAGAATTTGTTGGGGATTTTCGACCTATTAGCTGTACAAAATAGTGTCAAAAATCCTTGTGAGTCATTTGAAGCCTTTTATGAATTCAATCATTGACCCTTTTTAGAGAACTTTTATTCCTAGTAGAACTATTCAAGATAATATTATTGTTGGTCAGGAAGCTATTCATTTTCTTAAAAAAAAGAAAAAGCACTCTAAAAAGTGGTTTGCTGCTGTTAAGCTTGACATGAACAAAGCTTATGATCAAGTAGAGTGGGAATTCCTGGAAAAACTCCTTTTTAAAATGAACTTTCACCCTACTTGGATAAAGTGGATCGTGAATTGTATTACTTCAGTTTATTACAGTGTTCTCATTAATAGAATCCCTTCTGATTCATTCTTTTCTTGAAGAGGACTGAGGCAATGAGACTCTCTGTCACCTTACCTTTTTGTTATTCTTACCCAAGCCCTTTCTACCCTTATCTCATCTTACCATTAGAGAGATCTCCTTCATGGCCTCAAAATTACCAGAAACTGTCCCACCCTTATTCATCTTTTGTATGCTGACGATTCCCTGTTCTTTCTCGAAGCCACCTCACAGGAAGCTCTTGCCTTCCAAGACCTTTTACACCAGTACTGTTTTGTCTCTAGCCAAAGTGTCAACTTGGCCAAATCAAGGATTATGTTTAGCTCTAGAGCCCCAGAGTCTATTCGCCAAAATGTTGCAGAAATTCTGAGAATCAAACAAGTTCAAAACCTTGGTAACTACCTTGGTTTACCAACTGAATGGGGGCAAATCTAAGGCCCAAGCTCTTAAATGGATCAAAAATTGAATCAACACAAAAATTGGTAACTGGAAGAATGTTTATCTTTCTGAGGCAAGCTAAGAAGTTCTTATCAAGGCTGTTGTACAAGCTATCCTATAATATCCTATGTCGGTATGCATTTTTCCTAAATCTATTTGTAAAGGAATCAGCTCTGAGATTGCAAAGTTTTGGTGGAAGAAAAGCAAAGATAAGGGTATAAATTGGAATCATCTCACAAATGCCAAGAAAGTTGGAGGTCTTGGATTTCAAGACATTCACCTGATGATATTGCTATGGTTGCTAAACAAGCTTGGACGATACTTCAAAATCCATCTTCACTCGCTGGTTATGTGCTCAAAGGAATCTACTTTAAATCTAGGGACTTCTGGAATACTAATAAATGAAAAGGCTCTTCCTAGTGTTGGCAAAGTATTATTAGAGGCCGTGATTTGATTAAAGAAGATGTTGTTTGGGTGCTTGGTGATGGAAATACCATTGACATTTGGAAAGATCCCTGGTTGTCAAGTTGCAGGAATATTGCTAAACCAACTACTGCTGCAAATTTTAACAAAGTCAAGGACCTGTTCAATTATTCAGGAAGCTGAAATCTTGCACTAATTCACTCGATGTTTGAAAGATAACTGGCTGATGAAATTACTGCTACTTATGTTCCAAGTCTTGCTACACCTAACTCTATTATCTGGCCTTTTACCACTAATGGTTTCTATAGTGTGAAATTAGGGTACCATGCTGCAAAAAATCGCGCTTGTGTTCAACATAGATCCGGTAAGGCTGGAAGTTCTTATGTCATGTCTGCTGATCTGTGGAAGTTGATTTGGAGACTTCAAGTCATGCCAAAAATTAAGAATTTTGTGTGAAGGATCTGCTCAAATGCCCTCCCAACTCAAAGTAACTTGTTCAAAAGAAAGTGCGCTGATAATCCGTTGTGTAAAATCTGTTTTTAGAAAACTGAGTCTACGGAACATATGTTTCTTTTGTGCCCTTGGACTCAAAGATTTTGGTGTGGTAGTGCTCTTCAATTCAGTATAGATCCTCAGTTTGTCTCAAGATTTGACACCTGGCTGCTTCAAATGTATAAAAATTGTGTTACTGCTAGGTATAAGAAATGAGAAGCTGAAGCAAAACTTGTAGTCTATTGCTGGCAACTGTGGAAAGAAAGATGTTCACACTTGTTTGAAGGTACCCCAATTAGTGTGGACAATGCCCTGCTTCAAGCTAATTGTGCATTAATGAATCTGCTTGAATCTTCTATTGTGGGTGCTATTAACAACCAGTCAAATCATAATGCTCCTTCACTTGAAGTTACTTGGTCCTCTTCCCCACTCCCCCCCAAGGATGGTTTAAAATTAATGTGGATGCTGCAGAAGTTGGTCTTGGAAAATTTGTAGTGGTGGCTATCTGCAGAGATTCTTCTGGTTCCATCCTAAATGGGGTTATAAGTTTTGTTTCTTGTAGCTCTGTGTTGCTAGCTGAAACTTATGCTATTAGGCTTGCTTGCCTGTTTGCTAAAAAATTAGCTCTTGACTTCATCATTTTTGAAAATGATGCCTCAGTAGTCCATAGTGCAATTATTTCACAAACAAATATAATCTGGTGGAAAGCGAAGCCCATTGTGGAAGACATCAAATCAATTGCAACTAAGATCAACCATTATTGATTTCAGTATTCCAAGAGGACTGCCAACAAAGTTGCGGACTGAGTTGCTAAAAGTAAAGCTAGGAATATGTTAGTTGTTGACTGGTTTATCAATATCCCCCTGCCTTTAAGGCTCTGCTTGATGCAGATCTCTGCCCCACATGGATTGGTTAGTTTCAATGTAATTATTTGCATTCATGTGAATGAAATTACTTTTTTTACCAAAAAAAAAGAGGTGCATCAATTGAGTTGAGATTACAACCTTTTCTGCATTACCCTACATGTCAAGAAATGTCATTTGAGAGATAGAGAAAGGTAAAGACGATGCTTAACAAACAATAAACACGAAGGGGGCAAAATCCAACAATCTATATTAGCTCACTTTCTTGAGCCCTGCTGCCTTCTGAACTGTTGTAAATTATAGACTATTTAGAACAAATGATTTTATAGTATTTATTTGCAAATCCAATTGGAAGAACATTTTTTGAAAATTGGAAATTCTATATTTGCAAATCTTGGATTTCCACAAGTCTAACCCAAATCCTTATCAAAGAGGTAAAATTTA
Source organism: Ehretia macrophylla (assembly GCA_037974665.1). Classification (NCBI taxonomy): domain Eukaryota; kingdom Viridiplantae; phylum Streptophyta; class Magnoliopsida; order Boraginales; family Ehretiaceae; genus Ehretia; species Ehretia macrophylla. The sequence goes on from CM075773.1 coordinate 61,845,418, forward strand.
TGAATCCACATATTTCAAATCTGTTGCTAATATTTTGAAGACAAAATTGCCCTCAGATTTAAGTGATTGACTTGGTTATGATACATATATAAAAATTTAAAAAAATAAAAAAATAACAATAGTTTAACATCTTCACTCACTTCTCTTTTGATAATCTTTTTAATTTCTCGTCAATTTTTCCTTTTATATTGTTTGTTATTACTATTGTAATAAAACCAGTCCAAAAATTAAAATTATAGAAAAAATATTTAGAATAAACCTATATATATATATATATATATATATATATAGTAGTCTATATTAGCAGCACAATTATGATGTCAAACACCACCTGAATAAACTCTGATTGCAAAAGTGAGTTTGAGACTCAAAGATCGCTTTGACATACAAAGACATATAAATGTTCAATAATTGAATGAGAAGATAACTCTTTATATGAAGTCTAATTTCAACTGAATAAAAGAAGAATATTTAAATAAAATATAATTATTAATTTCAATTTCACATGTGTTCTAAACATAATTTGTATTCACAAATGAGTGAATTGATTTAATATTATTTTACAATTTCAAACAAGATAATTCATTTATAAATACAAATTCTCATACAATTCATTTATAAATCAAATGAATTCTACATTACAAGTGTTTCCAAACACTATATAAGACAAAAAAATTCAGTGAAATACTCAACTCTATGATCACCCCAAGGAATGTCAGTGTGTTCCTATTTGACCATTTGTGCCATAATTTGTCTTATTTTTTTTTTTGCTCAAAGGCAAGTGTATTCATTAAAAACGAATGACAAAGTTACATCATAGACCCATTACAAAAAAATCACAAACCAGCTAGCCTAGAATGCTAGAATCAATATGCCAGCCATTACAAATGTGTCTATTAAGAGCAATGTTTTTTGAACCTCCATCTTGTTGATAAATTGCATCTAAAATCAAAGAAAATTTTCTCCAACAGTTAGTCCTCAGTAGTAGCTGTTTGATTGAAAATTCTACTGTTCCCATTCTATAAGTAATAGATAGAAGCTGTCCAGTGGAGGCATAGAAGAGTAGATTGGAGCATTTTCCATTTGCAAAATGTATTCATCCATTGAAGCACTTAGTCTTAGTTAAAGATTCTTGAGTTGACTTTGCAGAGTGAGATACCAGCCTTCCAAATCCTTTGAGAAGTTGCATGTTGCATTCAAATAAGAAATTATCTTTAGTTTTTAAGATAAGACCACATAGCACATAAACGCAATTTGTTTGGTAGGGAGGCGATAATGAATGGCAAGCCAAACAATAAAACTTTGAAGAGGAATATGACCCTTGAACTAAATCAGCTCATGCCAACTGACAAGAGGGTATTTGTCCCTAATTGCTTCCCAAGTATAGTGCAAAGAAAATTTACCGTTGGGGCTAGGCACCCAAAAAGTTTTGTCATCCTTGTTGTTATCCGAAATCAAGAGAATAACTTCATTAATAATAGATTGTAGTCTAATATGGCTGCCAGTACGTGAGTTGTGAACAACTTCAATTATAGTGGAGCGCAAGAAAATGCCAGAGGAAGAAAAAATGTTGCTAACAAAATGGTCTTTGAGAATGCTAAGTCGATGCCAACAATCACACCAGAAGAAAGTCTTTTGCCCATTACCCAATCTAATAAGAATGAATTTCCTAGCAAGGTCTTTGAATTTCCTAGCTTCATTTACTTAGTATGCTTGTATAGGGATACTATTTTAATCACTCAATCAAACAAATACCACCATTTATGTACTCCCACCTCTTGTATTTTTGCCTAATGATAGCTGGTGATGCTAGAAGAATAATTTCAACTCTTTCGCTACATTGAATCTTGAAAGATCAATCCTTCCATAGTCTAAAAGCTCTGGAAAAGAAGGGAGGAATGGCAAGGAGAAAAGAAATGGAGAACAAGGCGAGAAAAAAATAAAGAAAAAAAAATCTAATATTCTCATTGAGGATATTTTAGACTTTTATTGTTTGACTTTCAGTCAAGGGGCTCAAGTGACTAATGTTTAAGGGGGGTAAAGTGTCACTGGCACAAAACACCAAGGGTGTAAAGTGTAAAATTCCCTTAAAATAAAGGTCAAACATGAATGACATATTAAGTTTTGTTTTGCCTCCAACTAATAGCAAAAATAATATTAAAATAATCGAGTTTGAAGCATTTGGAAAACAAGTTCCCACTAAAGCAATGCATATGAGAACTACATGCAAAAAAACGAATGTTTCTTTTTATTATTGGATTCTCAATAACTATTATAAGACATTTTTATTTTATTGTTATTGAATGTCCATATATTAGTACCAATCAAAATTTCTACTCTTGAATATTCATATGTTTTCTATGTTTTCACATTATAAATTTTCAGCATATCACTGTAATAGCACTTTTTGAAACTATCTTAAAGTACGATTGAAAATTACTAAAATCTCTACCTTTGTTTGGAAAAGTTTCGCTTTAGCTTATGTTTTCTATTATGGGACAGTTTCGCTTTGGCTTCATAGTCCTTTATGTATTAGTTTAAGCATATGAATCTCTACCTTTGTTTGGAAAAGAAATTTAGACATTGAAGTTAGTTAATACTTGTATGTTATTGTTATTTAGAGATAACTATATCTGAAGTATTTGTAATAATTTAATAACTTGTGATAAATATTAAAAAGTAAGCTTGAGCCTTGCACTAGGTGTATAGTGATTGTCACGTGCTATAAGCATGAATTTTGATTTTGGGACGTAATAATTAAATGGTATCGAGTAATAGATTTGGCGATCTAAAATTCATAAAAAAAAAGTTCAGGTTTTGAATTTGCCGATGATAAGTTTATGGTCCTTGAGATTCTAATTTTCTTTGTATAGATTTGAGTTATATTCATTGTAATATTGTCTAGGATATATTTCATCCTTGATCTTTTTAATGGTACTTTAGTAGTTACTGTCAGAATGGACTCGTTAGGTTTTTACCCAAAAAAAAAAAAGAAGAGGAGTTTATGCCATAAAAGAATGGAATTTCGCCTGCACAATCTAAGAGTCTATGGTTCATGTTACCTTCTAATGTTAGACTAACTCCAACAGCCTCCTTATTTCTTTCTCTACATGTAAAGAGTTTAAACTTACCTCCTTATCTTTAGGGGTTCCTTATTCTAGTTTTACTCCAGCAGCTTCCCTACTTTTAATCTATTCTTATTTCAGGGACTCCCTATTTCAATTTCACTCCAACAGTTTCTATATTTTAGGGACTCTTTATTTATTTTTACTCTAATATATCTCTATTTTAGATCAAACACACCATTTTAATTTTTTATTTTAATTTTTTATTTTTAATGATGATATACTATTTAATTATTAATAATTATTTTCTATTATAGTTTATAATAAATATTTTTTTCTTTTCATTGTCCATACTATTTTTTTTATTTTCATTAAAAAAAACTTTTTAGGGATATATTAAAGTAAAAAAACTAAAATATTCGTATTTTAGAGGCTTTCTATTTTATAGGCTCTCTATTTTATTTTAATCTAATATATCTCTACTTTGATTATATACATTATTTGATTTTTTTATTTTTTATTTTTTATTTGTTAATGATGACATTCTATTTTAATTTTTATTATCTTATTATATTTTCAATTAATATTATATTTTTATTTTATTTTTATCTAAATCGAAAAAGTCGGTATCAATTCGACTAGAAAATTGTCATTAAAATTTAAAATTTCGTAAATATTATAATAAGTTAGAAATAAAATTAATTTGATTTCACAACTATAAAAAATGATCGTTCAAATTTTGCAGATATAGAGAGCCACTTTTGGCTCTCTACATGTAAAGAGCCAAGCAAAAAAAAAAAGGGCTCCCAATTTTAGGGAGACTCTCATAGGGAGGCTGTTGGAGCATAATTTGAGCATTTGTCTCCCTAAAATGGTTAAAGAACCATTTTAAGGAGGTTGTTGGAGCCAGCCTTATTATATGTAGAAGACACTCCGATCGTTTTCTTGGTATATAGAAAATTAAAGTACAAAACTATCAAGTTAAACCTATAAGTGCACGGATTTATGCAATATAGTGTACAAGAGTACAAGGTCAAATCTCCACAAGGAGGCTCCTAAGTGATATCTAAGGTGTTCTCGTGTGAAAAGTAGTCTAAAATCGTGAAAGAGAATAAAAATTGATTAATTGATGATGGATTAAAGGAAACTCTAACTTAAACTTAAAATTAAAATTAAACTAGTTAAATCTAACTAAACGGAATGTGTCAATCCTAAGATTGGGTCAAATTGAAGATGAGTTAGGTCAAGATCTTCATGTTGTGCCTATAAAATTATGTTTGAACCTTAGATTTGTATAATCAAACTAGATTGACCAAGCTAGAAGCCCATTTTGTTGATCTAGGTGCAACTCCATCTGTCTAGTTACCCTAAAGGCAGAGGTGCGAGTTTGTCCAAACGATCATAAGGTCTTGTCCAAACGATCCTAAGGTCAATTGACTAAGCTAGTGGGTAAATCATGGTACAACCTATAATTTATTTGAAGTTAAGCTCGATTCACATGGATAATTTATTATGCACCAATTTTAGGCCTGCTACAAGTATTATTAAGACCCAAAATTGAAACAATAAACAATAATCAACAAGACCCGATTGGATTTATAAACTAACAAGGTAGCATCACATGTAAATACTAGCTACAAGTGTATTTAAAGTATAAACACATGATTCATAAACTTTAATAAACAAAATTCAACAAGATCCAAATTATCCAAAGTAAATAAATCAACAAAATATCCAAATCAAAAAGTCATATATAAATAATATGCAATAACACTATAGAACTTTCTCTAACACTTAAATAATCTAGTTCATATTAAATTAAAGCTAAATTCATGGAAAGAAATAAAGAAAAGTTCCCCCATGAGATTGACATCTGTAATTACTTGCAAACTCCTAGATTCCTCGTTCCAATTTGTTCACCAACTTTGAATTTGACAGCAGAGGTAGATGAGTTTGATAGATTTGGGGCTTGGTTATAGTGGGTAAGTGTGTGTAATAGTGTGTGAGTGTGTGTAGAAGTGTTTGTGAGTGGATGTGTGAAAGTGTAGAGTAAAGTGTGTGTTGTCAAATGTGGATAAGGATAAGATGAAGTTAAAAGATTCTAAAATTAAAACTAGCTAACCTAAACAAATAAAATGAGCTAAGAAAAAATTAAAGTCAGTCGTGCGAATATATAGTGCTAAGACTATCATCAATAGAGGCGGGCTATAAAGGAAAGGGGTGAAATTTCACCTAAAAATAAATTTAGAACCTTGTTATTTTTTAGAGCCCCATTTAGAGACTCATATATTTTTTAGAGTCTCTAAAAAAAAATTATATCCAGTGAGAGGCTCTAAATTTAAGGATCCATAATGGGACCCGCAAGATAATGTTCCATTTTTTTTGAAGTTGCCAACTTTTTTTTTTTTGGTTAAAATTGTCAGATGTCAAATTTGATTTGAAATAGACTCATGTGGACTTTAAATTTTTTTGTCTTTTTCTTGAGGCTCTATTTTTGTTGAAATTTATTAACTTTGAAATAAAAAATTAAATTTGAAGCTCTATAATGTTCATTGGTATTAATTTTTTTTTAAAAAAAATCTTTATTTTTATTAAAAAGTAGTCATCATTACATTATAAAGCTCTCGTTATAGCGTGTCGGTGTTGCCAATTTGGTCAGGTGAGCCGTGTGGCGTGAATTGCTAGTGCCGAATTGGTGAAGCAGTGCTGGTTGGTTTATGAAATTGTGATAATGAGTCGCTGGAGTGTCCTGACTAATGGAGAATTGGTGTAGTGCGGGTCCGTGTCAAGTGGTGAGGCCGTGTGGTGATTATGAAACTGCTGGTTCGTGTACAGTGCTGACTAGCTAAGACAAATCGTGACTTTGCTGTTGTGCTGTGCGCGTGAAGAAGAAAAAATGTGATACGTCATTTTTTTCTTGGCTGATCTTTACAAACATGGCCATGAATTGAATAATAAAACAAAAGAAGTTATGGCCCAATCATTGGGGATTAAGGCCTAATGATTGTGTCATAATACTTTTTTTTTCTTTTTCTTTTTCTTCTTTTTCTTCTTTTCCTTTCTTAAAATTCTCTCCATTTCTTTTGCTTCAATCTTCGTTCTGGGCCTCACTCTTTATCACGAATACTACCTTTTCTTTTTACGAAGATCACCTAGAACATAAAAATTTACATTAATTAACTATTTAAAACATAAAAAGATAATAAAATTAATTAACAGCAAATGCTACAAATAGCTAATAAATACAATTAATTAAAGTACAAAACACCCGTAAAAATATATTCAATTAAACTAAAAATCACCAACACATCACACCACCAATTTAGCTTGTGTGTGTTATTTGACTTGAAGTTTTTAATAAGAGCTAAACTATTATGCATAAGGTTTTAGGGATTGAAGGGAGTTTATAAGTAAATCATATGTTTTGTTTAATTCTTATTATATTCTTTAACCATGTGAACAATGCATACGAATTGCATTTTGCGTATCTAAAATGATTGTGAGTTCACATAACAAGTGATAGTGATTATATGGACAAGGGATTATGATAGAAGTTGTAGATTAAAACCTATGGATAGCTTGGAGCAATTTCCTAGTATGGTCATTTAGAAGATATCTTGAGGAGTATCGCTTGATTAGTCAAAAGACTAATCCTTATGGAAATTTTGATAATTTACATTGTTGTAAGATCAAAAGATAATTTAGTGCAATATCATGGAGGATGTAAAATAAATGATCCACTCTTAAGTTTAGTATTGATGGTTTTCAATTGAAGGACATCTAAATGACTTTTTTTTATTTATTTTTAAGATGGCTATGTATAGGAATTTTATGAACACATAGTTGGATTGTTTAAATTCTTACAAATTTTCCAATATGTTATTCCGTTTATAATAAAAAATTATTTGAGGTTAAATTTGATTACAATGAAAGCGTGAAAAGAATGTATTAAGAAAGTTTTGGAATGTCACTTTATTTGCTTTTGAGAGGTTTAGAATTTGGCATAAAGAATATACATTATGAAAGAAAGGAAGGGACGTGACTCGAAATTTGAAACCATTTCTATAATAAGATATTTCAACTATTATAAGATATTTGTGAAGGTGAAAATTCTATCATACTACTATATTTGTTTTGCTTGAGTTTCTTATGCGAAATCATCGCTAAGATTTTGAATGTATTTGTGAATGTAAGACGTGCTAGTACAGGGACACAATTGATGGCAATAGCCACCGTGAAAACATGCACAATTTTACTAATTTAGACAGAAACATCGACTCTTGAACAAATTGTACAAGTTAATAAAAAGTGAAATATCCAATTCATTTTATTATAACTATATCATTAGTTTGCCACCTTCGGGATCTTCTACAATTACCAAAGGTTTGTCTGTGTACCTATGTGCTATTCCATAAATTAACACAAAGAAATTGGAAAGTATTGAAACTGGAATTGACATGTGTTATCTTCTTTCTGAAAATCTCATCACATCAGCAGCAGCCATGAAACACATACAGCACCAAGAAATGCACACTGAAGAAGCCAAACTAAAGTGTAAATGCGACTCGGGAGAAATTTATGACCTGCAGTTTAAGTTAGAGCCCCATAGCACCAAGCAAAACTGGAGATGACAACTATTGATGAGAAAGAGAACACCATCAGAATCTTCAGGTGAGGTAGGAACTATCCGTCTGCAAGTACACCGTGCCTTCAACGAGCACTCATCAGCTAAAGATGTCAGATTTTTCCCATCATATACACAGATTTTTCCCATCATATACACAAACCATCAGCAGAAACATCCATAGATACCAATGACAGCGTAACAGAGCTGTCGTTGCGCAACAAAACCAGCTGACCTTTCTGCTGCCGCTCATAGAGCACTTTTCGAGCTGAGCCTTTTGACATAACTGTCACCGAGTTGATCACTCATTCAACAACCTCAAAGACCATCAAATACTATTATAATCCAAGAGAAACCTTGTAGCCGTTGGCTTGATGTTACATAACTAGACTGCAAATATGCAATCAACAGTTGTAATAGAATCTTCGCCTGGATACTATGTGCCAGAATTCATATAAAAGGTAGCTACATCAAGTTCCTTTATTTGGATTCCTGGAAAGTTATATTCACAATGCAACATTCACCAAGTTCGCATTGTATTAAAATATAACATTAATAGAGGTTAGAATGTTGTACATATTTACTCAAAACTATAGGTGGTTTCAGAAAGATGGTTGAAAGTAGATGCCCCGCACAACTCCTCGCCAGGCACATCCCAATCTGCAAAAGTAACCAACCACCCAAAAGTAAATAAAAAAAAAAAACAGGGTCTCTGTCTCGAAGTTGCAATTACAAAGAAGATTAAAGGAACTACTATGTAAGCTAATATTATATATAAAAGGATATATAGAAGCAGGAACAGTGCTTGGCCTCATTGCACCTTCTTCCACCAATCCTTTCTGCACGAATTGAAGTACAAAATGAGCAAAATGCATATGGTAGAACACAAATAGAATAGTGAAGTCAAATTTAATGGATCATTAGGTGAGAAGAGAGGCCACCAGACAGACCATTTATTGAACCGAAGCTTCAGGGATTTGAGTTAAAATATTCCATCTCATCTACAAGCTCTTGCAAATCCTCGCCCCATTCTGGTGACATTACAACTAAATCCTCAACTTCCACATCAATCTCAGGTTGATCCCCAACCAATTCCTCTTCTGCCTGATTACCTGTCGAAAGATCGTCACTGAGCAACTGCTCCCAGATATTCTCAGAAATAGGATCTAGTTTCATACCACTTGTTGTGGGAGTTGACCCAGCCTTTGTTTCTTTGAGGTCACTGCTTGATGCATCATCATCCATTGCTGCAGTGATCAATGTCTCCATCTCTGTTTCAATACGTGCTAGCTCTTCTTCTTGGATTGTGAAATCAAGAGGCTGCTCATTGCTCATAGCAACTGCTACGACTTCTTCCAAGTTCTCTTCACTTCGGCTCATAGTTATTCTCCTCTTTTGGCCAATTCCAATGTGTCTCTGTTCCTGATTCTGCCCAAATTTGTCCATATATTGCTGGACAAAAGTAGGATTGCAGAAGGCTTTGGCAAGGAAACTCATCATTTGCTGTTGCTTCCTCTCTGTGCTTCTTAGCCTTTCTTCCATTGCAAGAACTTGCTCCCTTGAATTTTGCTGCTGCTGTCTAAGCTTAATGATTTCAGCCATCAACAAATTTCGATCCCTTTCAAGTCTTCCGAGCTCTTCTTCCATTCCATAGTGCCCTATTTCAACACAAGGACTTCCTCCACTTTGTTGGGGCATACTGTACGTTACATTTCTTCTCCTCTTGATAGTTTTCAATAGATGCTTTTGCCCTCCAAGGAAGCCTTCATTCGCGAATTCCCATCTATCGGGATCCACTTTTCTAAATCCCTGCATCAATAGTTTGTAATCATTTAGCATCTTCATAATAGATGTTGTATTTTGGAAGTCTAGTATTATATATATTCTTAGAATCTTAACATTCTTAAGCAAGTAATCATCAGAAACAGAGGAATTAACCTATCGTGCTTCTCTCAACAACGATCAATGGCCACATTCATCTCATAACCATCTACTATATGCATCAGAATCACAAGATCAGCGCAGCCACTACGTCAACTTCTTCATGTAATCATCAAAATTATGCAAACTCTGTCAAGGTTACACAAATTTGATGAAAATCTTTATATAGTTATAATCATCAAAATTCTGCAAACTCTGTCAAGGTTACACAAATTTGATAAAAATCTTAATATAGGTAGGGACACAATTGACGGCAAAAGCCACCATGAGAACATGAAACAATTACAAAAATTTGGACAGCAATCTGGACTCTTGAACAAAATTTCACAAGTAGAAAAAAGTGAATCCAAAACAATAAGGACATGTACAAGCAATACCCGGAACTTTTCAAATCACGAAATAAGTAAAAGATAACATAATTGAAACTCAATAAGTTTTGAATAAGCAATCACAAATTTCAAGCTGAAAGTAAAGCAGGCCCGTTTCCACATAACACAGTCATGGGCAGATGTATTCACAGGCCAACAAAGGATATATCCTCCCTCGAGCCCGATGGAGGATAAGTTTTTTCTTTTAAAGATATTTGAGTTTTAAGTATTTTGCAGCTGAAAAATTAATTTAATACATATACAAATAATAAAATGTGTATTTTGTACAAAAATCCTGAATTCACCTCTTATGTAATTGAATCTTTCAATTGCAGAAAAAAAAAATGAACATAATTGTCATCAAGGCAACACAACAAAGCAGAACAAAGCAGAGCAATTAAGTTTACAGAAGCTAAGTATTCAATTTGTAAAGTTCATGCTTTGGAACCTCATCAAACTCCCTTATTATGCAACACTAATTAACAATAATAAAATCAAAGGAAAACTAGATATTTCAAAAGAGTATTGAGGAGACTACTTACATATGTATTAAGCTGACGAATGAAGCTAGAGAAGTTACTGTGCTTGAAATACTTAGGCAGCAAAGTGGTTGAAAACCTATGAGAATCCCAAACAATGAAGCTGTTCCTTGATCCACTCCATGATATCACTGAATCAGTTGAAGGGTCTTCAACAATATCATAAGTCTTGGTCAGAAATGGTGGTGGACCCATTTCATGCAACCCCTCCATTGGCCTAGGTGATGATCCCGTCCCTGATCTTCTTGTTGATGACGATGATGATGGCCCTCCTCCTCCTCCTCCTCCACCACCATAACCACCTATGCATGCTGCCTCTTGGCTAATGCTTTCCTCTTCTATCTTTACTGTCACACTTAACCCTTCATCCATCACAAGCTTACTACCTCCCTCCACCTAATCAAAAACTCTCGAATCACGTGTCAACCCTCGAATCTACAATTAAGATCAGAGTATTTTGGGCACTAGAGTATAATTTAGTATGTGATAAATGGTACACTAAGCTTAGCTTTTAGGGAGTGAAAATGGTGGTTTTGTGTATTGTGAATGAAGAGTTAAAAACACTTCTTAAGTAAGTTTTATGTTTGTGTTTGTATTTGTATATATAAAGGAAAGAGGCAAATGGAAAGTTCTAGATAAACACGTCTTGTAAAGAGAAAGACAGAAGGGTTTGGATTCTTCTGTCAGCTTTTTCTTGGTAGTTTCTTACAAGGTCAAAGGTGTGGGGTACTCAAAATATCTCATATAGTGTCAGAAGGTCTAGAAAGTTCTCAAGATTTTTTGCAGCTAATGAGTATAGTTTAGTTGTACAGTACACGTTGGTTCACTTCCCTTCTTTAAGGTTGGGCCTCAAATTGAAGACAAACATTTTGGTTTCAGATGGATCTGATTGGTCGATAGTGGTTTAGACGAGGACCAAAGTTTTAGCCATGGAGGCCCAAGCAAGGACAATTTGTCATTGGAGTCTAGTCCATATTCGATGCACTCGGGCATGCTTTTCAAATTAGTTGGAGGTCGAAGCTAAGTACAACGCAGATATAATATATAACTTAATCTACTGAGCTTCGTGTCCATTTATAGTTGGTGTCGCCTCGTTTGTCTCACCATCGTCGTCACCGGCAATGGTGTTATTTGAGTCGGCATCCCTATTTACCGTTAAAATTAGGGTTTGTGTTATTGGGCTTTGAGTTATAGGCTCAATCCCTTATCTTTTGTTTCAATTTGTTAGAGTTAAGTTTCGTCGTGGGCCTGTGTTTGTATTTGTTTTCTTTTTTTTGAACCGTAGTATTTTGATCATTTTATTATATCTTTTTTGTGTTATATTAATATAAATATCTTTTTGACCGAAAAAAAAAACTTTGATAGGTTAAAAATATCTCTACAAGTAAAGAATACTTTAGTGAAGTTAATCTTTTTGTTTTTGTTTTTTTCAGCGATGTTTCTTGGCAATCTCCTAATACGTTGGACTTCGTATTTCTCGGACGCTCCACCAGTACAATTAAAAACTTTCGAATGTGATGATGACTTATTAAAGTAACATATAGTCTCGTACTCATCCTTTGGAATAAGTCAGCTATGACGTTTTGTGTTTATTAATCATAAACTTGGATGGAATACGATTGACAAAGACGCATATTTAGGGGATAATTCACCATTTTATTATTTTCCAATAAAGATAAAAATTAATGAGGTAGACTTTTTACAATATGTACACAGGTAGGCAGAAAGGGCCAAAAATTTGTTAACGAACCAATATAATTTGTTTCCCGATAAACATATTCCACTCAACATCGTGTTTAATTAACGAGTTGTTGACTGAAGTAGATCCCTTTGAAAGTTTTACGACTTGATAATCCATTTCCATTACAAGCTGGCACCGGACTCCTAACTCATCTCTCTAAACAATCCTTCTTTTATAGTCATGAGCTCTGCCTTGTTATTAGACTTCAATCCAGATTAATGGAGAATCCCATGATATGACGACCAAAATATGGCTTATAAGTCATAAGTGGATTTTCTTTTCATAATTAACAATACAATAAACCTATTGTTATTTTTTATCTTTTCTTTTGTTCTCTTTGTTAGTTTTTATCTAATGTCATATTATTTGTAGATCTTCAGTCATTGAGGGATTCTTTGAAAAAGAAAATTTATCTATTTAATATTATAAGAGAACAATCATTATGTCACATATCAACAAAAGAGTATCTTTCCAGGAATAACTATATCATGTCACGTGTAAACATTATAAACATCCCGAATTTTGAAATGATTTTTACAAGTTATACGCCAATAAGATTCATTTTACCAAAATAGGCAAAAAAAAAAAAAACTCTTTGGTTATAATATTAGATGTAGTACTAGTCTTATGCCCGTGCATCACACGAGTATAATGTGAATACACTAAAAATATGTAAAATGATACCAATTTCTTCAACTATATAACCACATTATCAAAAGATTATAATATGTACCTACTATAAATACTATACCATTACATAAAATAATTAAATAAAATAAATACATATATGGTTGTAAGCACCGTTTACAAAGATCAAACCTTTCAAAAGATACATGTATCTTCTTCTTTTAAATTGTTGGCTCTGTAAAATTCACGTCATACTGTCTTAATTTGACCTTTTGTTATTATTCCTTGCACAAATGATATGCTTATAAAACCATTATGAAGTTTAAAGAATCCAATATCATGCATTACACAAAAACCTATTATTTGAGTATTTGACCATGAATAACATGATTATATACTTCTATCACTCATGGCTCTATAATGAGTTAAAATTAATACAACTTTCATGTTATCGCTTTCGCTTCGCAAACCTGTCTCAGTAATTTGGAATACACTAATAATATTTAAAATTGATAAAATTATTCGACAAAAAAGTATATATAAAAAATTAAACTTCGATCTAAAATTATGTTATCAATAGCTATGAAAGTAATTCAGTTTCTGGAGTTCTCATTTATAAAAATCTAAAATAGAACTCTCGATACAAATAAACAAAGAACACGGTGAAGAAAACTTTGGAAGATGTTTGATCTCTATTTTGGCATACTTTCGAAATAAAGTACCTCCCATGTCTTTCATGAAAAATTCTTCTCGGATGAATCTGCTTGAACACGAATCTTATATCAAATCATGTCATTTTATGCACTAATGAATAATGATGTTAGATTATGCATCATATATGGAAGTTTGAATGATGTATAAAACTTAATAGCACATTGATAATAACCTTCAATACTAACTGAATTGTTAACCATAGATTCTTATTCTTGAATAAAACAATTATAAGTACATAAAAATATTAGGTTATTGCAGATACCTGAATAAGATACATAAGTCGATAATATTTTTAATTGCAAAAATCTGAGAAAAAAAACCGGAAGATGGCACCCAAAACATTCGGTCTTGCAACACTTGCATCTAGTATAAGAAAATTTTGATTTTGTTCTTGGCGATAATAAATATATTAAACAAAATAAAAAGAAAATCAAGAGTAAATAACAATATAAAAATAAATTCAACAAACACAATAATAAGAATGACAATTTTTGTTAATACTAATTCTCCCATACAATCGGGATGCTTAATTTGATTAGAGTCAAATTAAATATATTGATATTTGTAAAGATGAGAGAAATCCAAGTATTCATAAATAGTTTCATACATTCATCATTTAAAATACCTCTGAATAAAGTTATACCATTTTTAATGTCATTATTTGAATAGACAAATAAAGAATTTAGATTGTGTTCAAGACATTGGTAAGATAAATCAGATTGAACTACCATTTTCTTTCGCAAACAGTTTTCTAACATTATATGATTCCTCCTAATTCTTGCTTCTATCTTGCTTCATTGATCCCTATTTGTGAATTATCCACAATCAAAAGTGAAATATAAAATAGTAAAATATATTATCCTAATGATAATATTAAATATTAAAATGTTAACAACAATGAAAATTGAAAAGAAAAAATCTTCTTATAATGAAATTATATATACCAAATAAATTGTATTCCATGAAACTCACATATAAAATTTATTTAGCTCCATTTAAAAAAAGAACAAACAAAAATCGTAAGATAGAAATATATTAACATAATAATGGATGAGCTTTTAAAATATTACTTAAGGGAAAAACTTGGATAAAATTGGGAGGATTGCATTATCTATCCCAAACTATATGTAGAATATTGACTAACTCTAAACTACTCTATTATTCTTTGTCTCTTATTGTGGATGGATAAAGGATGAGTTTAACTATCACATTCAAGCAAGGGATTGTATGAACTTTCAATTTGATTGTTGAATTACAAATAATGATTTTCAAACTCAGTATACTGTTTCAATGCACAATATTAGAAAATGTGTGATATAGAATTTTATAAATTAACACAGTTAGTTCCATTGTGGTTATCAATTATTTCAACATTTGAAGTGTTACAACAAATTGCAGAATGAGTTTTGCAATTTTCAGGAACACGGTGCATATTAAAACTATAATCGTTTGTCCTATTTGAAAAGGATCACATTACTTCTGTCAGTGCATGCATTGCAAAAGTTACAATTAACAATATGAACAACGTTTGTTGAATACAAAAGGAACAATAATTCTATTATTGGATATTTAAAATTATCATTATTAATATTCATGATTGTATATCTATCATTTCCCATGGAGCCACTCATTACGGAATTCCTCTTTATGCACCTCTTAGTAACATGATATCCTAATCTTAGTTGGTCAAATCTATCGATTTTGTTGCAATGGAACCTGTAAAAAGAATAACAATAATAAGAATACTAAATCAAAATGCACTAAAGGAAAGTAAAAGTTTTACTACACGAACCAATTGAAATGTAGTGATAGTTTTACAACGAAATTTATAAATATTTAAGAATCAAATATTGTTTGAAGAGATGTTCAAAATTGAAGTTAGTGTCTTTATAAGGAAGAGTTTTTATTCCATCATTCTTTTATAACTTTAATCATGTAATGTATTATTAGATTTATTAGCCATGATACACCATATTTTTAGTGTATTCACATAATATTAGTATTCTCTCCATCTATTACTTCATCCATACCTTCTTGAAAGGAGTGATACACAAACTTAAACTCAGCTTCTCCACAGTAGTTTCAAAACAAAATTAATAATAATTAATAGGATATAAAAACGATGTCATTATATCAGCAATCATCTTATCTACAATGTTTGCGAAATTCAGATCTATTAGTATAAGATATGTTAACAAAAACAAAAACAAAAAAACAAAATATGCAAGCAATAAGTTATTTAACATATGGAAAATAAAAAGTAAGATGAAGATGTAAAAAGTGTCATATGTCATTTTAATAAAAAAATGTCATAAAAACTAACATGAAGATGAAGATGTAAAAAGTAAGATAAAAATTAAAAACAAAATTTTACCACCTAAATTTATTTCATTTCAATATTATCTACCTATAAAAAGTGTCATATGTCATTTAACACATAAAAAATAAAAGATGAAGATAAATACGAATCAAATATTTATAGTTTTTGAATAAAAGTAAGATTCCTTTTTTTGGTTAGGAGGGGCCATTATTGGCTTCCACGTGGCATGATGGATGTTCTCAAACGGCATTGTCATTTAAAAATTGAACGTGGAATTCTTTTTGCTTATTTATGATTTTTAAAAAAAAAAATTGATTTGTAATATATGAATTAAATATTCTACATTAATCAAATTGTAGTAAATATTGACTAACTCCTAATTGTCCTACTATTCTATATCTCCCTTATTGTGGATGAATAAATTAGGACTCTAGCTATCCTATTCAAGCAAGGGACTATATGAACTTTCAATTGATTCTTGAACTACAAATAGTGATTTTCAAACTCAGTACATTATCTCAATATTGGGTATTAGAAAATGTGTGATTTAGAAATTAGATAAATAAATTAACAAAATTAGATCGATGACCTAAGTCAACGCAATTCCATTGTGGTTATTTACCATGTTTGGAGGAATATTTTCAACATTTAAAATATATTGTAAAATGAGTTGTCCCATTTTTCTAGGCTACATTGCTTATTAAAATTGTAATTATTCATCCTATTTTAAGAGGATCTCGCATCTCTTATCCTTACAGGTATCGTTAAAGTTATAATTATCAATGTGAACAACATTCGTTTGCTGAACATGAAAAATAAAACTCTATTATTGGATGTTTAAAGTTACCATTATTAATATCCATGAGTGTATATCTATAACCCATCAAGATTAGTGCATTTAATTCGTTATTCAGTAGACCCTTTGAAATGATTAGGTATATAAAAAGTAATATTAATTCTTTTCTTTTTTTGGTTTCATGGAAAATTTATTGGTTTTTGAAAAGATTATTTCAAAAACATTCTTCGAAAAGATCGATAGAGTCGGCAATATTATTATAAAATGTCAAAATAAAGTACAAAAATAACTTTGTAGTGGATCATAAAATATCACATGTTATATACATCACCAAATAACAAAAATAGAACAAAATCAATAAATGACTCTTGACGACTAATCATTCTCTTCCTTAACCATCTTTCTTGTTTTAGTAGGATACATCTCAAAATCCAACTTTAACATTCCCTCTATCTATTGATTATCCTAAACCTTCTTGAAAGGCATGACACACAAACTTAGACCCCCAACAACATTATTTTCAAAGCATTGGGATATTACACCAATTTTATGCAACAACAAAAAATTAACATCGATAAGTAAAAATAATAAGGAAACAAAATCAGTATTAGTAATAATCAATGGGATATGAAACCAATTTCACTGTTGTTATATCAACAATCATCTTATTAGAAATGTTTGTGGAACTTGATCCAATTGCATTAACATCAAATATCTTCAAAAAAATAAAAATAACATAAATGAGCAATAAAATAATTAAAAATTAAATACCAATAACTTGAAGTTATTGAATAAAGAGACCCTAAGATTTATTTTATGAGCAACTAAATCACCTATTTTACAAATGTAGAAGACAAAAACTAAGTTATAAGAGTTGGATCATCAGTCGTCTTATATTGGTTGACATCACTGACTCTAACTTTAATCTATAAAAAAAAAACTGTAACAAATAATGACAAAAAGATAATATAAATTTTGTTCTGAGCCGAATAAATAACTTTGTAAAACCATGAAGATATGTGAAGTTTTTACTCTATTCATGTATACCATCTTTATTTGTAACCAATTTTTTTTTTTTTTTTGCTAAGTATGTTTGTGACCAAAATTATACATCTCAAAATAGCAACAAATTTATTTAAACACACTAAAGAAAGAAAACATATAAAAAAATGACACCCTAAAGAAAGAAAACAGTTTTTGTCAACTCATCATGCTCAATAAAATGAAAAACACGTAAAATACCAAAGGACATGCTCAATGAAATGAATAACACGTAAAATGCCAAAGGACAGAACTTGCCTCTGGAACTGTTCCGTATCAATGAACTTCAAGAAAGAGCTGTTATCAAATAAAAAAAAAAGATGAAAAAGTCATAATTGCTCCTTTCACACATAATATAAAATAATAATAACATCTAAACAACAAGCTAGTAAAAGAACTGCATAAGATATAATTTAAAGACACAGTCAACAGTAAAATTGATATTAGACCTAATTTTAAAGAAGAAATAACCTGATTTTAAAGGATGAATGCATAGCAACAACGATATATATATAAAAAAAATGTAGCTCTTAAAAATTCACACTGATGTCATTTTACTTATCTAACTCTTTAAAAACGTGTATAAAGTCTGGACTTCTACAGATAGAGATAAAGGAGTTTAAATAAAGTTGAGAAAAACGACACAAATTTATGATATAATTTATTTAATAAATCAAAAGGTGTTTATAATTTAATTTAATTTATAATAATAATTTAATTTATGATATAATTTAATTTAATTTACATGTGGCATGATGGTATTTATTGGTGGGATGCTCTTGAAATTGACATGTGGCAAGATGATTGTTCTCTTATAATATTAATAGATTAACCAAATCAGAATATCTTTTAAATTGATATCCATGGTATATTAACAATCTATCTTATCTTCATTTAAATTTCTTTATCTGTAGAAGTCCTTATTTTATACATATATAAGAAATTAGATAAATAAAAATGCCTAATGTGAATTTATATGGGATGCAGTATTTTTTTTTCTCATTCAAGTGTTGCGATGCATTCATATATTCAAAATTAGGTTATTTTCCCTTCTCTATTTAATTATTTTTAATGAGGTTCATTTAATTTAGCTTGATTTGTGGTATTCTCATCGATAAGTACATGTATCATTTTCTTTCCGTAGATACATGCAAAATTGTTACTTTTACTACGAAATGTATAACACATTGATAACTGTTGATTTAAATAATTGTTTAATGTATAATGCATTATCTATTGTTTGGGGAGCGCTTTACACGCTATTTAGACAAAAGGTTTATTTCGTGTATTTGTTTAGGCATGCTCTTATAAATAAATTTTTGTCTTCTGCATTTGTAAAATAGGTGATTTAGTTGTTTATAAAATATATCTTAATTAAGGTCTTTTTGTTCAATGACTCCAAGTTATTGTTATTTAATTTTTAACTAATTTATTGCTCATTCATTTTATTTTTATTTTTTGTCAAGATATTTGATATTTATGCAATTGGATCAAGTTCTATAAACATTGCTAGCAAGATGATTGTTAATATAATAACTAGAAATGACAACAGTTCGGTTAACCGCGAAATTTAAAAAAATCGAAACCAAAAACCATTTAGCATAACCTAAACCCGAAACCGAAATTGAAAACTGATAGTTTTAAAAATCATTATCTAAATCCAAAACAGACAAGTATGAAAAAAAAATCACGGATAACCAAAACTGAAACCAATAACTTAAAAAATAATTTAAATAAAAAATTAGTCCAAAACTACGTCAAAAATATTAATTTAAATGTTTTAAAAAATCTAAAAATAAAATAAACCAAAATCCATATATCATAAGACAATAAAATTAAACCTATACTACACCATTGTAAATATTTAAATCTAACAGAACTAAAAATGAGAAAATGAGAAAATGTTTAAAATTAAAATTCATACTAAAAGCATCCACCAAAAATTTGTAAAACACAACTCCCACATTGCACAGTCAACATTATCACTACATGTATGAACAACGTGTGGTACGTTTGTATGAGAAAAAAGGGCATGCAGGAGGGGCTTTTCCTTACCTTTGCACTTGGAGAGGCTGCTGTGCATTGAAGTGAAAAGGAAAGAGTAAAAATCAGTATGAATAATAGATCTTTGACTTAGATTTTTTTTTTCTAATAAAAAAAGGGATACCGAAAACTTGTTGATAAACATGTTAAGAGTCTATAAGGCCATATGTGAGACCTTTCTTTGGGCAAGGACACGAATAAGAGAAAAGCATTCAACTACCCAGAAGAAAGAAAGGACTAAAAATGAGCTGAACATTGACCAAAGAAAAGAGAAATGAGTTGCAGGTTGGTGCTTACCAAAAAAAAAAAAAAAGTAGTTGAATTTTTTAGAGTTAATTCCATTAAACATTTTTAATATTCATCTTCAACTCTATCATTTAATTTTGATCCAAATCAAAACTAACAATATCAGTAAATGTCACATTTAATCCCTATTGTTGGAGAAAAGTTTTAATTTGGTCCTTATTATTTAAAATTTCTCAATTTCATCCTTATTGTTTTTCCAAAAATTTTAATTTCGTCACTATTATTTTTAAAAAGTTTTAATTTTGTCCCTATTATTTGTCTAAAGGTTCAAATTCATCCATATTGTTTAAAATTAGTCAATTTATTCTCTATTATTTTCTAAAAAAATTCAAATTCGTCCCTATTATTTCTCAAAAAATTTCAATTTAACCCTTGAATAATAGAGACGAATTTGAAATTTTAGGAAAATATTAAAGATGGAATTGAAACTTTTAAGAAAATAATAGGGGCGAAATTAAAACTTTTGAGAAACAATAGAGACAAAATTGAAACTTTTAAAAAATAATAGAGATAAATTTGAATTAAATAATAGGGACCAAATTCAAACTTTTGAAAAAATAATAGGGATGAAATTCAAAAATTTTAAATAATAGGGATAAAATTAATTTTTTTTTAAAACATAGGGACTAAATGTGATATTTTCCCTATATATATATTCATGTATGTGTATTTGTGTGAGCCATGTGTTTGTGTAATTTTATGTGTTCTATGTATATTGTGCGAAGTAGGAGGACAAGACAAACAAGAAAAAGGTAAACAAGGAGAAAAAAAGAAAAAAAAATAGATATAATAGGAAGCTTACTGATATTGTTGGTTTTGACTTTGATCAATGGATAACAAGTGGTCAAAATAAAATGATAGAGTTAAAAATATCTCTTAATTTAAAGAATACAACTTCTTGGCATACGCTAGACTTGGTATTAGTCGGACACTCTTCATATACGTTAAACACTTTCGAATAGGCTAATTTTGATTCACACCCCTTTGATTTTCAAAAAATAAGAGTTAGATCCCATGAGTTTTAAGAAATTTGACTCACACCCCTTCTATTAGAAAATTGTTAATTGTTAAATTTTCCAGCTATAAAAGGATAAAATGGTCGTTTTACATATAATAGCCAAAAAAACCTAAATCATTAGTTAGTGGGAACTGAGGTGCATTATGATCGTGACATGTGTTCAAATTAAACAAAAGAGATGTTGACACGTGTGCATACTTAAGCAAAAAACCACAAACAGATATTTGTTTCCTTCTTTCTTCACTTCTCTCAAACGTGCTTCATCTGTATCTCCCTGCAACTCTTCTTTTTTTTTTTTGGTCAGATCTCTTCAACTCTCCCTATCTCTCAATTTCCTTCTTTCTTCACTTATCTCAAACTCTGCAAATCATTTAATTTCAAAAGCAAAAAAAAAGGTAAGCACCCATTTTCATGCCTTAATTTCATACGATTTACTACCTTGTATAATTTTGGACATGTTTTTCTTAGGTTTTTTATTTTGTATTTTGATTTTACCCATATTTTGTTTGATTAAGCTACTTTTTTATTTTTTTTTTTTGTTCTGCTGAGCGTTTATTTCAGTTTTTTTTTTTTTTTGGAAAAGAATACTAGTATTTTGTTTAATCTAGTCAATGCTATTTTTTTCTGAATTCTTTTATTTCTTTTCATGGGAGTCGTCTGAAGTCAAGGTTGGCAAAAATAAGAAACAACCCAGACTATGAGGAGATCAAAAAGTTAAGAGTTTTCTTTTATCAGAAAATACATGAATATATATCGGAGTTCAGAACTGGCATTGAAGAGATCGCCAAATTGAGGAATTCTGAGATAGTAGGAAGATAACATCTAGTTAATTTTATGGATTAGAAGCTCTGTGTGATAGCTTTTCTACTTTGTTGTTGCTCAAATGAAAATCTCATCAATTTTATAGAAAAAATGCTTTCCGTAATTGTTTCTTTTTTTTTTTTGTTAAAATTTATGCGAGATTTAGTGATTGCTAACGACAAAAAAAGAAAAGAAAAGAGAACTCACATGCTTGGGAGTGGTTGAAACTTTGTTATTGAAAACACGATTTATGATGCCATTTTGTATAAAAATCATACAAAGCATAGAAAAATGACCCAAAAAAAAAAAGATACAAAGCATAGAATTGGTTAAAATACTAGGACGGAATTTCCACCACTTCTGTTTGACATGCAAATTTAGTTGCTTTGGTAAAGTAAGGGCATAATTGTTTTTTACCAACATTTAAACAGAAAAATGAATTATTTTTTAACAAAAAGGGTCTGAGTCATAATTTTTAAAAAGTGTGGGGTCTGAATCACATTTACTGAAAGTACAGGGAGTCTCATTCAAAATTACCCCTTTCGAATATGATGATGACTTATTAAAGTAACATATAGTCCCGTAGTCATCCTTTTGGATAAGTCAACTATGACATTTTGTGCTTGACCAAAAAAAAAAAACCTATGACATTTTGTGTTTATTTTTACTAAAATGTAAAAGACTAATCACCGGTAAAGTAATTAAAAACTTGGATGGAATATGATTGACAATCACATGTTTTCAGGGGATTTCTCACCCTTTAATAATTTTTTTAATAAAGTTAAGAAGTATACTTTTTTCAATATGAACACTAACAGGTAGAGAGAATCAAAAGTTTGTTAATGAGTCAATACAATTTGTTTCCCGATAAACATATTTCACTCAAGATCACGTGTTTGGTTGGGATATCTCACCCTTTAATAATTTTTTTAATAAAGTTAAGAAGTATACTTTTTTCAATATGAACACTAACAGGTAGAGAGAATCAAAAGTTTGTTAATGAGTCAATACAATTTGTTTCTCGATAAACATATTTTACTCAAGATCGTGTTTGATTGGGAAGGCCTTTTTACAATTATCAATGAAGAATCTTAAATCCATTTCTATTACAAGGCAGTGAACTCCTAACTCAACGCTCTAAACAATCCTTCTCTTGTAGTCATGAGCTCTGCCTTATTATTAGACTTCAATCCAGATTAATGGAGAATCCCATGATATGACGACCAAAATATGACTTATAAGTGGGTTTTCTTTTCATAATTAACAATACAACAAACCTATTGTTATTTTTTTATCTTTTCTTTTGTTCATTTTGTTAGTTTTTATCTAATGTCATGTTATTTGTAGATCTTCAGTCATCGAGGGATTCTTTGAAAAAGAAAATTTTTAAAAGAAAGTTATAATTCCAATCAACTATGTTATATACACATGCATGTACTATGGTTGCATAAAAGTAGGATGTTGCAAAATAATGATGTTAATCTTTTTTCAGCTTGAACCAAGAATTATCTCTTAATTTTTGAAGAGTCTGCTTACTCGCACCTCCATTAATCTGTTCCCTTGATTTATGGAGTTTTAGTAAATATAATTGTTGGGTCCAGGAACTAATTGCCGAAACGAGATTTCAATTAAAAGTTACAATGCATAGTTATACATAGGGATGACGATAAGTAGGGCTTGAACCAGACTCCGATGGGTATTCGATTCGATTATAAACTCATTTATAAAACCTATGGAGTATCCGTTAGGGTTTAATTTTATAAGTAGTTACCTATAGATAGTCCGATAGGGTTTGATAATAGCAATTAAAAGAAAAATCGAAACCTGAACATTCGATTATTAATTTTAGTAATAAATAAATAATTTTTATATATTTATATACATGCACATATAATATAATGCTA
Source organism: Ehretia macrophylla (assembly GCA_037974665.1). Lineage (NCBI taxonomy): Eukaryota > Viridiplantae > Streptophyta > Magnoliopsida > Boraginales > Ehretiaceae > Ehretia > Ehretia macrophylla. The sequence continues at coordinate 61,869,266 of CM075773.1, forward strand.
TTTTATATTCTTTTATGGAAGTATGATAACAGTAGAAAGATTTTGTTGAATGCTTCTATTATATTTATATTGATTTAAGCTTGTTTATGGACAAGAGTTTTAATTTTTTATTTTAGTTTTAATGAGATTGGTCATTTATTTATGGACCAATGTCGCAGTATGTTGTTTGTTTTGGATTTTATCATCTTTTCTTTTATTAAATTGTTTTCATTCTATTTTTTAGGTCTTCTTAACATTTAAATTTTATTTTTATAATTTAATTTTAAATGTGTATTTATTTTAATTGCTTTTAAAAATATGTTTAGGACTATTTTTTCCAAAAAAATTATTCATTAACAGGTCGGGTGTCTGTGGATTTTTAAATGCTTATCGAGTTCGGATTTAGTAATCAAAATTTAAACCCATTGGGTATCCACTACGAGTTTGAAAAATTAAATTCGATTTGAATTTGATTTTATAAATTTTAGTGGGTATCCGACCCATTGTCATTCCTAATTATTCAAAATTATATTATTAATTGTATGATGTAGCATTACAAACTGAAAGAAAAGGTCCAATAGTAAGCAAAATGAACTTTGATACTGACAATATATGTATAATTTGCGTTACAGATTTGAAATAACAAGAATCAACAGTAAATTAAGATGAACTTTGATACCAAAAGAAAAAAAGAAAAAAAACTTGAATATAAGATATTGCTAAAATAAGTAAAAGAAATAATCAGAATAATGAACAGAAATCCAAATTGAAGTTAGGATCGAAACTCGAGTTTGACTTAGGCTCCGTTTGTTTGCTGTAAAATATTTTACCGGAAAACATTTTTCGGATTTTATGGTGTTTGGTAACACTGAAAAATTGGTCAACCGGAAAATGTTTTCCAGTCAAAATTGCGGCTGGTTTTTCTTAATTTTACGGTGTTTGGTAACACCGAAAAATTGGTCAATCGTAAAATATTTTCCTGACAACAATTGTGCCTAATACAAAATTATGTAAAATGTTTTCATGTCCTTTGGGATAAGAAATCATTATACCGAACTTAACGTACATCCAAACACCAGAAAATATTTTTCAGTATTCTATTTTTCAGTAAAATATTTTCCCTCAATAAGTTATTTTACGGCAAACAAACAGAGCCATGTAAAATATTTTATTTTTTAGAAAAACACTTTCTACAGAAAATATTTTACATAAGCAAGTTATTTTACGACAAACAAACGGAGCCTTAATATCTTTCCAATTTTAATACTCCGTATTAGTGCTAATGTCTCTTCACGTTATTACTTCAAGTTCTTTTTTTTTTTTTTGTCATTTCTATCACTGTTAGTGAAACGGGCTTTTCTTACACGAGAATATATAATTTTGGGTTAATTTTTCGCATGTTCACATTATTATTGACGTATAGACGTTACGTACGTGTGAGATTCACACCTCACATTCACACCGGACGTTTTAAAAGGTCCACGGTTTCAAGTTTTTTCCTGTAGTTTTCCCTTCAAATAATGAGAATCAGGACAGGAGCTACACTGCGATTTCAACGGCCCCTACCTATAGTGTTATTTCCTTTTGGTGATCAGCTATGTTGTGCTTTTTGTAGTTAGAAGGTTAGAGAAGTACCACCTATTCTCATTGCCTATCGTAGCGTTTCACTTAATAAAAGACTACATCATAAAGCAACGTCCTTCTTTCACTCTTCTCCACAACCTTTTTTTATTTATTATTATTTATTTATTGAAGAGAGATTTAAATCGTAATACACATTCTAAAAGATGTTACATACGAGAATTGATTTTACAATCTTTCATACTAACAACGAAGGGCATACCATTAGACCAAAAGCCTGTTGGTTTGTCCGCAACCTTTTGCTCTATCAGCCAAAAAGAAGAAACAATGTTCAAAAGGTTTTGTGCTAATTTTTTCCTTGACCTCAATTTTTTAACAATGAGAGTGACGAAAGACTTGATCAGAATCTGACTTAATAATTAGTTGGTATTAGTTGGAGTACTTCAAAAATTATTATAATAGTATCGAAATTTATGATTTATCCATGTGAGAAGATCTCTTAGCCTTACGAAAGGCACTTCCAACAGCTGTAGGAAAACCTGTGGTTAGATTGAATCCTTTGCCCTGAAAATTCCCTTGCATTGTCTAAGATCTTCTTTCACATGTGATCTATGACTAATGATATAATTGTCAAAAAACACAATGACGTGGTAGAAGAAACAGTGAATTTAAGATAGTTGCATATTAGAGTCAATGACTGAAACAATAATCAGAAATAAGATTGGATCGAATATGAATAGATAAAATTGAATTAATGCCCCAACTATGATAAGAGATCTAAGTTTTCGTGCTAAAACTATTTGGTATTAAGCAAAGTAGGTAAAGAACTTATGTATTATTCTTGAAAATTTATGTCCCTATCTAATCCATCGAAGTTAATTTTCCTATATTAGTTTCTTGAAGTCTAATTGTTCAAAAGTGTAAAGCTTTTTTCTGCATGAGCTTATTAATAGAGAGGGCAATGGGTAAAGTTTAAACTCAAATTTAATGGGTATTCAACCCGATTAAAAATTCATTTACGAGATCAATAGGGTATCCGTTAGCGTATAGTTTTATAAGTGATTACCGACGGATAGTATGATAAGGTTTAGTAATAGCAATTAAAAAAACTTAAACCCGGAAATCCGATTATAAATTTAGTAAAAAAATAAAAAAAAATAAAAAGATTTATATATAATATAATGTTTAAGAAAAAAAAAATTTGTTGGAAGTATGATAACTTTTCAGTAGAAACTTTTTGTTGAATGCTTTTATTATTCATAGCCCTAATGACATCTTTGGATTCTCTTACTTTAAAGAGATAGATCCTCATTTTTCACTCCGGGCTGGTTAAACCAAACGCAAAAAGCAAATAAGAGGTATCATAAAAAATTAAGACAACCAAAATCTACACTCCTCCGATGTTTAGACTGGTTTAACCAATTTTGGTTTTACTTTACAGTTTTAATATTATTAATATTAGGAGAGAAATTAACTATGGTGAAATGATGATACACATTGGCGGAGGCACATGCTGTGCAGCCCTTACTGACTTATAAAAATTGTTAAAATTTTTATGTATTTTTTTAAAAAAAGTTAAATATCTATGTATTTTTAGTTAAAAAAATTAATTAGCCCTCACTGAAAAATAAAAGTACTTGTATAGTATAAAAATTATGGATTTTAGCCCCCACTGACCCATAAAAATGTTAAAATTTCTATATATTTTTTGAAAAAAAAAATAGATATCTATGTATTTTTAGTTTAAAAAAAATTAATTAGTCCTCACTGAAAAATAAAAGTACATGTATAGTTCATAAATTATGGATTTTTGCCCCCACTGGCCCATAAAAACTTTAAAATTTCTATGTATTTTTTGAAAAAAAATTAAATATCTATACATTTTTAGTTAAAAAAATTAATTAACCCCACTAAAAAAAATATTCGTATAGTTCAAAAATTATGAATTTTAGCCCCTACTGACAAGAAACCCTAGCTCCGCCCCTGATGATACAATTATTTAATCTTTATAATCAATAGTCGTGATTTAATAATCTTTTTCATAACATTATAACATTACGAAGGATCCAAAACAATCGAAATTACTTGTTTTGAAATTATTTAATTTAATTTGCTGTCTCGGAAAGAAAAAATACTTTTCTGTTTTGGTCTTTATGACATTTACTCACAGAAAGAAATAATGGCAGCGACCTTCGCCATCGTAATTTAACTCATTTGTCCATGCAGAGTACAAACGGTATGCATTAATGGTGACCCCTACCTACTAAAAATGGCAGGTGAATTAAATTAAGGGTGACCCCTACCTACTAAAAATGGCAGTTGTGGCATGCATTTGATCAGAAAAATCCAAAATGTGATAAATGACATCGTACCTGGTCCAATGAGTTGTACCTTTTTGTGTAATCCCATTTATGATGAAATCACATATGTGGTCACTTGGGGCTTGTGTTCCAATCATTAATTTCAACACAAGTACAGAGCTCTCTCCCGTGGCGGATTTAAGCACCGAAGTTTAGAAAGTGCACTATAATGATCGAGTTAGAAACTTATAAAAATATATAATATTAATATAGTAATAACATTTTAACATACAAAAAAGACATAAATAAATTACCATAGTAATCGTAAATGAGAAAGTAACTTTAATAATTGTACACAGGATTGTTGAATATTCAACTTATTGTCGAAATTATTAAATGAATCTCTAAGTGACCAAACAATCATTCATTCAAGCATCGTCGTTCGATTACGCTGTTGATTCTTTACAAATTTCATTGCATAAAATAGTCTTTCATGCTATACTCAACAAATAATACATAAATTACAAATTAAGATTAAAAAGGTCCAACTATAACATATTCTTATAAATTATAAAGAGTGATTAATTATTATGTGCTATACGGTGGATTTTTGTAGTTTTCCTGGAAAATAAAAGGTAAGATTATTCAGGGTGTATTTTTCAGAACAAAAAAATGCTTCTCTGAATTGTTATTTTTCCTGAAAATAACAAAATAAATTAGTTTGTAGGCCATTAATTGTTGTATTTGGAGAAACAAAAAAAGAAAAAACTTGAATCTTTTTAAAGAATTAGTAATTCATGCATCACGAACCCTGTCATTGAGTTCTTGATCAAAAAGTTCTTCGAAAATATGAAGCGTCATAGTTAGAGACAATTTGTTTTTGTTCTACAAGAGTTCTTGTTGATGGGTCTTCAAAATTATATTATCCTTCAGAGAATTAGTTTGGAAGTCTTTCTACAAACATATTGGAAAAAAACACTATACTTAGCGTACATGGACTACTCTTTATCCAGGGTGTGCACAGGCAAAGAGTGGCCCCGCCACTGGCTCTCCCACAACTTTAAATTCCCTTATATTATAAAATATTATGAAAGAGATCGAAAAATTGTGAATTATTCTAATTATTACATTATAATTATGTGAGATCGATAGTTCGAGATCTCTTGTTTTAATTTTTATTTTGGTATATCTCTTGTTTTAAGTTCTATCATTGTACTTGTGCTAAAATTTTCCACAAGATTTTTTATGTACTAAATACAAAAGATCATTTCAGTGTAAGAAGAATGAAAGGTCAGGACCATACGGTGAAAATCTTACCTTACCTTATAAATCTTTAGTGAAATTTAGTATATAAACTGGTCGGATACTTCATCCTTTAGGGGAAAATGGAGGGGAAAGGAGAAAACAACCGACATAGATTGAGACTATGATATCACATATATAAGAGCCCACTCAACAGGCTGTATTACCTTAGCCTGACTAGGCTATGCTTCACCCTCTCAATATATCAACGTACATATTGCACCAGGACAAGGATGATAGATATAGCTTTTTTGGTCAAAGATAGGTACAGAGGTAACTGCTGCAAAATACTTTAGAATTTTTTTATGAAAAAGCTTGCGTCTGTTATGAACGTCCATCAGGCTATCACACTAATATGGGATTCACAGTATGTCGGTCTCACTTAGTGTGAGAGTCTAACACATCAGATGCAAACACTGATGGAGCTAGCTTTGTCTTAGGAATCATAGAAAATATCTTTTCTAAAAAATCCAATTGAATTATAATAATACCTGGTGTCGAGGTTAGGAATCTCGCAGTTGAGGTTGGACGGTTACGCCTACCAAACTGGACTTTTAGGTCAACTGCTTGACCTGCACAAGAAAAGAGAAAGAAAAGGCGGGGTGATGATCCAGATTTTCTCCTCATGTGTGTGAATGATTAGTATGTCTGAGTTGGTAAGGTAGCTAAAAGTATTAATGACGAGTTACCTCTTAAATGCGGGGGTAGAGCTCTATTTATACTAAATTCAGATATGACATCAATTAATGCAGTGTGCACCTTTATGTCCCATTAGGATTTTATATCCCATTAGAACAGCTTTCACAGAGGTCGGGGATTTTCTTGGGTCAGGGTAAGCTCGGGCTAGTATCCAGGTTGGGTATTAGCTGATTGCTCCAGACTTAGATCGGGTTGGCTTACCTCAGCTCGGTGCCCCTCGTTAATCCCCCCCCTTTCCCCCCGAAGTCGAGATCGAGGGGGTGAGATATGGATTTAGGAGTTATTCCTGAGCTGGAGGTTACCGACCCCAACGGGGGAAGGAGGCCACGTCAGTAAAACATGCCCCTCAAATGGCTGACACGTCACCCTGTAATTATGATAAGACGCGACGTTCGGGATTCCTGAGGCTGTTACAGTAGTTGCCTGATGTCCGAAATCCATTTCATACTTTGCTTACGAAATTTGAAGAGCTTTCAGGTCGGCAACCAGAGGGGTCGGACGTTTTAGCTCGGCAAGCGATCTGCTCGGCATATTCAGCTCGATGTTCAACTAGTTCGGGGCCAATTAGCTTGGGTCATCTTCCACAGTTAGAGCCATTAGGTACGTCCCAACTCCCTTTAGATCATTCATGTACATATATTTTCAATTCATGTACAGGATAGGGAGGTCGGGATCCGAAGATTCCTAAGCAATGGAAGTGAGATCTTATGGTGGGGACAAGAGTCCGTCGAGCTTGGAATCCACCTCAGGTGGAGGCCAAGGTGACACTAGTCCCAGCGTATCTCAAGGGTCAATGCGACGACCCGAGCCCAAAGGTAGCGATGATGATTACCAAGTCATTAGGGTTAGGCGAATGCAAGAAGAGGTCGAGGTGGATCCTTTGGCTGATCTAAGAGACTTAGGAGACAAAGAGGATGGATCCTCTTTGAACCAGTTGGAGGGGCTCAAGCTACCACAAGAGTTCTTAGTTAAAGCCTCCACGACAGAGCCAATTAAGACAGTCCCAGTGCAGGCAGTCCCACCTCGGAGCTCGGCCATAGCCAGCGGTTCATCAGGTCAGGGAAGAGGATTGAGCAGCTATTCGCCTACTGTAGGCGTGAATGCCACTCTATCGTGTAGATGGTTAATGCTAGGCTGATGAACTAGTTGGTGGATTGGAATCACAAGCTGAAGGTTCCGGGTCGGCACGACTTCGCTTGTTATCCTCCGCCCGACCACTTCACCATCTATGACTTCGCCTTTGATGTTATCTAGCTTCTGCTCCCAGGCTTTATCACAAATATACTGAATTATTTTGAGCTCAGCCTGAGTCAAATGTCTCCTAATGGTTGGGCCGTAGTTGTAGCATTCTACGGGCTTTGCATCGAGAAGGACATGGAGCCGACCCTATGCCGGTTTAGGCAATTTTTTGTTTGCAAGCCCAACCCGAAGCAGGCTAGATGGTTCCATTTCGCAGCTCGGGCAGGTAACGCCATATTCACCAAGTGGCACTCCTCCAACAAAGATTGATACAACGACTACTATTGGGTAGAGCTGGCTGTGAACCCAGGGTGCAGGAGGGATTGGAATCCCACTTTGAGGAAGAATCTGAACGATGACCCTAAGTTTTCAAACGCGGAACTCGAGGAGGTCGAAGTGCTTAGACCCGAGCCGAGGTCGCTGATAGATATTAACAACGTGCTCAAGTGGGAGAGGATCTGGGACTCCAAGTTATTCGGGAGGGAACCTGGCTTAACGAAGAAGCACCCCCACTTACTTCCTGAGCTCGAGGAGGATGAGGAGTCCAGTTCGAAAGATGGTCAGTTCATGAGATCAATGCCCGACCTCCCCATCATCTCATCTATTGTTATCATTTTCAATTGGTTCTCGATCATCTCTCACTTTTTTTTTTTTTTGCAGATATGTCAGAGGTCGGGAGGCTCGCTTACATAAAGAGGAAAAAGGCCGAGGCCAGCACCGAAGGCTCGGCTCTATCCGACCTTGGTGCTACTGCTCCTCAGGGGCAAAGGTAATGGTCCAACGACCATGGACAGAAGGTCGGTACCGAGTTATCTTCCAAGGAGGCCTCAGAGTCTATTTTGCAAAAACCGACCTTTGGGGTAGTAATCCAAGAGCCCTTGACGACCTGTCCCGACATTAGGAAAAAACCCCGACCCGAATACACAGGGAAAAGCAAAGCCACGGAGGTGGTCCATCTCGATAAGGATTATGTGGAGGCAGCCAAGATCGGGCATGACCCAACCTGGCGAAAATTCTCGTTGATCAGCTCTCCCTCGACCTGAGGACGGTTGTGGTCACGGTGAGTTGTACTCAACTATGCTTGTTTGGTTATGTTTTTCGGCTCGGCTGACCATATCTGTTGCCCCTTTATGCAGGCCGAGTCCCACGCTCTTTTTATACCCAGTTTCTTCACCAAGGCCCAAGCTTACTGCATTGAGCTCGAGCAGCGGTACATTGATGCCCTAGCTGAGCTTGAAGCTCAGAGGGAGTAAGCCTCTAAGAGGTATAAGGAGGACCCAACGGAGATCGATTGGCTGAAGAAAAAGTTCGAGGCGGAGAAATCCCGACGCCAGACGGCGGCTTAGGATGTGGCAAGCTACAAGTTGAAGAAGCGCGAGACCGAGGTGAAGTACCAAGAGCTGCTTGACCGGGTTGAACCAAATAGAGAGAAGGTGGTGGAAGCCTTCAAGTCCAGTGACGCAATTGTGAGCTGGGTGGAGAGTGAATGGGGAATAATGGCCAAGTACGCCGAGTTAGAGTACTATTTTCGAGGCCAAGTCACTGCTTGGGAGTGAACGAAGACCTTCCTTCCAGCCTCCAAGAATGACTACATCGAAGTCTTGGAGGCTCCACAGCCAGAGTTTTGGGAGGTCCCTGAGCTTCCGGTTGACCTCAAGTCCTAAGTCCAAGAGGTGATGGACTTCGTCAAGAAGGGCATGGATCAGGTCGGGGAAGAAACCGACGCAGCTGCCTTTTTGACCCCTCCTACTGCGCCTAAATAAACGTTGTAATTTTGTCCGGGTTGGGCTTTTGTAATTTGTACTTTTTTATTTTAATGAAATGAATATTTTTATGTTTATTCGCGTTTTGTCCGAGTTCCTCAAGTAAGTGGGGTTGGACTAACATAATGGACCTTTCAAATTTAAGTAATTGATTTTTATGTAAAGAACCGAGCTGGACACGATTAATGAGTTGGCATCCTAATCCGAGCTGGTTAGTTGGACAACCATATCACTGTTGCCGACCTGGACTCGTCAGTCCGAGTTAAAATTGGTCAAACTAATACTGACTAATGCTGAGCTCGAGTTTAGACCCCAAATTAGCATGATGAACCAACCTGAAGCTGGTTAGTATTGAGTTGTCCGAACTAGTAAAACGAATCAATTTGTTATTGATTAGAATCGAGCTGGAATATAGTCTAAGCTGATTTACTTGATTGTTAGCTCGTAATTAAGCGTGGCCACTTAAGCGTTAATTCAAGTTTATATTAGCTGAGGCATTTGGGCCTGAGTCGGGCCTCACGCTGGTATATAAAATTCGCTGTATTAAAATCATGTACATGGCGTATTTGGGCTCGGGGCCTTAACAAAATATTTCAGCTCGGGGGCCTTTACAAAAGATTCCGGCTCGGTGGCCTTAGACAAAATATCGTTTCAGGTATTCTGTGTGCCATGCATTCTTCAGTTGTTTCTCGTACTTGTCGTGGAGGTGGAAGGTCCCAGGTCGGACTTTTTTCACGACTTCGTACGGTTCCTCCAAAGTCGGGGAGAGCTTGTTACCCGAGCGCGGCAAAAAGATGGTCTTTTTGAGAACGAGGTCGCTAACCTTACTAGGCTTAAGCTTGACCTGCTTTGCAAAGACTCTTTGCATGACAACTTTGCTAGCCAACATCCTGATTTGAGCTTTAACTCGGAGCTCTTCAGCGAGGTCGTGCTCCTCACGGATTATGGCTCTGTTTACCCCTGGATCATGGTGGAAGGTTTTACTGGTAGGAGAACTGATATCCACCGGCAGCACTGCTTGAGTGCTGAAGGTTAGCTCAAATGGCGATTCTCCCGTTACGGAGCTGGTGGTGGTTTGTTGTGCCTATAACACTTTGGCGAGAATCGATGCCTATTGGCCTTTCGCTTCTTCCAGCATGGTTTTCAGACCCTGCAAAATGATTTAGTTAGTCCTTTCGACTTGGTCATTACTTTGAAGGTGAGCAATAGATGAAGATCTGAGGTCGATCCCAATCTCAGCACATTTGCCTCGAAAGTATGCACTCTCAAATTGATTGCCGTGGTCGGTGATGATGACCTTTAGCACCCCAAACTGGCAAATAATGTTCTTCCACAAGAAATCCCAAGCTGCATTTTTTGTGATTCTAGCAACACCCTCGGCCTTGGGCTATTTGGTGAAGTAGTCTACAGTTGCGAATGTATGCTTTTTTTGACCAATACTGGTCGGCAATGGGCCGATGATGTCTAGACCCCACTGATAAAATGGCCACAGACTTATCATCACAGTTAGGTCTACCGCCTTGACCAACAAAAAAAAAAAAAGTATACCACCGACTTCTTCTGTATCTTGGCAAACCTTTGGTAGGTATCACACTTTTTCACATATTCCTTGGCATCTTGTTCTAAGGTTGGCCAAAAATAGTCTTGCCTTAATGCTGTCCGAGCCAGAGCCTTGCCACCCAAGTGGTTTTTACATACCCTTTCATGAATTTCTCTGAGTATATAGTTTCCCTCCTCGGGCCCAACACATTTTAAGAGAGGCCAGGTGTAAGCTTTTTTGTAGAGTTGTCCAACTATTATGACAAACCTTGAGGCCTGTTTTATGAGTTTCCGAGCTGCCTTTTCATCCTCTGGGACCATACCCCCCTCCAAGTAATCCATGATTGGTCTGGTCCAATCTGGGCTTAAATTGAGCTTGGCTACGGCTTGCCTTCCCAACTGAATACTAGGTTCGGAGATTTCTTTCATATGGACTAGTGTAGGTCGGCTCTCTCCCAAGGCCAATTTAGACAGAGCATCAACCTTCATATTCTCCTCCCTCAAAATTTGCTGTATCGTAAACCTCTTAAGCCCTGAGGTCAAATCTCTAACTCTGTTGAGGTAGGCCATCATAGCATTATATTTGGCTTCGAATTCCCCTGATACCTGACTGGTAACCAATTGAGAGTCGGTGTTCAAGTCAATTGCTTGCGCCCCGAGCTGAGCCGCAATTTTTAATCCCACGATCACTGCCTCATACTCGGTCTCATTGTTTGACACCGGAAAGGCAAACTTAAGGGAGTATTGGTGTTCATGCCCAGTTGGGTCGAAGATAACCACTTCGGCTCTGCTTCCTGACTTCCCCGAGGCTCCATCCACATGGGACTTTCACACATCCTCCGGGTCATATTCTGCTCGGCCAATACACTCCACCACAAAGTCCGCAATGGCTTGGGCTTTAATAGCTGTTCTGGGTTGATAAGTGATGTCAAATTGACTCAGCTCTATTTCCCATTTCAGTAGCCTACCGGACGCCTTCGATTTGTGCATGATGGACTTCAGTGGGGCATCCGTCATGACCTTAATTGGGTGGGCATCAAAGTATGGCTTCAGCTTTCTTACAGTCGTGATAAGCATGAGGGCAAGTTTTTCTAAGGAGGAGTACCTCGCCTCTGCCCCTTGCAAGGTTTTGCTAACATTATAGACCGGTTTCTGCTCATTCTCTTCTTCGCGGACTAGTGTCGCTGCTACTGCAGCCCCCGAGCATGCCAAGTATAGTACCAGCTCCTCCCCCACCTTAGGTCAAGATAGTAGGGGTGGCGAAGCTAGATATCTTTTCAGTTATTGGAAGGCATCCTGGCATTCCTCAGTCTATTCAAAATTCTTAGGAATTTCACAATATCTTGAATAGAGGAGCACACTTGTCGGCTGGCCTGGATATGAATCTGCTCAACACTGCAACCTTGCCCGCGAGAACCTGGACGTCTTTCATATAGGTCGGCGATGCCAAGTCTACTATCGCCTGAACCTTTTCTGAGTTGGCTTCTATCCCCCGAGCTGTGACCATGAACCCCAAAACCTTCCCCACCTTGACGTCGAATGCGCACTTTTTCGGGTTTAACTCTATCCTAAAGTGCCCTATTACGACGAAGGCTTCAGCCAAGTCGGTAACATGGTCTTCCGCCTTTCTGCTCTTGACCAACAGGTCATCTACATAGATCTCCATATTTTGGCCAATTTTATTTCTGAAGGCCTTATTTACCATTTGAATCTAGGTAGCTCCAGCATTCTTGAGACCAAAGGGCATGACCTCATAGTAGTAGAGACCTTTATTAGTCATGAAGACGGTTTTCTCTTTATCTATAGGAGTCATCTTAATCTGGTTATAGCACTTGAAGGCATCTATGAAGGAGAGTAGCTCGAACTTGGATGTGGCATCCACTATCTGATCAATCCAAGGTAGGGGAAAGCAGTCCTTGGGGCAGGCCTTGCTGAGGTTGGTGAAGTCAATACACAATGTCCATTTGCCTGAGGACTTGGCCACTAGTACCACGTTGGATAACCAGGTTGGGTATTGGATTTCCCTTATGTGGCCGGCGTTCACCAACTTATCAACCTCTTCTGCTATGATCTGTTTCTTATCATAATAGAAGTGCTTGCGCTTCTGCTTTACCGGATAGTGATTTGGGTCAGGATTCAGGTGATATTCAATCATACTCGGGTCGATACCTGTCATATCAAGAAGCAGACCATGCAAATATATGTTCATTTTTCAGGAGAAATTGGCTTATACCTTTCTTCAGGTCATTGGAAAGCTCGCTCCTAATCTTTGCTCTCTTTGCTTCATCAGAAAGCTCCACCTTTTGAAGGTCTTCTGTCAGGCTCCCTCTCTTGGCATCATTTTTCTCTTCTGGCAAATCTGGTCCTCAGCCAACCTGATATTTGGGGCGGATGGAGTTTTCACAATATTCCCGAGCTGAGAGCTGGGCTCCTCGGATGGTGGTCGCGTCGCCCAGGGTCGGGAATTTCAAGGCCTTGTGGTAAGTAGAAGGAACAACCCTGAAATGATTAAGTGTCACTCACCCAAGATCCCATTATAAGTGGAGTTGTAATCTATTACAATAAAGTTGGCCTGCATCGAAACCCGCTTATCTCCGTCTTCCAACATCAATGGGAGGTTGATGACCCCTTCGGTTCGGTAGGCATGTCCTGTGAAACCAACCAAGTTGCCCCTCAATGGCCTGAGTCGGCTCATGTCCAACCCCATCTGCTCAAATGCACTTAAGAATAGGACTTCTGCCGAGCTCCCGGTGTCCACCATAAGCCTCTTTACAGTGTAGTTGGCTATTTCAGCGCTGATCACCAACGGGTCGTCATGGGGCAATATCACCCTCTCTAAGTCTTTTGAGGAAAAAGTGAGTTCCTCTATCTCTGGGACCGGACCCTGCACCGGCCTGTACTCTCTTCTAGCCTGAACATAACTCTTTCTGCTATCTGAGGTCTCTCCACTCGAAGCTAATCCTCCTACGATGGTCTTAATCACAGCCAAATGTCCACCCCCGACCTAGAGCCTGGGTGGACTTCTTTCTCTCTCTCTCTCCCTCCTCATTGGTCGTGATTCCGAGTTGGCTGTTGGTCTACATACCTCCGGAGGTGATCTCGGGCTATTAATGCCTCGATCTCCTTTTTCAAATCTCGACATTCCTCGGTGGTATGGCCGTAATCCATATGGTAGCGACAATACTTGGTCTTATTGCACTTTCAGGTCGGCCTTTCATCCTCGGTACTGGAGGTAGATGGTTCTAGTGCTGGATCTCCATCAAGATCTGTTCCCTCGGGGTGTTGAAGGGAGTGAACATGGTGAACTGGGGGTTTTTCTTTGGCTGCTGGGCTGTTTGCCTCGGTCATTTTGGGCTTTACTCCCAAGTTGGCTGCTGGAGACCTCCAATTTCTTACCAACTTCCTTTTCCTTGTCATCGTCCTTCTTTGCCTGATGGATTTTTTCCGAGTGTATATACTCTTCTGCCCGTACCATCAGCTCGGCTACAGTATCCACGGGGTCGATGGCCAAGGAGGATGTGAGGGGGCCCGACTTGAGCCCACTTTGGTAAGCCATCAATACCATGGAGTCCTCCAGGTTGGGGATTCTGAGGGACTCTTCATTGAATCGGGCTATGTAAGCCTTCTTCATCTAAATCTCCATTCAAGAAGGTTGTTTTCACATCCATTTGATGTATCTCAAGGTTATTGATAGCTACGATGGCTATCAGCATCCGAATGGATGTAATTCTTGTGACTGGTGAATATGTATCAAAATAATCAAGGCCTTCTTTTTGCCTGTAACCCTTAATTACAAGCCTTGCCTTGTATTTGTCGATAGATCCATCTGCTTTCATCTTTCTTTTAAAAATCCATTTACACCCTAAAGGTTTATTTCCAGGAGGAAGTTCTACCAGTTCCCAAGTATGATTTTGCATGATGGACTCTATTTCATTGTTGACAGCTTCTTTCCACAAAGGAGCCTCAGGGGTTGTCATTGCCTCATTAAAGGTTCGGGGCTAATTTTCCAACAAATATGTCAGAAAATCAGGACCGAAAGATTTAACTGTTCTAGCCCTTTTGCTACGTCTTAACTCTTGACTTTTATCATATGTTCTTTTTGTAGAACTTGATTCTTGTGTATCTTTACAAGGAAATTTTTCTTCAAAAAATTTTGCATTCCTTGATTCAATGACTGTATTCACATGTATATCAGTTATTTCTGACTTATACATAAGAAACCTATATGCAGCATTATTTTGTGCATATCCAATGAAGACACAATCCACAATCTTTGGTCCTATCTTTACCATTTTAGGAGCTGGAACTCCTACTTTAGCCATACAACCCCACACTCTTAGGTATTTATAGGAAGGTGGTCGTCCTTTCCACAACTCATAAGGTGTTTTGTCAAGTTTCTTGTGGGGTACCTTATTTAGAATATGGTTTGCAGTTAAGATTGCCTTCCTCCACAAGTTCTGAGGTAGCCCAGAATGAATCAACATGGCATTCATAATTTCTTTTAAGGTTCGATTTTTGCGTTCAGCAATACTGTTCTGTTGAGGAGTGTAAGGAGCTGTTGTTCGATGAACAATTCCATGTTCAACACAATATCCCTCAAATGGATATACGTATTTTCCTCCTCTATCAATTCTCAACATCTTGATCTTCTTGCTGAGTTGATTTTCTACCTCATTTTTGTACAATTTAAATACTTCTAAAGCTTCATCTTTGCTCCGAAGTAGATAAACATGACAAAACCTTGTGCAATCGTCAATGAAAGAAATAAAATATTTTTTTCCACCTCTAGTTTGCATAAATTTTAAGTCACAAATGTCATAGTGAATTAAATCTAGAGGTTCGGTACTTCTTTCCACTGATTTAAAAGAAGTTTTTGTAAATTTTGATTTTATGCACACTTCACATTTTTTGTTTGAATTAATCTCAACTTTAGGTAATAAACCTAAATTGACCAATTTTTGCAAAGAACCAAAATTCACATGTCCTAATCTATCATGCCATAAATTAGGAGAATCCACAATATAAACAATTGATTTGTTCTTATTCATAACAGCGTTAGAAGGCTCGCCAGCCGGTACACTAGTAGGAGCAAGAGTCA
The DNA here is from genome assembly GCA_037974665.1 of Ehretia macrophylla. Lineage (NCBI taxonomy): Eukaryota > Viridiplantae > Streptophyta > Magnoliopsida > Boraginales > Ehretiaceae > Ehretia > Ehretia macrophylla. Next base: position 61,884,766 of record CM075773.1, read on the forward strand.
TTACATTTAGTTTAAATAAACCATCACTCTCATAGCCCTTGCCTACATATATGGTATTCTTAGTCAATACAAATTTTCCGGAGTCAAACACAAGCTTGAATCCATTCTTCACCAACAAAGATCGAGAGACCAGATTCCTCCGGATGTCTTGGACATGCAAAACTTTGTTGAGAATCAGTTTCTTCCCAGATGTCATCTTCAGGACCACTGTCCTTGTCCCTGCTACCTTTGAAATGGAAGAATTCCCCATGTAAAGGGTTTTATCAACAACCTGGTATGAAGTGAACATCTTCTTATCTAAACAAACATGCTTAGTGGCCCCAGTGTCCACAATCCATTGTTTTGGATTCCCGACCAGGTTTATTTCTGACACAACAGCTGACAGGTTCATGTCAAACAATTCATCTCCCAAGTCTTCAACAGCATTTGCTTGAGCTTTCTTTCTCTTTAGATTGCTCTGGTTCTTTCGAAGTCTACAATCCTTTACCTTATGTCCTGGCTTGTCACAAACATAGCAGTTTCCAGTAAATCTACCAGATTGCTTCTTCTTTTTAGTTCCCTTTTGCTATTGACTTATGAATTTCCTTTTCTTATTACTCGGGCCATGCTCAACTATATTTTCCTTTGACTCCAAAGGCGGGAGACCAACCCTTTTTTCAGACTTACGGTTGTCTTCCTCAATCCTCAATCTCAAAACCAAGAGAGACATAATCTTTCGCTTGTGCTTCAGGTAATTCTTGAATTCCCTCCAGCTGGGAGGCAACTTCTCAATAAGTGCTCCAGTTTCAAAAAGCTCCCCCATGTTCATACCTTTTGCATGGCACTCATGAACAATACGTTGGTATTCTTCCACTTGAGGTATTATTATCTTGGAATCTATCATTTTGACGTCAAGGAATCTGGCAACAACGAATTTCTCCGTGCCCGCATCCTCTGTTTTATACTTCTTCTCTAAAGATTCCCACAGTGCCTTAGCAGTTGGCATTGGGCTGTAGACATTATACAATGCATTATCCATCCTATTGAGGATATAATTTTTACAAAGGAAGTCTGCATGCTTCCAAGCTTCAACAGCAGCAACAGTCTGCATATCAGGATTGTCACCCAACTCTAGTGTATCATCTTTTAAAAACCGAGTCAGATTCAAGGTGGTCAAGTAGAAGAGCATCTTTTGTTGCCACCTTTTAAATTCATTCTCATTAAACTTTTATGGCTTCTTGCCATGTCCAATAGGAGTCGAAGCAACAAAAGGCGTGGTTGTTGCCATGGTCACAACAGGCCTAGCCATAAGAATGTTCTCATTTCCAGATCCTCCATTTGATCCACTTCCAGTCAAGGGCATGTTTGGGCTATTAGGTCCAAAGGATTGTCCAAAGTTTCCAGTTTCGGTATTCATGATTGTTATTATTTATATTAAGTCCAAATACCTGTTTATACACGTAACACTACACAAAAATCAAGTTAGTTGCAAAATAACTTAATACCAAAACTAAGTTTAAAGTAACAATTAAAGAAATAATACTACTCACACAAATATAAATACACAATTATGAGAAATATTAAAATCACACATGTTTACTATATATATATATATATATATAGACTGTCAAATAAATAGTCCAAACAAAATAAGTAAAACAACTACTCAAATTCAATTAGAGAGCAGTGTACTAATAGATTATTTTAACATATAAGTATCAGGAAGTACAGTTTGGCTTAGTGGTAAAGTCTTTTGTTAGTTGTTTAGTGGTCTTGTGAACCAATCTCGTTAATGACATAGGATATTGATTTTTTTTCTCGTAATTCAAAAACAGTGAGGTCAGTTAGCTTTAAAATTTCAGGAAGTCAAAAAATCAACTCTAGGCAGACACAATTATTTCAAATCTTTTCTGCATGCGTGAACCATCCTTCAAAACCATAAAGCAGCACATGTTCTATGAAACTAAAGAAATTTAGTTTTCCAAACACATAACATACAGTTACGTAAGAAAATAATTAATTACAATGAGCAAATCCTTCCAGTTAGTATAGTTCATTAATACCCAAATATATATATATATATATATATATATATATATATATATATATATATATATATATATATATATATATATATACGAATTATGTATATATTGCATTCAAGTTATAGAAGCACTGAAAATAAAACGTTGAAGTCTTAAGAGTGTTAGGGAAATAATAAAATGAGGTGCTTATAAGACTTGTGAAAGGAAAACACAAACTGAACAATAATAATTAATATTATACAGAATATAAAATAACAATATTAAAATTTAAGGGAATAGAAATAAACCAAATTGAGATGATATCGAGACTCGAGTTGGACTCGATGACCTTAAGACTTTAACGCCCCGCTAAGGTGCTCACGGTTGAATGGAGCAGGTCTCCCACGATATAACGATACTTCTTTCATAGTAGGAGCACACCAAACTACGAAACTAACGAGCTAATTATGGTAAACTCTCTTTCTTTTGACATACAACGTTAAGGACCAAGGATATATTTTCGTTATGTTCTATTTTCCTCTATTGGAACTAAGCAGACTACGCACATATATATAGCCAAATATAATGGAGATAATTATTGCCAGAATGTTTAGATCAGAGTAAAGAAATATTATAACTATCTCAGGGCACAAATTATTTAGCAATTATGGCATCTACGCACACAGTTTTAAAGAACAAAGAATCTATGCACGGAGATAGATGCAAGCATGCCCAACAAAACTATTATCACATCCACTATTCTTTATTTAATAATTTCCATTCACTAATCATCCAAATTCACAGAAATAGATGCAAGCATGCCCAACAAAGCTGTTATCACATCCACTATTCTTTATTTAATAATTTTCATTCACAAATCACTAAAAACTCTTACAGTAAATAGGTCACATGAAAGATAAACACAATTGGTTGATGGATCACACATGAATAAACAACACTGAACCAAGTGCTCAACTTTGATACATGTTAGGAATTATGGTCCCATCTTAAAATCAATTATTACTAGGTGGAGTAACCCGAGATCTTATAAAGAGGTATTGAAGTTTTTAATTTTTCGATATTAGATAAGTGTATATTCTAACAAATGTCACCATGCATGGTTATAGGAATTTTTGGTGGGCATGGTTGCACGGACCATAAGATTTCTAATATCGTGTCTCACATTGGTTTTGTATAAGATATGTTCAATATATAACTGAACATATCTTATAATTTGGCTCTCTATTTTTCTCACAATAGGCATGGTTACATTGGCCGAGTAGTTCGGACTTGAAACATTACAGGCGGTATTAGAACATGCTACAATTGTGACATTTCATCTTACATTTGTGTGATAAGAATGCCTCATATTTAATAGAGGGATCGGAGATTGTAACATGTACTACTTAAACATTTTGGGGTAGTTAGTTAGGTTAAATATATTAATAGACTAATAGTTAAATAGGAATTGTTGGAGGATTGATGCCCATGGTACTTTTGTTTCATTCTAAGTCGTTAATCTTCTATATGGTATTTGTTATACTTACGTCATATGTCAACACAAGAATATGGGAACAAGTATAAATAGGGCCGAATTTAAGATTTATATATATTTATTGGGGACTGAAATTATATAATTTAACATTTATATATAAGTCATTTTTTTTAACGGAGATTAAATTGATTTTTCAACCTAAAAATTTCTTTAAAATATATATTTTTTTAAAAATATTATTTTAACTCATTTTTTAATGATTCTCCTCTTAGAATTAGTGGGGCTGTTATCCCCCTGACTTCTTGAGTATAAAGGAGCATTGTACATATATAGAAAAATGTAAGAATGACAAACTAAAATATATTTAATGGGAAGTGGGGAAGAAAAGCTCTGGTACACGCCTTCAAATTGAGTGATGTTTCGAAGAAAGATTGTCTTGGCTTGTCATATTTTCATCCACCAAGATATGATGTTTAAGAATTCGGAAAGACGAGTTCATCTTCTTCAATTAAAATAAAGTTGTTTATACATCCACAATAGGTGATATGATGCACAAATTAATGTTAATGGTACTTTCAACTATCATGTAGAAATACTATATAAGTGATTGTTAAGGTAAGATCCCGGTAGATGTCCTTAGTGAAAAAGTTTCAGGAACACGCAAACCAGCAAAACAAAGTTTTCGGAGTTGCACCCGTTAGACCTCTTTGATACTTAAATTAGCAAGATTGAGAATGTATATATATGGTATATAAGATTAATGTGACAAAAGTCAATTACCTTTCTTGGAAAGAAAGCCCATTTATTTATAGTAATAGCTTATAAAAAGATATGATGCCACATGTATTGCTCTTATGGCGGCGTTTCTAGAGATCTGGGCACCCTAAGGACAAGGGCGCACTAGGGGTCAACGCACCCTGGAGATCGGGATAAAAATCGCTAGGTGACAACGAGTGTGTCTGATTATTTTTCCATGTTTCTTGTGCATCTTTTAATGGCCAAAATACCCTTTGTACCCTTGGTTGGATTCATTACCCCTTATTAGTGATGCTTGTAAAATTTAAGTTATTAGATATGTATACTTAATTAATTTAATGTTTAACATATTCTCTTACGTGCGAACAAAATTTTTAAATTACACACATGCTAAATGAATAATAATAATGAGACTTAAATCTGAATTCTTTTTTATAACAAAGCTCTTATACAACATAAATTACTACTTAATCTAAAAATTTAAACCGTGAAAATCTCTTTCTACCCTTTGATTGTTATGATGTGTTATATCTTTATAGATATCTTGAACAAAATTGACGTTTCTGCCCCACTATTTTATTCGACAACAATATTATGTTCCCTTATAATATCTCATCGAAGGATGAACCACATTATTGACGAAGTCATTTCATATAATGTACGTTGTTCAGTGAACATTATTAGCTTTCTCGCTTTTTCCTCAAATTATGTCGGTACGAGTTTACAACCTCAAATATCTAATGGTAAGCACACGCATGACGTAGAGATATCAAGAACAAAATACAAACAAACAAATTGTTGTGTTATGATTGACTTGGAAGGTGCTTACATAACCACACGTTAGGATACACTCTTATATCAAATTGAAATATCATACATTCTAAAATTAACTATCTTGAGTTATTTTATTTAGTTTTAATTGATTTAAAATGAGACTATTACGTGTTTTACGTGTGTTTGCGTAACTTGCGTCAAATCAAGTTACACATAAATTGAAGTTTTAGAATATAAATTTATTATATATCGAAAATTCATAAATTCTAAAATTACATTATCTTGAACGATTTTACGTTTGTTAGAAAATTTTTCATATCCGGATCCAACTCTTTCGACCAGTAAAATAAAAAATGTGGACCCCCATGAGAGAGCATTTCCCTGTTCGTTCATTTAAGGTAAGAAGTAAAAAGTCTCTTTGAGAGGTTGACGTCGGTCGTGACGAAACCGATGATTAAATGTGAAGATTTGACCTTGTGCATGGTGACCAAAAACAACCACTAGTGCCACTAGCTACCGGCCCCATTTGTTGCCATCCCATTTCCTATTTCACCAGTTGGTATGGCACTCGTCTAATCAAAATTTCATCTTTCGGTGGAAACTCCAGGAAATGGCTTTCACATTACAAAATCAGGAGGAAACTAGAGAATCGTTCTAGACGGACGGTCAGTCTCAAAGATATATGGAGTGGGTTACACATGTATTCATCTTATATGAGTGAAATTGATGTTTGTCTATCAAACAAAAGAATTTCTTTCTGGACAATAAATTTATTTGTAATATTATGATGCTAAAAGTATGATGTAATGGTTATCGTCTATTGATATGAACAAATTACATTTTTGAATATGCTTGAGATCTTTATCCATCATCTCAGAGTTGTTTCTCTTTGGAGAATGAATTTATTTGTAATATTATGATGCTATAAGTATGATTTAATGGTTATCGACTATTGATATGTATTATGTTTAATCTCTATGGGAACAAAGCAAAGGCCGTTTCCAATAATACTCATAATTATGTTTTCTATGGCAATTAAAAGAATAATAGAAATACTTATCAAATAATATTGATATATACTCAAATATTACTCAGGAATAACATTCTTTAATATATATTATACAATTTAAACCTCTTTTAATTTTTTAATTTTTTTTTTTAAAAAACATATGAACGAAGACAATAAAATAAAAATATGGCAAGAAACTTATTACCCAAAACATAACGGTGGTATAACAACGTAGCCTAACACATGTTTTACGGGAGTCAAGTGATGGAGTATCCAATTGTCGACATGAATAAATTATGAGATTTTGAGTTACTCCACCTAACACTAATTGATTTTAAGTTAGACCTCAAATAATTATTTCACATGGTATTAGAGCTCAGTCTCAATCTTATGTTATCCATCCACATTCGATCATTTGTGTTTCAGCCGTAGACTTTGATATGCACCTCTTCTAAGTTCGCTACTTTTGTATCACGTCATTGATTGCACCTTCAACAATTGACTTTGGTAAGCAACATATTTAGTCGATCAATTAATAATTAATCACATGTGAATGAGAGTATTGGAGTATTTAGTTATCCTCCATGAATTGAATAAATCAGACCTTTTAAAATTATTATATAAAATTTTGAATTATTTTACTTAATACCAATTGACTTTAATACTATGACATCAATGGCTTTGAATACTAATGCTTCGAGCAAATTCATAGATTATGAGGGCAAGGGAACCCTCTTTATCATAGCAAATTCAGCTGCACAAAAGTTGTCGAATAAAGAAAATAAATGAATGGGCAAGAGGGGCCTAATGGGGCCTCCTAGGGCTGATGCATATTTAGGTTCAACTAAAATTTCGTCATGGCAGACACCATATCTAGCACCATCAACGGTTCTTGTTTCAGCTTTTGCATGACTTCAAAAGCGTGATGGTTGGTCCACTCTCCACCAGTGAAGACCCAAAAGGCATAAACCCGTCTTTAGGATTTGTTTGGTGAGGAAGAAAATATTTATTACTTTCTATACGAATGCTTACTTAGTATTTTAAAAGAAGATAGATAAATAAAAAAAATTTATTATATTACCATACCAATTAAGTATTCACATAGGAAATAATAAAATTGGTGATCAAAATAAGGTAAATTTACCAAAAAATTATTATATTACCGTACCAACTAAACATCCACATGGAAAGTAATAAAATTGGTGATCAAAATAAGTAACATCCACCAATGCTCTATTTAAATTCTGTAACTTTTCGATCCATTACAAATATTTTTCTGCACAGGAAAATAGAGTGTGAGACTCTGAATTAACAACAATCTAATGATGTAAATTCTAGTTATAGTAATGTGACTGTGTCTTAGTTCGATTGGACAAAGATTACAGTGCGTGGCAAATATAGGTATCCAAACTCAAAGTGTATACTTGTGTAGTAGGAAAGGTCAATGTGTACACTCATACAACAACAATATTCAAGATAATAATTTTTTTATACAAAAAAAACCGAAAAAAAAAATTATCTTTTAATTGACCGATGTCAATTTTACCCTTGTCACTTCCCTTACTACTTGGCACAACACGTATTCTCATCTTTCCAAGACACAAATGGTTTGGTATCTCATTTGGTTCCTCTTCCTATTCTTCATAAGAAACTCTTTGATTAATTCAAACCAACCGTTAATTTCTCACATACTAGTAGATCTTATAAATATAGATGTGCCAACAGCGCAAGATACATTTGAGTCAACTGTGACTGATCCTGTAATTTTTTGTTTCATTCATGCCAAACACACCCTTACTTTATATATGGACATCACCTTCCGTCTAGATACATTATGTATACTCAAAACCACATGGTGGCCTCTCATTGGTCCAATGCTTGACAATTACAAAAGATTTAATAGGACCCCAATTTTAGTTATTTTACCCCCACAACCCCAACAATCTCCATGGCTGAAGGAAAGTTAGCCACGTGTCGACATCTCAACGTCATGATGACGTGGAGTTAAAAGTCTTCTCGATAGATTATGTCATCCCCTCGATAATTGTATTAGTGGGACCCACGTCAGCATTTTGTACACGTCATCCAGCCAACATGGGGGGTTTTCGGTTGCGTCAGCCACAGCCCATTGTTTTTACGTAGAAGCCAAGATGACGTCAGGATGCATTTAATTCTACACCCACTACGGCATGTGATCTGTCCACGCCACCTAAGCCCCTGAACTATCAAGTATTTACAATCTAACCCCTACACATGACAACCAATTATTGTATTATTGCAGCCTTTACACGCCCCCTGGTTTGAGGAAAAGGATCCTCACATTTTTGTCTCCCTCGTTTTTTAAATAAGGTGCCTTGTGATTTATTAGATTTGTTTTTTAAAAAATTTTAATTATTTATTTTAAAATTTATTTCAAACATGGATTTTTTAAATTTAGTGATTATTAGTTAAAAATAAGTGATTAGTACTTCAGATTTAAAGGTTGAGATTAAAGAAGAATAAATTTAATGATCTATAATATACGTCATTTCAAAAACGGGAGAGAGAAAAAAAACAAGAAGATCCAAATCGTGGTTTGAGGCTTCTGCTACCCCAACATGCAAAGTTAGTCAACTTACAGTTTGGTTGAGGTATTAATAATATAATATAGATTTGTTAGAATAACACGTAAACATGGAAGAAATTTAGCCTAGTTTTGTATATTTTATGGTCTCCGTCGTTTTTGGTATCATCTAGCATTGCTTGTTTTTGAATGAGCTGACCTAGATTTGGGAACTAGGTATAGTAATTTTCTTTTATTTCCATTACTCTAGAAATTTGATTAATCAAAACAAAACAACCACTTTTTGTTTGATTAACAAGTATTTCTGATTCATTGTTGATTTAATTTTGATATATTCTTCTCACAACAAAATCAAATCAAGTCTTATACTGTTAGATAAGATCGATTGATTTTTCAGATATGACAACTATTCATTCTCATTAATAGTTGTCTCATTTGTTATCTTCATGAATGCAAGATCTCTCATTTTAATGTTTGCATCTAACTCGTTGTAGATCATTTGTCCTCTTATAGTGTACTAATTTTATATACCTTTTAATATGTACCTTAATCGATCGTCTTCTAACACAGACCATTTTAAGTTAAGGGATATGAGTTTTCAGCAACATATTGTTGGATCCACAGTTTTTGGAATTAAAAAGAGTGCCACTAAATCGTTAATTCTTTAGACAATCCATTTGTTAAATTTAGAGCTAAGAAGAGAATTTTGCGTAGCTAATTTGCGTAGCTAATGGCTAATTTTATTATTATTATTACAATGGAAACAAAAGTCAAACTGTTTAGTAATCAACTTAGGAGATATTACACTTTTTTTTTAGTATAATAAAAGTTGAAGTATGATTTAAATTTACACTATTAAACTATTTTATCTAACTTTGAGTGTAAACCGCTTTTGTCTTTCAATCAATCAAGGGGCTATTACATATTTAAAAGAGATTTTACAGTTAAGATTTTTACCATTAGAACTTTAAAAAGAAAAGAAAAAGAGGAAAAAAGAAGAATTATGTGATGTAAAGGTCAAGTAACAGATCATTGGATCTTTCTCTTTTGTCCTGTAATGCAAGTAGCTTGTATTGTATCTCCCCACCCTCGCGCGTGTTATAATATTCTAACATCTTCCCAACAAAGTGCACACATAAAGTTATTAATACCATAACTTACGTAATATGTTACTTTGTGATGTAACGAAGCTCCCTATATATACCCCCTCCTCGACACCCCCAATGATATTACCAAAACTTTCAAGAAAAACCCCATTGACATAACATAATTTCCTTTTCATACAATTAGTGTTCTCGTGGTGGTGAATTGATGATGCAGGGTGTTCGTCATTACGGATTAGCCATAGACGTGGCGGAGTCAACGGAGATGAGAATCCAACGGCTGATATCGGAGAATCCGGTGATCATCTTTAGCAGGTCATCTTGTTGCATGTGCCATGTTATGAAACGTTTGCTCTCCTCAATTGGGGTGCACCCCACGGTTATTGAATTGGAGGAGGACGAGATGGGTGCCCTCGCCGCGGGCTGGGATGGTGGCGAGAGCGGTGGTGATGGTGCTGCTAGTGGTGGTGGTGGTGGTGCGCCGGTGGTGTTCATTGGAGGGACACGTGTAGGCGGGCTAGAGAGCCTCGTGGCACTTCACTTGAGTAATCACCTTATTCCGAAGCTTGTGGAAGTTGGTGCCCTAAGTGATGTGGTATTGTAACTTTTTTTCTTGTCTTAATTATCAGCTGGGGACATCTTTGTAATTTAATTTCAAAACCCCCAAAAAAACTCTAGGAAAATATTATATATTCTAGGAGAAGAAAATATCTAGTTTTCTATTTTATGTTATTTTTTCTTTTCAATGATCCTTGTCAAATAATTTCTTAGCTTGGTAATTGTGAAGATAATGAAAAATTATATATTTAATGATGGAGCAATCTGTAAACTTTCCCTCGTAATTTCTACTTGTGTTGCTGGATATGTATGTGTAATTATACAATTTAACCTTAATGCAAAGTGGTGGTCCATGGCTGTACACTTTTCTTGTCAAGTGGTGTTAAGGATATAGATGATGGACATCTATAGGGCATATGTGATGGGATGGTTTTTTTTAAGTTAGTTTATGCAATAAAGTTTTTCAATCAATTGGAGATTTTTATATGATACATGAATGTTTTGTGGTTTTGCTTTTCCGGTTGATTGAAAAGGAATTGCTCAGGTTTCAAGTTTAAATTAATTACAAAATTAATTTTAAGGTTAGTTTCAATAGATTTGTATTTAATTAATTTAAATTATATCTTTTATGAGTAATGATCCGATAGGAGTTTCAAGGGAGTTTTTTGTTATTAAAAAAGTAAAAAAACAAAAAAAGGGCTATAGGGTGTGTTGGTTTCTAATAATTTGCAGATATATTGAAAGATACTCCTATCATTTCCAATTAACTCACATGAATATCCCAGCTGTGTGGAGGAATATTCTTCAATGGTTTATATGTAGAATTTAGAAACTATTCTTAAGCAATTATGGGATCACAACCCTTTTTGGCTCTACTTTTAATTTTTTATTCAGCATAGAAGCTTTTTTTGGACTTTTTAATAATACAAGTTTTTCAACTTTAACTACCTAAATTAGGCAATGCATTTGAATCCCTGACCCCCCCACTATATATTTAATGCTGCAACTTGTTGGGCTTGACCGAGTATATGTACATATATAATATACGCACCCATTGTTGTCCTTAGAGACCTCGAATCCTGCATTATACGTGGATTATGATGTAATCATGCCACTATTTTATTAAAGGCTTTCGTCTTGCCTTTGGCTTCCTCACTTATATACGGGTGAGATTTACTTTTTCACTCAGCCGTTGAATGACCGTTAATTAGATGCAAACATTTTTCAGAAAAGTTTACCTTTTCATGAATTTCAATTTGGTATAAAAAAATTTCTTTTCCTTTTCATATAGATTCTTATTTTTTATACTCAGAAGATTATATATGTTATGATAATCAACTTTTCCCCATTTTGAGGAAATTTTTAAGAAAACTTTGGTGCAATGATAAAAATCATCGCCATCTGTTGTCTTGTAACCTAAACGTTACGGGTTTGAGTTATGAAAATAATATTTTAAAATTGCATAAAATAAATCTCGAAGGGAATTTGACTCTTTACTAAACTTTGTACATATATAGCATGTGTTTTATGTATCGGATCTCGTCAACTATTTGTTTTGATTTAAATAAAGTTGTTACTACCTAGTATCAACTTCTTGTCTTGATTAAAATTAGTTGATACTACTTAATAAATAATTGTAAAATGGGACGTGTGATGTTTCCCCACCATGTTCATATGAAGAAAAGCTGAGGAAAAAAGAAAGAAAAATGCTCGCATCAAAAGACCAGTCCACTAGAATCTGGACAACAATGAATGACGCTCAAGAAAAGTAAGGAGACAAAGAAAGAAAAGAACAAGATGTTCAAAATTATTGAAATGAAGATTCCCCAAAACTTAGCTTTAAGTGAAACAGAAAAAGCTATGTTGATGTGATCATAATTCAATAGACCAAAGTAATGCGTACGCACCTGGTTTTGACACTAATATCTTAGTCCCACATAATATTATAACATTATGAGTAGAGTTTTACGATTATAAATTATTTAGTTATTTTATTATGATTGTATAAATAATTTATAATTATTGAATTTTGCTTATAACTTCGTAATTAATGTGAGAAAAATAATCGACCTAATTAATAAATACCGACCTAACCATGTAATAAGAATGAGGTCAGCAGCAACTTAGGAAGCTGGACGTTCCCGACCTCATGAACCTAGAAACCGACCTCCGATCATTTTTGGAAACACAGGTCGGGCCGACAGAATTCCATCAAATCCGAAATAGTGCTTATAGGAAAGGTATAAATATGAGACTCCATTGCATTCATAAGGTAACTAATATCTAATACACAAATACTGTCATATAGTTATTTGGTTATCTCTCACAATTAAATACTAACTTAAACATTAAAGTGTACACGCAGAATTAATCCGCAATTTGTTCATTGTTTCCAGGATTAGTACGCAGTTCCGTCAAGACCCAAGACCAAGCAATCTCAATTTTACACCTCAAAAGTAATGTTTTTGGCAGATCTATTCTCAGCATATATAAAGGGACAATCAATGGTTCCTTGGCAGAAATATCTGTCGTTTTTTCTGGAGCTGATAAAATGATATTTCTACACTTAGTGATCTAAGCCAAATTTGTCGTCATTGCTTGAGACAGTGGTAGGTGTCTCCCTTAGTATGATTTGGTTGTTTAACATTTTGATACTCGAGAAGCGAACCTACCCTTGATCTTCCAACCAAAATCTTAAAGAAAGAAAAGGAAAAACAAAAAAAAAAAACAAAAAAGCAACAATTGCAAAAGAGTAGAGAGAGATCCAGCATTAACGGGTGCACATGGACATATAAACAAGGATAGATTTAATATTTTAGAGCGAATTATAACATTAATATTTTTTCACTACCTAAATCCTACTACACCGATTTTTTTTTTTTTTAATGGAGGCAATTTGATTTTTCATGTTAAATCTACACAATAACGCACATATACTAAAACAAATTTGGTCCAGCACGGGCTACAATTTTTACTGGCGCTATAGTAGATACCCTCTTGCGTACAAACTACTACACTCTATCTCAAGTTGAATATCATATTTTAATTTTTTGGGTCAGTATATTGGTTTTTCAAAGAAATTTCATATAGTGATTCAATCAAATTTTCAAAGAATTCTAATGACAATAAGAAATTACATTGAAATATACTATCAAAAAGAAAATTTGTAGGTTGAAAAATATGATAAATTAATGTGAAATATTATTGAGAAAATAAGTTCGTCTGACAAAAACAAGGTACAGAAGACATTAAAAAATAGTGTGACATATTTTTCAAATTGCATCCTATTAACAAAACTTTATTTTGAGAAAATACAGATATCTTCTTTTACTCCATATCTCAATTCCGAACTTTGTGGGTGTCTTTGCATGTGAAGTCTTTCAAAAGATTTAATGGGTGTTTCCACATGTAAAGTCTTCAAAAAACTTCTATCCAACCAATGTAGGACAAAGCCGGACCTTTCAAATGCTACAAGTTATTTTAACATATTATCACAACAATAGGGTTTTTTTATTTTTCTTAGATCGCAACCACAGGATTTGAATATGAGCCACAATGCTTCAATTTGTGTTGGCTTCTAGTTCTGTAGGATTTTTTCTTTTTTTTTTTGGGTTGAAGTTCTTTTATGGTGAAGTATATTCAGATTTTAGAATAAACTTTATATTAGGACACTTGTTTATTATCATTGGTGGTGGCTCCAATTATTTTCAGCATATATGTTTTTTTTTTTTTTTTTGTTAATACAATATCAAAGCCCAAATTTAAAGACTGGGATGACACGAAGATAGTTTTTCTAAATTTTTTTGACGTGTTAAATCCGATTTTGTAGTCTGTATTTTCAAATCCTTAATGTATTTTTGCTAAGCCTTGAGTTTTGAGTGTTGGGATAGTTATGCGGTAAATTTCCTCATTGTTATGTTTCTTCTTCTGATATTAGCCTGCAAGGGTTGGTTTGTCCTTCTAACTTCGGCTTTCCTGCATTAGTCATCTTCTTACTTTGGCCTTCGGGCATTAATCTTCTTACATTGGCCTTCTCGGATTGGTCTTCTTACTTTGCTCTGGCATAGGTCTTCTTATATTCATCTTCTTACCTACTTCACCATCATTTTCTTTTCTAATTCTTTCATATTGGTATTTGTTCTCCTACGAGTTAGTAATGACACCAATAATGCATCAACTATTAAGTTATCAAACTCAAGTAGTCCAACTTGAGCTAAGGGAGGGTTGTTGAAGTATATTTAGATTTTATAATAACCCTTATATCCAGGGGCAGAGCCAGAAACTTTTATCAGTGGGGGCTAAAATAAATAATTTTTTATTATATGATTTTTTTTTTTATGTAGGGGCTAATTAATTTTTTTAACTAAAAATATAAAGATATTTTAATTTTTTTCCTAAAAAATACATAAAATTTTATAATTTGTCAACATATGACTTTATTTTTTCTGTCAGTGGAAGCTAATTAATTTTTTTAACTAAAAATACATAAATATTTTAATTTTTTTCTTCAAAAATACATAAAATTTTTAACGTTATTCTAGGTCAGTGGGGGCTACAGCCCCCACTTGACCTAGTGTGGCTCCGCCACTGCTCATATCATGGCACTAGTTTAGGTTGGAATTAAGGAATTTTTTTATTTTCTTGTTAGACTAGGTTTTTTATTATACCAACTTTTGAGACATATAAATAGGCTTCTCTATTATACTTCACTACATCGAAATAAGTAATGCTAGATGTCATCATCTTTTCATCACCCAATTATCACCTCCTAATTGGCATACTAACTTGGTAAATTAATTTTATTCCTCTCTCCCTTTGTTAATTTTATTTTATTTCTCTCTTCATTTATTAGTTTTTCTCTCTCTTTATTTTTTCCTTTTTTCTCTCCTTCAATTAAGATTTCATCTTTCTCTTTCTTTCTCTGTTGTTTAATCATACCAGATGTTTACTTTTCACTTACTGCCATTAACTGCATATTTTTCTCTTACATGTGTGATCAAAAAATACCACTTAAGCTAAAATAGAAATTCTATAAAATAGCCATTAGGCCTGCTATGTTATATAGTTCGAAGTGTTGGGTGGTGAAATATCATCATATTCATAAAATGTCGATAGTTGAGATAAAAATATTGAGATTGGATGTGTGGTAAAACTAGAAAGGACAAGATTAGGAATGAGGTGATACGTGAAAGAGTAGGAGTGGCCCCGATTGAGGATAAGATGAGAGAAAATCATCTGAGATGATTTGACCACGTAAGGAGACGACCTGTTGAGACGCCTGTTAGAATGTGCGAAAGTTTAGAAATAATACAGGAGAAGAGGGGTAGAGGTAGGCCTAAGATTACTTGAACGAAGAGAATTAGACGAGACCTGACGTGTATGGACCTCATAGAGAAGATGACTCTCGACAGGAATGAATGACGTCGCATGATCCATATAGCTAACTCCACCTAATAAAACAAGGCTTAGTTTAGTTTGGTTTGGTTGTAGTATATGTGAGGTGTTCATATTGGCAATGGCGAAGGGAGAGAATCTCATTTGGGATGGAAAGTTCATGATTATAAGCGACAATATATGAACACATAATGAATGGGTTGATTGAATTTTTTTATTGCTTTGTGTACAAAGATGTTGGTTCTGATCTTTCTCCATGACTATGATGAATTCTTGATTTTACTAACAAAAACTACAAAAAAAAAAGTTACTTGAAACTTAGTTGTGAATAAAGTTTCTATAATTTGATGGAAAAGCTAGCAAGAATGACTTCAAACGTGACATATGCATCATAAATTATTATTATATGCGACAATACTTTGAACAAAATTTTTAAGCTTGGTTTTAACCCAACAAAAGAATCGAAAAGTTAGACTTCAATTCAAATGTAATGCTATCAATTAGTCAAGAAGAGAGAAAGATCTGGAAAAAAAAATATGTAGTGAATGGAAGAAAGAGAAAAGTGAATGTTTGGTAAAATTAAACAAAAGAGAAAGAAAGAGAAGAGAGGAAACCTTAATTAAAGGAAAGAAAAAAAGGACAAACTTAAAGAGAGAGAAATAATAGAAGAAGATAGAGAAATAAAATTAATTTATCTAGTTAGCATATTAATTAGGAGGTGATAATTGGGTGATGAAAAGAGAGTAACGTTTAACATTACTCCATCGAAATATTCAAAATGTAATTCTTATTTGTTTCTCTTGTTTTAAAGTCACCATTGGTGATGGTTTTAATTGTTGTCAATATGTATATATATATATATATAATTTCTTATTGGGTTATACCATCTATTTTTAGTTTCAACTATTAATTGACGAGAAAACCTTTGATAGTTGCCTCTATATATGATCATTATCTTTCCTTTAGGATTAGAATCTATTTCAATGTCACATATAGCCAAAGAGAGAGAGGGAGAGAGAAAGTAGTGGAAGGTATGAGTGCATGAAATTCTTTTATGAAAAAAAAAGGAAAAGAAGAAAGTGCAAAAAGATTCTAATTGATTAGAGTGACAAGATGTAAACAATATAGTAACAATCTTAAGTATTTTTCAAACGTAAGGGGTCTAATCATGCAATTATAAAAAGTGTGAGGACTAACCATAAAAAATAATAGGGACGTTTTTAAAAATAACCTTAAGACCAAAATTAATTGATTAGAGTGACAAGATGTAAACAATATATATATATATAGTAACACTCTTAAGGCCAAAATATTGACATGGACACCTCACTTGGCTTTGTATTGACATGGACACTTTACTTGGCTCACAATAATGCACGGTTCAATTGTAGCAGCTGAAGGGCTACTAGTTTCCAAATTATTATACAGGTTTCAAAAGTGAGAATCAAGTAACTAATTGACTGTAAACATGTCATCATTTTGAAGTTAAATATATCTATCTCCATAAAGTGTGCATATATGTTCAAGCTTCCAATTTTGGAGCAGGTAGAAGTCCAACAATGCCAAACCCACTTCAAATATCTTTGCCTTTTAAGAGAAAACGAGGTAGGAATGGATTTAGGATTGTAATACAGGGGGAATTAAAATATATTATTTAATATATATATATATATAGATAGATAAATATTTTTATATACGAATAAATTTTTTCGTTGAAGACTAAATTAATTTTCAGAGTAAAAATACTTTAAAATTTTATTTATTTTTAATAAAATTTTGGGATGCAACCCCCTCTCATCTCTTAATAGATCCACCTATATGAAAGGAGGGATGCATAATGCTATATAATGAAAGGAATGATCTCCATAAGTTAATCTAGCAGTGAATTAGTGAAACGTTTGGAACGTAAGAAAAAGACTTTATTCACCTTTGGAGTGCAAATCAACGAAAAACTATTTTTCTTAAGACTGATCTTAATAAATTTTGTGTCTATACTTTTTTTTTAAATAAAGTCTAATGTCAGCTCGAAATATTTTTTAAAAATGTTCCGGTCATTTTCAAAAAAAAGAAAGGTGGAGATCAATCCTCATTTGTTGTCGATGGTATATTCTATTTTCCTTTGGATTCGGAAGAGACAGGTCACTGATGACAATAGCAACAAACACTAGCTGCTACTGCACCCGCAGCCCACCACACTCAAAAATGAAAATTATGTGTGCATAGAACTTTTTAAATGTTATCACATATGGCAGCCATTTGTGTGATTATTATACAAAAGAGTTTTGTGGACCCAACATTAGAATCTTTTAAAACCCTAACCTCATTAGATTCTATAAATGAATCTTTCAAAAGAATAACCCATATGAGATATGATCACATTCAACACTTATAAATCACTGAAAGTGAATACTACTCTATGTTACAGCTTTCATGATTATTTTAAGAAAAGGTAGGAGAATTAAGCAGCCAAAATATGACCCACCATAAAGTTCCTTAATGGCAAGGTTTGGTTCATACATCATCTCAATATTAGTCTAAAGTTTCTTTAGATACTATACTTGTTTCTGTCTTTTTCTATTCTTTCCACTTGTTTTTGTGGGTGAAATCATGTTTTGCTTCGGCTTCTTCATGGACCTTTCCTTTAGATACAATAGCTTTTCTCCAACTCCTTTATGACCTAACTAGCTTCACTTTTCAAGTATTTTATTATGCCATAGAGATACATGTAGATTTTGGTATATGAGGCCTAGGAGAATCTCAAATGTAAGTTTTATCCTTCTGTATTTCATATTATCCGTATTCTTATATAATTTTTTCAAACGGAAATAGGAAATAGTAGAATTGAATGTTGCGGAACACAATTTTCATATACTTAATACTAGTTGGAAAGCTTTTAGCCACATATATATGACATTTTTATGTCACCTACATACTAACATGTGATATCTATAATACAAGTGAATATTGTTATCAATCCGTCCTACACTGATGATATTGGTTTTTTTTTTTTACTAAAAAAAATATTGATTTATATTGATTATATTAGTTTATAATACAAATGAATATTGTTACCGATCAGTCCTACACTAATTATATTGCTTTATATTGGCTTTATCGCCCTAATATATTTGATTAACCCATCCCTATTTAACTTTTAAAGACTAGGTATTATACAAACAATCTACACTCAATTTGTGACATAAAATATGACACCATTTAAGACCTTTACCCACTTAGTTTAATTGGCAGCCAGTTATGTAAATGATGGGTTGCCCAATAAATTTTCCTCATTGGCATTTATTAATTAGCATATTACGGACGGCGGTGGTTGATTAAGGAAAAGAAAACACCACAACCCGAGCCCACAACATGATTTGCTTATTTCATCACCTAGCTTACTACACATCATCAACTGATTTATTGATTAGTATACCATAAAGTCTACTGTTCAGGGAATCTTAATGATGTGCATAATCAATAGACTTTCACTGTTCCATATTGTTTGGTAATCAAATAAATATCAAGTGGGGTTTGGTTGCAGTTAAAAATTCTATATTTGCCAGGGCACTTGCGCTTTTAATTATCTAATATATATATAGCATTGGTGTTCTATAGTACTATGTATAAAAGTGTAAATGGAGATTATTGTTTCTTCCCTTTTCATTATGAACAAAATTAGAAATACATATAAAATATTAAATTTATAAAAAGAACCCTTTTCTTTTGTCAAGATTTATAAAATACTTGATGTTGCTGAATTTGAGACCACCTATGTGGTTGGCACTTAACTTAGGGAATCAAGTATTCCAGTAGAGTGCCAAGGAGATAGTTTGTTGAGCTTGGCAACCAGCTAAATTGCCTACAAAACAAAACAAAAAAACAAAAAATGAGACCTCTTGTCTACTTTCTTGGAAGATGGTTCGACGCTCAAATTAGTTCGAATTGTGAGTAGGCTCGAAGAACCTCTTTAGTGAGAGTAGGTCGGTGAGGTTTATTAAGAAGGGTTATATGAGTATTCTTGTGTGCATCTCTCTTTTGGAGAGTGTTTTTAGGCATCCAACATCATGTAATAACAGGCTTGAAAGACATTCGAGCACTTTTCTCGAGGATCTTGGAATTTATATTAGAAGTCTTGTAGGCGGTAAAAGATTTGAGCAATTTTCGTAGACAACCGTCATTTTAACCTTCAATACTTTGCTTGTTGTAAGCTGAAGTCTGGGTACTAATTAAAATGCACTTGTCCCCTAATTCTTTGACATTAATTTCTTCTTTGTCAATAGTGGTATAAATACTTCTTATTATAAAACCCACTCAATTTATATTAATTTAAAAAATAAGAAAACGTCACAAAACTATGAAACCTCAACTCAAAGGGGAACGAAGTGTAGCAATTAATTTGAATAATCAACCTCAATAGCACTAGTTGTTTTGTTCACTAGATGTATGTTGTCATGTTCCGTCCCTTTATTATTCTTAATTTGAATACTTCTGTAGAAAAATATTTAGTTGTTGAGTGCATTTTCTATACCAAAAAATAATTTCTGAACAAGCAGAGCTAAGAAAGCAAATAGTAAGTCGAGAAGCGGAACTGGACACGAATTAGTATCTGACTTCTTGATTTCACTCTAGAGATTGCACTCGAAAAAGACAGGAAAATATGAAGTTGTAGATATTAGAGTTATTCAAGTATTAAAAGAAAGAATAGTGGCTTTCAACGTGTTAAGATAATTGAGGTTTCATTTTAAAATTAATTTGTGTTAAGTGGAACATCAGTTATCTTAACATGTTATCAAAACCTAGGTACCAAAAGGTTATGAAAGTATAAGATTCAAAAACTAATTCCGCATACACTTGTGAGGACGTGTTAAATATATTAAATAATATGATAAAGCCTTATCTAATAGTTTAAACTTTTAGATGAGATGATCACTTAACACAATGGTTAGGTAAAGTGGTCTGGTAGTAACTTGTCAGTTAGCTCTCTACCTTCAATCTTGAGTGGAGTGAAAAATTTAATAGAATTTTACAAAATAAAAATTGCACATGTAAAATGAGTAGGAAAAGAAAAGAATTTACACAGATTGATTTATCTTGATGCCCAATACCCCTTAGTGTTGGTCAGTCCAGTGCCAAAGAATACCCTTGACTTTGTGACAACTTTCCACTAATCAATAATAGCTATTACAACAACAACAACAACAAATATAGAATAAAAGTTCTAAGTTAACTCACCGAGAATTAAATTTATGCAAGGATTTCTTGTTTATAATTTCTTAACATTCAGTATCTCTCAACTAGGCAAATATTACAATTAAGATTATTTATTATAACTCAAATATCATATGAATACAATAACGAATGACTCAATCACTTACATGATAAAGAAAGCTTTCAGAACTTGGACCTTGAAATATATCCGACAATAATGATATCGAGTTCTTTGATGTGTGTAAGTATGATTTTCTTATATGGGTGAGTTTTATATTTTTTTTTTGAAGTTTTTTGGTGTATTTATAGCAAAAACTTTAAATATATTCGTTGCTATAGTACCCAAACAGCGACTCCAATGGTATTGGTATAATAACCTGCATGCTACAATACCTAGTTTCAAATTTTCAAATCTTTTACATTGTATAAGTTGCTACAGTTACCGTTTTGCTATAGTTTCGTATTGTTAGGCCATCCTTAGCAGAGGTTGTAAACTGCAATCATAACACTTTATAGAGACTCTAATGTGTAAACATCCAACCACAGCAGTAAATTTAAAGACCAAACAAATTTTTTTTTTTTTTTTTAGAGACCCAAATAATAAAAGTTGATAAGTCTGCAAAAAAAAGTAACAAATTTGGAGACTCACTGTAGCGAGTCTCCAAATGTCTGTCAAATGACAGACCTTTTTAGAAAAAAAAGAAAAAAGAAAAAAGAAAGTCGCTTGCCACAAATTTTCTAGCCGTTGAAGGTGAACGTTGCCAACGTTCACCTTTAACGTATGTATATATACATATACATTGTCTGATTTTGTTTCAAGTTGAAAGCAAAAAAAAAACACAGAAGATCACAACTTCAATCGAAAGAAAAAAGGTAATTTTTTGTTTTCTGTCATGGTGGCGAAGGGAGTGGGGGGCGGCGATGGTGGCGAAGGGAGTGGGGGGTGGTGATAGTGGCGATAGTGTGAAGGTGGCGATGGTGACGGTGATGATGGCGATGATGGCAAAGTGGCGATGGTGACGGTGATGATGGCGAGGTGAGGGTGGCGATGATGGCAAGGTGGCGATGGTGACGGTGATGATGGCGATGATGGCGAGGTGGCGATGGTGACGGTGATGATGGCGATGGTGAGGGTGGTGATGATGGCGAGGTGGCGAGGTGGCGATGGTCACGGTGATGATGACAGTGGTGAGGGTGGCGATGATGGCAAGGTGGCGATGGTGACGGTGATGATGGCGATGATGGCGAGGTGGCGATGGTGACGGTGATGATGGCGATGATGGCGAGGTGGCGATGGTGACAGTGATGATGGCGATGGTGAGGGTAGTGATGATGGTGAGGTGGCGATGGTCACGGTGATGATGGCGGTGGTGGTGATGAGGGGAGGGAGACGGGCAGTGAGGGAAAATGGGAAATGAAATGGGGGAGGGGGGTAGGGTTTGATTTCCATTTTTGTTTTTTTTTTTAAACTGTTTTTTTGTTGTTTTTCTTTATTTAAAAAATTATGTTATTTAATTTATTATTTGTATTTGTTAAAGTAAGTTTTTTTTAAAAAAAATTTGTGGAATTTTTTTCTAAATATTATTTAAATTTATATTTTTGATATTTTTATTAAATTTGTTATTTGTTAAAATTTTTTTTCTTCATATTATTTAAATTTTAATTAATTGTATAATTTGTATTCAATTAATTTTTAAAATTTTGTGGAATTTTTTTCTAAATATTATTTAAATTTATATTTTTGATATTTTTATTAAATTTGTTATTTGTTAAATTTTTTGTCTTCATATTATTTAAATTTTAATTAATTGTCTAATTTGTTTTCAATTAATTTTTATAATTTTGTGGAATTTTTTTCTAAATATTATTTAAATTTATATTTTTGATATTTTTATTAAATTTGTTATTTGTTAAATTTTTTTTTCTTTATATTATTTAAATTTTAATTAATTGTCTAATTTGTATTCAATTAAAAAGTTCATATTATTTAAATCTCATTAAATTTTTTTTTCTTCAGCTATGGATTCCGGCGAAGGAGTTAGGGGCCGCAACTTCACTATTGAAGAAGATATCGCATTATGTCGAGTATACCTTACAATTAGTGAAGACCCAATTACAGGCCGAAACCAAACATCGGCAACAATGTGGACGCGAATCTTTATGAAATTCGAAGAATTTCACCCTCCAACGACTCTGTTGCAAAAGAGAACTGCAAAATCTCTAAAATCACGATGGACCCCGATAAACAAAAAAAGCACGAAATTTGCAGAGTATCTTGCTCAATCTCAAATTAGACCACGGAGTAGAGCAAATGCAACAGATATTGTGTGTTTTATGCAGCAAAATATGTTGATTTAGTTTTATTTTTTTTTAAAATACTCATGGTGATGGAATTTTTTGTTTTTTCAGCTTGATGATGCCAAACGACTTTACGCTAATGTTACAGGAGAGAATTTCAACCTTGATCATTGTTGGTCGATATTACAACATGGTCAAAAGTGGAGAAAGATTACCGAGTTCCACCAAGGTCAAAATGCATCTCAAGAGGGTACACCGCTTCCTTTTGAAAATGACTCTCCGTATGAGTCGGTGCCCAAAACCCAATCTGAACCGTCATCCTCGAGGCCAATTGGAAGAGAAAAGGCAAAAAAAATAAAAAAAAAGGGCAAGGATGTTGCGACAGAGATCGTTCAGCAAGGCAGAGCAATGCAAAAACTTATGAAATAGTACAAAGAGAGTTCTGACTGGGCAACAGAGTATAGTATAATGTCGACGAAGACTTCGACCATTGAGACTCCGGCCAGAAGAGCGTGGATGATTGACCAACAAAACAAAATCATCGCCAAGAGGTCATCTCGTTCTATCAACTTTGACGATGATGGTTATCGTCCTGAAATGCCTTGAATTGTTGTACTGTTATATTGTTGTTGTTTCTACGTGTGTTGTACTGTTGGTTTGTTTACATAAATTGTACTTTTGTAATCTAATTGAATCTATATTTGGTTTGAGAAATTTGTGTACAATTAATTTTTACACCGTTATTAATTTTTTTTAAAAAGGAACACACACAGTTAATTTATTAAACCAGGACTTAAAAGACGAGAACAATACAACTATTGATGTCACACATTGAGATCTCGTGTACGAAACTCGTTCCAAACATGCTCAACTAGATCACTTCCAAGTATATAGTAAGCCGCTTCGTTCGTCACCTGACGGCGATTGTTCAAATACTCAATAATTGTTATGGGATTTCGTGCATGTTCCACAAGGGCCTCTTCTACATGGTAAAGTGATGGATCATCGTTGAAATCATCTCCTTCTTCCTCGCGATTATCGTCTACAATCATATTATACAGAATGATACAAGTCTTCATAATTTCTCCAATATCACGTTCGTGCCAGAAACGACATGGACCTTTTATTATCTCGAATCTACTCTGAAGGATACCAAATGCCCGCTCCACATCCTTATGATAGGCTTGTTGCAACCTATTGAAAAGCATCTTATCACGCTCACGTGCATATGGAAATGCTTGGACGATTGTGGACCAGCGAGGATATATACCGTCAGCCAAATAATATCCTTGACTATAATTTCTGCTGTTAATGGTATATCTTATCTGCGGTGCTCGACCTTCAAGGATATCAAAAAAAATCGATGAACTATATAACACATTCAGGTCATTTCTTCCACCAGGTGTTCCAAAAAATGAATGCCATATCCATGTGTCATAAGATGCAACGGCTTCTAGTATTATAGTAGGACGACCATGGTGTCCAGCATATGTTCCGGCCCACGCAGTAGGACAATTTTTCCATTCCCAGTGCATGCAGTCCAAGCTACCCAGCATTCCCGGGAACCCACGTTGTTGTGCCTTTTGAAGAAGCCTATACAAGTCCGTATTATTCGGAGGACGTAAATATTCATTGTCGTATAATGCATTGACGGCCCGACAAAATCGCTTCATGGACTCCAAACATGTAGTCTCTGCAATCTTCAAATAGTCATCATTTGCATCTGCAGGGTTTCGGTATGCAAGCATACGAAGCGCCGCCGTCATCTTCACATAGGGAGATAAGCCTTGCTTTCCTGCAGCATTTGGTTTTTGCTTGAAATAATCGTCATAGTTGATGATATCGCCCATTATTTTCAGAAATAGTTCGCGAAAACGTAACGTGAACTCAGCAGGAGGATACAAAGGTTGATCAACAAAATAATCCGCCATGAGTCTTTCATAGGCACCAAAGTGGTCTCTGTTTTTGGATCGTCGGCATAATTGACGTGCGAAGCTACTACTCTCTTCCTCCGTAGCAAGTTGATATGCAATTTGCATAATCGATTGGTGTTGATTGAACATGGTCATCATCATTGCATGACCACGATGACGGTTATTTTGATGCATCCGGACATTTTCATCAAGTGGAAAGGAATCGGGCTCGCCTCCTTGGTTGGACAATTTAGAATGTGGGATGTAGAGTTTAGAGTGAGTGGTGAGAGTTGTGGTGTTTGATTATGGTGATTGTGAAAGTGTTGGATATGTATTATATATAATTATATGAGTGGCTAAAGGATAGAAAATGGACGTACGAGATCCGCCATGGAGAATCCAATCCAATGGTCTTTGTGGGGATGAGAGATTTCTTTAGATAAGATTAAAATGGACGGACAAGATTTAAGTTGAAAATCCAATCGAAATGACTTTATTTTGGATAAGAGATTTCTTTAGATAAGATTAAAATAGACGGCCGAGATCGTTTAGTTAGAAATCCAATCCAAAGGTCTTTATTTTGGATGAGAGATTTCATTGATGATAATGAATGGACAACTGAGATCTTTTAGTTAGAAATCCAATCCAAAGGCCTTTATTTTGGATGAGAGATTTCATTAATGATAATAAATGGACGATCCAGATCGTTTAAAGAAAACTCAATCCAAAGGCCTTCATTTGGATAAGATATTTTGTTTCATGATAACAAATTAATAGATGAGATCATCGAGAAAATATCATATCCAATGGCCGCTATTCTGGTTTCTCAGAAATTAATGTTGTTGTAATCAAGTATAGTTAACGATATAATATTTGGCAAAATTTAATCGTTGTCGGAATTAATTAATTTTTAGGTTGAAATGTTCGTAAAAAAAATTATGAATTTATAAGTATATAAAAAAATCAAGTACTAAAATTCATGAAAAAGTAGCACAAAATTAGATTATGTTAAAAAATTAATAGAGTCTCTAAAATAGAGACCCAAACACTAATGTGGTTGAAAAATTTTTAAAGACCCAAAAAGTAACTAAACTTTTAGGTAGGGTCTCTATTTTGTTAACAGTCTGTAAAATAATTTTTAGAGACTCATGATTTAGAGACTCTGGTAAGGATAGCCTTACAGTACTAGCATTTGTACAAAATTTTCATTTTATTTTTGCTTTCAACATTACATTTTTGATAATTTAAACATTAAATGAAATCATATTAGTTCACTTATTTGTTATCATCAAAACTAAGATTAATGAGAAATTATTGAGTCTTACTTGATGATGACAAACTCAAATAAGAATATAACAACTTAAACATAAACTAATATAATTTGGATATAAACATGATTTCAAAAATTAGTTTCCCCAATTTTCATGCATATTGTTCTGGTCTTATATCTTTATTTTGCTCCCCCTATTTTATGCTCATTTTTATCCCCTTTTTGGCATCATCAAAAATAAAATTTTGTTCATAATTGGTTATTTCAATAATGATGCAATTGAGTGATGGATTCTTATCAATAAAAAGTATAAGGATAGAAGCAAACTCTTGTATGTCTTTGGTCCATAAAATTCAGGTGAAACTCATTGTAATAAGAATTCACTCTGCAATTATTCATTTGTTGTTATCGCCAAAATTGGGCTTGGACCATGGCCCAACCACAACGGGTCACTTGACCCCAATCGATGGCAATATTAGGCCAAGGCCCATAAAACAACACCACAAGTTGTGACCTATTCCTGAGTTAGGTCCGCCAAACGCCTAAGGCCCTTGGCTAACCCAAACCTCAATGTTATCTTTCGCGAGCCCAAGTGCAACTCGAATTCTACTATCAAGAAGACTTTTCAATTGCCTAGCCTACTAGGATAGGATGACGATTGACAAATTTAAGATAAAGGTCAACTTTATCTCAAGGGATAAGCGATCAAAGAGTCATCACAATTACCCAGCCTACGAAGAGCGGATGACCATCGAATGACTTGGGATAGAGACTAACTCTATCATATGTGATAAATGATCACGTAGTCTACTAGGAATATAAGTCCCAAGAGTCCGTGACTCTTGACCTACCTTTACCTATTAGTACGCCACGTTTACACGAGGAGAAGGCATCAAGTACTAGCCGCACTAGTATTATTCCCCCTCTCCCCCTACATATTCACAGCCTACACTCCTTATATTGATGCCGATAACACGGTAGTTTCCTCTTTTTCCTCTATATTTTTCTCACATTCTTATCTCTTCTGACAAACCACTGACTTGAGCATCAGAGTGTCTTCGACTGACACCACACTGGTGTCCCAAGACTCACGTCGTTCTACTGCTTTATGACCTTGTAAGTTGCTGGTGGCCCGTAGTTCATGATTATAGATTTTGACGTCGACATTTGACAAACTTGATCGTGCCTCCATCTTGGTTTATTACGAGGTTGAACAAATTGTGGTCTCCAATAATTTGTTTTCAGCCTCTATTGCCTAAGTTGCTCATTCCATGCTTTTGTATGATTTTGATACATATTTCTTAATCTTCTTTGTTGTGCATTCAAAAATTTCTCAATTCTTTTGGTACCCTTTGATTAGGTCCTTGTTTGTTAAAGTTGACCCGTTTCTTTTGCCAAATTTTGTCAACATTCTTTTTCTCAACTTTCTTCTTAATCTTGCATTCAAAAGTTGTATGTCCAACAATTCTACAGTAGAAGCATGTAATAATATTGTTACTCTTAAAACTACTTAATGGAATATCAATTTTCTTCCCGTTATCAAGATTGCCAGAAGCATTGTCATTTTTATCACATAGGTATTTTTCTTCATTTAATACATTTTCAAATCTAGTGCTACAAAATTTTTCAATACCATTTTTTAAAGAAATATTTCCATTTTGTATCTCATTAAATTTTGTTTTTTAACATCTCATTTTTGAGAAATTAATTTTTTGTTTTCAACCTTTTCCTTTTTAAGTGATTTCTTTAATTCTTTATTTTTGTTTAATAGCATTTCATATTTTTCAAGTAAAACATCTATTTCTAATTCATCATCTAAGGAATTTGAACTTATCTCATCATTCAACACCATAAGTCCAATTGTAGAGATCCTTTCATTTAAATTTTGTTCTTTTGAGCTCAAGCGTAAATCATCCCAAGTCTCTACCTTTGAAGCCTTCTTGAATTTTCTTTCAATTTTATTTTCATGTTTCTTTTCTTCATCTTTCTTAATTGGACATAGCCTACATTAAAATTATTTTTGCTACTACATTTATTGAATTTTTCAAAATCATTGTTACTTTTGGAAGTTTATGGTTGGACCTTATTTTTCTTTTTGCTCATCTTTGTCAAATTCTGGAATTCCTTCATGAACAATTGAGAATCATCTTCTTCATAGAATGGGATATGAGAATAACCACTCGTGCTTGTTATGGATCTTTGAAACTCTACCTGAAAATAAAACCAAGCACTCAAGAATATACCAACTTTAATACCAATTGTTAGGTCTCATCATTCAATCTCGAGTGGAGTGAATAGATTAAACAAGTAATTTAATATATAATTTTGGGGAATATAAATTGCACAAGTAAGGAGAAAGAAGAATTTGCACACATCAATTTATCCTGATTTCCAATACCTCTCAGTGTTGGTCAGTCCAGTCTCAAGGAATTTTATTTGCTTTACGTTAACTTTTCACTATTTAACAACAGCAATTACAGCAACAACAACAACAACAACAACAAATATAGAATAAAAGTTCTAAGCTAACTTATTGTAGTGGGCTACTATGATAACCCGAACCCGACATGCATTTAATAGCACTTGAGTGCATTTGATTAAATGTTTAATTAGTTAAATCAACCAATTTGAACTATTTTAATATTTCTCTTGGAAGCATTTAGTAATTGTATATTGAATAATTAAAAGATTATTATCTATTTCTAATAATTATAATAATTGAATTTATTCTCTTGTGATTAATTAAGTGACATCTTAAATGTTAGCATTGGATTTGTGTTTATTTTTAGTTAAACATTTATTTGAAGTTTTATTTTCATATTTCTTTTAGAAGTAATTAGAATAATACTTGAGCTAATTATTTTAACGGAATATCAACTACTTTTCATATTGATATCAATCGATTTTATTTTTCTTGCACTTAAATGCTCGGATTTCAATTAAATGAAAAGTGGCTCCGAGCCGCAGTAAATTTTAAACTATGATGCTTTCCAAAAATGATATATTTCTTAGATTCTTTGAGATTTAATTGTCACTTCTTGGTTGACGCAAAGTGCATAGCATATCGAGAGCGATAGTTAGAGAGCGATTCCTAGTCCTCAACAAATAGTGAAAACTAGTGTTTGGTGTCTTAAATTTTATATTTTAATTGTTGTTAGCTAGAATTAACATTTCATTAGTTGTTTTAGCTTTAGAATGCATAAAATAAGCTAGTTTGACCAACTTAAGTGAGCATTGACCAAAGCTTTGACCTTTTGCCTTGTGTCTTCTTTTAATAGCCTAAAATAACACACACAAAAAATAGAGCTGAACAGAACATGAAATGGCCGAAAAAATAAGTAGAGAAAAAAAAGAAAATTCAACATCAAATCTTCGATTCTTCGCGTGAGCTTGCACGGGGTGGTTTTCGAGGCGTCCTACGAGGTTTTCCTAGCGTCTAGGAGCGTCTAAGGTGAGGGTTTCATCGTTATTTGTGCATTTGAATATTTTGTGTATTAACTTTGATTTTTGGATTTTATCCGTATATTATTGTTTTAATTGATTTGAGGCTTAAAGTATGTTCCCTAGCAATTGTAAAACACGTATTTATAGCTTTTTAACATTTTCTGTTGTTGAATATTGAAATTGAAAAATAAATTGTTAGTTGAATAGTATTTTATGAATAGTAAACCCTTGAAACGATAAAGTTGCGCTGTTATGCTGTCTGTTGATGTGAAAAGGTGCTAGGTATGCTAGAATGCCTAAATGTGTGGTTTAATTAGAATGTGTAATGGAAAAACGAAGAAAAATGACTTAGTGAAAGTCAGGGTCGTTTAGGTCGAGTTTGGCATTTTCTCGTTTTGCGTGTTGGCATTGTTTCGGGAGGCCATGGAAGCACTTTTGGTGTGATTATGGCGTTGGTTGGGTGTATGGTTGGTATAGTTGTAGTTCAAACGAGCAAAGGGGAAAATCGGGACTTTGCGTGAATCCTAGGGTTAAGTAGGGTTTCGGGGTCTTTAGACGTGCCTTATGGTGACCTAGGAGGATGGGTGAAGTCGGTTTCCAAAACTCGTGGCTCGTTTGAAAGTAGTAGCGTTTTGAAAGTTGGGGACAGTTTTGGGATTTTGTGTGTTTTCATAGTATATTGCTTATAGAATGTTTATAATGCTTATAGAATGTCTATAATGTTTATAAAATGCTTATAATGCCTAAAGAATACTTGTTATTGCTTGATAATGTTAGTTGGTGTTCTTCTTGTTACTTGTTTGATTGCAAATGCTTGTTAATACTTATTACGCTTGTTAGAGTTGATTATTGATTGAAATGTTTAACAGTTGTTGAATAATGCTTGATATCTCGTTTATCTCCTCTATCTGTGTTGTTGTGTTATCGCTCGTTTATTGCCTTGTATGGAGTCTTGCATTGCATAGTGTCCAGCGCGTGAGTGATGGGCCTCTCTGGGTAGCCTCGGGTTGCCAGTGTTAGTTGCTCTAGCTCTGTGGCTATTCCCTTTTCTCGCTTGGGTTGCCTCCCAGGGAGATTTAGGTCGTAGAATTGATGGATACTTCCGGGATATTCCAAACTGGTGTTATAAGGTGGTTGCACGCTTATTGTCATCGTTGTCAACATCAAGCTCGAGATTGATGTATCGCTCGTGAAATGGTACATTGCTCGTATAAGTGAACCATAGCCTTCAGAGTGTGGTATAGCTTTGAATGGTTGTGTTAATGCTTTCATTAATTGCTTATTGTATTGATTGTTTGTCTTGATTGCTTATTTATCAGTTATATTGCTTAACTGTCTTATTTGCATTGCACGACTTTCTTTCTCTCCAATTCGATATCTGTCTCGCCCTCACTGAGTATATGTGTTGTGTATACTCACTCTTCACCACCACATTTCAGGATATGCCTTGTTAGCTGGAAAGTTCGTGATTATGTGACTGTTCGTGCATGAAGAGTTATTTTGCGTGCCTATGTGGCTTGAGTTGTCAAATATGCAAAGATGTATGCTTTAATGTATTATATGTATTTAATGTCAAAAGGAATGTAATTTAAGTTTTATTAAATTGTTGAAGTAGTTTGATAAGTTAGATTATGTAACTAGTTATTATAGTTTAACTTCAATGCATGTTTGTAATGTCCAAAGGAAAAGAGTTAGAATGGCATGATAGTTATTTTGTGTAGTAGCTTAGTATGGTTTAATTGTCAAGTTCGAATGTACTTGTCAAAAATGAAAAGAGATAGGTTAGCTTTTATATTGGAAATGTATGTATACTTGCTGAGTTTAATTGTTGAGAACCGAGGCTCGGATGGCCTTGAGGTGGTTGAATGTTTGGACATGGTATTGGTCCCCTTATATGTTGTCGCAGGTTTTACATTTTGCCTAGAAACAGGGGAGACTCCGTCCGTTTTCCCTAAAATTTATGCCCAGGTTTGGTTTGGGTTGTGATTAGATTGATTGATAGAACTCCCAGTCTCGAGAGGGATCGGGGTGTTACAGGTGGTATCAGAGCTTGTTTAGCTCATAAGCCGAGACAGGGTCTTCGGTCTGGTGGGTAGTGATCCTTGAATGTGTGCTTGTTAAGTGTGTCTTGAAAGTGTATGCTTGTATGTGAGTTTGTGTGTCTTGACTTGAATGTATGCACTTATGTGATATAGTTATGTGTTATGTGTTAAATGTTTCTCAAGTAAAGTGAAATGTCTAGTTGTGCATCGAATTGACCTATTGAATTGGCATCGTGAATTGAATCGACCTTGTGAATTGTTATTTGCTTGAAGTATTACTTGTAATGTGTGTATAAAATGTCTTGAATTGGTTTTGCTGTGATTTGAATTGATTATATTGTGCTTGACTTGATTGTTATGCTTGAGTGACTTTGTTGAATAAACTCTTTTGTAAACTTGCTGGCATAATAGCTTAAGGCATATGTATAACTGTGATATATTGGCATTCATACATGTCTTATGGAAATGGTAAGTAAGTCATCTTCCTCCCCTGAAGAAAGTGGTTCACCACTGGCTTTTCAAGGTGTATGGATTGGCAGGAAATGGAAGGCATTTGACTAGCCTTTATTTGGGAATTGGTGTTTGCTTTTGGAGCTCGGTTATTGGCAAATCTCTATGGTCCTCCTCTGTGCTTAATAGTTGTGAAAGAGTAGCTTTCTATTGGGGTTTTATTTGGTAATTCTTTGGAGCATTCTTTGGTTTTCTTAATGGGTGTTCTTTGGGGACTTTTGTCGGCACTTCTCGGTGGACTTGGTTAATGGGATTTCAATCGGCCTTACTGCACAGTATTATCTATGGTATATGTGTCTCGGTCTTTATTGGTGTGATATTGGCATCCCTGATTGGAAATTCTTCAATGGCATTTTTTAGGATCCTTAGTGGCCAGTTATTTAGTATTTACTTATTGGGCAAACTTGGCTACTTTCTTATTGGAGCATTGTTTCGGATATCTTCTTCAGTGTTCCCCAGTAGGTTTAGTATTTGGAGTTCCTATCAGACTTATTGGATAATACTACTTATGGTATTCTTTGAAATTCTTATTGGGCGTTCTATTGGTATTTTCCTTATTGGCAAGGTTGTATAAAGTTCTCACTTGGCAAACAATGAAGAGGCCTCAAAGTTTGATTTCGGTAGATTGTTCACCAGTTCGGTGTTTATCCTTGGAGTTTTCATCCATCTGGGAAACTATGGTTGTTATTCAACTTGGTTGTCTTATTAGGCACATTATATTTTCTCTACTATTTTCTTTGACATTACTCTCAGCATTTGATAGCAAAACTCAGAATTTAATTGGTTGTTCCATGGGGTTATTATTTGGAAGGCTTCTTTGGAACTTTGAAATATATTTGATTGGGTTCTTAGTATTTTTCTTCAGCACTCTTAGCAGGGCATTCTTCTATGAAATTCATTACCAGCGGGGTATTTCTTTGGACCTCTAGATGGAATCTTTGTTTGAGCTTTTATTTGGCTTTTTGCTTGGGAATTCTCGGGCAGTAATAGTTACACTTCTATTGGAGATTCGTGCGTCGGGTATTCTTCTTGTCGTTATTGTGTGGTATTAATGACATCTACAGTATCTTTGCTTTAGTCTTTATTGGTATTATCTCGGCGCTCTTGGTTGGAATTTTATTCTTCTTCGATATTCGTGTCAACGGGATTCTTCAACTGATGAAGATTAGTCAGAATTGGATTTCAGATGATGCTGAGTTCTATTGGAAGAAGAATTGCGAGGACGCAATTGTTTTAAGGGGGGAAGGATATGATAACCCGAACTCAGCATGCATTTAATAGCACTTGACTGCATTTGATTAAATGTTTAATTAGTTAAATCAACCAATTTGTACTATTTTAATATTTCTCTTGGAAGCATTTAGTAATTGTATATTGAATAATTAAAAGATTATTATCTATTTCTAATAATTATAGTAATTGAATTTATTCTCTTGTGATTAATTAAGTGACATCTTAAATGTTAGCATTGGATTTGTGTTTATTTTTAGTTAAACATTTATTTGAAGTTTTATTTTCATATTTCTTTTAGAAGTAATTAGAATAATACTTGAGCTAATTATTTTAACGGAATATCAACTACTTTTCATATTGATGTCAATCGGTTTTATTTTTCTTGCACTTAAATGCTCGGATTTCAATTAAATGAAAAGTAACTCCGAGCCGGAGTAAATTTTAAACTATGATGCTTTCCAAAAATGATATATTTCTTAGATTCTTTGAGATTTAATTGTCATTTCTTGGTTGACGCAAAGTGCATAGCATATCGAGAGTGATAGTTAGAGAGCGGTTCCTAGTCCTCAACAAATAGTGAAAACTAGTGTTTGATGTCTTAAATTTTATATTTTAATTGTTGTTAGCTAGAATTAACATTTCATTAGTTGTTTTAGCTTTAGAATGCATAAAATAAGCTAGTTTGACCAACTTAAGTGAGCATTGACCAAAGCTTTGACCTTTTGACCTTGTGTCTTCTTTTAATAGCCTAAAATAACACCAAAAAAAAAAAACAGAGCTGAACAGAACATGAAAGGGCCGAAAAAATAAGGAGAGAAAAAAAAGAAAATTCAACATCAAATCTTCGATTCTTCGCGTGAGCTTGCACGGGGTGGTTTCCGAGGCATCTTACGAGGTTTTCCTAGCGTCTAAGGTGAGAGTTTCATCGTTATTTGCGCATTTGAATATTTTGTGTATTAACTTTGATTTTTGGGTTTTATCCGTATATTGTTGTTTTAATTGATTTGAGGCTTAAAGTATGTTCCCTAGCAATCGTAGAACACGTATTTATAGCTTTTTAACATTTTCTGCGGTTGAATATTGAAATTGAAATATAAATTGTTAGTTGAATAGTATTTTATGAATAGTAAACCCTTGAAATGATAAAGTTGCGCTGTTATGCTGTCTGTTAATGTGAAAAGGTGCTAGGTATGCTAGAATGCCTAAATATGTGGTTTAATTGGAATGTGTAATGGAAAAACGAAGAAAAACGGCTTAGTGAAAGTCGGGGTCGTTTAGGTCGAGTTTGACGTTTTCTTATTTTGCGTGTTGGCATTGTTTCAAGAGGCCATGGAAGTACTTTTGGTGCGATTATGGCGTTGGTTGGGTGTTTGATTGGTATAGTTGTAGTTCAAACGAGCAAAGGGGAAAATCGGGGCTTTGCGTGAATTCTAGGGTTAAGTAGGGTTTCGGGGTCTTTAGACATGCCTTATGGTGACCTAGGAGGATTGGTGAAGTCGGTTTCCAAAGCTCGTGGCTCGTTTGAAAGTAGTAGCATTTTGAAAGTTGGGGACATTTTTGGAATTTTGTGTTTTCATAGTATATTGCTTATAGAATGTTTATAATGCTTATAGAAAGTTTATAATGCTTATAGAATGTCTATAATGTTTATAGAATGCTTATAATGCCTAAAAAATACTTGTTATTGCTTGATAATGTTAGTTGTTTGATTGCAAATGCTTGTTAATGCTTATTACGCTTGTAAGAGTTGATTATTGATTGAAATGTTTAACAGTTGTTGAATAATGCTTGATATCTCGTTTATCTCCTCTATCTGTGTTGTTGTGCTATCGCTCGTTTATTACCTTGTATCGAGTCTTGCATTGTATAGTGTCCAGCGCGTGAGTGATGGGCCTCTCTGGGTAGCCTCGGGTTGCCAGTGTTGGTTGCTCTAGCTCCGTGGCTATTCCCTTTTCTAGCTTTGGTTGCCTCCCAGGGAGATTTGGGTCGTAGAATTGATAGATACTTCCGGGGTATTCCAAACTGGTGTTATAAGGTGGTTGCGTGCTTATTGTCATCGTTGTCAACATCAAGCTCGAGATTGATGTATCGCTTGTGAAATGGTACATTGCTCGTATGAGTGAACCATAGCCTTCAGAGTGTGGTATAACTTTGAATGGTTGTGTTAATGCTTTCAATAATTGCTTATTGTATTGATTGTTTGTCTTGATTGCTTATTTATCAGTTATATTGCTTAACTGTCTTATTTGCATTGTACGACTTTCTTTCTCTCCAATTCGATATCCGTCTCACCCTCACTGAGTATACGTGTTATGTATACTCACTCATCACCACCACATTTCAGGATATGCCTTGTTAGCTGGAAAGTTCGTGATTATGTGACAGTTCGTGCCTAAAGAGTTGTTTTGCGTGCCTATGTGGCTTGAGTTGTCAAAGATGCAAAGATGTATGCTTTCATGTATTATATGTATTTAATGTCAAAAGGACTGTAATTTAAGTTTCGTTAAATTGTTGAAGTAGTTTGATAAGTTAGATTATGTAACTAGTTATTATAGTTTAACTTCAATGCATGTTTGTAATGTCCAAAGGAAAAGAGTTAGAATGGCATGATAGTTATTTTGTGTAGTAGCTTAGTATGGTTTAATTGTCAAGTTCGAATGTACTTGTCAAAAATGAAAAGAGATAAGTTAGCTTTTATATTGGAAAGGTATGTATATTTGCTGAGTTTAATTGTTGAGAGCCGAGGCTCGGATGGCCTTGAGGTGGTTGAATGTTTGGACATGGTATTGGTCCCCTTATATGCTGTCGCAGGTTTTACATTTCGCTTAGAAATAGGGGAGACTCCGTCCGTTTTCCCTAAAATTTATGCCTAGGTTTGGTTTGGGTTGTGATTAAATTGATTGATAGAACTCCCAGTCTCGAGAGGGATCGGGGTGTTACAGCTACGGTACCTAGGCCCGCGATGGGTGAGGGACTGCATGGGTATAGGACCAAATGGGGGTTCCGGCCTAAAAAGGGAGCATAGTCCATGATAAGTGGGAAAAAAATCAAGACAGCAAAAGAAAGAAGTAAGTTAGGGGCTCTGATTGTGACTCACTTGTCCTTAAATACTACCCTGCCCTAAGAAGCACAAGTCCTAACGCCATCTTGGATTCTTGGGGTGACTTACTTGTCAGGACCTCGCAAAAGAAGAGATTGGGATTCTCCAATCTTAATTGTAGATTTCAAAGGTCTATACTTACCAGGAGTTAACAATATGCAAAGATTTCTTACTTATAATATCCTAACAATTAGCGCCTCTTAACTATGCAAATATTATAATTAAACTTATCAATTACAACTCAAATATCATATGAATATAATAATGAACGGAATAAATTATATATTTAGTCTCATATTTTTACTAATTGTCTCAACTTAGTCCTTATTTTTTACCTTTTCAGTCTCGTATCTTTACTATTTGTCCTAACTTAATCCTTATTTTTTAAAAATGTACCTTTTCAATCCAGTATTTATAGAAGTAGGAGGAATCATTTCCAAGATATTTGGTGTGAGATAATGGTGTCGACATGGCATTAGCGTGTCAGGTTTAAATTATGATAGGACGTTTCTGGCTATGGCTCACCATGCTCTGTGTCAAAGGCCAATTGAGCTCGGCTCCAGGAAATATTGACCTACCTACTTGGTTATTTATTCTATCGAGCTGGTTTAGAGGAGAACACATGCAGCGATATATCTTGCTGATTCCACATCAAGCACTCACTTTTTCCCATGTCAAGAGATATTATTTATATGGTCTAATGTTCAAAACTGGCATTCATGGAAGCCTTTCAAGTGCAGCATAACAAATAATAACCATTAGACAACTTTTGAAACGCTTTGTTACTATAGCCATAGGCATATCATTCCACCGCCTTCATGTTTCAACACAATAAAAAAAATTGTCTCCGACGAGAGACGATACCCCTCGTCGTAAGGGCCTTGGCGAGGGCCCGACGAGGGGAATCATCCCTCGCTGAAACCTTCGTCAGTGAATTGAGGTCCCTCGCCGACCCCACACCATTCGGCGATGGCTCGGCAAGGGACCAATTTGGTGACTACTATGTGAGGGCAACAAGCCTTCGTCGTGCCCTCGCCTTTTTCGTCTCTCGCCGTGCCCTCGCCATTTTCATCCCTCGTCGTGCCCTCGCCTTTTTCGTCACTCGCTGTGCCCTCGCCTTTTTGTCTGTCGTAATGCCCTCGCCGGACCCTCGAATACTTGTCCCTCGGCGAGCCCTCGCACAAATATAAATTCAAATTTTTCTAAATTTCCATTATAATATTTACTATAATAAGTTGTTTGACCTGTCAATTAAATATTTTATAATGCAAAATAAGTTATAAACCACATATTTATAAATTTAGATAATAAAAATCTAAACAAATTGTTCAAAGTAAACCCAAAAATTATTACAGTCTGATTGTAATGGAGTTTTATAATGTCATAACATTAAAGAAGTTCAAAATTCTATTCCTTTTGACTATCATTCAAAGATAAAGATGATGACGAAGATGACGAAGACTGTTGTTATGCAGGAACAGGAACAGGTAACCTTGAAGCAAGTAGTGCTAGCTGTGTTTGGAGCTCACGTAGCTACGATGAAGTTTGTTGTTGGAGTTTCTTGTACGCCTCGTTCTGCTTTTGTTGAAGTTTGTAGTACGCCTCGTTCTACTTATCCAGCTTGTCTTGCAACTTGTTATATGCCTAGTTGTTTTGTTCCAGCTTGCCTTCCAAAGATGTTGTGGCTCGAGCAATTGCCTCCTGGAGATCTTTTTGCGTGATATGGCTTCCGGCTGCCGAGTAACTGTTTGATGTAGACGCCACAAAGACCTGTGATCCGACCCCGTATAAACGGCCCTTGCGTGGTCTACCAACTGCCTCCAAGAATAATGCGTTACGATCAACAAGCGTTGGAGCTGAATCGGACTTGGATGCCTCTGATGGATGTAATGCCTGTTGAAGTAGTTCCTCGTATTGAGCCTGTAACGCATATATATAAACACGTAGAGACATGAATAATATTGACAAGTTAGGAGTAATACCAAAAAAAAAATTGACAAACCATCATAGAAACAAACAAAACAAGCACTAGGGAAAACATACATATACTGTCAGCAAATGTCACGGTCCAACAAAACCCCACGCTAAAAGGGTATAAGTTCGGCCCAAAAAACGGATAGAGTCTCCCCTGTACTATAGACTAACCAATTACCTGTACTCAAGAGAAATAGCCACAACGCAATATACAAGCATTCACACTCAAACACAATGAAATATTAAACAAAATATTATATTCATGAATGCATTTTCATTACCTATTTCAATACTATGGCTATAATTCCGATTATCATACCACTCTAAAAATTTTAACTTAACTTTAACTTAGTATGAAATAAGAATGTAAGATTACTCAAGTTTTATCCATTCAAAACTTGAACCTAAGTTCAATAACACCTTTGGCATCATTACATTTCATATAATTAAGCTAGTAATCAAGAATTAACAAATTCCCTTAAAATTTTCGAACCTAACAAACGGACAGAGTCTCATCTGTACCGTGAAGTGACCAGTTACCTTTACTCAGAAGAGATAGCCACAACGCAATATACAATCATTGACAGTCAAACACAATGAATATTAAACAAGTTCCTAAGGCTATCAAAGCATTTCTACTAAACAAAATTAGACATTCATGCATGCATTTCCATTTTCTATTGAATTACTATGGCTATAATTCGGATTATCATACCACTCTAATATTCTTAACTTTTTGTCAACTTAGTTAACTTTACTTACTTCTTAACTACTTAACTTATCCTACTCTCATGTTAATCTGCTTCTTAACTTTAGCTTATTAACTTAGTCAACTTTACGTACTTCTTACTAAACTTCTTACTTCACAAAATTATTAGCTTACTTAATTTACTTTATTAACTTAACTTTCTTCTTACTCTGCTATCTTAACCCTCTTACTTAACTTAACTAACCTAATTTTGAAGATGCCTTCTTACTAACCTTAGTCTTCTTACTTCTTAATATTAGATAATAATACTTCATATCAAACTTAGTTAACTTTACTTAATCTTCTTCGTAACTTAAGTTTGTTAACTTATCTTACTTTACTTCGTTAACTTTGCTTACTTCGTACTTTATTTTTACAAATGCATCTACGAAGAGCAACACACCCCTTCATCCATTTACACAAACATCCACCTTGACAATAACCCAATGGCTCAATTTACACAATATTTTAAACATGAATATAACAAAAAAAAAACACAATAGCATACATTTATTGAAACGAAATTACAAGCCGAAAAATATATATGGTACAACAATTACTATATCAATCAAAACACTAACCTGAGCCTATGGAATCTTTAAGCGTTACAACCAAATAATGGATGCCCCAAACCTAACAAAGTAAAGCCAAACACACCAAATTAACTATTAATACTTTAAAAATACAATATTAAAATAGAAGTTATTTAATAACCTAAAAATAAAACAAATATATAAAATTTGGTTTTTTTTTTAAAATCCAAAAATTGAAAAAAATAAAAAAATAAAGAATTTTCTTTCTAAATTCATCAATTTAAAAATTTGAAAATAAAAAAAATAAGAAATAAAAAAAAAACTCAAAGCTAGAACATAAATACAAAAGAGAAAACGACTCATTTGGTCCTAAACGTTTGTGGATTTTGACATTTTAGTCCTAAACGTTTTAAATCGGACACTTTAGTCCCAAACATTTAACTTATGTGACGCCGTTAGTCCAATCTCCAATTTTTATTAGATTTTGATCGTTAAAGTCGCGTGACTGCACGATGCGAGTAACAAAAAAAC
Source organism: Ehretia macrophylla (assembly GCA_037974665.1). Taxonomy (NCBI): domain Eukaryota; kingdom Viridiplantae; phylum Streptophyta; class Magnoliopsida; order Boraginales; family Ehretiaceae; genus Ehretia; species Ehretia macrophylla. The sequence continues at coordinate 61,925,225 of CM075773.1, forward strand.
CTTTGAAGCTAAATTACAAAAAAATTTGTTCTATTTTGATCGTTAAAGAGAATGACGCTAAATTATGAAAATAACCTTCAAAGCCTTTTTTTTTTTAATCGCAGCGTGCAGTCACGCAACTTTAACGATCAAAATCTAACAAAAATTGGAGATTGGACTAACGGTATCCCATAAGTTAAACGTTTGGGACTAAAGTGTCCGATTTGAAACGTTTATGACCAAAATGTCAAAACCCACAAATGTTTAAGACCAAATGAGTTGTTTTCTCTATTTTTACACAACATATTACGAAAAATAAATAAATAAATAAATGCATATATACACACACACGCACACACACACACACACATACATATATATATATATATATATATATATATATATATATATATAAATAAATAAATAAATAAATGCATATATACACACACACGCACACACACACACACACACACACACACACACACACATATATATATATATATATATATATATATATAAATAAATAAATAAATAAATGCATATATACACACACACGCACACACACACACACATACATATATATATATATATATATATATATATAAATAAATGCATATATATACATAAAAAAAATGTATAAATGTAAATGTACATAATGTATATATATGTATTAATACATATCTATACATACATATACATATAGGATATATATACATATAAAATAAAAAAAAAGTGTAAAAACAAGAATATTACCACTTAAATCGGAGGTGGAATGCGTATGGGGGGAAGGGTTACGGGGTAGGGGAGGTGGGGTAGAGGAAAGGGGGAGGGGGTTGTTTTCATTGAATCAGAAAGAGGGGTAGAGGATTTTTTTTGGGAAATTTGTGATTCAAATCAAGGGCAGCAGCTGCTGCCCTCGATTTGAGTAGAATTTTAGCGAGGGCCCAGCGGCGGCTGGCCCTCGTTGAAATATGTTATTTTTTTAAAAAAAAAATATGTTCATTTTTTTTTAATGTTATTAACTCTGGGCGACAACCTGGCGTGAGACTGGGCCGCCGCCCAGAAACCAATGGGGATCCGTCTACTATTTCTTTTTAAAAAAAAAAATTATTAGGTTTATTATTTTATTCTCTTAATTTATTTGTTTTAAGTTTTTTTCATCATAATTATTATATTAATTAAATATAACTTTGTTTCGTTTGTATAATACTTCTTTTTATTTATTTATTATCTTAACTTTTTTTTATATTAATTTGTTTTTACATTTTTTCATCATAATTAGTATGTTTAATTAGCTATTAGTTTATTTTTTTCACTTTATTTATTGTTTTCAATTCAACTTTTTTACTTCTTTAATTAATTTATTAATTAATAAATTCATCATAATTAGTATATTAATTAGCTATTATATCATAATTACTATATTAATTAGCTATTATTTTTTTTAACTTTTTTTTGTTTATTATCTTAAATTTTTTACTTGTTTAAAATAATTTGTTTTTTCATATTTTTATCAAAATAATTATATTAATTAGCTATTAGTTTGTTTTTTTTCACTTTTTCTTTTTGTTTATTATAATTTTTTTTGGCACTTTTTTTTATTTCATATAATTTATTTATTTTTAGCGAAGGTTAATTTCACTTTCATTTTGGAGACGGCCCATTCCGTCTCCAAAATTTCTTTTTTTTTTGTGTTATAACACATTAAAATTTTATATATTAAAACATGAGTTAAGAATGTAAGAATTTTTTTTGACCTTTTATGAAATTACAAAATATTGAAGTACTAGTTATTTTTTTTAAATTTAAAAGCTAATAAAAATATAATGTAATTGAAGTTAATTCATTAATAATTCTGCGAAATTGATTTGTTGAACCAAGAACTGACTACTATGTAGTAATTTAGAAAAAACACACATTAATAAATAATTAATTTAGATTTTATATTTAAATCTTATATTAATTATATTTTTATTACTTCTCAATTTACATAGCATATTAATAAACTGATTATATTATTGAATTAGTTCTCAAGTAGGATGATATATATAATGTAAAAGGTTATACAAGTTCAAAATATTTTAATAATCCATAAATAATGTGTAATTAATTATATAAACACAATAGTTTAAATAGTTATTAAAATATTAAAAGTATTGAATTACACAATTGTTTTTTAACTAATGTAGTTGTAAATAAATAGTTTTATCAATCGAGTCAAGTCCCGTCACCATTATTTTATTTTCACGAGAATTGAAACGTACCATTGATCAATCGTATCATTAGTACTATGAGAACATGTTATACGCTACCATGGGGCAGGAAATCGTCCGAACTTGCAGGGCCCCGTCTAGCAAGGGAGATGGCTTGAGCAGCTATTAAATCTCCAAAATAGCTACCACGCCATGTCACCAATTATTTGACCGATCCAAGACCAATGGGACGCAGTCACGTGCCCACTAACCACAGGGCAGAATATAATGAAATGTCATGCCCCCGTTTTGGAATAGACATAACGAAACACCAGTTTTGCATGCATTGTGTTCGCGTGCACTCCATGTGGACAATGATTTGACATATTGACATCCCTACATATACGTCTCCAAGGAAAACAATAAATGTCGTTAAGTGCAGTCAATAATATTATTCATCACGGGCTGTCATACGGAACATTGATCAATCTTGTCAATAGTAATATGAGAACATGTTATACGCTACCACGGGGCAGAAAATCATCCGAACTGATATGGCCCCATTTTCCAAATGAGATGGACACATTAGCTTTTAAATCTCAAACTAGCGTGCACACCATGTCCCTAATTATTTGACCCATCCAAGACCAATGGTGGACAGTCACGTGTCCGCGAACCATTCGTTGATATCTTCACCCTTGTAAAAAATGAAGAGTTGTCTTCATACGCTCACCAAGCTATTAATCTTCTCATTCAATGACCTAGTTTCTATAAATAGCACTTGGAAATGCATTTTCTCATAGCATCTGAAATTTGTAATTGTAGATTTCATCTAAATTGTTTGAATGATGAGTAAGGATCAACAACAACAGTTAGATTCTGTTCGAGTGACTAGATATGAATAGGTGGATACAATGAACAAGTATCCAAATTACTCCAAGTTTGTTAAACCCCAACTTGATCTAAATGCTCCGCCTAAATACGACAGATACATTTCCAATGCCCAAGTAGGCCAACTCGTTCAAGATGAAATGCTGTCCAAACTTTTTCCCCTAATATCTCTATCTTTTTATCATCTTGGAGGCATCGACATTAGTACAATTTGTTACTAGACGTAACAATGTGACTACACTCTTCTGCCTGATGTATAGTATCCGCTTGTTATGTATTAGTGATCACGATGTACTATGGTATTAAGTAGGTGTGTGTATGTATTTCCAGCAAATAATTTGTAATCTTTAATTATGTTAGGTATTAAGTCGTTGTGTTGCTGTATTAAAAAAAGATGATATGTAATCCTTTATTAATTATCAATGTAAAATTAAGTTTATGTTTGTAATGCATTAACATTTATAATAAAATGCTTTAATTATAATTATGTTTTGTTGATTTCAAAGAAGTAATTGTTTATATTTTGCATTACGTTACATATTAATGTTGTATATAAATTGTTTAAAGGCTGTAAACATGTTTTTATTTATAGTAAAAGCCATATTTTGTTTTGTAAGTAATGATGAATAAAGTATTGTTACAATCAAAGCTGAAATGTGGACGATTTAGTTTTGTAGACGCCAATATAGGACATTTTAAGAAGGAAAAATAGTAGTCACTAGTTGTATGTATAATTATTTAAACCAAATAATTCTTATTATTTAATTTAAATTTAATGCTTTTAAAACACTTATAAATTTTTATATAAAATAATCGTAATTGTTAAATGTACACTTAGAACTAATTGGCGAGGGAAGGTTTTGTCCCTCACCGAATCGGTGAGGGATGTGCCGTTCCCACACCGAAAAGGCGAGGGACAAAACCTTCCCTCGTCGATTCGGCGAGAGAATGGCCCGTCGCCGAAACCGATTTTTCTTGTAGTGCAAGTAGTAGAAGTAATGATATATTAAAAAACAAAACGAGTACGTTTTATAAATTATACATGACAAAAATACATCTTTATTTTGCCTTCAAAATAATGTATATGTACTTGTAAATTCATTGTCTGACTTATGCTTACACCAGATTGAGAAAATATTGTTCAGATTGGAGAAAATGAAAAATTAAGTTAGTAAAATGCTCATTTATAGTAAATAAAAATGAAAATGCAGCTACTTGGATGGGTCCTACGCAATGGGTATTGAAAAATTTAATTATTTTGAATGGATAAATCAGGATTTTAAAAATCACTATACAATATCCTAGGTTATTCCTCTTGGTAAGGGTAAAATTACACATATGCCATTTAGCGCTCGAGCACTCTAAATGCTTTCCCGATTGACGTGGCATATTTAAGAAATCTACCATATCTTTGGAGTCTCATCATATATTCCCAAAAGATTCCTTATTCATTAGTATAAATAGTACATGAACAACTATAAAAGGGAACTCATATTTTTACTTTAAATAACTAAATACTGCTATGCCCGTATTGTTTGCTATTGAGTGCTCGGACCCAATTATTGACTCGATCATCGGAGGTGATTCACGGGATATAACCCTCATTGTTCCATTCTTGTTTTGCAAGTAATTCCGAGCTCATGTCAGACAATCCAATTTTACACCTTAACACCTCTTAAAACCAATGAGTTTTAAGATGAAATCTCATATTTCTTATCATAGTATTAGAATTGGAATTTTGTCCAATTTTATCCATCCACGTTCGACACATTCACATTTCAAGCTCTGATTCAACCACTGACGAGACACATCTTTTTCAAATTTGCTACTTCTTCAGCCAATAGGGGTAGGTTTATTACTTAAAATTCAATTTAAATACTTAGTGGAAAAAGAGTTAAAAACTCCTTTTTAGACGTTTATTTAATAGAGGCATATTTTGTACCTTATGTTTGCTTAGGGATGGGAATGAGGGCGGGCTTTGCATGTAACCGCCCTACCCCTATCCAAAATAGGAAGGGTATTTGGGTAAGAAATGGGAGTTGAGGCGAGGTTGGCGATTAACTTTTAATCCCCGTGCTGGTTTAGGGGCGGGGCATAGGGATAAACATTCTCCACCTATACAACCCACCATGCATACATGTAAAGTCATATTTATATTTTTACTTCTTACATATGCACTAAAATTTTAAGGTTATAAATGCAAAAGTATAGAAAAATATCATTAGACAAAGTATTATTAAAATAGAGAAGAGAAAAATGATAACACAAAAGAATTCTATAGTTGGTTATTTTAATCAAGACACTACATGTCATTACTTGGCATTTGCACTCAATTTATATGAATGCCTCCATTTTATTGTTGATAGTGTATGTTATATGTTGTTTTTAAGCTTTAGAAAGGTCTATAATTTATTACGTTGTTGTTAAATTTAAGATATTTAAAAATTATTTCTATTTGGTATTTAAAAAAAAGCTACATAGGAGTTGGAAAGAAAAAAGAAAATGACACATAAGATTTGAAAGAAAAGAAAAATTCCACGTAAGTAAAATACTAACATCGTTATAGTTAACTATGTGTAAAAAAAACTATATTAGAAGTTTGAGTCCTTTCATGAAAGATTTTGAAGTTAAGGCTCTTAATTTCATATTAAACTAAATTCAGACCCTAAAATGACCATTTGCTCTTTGTTATTGTGTAATTTTTTTTTTGGATGACGTGAAAATTTAGCTGGTAGATCTGACAGAGCCCGACCATTGAATTATCTGACAGAACCCAACTATCAACTGATAAAATCACATGCAATGCTCATGCACCTTTCTAATTTAAGTGTATATAAAACAGTGTATTATAGGCTTTTCAGGGCGACCATTGAAAATCCATCTAGGAGGACCAAGGATTCAACTAAAGGGCTAACAGCAATTTCATTAGATTATATGTAACTAAAAGCTATCCAGAAACAGCTCCATAATCTTTAACTTACAATTATAGAATAAGTAGTGAACATATGATGTATTCCTCGATCGAATTGGTTATGTTTGGCTTAATTTTGAAATTTTAGTTTTTGAGTTGTAGAACTTTTGTTAAATTGTTAAACAAAAGTTGTTAATTAACTGTTTGGCTTATGTTAGATAAAATTGGGTTTTTAAAAATTTTAAAGACAATATTAGTCTTTAGAAAATATGAAAGGGTATATTTGAGAGGAAAAAAAAAAATCTTCCGGCATTATGCAAAAATAGTTTTGTAAAATCTTTTTTTGAAAAGCTTCAACAGGAAGTGATTTTAAGTGTCTAAAAGGTAGGCCAAATAAAGCCGCTATCAAAGATCTAGGTACAAGGTCCCATAGAACAACATATTTTATTCGGTGCAATGAGAGAAAATTTCAAGAATTCATTACGAAAATATAAGTTAGTAAAAGAAATTTGATTTATACATATAAAATTCTTACTATAAAAAGAAAGGACGAACAGACGAACAAGTATTACTCTTATTAAAATATCTCTCAGTTGCCAAATCTATAATCCATCGAGAGGCTTGAGCTAAGAAGGAACCTTTGAATCCCCAAGAGAAAACATTATTTTCACGAAACTTAATTTCTCAACGTTGCATTGGTGATATATATTATCCTACAATTACATATCAATCATTGGTTTTTTTGGCATTAGAAATAGTAATTACAATCTGAAAACTTCAACAGAGGACAATGTATGAGCAATTTGAGAAATCAAATACTAAAGTGTTACAAGACTATAGGAATATCTTGTCTTATATATGTCCCCATCCACTAGAAGGAAACTTATTCTGGAATTTAGCTTTTGATGCTGAAACCTCCAAAGTCAGAAAAACCGATATTTTGAGAACACATAAATTGTTCCAAAAACTTCACTATTGTTACTATGTCCATCTTGTGGGCTACTCCCCCTAACAGTTAGAAGAGTAGGGTGCGAATTTCATGGAAGTGAGGGAAGGATGAGGCTGGGTGAAGAAACAAAAAATAATAAAATAATAAAATAAAACCTCTTGGAAAATATACCCTCGTATATCATTGCTTGCTTAGTTCAAAAGTGCATAAAGTAGGCTCAGCTTCTTTAATTTATAAAGATCTTGTAGTAGCTGAAGATAGTCCGTTTGTTAGATTGAATTGAATCTTATATAACAACCGGGACCTTATTAATTAAGAGACTTTCTTAATGGTATAAGTGGATCTTCAAAAGGTATAAGTAGACATTAGTCTTGTAGCTTCAGGCGGTAAGACCCTGGGTAAGCTCGGGTTAGCCAATTAGGGTTAATGAAGATAGTGGATGTAGCTTTTCTTCTGAAGCGTCCTATTTTGTAGCTGTCGAAGTGTAACATGGAGGTGAGAAGCAATACATATCCTTAAAAACGAACTTTTGAGGTAGGAAAAAATCAAAATCCATAAAGTAGACCTCTCACTTGTTTTTACTTACTTAGCGCGGGGCAAGCCGCTTGCATACTTTAGTCTTAATTTTCTTTTCTTCTTTTTTTTTTTTTTTTTTAACAATTGCTTTTCATTCCAAAAAGTTATACACAATTAAAAGTCCACCTCAAAGGGTAGGAGAATAAACTAAATCAGGATTCTACTATCAATCTTTCAAGATCAAAAAATTATTCTATTGAGAGAGCTATCACAAAATCTATGTCCACTTACAATTTATAGCAAATATCCTTTTTAATCTTCTAAAATTCTAGTGTTCCTCTCCTGCCAAACAAAATAAGTAGAGAAAACTCTTCAAAAAATCTGATTGACTGTTAATCTTTTTAATACATGAGATAGGCTCCCATATGAGTGTTATTTTGATTTGTCAGATTTTTTGAAAAAAAATTCGTTCGTTGTTGCACAAAGTTGTAGTTTGAAATTTTGGGTGGCCCAATTGATGTCTGAAAATTTGAGCCTCTTCAATAGTCGCTGATTCTGTTGACCCGATTTATATGCACAAAATCTTAGAAAGCAACTACTGGACTAAGTTAACAACAATCTCTTTCAGAGTTTTTGGTTCTTTTCTTTTTTTTTTTTTTTGGTCCAAGTTTCCGAGCTTTTGGACTGGTCCTATTTTCTAGTATTGATCTGCCTACAAAAAAGCAAGGGAAGCTGTGTTCTTTTTTCTTTTTTTTTCTTTTTAAATAATGAGGGATTCAACTTAAGTAGTACCCTAATTAATCACGCCAAAATTACAAATTTTATAGTATAGTGACACGCCCGAACACAAAAGCTATGTTTTTTGGTGCCATTTTCTTTTTTTTTTTGGGTGCATATGAAAGATCTGGATCTATTTATTTGGCAATGAATATATCGATAATTTAGGATTAATTGCTATTTTTTTTTTTTTTTTGGATATGAAATAGTAGAGAATTTACACAATATAATAAGTGAGACAACTATTATTTACTGAAGATCCATATATACTTTATACATAGGGAAAATTAATAATATATAATTGGACGAATATGTATAGAGTCGGTTTGTGAAAGTATTGAACTCAAAATCTCAATCTCAAGATCTTAATTTCTAGTTTGATTATTTCTCATGTTGGGATCTGAAAGGTCGGAAATGTATTTAGAGAAGGTAAGGATCTAATGAAAAGTCAGCAAACCAAGCATGTGTTATAACCCGATATTTAAAAGTAGTATAGTGATTAACTATTTTTTTTAACAATTAAAAGATCTAGTTCAAATTCTATATGAGTGGGGAGAGGTGGGGGCACACTCTGCCCAATTAGAGTTTGTAGTCATCAAATTTGAAAAGTATGTGGGATTTGGTGAGGCCCATGTGTTGAGCCTTGATGGCCTAGTTAGCATGTGGCTGTGGTTTTGTAACGCACCATGCGGAGGCTGAAACAAGTTTTGTTCAAGCCAATCCAGCATGCCATGTGTGAGATGTCTCAAGAAAGAAATGTTTGTTGTAGCTCATCCTACTCATCTTTGACAAATAACAAAAGAAAACCAAGAAGGAAAACCATATTGTGAGTATAAATTACCTCTATTACGGTACATTTTGCAGCGAATTAATTTAAACTTTGTCCCTTTTTAAGTGGGTCATATGTCATTGTGTTTGACACTCTTAGTATAAGTTCGGGAGACTTTTCAAAGAGAGTTATTTGTTATAGCAAAAGAAGAAAAATTTATACATAGCAAAAGCTAGAGTACCTATGCTTGCATTGAATTTTTTTCTTCTTTTTTTTTTTTGTGTGTGATTTGTATGCTTCGAATTGGTTAAGGTGTTTTAAGAAGGCTAATTCTTGTTTGGCACCAATTTTGTGAATAAAGATTTTGACAAAAGTGATTTTAAAATCATAAAGGACAAATAAGTCTACATCTTTCGAATTATATTTTGTTTTGACATTTTACTTGTACTTTACAAAAATATAAAATTCTAAATCCAGTTCATATCTTTTAAGTAATCACTTTATTTAAAAACTAATTAAATTGTAATAAGAGAGTTTATTATCTTTTAACACATCCATGCACGTGCAAGCGTGTGTAAAAATTCAAATTCAAAAATCTAATAACTCAAACCCAAAGGGAAAGTCCAATTAAAAGACTAGTTTATTAGGAGAAGAACCATTGCACTTAATAACCACCTCTTGTGAGGGTGAGATCCCGATATGGATCATTTACTTCTACCCCCTTAAGAGCTAACGCCTACGTCAGACATGTCTATGAACACTGGCCTGACGGTAGCCATTTCCTTCTAGCAGCTACATTCGTCTACCAGTATTTAGTGTAACACTTATCACATTTTAATCCAGCCTATAGTCTTTCCTTCATACAGTCCATTCTCAATTAAAGCATCAATATAACAATTCAAGTTCAAGGAAAAAGTTCAATCCAAAAGACTAATCTCTTACGAGGAAAAATCTCTTACACTTAAGAATTACCCATTGTGAGATTATTACAGCGTGATTCATATTTTAACCCTGCACATAGACAACTCAAGACCCTTTGATAATTTAGACTCTAACATCATATTAAGTAACCATCTTATCAAAAAATTAAAGTTGGTAGAGATGAGTTTATGTTATTTATTTATTATTTTTAATAATATAAGTGGTTGTCGCATGAAAATTACTTTTTCTTGTTTTTTTATAACAAAAAACTTATTTTAAACACAATTACATTAAAACTAACTTAAAGTTACAAATTCCAAGATGCTGCAATACAAACCTAATACATGCATCAATTCTTTTAGTTAATGAATGTATAAACAACTAAAATATAATCGAAAGAAAAAATCTCTATTTAATAGGACTTCTTATGAGCCATTTCACAAAATATGTATCTTGGATAATCCAAAGTTTGGATAATTAGCCCTCGGTCTTCTAATCAAAAAACAACGTTGATGAAAATATGTCAGTGCACTATTTCATAATAGGTGTTAATATGTCTTGTAAAGTTTAATTCTCCTTTTAATTAAAAAAATAAAATAAAAATTCCAGGGACCGAGGGCTTCGACGTCATCATGTTTTACGTTTGTCCAAAAGCTGTTAAAACACAATCTAGTGCAGGGCTTCGAATACGAGAGAAAGCTGACTTTACTTCTCTTTGTTTTTCTCTTTTTTTTCACCTAACCTTTTAAAACTCCTTTTGGTAAGATCATATATTCTCCACACACACACACACACACACACTGAGTCTTGGATTCTCTTGCAGCTGGGTGTATTCTGAATACTGTAAGAAAATGAGTGATCAGAAGGATCAATCCAATCTTGCTTCTGATCTTCCTGCTGCAACTGCAGGTATTTCTCTCTCTCTGCACACACACACACACACACACACAATTGTGTTTGCAGTGTCTCTTTAATATATAGGTATATCACATATATGTTTGTTCTTTGATTGCAGCTCTTAGTGCTGAGGATCGTGAAGGTCTTTTTAATGCCATCAAGGTGATCTTTTCAACTAAGTGTTGAATTTTATAGATGGTTATGGTATAAGATTAATGGGTTTTTATTGGCCATAAGTAATATATTGCTTGGACTTCTTGTAGAATAAGCTTCAAGATTTGGCGGGAGAACATCATGATTTCTTGGAAACACTTCCACCAAGTGTTAGGAAACGTGTTGATGCCCTCAAGGAGATTCAGGTCCATTTCTATATTAGTCAATATATTTTTCCTTTCCCTATTCGATATTTAAGTATTGATCCTATGTGATGTTATGTTGTATTGACATGATGCCAAGAATCCCAAGTCCACAAGCAAGACTAGTATTAGAATATTTGGCTTGGGGTTTTAATCTATTTGATTAAAAATATTAACCCAAGTTATTATTTAAACCTGCGATACTAATCTATAAATCAGTCATATCATGTCTCTGACCAATGTGAGGCATTATATGTACACATTTATACTCGAAGCAATGACAAATTTGCTTTTGTTGCTATTTTGGTGAATGATAATCATCTGGGATCGAACTAATATGTCATTGTTTGTCATCAATTCAAGTATTCTAAATTGTATCTGTAAAAGAGCTATGATTTTTAAGAGTTATGGTTTAGAGTTAACTTTTCTGTTTGATGGTGTGTGAAAGATAGGATAGTGTAAGTAACAATTAACAAACAGCTTTGTTTGAAAGACAAATGCTAGCTAAGAAAGAAAAGGTTTAAGTCACTAATGTTCAATTAAACAATTGGATCTTCAGAGAAGAAATGAAATTGTTGAAGGGATCGCACTTTGTCACTCATTGTGGAGGGATTTACGTCCCTGACCCCTTCCAAGCTAGAAAGTTTCAGTAACAGGGTATCAGCTATTTTCGTGCACAAACCGGGCGAGAATTTAGATTCTTTGTCTGCTAATGTTATGTGTTCCTGCATAAGAATTCATGACTAAATAAATCTGTTTCTTGTGTCTTTGTGATTGAGAAAGCTACCTCATCTTGGTTGAGTATTTAGGTTGCAAACAGATATGAGATAATTCAAGACGAGTTGAGCTAGTTCTTTCTTTCTTTTAAATCAATGAACACACCATCAACATTCAGTTCATTGTAATGCTTGGATGATATGCAAATCCAGTCTTTCCTCTGTTAAATATATCGTGTATTCTCCTGTGATACTATAAACTTATCAGTTTATTTTCTTTTCACCTTCTATGTTCTCCAATGCATTCTGCACACAGAGCCAACATGATGAGTTGGAGGCAAAGTATTTTGAGGAGAGGGCAGTCTTGGAAGGAAAGTACCAGAAGTTATATGAACCAGTCTACGCAAAGGTATACCAGTCATTTATTTCTGCATCTAGTGTTGGCATCTGGCATCTAACTTAACCTTGAAAAAATTGAATGTGTGAATCAGACAAAGAGAGAGAGTGGTGTTGAAACAATGGCTGGATATTAAATTCTTCCGTCTCTAATCTAGTTACTATTAAATTTTTTTGTTTTGTTAAAAGACTGTCATTTTCTTTTCTTTTGGTTTTTGTTTCTTCTCTCTCTATAATGATTGCATTTGATTACTTAGAAATGAGTTTAACAAGTAAGATATTTGTGAAAGTGAATGAGAAAAAGATAACATAGCAATGAACTTCTAGTTGTGTATTCTTTTGTAGATTTTCTAAAGTATCGCAGAAATTTCAGCTAAATTTCGTTCTAGCACCTTTCTCACAGAGGAAAAAACTGCCTAAAGAATTGTTGAAATACGTGAGTTATATTTGCAGCTATACTTTCTTCACGCTGTTATATTTGTTGACATTTCATAACGTTTTCATGACTCTAAAGTTAGTAGGTGAACCATCATTCCTCTGCAGTTGAATACATATTATGTGTCATGGAGAGATTAGAGGGAGGGAATGGGGGGTGGGGGAGTGGTGTTCGGGTGCTGGAGGAAGAAACATGTGGAAAGTGCTTTCAAGCAACTAGATTTGTGAGAAAAGACTTCGAAACATAATGATCATTGTTCAGAATTGTAGCATGTAACACTCTCAGGTGCATCTTAATCCTCAATTCTTAGCAGGGAAAAAACCTTCAAGAAGGGTGAAATCTGATGTCCAACCCCATGTTCAACTCTTGTCCACTAACATTTCCCTGTAGTCAATTGAGCTGCTGGAATTTTTTAATATGCATTCTCATTTTCTTCCAGTTCTTTATCATCATAGTTTTTCTCCATAACCTGCAGAGATACGAGATTGTGAACGGTGTAGTTGAAGTTGAAGGAGTAACAGGCGGAAGTGAGGTGAACCAGGAAACTGATCAATCAACAGAAGGTATTCGTGAAAGGCAATATGCTATCTGTTTCAAATGCTTTTAGATACTGTTAAACCTAAGAATACATGTTGCATGCAGAAAAAGGTGTCCCTCGTTTCTGGCTCACTGCTATGAAGAACAATGAAGTATTATCTGAGGAGGTAATGTGGGTGAAACATGGCAATTGACTAATCTTGTGTAACTTCAACTATTGATCATCTATCATTTCCAATATTCTTGCTTCAAAACGGAGCATCTTAAACATGACGCTTTATCATTTCCAATTTTCTTGAGTTCAGATTACTGAACGCGATGAAGAAGCTCTCCAGTATCTTAAAGACATCAAGTGGACTAAACTTGATGGTTCCAAGGGTTTTAAGCTCGATTTCTTCTTTGATCCTAATCCTTACTTCAAGAACTCTGTGCTGACAAAAACATATTATATGATAAGTGAGGATGAACATATTCTTGAGAAAGCAACAGGGTAAAAACTACGTGGATAATCTTTCATTCTCTCTCAATTGTCTTCAGTTTTTAGCATTTCATTATAACTTTCGGTTAAATTTTGGTATGTTCTAGGACAGAGATTGAGTGGTTCTCTGGGAAAAACTTGACTCAGAAAATTTTAAAGAAGAAGCCGAAGAAGGGATCTGAAGATACCAAACCAATTACCAGAACTGAGGACTGCGTAAGCTTTTTCAACTTTTTCAAACCCCCACAAGTACCAGAGGATGAAGATGAAATTGATGAGGAGACAGTAAGTTTCTTGGAGACAACTGCAATGTCAGCTATATTTATCGACATTTCTCTAATTACTAATTTCATCATCTTTCTATTTTCAACAGGCTGAATTGCTGCAGAGCCAAATGGAACAAGATTATAGTATTGGGTAAGTTAATGACCAGTGAGTTGCTTTGCGTTTCCTTGGAGCATAGAAAACAAGTTATGATGTGAACAGACGAAAAATGGTCATTTTCATCTTATTGTTAATGTTATAATGTCCCTAAAATTTTGAAATATATAGTATTAGAACCATGCAGAATTAATAATTTTTCTTCAGCATTTGTTCTATTTTTCTTCCTTAACCCAGTGTATTAAAAGGCGCACCTACGTGCTTAGGTGAGGTGAGGCGCACCCTCAGCGCCTAAAAAGGCTTAGGTGAGGCGATTTGCCTTAGGCGCACCAAGGCGCGGCTTGTGCCTCTGTATATTAATTTTATTTTGTCAATAATTTTTTTTTTTTTTATTTGTTAGTATGTGTGTAAAGTACTGAATTATTTTTTGACTTCTAGATATTTCTAAGTCAAACCCTAAAACCTATTGGTGGGAGGTCAACAATACGTGAAACCACTTAGGCCCCGCAAATTTTGTCACTAAATTTACATAATTCTCACTTACCTCTGCTAATAAATTATTCTCTATACATACCTTTGTAGTTTCAACAACTCAACGTACTCCTATATCATATTACCTTTGTTTTGTTGCTGGACCCTTTTGACTTCATCAATGTGACTGCTGCCAAATTGATTAGGTGACTTTTCATCTTATGAAGAGCCCTTGTAATGGCTGGTTTGATCCTGTTTTCAAATGAAAGTGATTGCTGTCACCTCTTTTACAGGTCAATTATTCGAGAGAAAATAATTCCTCATGCTGTCTCTTGGTATACTGGGGAGGCTGCTGAGGTTGATGATGAAGAGACTGAGGATGAAGATGATGACGATGATGATGTGGAAGAGAATGATGAAGAAGATGACACTGAGAATGAAGGTGGAGATAAAGAAGAGGGTGAAAAGAGCATGAAGAAGGTACTCTGCATTTTGCTATTTCGTTTTCTTACATTTCCTGAACTCAAGTAGGTGCTTCGAGATACTGAAATTTAACTATACTAGCTGTTATATTTCTACAAGCTCAGTGTTAACACTTTGAATGTTTATTCATCCATTGTTTGCTTTAACCGACCCCACCTAGTAGTTTAAGACTTGGTTTCATTTCGTTTGGTTTTATTCATCTTTGTTTTGCTACTTTCAGGGAGACGAAAGCACAGATGCTACTGGAACAGTTGCTGGCTGATCAGGCTTCTGGTGACAGGAGCCATCTTTTTTTACCATGGATGGTGATTGTGCAACCGGCTATCATATTGTCAGTGCCTCTATATTTATTGATTCATTATTCTTTCTTTCGCATGCGTGGCTGTTTCATTTTTCATCGGGGAGGAGGGGGTGGGGGAGAAGATAGGAACAGGATCTTGATGATAAAAGTTTTGAATACAGTGGTGTGAGCATTCATTTTCTAAATATCATTACATTCTGTTCAGCCTTCAGCATTTCCTGGTTGTGGGAAGTTTTACAAGACGATTATAAATCTTCATTTTGAAGTGGTGTTTAATATTGTTCTTGTATCAAGAAACTAATACAAGTTACTAGAGTGAAATAATATCTTGAAAATTTACTCATCATCTCACAACACCATTGTTCGGAGTAGGTCATTGTTTTGATTTAAAGGTAAATCTTCAAAACGGCAATTATAACTGCTACAAACTAAATTATATGTGGCGGCAACAATAACATAAACTTTTACACGTGATAGCAGCAACAACATTTACATGTTTCTTGCAAGTTGTCCTGTCTAAAATTGTAGTAAAGCAAAGATGGTGCGGACCTCTATTCACCCTCTAAATCTTAGTACAATGTCACATACACATCTCATCAGATGAATATCGTGTTCGAAGTTGTCAGCGGTATTACCATATCCAATTAGACATGATGTAACCATAGACACCATATTTGCCCTACCCTCTCAAACTGCGTACAGAATTGCACATCTTAATTCACGGTACATTTTCATATTAAAACGTAATGATATGCATTTCAATTCACTAAAGTTGACAACTCAAACAATATACAATTTTTTACCACAAAAATAATGAAAGAGAAGAGAGAACCTATGTTCTTATTAGATTTGGATGCTAGAAGTAGTAATTAGTAATCTTTAATTGATTTTAGTAATTAGTAAACAGATTATATCTACTCTACATAATACTTAGTAAATAAACTTTATAATTTTTCATCGTGTACCGTGAAATCAATTAGTATACCGAAAAAGTCTACCTAATGTATTGTACTTCATACTCGAACTCATACCACGATTTGAAATGTACCATAACCCAGTAACTATGGTTGTAACAATCTGTTTTGGAATCTATCACTGTTTGTTTCTATTCTAGAAATCATATTCTCAAGGATCAAACTAAATTGTCCCATCAGTTTTTGCTACAAACCAGTCCAATTCATAAATTTTTTGACCTCATCATACAAAACTAAAACAGCATCAGCACCAGTTCCTCCTAAAAGTATTTGACAAAGTCCACAATAAATTTTAGGGGAAAAGTCAATTTAGTCCCTGAGGTTTAACATAAAAACCAAACAAGTCTCTGTAAAGTCATATTTTTTTCAAAATACAGAGACCTGTTTAATATTTATGCTAAACCTCATGGACTAAGTTGGGTTTTCCCCATAAATTTTATATATTTCTCCAGCAATCCAATGTACCTCTATACATTGGCAGCTCCAATCCATACGCGATCGCATCATAATTCGTCCCCAAACTGTGTGCAATGGACATGACAACCACCCCAGATTCAATTAATCAAAATTCATACTAAATATCATGTTTTTCATCCTTAAATCAATTGATATTAAGTAAAGTTGACCCATGACCTTGTTAAGTGGTATTTTTAGTTATGGAGAGCTGATATGTGAGAGATGTAGGATTTAACGCCCCCCTCACGTGTGACTCAGTGAGACGAGAGCTAGTTGATATGAGGGAAGCGAATCGGAAAGAGCGAAATGAGATGGGTCACACGTGGACGAATACGACTGAATTAAGGCCCAACTCTGATACCATGTTAAATATCATAAGTTTCAATTTTAAAACTAATTGATATCAAGGAGAGTTGATCCATGATCTTATTAAGTGGCCTTTTTAGTTATGGAGAGCCGATGTGGAAGATGTAGAATTTAACAATTCAGAAGCTGAAATTTCACCTCTACAATCAAAAGGTTTAGTCAAGGCATTTATAACACAGACTCAAATAGGCCTCACTTATTGGTTTTGAGCAATTCTTCCTGTTGCAAAGTGAGAATAAATTTCAAGCATTTTCATACTTATCTTTAGTTTTGGTTTCATAGAGGCCATCCAACCCCAATTAAATCCGCTTATAAGATTATCCAATCAAAGCAGGTGTACCGAGAATTTTTCACATTTTGCCCATGTTAATATATGTATCTATTGAAAATGATGAGATTTTATCTTAAAATAAGTCCCGTACAACAACTCAAAATTTTATATATTAATATTAAAAAATTTAATTTATTCATGTAGAACAAATTAAATAGAATAGAGTAACATTTTAGGGCACATTCTATATCATGTAATCTTGTTGAGTAGGCCCATCTTCAGCATGTTGTTAATTTTTTTTTTCATTACTTATCCATAAAATATTTCAAAATATTTTTATATTTATAGTCTTCAGAATCAAGGTGTAGGCATTTATAAGTGACCAAGATCGATACCAAGAGTAATCAAAGTACTCATAATTATCAAATAATTGATAAAATAGATTAAAAAAAATCTTTTTTTATCTTACAATTCATTAACCCAAAATTTGATTAAAAAATATGTATTTTAAAGGTATTTTTAATTTTAAAAAATTAATTTAACCCTCATGAATAAAATTATTTGTACATAAATATTAAATTATGTATTTTTAACTCTAACTAAACAAAAATTCTAAATCCGAATTACTTTATCCCACTTAACCTCCACATCCCTTAATATGTACTCAATGACTTTCAAAGAGATTAACAATCTTCCTGGTATACATGATGAATAAATTTGAGAAAAAGGAAGCTTGAGGCCAAAAATCATTAAGGAGTCAAAAACTAATCCATTATTTTCGTTCACCATCTTTACTCTATTGGCATATGATGTGCCTCAGCACCTTTCAAATTTCACCTGGCCCTATACTGGCTTGTTTTGACTGCATATATTAGATTTTTTTTTTTTTTTTTTTGGGTCAAAACTGCATATATTAGATCAACTTATTACTATGCACTCGCTATGAACCTTTAGCAATTAGCTCTATTAAGATTTTTAAACAGTCAAACCACTGACCGCATGTTACTACTATCATGCCCATGTTCCACTTTTTGGATTTACTATCACGTCGAAGAATGGATTCAATATTTATATTCTCTAAGAGTTAAAATCATATAATTTAATATTTATTTACATATATTTTTTTTTATAAAGACTAAATTACTTTTTCAACCTAAAATTACATTTAAAATATATACATTTTTAAAAAGATTTCAAGGTGAGCGGGGGGATAAGAAGTAGTTCCACCCTTGATCACGCTCATGCTCCACTTTTGTGTTTTTTCTTCTTTTTCTTTTTCTATTCTCTTCCTTTCCTTTTCTACTAAGAGTGGACACTGCCAAAACGGAAGACGTACTCTCCAAAACATGTAGTGTTCCTCTGATTGGGTTGTTGAAAATAAAGCCTTATTTATTTATTTATTTATTTTTATTTAAGGGATGTATAAAAGTAATTTTACATCACTTAAGAAATTACACACGATAATTGATTTTGAGACTTTTTGCACCTAAAACAAGATTCATACCATTAGACCAAACGGCCAGTAATGAAGCCTTGCTTATTGGGTTATGGATTTCTTTCCAGATAAAAATTTGACACATAAAAGAAGCCCAACTACCTTGCTCAAATTGCAAAGGCCCAATTAAATAGAACACGTAGATTATTGCTTTCTATTTGGTTGTCTTTTTTTTTTGTCGTAAAGTATCATGTATTTATAAATATTTACCAAGAGTACATCTAGACAATATAGAAACTAACCAATCCTCGTAGGGGAAAAGTCCAAGAATAGGCGAGATGATAGAGGTTGTGGAATATTACAAGACTAGTATAGTGGTAAAAGTCCAAATCTAATTGCCGAAGCAACCCAGGTTGTCGCACAATTGGCTTTTCGGGAAACAAATGGATGATGTGGCCATACTTGAATGATAGAAACGATTTGAGATTGTGAACAGTAAAGGATGTAACACCCCGATCCCTCATAAGACCGAAGTCCCGATCCAAATCCCAAGGTCATGAAAAACGAGAAAAAACGGACGGAGTTTCCCCTATTTCCAAGACTAACCACATACCTGCACTTAGAAGAAATATCCACAACAACAGTACACTACATTCATTTACAACAACAACTTTCATAAAACATAACCTTCCCAAGCTCTAAGGCCATCCAAGCCTTTCTACTATACAAAATAAAACATACAAGCATGCATTTCCATAAACTATTGAAATACTAAGATCATGATTTCGATTATCATACCACTCTAATCTTTTCTACTTCATTTTCTTAGATTCTAAGTCTCCCAACCAACTTCCATTAATCCCATACAAGCATGCAACTATCTAGGCAATGAAGTAGAACATTAAAGTTATTATAAGCCAACCACAATCTAACTAAACATACCAGCCTTTAGATTTTATATTACAATCCGCCAAGACAACACAATTACATACAAAACCATAAGGTCTAAAAATAGGACACAAGCATAACATAATCACATTCTTCCACATCCTGTATACTGATTGAGCAAACAAGCCATACAACAAGCAATCCAATCTCAAACAATCACAAATCAAGCCAACTGATCAATCTGAACTTCTTCTTCTTCTTCCTCTACAACTAATAGCTGGGGATCAACCTCAGCTCCTCCTGAAACATGTTAAAAAGAAGAATGAGCAAACACAATTGCTCAATAAGGGATGGGGTATAGTTAACCCGGGGTATTTTCGAAATCCTTTATGTACAATGCAACAGTTAAGCACAAGAAATAGTAACTATACAAAAAAGAAGTAATTAAACAATTAAATACCACACATTTAAAAGTATACGATCTCAATAACCCTAAACACTCCAAAGTCTTGATCTCAATCACGAACCTTGATCCATGAACCACGATCTCAATCAATGTGCCAACATAAACCCAAATACTCCAATGGGTGTACTCCGGATGTACCCCGAAATCCTACGACCCAACATCCCCTAGCAATCTTCAGACCAGGCGAGCGAGAGACTAGAGCACAAAGATTGAATATCCACTGGCAAGCCCGCTGCCGCCCAGCGAATACCCAATACATCCACCCTAACGATATGGTTGCGCAACCACAATGCAATGCACTCAAGATAACAATGACAATATAATTCAATAACCACATAAACGAGGGACAAAAAAGTAGGTTGCCCTCGCATATAATTACGATCAATAAACAATATAAACAAGAATTAGACATGTTCATTCAAAGTAACTAAACAACACAATTCACAAAACTTCACCAAATGAATAAACATTCTAAACAAGCACCTTTAAACACTTGACTAATCACTTAAAGATTAATTACTAGCACTTATTTCAACTTTCTATAAACTAACCCTTTTAGTCCAATTTCAAACTCATTCAAAACAAAACCCAAGAAAACCACAATCCAACCATTCTATCATCCTAAGGTCACTTTATGACACCCTTATAAGCCATGAAAGCTCACTTTTAACTATAATTATCACAAAAACCTCAATTGCCCCATAGTCACTTTGAACTACAACTACCCAAACCATCCCTCAAATCAATGTCATAATTACATTTTTGACACTTCTTAACACAATAAACACTAACCATGGCAATCAACCCCACCCGGACAATCAATCTACGCAAAGCCCCTTTTGTAACCAAGCCAATTTTACAAGTTCATTCAAGTTTCATTCATTTTAAACATTAACCTAGGTTCACTAGCACCTATGGCATCCTTAGATATCATAGAATTAAGCTTAAATTCAAAAATTAAAAAAACCCTAGAATTTTACTATTAACTATCTTCTTTAAATAGCCATTTATAATAAATCACAAACTAAGCTATTATACTACACAAAACAAGTCTCTATAGAAAGTAAACACTATATTATACCATATTCAAGCATTTTATAAGCATATATCAACAAATATAGGAATTTCAAAACTTGACATAAACATTGAATATGCAAGTATATGCAAAATTCCTCACCAACTAAGCTTGTAGATGCTAGTAGAAGGCCTAGGATAGCTTGAATGCACTTCTAGTTGGCTTGAATGAACACAAAATAGTAGGATTGAAGATGATTTTTCTTCTTCTTTGGCCCTAGGAGCCATCGGGTTTTGGGGGGGACAAAAGGGAAATTTTTGCTTTTGTTTGCTATGTAATGTATGCATATGTATGTTAATATATGTATATATTAAGTGTAGTTGCAATTGGGCTTAGAAAAATATAAAAGACTAAATCATTTTTAGGCCCAAAGTCCAATTAAAACTAACTAGCCCACTAGTTGAAATGTTTTTACTATTCACACGGTTCAAAAATCATTTTCCTAATGTACTTTCCCGACATGCAATGCACAAAATAACGATAAACGAATAATAAATATAAGTTAATGCACGTAGGAAAAATGCGAAATCATGAAAATAAAATAGTAAAAATTTAACCCCGAGCTTCGATGTCACTTTAAAAGAATGCAAATAAGTCTATTAGGTATTAGGAACAATCTCGTAAAATAAAAATGACAAAATAATGGTTAAAACATTTTATTTAAATTAATTATATGTTAGTGTAACTTGAAAGAAAATAGAAATATATTAAGCTACGAAATAAATTCAAGAACTAAAATAAACACATTTACACATATAAACATTTAAAGTAACAAATAGTTATATGTAAATATGTATGATGTGCTATATGTTAGGTCCGAGTATTACAGAGGAAAACCTCCAATCATAATTAGTAGTGCCCTTAATGGCCTTAAGTGTCGGTTTGTGAGTGGTTTCAAAGACAACCAAGGCTGAATTGTCTCACACTTTGACAAATTCGGAAGCCATTTGACAAGCAAGGATTTCAGCATGATCTTTATTGAGATATTCTATCTTGACAGCCCTTCCCCCTAGAAAGGCCCCTTGCGAGTTGGGACAAATCAAAGCGAGGTCACATGACTTACCATTGGATGAGAGGGTAGCAACACAATTAATCCAAAAATTTGGGTGGATGGAAGGGTCCACTAGTAATGTGTTAGATGGTACAACTCGGGGGTGTCAAGTGGTCTACTGATTCTCGAAATTGGGACTTCCTGATCAAGTTGCGTAAGTTGAAAAACAATAGCAGAGAAAACTAATTGGATATTAATATCTGACTTCTTGAAGACAAACTTGTTTCGTTCTTTCTAGATTGACCAGCAGATGAGGGACAAAATATTGATTGCATATAATCTTGGGTGCCCTATTGTGACACATTGATCTATGGATTAGGAAAACTAGTGTTCAAAGTGTGTAACAGAAGTAGGATCCACCCGGAGTTCAAGCGGGAAGACAAACCAACAACGCTGACTCCATTCACAACAGAGGAATAGATGTTCCATTGTTTCCTCAACAATATGGCAGATAGGACAAGTAGGAAGCATTACACAATGTTTGTAACGACCCCAACCCGACCCTTCTCAAGACTAGGTCAAAGTCTGCGTTTATCGTCATTACGAGTTCATAACTTTCTATTAAAAGGAACAGTAAATAAAGAATTACTTAATAACAAGCCTTTATATAATAATTTAAATACAAAAGTGTGTTACAACATCTGAGATTTGATAACTACCCGGCTATCATACAAACTGAGGTTTCAACACAGCTACCATTTTCCTGACATTAATACAACAAACTCTAACTTTTACAACTTAGATCCAACTATGACAGCAAAAGGCTTTGAGCATGTAAACATTCAAAGTCAATTTCCATTTCTAGCTAAGATGCACCTGTACTGGGGGGAGAAAAAATGGTGAGCTTTGGAGAAGCTCAGTGAGGATAGAATAGAAGAGTTTTGAAAACATTTCTGGTCGGTCTCTTTTGTAAATCATGATGCAATTCACGTATGGTAGTATAACAAACTGTCCATATAAGATATAATAGCATATGATAACTAGTAGTAAATTATTATCACATTTGAGTCATATATAATAAAAGAAATGACATTTAGGTAAACAATAGTGGCATATATCCACAACAGATATCAGCCTACTCTCCGAGGGTTGTACCAAGCGAGAGTAGAACACTACTCTCCGAGGGTGGTACCAAGTGAGAGTAGGAACAAGTCAAGTATTTCATGAGGTGGCCAGCCTTGATCACAATTTCAACTTCTTATCTCTCCCAAGAGGATACTCCGGATTGTATCCAAAATCTACGACCCAGCATCTCCGAGGGCGGACCTGGTCCCAAGCGAGAGAAACTCTCCAAGGGCAGTAGGGGTCCCAAGCGAGAAGAGGGAATAGGACCACGATAGACACGGGAGCACCGGCAAGCCCTATGCCGCCCAGCGTTCGTGCAAGCTATCGGGCCTGAGGTTGCAACCCCCATGTACACACAAGCATGCACAAGTAGTCATAGAACACACAACAAATCATATGGGGATCAACTAAAATGGTTGTCCCGGGCAAGTAATAAACATTTTCTTGGCAATAGAATAACGACTATAATAAAGCAATTTTCAAGTATAAATAGGGCATTATGACGGCATGCAAATAACATGTATAACATTTATGTAAACATTTGGGCAACATCTCTGCTTATCTTATGCTAAAACAATCAAATAAATCGTGCAGTATATATTATCTAAGTTAACTCTAATTCAAATAAATAAAGAATATTAATAAGCATGTTATTTATCTCAGGCTAGAATATTAAAATAACAAATCATGTTATAGACATATAATAATCATATAAACATATAAGATGCTGTTTTTAATAAAATCTCTTTACCTTAAAATGCTGAAAATTGAAAAAAGATTCGGACCCATTTTGAAACTTTCAGAACGTTAATTAAAATGAATCAATATAATTTAGTAAAATCGGGTCAAAGAAAAGTGTTTGCCTGTTTGATTTCAGGGGGTCAGGTGACCCATTTATATAGGTTTTCAAAACCAATGCATGTGGAACACGTGTCCCGCTATGTGTCTCACATGCGTGGCATGTCCACGCATGTGTGACACGTGTCCCTCCACGTGTCTTACATGCATGGCACGTCCACGCATGTGTGACACGTGTCCCTCCACGTGTCTTACATGCATGGCACGTCCACGCATGTATGACACGTGTCCTAAGACACGTCACTTTTTGAGAGTGACACCAACGTTTCACTTTTTTACCCGTTTTGCATGTAGGTGTCCAGATTATCGTATTTTCAGATAGGGATGTAATTTTGCCAAACTTCACCGTTAAGTAGTACAAGTTAAAAGAAACTCAATGGTGTATACCCCTTTTTTGTGACGGAATCCCGATTTTCTTATAATTGGCCCCGAAGTAAACCCCTTTTCCGGATCAAAAACCCCTAAAATTGGAAAAATAATCAAAATGACCTGAAAAGTTAAAGGAAACCACCCATACTCTTGTAAGCAACTGCAAGGTTTTACTTAGTCACGATATGGGGCTTTACATCCCTGTAATGACCTTAAGCTTTACAAGAACACCTAATAATAGGTTACTATTAATCGTAATACTAATTGATTTTTAAATAGTAGACAATTAACTATAAATTAAATGCAAACAAATAATCACAAAGGTACATTTTTCAAAAAATAACAAAAGAAATAAATATAAATAAATACTTGTAAATGCATGGTCAGGTTCGGGTATTACAATGTCAGTGGAAGAGAATCTTTGAAGTAGCGAGAGCATTACGGCAAGCTCGCCACATGAAGGTTTTTATCCGTGAAACAACTGTTGCAACCCATATATCTTTCCAGAGGTGGTTAGGAGTACAATATGATATAGATGGGGATGTGCTCATTTTTTTGTTGGTTGCCCAATAGGTAGAGTAGCCACTGTGCACACTGTAATGTCTGTCCCTTGATGGCTACCAAATGAGTGAATCTGGGCAAGGTTGACAAGGAAGATGGATGGATATAATGCCAGTAATCTGAGAATGAGAGAACAGTTGTTGCAAAAGGCTCAAATTCCGCTGTTGATTCTGTGGGTTGATGAGGTCGGCAACCATTTTGTATTCGCCAGTATCATTTGTGGTTGAATTATTCCCAAATCAATCCAGCGATCTTTCTAGATACGTGTCTGCTTTGCATCTTCTATGTGCCATTTAGAGTATTCCCTTAAAAGAAGAAGTCCTTTGTATAAGTCTTGCCAGCACCAGGATACACGTTTAGGTGGTGAAGTTGTCATTATATGGTTGTCCTGGAGATAAAAACTCCGAAGGACTTGCAAAACCAAAGCATTCGGACAATAAAGAAGTCGCCATAGCTGACCAGCTAACAAGGCGTGGTTCATAGCCTCAAATTCATAAAATCCTAAACCTCCATCTAACTTGGGAATGGTAATTGATGACCATTTCATCCACGAGATCCCTGGTTGAGTGCCATTTGCCCACCAGAATTTCGCCACAAGAGAGCTCAATACTTTAAGGCATAATTTGGGGAGGCAGAATAGACACATAATATACATTAGGATAGCTTGTATAACTGATTTGATCATAATTTCTTTGCCTGCGGGGGATAATAACTTTTTTTTCCATCCTCATACCTTTGTTTGTATTCTATCTCATAACCAATAGAGGGATTGATTTTTTGAGGATACCCAATCAATGGGAAGACCAAGGTAATTGCCTATCTGTAATGCTGGAGAGATATTGAGAATGCTACTAACCAAATGACGGGTCGGCTCCAGACAATTCTTGTTGAAAATGACAGTAGACTTCGATGGATTGATCTTTTGTCTTGAGGTGAAATATTATTGATATATAGCCTCTTTAAGGGTGTATGCTTCTGTTCTAGTTGCGCGTAGAAAGAAAAGTGAGTCATCTGCAAAAAGAAGGTGTGTTAGGGAAGGGCACGAGCATGCCAATTTGATACCTTTCAGTGTACCAGATATAGTGAGATTATGAATCATCTGAGAAAGAGCTTCAGTCAACAAAGAGAAGAGGAATAAAGATAATAGGTCTCCTTGTCTCAATCCCCGACCAGGTGAGAAAAAGGGCAAAGTTTCGCCATTGAATAGGACCGAATAAGATACAGTAGTAATACAAAGCATGATCCACAAAACCTAGGTGGGATGAAAACCCAATCGGAGAAGAAGAAGATGTAGAAACTCCTAGTCCACTTGGTCATATGCTTTGGCCATATCAACTTTTAAAGCCGCAACATGAATATTGCTGCGACGATTCCAAACATAAACAACGTAAAATTTATCCCAAAAAAATGAAAAGTCACAAAAAATAAAAAGTCAAAATTTGTAACAACAAATAAAAGTCATAATTTGCTGCAAAAAATAAAAAGTCATAATTTGCCGCAAAAAATAAAAAGTCATGACTTGTCGTAAAAAATAAAAAAATAACCAAACAACTAATTCCTCTGACTGGTATCTCTCTTCTTAATTACTTGAAAGCTAAACTGGTCTCCATCTATTTGTTCAAGCACATGTTATGCAGTGTGAATTCTTTGAGATTTGTTCATTTTTTAATTAATTAATTATTTGAAAGATTTTTTAAAGTTTAATTTTTTGTTTGTTCCGATGTTTATTAATATATTTTTTATTTAGTAATAATATTTTTTTAAACTTTCGTTACTAATATTTTCCTTCTTTCATTTGTGCAAGGGAAATTTACTGGCTTGAGTTGAGTTCTTTGTTTTCAAAGGTAAGCAAACAAGAACTTTAATATTTTTACACAACTTATGATTTTTTTTAAATTATCAATATTTGTTGTTCATTGTTGTTTTTGTATTATATTATTGCTAATTTTTTTAGTTAATTAGAGATTACTTGTTATATGTACTATAATTCTGTAGGATCTTTTTTTAATGTTGTTGTTGTTTTTCTTTTTTTCCCATATATGGTGTTGTTAATTTTCTAGTTAGGAGCATAACATGTGCTTGAACAAATAGATGGAGACCGATTTAGCTTTCGAATAATTAGGTCAAGATGTACTAGTCGGAGGAATTGATTGTTTGGTTATTTTTTATTTTTGCAACAAATCATGAATTTTTATTTTTTGCGGCAAATTATGAATTTTTATTGTTTTGCTACAAATTATGACATTTTATTTTTTTGTAACTTTTTATTTTGTTGAATGAATATAATTTTAGTTTTTCCTTTTTTTTTTATTGTGGATGATGTGTATTCCTTTTGGAATAATGTGTTTTACTTTTGGGATGATCTATATTGCCTTTAGGATGATGTGTAATACTTTAAGATAATTTGTAAAAAGCATATGAATTTTAACATTTTTGTATAGGGGCATATTAGTCTTTTGAGTTACTTAGAATATAGTTATAGGGACTAAAATGGGTATTTTCTAATGGTGAGGGACTAAAATGGGCTTTTGCACGTAGTTAAAGGACCTATTTGGCTTTTTCCCGAAACAAAAATTCTATTGTTCGCTGTAAAATTATGACATAGTACCAAACCTCCTATGTAGACTTGACATGTGCCAAAATTTAAAATATTTGATGATGACGGTTTTGGGCTCCGCATTTTGAACTCAATTTGGAATAAGAATTCTCTTTTTAAAGAAGAGTGTTTGGTCCTACAAAATAGTAAGAGATGAGACTATCCTAGACCTTCTTGAGAAAAGGCTCTGAGTCTCAAATCAGATTAGATCGGAAAAAAAAAATCAATTAGAAGTCTGGTGTGGACAGTAGTAGAGAGCCTCAAAGCAGGGCAACACCAATATAATATGGATGTGGTTAGTGTGTGAGCGTGTATCTACTGAATAGAAAGCTAGCTGAAGAAAAACTTGACACGCTTGGGTAGGATCGCTCCTATATTTATAGGTCGATAATGATAATGACTTTTCTTCTCTATGACAGTTGTTGTGCCTCAGGACAGCGAACCTCTATCCTATACCTTATACAAATTCATAGGATATGTGGCATAGTAGTTAGGGGAAGAGGGAGGGGGGTCGACCCCCCAACCTCCAAAAACAAATTAGTGGATTTAAAAAAAAAAAAAAAACATATTTTTCCTCCCCAAGCAAAAAGAAAAATATTATGCAAGTTTTTAAAATATGGAGTTAGTTTGGTGGTTAGTGACAAATATATTCATATTGATGGTGTGATCGAATCACTATGACAACATATTATTTTTGCTAGTTTTTTGCTTCTGAGCCCACTCTTCCCCTTTTACCTACTCTTTTGTTATTACCTTTAGCTTCTGATTCAATTAATGCGGAACCCGATGCACCTCATACTCACTTGTCTAACCTTCACCCTATGGTTCTAGATTGGCCCTGCCACGACAACAATGCCTCCAACTTATATGTCTTTAAAGGGTAAATAGCACATTTATGGTTTGCCGAAAGTGCACAAAACCATGATAAATCTGTACTTTTAGTAACTTTAACCGGTTGAATCATGTATATTGTATTATTATTTCAAGCTTAATTGTATATTTTATACAAATTTAGTGCAATATAGGTTTTAAAGAAGAAATAGCAAAAACGGTCATAAAAACCAACTTTTGAAGCGGATTTTCAGCGCAACACTGAAGGAAAATGGTAGAACAACTTCAAAACAAGCAATTCGATATTGAATTTGGCCAAACCGAGTGCGAAAACGGATTCAGGATGCTGAAAAACCTTAGAATAGACCCGGTCAACTTTTTGGTCAACGGTCAAAGTCAACCGAGTTGGTCAAAGTCAAAGATCGGAGTCAAAGTTCACCTATCACAGCCAGAAGAGAGCTCGAGCGCCCATTTTTCCAACTCGAGCTCCCCTTTTTGAAAAAGGCCGACAATTGAGCGGCAATGCAGATTGATAACGACAGAAAAAATATATATATATATATATATATATATATATTTAAAAGCGCAGAAGGGCGCTCGAGCTCCCCCTGCAGGCGCTTAAGTGCCCCCTGCATTTTTGTCTATAAAAGCCGCAATTTTCAGCAACAAGACGGACCATATTTTCTTTAGCTTATTTTCTATTGCTTTTGTGAGTGTTTGAGTAATTTCTTAAATTGTTTTTGTTAGTAGTTAGTTTGTGTGAGAGTTATAATCCCGAGAGAAGGGTCTAGTGAGCTATCAGCATATCAAAGTCATACCGGTCTACCAAAATCCGTTCAAACACGATAAGTATTTTTTGATTTTGGTTTTCGTTATGAATTTGTGTACTTTAAAGTTTATCATGACACACTAGACCCGAGATTCGGGGTGGTATGTGTGAGGTTATTCTTGTATATATGTTTTGATTCAGATTTATTAAAGTCTTGTATTTTTAATTTCCAAGTATTCTTTGATTAATTATACGTATACTTGTAGTTATGTTATTTTTAATTGAAAGTACATATACGCCCAGTTTTGTAAACCAGTGGCAATACGAGACTACCTCGGATGGATTTTAGTCTGGTTGTACCGACACCTCCAGGTTACATAAGTGAAAGATTAATTGAGAGATTGAAAATCGTTAGGTTGTACCAACACATCCAGTCTTGCTAATTAATTAATCTTCTCATTTATGTAATTAAAGGCTCATTTCAGTAATGGGAGCTTGTAGCCCTATTTCTGAAGGACTTAACTTTAAATCTGAATAAATAACTTTATATTTGCATATACCGAGCTATAACCATCCCGAATCATTAACTCTTTGGATTTTCTTTGTTGAGTGTTGTAATTATTCAATTTAATACCTTTGTCTATTTGACTTTTGGATCTTGTTCCTACCGTATTTTTTGGACTTTTGGATTTTTGGATTTTTGGACTTTTGGACTTTTGGACTTAATTTACTGTACTTTTGGACTTTTGGACTTAATCAAACTTATCCGTGATAGGAGATAGTCAAACAATTTTAAATTAAGGACTTAACTTAACTTGATAACCCAATCTCCGTGGATCGACCCTCTACTCGCCACAGCTAGAGGTAATTCAAGGTAAGCAATATTTTCAATTATTTAACCTTACTATTTTTTAGCGCAAAAAGACGCGATCAAAATTTGGTGCCGTTGCCGGGGATCGGTGTTCATTAAATAAGATAAGTCTTTGATTTATGTATATATGTATTATTATGTATATATATTTTAGATTTTAGTTCTTATTTTATTTAATCTTGTTTTTGTATATAGACTGGATTTCATTTTCATTCATCTTTTTGAGTTTTAGTTTTGTATGCATGGTCGGAGATCTTTAAAGCCACCCATCTTTGTTTTTGATTCAGAAATGGAGAAAACATTTAAATCCAGAATCAAAGCACGAACTTTTCTAATCATGGCTGATCAACATCCGAATCAAAACCAAAATCAGGATCAAGTTGAAGGTAGAGAAGTAGGAAATGTGAGGAGAAGCATAAAAGATTTTTCCACACCACAAGATTATGTTCCTCCACGATCTATCGCCTTACCTGAAACTGATGATGGTTTTAAAATAAAGTCTTATATGATTTAAATGCTTCCCTTATTCTACGGTCTTTCTAATAAAAACCCGTATGATCACATTAATACTTTTGTTCATACATGCAAATCGATCAATACTAGAACTGCCTCAGAAGAGGTTGTTAAATTGAGATTGTTTCCTTACTCTTTAATGGGTCAAGCACAAAATTGGCTTTGTAGATTACGATCTGGTTCTATTACTTCTTGGGATCAATTGCAAATAGAATTTCTTGAAAGATTTTACTCTTCTTCAAAAACCAATGAATGTAGGAATCAATTAAATAATTTTTCTCAGTTACCTGGAGAGGCACTTCATGAGAGTTGGGACAGATTTGAAACCTTAACTTATGAATGTCCACACCACAGTATTCCAGATTGAAAACTAGCTCAGAATTTCTATCAAGGGTTAAATGAGCATAATCAAAGTTTGCTCGATTCAGCTTATAATGGTTCACTTCTCAAAAAATCTCCAGAATAAGCCACATAATTGTTCATAAAATTGAGCAACAATTCACGAAAGCGTGCAACTTCATCTAGAGAAAAGAGAAAAAGTGTAGGTTCAAATGATTACAATTCTTTGACATCAAAGATTGAAAATCTAACTCTTACTTTGGAAAAAATGGTTAAAAGGAAAGAATCATTGCATGTAGTTGATTCAGGTGAATGTGTTATTGCATCAAATCCCAATTCAATTTCAGAGCAAGCTTGTGCTGCTTATAGATATCCCTGTAATTAAGATCCATTCTCTAACACTTATAATCCAGGTACACGAGATCATCCAAATTTTTGATGGGATCAGAATCGAGAAGAGGTTCAACAACAAAGACCAAGAAGATATTCTCTAGGATTTCATTCAGTTTCACAAGGATAGGTACCTACAAGCTCTAATTCAGGTTCCAATTCTTATGGAACTACTTTTAAAGAACAGGTTTTGAAAAAGCTTCACAGCTGGGAACCAACTATGCAATTGGTAAGTACATATACAAAGGCAATTGCTAACTTGGAAAGACAAATTGGGCAATTAGCTAACACAATTCAGAAAAGGGAAGAAGGAACACTCCCTGCCCAACCAGATGGAAACCTAAAAGGTAAGGCCCATGTAACATCCACAAGTCAAATAATGGAAGATCTTCAAGTTGTTACTCATTGCGAAGTGGTAAGAAAGTTGATAGCAAGGTAAGTGTTAAAACTTACAAAAATGCAAGACTTGCAAAGCAAAAAGCTAAGTCTCAAGTTACTGTTGATTCATCACAAGAAATTGCAAATGAACCTGAAACTTTAATTTCACATGGAAATATTCCATTGACACTAAGTCCCAAGGTACCCTTTCCACAGGCATTAGGTAATCCACCTAATAAAGATTCAAAAAGAGAAGAAATGCTTGAAACCTTTAAGCAAGTGAAAATCAATTTACATGTGTTAGAAATCATCAGGCAAATTCCTGCTTATGCAAAGTTTCTTAAAGATTTGTGCACTCAGAAAAGAAGGAATTCAGCTTTGATATCAAACAATGTAAGATTGACTGAAAAGGTAAGCAGCATTCTTACTTCTCATGTTCTACCAAAATTGAAAGATCCAAGTGCATTTACCATTCCTTGCTATATTGGTAATCATTGTATAGATCGTGCCCTTCTTGATTTAGGAGCTAGTGTGAATCTTCTTCCCTTTAATCTTTTTAAGCAGTTAGATATAGGAGAATTGAAACCTACTCCTATCACCATTTAACTAGCTGATAGATCACTTAGAATTCCTAGGGGTATGATTGAAGATGTGTTGATAAAGGTTGATGAATTTTATTTTCCTGTGGATTTTGTTGTGCTAGATATGGAACCAGGAGAAATTCAAAAGTTCCAAACTCCAGTTATACTAGGGAGACCATTTTTAGCAACAGCTAATGCAAAAATTCACTATACAACTGGAGAATTGGAGTTTATATTTGGAGATATTAAGGTAAAGCTGAATGTTACTAATGCTGTTAGGTTTGCAGATGAAGATGATAGTCTTGAATGTTTTAGTCTTGATAAGATTGATCCATTTATTGAAGAGTATTTTCTTAGTCTTATGCAAAAAGATTTTTTGAAGAATACTTTGAATGATGAGGAAGTAGTGTTGAGTAGGTTTGAGGAGAAATATGATCAATCTTTAGAAAACAATTTAAGATTTGATGAAAAACTTCAAGTTTGTGCAATAGAACCATCATTGATTCTTTCTAAAGAACCCATGCTTCCTTCTATACAATCTCCTCCTGAGTTGGAACTGAAGCAACTTCCTAGTCATCTCAAGTATGTTTTTTTAGGGGTAGAACAAATACTTCCAGCCATTATTGCTTCTAACCTTTCTTTGGAGCAGGAAGCCAAACTAGTAGATGTATTGTCTAAGAATAAGGAAGCGTTAGGCTGGACTATTGTAGACCTTAAAGGAATAGATCCCTTTTTTTGCATGCATAAGATTAATTTGGAAGATGGAGCCAAGACATCTAGAGAGATGCAACGTAAGTTGAACCCGAACATGAGGGAAGTTGTAAAGAAGGAAATAGTGAAGTTGTTAGATGCATGTATCATTTATCCTATTTCGGATAGTAAATGGGTTAGTCCTATACAGGTTGTACCTAAGAAATCTGGAATCACTGTTGTGACAAATGATAAAGGTGAATTGGTACCTAGCCGCACCACAACTAGATAGCGTGTGTGTAGTGATTATAGGAAACTCAATGTTGTAACAAGAAATGATCATTTTCCTTTACCATTCATTGATCAAATTTTGGACAGGTTGGCAGGACAAGGTTATTACTGTTTTCTTGATGGGTACTCGAGATACAATCAGATCCCTGTGGATCCTGAAGATCAGGAAAAGACAACTTTTACATGTCCTTTTGGCACGTTTGCTTATAGAAGAATGCCTTTTGGCCTTTGTAATGCACCAGCCACTTTCCAATGCTGCATGATGTCAATTTTCACTGATATGATGGATGAATTTGTTGAGGTTTTTATGGATGATTTTTCTATCTTTGGCTCTTCATTTGACACTTGTTTGAATAATCTTTCTTTGGTGTTGAAAATATGTCAGGAATCTAATCTCATACTTAGTTGGGAGAAAAGTCATTTCATGGTCCAGGAAGGAATAGTTCTCGGACACATTATATCCAATGAAGAAGTTCGGGTTGATAAAGGTAAGGTTGATATTATTTCTAATTTGCCCCCTCCAACAATTGTTAAACAGGTGAGATCGTTCCTTAGACATGCTAGTTTCTACCAACGATTTATAAAAGGATTTTAGTAAAACTGCTAGACCTTTATCAAATTTGTTGGCACAGGATACTCCATTTCAATTTGATGAAAAATGTGTTACTGCTTTTGAAACATTGAAAAATGCACTTTCCACTGCTCTAGTGATTCAACCACCAGATTATTCTCTTTCTTTTGAAATTATGTGTGATGCTTCGGATTATGCCATATGAGCTGTTTTAGGTCAACGCAAGGATCGTGTTCTTTGTGTGATCTATTATGCCAGCCGAACTTTGGATGATGCTCAGAAAAATTACACCACAACAGAGAAAGAATTGCTTGCTGTAGTTTTTGCATTAGAAAAGTTTCGGTCTTATGTGTTAGGGTCAAAAATAATCATTTATTCTGACTACTCGGCATTAAGATACCTATTGAAAAAGAAAGATGCTAAACCTAGGCTTATTCGATGGTTGTTATTAATTCAAGAATTTGATTTAACAATCAAGGATAAGAAAGGTTGAGAAAATATTGTTGCTGATCATTTGTCAAGGATTGTAACTCAAGAAACAAAAAATGAGTTACCCCTGAGAGATACATTTCCTGATGAATAGTTACTGTTAATTACTCCAAAACTTCCTTGTTATGCTCATATTGCGAATTATCTTGCAGTAAGTAAAATACCTAAGGAGTGTAACAAGGCTAAGAGAGATCGATTTTTCTCAATTGCAAAGCATTATTTCTAGGAGGATCCTCATTTGTTCCATATTTGTTCTAATCAAATTATTCGCAAATGTGTACCCGAGTCTGAACAGCTAATCATCATGTCATTTTGTCATTCGCAAGAATATGGGGGATACTTTGGAGGACGACGGACAGCTATCAAAGTGCTGCAAAGTGGGTTTTATTGGCCCACATTAATCAAGGACACTCATGAGTTTTGCAAGGCATGTGAAATATGCCAAAAGACAGGTAACATAGGAAAAATGGATATGATGCCCTTAAATCCCATCGTGGTTTGTGAACTTTTTGATGTTTAGGGTATTGATTTTATGCGTCCTTTCCCTAACTCCTTTGATTTTCAATACATTTTGGTTGGTGTTGATTATGTGTCTAAATGGATTGAAACAATTGCAACAAAGACTAATGATCACACCGTTGTGATGAAATTCATAAAAGAAAACATTTTTTGTCGGTTTGGAATGCCAAGAGCCATCATTAGTGACGGTGGAAGTCATTTCATTCACCGAACTTTTGAAAAATTGTTGAAGAAATACTCAGTCATTCATAAGGTTGCAACTCCATATCACCTACAAACTAGTGGACAGGTTGAGGTTTCTAATAGGGAAATTAAATCAATCCTTGAAAAGATAGTAAGACCTGATAGGAAGGATTGGTCCACTAGATTGAATGATGCACTTTGGGCATATAGAACTGCATATAAAACTCCCATAGAAAGTCACCTTTTCGTTTAGTTTTTAGAAAAGTATGTCATTTACCTGTTGAGTTACAACATAAGGCTTACTGGGCAATTAGAACTATGAATTTTGACTTGCAGAAAGCTGGTAAAAATAAGTTATTCCATTTAAATGAACTTGAAGAGATGCGTTTGGAGGCATACGAGAATGCCAAGATTTATAGTGAGAAAATGAAGAAATTGCATGATAAAATGATTATTCGGAAGTCATTTATTTCTGGAGAAGATGTGTGGTTATTTAATTCTAAGTTACGATTGTTTCAAGGAAAATTGAGGTCTAGATGGGATGGACTATTTAAGGTTGAACAAGTTTTTCCATCTAGGGTTGTCAAGATAAAAGATAAAACAAATGGAAAAACTATGTTTGTAAATGGACAAAGGCTAAAACCAGCGATCCAGTTAAAGAATTGGGGTGAAGAGTCAATTGAACTTAAGAATCCAATCCCTGCAGAGTAGCAATTTCAAAGTAATTCTGTCTGGTTGAAGACATTAAACTTAGCGTTCCTAGGAGGCAACCTAGGATTTTATTTTTTATTCCTTTTGTTATTTATATTTAGTACCAAATGAGTCTTTCTCCAGCTTAAAGTAGTTTGGGTCGTAACCCTGAGAAACACTCATAAAGGTATAATTGTCATAATGCTAGTGGTCACTGTACGTTTTCTGTGTGCGGTTATATGACCAATGCAACTCTGTCTAACAGTACATGCCACTCTACCAGCTTAATGTAGTTTGGGTCTGTTCAGCTTTACTTGATAAGGTAGTTAAGAGTAAGAGCATTCATCAGACGGTATTGTCTGTAACGCAAAACCCCACTGTTTTACTCTTGACCCTGTGGAACTGGTTGTGGCCCCATGTGAGTGCCGAAGGAAAGTATTGGATGGCGTGAACACAGAAACCTCTAGAAGAGCTAGTCCCTTGTTTTTATTTTATTTTATTTTATAAAAGAAAAGGATTTTCTTGCCCGAAAGCGTTAAACTACGACACTTAACTGTGTGTGCATGTCTTGCTGGCTGACATTAAATGGTTCCAGTGCCCATTCCTGGTTAGAATGAAAAACTCTGACAATTTATGTGAGGCGCTCATCCTAAATGGGTGGGAGGATGGGTACACAGTGGCAACATTCGGTAGTGACTGTCTGAGGATAAAACAGGGTGTTGTTTGTACTAGGGTGTGTGCCTCACATAAACCCAAGTGATCTCTGGGTAATTTAGGATTTCGTGGCGGTAACATTCCAAGGTTCGTCCTAGATGTTGTCGTTTGGTTACCAATTAGTTTTAAATTGGCGTTAACTTCAACGTTATGAGGTCTTTTTCAATCGATATAGAAATAGTAGCTCTCATGGTATTTGAGAGAAAGATAACTAATATCATTCTGAGGGGTAAGTGATACATGATTCATCACATTTGCTTCGGGCAGTTCTTACGCTATAGCGGGTAGATTTACTTTCCAGATTTTAATGTCACTCACTTAGTGTTCGGATGTGGTTTACTTTGTTGCATAGGTATGAAACTGAAATAGGGTTGGGATCCTATTTTTGCTTTTCCTAGGCTTCCAGTGTTGCCTTCCAAACTGGCAGACAACTCTTCGTTAAGTTGATGAACTCTAAATTTAGTCTAAACTCAAACATTCTTAAATTAAATCTGGATCCAACTGTTCCTTTTGGAAGCATATTTAAGGTTTGAATCTTGATGGATGACTATTGGTCGGTGTTTATTTGTATATTCTTACACTTGTTTTAGGATATTTAAATGGTTTAAAATTCGTGTATTTATTTTTCTCATGTACCAATTTTATTTTATTTTATATTTTTTTTTATAAAAAAAAAAATTCTTGCAGAAAATAGGTTTGAGGAAGATTATATCTTCCTACTTTGTGAATTTGCAAAAACATTTAAGGCAGAAACGGGAAGAATCACGTTCGAAAGCACTTAAAGGGCGCTTGAGCGCGGTACGACCTAACTGACGGGTTTAAAGCTCTCTTTCTTTCTTCTTCTCTTTATTTTTCCTTTCTCTCCACTGCCGCCTCCTCTCTCTCTCTCTCTCTCAAAATTTTTCTTTCATTTCTCTATTAGCTGCATTCAACACAATGATGTTCAGAACTCTCACGCCTGATCAATTTGCCATGGTTGTGTTCTATTTTGCAAGCATTTTCATCATTTTCATTTTTTTTATTTATCTCCTAGTCAAGTGGGATCGTAGGTATATTAGGAATGATTAAAGTTAATCATACATTTCTAGGGTTATGGTTTTTGCATTTATATAATTTATATTTATATATTTATGTATTTTTATTTTTGTCAATATATTTTTGTTAAATAATGTATATATTTATGTATATATGTATATATTTATGTTAGCCTGCTATATGTGTATTTATTTATTATTATTATTTATATAAAAAAAAATTACTGAAAAAAAAACGCAGCAGAGTGCTCTGCAAGCGCTCAAGCGAGCTCTTCAGGGCGCTCGAGCGCCCAATCACAGTCGGGGCTTATAACGAAAGTCCCGACTGCAACAGCTATTAAACCCTAAAAACACACACCCCCCCCCCCCCTCACCCCCGAAAATCACCCACAAACCTCAACAAAACCCTTCCTCACCCCAAGTTTTCTCCAGATCTACATTAAGAGGTTAGTTTTTATGTTTTCTTTCTTATTTTCGCATTTATTTTCAGTTTATTTCAAGTATTAGATCTATTTTTACATATTTATTTACGTATATATATACGCATATTTGAAGGCTTTAGGATGATTCTTACTGCTTACTTTCAGTTTATTGTTGTTCTATAGCTCTTAATCTTCGTTTTGATATGATTTTCTTTTAGATTTATGTATGTATATATGTATGTATATATGTATGTATATGTGTATGTATATAGAATTTTGTTAGATTTTAATTTTAAATTTTCTGTTAGAATTCCTTTAAATTTAATTCTGAAAAAAAAAATCCAAAATTTAAAAAAAAAATTCAGATTTATGTAGATTCATTTTTGTCTATTATTTTTGTTGCCCTACATCTAAGATTTATAAATTATTTACATGTTATAGAATTTAACCGGATGATTTATAATGTTGTGTGTTAAGGATGATTTTGAGGTTGTTATTTGGTGTTGTTTGAATAAATAGTATTTATGTAAATTAAAAAAAACTATATATATATATATATATATATATATAAATAATTTTGTTTTGTGACTTTTCTGATTTAGTTTTTTTTGTTTATTATTAAGATTATGGCTCCCAAAAGGCAGAAATTATCATTGATTGCAAGACTCGACAATGCTCAAATTAAGGCCGAAACTAATTTTTAGGATGCGTTGAGAGCCTCCGAAGGTGGGCAACGTGCTTTTGAATTTTTTGAGGGGTATTTTCTTGATTGTTTTTTGTACCCACCTTTTGATGATGTTCCTGTTTTTCCTCGTCTCATTCGCCCTTTTTATGAGCATCTTTCGTACGATAATGAAAAATTTACTGCATCAATTGATGGTTTTGAATTTCAATTTACTATTGCTGATATCATGACTATACTGTGTTGGCATGATTATTTTTATGAGGAAAATATGGATTTCCCTGCTACATCTACTGATTTAGACATTGCTACAAATTTGTGTAGGGGTCCGGTTCTACCACACGGTGTGGGTATAAGGAGATCTTCCCTCCCAAGGGACATGTGGTTAACATATTTTATTGTTAAAAAGAACCTTTACCCTTATGGTCATAATCATGAAAGGACGGGAGTTATTTTATAAGTTTTATATTGGATTTATCAAGGTGCTCTTTTTGATGTTGGGGCTGTTATTGGGGACAACATGATGAGTCTTATAGACCATATGAGGAGGTTTGATGATACATCTACAC
The DNA here is from genome assembly GCA_037974665.1 of Ehretia macrophylla. Taxonomy (NCBI): domain Eukaryota; kingdom Viridiplantae; phylum Streptophyta; class Magnoliopsida; order Boraginales; family Ehretiaceae; genus Ehretia; species Ehretia macrophylla. Next base: position 61,964,539 of record CM075773.1, read on the forward strand.
TTCATTTTCCTCGACTGATAATTTATTGCTTCAACGGTTTGATTTTCCTTTTGCACCTGATGAGCCATACATGGATCTCCCTATTACTTCATATGGTGAATCGGAGTTCTTGAAGAGTTTTAAACATTTGGTTCGCGCTGTTCGAAAAATACCCTTAGCATTAAATGTTCCACGACCTTCCACTTAATCTGCTGAAGGCGCCACTTCTTCCCAACAACAGGGTGATCAATCTAAAGAATCATTAATGGAAAAAATGTACAGAGAACTGCAAGCCATGAATACTAACCTTGCTGCAGGATTGGGAGAGATAAGTGAACTGAAAGCTGAATTTGCTGAATTTAAACAGTCACAGAGGGAAGAGTTTGCTGTATTACGAGCTGAACTTACTTCAATGAGAGGTTCAGGCTTAGATCTTCAGCCGCCACCACTACTGTAATTCAGTGGCGTGCTTTCTATGTTATTTTAGTTTATGCTTTTTATTTCATCTTTCTTTAGAAATATTTTAGTTTCTATTCCACTCACAGCTAATGTTGGTTTTTGAGATTTTATTTCACAATTCTTCTTTCAGAAGGTTTTTGAGGAACAATGCTTGAAATTTTTATCAGGTTGTATCTATCTTTTTAATTTGCAATGCATTACTTCACTTTCTTACATTGAGGGCAATGTATGGTTTGGGTTTGAGGAGGGAGAAAATCGTTGATACCATCTGTTAAAAATTTTCAAAATTTTCTTGTTTCACTTATTCATAATAATTAAATTTGAGTGGTTAATTGTTGAAATATGATTGGATTGTGATAAAATTTTTGAATTAACTGTGAATTTGGAATGAAAAAATGATTAGCCTCTAAGAGTTGAGTTTGTATCTAGATTTTTTTTCTGAAACCTTGTTAATTATTATTACATCCCAACAGCGTCACATGATTCAATTAGATGTTTTTGATTAATTATCAAAAAATGAGTAAATTGAGATGTTTTCAATGTGAGATGTTGTGTTTTATTAAAATTTGACTTATTTTCTAGATCGGTATACTCCTTTGTAAATTAAAAAAAAAAAAGAAAAAAATGTGTAGATGACTCGCTTAACATCATTCAAATATCAAAAATGTTGATTCAACAAAAAGAGGCAGAAAAAAAATCCATAACAAATGCTTTCTTCTAATCATTTTTTAGCATTTTTGTTATGAAACTACTATCAATGCAAATCCTGCAAGACAAGCCTTCTTTCACCAAACACAATCCAATCGAAGAAAGGCAATACTTCAAGAAAGTCTTTGAATCAACCAACATCTACCATTCGAGTTATCTATTCATAAAAAAACTAAGGGAGTATTACATGATTTGGAAGGTAGTTGAGTTTTAACATTTCATGAATATCCATAGAAAATATTTTTGATTTTACAAATTTTGCGTGATTAATTTTCTTACCTCTTAATTGAGTTACAAGTGCTTAAAAAGGCTCAAAGAATTATTTTTTTTTTGTAATTAAATTGGTTTCATTTATTCTATATACAAAACGATTTTTTGGGGTGGAATTGTTTGGAAGACAAATTTAATGTTAATCTTGTAATTTTATAAAATTTAACTGTATGAATACATTTACTGCTTAGATTTAATATTTCTGAATATATGAAGTAATTGATACCTTTACTTGAGGACAAGCAAAGAATGAGTTTGAGGAGGTTGATAAATCTGTATTTTTAGTAACTTTAACCCGTTGAATCATGTATATTGCATTATTATTTCAAGCTTAATTGTATATTTTACACAAATTTAGTGCAATATAGGTTTTAAAGAAGAAATAGCAAAAAGGGTCATAAAAACCAACTTTTGAAGCAGATTTTCAGCGCAACACTGAAGGAAAATGGTAGAATAACTTTAAAACAAGCAATTCGAGATTGAATTTGGCCAAACTGAGTGCGAAAACGGATTCAGGACACTAAAAAACCTTGGAATAGACCCGGTCAACTTTTTGGTCAATGGTCAAAGTCAACCGAGCTGGTCAAAGTCAAAGCTCGGAGTCAAAGTTCACCTACCACAGCCAGAAGGGAGCTCGAGCACCCCTTTTTCCCGCTCAAGCTCCCCTGCATTTTTGTCTATAAAAGCCGCAATTTTCAGCAACAAGATGGACCAGATTTTCTTTAGCTTATTTTATGTTGCTATTGTGAGTGTTTGAGTGATTTCTTAAAGTGTTTTTGTTAGTAGTTAGTTTGTGTGAGAGTTATAATCTCGAGGGAAGGGTCTAGTGAGCTATCAGCATATCAAAGTCATATCGGTCTACCAAAATCCGTTCAAACACGATAAGTATTCTTTGATTTTGGTTTTCGTTATGAATTTGTGTACTTTAAAGTTTATCATGGCACACTAGACCCGAGATTCGAGGTGGTATGTGTGAAGTTATTCTTGTATATATATTTTGATTCAAATTTATTAAAGTCTCATATTTTTAATTTTCAGGTATTCTTTGATTAATTATACGTATACTTGTAGTTATGTTGTTTTTAATTGAAAGTACATATACGCCCGATTTTGTAAATCAGTGGCAATACGAGACTACCTCAGATGGATTCTAGTCTAGTTGTACCGACACCTCCAGGTTACATAAGTAAAAGATTAATTGAGAGATTGGAAATTGTTAGGTTGTACCAACACATTCAGTCTTGCTAATTAATTAATCTTCTCACTTATGTAATTAAAGGCTAATTTCAGTAGTGAGAGCTTGTAGCCCTATTTCTGAAAGACTTAACTTTAAAACTGAATAAATAACTTTATATTTGCATATACCGAGCTATAACCATCCCGAATCATTAACCCTTTGGATTTTCTTTGTTGAGTGTTGTAATTCTTCAGTTTAATACCTTTGTCTAATTCACTTTTGGATCTTGTTCCTACCGTATCTTTTGGACTTTTGAATTTTTGGACTTTTGGACTTAATTTACAGTACTTTTGGACTTTTGGACTTAATTAAATTTATCTGTGATGGGAGATAGTCAAACAATTCTAAATTAAGGTTTAACTTAACTTGATAACCCAATCTCCGTAGATCGACCCTTTACTCGCCACAGTTAGAGGTAATTCAAGGTAAGCAATATTTTCAATCATTTAACCTTACTATTTTTTAGCACAAAACGACGCGATCAAACCCCTATGTGCTTTTAAAAGGGCACCAATACCCCTGTGATTTAAAAAACATAGCACGCGTGCCCCCTCCGTCTTTTTCCATCAACTTTTTTAACATAAGTTATTAAAAGACATAAATGCCCTTATTTTTAGCTTTATTGTGTATTTGTCATTTAGCTTATTCTTCCACCACCCCTCACCATCGTCAACCACCACCTATCATCAACACTACCACTAAACATAAAACCCTCCTCATGACCAACCATGTCAATTACACCCATATCTAGAACAATGATATCCCTATTCCTAACCCGATTCCACAACAATGAAATTCATCCCCTTCTTATCCACACTCCATTCCTTCTCCCCTAAACCCAAACCCCATTACCAAACACCCCATTTATCTTCTACCAAACACCCTATTTATCTTCTTTTTCTCATTCTCATGACCAAACAACCCAAATCACCAACAAGTTGGTCAACCTCATCACCAAAATGCTTTTGTTTGTTACTGGAATGTTCTTAACAAGCTTAAGGAATGTAATGTTGTTCCAATCTATTCTGATGCATTTATATATACATACATACATATATATTTATATATATATATATATATATACATACATATATATATATATATATATATATATAAGTGAGTGCCTCTATCAATCTGATTAGAATGTCCACAAAAAATTATAATGTCGTTAAAATATGTCCGTGCTTGGTAGCCTTAATGAAGAAAACTTGGAGCCTTGGTATTTTCTGACATTTTGGGTACCTAATATTCTTGACAATTTGTGGGGTGTTGCTGTCAAATTGATTTTTGTTCGATAATCAATCTGAAAGGACTATTCCAGGATAATATATACACACGAAAAGAAAAAAAAATAAAGATGATAGTTTGATGGGGTTGGGTGCGCTGACGAAGCTAACGCGGTGGCTAGAGTAGGGGTGGGGAGGGGTGGGGTGGGGGAAGAAGACAATTTGATTTTCTATTTTGTTTTTTGTTTTTAATTTTTTTGGTAAAAAGGTTATTTTAGTAAATGTATAAGTTTATTTTATTGGTAAAACTTATAAAAATCAATCAAAGTTGCAATTCAGGTGCGTGCAGCACACTTTCCGTTAAAAGTAACGATTTTTTTGACGAAAGGGGTTATGGTACTATATTTTTCAAACCACAAGGAGTACTTGTGCACTTTTGCAAGCACAGAAGGGGTCATGTGCATTTTTGGCAAATTAACTATAACGGGCTACTGTGCTATTTACCCTTCTTTAAATTGTGTGTTTAATTCATAATAATGTCCTTACAACACAAAATAATGTCGTCATGCCCCTTATTTGAAAGAGAACAAATACCTCTAGTACGTGACATTTCAAAATAAATAGATACATATTGTAATATGTTAGTATTACTGATAACATTCATCATCACCAACTAAGGTAAGCAATTTGAATTACTTCTCGTAATAAATTTGTTAGTGTATATTTTTTGTTAATTATATTTTAGTGATAATTTTTTTAGTGTAAATTAATTGAGTCATTCATATTTCGATTATTGTCCTCAATATAACAATGTTCAATAATTTTGTTAATCATATTTTTTTAGTACATTAAGTTGCCTAGAGCTTCATATTTTGATTATTGTCATGGATAATGAATATGATAATTTTTTTTTCCTTCTAAAAGATATCAATTCTCATAACATTTATTCTATTTTATTTTATTTAGAATTTTTAGTTGCACACAATAAAAATCAACTTATAATGTTAAAAGTTTCTAAGTATTGTCAAATGTCAATATATAGTTTATATTTAATTGAATTTTTAATTAGTTTTTTTTATTATAAGTTCATTGGAAGTAGAAATATATTTTTTGAATTTATTTTATACTAACTCAAAAATTATTGTATAAAAAATATCAAATTAAATTAAATTAAATCTTGTCTTACTAAATATCAGTGTCTAACATTAGATTTTTAATACCACCCCTAATAGTAATTATGTGTTTTGGGAGTCAAGACGTTGTCTTAATGGAGTCGCAATCACTTCAAGTATCAATCTTACTGGTTTGCCTCGGCCTTTCGCATGCTAATGACGTGACACCCATGGAGTTCCTGTGTTTTACTTTATCAATATATTAACACTTCTTGGCCAAAAAAGAAAAATACAAATTTTATGAGCCCAAAACATGAAAAGTTAGAAACATTTTTCATAAGAACATTTACATTTAACATACCAGATCTCAATTAATGATCATCAGATAAGGCACTTATAGCTTGACCATAAATTGGCTTCCTGAAAATTTATGGCAAGCTCTCTTTGCAGTTCATGCATTCTTTTGCAATCAGTGGGCAGTACGACTATGTCCAGCAGACATGTTAGTCTATTAGATGTGAATTGCAGCATAGAAATTCGTCAGGGCATCTTTAACACTGTAAAATATAATAATTATAACTTTTTAGTGAATATAAATACTTTAAAAGAAAAAAAGTAATACCAATGATATATATAGAGCCTCAAATCCAAATTTTTGATGTAAAATTGTCATATTTCAACAAATTTAGAGCTCGAGCTCTATTTTGTTCAACAAATTTGTTGAACAAAATGGAGCAGTAAGAAAAAAATAAAAAAATTTAGAGTCCACATGGGTCACTTTCAAATCAGATTTGACCACTTAGGTCTCTTCAACAAATCAGATTTGATATCTGAATGACAACTTTAATCAAAAAAAGTAAAAAAAATGGCAACTTAAGCTCAAAAAAATGAAAAGAACAGCGGGTCCCACCATAGATCTTTAAATTTAGAGCCCCACTAATGATGAATTGTTTTTAGAACCCTTAAAAAACACATAGGACTCTAAATGGAGTTCTAAAAAGTAAAGGAGCTTTAAATTTATTTTTAGAGCCCTTCAATTTAGAAACTCTATTGAGGATGGCCTCAACTTCTTAGGCCACCTTAAGGAAAATCAAGCCGTAATCCACATTTATCACGTTATGATATTATGATTAATTCTAATATTTTATTACTGCAAATTGTTGTTTAAAGGAGTATTTTTCTTTCTGTACATAAAAATAATTATAATTAAATAAAATAGATCATTTACAATTAGGGCAAAAACCATTTTAGTCCCTAAGGTTTGGTATAAAACTCAAACTAGTCCCTGAGGTTTACAAAAAGACCAAATAGGTCCCTCTAATTATTTATAATTTAATAGTCAAATATTTGACCAAAAAAAAGACTTAAATGCCCTTGCTTTAGTGGTTGGAGATTTGGAGGGAAGGAAAAAAAAATTAGGACCATGCAACAAGCACAACTATTTAAGCACCCAAGCCATTTTTTTGGTCATTTGAAAACAAAAAAGAAAAAATAATAATAGATGAAAAAAATACAAATATTAAATGTGAAAAAATAATTTACATGTAACGAATTCCTCGTCTATTATTATTTTTTCTTTTTTGTTTTCAAATGACGAAGAATTCATTACATGTGAATTATAATGAATTTATTACAAGGTTATACATTCTATTGTCTAATATTGCACTTCAATACATTTTTCAAATTAGTTAAAAGTCAGACAACATTTGTAGTTGGAGGACATATATCCAAAATTTAAGACTTTAAAAGCCACAATTAATGGCTACCCGATACTAAATTCAACATTTGTTGTCGTTATTCTTTTTTTTTTTTTTTTGGATGAGAAAGAGCATGAATTGAAAGTGAGAAAAGAAAAAAAAATAGTTTGAGTGCTTAAATAGTTGTGTCTGCTGCATGGTCCCAATCTTTTTTTTTTTCTTTCCCTCAAAATCTCTAACCATTAAAGCAAGGGTATTTAAGTCTTTTTATTTAGTCAAATCTTTGATTATTAAGTCATAGATAATGGGAGGGACTTATTTGGTCTTTTTACAAACTTTAAAGATTAATTTAAATTTTATACCAAACCTCAAAGACTAAAATAATTTTTGCCCTTTACAATTATTAAATATCATTTATAAAATTATGACACGATAAGATTTTATTCCACAGGGCTAAACTGTGCAAACAGTAAGGCCTGTCCCGCCTGTCTCCAGTTCCCCAAAACGCAATTATTAGAAACAGTGTTGTCGCAGTTGAAAGTAGATTCATCATAAATTTCATCAGTCAAATCATTCCTCCACCTAGAAGAATGTTGAAACAAATTTTATCCATAAAGCGTCAGGTTGTGAATTAAATTATGAGTCCTTGGACAATCCGTACTCGAAAAGCCAGATTTAAGTTTTATTTTTTTTTTCTCTCTTAAATTTCAAAGAAATTACCATAAATAAAAACACATGGAATTTATTCAAAATGTACAACTTGAATGGTATAAAAGTGCACCCAATGCATGGTTCAGATAAATTGAAAATCAGATAGTATTTATGATAAGATGATATAAATTTAAACTCGAAACTTTTATATTACAATGAGTTACTACCCAACTATTTTATCTAACTCCTCTCGAAGACAAAAAGATTTACCTTTTAACGAATCCCTACTCTTTTTTTCCATTCTTTCTCATTGACAATCTGGCGGAAAAAAATATAAACTTGTAACTTTTGTTTTATATTTTGTTTTGTGGTTTGGGACCCTTTAAGAATTGTATTTCTATTTCTTTGTGTTGAGAAATGAAATTTGATTCTTAAATCTAAAGCCATTAATTAGCATAACGGTCTTCAATTTAATAAGAGTCTATCCCCTTCACGTACCTCGGCCCGCTCCCCATATTGTGGTCAAAGGTTAGGTGTTTTATTAAAAATTTCACATTCCTTCAATTATATTATAAAAAAATTGAATCTCTAATTAATAAAAATATTTTTTTTTTGATTATCTTGATACTAATTTTGCTTAAAAATTTTGTCGTAGAATAAATGACATCAGGAGAGCATGTAGTAGATCAATTTATCGTAGTAGATGAAAATAATATCTCTAAGAACTTTTTTTAATTTATTTTTTATTTAATGGAGACCTAAACCATTTATATTATTTAAAATATTATATATAAAAATTGATCTCGAAACCTCTCATCTCTAAAGTGAGAATCATATTAGCGAGTGGTATCTATAGAGACTTTTCCATGTCCTTTCCAGAATAACAAGCTCTGAGTTAACAATGTTCCATTGTTCCATTTTTTGGACTCTTACAAGCTATACAACATAAAGTGCACAAAAATATGCACGCATTTTAACAAACCTTGTAGAAAAGATTACGGCTCTATTTGGCCTACCTTTTCAATATTGAAAAGTTTTTTTTATAAGTTTAGAAACTGAAATAACTTGTTTGACCTATTTTTAAAAGTGTTTTTAGGTAAAAGTTAAAGTTGAAAAAAACTAAAAACTGAGAAGCTCCAAATTGGAGTTTTTCAAAAAAGATTTTTGCGAAACTGTTTTACATAATGCAAGAAACTATTTTTTTTTTTTTTCTCAAATTCACTATTCCATATTTTTAAAATCCGATATTATTCTCAAAATTTTTAAAAACTCTACATTGTCTAACACGGGCTAAACAGTCAACGGTTTTTATTCAACAGCACTTCTTACAAAAGCTCTACTCTAAAAGTTTTACAGCTCACAAGTTTAAATTTTACAGTTAGGCTAAACAGAGCCTACGTGTGTGTGTGTGTGTTTTCGTGGACATGTTAGCACTGTAGTTATTCGTCTAACCTTGTAGTGATATTTATTCGATTCTCATGTTTGATTCCAAACCTGTTCGAACTTCTTCATAAGAATATAAAAAGTTTAGAAATATTATAGTGATTCTTCTTTTTATTATTTATTTGAAGAAGATATAGTTGGATTAGGAAAAGAAGACAATGATAATATAGCTAAAAAAACCTACTTGATCATTTTAGGGAATGTCTTTTTCTTTTATTTTGCTTTTATAACAAGAGCAATGACGTTAAAACTTGATCCATTATGTGACTACCCAATGGTTGATTCGGAAGAAAATTTACAAATTAGTCTATGCACCTGTTGACTTCATTGCATACTTATACGTAATTCATTTGGAACCCACCATTATTTTGTAATAGTCTCTTGCAATCTTCAGTCAAAGGCTTAAGAGGACTATTAGTAGGCGTAATCCCCCAAACAAAACTTGATCAGGATATTCTACGAATCAGTATCTACTTAAAGACAATCTACATAGACCTTTCCACATGTCTACAGTTCGGCATTGTAATTAGAAGCAGTGCTCTATAGTAAATTTCTATGACAAATTACCCATCCAGATAGAGCATTTTTTTGTCATTTTACTATTTAGTGGGTACCTTATTTAAAAGTTTAAATTATTAAAAAAAGGTTTGTCATAATTATTTATACGATCATTAATCTTACAAGTAGACGTAATTTTATAAGTTGGTGGCGGTGATTTTGGACCTTTTAGTACTTACGCTTTAATACCAAATTTTTTTTTGGATGATATGGGAACCTAATTGGTAGAGTCCAACACTAGATTATCCAGCAGAGCCTAATCACCAACTGGTAAATCTCTGGATGTAGCAGTGCATTCCTATACATGTATCATACCAGTCAAGTGTGGAACTTTAGAACAGTGAGAGTGTCGAATCCACGACCTCGCAGTAGCAATTTCATCTCATTACTGTTGAATCATGCTCCTGTGGGAGGCTCTAATACCATATTAAGTAATCACCTCATTTAAAAATTTACACTGTAAAAAAGAAATTTGTCATATTTATTTATTGTGTTTAATATTTACAAAGAACTTGAAATCGCAAACAAATATCTCAAAAAATCTATAATGACTGGATCACGACAAGAATTTTGAACGCCAAAACGTTTTGGAATGAAACAAGGAACATGGCTAGATGAGAGGGCAACATATAATACAGGAGCAAAAGCTGCAACCTAGTAATAAAATATCACATTATGAAATGAAGGCATCAAAAATGACAAATGAAAAGTTTTGGACCATATTTTATGTTCAATGAGTTTATAAGTTATTGAGAACATGAATGAACAGAAAGACAACGTCGCTCCATTACAAGTCACGTTATTTGTTTGCTAGTAAGCCCTCATGATTAAATTATATTCTCTTTTCTTTTTGAACGCGGCTTTAGATGTGTATATCATCGAGTTAAAAATGTAGGATTTGGATGGTCTTATCACGTATATAACATTATGAGAAAAATTTAGTATTGGTGATAAAATATTAAAATTATCTCATCATAATTGTATGAACAATATATACTACCATTGAATCTCTCATAAGTGATACATGTGACATTTCATTGGTACTAGGAGCGTATCTAAAAATTTATTCTAGTTAAGTCATAACACAAAATTCAACTATGATATAAGTATGGAGGTGCACCGCTGCATCCTGTGGGCATCACCCCAAGGGCATAGTCCAGTGGTGGATGAAATCGTTTTTACAAGGTTGCGAGTTCAACACCTCTCATTACTTTGAAGTTTTGCCCTTAACTAACTTGGTGCATGTGTGGGGACGCACCGCACTAGAGGATTTGAATAATCTGGTGGTTTGACTCTTCCAACTGAGTTCCCATGTTATTCAAAAAAAACTATGATACAAGTAATATTTTTTAAGAGGTATTTAGTTAATGTTTTAAACTAAAAGTACTATACAGTTAATATATATATTTTTTGTGAGGTTAAGGTGTTCCAGCCCCCGCTAATCCATAGCTGAATTCCCGTTGCTTGGTGCCATTTGTTCTAATACAACATGAGCCCAAATTTATACTCGTAGAGAATAAATTACATGATTTTTTTTTTTTTTCTTCCATTTCGTTTTGAATTTGTTGTGAAAGACAAGATGTTGCTTTGATGACGATTTGTTGGAGTTGTTGGGATCGAAACTATTGTATTTTAATTTAAAGACTGATTATGACATTTGTATAGAGAATATTTTCCTTGCTTAATTTTTAATTATTCAAATCTTAATTAAGGGAGACAGTTCCATAAAATTTACTGCATTTCTGTCTATACCTATGGCTTATTCATCTAGCTAATCTAGATAAAAAGGAGTTCTTTTAATTTATTAAAATATCATATGACACCACTTGAGATTAGAGCATACAGCTAAGCATATTTTTGCCTCTTTACGTATATTTTATAAAAGATCGATACGAAATATTAAGTATTTATTATATTTCATACCTGCTGGCCTTCTCAGCGTCTTGCAGATTTAGGAGTAGCTTAGAGTCGATATCGATAATTAGAAGCCCTAATTCATTGAGATTAATTATGGCTATGAAAGTTATTTATCTAAAAAAAAAAAAATCTTCTTGTTTGAATGCACTACCACATTTATGATCTATTGTAACAATTAAAGATATTTAAAACTATTGCAAAAAGGTTAAAAACTGTTACAAATAACTTTAATCATTGCATATGGTGTCAATGCAAATTTTCTATTGCAATAATTTTTTTTATATAATTAATATGCACCATTTGAAAACGACCATTGTAAAAAAATAATTTCATGGACAATTATTAGCAAAAAGTGACTATAAAAATTTTAACTGTTGCAAATATTTGTACTTTATACCACGGTTAATAACCGTTGCAAATAAGACATCTATTACAACAGTCTTTTTTATTTTTTCGCATAGATTTTTTTTTAAATTTTTAATTGGAGTGTTGTAAAAGATCTAAAATGTTATAATATACAAAAGGTAAAATCACCACCAGAAACGTGTCTGATTTTTACGAAGTTAGTTTAACGTACAATTTTTTAAATGAGATACATAATTGATTAAGCATTCAAAGTAGTACCTTGGTATAATTTGAACAGGGCTGAGGATAATTTCTTTTTCAATAAACCCTTGTAATATAGAGATTCATTGATATATATATATTATAATATGTTGGCTCAAGAATTTCTTTATAGATCTCAAAGTCAAACTTACAAACTACAACATTCAATTTTCAAATATGCCAGTCCAGCAGATAGTACGCGGTCATCTACTTTAGACACATACAATATATATGAAAAACTGCCATATACCCCATTTGCTTATGTTCAATCATATTAAAACATAAAAGTTCCCAGCAAAAAAAATATTAAAACATAAGAGTATTGTTATATATCTCAGACATTTACCTTTTAAATAAAATGAGTTACATCTTTGAAGCCGGCATTTTCACCCCTTCAATCATAAGATAAATCAATGATGGATAAGGGCAAGGGCAGATCCAAGAACTTTTTTCAATAAAGGCTAAAATTCATAATTTTTAAACTATATAAATATATATATATTTTTAGTAGAGACTAATTTATCTTTTTAACTAAAAATACATAAGTATTTAATAATGGATAAATATCACTTAACCCCCTTAATGTATGCGCTACGTAACAGTTTACCCCCTAAGATTTTTTTTGTATCACTTAACCCCCTCCCACATGTCAAACAACAAAATATCCATGAACACTGTTAAGTTAAAATTTGAATGTCCCAAAATGTCCCTTTTCTTTACTCCAAAGAGGGTAAGTGATACAAAACAAAGTTTAAAGAGATAAATAACATGAGAGGATAATCGTTATAATTTTTTTAAATGCTATCTGATGAAGGTTTTTTTTTCTATTTTTTTGGTTTAAATAGGAAATCGATTTTTTACTTCCTACAGATAGTAAACCAAATTATATGATTGAATATTTTTCTTTTGTTTCTTTTCTATGACAACCAATAATAGCTTTTTTTTTTTGGATTAAAGCATGTTTTTTTTTTAAACTGTTATTCATTATTTTTGATTAAAAAAGTAAGAATTTAGTTATCAGTAAAATCGTACCCAAAGATTAAATATGCACTTAAAAGCTCAAGATATACATACAGAAAAATGAACAGTTAGATTTTTCAAGAATTTCAACAAAAATTTAAAAAATAGACAATCTATTAACATATACTAACATAAAAAATAAAAAATAAAAGGGCATCTTTTGTATCTTGCCTTCTTCTGCTCCCTTGCCTTGTGAGAGAGGCCGTGTGAGAAAGCAAAGAAAGTAGCGAGAAGAGGCAGTGAGAGAGCAGCGAGAGAGAGGGCAGTGAGAAAGCAGAGAAAAAAAAAGATATAAAGGGCACCTTTGTCCTTCTAATATTTTTAACAACAAAATGTTACTTTTTCCGTTAAATTAGATACAAAAAGGGTTAAGTGATACGAATTAAATATTAGGGGGAATATGTTACACCTTACATACTTTAAGGGGGTAAAGTAATATTTATCCTTTAATAATTTTTTAAAAAAAATCACGCATAAATTTTAACATTTTCTTTGATCAGTGGGGATTGCAACCGCCACTCACTCCACATACACCTTTGCCCCTAGGTAGGGGAAAAAATTATTAAATGAGAATCACAGGACAGCGAGAATGATTGAATACGATTTTACAACCGGACCACTTCAGTGGAAATTAAGGAAAGGAAAAAGAAACAAAAAAGTAGCTTTCACTAGAAATTTTTCGCATTCTTATCTCGCAAATTTTATTTATGTAGGTTTCATAACAAGGAACTCACGGCACATATGATTACGATTTGATTCGCTCTAATGCTAAAAAAATTGACGTATAATAACATGTCCTAACATATGCTTTAAGTAAGTTAAAAACTTATAAACAATATTTGTGATGAAAATATAAAATTTTAAATTCGAGACATTTATTTACAATAAGTCACTATGTGATTGCTCGTTTAACTCTATTCAGCTTTGATTTTTGATCAGTCATACTGTCATACATATTTGAATCTCTCATCATGTCCTTTTTTACTACAGACAGTAATTCCTCTTTCGTATATTCTTATTCTGATTTTCCACCCGAATTAATATCGCTTTATATAAACTTTTCTGAAGGATGACAAAAGTGATGGAAATCAATCAACTTGGAATAATTGAAAGTAATATTCCACTTAAAAAAGAAATTAATATATTTGTAAAGCAAAGTTGAATTATGCAAATAAGTAATATTTCTGAGATTAATTCAGAAGAATACAAAGGAAAAGACAAAATGCAACGTCAGAGCAAGCTTGCTGGCTGGCTCTGGCTATAGTTTTGATGGGGTTGAGAGACTATAGAGAGATGCCTTCTCATCCACATCTCTCTCTCTCTCTCTCTCTTTAACACACACACACACCCACACCCACTCCCACTCCCCCCCCCCCCCCACCCCCACTCACCCCAACCCCATCTGCAAGTCCTTTTATCCTATGGTTTGGTTCATTTGTTTTCACATCTGTGGCTTTTCTTGAATGTTTCTTGCTAACAGGAGCTATCAGGCAATGATTGTTGTAGAACATGAAGGACAAGAAAGGCTCTAAGGCTTGGAGCAAAACCTTCATTAACTACTTTCTTGAAGCTTTTTGCTTTTGCATTTGATGTAATAAACTCTTTGTCTTGTTTAGCATTTGTCTAGGGTTTCACAGAGAAGCCATCAAATCATCAAAACTAACAACCAAAGATTACATCGAATGTAGTTGAAAATTAAGTTGGTAGCTAGCTTTAACTAGCCTTGTTCTATCAGCTTTCATCAATTTTAACTTTTTTTCAAGCCTTTTCAAATTAGGGTTTCTAATTATCAGTAACAGTGTTGATTGGAAAGCTAATCTCTTGCTCGTTCGATGAATTTTCGGGTTTGTGATATAATCCAAAGAAGCATCTAATTTAGTAGGTGATGGTGAAGGGTGTGGTGGTTAATGAAAGCATGTTGAATTTAACATCTGCATCTAATGAAGGAAGCTCATCAGCCAACAACAACAGAAATGAATTTGGCACTGCTTGCCCACAACAGTCCTTTGCATCACCCAGTAATCCAGCTCCACCAGCTAAGAAGAAGAGAAATCATCCAGGCAATCCAGGTACTGTACATCGATAAATTCTTCTTTTTCTAATTAACCATCTCATCTAAAAGTTGAAATTATTAGAACCCAGGTTATCAAAATGTTTATGGGTTGGATTCTAGCTCGCTGCCGCAGATTTAAAAATAATATGTCCACATGCAAGGTTCTTAATTATTTCATATTAATTGACCACCTTGTTTAAACGTTTAAGTTGTTCAAGAGGGGTTTATTTTATTATTCATTGTCTTCAACATAAGTTCTTAATTAATACAATTAGCTGTAAATGTGATGTTACTTCATTATATTAACTTTCTTTATCAATTTTTTTTTTCTTAGTCTGAATTTTAATTAACTTGTTTCTTGGTTTTGAATTAGACCCTGAAGCAGAAGTGGTGGCTTTGTCTCCAACAACACTTATGGCTACAAATAGATTTGTATGTGAGATCTGCAATAAAGGGTTTCAAAGAGATCAGAATCTTCAGCTGCATAGAAGGGGGCATAATCTACCATGGAAGCTAAAGCAAAGAACCAATAAAGAGGTGAAGAAGAAGGTGTATATATGTCCAGAGCCTACATGTGTCCACCATGACCCTTCAAGAGCCCTTGGGGACCTCACAGGCATCAAGAAGCATTATAGCAGAAAGCATGGTGAAAAGAAATGGAAGTGTGAAAAGTGCTCAAAGCGTTACGCTGTTAAGTCAGATTGGAAAGCTCACTCCAAGATTTGTGGTACAAGAGAGTATCGATGTGATTGTGGTACCCTTTTCTCTAGGTAAAATTTTCAAACAACAAATAAGAAGAATAATTTTTAATTGTAGAGGAGAATTTTTTTGTCGAAGAATGTTCAACAAATGACTGAACTCGCTTTCCTACCTCTCTTTTTTTTTTTTTTTTGGGTTTTTTAACAGTCTCAAGAAAGATAAGAGAAATGAATCCCATAGTCAAGGAAGAAAATAAGGCGCCTATCTTTGAAGACTCTTAAAAGCCTAGACTTTGTCATTCCCCTTTTTCCTTTTCTTTTTTTTCCTTCTCCCTTCCTCTTTTTTCTTTTTATGTTTGGTACAAAGGAAAAAAAATTGTGATTCGAATTCAAAACCTCTTATTATAACAAGTCAATATCTGACCATTCTAGTTGAATGTTTCTCCTCCCTTCACTGTTAGTGCGTGTCTGTCTCTGTGAGTATCTCAGAGAGGGAGACTATACTGAGAAGCATAGTTATACTTTATACTTTCTTCACTGCAAAAGCTATTAACTTAGAAAAGCTGTACTAGTTTAATATCTAGTAGTATCTCTTCTGTCCATGGAGAAAAAGATTGAAGCTAAAAAGGGTTGTCGAGATCGAGAGAGTGAGAGAGGGAGAGAGAGAAGAGTTCACTTTTGTACACTGTTCAAGCTGCAATGTGATGATTTATTCTTTTTGTTTTTTGTGTTTTGTTTCTACATTCACAGGAGAGACAGCTTCATCACTCATAGAGCTTTCTGTGATGCATTAGCAGAAGAAAGTGCACAAGCAATCACAGCAAACCCTCTTCTGTCCTCGCAACCAAGCTCCTCAACTACCCATCTCAACCTTCAAACACAACTCCATAACCATGGCGTCCAACCATTCCCACTCAAAAGGGAACAAGAGCTTCAACAAAGTTTCAACCTAAGGCCAGAAATGCCACAATGGCTAGCATGCCCATCAACAGTAGGAGCTGCTGGACCAGGTCCTTCAACTAATGATCATCATCTTTCTCCACAATTATTCACCTCAAGATTACACCATCAAATCATACACCAGCAAGAAAACCCTAACCCTAATCCTACACTGTCTTCTTTCCACACCACATCATCTCACTCCCCTCACATGTCTGCAACTGCATTGTTGCAAAAGGCAGCACAAATGGGAGTTACAATGAGCAATCCTTGTCAAGCAGAGACTATTCTAAGACCCCACCAAGGTCACATGAGAGCAAATGGATTCAATTCTACATCATTGGCCACATCTACAGCTGGGTCTTGTCTGGATTTGTCTGCACGTGAAGAGATAGGAACTGGTTCAATTCATGATCACTTGGCATCTTATCATGGGAATAAAGCTGTCAACAGCAACTCTGGTTGCATAGAACAAATGGATTCAACAGTGGAAGGTGGAGCTCCTTCTTTGCTTCATCATAATACAATGAATTCATTGCCATTCACAAGTAGGTTTCAAGAATCAGCCTTTGAGGATACATTTAATGGATTCTTGAATCCAAAGGGTGATAGCAATTTTCATGAGGCACTATCACAATCTGTAGGTTCCCATATGAGTAGAAGTAGAGATGGTGGTGGTGGTGGAGGAAGTGGTCAGGATGGCTTGACAAGAGACTTCTTAGGTCTCAAAGCATTCCCTCAAAGAGACTTCCTCAACATGGGCGGGCTTGATCATATGGGTTCTTCATCATCACATAATCATCAGCAGAATCCAAATCCACCACCTTGGCAAAGTTAGCCGATGGTATGTTAGCTCATAGTAATTTGATCATGTTCTTTTTTATCAGTATTTTTGTTTGAAAAACACTTTCTAGTCATCGACCAAGAGAGCTAAGCTCGCTCCTCGTTACTGTATTGTTGGAGAGTAGTACTTCACTCTTTTCTTCTCTGTGTTTTTAGTTTTTTTTTTTTTTTTTGATGATTTTAATAAATCTTTTACTCGACCAAAAAATAATAATAATAACTTGGGTAAAATTTTAATTTGACAATCGTTAATGTTAAGATAACTTGTGTTCTATCCTAAAACTAATTAATTAGTATTAAGTGGAGTACGTTGGATCTTATAAGGTGAGCTTGAAATTTATATTTTTTTTATGTGGGACAAGTGTATATTCTAACACTCTCCCTCACGTTTGACTTGATTTGATATAGGTCACACGTGAAAAATTGAACACATGTGGACCTAATTTGAGATGGGGTCACAAATATAAGATTGAATACACATGGTGGACTAACACATATAGATGATTAAAGATACATGAAACATAACACACGCGAAATATTGATCAAACGTGGACCTGATTTGAGATGGGTTGTACGCGAATAAATAAAACTAGACAAAGGGCCCAACTTTGATACCATGTTAAGATTACTGAGATTTCAACCTAAAACCAATTGGTGTTAAGTGGAGCAGTCCAAAATTTTATAAGGTGGTCTTAAAGTTTCTATTTTTCCACAAGTGTATATTCTAACAGTTAAATTGAATGAAAAAGAAAATGTTGATTTTCTGTCGCAAAAGTTAAAATTTATGATAAATTGGAACCATTAACTATTGACTGCTGATTGCGAATTCATGAACGATTCTTGGATTTGAATCTCAAAAAGCTACCATTCCAAATTTGTAATGAGATAGACAAACTCCAATGAAATTTTATTTGGGATTGAACGAAGAGCGTAAGAAATTGCATTGGATTGCTTGGGATTGTTTACGTCAACCTAATAAATATGATAGTTTGTGTCTAAGATCAACAAAATTGGCTAACAACGCTCTCTTGGAAAAACTTGGTTGGAAAATTATTACAGCGCCATATCTATTCACTACAAGAAAATTGGTCTGGGGCGACGAAGGTTTCTCGTCGCCCTTTGGTCGCCTATCCCCATTGGGCGACCAAAAACCGAGCGTCGAGAAAACCCTTGTGTCATTTTGTCATTTGGTCGCATTTGGGTGGCCAAATTGGAAAATATATATATATAATTTTTTTTTACATTTCGTAGGCCCTTGGTCGCAATGTTTAGAAAAATAAATTATTAGTTAATTTTTATAATTAGCAATTTTATTAATTAATTCATTAATTTTTGTATCAATTAATTATGCATGGTCGCCCCATGGTGGCCAATCTTTGTCGTCATTAGGTAGCAAATTATTTTAAATATTATTTTGTTAATTATTTAATTTCGTCTCCATGTGGTAGCCAATTTTTGTAGCCAGAATTTGGTGGCCATATGGTAGCCATACTTTCGTCACCATTAGGTAGCCAAATATTTTAATTTTTTTTTATTAATTATTTACGTTGGTCGCCATTTGGTAGCCAAAATTTGTAGCCGGTTTTGGTGGCCATATGGTGGCTATTTTATCGTCGCCACTAGGTAGCCAAATTTTTTAATTATTTTTTTTATTCATTAATTTTCATCTTCATGTGGTACCCAATAATAGTCGCCACGTGGTAGCTAAAGTTTTTCTTGCCATTTCATCGCCACACAATAATTTTTAAAAAAATAAAAATTAAATTTAATATTTACAAAACCAAAATTAATTTAATATATGCATATTTAAGTATTTAAAAGATCTTCAAAATAAAGTACATAATATTAGGTTGAGAATTTTTTTAAAAAACAAATTAAAACATTTTAATTATCGTACTGGTTTGGATCAGGGGATGGACGCTTGTCTCGCATCCGGGTCATGTCATCCTGCAGCTACGTCACGATGCTCAGCAATTTCGAGTGCGCCAACTACAGCTCCTCAAGCTGTCATTTAATGGTCTTTGTTGCCTGATTGACAGCAACGTCGACTTGTTGCTGCGTTAATCTAGTTGGGGGAATGGTGGATGCTTCGTGTAATCCCCTCCTAATGCGAATCCCCTGCGTGCCGAGTCCATAAACGCGTCCCATCCTCAACCCACCAACCGCCTCGAAGAAGATTTGGTCGGGGTCAATGGGCGACGCTGTGGGGTTGGCTTGACTCGCCGCCCACGCTATTGGAGCATCTCATTATACCGCTCCTATAAAGAGAAATTTGAAATAATAAGTTTTCTTATTACTTTATAACACACTTGGTACATTGTAATAATACTTACCATTAACTGAGCAACTTTTTCATCAGAGTAATGGGTTTCATCATCCACTATTCAACTATGTGTTGCTTTGAAAACATCGGCGTGGGTCACCCGACGGCTTTCTTTTAACTCCTGTATTATTAACGCATAATTAGTACGTAATTGTAAGATACGATAAGACAAAATTAAATAATCCCACTTTTGAATTTATTACATAATTGTTTTACATATCATTCTTCTCTTGTACTGATGAAAAGCAGTGGCACCCGCAAAGTGGACTGATGTATTTTTCTTTATGTTTTCCTTGTTCTTCCCAGCTATACCTATCCACTTTTGATCCCTCCATTTAATTTTCATTTGTGCCCAATTTTCCTCCGTGATCCATTTAGGACACTTGTCAACTTTACGGGCCTTGTTCAATAGGTCTTTCAACCTCTCTCTTGCCTTGAAATGGAAATGATTCTTTATCCGGGCAGTGTCACACGGGTACCACTTGAAATCCATCTACACCCAAAAAGAATAAAAACAAGTACATGAGTTAATACAACATGCATGTCTACATAATATATAAAAGCAATAATAAATATGTATTACATTAATAATAATATTTTGTACCTCAAATTTGTGGAACCATAGATCCTTGACATTTTGTGGGACCTCTCCATAAGTGATCCATGGTTGCGCGTACCCGCCAGAGAAAATCATCCTGAAGTTTTGTACCACTGTAGCTGGTACAAAACTATTAACAAAAATAAAGAATATCTTTGTTAGTTTCATTTGCAACAACTAATTATAACTTTTACAAATCTATTTACAAAAATTAAGAATATCTTTACCCGTTTTCATATAGTCGAAGATGCGTACGTGTATCTCCCAGCCATCTAGTGTACTCTTCCAGTGAATAGAAACCCAATTCGTGAAAGTCCATACTACCCTCGGCACGTGCTGATGACTCTGCCTGATCTGTGGATGGACGCTGGCGACTGGAAGTAGGCGTGACACCAACCATATCCACGTGCTCATCCTAGTCGCGCACGTGGAACCCAGATAAGTGACCAGATAAGCCTGTCAAAGGAGGTGATATCCCAACATGGGTAGAAGTGTTCATACTATCCTTATTACCTTGTGATGGAGATGGTGTCGAAGATAATGGTCTTCCCGATCGTGACCAACCACTGTACGGGCTGTTACATTTACCTCTATGTCTAGACATCACTAAATTTTTAAAAAATAATAATAAGATAAAAAATATCGATAAATGCATAGCAAATTTTAAAAAAATTTCATTATACAATAATAAACAACAACAATATTGAAGTTGTAAATACAAATTTCTTTCAAGTCATTCATCGTCTTCAAATTGTATGTCATCATCTGAACTTTTTGTATCTTCATCATCGTTGTCATGGACATCATGCTCTTCTTCATATTCTATGCTTTCATCATATGCACTTTCATTATCTTCATCATCATTGTTTTGATCATCATGTTCTTCTTCAGCATCTTTAGCATCTTCAGTTACCTCAATGCATTCACCTGACTCGTGAAAACACACGAGCACAACATTTTCATCTGGTTGTACAAATGGCACATCCATCTCATCCGCTTGAAATGTCGTGTCTTCATTTATAACATTATCATCATCAACCCTAGACACATCATATTAGTTCCTTGGTCTGATCTTGCATACAGCCAACCAATCTGCTCGGTCTCTCTTAGCACAAGGATATCTAACATAGTAAACTTGATGTGCCTGTTCGGTTAAGACAAAGGGTTCATACTTTGGGTATCTTTTCTTCACATTTACATCAATCAACGAAAATTTTGGATGAACTTTTAATCCCTTATTAATTTGAGAATCATACCACTTACACTTAAAAATGACAACTCTTGTTTGTTTGAGACTTAGATTATGGTATTCCAACTCAATTATGTCAGTCAACAAACCATAATAATCATTCTCATCCGTATTGTATGTTGACCCTTTCACAAAGACTCCACTATTCATAGTAATCCTCGATACTCCATAAGTCAAAGTGTGGAATCGGTAACCATTTACCAAGTACCCTGGCCATGTTCGCACTTTCTTACTAGGCCCCATTGATAGATATTTTACTCGATCATCCAGACCATTAGTGTTGATAAGCTATAAAACACATTAATTAAAGTCGAATATAATATATGTCAAAGTATAGACAAACTTTATGGTCAAAACGTTAATAAGGGTTTAACATTTACTTACATGATTGCGCAACCATATTGGGAAATTGTTATTCATGTTATTCATGTTATACATGATTTCCGATTCAGTCAATGTTGGGAAATTGAAAATAAGTTCATCCTCAAACATCCTGTACATTATTAATTATTGAACTGTAAATGCATTCCTTCTTTTAATCTAGTTAATAGAATTAACACACATATGTCGGGTCATTAACTTACTTGATATATGGGGACACCTCTTCACAATTCTATCCAATAAATACAGTGTACACCCATTTACACACACGTCAATTATTTGGTAAGTCAAACCCAATGGCCTCAAATCAGTATTGAACCTATAGAAGTTCTCTAGCAATTTATTATTCTTAGGCAACATTCTTCGTACAGATCTAACAAATCGGTTAAAACATTGCTCAGACATGTTCTCATCTGCCTTGATATTCAATAACTCAGACTCCGCTGACAAACAACTGTATTCATCACACCCATGGGAGGTAATATTTCTGGCCAAGCAGCTTTGAATATCATTGTCCTATAAGTGTTTCCTTCATCATGCCCAAAATGATCCCCGTTTTTACAATCGTCGTCATCCTCATTCAGATTTTCATATTCCCCACGTGAAGTCCATACATAATAATGACGCATAAATCCTTTTCTAAATAGATGAAGAGTACATTCTTTGGGTTCCTCAAAACATTTCGCACAAGGACATCTAATTTTGGTTTTATCCATATATTGTGGTTTGATACATGCAAACACAACAAAATTTTCTACGCCCTTAACAAAAATAGGATTCAATGATCTTCCATCAGGTGTTAAGCGATTGTTCATCTAGGACTGCCGATCCCTTTCCATTTCGACTAAATTTGTATTACCAATTTGACCTAATTATATACACAATTCATCATTATTGTATGTTCCACAACTCCAAAATAATTAACTACAAAATATTATTAATAATAATAGACAAAAATTAATTACAAAGTAATTTTGGTTAATTTTATCTTTCCAAAGTAACATTTCAAGTCCTTTAAATTTACCTTTTACATAGTTAAATTCAAAGTCATTTGATTAACATTATTTCAACTATAAGGCAATATCATATTTCCAAATACAGTTATCTCTGCAACAATATCTCACCTACAACATTAACCTTCATTAAATTCAAAGTCATTTTATCAACATTATTTCAACTACAACGCAACATCACATTTCTAAAGACAGATATCTCTACAAAAATACATCTCAACTTACAACATTATATCAAATATAATATCTCAACACGAATATAAAACATATTGAATTAGAAGACTAACCTGAGTCGTGATAGTCTGGCCTATTACACTAAACAAACTCCAATCCTTCAAAAAAATATTTCAAACAACCAACAATTGCATCATTAGCAATCACCCAAAAACCAAACAATACATTATACATACACATAAACATACATATATATAAATACTTGAACATTTAAAAACAAACTAACCACAAACAACAAAACAACAAATAATAAAAACCTGAAAATTCAAAAATTCAAAAAACAGAAAAAAATCAAAAATTAAAAACCCAAAAAATAAGGTAAGTTTGATAAAAAGAAAACAAAATTTAAAAAACGTAAATACAAAAAAAATAGAATAAAATTAGAAAATATAAAAATAAAATAAAATAAAAAACAGAAAAAAAATCATAATAAATATATATATTTGAAGCTAAAAATTTGACATAATAAAAATAATCATAAAAAATAAAATAAAAGAACAGAAAAAAGAGGAAATGTATATATATATATACACACATGGATACATACATATATATTTTTTCAAGTTAAAAAATGAAAAAACAAATGAAAAAATAAGAAAATAAGAAATAAAAGAAAATAAAAAAACAGAAAAAATAAAAGCAAAATGCATATATATATATATATATATAAGATCTATATATAAAACAAAGGGGAAAACAAAAATTAAGAAAAACAGAAAAAAATGGAATGCACACATATATATATATATATGTAGTATATATATATATATATGTATATATATATATATATATATATATATATATACATATTACTATATATATATAATGTCATAAACAAAATAAAAACAAAAAAAATATACCATAGAGGGCTCGGGTGGGGTCTGGGGTTGAGTGGAGTGCGGTGGGGTGGTTTTTTTAAAAAGACTTTGTTCTTCTTACTAAAAACAAGGGGCAGCGTTCTGCCCCCTGTTTTTAGTAAGAATGGGCGACCAAAGGGTCCCAACGGCCCATTGGTCGCCCACTTAAATCAGAGGGCAGCGTGGGCCATGACCAAAGGGCCTCCAGTCCTTTGGTCGCACTAAGCCCTATTTTTTTTTATATATCTTTTATTATAAGTTGTTATATTATTTTTAATTATATATAAATATGTTATAATAAATTATAAATTAATTAATTTTATATTAAATAACTAAATTTATTTAACATTAAATTTTGTAAATATGTTTTATATTATCTAAAAACAACTTTTGATTTATATTATTAATTTTATTCTAAATAAATGAATTTATTTATTTATATAAACAATTTGATTTATATTTTTAATTTGTAGACCCTTTATATATATTAGCGACCAAATGGTGACCAAATTTTTACTTCTTGTCACCGTTTGGTAGCCAATGGCCACCACGAGGCTACAAACTAGTATTCAAAAACTAAAATTTGTTATAATAAATTATAAATTAATTAATTTTATATTAAATCACTAAATTTATTTAACGTTAAATTTTGTAAATATGTTTTATATTATCTAAAAACAACTTTTGATTTATATTATTAATTTTATTCTAAATAAATGAATTTATTTATTTATATAAACAATTTGATTTATATTTTTAATTTGTAGCCCCTTCATATCTATTGGCGACCAAATGACGACCAAACTTTTACTTTTTGTCACCGTTTGGTCGCCAATGGCCACCACGGGGCTACAAACTAGTATTCAAAAACTAAAATTTGTTATAATAAATTATAAATTAATTAATTAATTAATTTTATATTCAATTACTAAATTTATTTAACATTAAATTTTGTAAATATGTTTTATATTATCTAAAAATAACTTTTGATTTATATTATTAATTTTATTCTAAATAAATGAATTTATTTATTTATATAAACAATTTGATTTATATTTTTAATTTGTAGCCCCTTCATATCTATTGGCGACCAAACTTTTACTTTTTGTCGCCGTTTGGTGGCCAATGGCCACCACGGGGCTACAAACTAGTATTCAAAAACTAAAATTTGTTTAATATAATCAATTCTTTTATTTTAAGTAATTCTTCTAAACTAAATAATATCTTTTATTATAGTCATTCTTCAATTTATACTAATTCATTAATGTTAGTGCGAAATTACAATTTGATTGGTGAGCGAAAAGCTAATGACAATTATAAAATCTTCATTGTTTTTCACTTTGTATTTCATAATCCCACTTTTGTTAAATATAGAATGATTAATCATTAATTCATTTTCATACGCTTATATCTTAAATAGGTACAACTTTATACCATTGAGTAAACCTTATAATATATTTTCAATAAAAACAAAAGAGATCTCACACAAGCTTGTAATATATTTGTTATTATTAATTCTTATGGTCTAAATCAACCTAACTTTTCATGAACATGAATATTTTGTAGCCTCTTTGTAGTCATTGGCAACCAAAGGGCGACCAAAATTTTACTTTTTATCGCCGTTTAGTGGCCAATGGCCACCACGAGCATACGAACTAGCATGCAAAAAATAAAATTTCTTTCATATAGTCAATTCTTTTGTTTTAAGTAGATCTTCTAAGCTAAATATTATCTTTTATTATAGTCATTCTTCAATTTAAACTAATTCATTGATGTTCGTGCGAAATTACAATTTGATTGGTGTGCGAAAAGTTAATGACAATGATAAAATCTTCGTTATTTTTCACCTTGTATTTCATAATCCCACTTTTGTTAAATATAGAATTATTAATTATTAATTCATTTTCATACTCTTATATCTTAAATATGTACAACTTTATATCATTGAGTAAATCTTATAATATATTTTCTATCAAAACAAAATAGATCTTGCACAAGCTTGTAACGTATTTGTTATTATTAATTCTTATGTTCTAAATCAACTTAACTTTATGTTCTAAATCAACCTAACTTTTCATGAACATGAACATTTCGTAGCCCCTTCGTAGCCATTGGCGACCAAAGGGTGACCAAAATTTTACTTTTTGTCGCTGTTTGGTGGCCAATGGCCACCACATGGCTATGAACTAGCATGCAAAAAATAAAATTTCTTTCATATAATCAATTCTTTTGTTTTAAGTAGATCTTCTAAGCTAAATATTATCTTTTATTATAGTCATTCTTCAATTTATACTAATTTATTGATGTTAGTGCGAAATTACAATTTGATTGGTGTGCGAAAAATTAATGACAATGATAAAATCTTCATTATTTTTCACCTTGTATTTCATAATTCCACTTTTGTTAAATATAGAATTATTAATCATTAATTCATTTTCATACTCTTATATCTTAAATATGTACAACTTTATACCATTGAGTATACCTTATAATATATTTTCAATCAAAACAAAATAGATCTTGCACAAACTTGTAATGTATTTGTTATTATTAATTCTTATGTTCTAAATCAACCTAACTTTTCATGAACATGAACATTTCGTAGCCCCCACGTAGCCATTGGTGATCAAAGGACGACCAAAATTTTATTTTTTGTAGCCGTCATGGTGGCCAATGGCCACCACGTGGCTACGAACTAGCATGCAAAAAATTAAATTTCTTTCATATAATCAATTCTTTTATTTTAAGTAGATCTTCTAAGCTAAATGTTATCTTTTATTGTTGTCATTCTTCAATTTATACTAATTCATTGATGTTAGTGCGAAATTGCAATTTGATTGGTGTGCGAAAAGCTAATGCCAATGATAAAATCTTTATTGTTTTTCACTTTGTATTTCATAATCCCACATTTGTTAAATACATAATTATTAATCATTAATTCATTTTCATAATCTTATATCTTAAATATGTACAACTTTATACCATTGAGTATACCTTATAATATATTTTCAATCAAAACAAAATAGATCTTGCACAAACTTGTAATTTATTTGTTTTTATTAATTCTTATATTCTAAATCAACCTAATTTTTCATGAACATGAACATTTCGCAGCCCTTTCGTAGCCATTGGCGACCAAAGGGCAACCAAAATTTTACTTTTTGTTGTCGTTTGGTGGCCAATGACCACCGCGGGACTACGAATTAGCATGCAAAAAATAAAATATCTTTCATACAATCAATTCTTTTGTTTTAATTAGCTCTTCTAAGCTAAATATTATCTTTTATTATAGTCATTCTTCAATTTATACTAATTCATTGATGTTAGTACGAGATTACAATTTGATTGGCGTACGAAAAACTAATGACAATGATACAATCTTCATTGTTTTTCACTTTGTATTTCATAATCCCACTTTTGTTAAATATATAATTATTAATCATTAATTATTTTCATGCTCTTACATCTTAACTATGTACAACTTCATACGATTGAGTAACCTTGTAGTTTATTTTCAATCAAAACAAAATAGATTTTGAACAAATTTCTAATGTATTTGTTATTATTAATTTTTATATTTTAAATCTACCTAACATTTTATGAACATGGATACTTCGTAGCCCTTTCATAGCCATTAGCGACCAAAGGGCGACCAAACTTTTATTGTTTATCGCTTTTGGTGGCCAATGGCCACCACGGGACTACGAACTATCATGCAAAATATAGAATTTAGTTGATATAATTAATTCTTTTATTTTATAACTTTTTTAGTTTTTTTGTAATTTTTTTTTGAAAAATTAAATGATATTTGTCGCGTATGGGTCGCTCTTTTGCGACCTAAGGGCGACCCTTATTTAGTTTATTTATTTAACATTTTTTTGGACAATTTATTTTTTTTTATAATTTTTACTTCTATAAATATTTATGCTTTTTGGTCGCTATTTGGTCTCTACATAGCGACTAAATTGATACCATATTTATATTTTTTCTATTTTATAATTATTTTTTGTAATTTATTTTTGGTAATTAAACTGCGAACAAAAATTAATGATAACGGTGGCCATGTGGTCGCCATTTAATTAATCAAAAATTATCTTTGTTTGTCGCTATTTCGTCGATGTTTGGCTACCAAATGGCGACCATTTGTAATTTTCCCATCAACATATTTTTTTTGCACATTTTAGCCACTAAACGGTGACAAAATATATTATTTCGTCGCCCTTTCGTCGCCATTCGTTGCAAATAGTTACCAAACTTTTTTCGTCACCATTTTTAGTAGGCTCAAAGCTATTTTCTTGTAGTGATTATAGGTTAAGGTCATAAAGGCAAAATACGTTTCTCAAGATTTTCTTAACTATTCTCTAAATATTAGTGATTTGAGTATGTGTAAAAGTATTGTAAAGGGTTTGAGTGTCCTAAAAGGGGGTTTAAAATAGGTTGTATGTAATAGAGTCCATTTTTGAAATAATTAGTGGGTTGGAGATTCTATGCTTGTAAAAGTAACTAACCAACCAATACCTGAAGAATAGGTTTTCTCAACCTAAACAATTTTATTCAAGATGATAGATCATGGGATTGGGGACTGTTTAAGCATTTTTTTTCCAAAAAGATACTCCTTTAGATAGCTAGTTGTCACGTGCTCAGAGTTTTGAGGGCCCCCCCTGGGTACTGTTCCGAGAGCCAAGCCCCACGAGTCGCACAGAATGGGTTCTAATGGGTATATCCTTTGGTTTCAGGTATTTCAGCTGCCAGACCTTGTGTTTTGATGCTTATACTTGCTGACTCTATGGAAAGGCGTATCTCAGCCCTAACCTCCAGGGTTGGGAGCCGGACAGGGCGTCTGCTGCGCGCGCTCCGTCTCAGTTGGTATCAGAGCCAGCCGGTCATTCTTTCGAGAACAGGCGACGATTTTGTGGTGTGTTGGGGACTCCGAGTGCTTGTGGGGTGCACTGGTCCCCCTGGATGGATTCGAGCGTGGGGGTCTCTCCATCCAGTTTTGAGGGCGGTCTGTGGGTGCTGGGCCGTCCCTCCTTCCGGCAGCAGCCAGGTGGGCCTGCCTTTTTTAGGAACGTAGTACATTGTTGGGCTTCACCCAACGCCTGGGAGGTAGCGTTCCTTGTTTTGTGGGCGACAGGTTTGAGTGGGCACAACCTTCGTCCATGGTGCGTCGTCCGTCTGTTCGTGACCGTCTGGTTTCCTTGGTAGGCTAACGCCTAGCGCTTCTGAAGATGAAATCTCTGGTTCGTTGGCAAGTGAGTTGTGTGGAGGAAGTCCTGCAGTTGGATGCCACGGTTTGTGGTGTTGGGGTGTTGGCTAGTGCCTTGCTCGTTGGCCCATGTGTGCATTGTGGCAACGGGTGAAGTCCACAACGAGGGCGTTTGCGGATTGGGTGGGGGAGTGTGTCACGTGCTCAGAGTTTTGGGGGGGCCCCCCTGGGTACTGTGCCGAGAGCCAAGCCCCACGAGTCGCACAGAACGGGTTCTAATGGGTATATCCTTTGGTTTCAGGTATTTCAGCTGCCAGACCTTGTGTTTTGATGCTTATACTTGCCGACTCTGTGGAAAGGCGTATCTCAGCCCTAACCTCCGGGGTTGGGAGCCGGACAGGGCGTCTGCTGCGCGCACTTCGTCTCATAGTGCTCAATTGTCCACTTGGAAGCTCATCGCCAGGATTTTGTAACATAGTCCAATGACTTGAGAGACAATTTTTCAATAGCTTCTGTCTAGACTCTTCTATACCTGTAACGACTAAGGATTATTGTGGGGCCATCCATTTGAGCACTTTAAGTAGTGAGGTATCCTTCTAATTCACATGAGATTGTATCCTCCTAAATTATAACTGTTTATTAGTTCAAAAAAAAGGGACTAAACATTAGAGAAACGAGTTCTAGCAGGTTTTTAGTTTTCTCGAATAAAATAAAATAACGTATAATATTTCTTCTATCTTGAGCATATAACACACTGACTTTAGCCAATTTATGCACGATGATAGATCATAACGTATAATATTTCTTCTATCTTGAGCATATAACACACTGACTTTAGCCAATTTATGCACGATGATAGATCATGGGATTGGGGACTATTTCACCATTTTCTTCCCAAGAAGATACTTCTTTAGATGGCTAGTGCTCAATTGTACACTTGGATGCTCATCGCCAAGATTTTGTAACTTAGTCCAATGACTTGAGAATCAATTTTTCAATAGCTTCTGCCTAGGCTATTCTATTCCTGTAACGACTAAGGATTATTGTGGGGCCATCCATTTACTCACTTCAAGTAGTAGGGTATCCCTCTAATTCACATGAGATTGTGTCCTCCTAAATTACAACTTCTTATTAGTTCAAAAAAAAGGGTTAAACATCAGAGAAGTTTTCTCAAATAAAATAAAATAAATAACGTACAATATTTCTTCCATTTTGAGCATATAACATACTGACTTTAGCCAACTTATGCACGTCTGAAGCAGATTGTGAGGGAGAAAAGACTGTGAACGAGTAATACGTGCAATGAGTATAAGGGCCAATTTTTTTCCTCATAAGCCCTCTTTCTAACATTACTTATATTGGAAATTAATTCTGATTCAAAAATGTAGGGATTAGATATGAAAGAAATCATGGTAAAATTAGTGAATGGTAGTCTTGTTAATGACTGATTGCTTTCTTTTAATTTTTATCGGTTTAGGGCTGGAATTGGACGCTAGAAAAATCTTTGATAATTCTAGAAATCTAAGGTAAGTGGGGTTTTTTCTTGTGGTTGTATTGTCTTCCCCTTGTGAACTGTTACTCTTCTAGTTTGTTGACTCGTTAGATTGTGCTGATCATATTCTAAGACATCTTGGTGGTGCAGTTGATGAATCTGATTTATTCAAAAAATTCCATACCCTGTTTGATTTTACTTATTTACCTCGTTAAATGCCAACTAGCCCGAAGCCAATTTCTTTTACTTTCCCATCAAGTTCCAGATTTCCTATTAGATTTTGAGTTCTTGCTTCTTCGCGCATGAGATTTCAGTTAGTATCATGAATGGTTTGTTCCGCATATCTTAAAAAGAAAATATGCTGAAAACTATTCTCATCGTGCATTGTTGATTCCTTATTAAAGGAGTAAGCAATTTTCAATTTAAACCATGTGTAAATATTTATTGTTTGGGAACCAGTGGCTGCATATGCTTGATTTTCATGGTGACGTATGATGCACTCTTTGGCTTCATTATACAACAAACTTTTTTTTGTTTTCTCCTCTCTTCTATGACGGTGGTTTCGTAATGGTCTAACCCATTTTCTCTCTTCACATTTTTTCATAAAACTGCTTTGCTATTCATTTAATGTTGTTGTTTCTTTTTTTTCCTTTTCTTTTTCTTTTTTCTTTTATCTTCCTCTTTTCTTTCGTAGTCATCAAGTGACCATTCTTTTTCTTCTTACATTAAATGTTCATCCACTTGACTTTATGGTATTGTCTCATATTAGTGCAAACTTGGTCCATGCATGAGTCAGAACATTTTATATATCTCTCATTGATTCTTAAATGTTACATGAAGATTCTTATGCACTCATGATGTATCTGTATTTGTAGTACTCAAACCATGTAATTTAAACTGCATTTGAATCATAACTTGAGGTAAAAATGGTGTGTTTCATATAAACTTGGTATAATGTAGGTTGAACGAAAAAATGAAGAAAAACGACCTAAAACACCACTTCACGATGCAAGTCAAACGCAGAAATGAGTAAAGACCCAAGTCCCGGTGGCAAAATGAGCTTTCAGAGATAGAATTTGACCAAACCGATCACGAAAATGGACTCGGAATGTCAAAAATCATTAAAATAGACTTGGTCAATTTTTTGGTCAAAATCAAAGTCAACAGTCAATGGTCAACAGTCAATTCCACCGCCAAGTGCGATCAAGCGCATAGCCCACTGCGCTTGAGTGCACCTTTTAAGTTAAAACCATTGCCCACGCTGCACATTTCCATTGGACCATGCAAAGTGCGCTCAAGGGAACTTCAGAGTGTGCTCGAATTATCGAACGGATACCCTTTAGCCCCGACGATTTTGATGTACCATTCTTGGTCTAGACGATTTATGGACCAATTTCTCTCTATTTTTTGCTTCTTTCCATTTTGTATATAGTTAGGGTAGTTTATATTTATTATTTGTATGTATAGTAGTTTGGGTGAAACACGGAGGAGGTAATGCCCGAATTATCGAGCGGATGATGGAAGGAATCTCATAGTTGTACTCATGAATCCTACCTCAGATCTGTCATTACCAATATACAAACTTCATTTATGGGGGAGCAGCTCTTTAATCTCTTTATATTTGAATATCACATCGCCCCCTATGAAACTCATATATATCAACGCGTCCCCTTGTGTTACCAAAACTATCACAAAACTCCCTATGTTTTATAGAAAAAGACACTCTGCCCCTCTCCGTTAGCCTACCATCTATTTTTCCATCCAGCGTGATACCCACGTGCAGCATCCACAGTTAGTAGTGGTTTTTGGCTATATATAAAGTAGGTAATTGACCAAAAAGTCCATTCAATTGGAATAAAAAGAGGTTGCACCTTTTGTGGACATCAACTACCTTAATGTAAATTCTGAGTCAGACAACAAAGGAATTAAGTCATAGGACAATCAAGTATGCAAGAAGTGCAGAGTGCTTACGTTTTGATATCAAGCTGTGTTGCATTAGTCATGCTAGACCTTTTGTCAGATTTGCCTGCAAACAAGCATAACAATTCCATGTTTTTACTACCTTTATACATGTGTCAAGAAAATGCGCAAAACTGAGCACAAGAAAAGACCAAAGCAGGGAAAAAGATCAAGAATTAACAGGCAAGATAACGTAGTACTTTGGGACTCAAGCATAATGTTTCATTTTGCATTTTGACAATTTAGTTCAAACTGATGGATAGAAATATGGAGAACAAAGAAAAAAACTTTAAGATCAAAAGATATGCATGATTTTTCCCGATAATCCCAGAAGAAAATGCCAACACCACGCACACACTATGACTTTTGTTTAAACCGTAGATGTTTATAGATGGTCAGACAAGCATCAAGTACTTTAATGAATCTAGCAGTTCTTTCTTTAGTTTGTGCCATGTACTGGTACAGATAAGGAGTTTTCTCATATTTACTCTCAGTCGCGTGAGTTAGAGTTGAGATTAGGAATTAGGGTTTTTATCTCTCTTCGATTTGGTATAGATAGGATTAGGGAATTTTCTCTCTCTTTGAATCGGTGTAGAATTGGCTACAGAATTTTCTCTACTCTCTCTCTCTTACAAAACATCTTAAATATAAGAGGCAAATCAGTCACTTCACCTAATATTCTAACGATGTTAGTTCAAAATGAACGGAGGAAGGCGGTGTGGTTAGTTTCAAATAAAACAGGGGGTATTTTGATAGTTTTTGGAACACAGGGGGTTACCGAGATAGTTTAGTTTAACACAGGAGGCGGCGTGATATTTTCCCTTTACTGTTATTATGCTTGTGTAATTCATGTTTATGATTATATAATAATGGTCTTTTGATTTACTAATCTCGGATCTAGATTGATTTGATTTGATGTTATATGTGGCTTGATGTTATTTCAGATTACCTGTCATTTCATTATACTTGTAGTTAATGTAGTGATTGGTAAGCCTACATGCCATATATCCATGCTTTAATACTGAAAGTATTGATTGTACTGTATCTTCCATGAAATTATAAGTTGTACCATGATTTTTACATTCGGGATTATTAATTGTCATTTTTAATTATTAACCTGGTCACTTGTGATTGTATGGACAAATCTATACTCCACCTAGATAAAAGACACAGGTATAGAATTACACTTATAGTGAAGGTTAAACCGGTAATTAACTAGACTTAGGTAATTAATCGGATTAAGAGCTT
Organism: Ehretia macrophylla; assembly: GCA_037974665.1. NCBI lineage: Eukaryota > Viridiplantae > Streptophyta > Magnoliopsida > Boraginales > Ehretiaceae > Ehretia > Ehretia macrophylla. Next base: position 61,998,515 of record CM075773.1, read on the forward strand.
GTAGTCTAATCCCAACATCAAATTAGAGAATTCTATTTCCGAACCTAGATCATTTGCCTTAATACTATTCGGAGCCTTATTCTACTTTCCCGTATTTGCAATCACAACTCTAGATTATTTATCTTTTTTCCTTCTTTTATTTTACCAATTACCTGAAAGATCATTTAGGGTTATGAACAACATCTAGCTACTAATCTTAGCAGAAGCATGGGTGAATTTAAAAAATTCTTGAGATTAAAGCTTTATGTTCATAAAAACCCTAAAGTTGATTTCATGTAATTAACATAATTAACACATATATAAAACAAATATATATATTCAAGAGCTAGTATAAAGGATTACCTCTTAAAGACAAGCCATGAAACCCAAAGAAAAACAAGCTTTTCTTACTTAAAGCATGACATCATCTCTCACAAATGTAAGAGATCTACATTGTGCACACAAGTAAAGAATGACCTCATATAATCATCTAAGACCTTAGGCAGTGATTGGTATGTGGGAATAAGTTGAGAATGGAATGACATTCCCAATTTTATTTTAATTCTCATGTTTGGTATGAGGTAATGAACTTGGGAATGTCATTCCCAAGGGAATCTCATTCCCACATACATGGGAATAGCCATTCTAGACCAAATACATGGAATGGTCCATTCTCATATATTTGGGAATCAACTTGACTACCATACATTTTATAAATAATTTGTTTTACAATAATAATAATAATAATTAAAAAATATAATAATAATTATTATAAAAATAATAAATATTATTATTATGAAAATAAATAATAATAATAAATAAATAAATAAAATAATAATAATTAAAAATATAATAATATTATTATGAAAATAATAATAATTATTATTATTATAATAAAAAATGATAATAATAATAATAATAATAATAAATAAATAAATAAATAAATAAAATAAAATAATAAAAATAAAAAATAATAATAGTGATTAAATAATAATAATTATTATTATTATTTATATTTCTATTATTATTATTATTATTATTATTTTTTATTGTTGTTGTTGTTGTTGTTATTATTATTATTTATTATTTATTATTTTTATTTTGTTATTATTATTATTATTATTTATTGTTGCTGTTATTATTATTATTATTATTATTATTATTATTATTATTATTATTATTATTTATATTTATATTATTTACGATTATGTTTATATTTATTTTTATTTTTAATACTATAATAATAAAAGGGCAATTATGTCATATTATACAAGTCATTCGCATTACTACTCTTAATTCCTAGAGCATACCAAACATGTCATTCTCATTCCCAAGTTCATTCAATTCCAAATTTCATTTCATTCCTTGGTTCATTCCATTCCTGCCCAAATCTATTCCAATGTACCAATCACTACCTTAGTGCTAGGTTGATCTTTGAAGATTTAAACTTGAAGAAGAAGAAAAGCCAAGCAAAATTTTTCTTCTTCCTTTTTCTCTTTATTGTCGTGACCTCCATAGAAAAGATGAGGAATAGTGCTCATTTTATTTTTTTTGTGTTTTATGTATATCTTCAAGACTTGGTCAAGTCTTGGTCAAAGATATTTTACTATCTTTACATATACATACATATAACATACATATAATTTAACATATACTATATATGCATCATATGTGTAATATGTAATCTTAGTCATTGATTCAAATTGGTACGTAGACAAGATGATGTGGATATATCTAGTCCATCCTTAGTGCTCTCTACCTTTTTGGAAATCATACATACATATATATATCTCATACATGTTATATTAATCTTTTAACTATGTAATTAATTATTTAATATAATCTCCATTAGTTTAAATAATTATGGAAACAACCTTTCTATATTTGCACATTGACCCCAACATTAAATCAAAATTATACATTGGCCCCACAATTAACAATTAATTATATATTGGCCCCACTAACTATTAATGGTTAATTACACTATTGTTAACTCCTTAACAATACAAAAGAAACAAACTATAATTGTTAACATTTTAACAATTCAAGAGACACAACATTCAAGGTTTATAGGAAAACCATTCATAAGTGCTTTATTGTGTATGACTTTCTAGATTTACCGCCAAATAACAATGAAAAAACGTTGAACACTTTTAATGTTAATCGAACTGTTCGATTTGTTTAGAGAGCGTCTCCCTTCATTCTCTAAACACCCTCAAAGTTCTTGAGTGATGCCTAACAACTAACGTATCAAGACAATTTATAAGGCAATTAAGTCCAATTCAAGTAAATCTATTTATAGTCGGCGATGACCGTGTAATTCTATCCTTCCATTAATCGTCCCGTCAAACAAGAATCATGACATGATTAATTTCATAAACTCTATATGCAAAGATCCAAATGGTGGAATAAAGGATGACACATGGAAAAACACATTTCCATCATTCATGTCTTGGCCAAGGACTTCCTCGTTCAACTACTAAAGTTAGATCGCATAGGACATCGCCTCACGCTTGAGGTTAATGGATTATATCTTGACAACTATCTGTAAATCACTATACTAGACGAATGATACTACAAGAGATCATAACCCGTCTTTATTAAACAAAGACAAGCATTGTTCAAATGCAAGTATTAAACCCTAATACATATGACAGTCATAGTATTTCAAGTCAAAGGATTACATACACAATCGCAACGAATAACAAATTATTAATTCAAAGTCATGCAATTTGTTATTCACGTCACATTCAGTGATCTATTCCACTAATAATCACTCACATATTTATTAATTGCATCCTATGTTATTATGACACGTGACTCACCATTCTTTATCATTAACATCTCTATATTAATCAAAGGTAGTAACACATGTAATAGTCCATAATAGATTATTGAAGTTCCGATCAAATATTCTAAGAAATATGAATATTTTAAGTATTTATCATAATAAAGAGATATGTCAACATATTTTAAACCCTTTTAGAGTACATCTCTTTAATGAAAATACTAGGGACTCATTCATATACAGAAATATGGAGAATATGAATGTCAATTAGAAGTTAATATGTAAACAAACATATAGACAACCATGCCATAATGTACAAGTTGATGTCAAAATGCCCCAAAATATGTTATCCAAATATATAACATTAGGGCATATCTCTAATACTACCCAATCTATCTGTTATTTATTTCCAACATTCACTTAGGTACTTTCACAAAAATTAACTTAGGAGTCTTCTCGTGGATTCGACCTCTCACTCAAGCACATTATACTACATTGATTCATGCAATCACGAGTTTAAACTTGGTTAATTGGTGAATTTTTAGTGCTCTATTTGGTACTCATATAGCTTGGTGTCCTAAAAGAGTTACTCCTTTTGGTACATTGTGTGTCACATCTCAAACCCATATGAGCCCATGAGTCAGGGGCGTGACAATATCCCTGACCAAGAGTACCCTTATTTTATTAGGTCTAGTTTGGAAAAAGAAATATCTAGAATGCATCAAATCATTTGTCTGCTTTACATGTCGTGCACATATGGCATGTTGTAGCATCGTAGATTTAGCAAATTGTAGTGAATGTCGTGCATCAAATGAATATAGGAACACATTCTCCGAACTTGTCCATCAGCCAAACATGAATAATATGATGAACAACACATTAATAGTCAAGATGCTTTTTTTTGGTCCCCATGGAATAAATAACTCCGAATTGATTTAAAGAACCTACATTGAGTTTGTAGTATTTAATGGAACATTGGTTTCATTACTGCAATATGGTAGATGTTTCTAAAGGATCTAATATAGGGATTTCAAGCATACAATACTTGAATGGGCAATGGAATAAAGGTGAAAAATAATTTTCTTCAATAGCACACATAAAATCCTATAACTTGATGTTACATGCAACATGCATCAAATGACAAGATCAAAAGAAAGTAGTATACCTCTTGTAGACTATTCTTGAAATGTTGTTGAATCCACTCTTGGCAAGACTTCCTCTTCCACAAGTATAGAAGACCAAGTTAGTCCATACCAAGCAAGTGATACAGTTTCGCTTTCCTTCTTTGAACTACAGTGCTAGCAAGTTACTTAGAAAGAAGATAGGAACTTGTTTTTCTTTTATGTGTAGTAAGCTAAATTACATAACTATCTCATTTAGTAATTTTTCACTAACTCATATATTACATGTAATGTATGTATATTTTTATATTCTAGCAACAAATACAAAATATAATAACCGTGTCCAACATTTGTCATGTATTCTTGCATGCATTATACAAGTGTCATTAAAAGATAACACTTGTCTTCTTTATCATGCATGTTTTGCCAACAAGTATGAGAGAGAATAGGTGAAACAATCTATACTTCCATTATCTTTCACATTAGGCTTAATCAAGATAAACTACCTTAATCTTTACAGGCATGAAGTTATATTGGTCAATAAACTTAAGTAAGCAACATTTAAACTAATCAACACTAGATTAAATTACAATCATGGAAATAATATTCTCACTTTGCACTTAAGTCCTTTTTGTAACCTATAATGACGTATTATCCCCTATTAACTTTTAATAAAATAAAATACTATTGTTATCTCTTAACAATTTATGAAATGAAGGTACAAGTTTAAATAAAGCCTAATCATTATGTTTTATAGTCTGTGACTTTCTAAGTTTACCGCCAAATGACAATAAGGAAACATAAAATGTCTTTAATGTTAATTTCTTCAATTTATTTAAAGAATGTCTCATCCTTTCTCGAAATACGGTTAAAGGTCTTGAGTGATGTCTAGCAACAAATCAAGATAATATATAAGGCAGCACAATTATTAATTGAGTGAACATATTTAGTTAACGATTATCATACAATTAAATCCTTCAATTACTAATGTCCTAATCAAGTAAGAACCATAGCTTGATTAAGTTCATTCGCTCGATTCTACGCATAGATCAAGTTTGGTGTAATAAGAGATGACACATACAAGATGTCTTTTCCATCATTTATACCTTAGATAAGGATTTCTCATTCAACAACCATAATTATATTGCATAAGACATCGCCACTTGTCGAAGGTAATGGATCCTATCTTGATAAACACTTGTCACTCACTATATTGATCGAATTAAACTATTACTGAACATGTCTCAAACCGTGGATAAGACAAGTTTGCATCCAAAAGCAAATCTCAAACACGAATACATAAGACAACCGTATTATGGCAAGTCAAAGAATCACTTGCACCATTGCAACAAATAACAAAATATTAATCACAAACCATGTGATATGTTATTCACATCACGTTGATCAGTGATTAATCAACTAATAATTCACCATCCTTTATCATTAATGCCTCATACTAATCAAAGGTAACAAACCAAAGTGCATGATAGTCCATCCTAGACTAATTGAAATCTCATTCAAATAATCTTAGGACTACAAATAATTTAAGAGTTCTCATACTAAAGAAATATGTCAACATATTTTAACACTTAAGAATATATTTTTTTAATGAGAAAACTAGGGACCCATTCATATGAAAAATGAAGAATATGAATGATAAAACGAAACCCTTATATGAATAAGTTTACATCAAATACCCTTAAAAGAAGTCATCCAATTTCTAGCATTAAGGCATATCACTAACAATGTCCATGGAGAACGAGAAAGTATTTGGGTATAATCAACTTGTAGTAGCTTATGCAAAGAAATTGTCAAGATGTTTTCTTTAATTCCCTATGCGAAAGAAATTGTAGACGCATGGTTAACTAATGAGACATTAAAGCTGCAAACACTTCAAGCATGGCTCATGTTCATTAGGATAAGCCTTGTAGGAAAGGATGGAAATAGAATGTAGGTGGTTGTTCTAAAGGCAATCTAAGATTTACTATTGTATAAGGATTGCTTCGGAACGAAGAAGGAGAATGGATATCGAGTTTCATGATCAATCTAGGTATTATTACAAACAATACAATAGAGAGAATAGTCTTATATGGAGGCTATCGTACAAAGGAATTAGGGATCAAGTAGCTCTACTTTGATGCATATTCACAAATCATTAAACTTGTCTAGCTAAAGATGTCATTGCTAGAAGAATGTAAGAAACTCCTTTCAAGTTAGAATGGTTACAAGTTAGAGCATGTGTATAGAGAAGTTAACAAATGTGATGACTAGATTGCAAACTTTGCCCTGAGTCAACTGCTTGAAAGCCACAACTTAGAGCAATCTTAGCGCTTTACGAGTTCTTGTTAAAAGGATAGAAGATGTAACATCTCCAAATTAATTATCTAGTAAATTGCATTGTAGAACTTAAATGGTGTAATTATTGTTTTGATGGTGGTGATTTTTCTCTATTGCTGTCTTAGTAACATTGTGTTTATTTGTTTTAGGGCAATTTGGTCCAATGTTTGGCCTTTCCGGAGACAAGTTTCTTTTTTTGATCAATAAAATTTATATTTTCATTCATAAAGATTAATCGCCTAGTTTCAAATACAAATTAAAGGATATTAAAAAGTTCTGTTGGAGGATCAACTATCCAATTTGAAAGAAGAATGCCTAATGTGACAGAACACTTGTCTACAACTCTTTTGCTCTCATGGCCCTTTCCCTTTATCAAGAGAGCAAATGACTCTTCTGGCACAAATGAGGTATCGAAATAGCATATTGATAAGCCAAGTTGTTCAATGATGATGTCAACAACTTGACCTATAAGATAGCGATTGCTATATTGGGGTTGGGAATGGAATGACATTCCCAACTCTATTTCGATTCTAGCATGCATGCTTGATATAAAGGAATGAACTTGAAAATCTCATTCTCAAGGTAATCTCATTCCCCCGTACATGAGATTAGTCATTCTAGAGCAAACACATGGAAATGGACCATTCTCATATGTTTGAGAATGAACTTGACTATCATACCCCCATATTTCAATAATAATAGTAATAATAATAACAAAATTAATAATAAAAATAACAATAATAATAATTAAGAAATATAATAATAATAATTATGATAAAATACTAATTATAATAATAATAATAATAATAATAATAATAATAATAATAATAATAATAAAATATAATATTAATTATTATTAAATAATAATAATTATTATTATTATTCTAAAAATAAAAATAAAAATAAAATAAAAATAAAAGTAATAATAATAATAATAATAATAATAATAAATAAAATTAAAATAACAAAATAATAATATTGATTGAAATAATAATAATAATAATAAAATATAATATTAATTATTATTATTATTATTATTATTATAAAAATAAAATCAAAAACTAAAAATAAAATAAAAATAATAATAATAATAATAATAATAATAATAATCAATAAAATAAAAATAACAAAATAAAAAAAATAATAATAAAGATAATAACAATAATAATAAAGTAAAATAATAATGATAAAAATAAATCAATAATAATAATAATACCAAATATAATAATAATTATTAAAATTATAATAATAAAATGGAAATTCTGTCATATTTTAATACTATAATAATAAAAGAGCAATCATGTCATATTATACAAGGTATTCCGATTACTACTCTTCATTCATAGAACATACCACGCATGTCATTCGCATTCCCAAGTTTATTCTATTTCCAATTTCATTCCATTCTTTGGCCTATTCTATTTCTGTCCAAATTCATTCCAGTATAAAAATCGCTATCTAAATTTGTATAAATTAATTAGAATAGAGATATTTGTGCAAGTTATAAATATTGTGGCTAAATAATTTCGAAGGTACAATTCTAGCTATCCAAATGGATTGATATCCCCTCAAGTCTATAAAAAAAAAGGTGGCTTATGACATTTGTAAACTATCCCTGAATTACTTTGTAAATGTGTGCAATACAAGTCTCTTTCTCCAAAGTCTTTATCAAATCCCATGTTCAACTTTGAAGTCACAAAAGCAGGGGAAACATGCTATTTATTTAAAATTAATTTGTCAACTATTATAGAGAGAATATGGGAAGCCAAATTGTTTAACGTTGGCTATCAAATCTCAAGTTCAAATTTGAAGTCACAAAAGTAGGGCAACATCCTATTTATTTGTCAAGTATAGTCCAACTTTGGCTCAAAAATCGATATTGACGTTTAGAGTTTGATTTTAGTTTGACTATCAAACTCTTCATGATTCAATGGTTTGGAATGATACTTTTTTATGGTGATTATTGTACGAACTACTCCTACAAAGCAATTATAAATTTATTGTAACTTTCTGTCAAAACTACTTCTAGTAAAAGTCGAGTTTTCCATTTTTGTGGATTTAATTATTTTTTTTCACTTAACTAAACGATACTTTTATATTTCAAACCATTTGTTAACCAACGATCAAGCAATTTGTAATTGACTGGTCAATCTTATCTTCAAATAAAACACGTGGCTTGATAAATGACATAAGCAACAAACAACAATTCTCACTGTCCCAAAAACATGGCTCCTTTTCATTGAGCCAACGTGTCAAGAGCCATAGATGCCACCACCTCAAAGAATAAGCGGCAAGCTATAGGTTATTGTTTGTAGGTTCTTATCTATACTATATAATAAGAGGCTAATAAGGGTCAAAATCGTCACTTCATGGAATATGTTTCGCTCGTCATGCTTTAGAGTTCTTGTACCACGTGAAAATAATATTACACCTTTTCTCTTTCAATGACCAAAACGTCTAGGGACAAAATCGTTGAAAAAAACATATTTGTTGGCTGTCATGCATAAAATGTATTGTACAATGTGTTAATAATATTATACAATTTATTCTATAACAATATTACCCTTAGTGGAATCTGACATCATTCCTGACATAAAATACATCACCTCATCCTTTCATCTTCACACGTTCTCTCTGACAAACACACAATTTTTCTCTTGCTCTCTCTCTCGCTCTTTTCTTTCGAATCTTCATAAGCAGTAGTAAGTATTATCTTTTTTTTTCCATCAAAGAACAAAATTATAAACCCTAGATTTTTTATTAACTAAGCATTTTGTTCACATTTTCATCTTTCTTAGCTGAGCTGATAAGGGGATTTTTTAGAGATAAGAAAAATGAGTGAGATTGTGAGTTCTGTGTGTTGTTTACAATGTGAGAATTGAGTCCATATATGTGTGATCACATCTTTTCTTTTCTTCTTCACTGAACCATTAGCTATATCTATCTCTTCCAGGATTGCAAAGATTATTATGCCAAGGTATGTCTTTTTTTATAGTAAAAAATTAGTTTTTTTGAAGCTTAGAAGGTTGTGTATATCGCACCGTGTATATGTTTGTTGTCTTGGAGCTTTCTATTGAATGCATGTGGGTTTGTGTGCATTTTCTTTTTCCAATTTAGATTTAGGATTTCTTAATTTTTTTTTCTAATTTATGGATAATTGTACCTATTTTTGTAATAAAGATTGAATTTTGTTGAGTTTTATGCATTTGGGTATGTGTTAATAGGATTAAATGGGATGGTTTTGACGCAGAGATATTGATGGGGTTTGAGGAAACCAACGTGGATGATGACATCAGAGAGGAATACCCATGCGCTTTCTGTTCTGATTACTCCAATATTGTTGGATTGTGTTGCCACATCGATGATGAGCATCCTGTTGAGGCCAAGAATAGGGTATTTTAACTCTTTACCTTATTATTTTTATTTATATTTTATGTTAATCAGTTAGTATATAATTGATTTTCTGGTCTGTAACTCTCCGATAGTGGTAAGTGGTCGCGATACTGAAATCTAATCTTATGTACATCTTAAAACAACATGAACAATTGATTCGGAAAGAAAAATACATGTATCGTTAGTACATTTGAGTTGATCTCCACTTCCAACCTCCCAACCAAAAAAATATGCTTATGAACTTTTTATTTTTCGTTTTCCACTTTAACTGATGATAAAACTAATCCCTTCAACTGAAGAAGTAAGGACAAACCTAATACAAAACACTAATCTTCATGTACAACTTTAAAAACAATATGACAATTGATCTGAAAAATATTTACCTGTATGTATAACTTTTTCCAAGCACATTCTCTCAGCTTTTTATTTAGCAGAATCAGACTCCAATGCAAAACAGTACCTTAATAATGTTACTTATTTTAAAACCAACGGAAAATATCTCTTCACAAACATACATGGGCAATCATGTTCTGTAAATCGAGATAGTCTTTTTAAAGGATATAAGGATCACATAGAGGGTATGGGTTAATATGAAATGCAACAAGGCGACTCTACCAATGATATAATCAGATTTCACATTTCACATATCTCACCAATAGTTAAGAGAGAGGCTGATATAGCGGCGATGCCACCATCAGCCAGACACTTTTGCTATCAAGGCGAAAGAGGCTTGGGAGTCTCTTAAAGCAAAAATTGCAGCGAAGTACAAAGCAATCAAATCGTGTGGTGCCAACTCATGCTGGTGAGTTTATAATTTGTAGCTTATTGAATCCCAAGCTTTGTTTGCAAGCACAAGAATTGAAAGATTATTAAAATTAAAGCTGTCAATTTAAGTATAAGAATGCTAATTTACTTCAATTTTATTTGTTATGTTTATGATTTTAGCTTCCGATGCAACAACGAAAACTAAATTCACTCTCTTATCCCTCACTTCCAACTTGAAATTAGACAAGAAAATTTCTCATCTACCCCATTGCAAAATTTTCACCATGTACATCACTTCGTAACCCAAAATCTCTAGCTCAGTTAACTCTATGAAAAGAACCCCTATTGGCCCTTTTCAGATCAGACCTCAAAATCCATTATCATAATCACAAAAAGTTTCAAACTTTCAGCTATTCAAACAGCGAGCTAAATGGACATCTTGATTTCTACACTTAATCAATCAAAGAAAACAAAAGTTTGTTGGCAGTAAATGAACTAAAACAAACTATGAAATTATACAGAAAATGATGAAAATTCTGCACGATAGTCAAGTAGCTACACCCCTTAAATAATTGGTGTCGTGTCACTTGTTAAATAATTGATATCTGGAGCGTTATGCATTGGTTAGGAGCTTCTTATTTATGTTAATGATATATTTATATATTATGGCAGTTGAGTGAGTTGGAGGTGTTTAAGGTGGCTAAGTGTGAGAAAGTGAATCCAGATACACCACAAAAGCAAGTGAGGTTTCTCACACTTAATGGTTAGTGTTTTCCTGTTTATGTTTTCTTTTGAAATCATAGTTTCATGATATAATATGGGTTCATGTTAGATTTAATTCTCTTTTATTAACGTTGCTCTTTATGTTATAGATAGTGTATTGACATCTTTGTTCTAGAGGTGTATGTTATTTGCTATACTACTTGATTTGAAGTGAGAAGGAAATGTCACATTGATACTTAGTAGAGACAAAGATAGAATTAGTTAATTAGGTGATTATTAAAATAAGGCTATAGGCGAAAACATGACAGTATCTGATAAACTAAATGATGGAACTACGAGGGATAAAATCGATTAGAATATGATCCTTATGTGATAAATACTAAGACTAGGAACATATCAAAGTTCAAATTATGTCCATTTCTTAGAATTGCAATTAGTAGCTCGTATGCGATGGTCTTTGTTGAATATAGCAGTTTTTAGAAGAAAAAAAATCGGTTTATAGTTTCTTTCTGCATTTGACAACTTGTAGGTGAATTGATCTTCGATTTGCTTCTCAATACATATGTGAATATATTTCTATACATTTCTACTTGTGTCTTTTCAAGATATTCAAGAGTACGAGCTTACTACCACTCCTGCATTGTAATATTTTAAGCTGGTTATTGATAATTCATACATCTATAGTAAAGAATCTTAGATCAATATTTGATTGCAAAATTTCGAGGCAAAAGATGATGATAGAATGAAATGATTTGGTTGAACTGGATCTATTTCAGGACAGCAAGATGATGGAGTGTAGTAGGCAGTTTGATGAGTCACAATTAAATTTTGGAACTTTTTAGGAATTAGGATCCACCTGATATGTTAACCTTTTCTTTTTGGTTTCCCTGACTATGTTGTTGTTACTCCATAAAGCTTTCTTCTTTCTTTTTTGATGACAATAAAAAGATAGAAACTAATTTTTTTGATAAGTGGAAACATAGAAACTATTATTCCATGTATTAGTCATGGTTAACATAATGTGTTTGAGAGCAGATGTTGATAAGAAAATTAAGAGAGAGGAAGAGATGGTTATCAAGATAAAAAATATGATGTGGTCTTCTTTGATTTGATTTCCTTCTTTGTGTGTGTGTGTTTGTATGAGTGTCATTTACTTTTCTTTTTTCGTCCAGCGTGGGAATTTTTAGGACGTAATCCATTGAAATATATGCAGGTTTTGTCCAATGACAGATGCCAAGAAGGCTTCTTACATGGAATTATGATGTTAACATGTGTGTAGTTGCTTGTGTAATTTTATTTGTTTTTTGCCTATGTGTTTATTTGCATTATTAGTCTTGCAAACTTTCAACCCAATTTTATTATCTACTTATCCTTGGTATTCTTTTGTCTTTCTGTGGTAATCTTGAAGTTTTTATATTTCCACATAATAATTTGTCATTTCCTCTCATATGTCCAGATTAGAGTGATGAGAAGGAGATTCTACTTCTAGAGGTATGCCTTTTAACTACATAATATTTTTTGGCCAACCTGAATTCTGTGATAATGCTTGAAATTTCAAATTTTCAACAAATTTTTATGTGTTCATTAAAAATCAATAATGAAATTAGTTGTTGATGTTCATACTTTCCATTTTATAATGCAGGGGTATTGAAATGTATGGATGGCGGAATTGGAACAAAGAGAAAGTCGCAATGTATCAAACACTATAGAATCATTTATATGAACTCTCCGTGCTTTCCTCTTTCGGTACGGACATTTCATTAGAACTACATAACTTTCAGTTTATAAAAAATGATCTTATGGTGTAAATTTCACAACTACCCTAAAATCTAATCTTCGAGGTCATTTGAACTTTTTCTGATTAATATTTTTTCTGTTTGTTGATTCATGATGCTCTTATAATCTATATTTGACACTTAGAGTTTGCTGGCTTTACTTCTACTTGATGTGGAAAGTTGGTTTCATGATCTTCACTGTATTCTGGCAAATATTATATTTTGCACGATCTAAAGAACATTTTTCAGTGAGAATATCATTCTCATATGTTCAAGATTTTTTAAACATTTAGTGTTATATATTACTTTATCGTACTTTTTCGCAAACTAATGTGAATCCAATTTGTCATTTTATTTCCAGTTCTTGTGGTGTTCAGATAGAAAGAAGCAGAGGCTAGCATTTATACTGATGTACTCAATACATTGTGAATTATATTTGTACAATTTATTTGGCTGAAGCAGAAAAAGCTATCATGTGCAGAATTGGTTGTTAACCTAGATCATTGAGGATGATTGATCTCATGAATTAGTCATGGTAGACATGAGGAAAATTGACAGGAGGTGTTTTATATGTATTTTGTTAGTAATACTATATTAACTTTTTTACTTCTCTGCATTTATTGATTTTTAAAGTAAATAATTTTATTTATAATATTTTTTTAATATACATTGGGTTTAGCCCGTGCATCTGCACGGGCCAGCCCTAACTAGTAATGTATAGATATATATAGTGTAAATAGATCCAATCAATATCATTTAAATAAATCTTTTGTCAACTTCGATCTTGATCTTTAAAAAAAATATTTTATTTTCATCTTTTATCCTTTAATTTTGTAACACTCTTCGTACTTTAATGATTTACATAAAAAATAGATAGATTTCTCCCCTGCAATGCATATGGTCTCAAAACTCTGATCTTTTAGGAGCAAAAGCATCAACATCATAAGAATAATTTGTCTATTTTTTAAATAAAAATCACTTAGAGGACTAATAATGTCACAAAATCTAAAGATAAGAGACAAAAAATGTCATGCTTTGAAGATATTGTATGTTTGTCTATGTATTTCGATGTATATGTTATTTTTAAGATTAATACTCTAATTAGTCTATGATTTTTATCGTATTTAGCAAACATGCCTTTTATTTTTAAATGTGTAAAATTAAAATCTTTAATTTTGTAACTCTCAACACTATTAGTTCTTTTATTTTTTTTTTCTTAAAAAAGTAAAGGAAAAATGTCACTTTTAGTCCATGTTATTTTTTTAAAGTTTTAATTTCATCTATATAGTTTAAAATTTTTAATTTCGTCCTTATTATTTAAAAAAAAATTTAATTTTGTCTCTATTATTTTTAAAAGTTTCAATTTTATCCCTGTCATTTTTAAAATATTTCAATTTTCTCCTTATTATTTAAAATTAGTCAATTTAGTCACTGTTATTATTTAAAAAAATTCAAATTCGTCTCTATTCTTTCTAAAAAAAAATTCAATTTAGTCTTATTATTTTATAAAAAATAATAAGAATTAAATTGACTAATTTTGAACAAAAGTGATGAATTTAAAATTTTAAAAAAATAATAAAGAAGAAATTAATATTTTTTAAAAATAATATGAATGAAATTAAAACTTTTGAAAGAACAATAAAGATGAAATTAAAAAAATTTAAATAATAGCTAAACAATTTGACTTAAAAGTCAAGTTATATAGAAAAAAAAGTGGGTTTACCATGTATCTTTCTCGCACATATGGCCATTTATGTCAATTTGACTAATTATCTTACCGACATTTTGATTCACTTGTGTTGTTTCTCTCACAACCTTGAACGGAAGAAGAAGGGAAAAGGCAAAATAGATTAGGGTTTTAGGTTGCTACTACAGCTGCTTATCAGTTGAATAATAATAAAAAAAATTAAAATAGAAAAAAAAAAAAAGAAAATGAGAGCGCTGCTTCTTCAACGCATTGGGCTAAAATCAAACCCTATCTGTTCAAATCCTCAGCCATTCAGAACCCCAACTCTCGCCGCGCTGTACTCTCTTCCAAAGCCATTCTCTAACAATGGAAATGATAAAGACACCGATTGGGGCACCAATTCAAGCACCACAAATGATTTGGGTTGGGATTCACCTTCCTCGTCTTCTTCTTGGTCTACTGGTTTAACCAAAGAGCATTTCGATGGCGAAGTCGTGGGCCACCAAGTTGGGCCGGCCCAGCCTGGTGGTGGTGGTGGTGGTGGTGGGGGGGCTGGTGCGGCCCAGGCCGTGAGGTGGACTGATACGGAGATGGACAAAATAAAGCAGCTGGAGGCTGAGAATAGGAAGAGCAAAGCGTTTGTGGATGGTTGGCCTCAAAGGATGCGCGAAATAAGCCTTTCTCTTAAGCAAGTCGGGTTTCGTATATTCAACTCATATTCTTGATGTTGTTATAACTATGTTTAATTTAATTTAATTTATTTCTCGTATGTACTTCTTTTATTTGCTTTTGATTTTTTTTTTTTTTTTTGGTTTAATATTTGTTCTTGTTAATGTTAATTTTGTGTAGAATGAGCTGTTTTTATTGAATGGAAGGGAAAAGCATTCTTCTTTAGATTTTTTTCATGAGTTTTGCATTTATAGTCTTGGCATAAAGGGGCATATTGCTAATCCGTTGCACGAATTATTCATTTGAATGTTCACTCGGGTTAGCAGGGTATAAACTGTATATTGATAAACAAAAGTTTTTTCCTTTGGACTTTCTTACTGTTTGTGTTGTGGGAATTTTTATTTTTTATCTTTTAATATTTGCTCTTGTTAACGGTAATTTTGTGTAGAATGAGCTGTGGTTTTATTGAAGGGAAGGAGAAATATTCTTTCTTTATATTTATTTCTGATTTTCCCATTTATAGGGTAGCCTCATAACCATTCTTGTTGTGGGAATATATTTTTTGTAAATATTTCTTCCTGTTAAAGGTAATCTTATGTAGAATGAGCTGTTTTATTGAAGGGAAGGAGAAATATTATTTCTTTAAATCGTGGCTAATGAGTGCTTTAGCTGAGCAAGTGACACCCGTTTTCGTTTTGATCCTTCAGTTTTTCTCTGATCTTTACTAAGGGGTGTTGCGGTTTTCTTGGATTAGGTGAGGGAGCCTGGGGCAAGGGGCTCATATTTGAAAGACTCTGAGAAAACGGAGATGTATAAGAAGCACAAGGAGAATCCGGAGGTGTACACAGTGGAGAAGCTGGCTAAGGAGTACAGAATCATGAGGCAGAGAGTGCATGCTATTCTGTGGCTCAAGGAGCTCGAGGAAGAAGAGGAGAAGAAGCTTGGCCGCCCCTTGGATGATTCTGTTGAGCTCCTGCTTGACACTTGCCCTGAGTAAGTAGTGCTTTTACTTACTACTACTTCTAGCTAGTCACCAATGCTCATTATATTGATTAATTGAACCGAGTTAGGTTTGCCTTGATTTCATCTGGCGCTTGTTTCTAAGCTTTTAACTTCTCCTCCATTCAGAAGAGACTTCAACTTTTTTCTTTTCCATATCAGACAACCCCCAAAAAAATGGTTTTTCATTGATTCGCTGTGAATAAATTGTAAATTTATTATGCTGATGGATAACTCAATTTGTTATATCTTCAAAATCTGTTTGATGCTCTTAACTCACACGACTTTGTTTCGGATCTTTTAGAGCCACTAGATCATTTATGGTTTCTCTACTTCAGGGATGATTACCTGAGCTTAAAGGATGTGCTTATGAAGCTAGTTTTCGTGCTTATAAGCCAAAACGGATTTTTTTTTTTTGAAGAAAAAATTTCTTACTTGACAAGGACAATAATGCAATTTTCTTGGTAAAAGTTGCAAAAAATGAAGGTGCTTCTGTAACCACCTAAAAGCTAAGATGTAGGAGAGGTCCTTCAGTATTAGCACCAGAAGTTCTTATAAGCACCTTAAATTGAGCAGCTTTTCTGTTCTTTATCTATACATCAATTTGGCTTATGAGATTTTTGGAACATCTTATAAGTTGAGCCAAAAACTTTTGTAGAAGAATCTACTGACTTCACTGTACAAATTTATATAGAGACACCTGGCCTCACACACACAGACACACATATATATATAGAGATCAATACCATATGTTACCTACTATGTGGCATCCCCCATTCTTCATCTCTTATGTGGCAATGTCTCACTATTTATTGTGTCCAAACTAATGGGTAGCGTTTACATTTGACGCTTGCCAATAAGACCACATAGGATGCCAATAAAGAGGTGTAGTTTGGGTAATATATATCATAACATATTGTTTTTCTCCTCTTCGTTCAGTGTTCCTTTTGATGAGTTTTAAACTTTAATTCTTCAGTTTCTATCTTTCTGTGCAGCCATTCGCTTTTGTTTTCTTATGTTACAAAATATATGTTTGCTTGATCTCTAATGAAACTAGTCTTGCATTTTGGTTATACAACATGGTCTTCTGTAGTCCCAAATGATCACTAGTTCAAAGTGCCAACATATATGATGTGTAATGGATGCATACATCCTGGACATGCTGCAGAAACTGGAGAGCTTGAATGTATTATGATTACCGTTATTACAGTCACACCCATAGTGAAATATAATGTAAATTTGTTGATATAAATGACTGGAGCATCATAGACATTGTAACCAAGCTCCATCTCATGGCCATGTTAATTAAAATTACTCTCTCCGTCCCAAATTGGATGCCTTCATTTCCTTTCTAGGATGTCCCAAAATAATGTCCTAATTTCTGAAACTCTTAGTTTAACTCAATATTGAAAAGATTCTCTTAGTATCCATTTATCTCTACTATCTCACTATTTGCTGTTAAAAACTTGTCGTACTTTGTTAAGGTCCCATTCAAAACTCACTTATCATAAAATACATTATATTTTCAATTCTTTCCTAAATAAGTTTCCCAAGTCACAGGATGACATTCAATTTCAGATGAAGCTGATTAGACCCTTTAAGATCAGAACAAAAGCTCAATCTAATGAACTCTAGGAAGGGTGTTATTTTGCTCAATGTGGTGTAATGATTGTTCAAGCATGTTCGAAGAACTTACTATATTTAATATGACCTATGGGAAGTTTATATCATTATCAGCATAAGTAAGCATTATTGACCCAGAAATACTGAGGTTAGAGTATGCTTCCGATTTCTGCACATTGTTTCTTTTTCCTTTCTTTGCCTTGGAGAAAAGTTCTGTCTGCATGTATGACTTATGGTTCAGTGCACATCCGTTCTTACTATCTATTGTATCACTTGGGGAAATCAAAATTAACACAAAAATAAAGAAAGATGATAGCCAACGTAGGGTGAAATAGTAAATACTGGAAATTTCATTGGCAACAGCAGGGTAAATTTCTGCATTCTAAAACATCTTCACTGTTCTTCTTCTTATCTTTAAATGTTTTGATCTGCTAATTTGGTTTTTTGTCATTGTATGCGGTACATTATAATATTTTGCATGTCAGTGTGAACTACATTCCCTCATTGAGAAAGTTTTGCACCATGTGCCTTCTTCACATAAAAAAATGAGAAATTAAGCTGTCTGGAGTTTCCTGTATTTAGTAACTCATTTGCCTCTTTGTAGATTCTTCAATTCACATGATAGGGAATTTCATGTTGCGACTCTCCCATACAAGCCGGACTTCAAAGTCATGCCTGAGGGTTGGGATGGAACCACTCGAGATCCAGATGAGGTGCACTATGAAATATCAATGAAGGAAGATGAGATGTTATACCAAGAATTTGTCCAGAGGATGAACTTCAACAAGATGAAGGTAAGCACATTGATAGATGCATCTGCATGATGTTAGGATTCAAGAATTAGTATGAAGCGATCAAGGTTTTGTCGTACTCTCATATGATAAAGTCAAAAACAATTGTAAAGAATACAACTATCTTGTCTGTTAACAAAACAAATTGCCAGTAATTACCGAATGTAATTGACATCATATACTTTGCTCTACAGATGGCAAAACAGGTTAAAGTTCACAAGTATAGTCGAAGGCGCCCATCAGAAGGATGGAATTTCATGGTTGAGAAGCTAGGGCCACGTGGAAAGCGTGGAAATGGTGGTGGCTGGAAATTCATGAGCGTGGCAGATGGTTCAAGTCGACCTCTTAATGAATATGAAAAGATGTTTGTAAAGAGAGAGTCTCCCCGTCGTCGACGGAAGATTCTCCCTTAATTTCCACGCGGAGGCCACAGCGCAGAGGTGGTTAGTAACTCAGCAAGTTGGTAGTATCAAATTTCTTTGTATGATATCTATCTTTTGCAGATTCAACCTTGACCCTTGTTGGACATTTTGCTGCTATGTAATGTGTTCCAACCGCGCTTTACAAGTTTGGTATAAAAGAACTGATTTAGTTTGTGGATTGTATTTGTTGACACGTAATATTAATCAAAACTATTGTTGCAATAAATAGTAGGGAAATATACTGTAGAGGATCCAAATCCGTCTTCTCTGGTGGCTATTATTGCAAGTTTCGAGATCCACTTCCAACTGCACTCAGAATGGCTAGCTCTTTTTAAGAGAATCATAAGCAATCTTATAGGTGACTTGTAACTAGAATTCAGCTAGATCTTCTTGTCATTCATCTCTACTCTGGTGGGGGAGAGAGATGGCTCTTGTACTTCGATTATTATCCCTAGGAAGATAGTTATTTAACATATCTAGGTTCTGTTTGTTATTCCAGTTAAAATGAGAAACATTGATCAACTCTAAATTTGAATTTTTTTATAACGTTATAATATTATCTTAGAGATTCAATGGTTGTGAATCATTACTTTCATCAATGACAATATCTACTCACCAAACATGGCAAAACTATAGAAGAGTTACCATCATCAACCACGCACTTAGTAATTTTATCACTCTTGCTAGGATTGCGATCTTTAAGCGGGATTTTTAGTCATCTATCCTTATTATTTACCTAGCAAATAAAGACTGATGATCTATAATACGATCTTATTGTTGGAAACTCAACTCACATTTGAACAAGTTGAGGTTTAGAACCCGTGACTAGCTAGTCACTAGGGTTTTTTTTTTTTGGGTGGGAAAGGGGGAGGGAGAGGGGCTCTACAGTGTTTGAGTTAAATAACTGACCGAAGGTCGAGGGCATTCATTTATGCATAAATTATATATATATATATATATATATATATATATATATATATATATATATATATATATATATATATATATATATATATATATATATATGTCTAAAATAATATTTCTGATGATGACAAATCACAATATGTAACTAAATCAATACTTAATTTAAGCATATAGCACAAATGGAGTCTTCAAGGATGATTCTCTCTCACTTAATTCAAGAATGAATATAAATTCGATATGTATTATGCGAAGAGAGAAAATGGCGCAAATAGTCCCTATTGTTTCCCCAAAATTTTTGTTAGTCCAAATTATCGTAAGAGGTAGGTGAATTAGGATATAGGGACAATAATACTACTTTTTCGAATAGGATTGCAACTAGTTAGTTCTATCAAGCAATATATTAAACACAATAAGTGCAATAAAGTAGATAGTAGGGAGAGAGAAGAGAGAGAAAGATGAAGCTAGCGATTTTAGGGTGTTTCACTGCTCTACCTCTACCACCTAAGGTATCCTTTCGGTTTTTCTACGAACTCCACTAGAGGTGCTCCTTCAAAAGTTTGTAAAGTACAAACCAACTCTTACAATCCACTTTTGAATCCACAAGAACAACTTACTCTTGAATCCACAAGAGCAATACAAGATTTTTCTCTTCTTTGAATCCACAAAGAAAGTCCCAACCTCTCTCTCTAAACTATGAATCCCTAAATGTTTAGCTCTAGAGAGTTTACAATAAACAGTGAGAATGATAGATAAGAGTACAATCAACATCTCCTCTTGAGAAGGATAATGCAAATATAGCACAGTTGTAGCTCAAGGATCGTGCAAGTGAAAGTTCAATAAATGCTTTTGAAAGTGTAATGAAGGTGTTAGCTCAAACTCATAAATTCTCTCAAGAGTTTTTCAAATTCTCAAAGTTGTGTTTCACAAATGAACTGTTTGTTTATACAGAAAACCTTGTATCGACTAGTTAACGGCTAGTTTTTCAAACTAGTGGTCGAGGGTGGCGAATGAGCAGTTCAACTAGCTAGCTCATCTGTGACCTTCTGGAGGAGTCGGACGAGTCCTTTGTCCAGCTGGCTCGTCCGGCTCTCCCTACCACAACTGGTTGAATGAGTCGGTTGAGGCTCAACCAGGCTATGCAAGTATAGCTTGACAAGTTTTTTAAATTCATTTTGAAATCATACAAATAGTTTTTGTAGACACTCTTGAAAGCAGGGAGAGATTTAGAAAGCTCAAAGATAATTAGAAAGTTTAAAGACTATTTTATGAGCTTTTACAATGCATTCCAAATCATACCACATAAGAAGGCGCTACCCTTTTTGTCGTCACGTCTCCTTCCTTAGGACTCCCTCTTCAAGCTTCGTTCTTCAATTTTCAGGTGAGATGTTTATGGATGATAGCAATTGAATCATCATGGATCTTCACCACCATAGAGCTTGGGCTTAATCAGACACTTTGAGCTTGTTTAGCATGATGATCTCTTGATTAACATTGTTGAGCTTGAAGTTGGAGGATGCTATGTGTTTGATCATCATTTCATTTTCCATGAGCTTGCTAATCAGCATCATTTGAACAACCTTCAATATTTGACTAATTCTTAAACAAAGTGAACTCATACAAAGCACAATTAATTAATAGATTAAGTGTATAGTTAAGATGTAGTCATTATCAAAACATAGGATTAAGGCCTTCAGGCTAACAATTTCAAATTCGTCTTTATTGTTTAAAATTAATTAATTTAGTCCCTATTATTTCCCAAAAAATTTAATTTAGTCCATTACCATGACATTTCTTGGTGTATTTAGGCACAAGAACCTTTTCCTAATCCACCACCCTACTGTTATTCTAATTCCCCATCATCCCTATATCTCTTCCCACCCTATTCCAATAACCCTTACCCCTTGACCCTCCTACCTTACGAACATCAAGCCACCATGCAGTTGTGGTTGTGTATGTATGAATGTGTATGTTGTGTATATATATGTGTGTGTATATACGTGTGTGTCTGTGTATTATGGTGCATATTTATGTATATTTGTCATTTTTGTATGTATTGGTGAATATATACATATATACATATATATATATATATGTGTGTGTGTGTGTGTATATATATATATATATATGTATATTTTGTATTGGTGTGTATATGTATATGTGTGTGTGTGTGTGGATTGGTGTGATCGTGTGTTATCTTTATGTGTGTGTGAGATATGAGATCGAGTGGGCAATGAGGAGAAAAAGACTAAAAAAAGAAAAAAAATCAGGGATTAAATTGAAGTCTTTATAAATTTAGGGGACTAAATTGAATTTTTATAGAAACACAATTTAAACAATATAAGAAAATTTCAATTTTACCCTTATAATACTGTGAAATCCATTACATGTGACTTATTTGACTAACTTTGACAAACATTGAGAAGGTAAACGGTATTTTAGTCCCTGAGGTTTGTTGAAAGTCCAAAATTGGTCTCCCAATTTTGGAAAATACCCAGATTGGTCCCTCAATCTAACGGACGTGTTAGATTAAACATAATCTTCTTGGTTAAGTCAAAAAATTGTCGACTGTAGTCAAAGGTTTGACCAACTAAAATGACTCTTATGCCCTTGAATAATTTATATTAGATTGTTAGCACTCAAAGCACATCATTGTAACTATGCTGACAAGCATTATACACTCCATCACAAAAACTACAACTACAAAATCTATTCATCCATCCCAAACAACATAAATAAATTTATCTAAAATTAAAAAATAAAAAGTCATGATTTATCACTCCATTTCATATTAAAACAAACAAATAATTTATTTTCTTCTTCGACTGGTACCTACCCTCCTAATTACTCGAAAACTAAATTGGTCTCCCTCTATTTGCTCAAACATACACGTATATCCTTCTTCCACGTTATACGCATCGCGTAGGGCAAGCCAATCATGAGGGTGAAATAGCTCCCAGCCTTTCCCTTACAAACACGAAAACAATGTTGATTGTTATGATAATCAATCGTTGTCGTAGAGCCAGTGCAAGATATTCCAGTTCCTTTTACAAAGTCCTTTGCGAGGGACTATAACATATGTCGAATATGACCGTTAGCCTGTAACACATAATTTGTGATATGGTTAGGGGGAAAAAAATTGAACGAGCAAGAAGAACGAATTACCTGGTAAGCTCTTCGATTCTTCAATAGTATCTCCAAACAATAATGTTCCAGTGTGCTTAGCTCAACACTTTATTCATTTCGTTTCTCTTCACTTTCCTCGTCATCCACTTCAATTTCTTCCACCTCCTCAATCTTATTAATCTCTACCTAAATTGCCTATCTTTAGCTCTCATATTATCGCAGAAACATAAAAACAAAGAAAAGAATCTAGGCATTTACTTTGTGAAATTGAAACCTTATTCTAGTAAGCGGGTTTGACGTGGTGAACATTCGATCCTATAATTCGCGGAAAGAGGTATATAATGATCCGTTTATGTTCTACAATCAATCATAAGCAGACTCAAGCATACACATGCACACACACACATACCGCGAAACACAAACACAAAATACAACAAATTAATAATAACTATCGATCCAACCAAATATTACAAAACAAATCAATAAAGTAACAAAACAAATTAATTAAAAAATAGTAGATAAGTTAACCTTGTTTGTGTTTGGGTCGTGGTGTGTGCGTCGGTGTGTGTGTGATTGAGTATCGATGTTCGTGTGTGTTAAGTGTGTATGTCAGCCTGTGTGTGTATATATGTGTCGAGATGTGGGGGATGTATCTTTAGTGAGTGTGTTCTACAGGTTTGTGTGTCGCAGTGTATGTATTTGTGTGCGATCGAAGGGGCGGGGGTGTTGAGTGTGTTGTGAATGAATGTGTGTGAGCCACGGTATGTGGGGTAGGTCTCCGTGTGTGTGTTAGGTGAGTATCATGTGAGTGTGTGTGACTTTTGGATGGTAAGAGAAGAGAGAGATTAGAAAAAAAATAATAATAATAATAGTAATAATGAGAAAAGACATTATTATCGTTCAACGTTGAAAACAACATCTTCCAACTTAACCTGGGACTAAATTGGGTAATTCCCAAAACCGGGGGACCAGTTTGGGAATGGGGTCCAGTTTTGGGAATTACCCCAAACTTCAGTGACTAAAATGTCATTTTCCAAACATTTTTAGAATATTAAGAACGGGCAAAAATCATTTTAGTCCCTGAGGTTTGGTATAAAACTCAAACTAGTCCCTAAGGTTTGCAAAAAGACCAAATAGGTCCCTCCAATTATTTATGACTTAATAATCAAATATTTGACCAAATGAAAAGACTTAAATGCCCTTACTTTAGTAGTTGGAGATTTGGAGGGAAGGAAAAAAAAAAATTAGGACCATACAATAGGCATAACTATTTAAGCACCTAAGCCATTTTTTTCGTCATTTGAAAACAAAAAAGAAAAAATAATAATAGATGAAAAAAATACAAATATTAAATGTGAAAAAATAATTTACATGTAATGAATTCCTCGTCTATTATTATTTTTTCTTTTTTGTTTTCAAATGACGAGGAATTCATTACATGTGAATTATAGTGAATTTATTACAACGTTTTACATTCTATTGTCTAATATTACACTTCAATACATTTTTCAAGTTAGTTAAAAGTCATACAACATTTGTAATTGGAGGACATGTATCTAAAATTTAAGACTTTAAAAGCCACAATTAGTGGCTACCCGATACTAAATTCAACATTTGTTGTCGGTGTTCTTTTTTTCTCTTTTTTTTGGGTGAGAAATAGCATGAATTAAAAGTGAGAAAAGAAAAAAAAAATAGCTTGAATGCTTAAATAGTTGTACTTACTGTATGGTTCCAATCTTTTTTTTTCTTTCCTTCCAAAACTCTAACCACTAAAGTAAGGGCATTTAAGTCTTTTTATTTAGTCAAATCTTTGACTATTAAGTCATAGATAATAAGAGGGACTTATTTGGCCTTTTTACAAATTTTAAAAATTAATTTAGGCTTTATACCAAACCGCATGGTCAAAATGATTTTTGTCCTATTAAGAACTAAATTAAAGAGAACAAGACAACATTAGAGATTTTTTTTTTTCCTAACCTTTTTGAAAATTAACACATGTACGCAGCACGGCTAGATACACGTTTCCGTATCGAATTATTTTTTTTTTAGGTTTATTTAGTTTTATGATTACTAAATCAATTTTCTCCGGGAAAAAAAAAAAAAAAATCAACCTTTTGTTGGCACTCGAGTCTTCTCGTTCTCTCTCCTTTCTACTCCCCATTTTCGATCACCAAAAATCTCATAACCCAAAATATATACATATATTATAATATATAAATAAATATTCGCGTAAATAAAAATAAAAAAAATCTATTTATATAGCAGAGAAGAGAGAGAAAAAGTGGGAAATTTCACAGAGAGAGAAAGATCGGTCTCGCTAGATGGCTTTAATGCGTCTTCTCTCGCAGGTTAGTTTTCAATTTCTTTTTCTTTTTCGCAGGATTTACTTTTTGTATATTATTTTAATAATATTTTTGTTTTTGTGATTATTTTTGTGTATTTTTTTTTTTTTGGCTAAGCTGTTTTTGTGTATTTGCTTTTAAAGTTTGGATTTTGTGCATTTTTAGTGAACTTTGAAGTATGTGAAGTATGGTAAGCTAAATTTTTGACGTACCTGATAGTAGTTTTAGCTCAAAGGCTTAGTTTTTTTTATTTTCTGGGGAATATTGATATTTTATGTGATTTTGATGGTACATATGGTCTGGTTTCGTGAAAAGATTGTATTTTTGTTGATTTTGAAGCTATTTTTTGCTCCTTTTTTATATGGGTTTGGTCCTTTGGCTTTAAGAATTTGGTGGCTTAGTTTAAATTTTCTTATGTTTGTATAATTGATTACATTTTTATTGGTTTTAAAGCTATATTTTGCGCTTCTCGATAATGGGTGTGGTCCTTTTGCTGTAAAAATTTGGCGGAATAGCGTAAAATTTTGATTTTTCTAAATAAAAAATTACATTTTTATTGGTTTTAAAGCTATATTTTGCTCATCTCTGTATGAACTTGGTTCTTTTGCTGTAAGAATTTGGTGGTTTAGTGTAAAAAAATTGATTTCTTTAGTACAAGATTGCATTTTGTGATGTAAGTTTGGGTTTCAAAGCTATGTGTTACTCATTTTCTTTTCCTATATGAGCTTTGTTTCATTGTTGTAATTATTGATAGTTTAATGTAAATATTTGATGTTGGTTGTTGGATGATGAATTCTATAGATGCCCAAAAAGTCAAAAATTAATGTAGTTTTGTTTGACCTATTATATCAGTTTTCTATTTCATTTGACTGTCATTTTGTTGTTTAGTTATTGAATAGTGCTTTACTGTTTTGATGAAATAGGTTGAAAAGCGGAAACCGCAGTTGAGACAACTGGGTACTTTGTTTGCCAGAAACTATCTCACTTCTCAAAAGGTTAGAGGAGGACGAGGTATGCATTTAATTTTTTACAGGAACAAAAATGTTTTGTAATCATTCTCGTTTCCTTGCTGGTGTGATGGCAATAATTTTGGTGATTCTTAAGAAACTTACTTCAAGTTGGATGTGTATTTGGATATCTTAATTCAAGGTTTGATGCTCCGGGACCTTTGGAATGTTTGGAAGCTTCGTTGTTGTTGAAAACCCTCCAGCCTTGCCTTTTTTTGACCAATATAATGTGGTCTAAGTTGATTAATTTAGTTACTATCATATTTTTGGCTCATGATATTGGTTCCACCAGTGAGCCATTGTTTATAAATAGGTGTTATTATAGATTTGTGATATATGGTATTATCTTCATAAAATATTCTATCACAAGAGATTTTCTATCTGCACATAAATACAGATAGAAATTTTGGCAACTTACATTTCTGGTGTTTATTGTAACATATATTTGCTGCTTGTCCGGAGATTAATCAATTTTATCTTTCTAAAAGAGTCTAAAGTGCACTGTAGTATAAATGTATAATATATGATTGCAAGGTTTCACTTATGTATCTCTGCTCTCTTGTATTCCGAGTCTTCTACAGCCGCAGCAGATGTATTTGTTCAGGTAGTCTTGAAATGGATCTCACAGTTGCATGTCAAACCATGCCTTGTTCATTGCACACAAGCATAATTTCTATGCTTGTTTGGGAGACTACTCCTTGTGACATTGTTGTTAGCCTTGTAACTCTGCTAAAATTAGCAGTATCCTTCAAACTAAGTAATAGCTTCTTCAGCAAAAATAGTAAAATAGCTTTACGATATTATTTCTCTCCATCATTGGGGTAATTGTGGTGACACTACCACATTTAATATCTACTTTTAGTGTGATGCTCATTTCTTTTCTACTGCTTCATTTCCTAGTAAGTAGCCCATTCCAAATATAGTACAGGAACTTAGGTCAGTGAAGAGCTTTGGAAGGCCCATGCTATTTCTTCTATATTTGGTTGTCTGCTTTGGTTCTATCTGTACATGAAAAAGGTAGTTATTATGTCCTTTCTTGTTTTGTTGTTGTAAGCGAGAATAAGTTTGTGATACATATACTTTTCTAGCATTTTACACACTCCAGAAAATTTATGAAAAATTTGAGCACAACCTTGTCTATCATTAAAGTTCTTCTTGCACATAATAAAGATGGAGTTCTGATGGAATATGATGTTTGATGGGAGGAGACGGAATTCTTTTGTACAAATATACTTCTGTGGAGGTTATATATGTGGTTGACTTGTGCTGGTCGTAGTAATTGAATTCTCCCAGAAACAAAGCACCTCTATGGATCCCAACAGAGTGGGAAGAGAAATAATAATGCAGGGACAACCTCAATAAGAAAATGACCACCTCATTCTGTTAAGAATCTTCCTTTCATCCTCTTTCTTGTTAGATCATCCTGAAACTGAAAGGGTACGGTAGGAACCTGATAAGTTTAGTTCTCACTTTATGATAAGAATGCGCTTTATGTTACACTGTCTCAAAATGCTGAAGACTTACCTTGTCTTGGCATCTATTCCAAATTGATTTAGGACGGTGTTAGATGCGAAATACTTTGCTTTTTAGATATCAGTGTCATCTGCTATCTTTTTCATGCACCATATCGTAGTATAGAAGAATAACTAATATGTTATAAACCAAACCGAACCAAGTCTTATCCGACATTTTCGGTGGAGCGGTGAAATGTGTCGAGATTGGAAAGAACACCAACGGCGAAAGGTGGGATCGGTTATATGGATTTGATGAAGCACTCATTCCTGTTGAATCATTTTTTTTGTTAGCTCCATGCACACGAGATCTCTTTTGAGGATCTCCATCCATCTGCTCTTAGGTCTTCTCTGCCCCTCTAACGGTGTACAACCTCCATACTTTAGCATCTTCTAATAACCAATATGTTATATGCTCTCAAATTTATGCATATATCCTTCTATGCAAGTACGTCTTATGTGTGAAGGTGTTGTTAGTTTCTAATATATTTGTCCTCAATTTGGAGGTTGCATTGTATCACTGATTTGAGTGGAAGCCTTTCTTTTGTCGTTACGAACTCTTTTTACTGTAATGTTCCTAAATCTGATAATTTTCATTTTGGTATTGAAGATGAACATTTCTCACACCTTGCTCCTTACCCCTCTTCCTTGTTTAATACAGTGCACAGGTTTTCAAGATCTCAGCAAAGGTTTCAGTCTAGTTATGTGGGTAGTCTAGCTCGCAGAGTACGTGAAACAGAGGAATCTAGTGATGCTGTATACCTTAGAGAGCTGTATCACCGAAATGATCCTGAGGCTGTGATAAGATTGTTTGAAAGTCAACCTTCTTTACATTCTAATCCATCAGCATTTGCAGAGTATGTTAAGGCCCTTGTTAAAGTTGATAGGCTGGATGAAAGTCATCTGCTCAAGACCTTGCAGAGAGGTGAGTGAATAAAGTAATATTTCATATGTTTTGAAATGCTATCTTTGGCCCAATCTGCTTACACATTTCATGTAACTTGGCTATTGAAATTTTTGAGTTATTGGTGGTTCTCTTCTTAATATCAATTATGCCACTATCACAGGGATCATGGGTGCTGCTAATTCACAAGTTGAAGAAGAATCTCTTGGAGCTCTCTCAGCTTTTAGAAATGTGGGAAAACCTGCAAAAGAGGGTATTCTTGGTACTGCCAGTGCTCCAATACATATGGTGGCTGCTGAAGGTGGCCATTTCAAAGAACAGTTATGGCGCACCATTCGCACTCTGGGTCTGGGCTTTCTTCTGATTTCTGGTCTTGGAGCACTCATTGAAGATAGAGGAATCAGTAAAGGTACTCATACACTGATATTTGCAGGCTCTTAAATCGCTTCACTTAAGGTGCATTGGCAACTGTATAAGCAATTGTCTTCTCTATACTGTGAACCATTCCAGGTCTGGGTCTAAATGAGGAAGTTCAACCCAGTATGGAAACTAATACGAAGTTTAGTGATGTAAAGGGCATTGATGAGGCAAAAGAGGAGCTGGAAGAAATTGTTCACTATCTCCGAGACCCCAAGGTACTTACATCTTGAGATATTTTTGGGATCTGTATCTGTAATGATGACCAAGTCAAATATTTATGTCATAAGATAAAAATCTACTCTGATGGATAAAACAATCACCTTGTGATTCTTCTTAAGATATTTCCCTCCAGACTTGTACAAGTACATGCATCTAAGCTTTACTTGCAATACCTTTTTTGGACTTACAGAGAGACATAAATATGAAGTAATGTAGCCGTGTTACATCTTACCTGGGCAGGAAAATTTTCATATTATAATGAAATTTCTCTTGTATGGCAACTTAATTTATTCTGGATGCTCATAGCAAAACCTTTAGGCTTTGCTTAATTATCAAAAGCATTCCATGCTTTCTTACAGTGGCTGATTTGTTGCTACAGCGTTTCACTCGCCTTGGTGGCAAGCTCCCAAAAGGTGTTTTACTTGTGGGTCCACCTGGTACTGGTAAGACCATGTTGGCGAGAGCAATAGCAGGAGAGGCTGGGGTGCCATTTTTTTCTTGCAGTGGTAGTGAGTTTGAAGAAATGTTTGTTGGTGTTGGAGCTCGGAGGGTGAGAGATCTCTTTGCCGCCGCAAAGAAGCGTTCACCATGTATAATTTTTATTGATGAGATTGATGCCATAGGAGGAAGCCGTAATCCAAAGGATCAGCAATACATGAAGATGACTCTAAATCAGTTGCTTGTTGAATTGGATGGTTTCAAGCAGAATGAGGGGATTATTGTGATTGCTGCAACTAACTTTCCGGAGTCACTGGATAAGGCGTTGGTGAGACCTGGACGGTTTGACCGTCATATTGTTGTTCCGAATCCTGATGTTGAAGGTCGGAGGCAAATCTTGGAATCCCACATGTCAAAGGTATAGAGTTCTTTTTGAAAGCTTATAATATGATACTGAAAAATACTGGCAATACTTGTATCTAGTTGATTCTGTGGGTGGTAATTTTCATTGTTTTCTTCTCTTTTGCTCGCTGATAAAACCTAACATCATATTTTTCCTGTTTACTGCAGATCACATGTGAAATTAATCTAAATGTAAAATTAACATCTAGGATATCATCAATACGTCCCAAAGGCAGCTGCGTGGTGTTATTTCTGATTAATCCTTTATTAACCCACATTCTTGGGTTTTAAGAGCTTAATTCAGCACGAGTTGATCCTTGCAAGTAATTAGTTCCTAAGATAGTCCTTAGTTTGTTGAGCAATTGACAGGAGTTCTTTTTTTTTAAATAAAAAAATTTTAAATACTTTTTACAGTTTCATCTATTGTGCCTGCTGGTCTTGAAGTTGGCCACCTAATGTTTGTACGGACTATGTTGTGTCTCCGTATGTTTATATTTATCATGATGTCACAAGGTAAACTAAACAAAAAAATTGCCATCTAATGTTTTTAATGTTTGTATGACTGGACTCTTGGTTATTATGCATCAACATGTTACAGTGGATGTGCTCATGGTCAACCATTTGTCAAGTGATCTTATCTCTTCCAGTGCCCTAGATGCATGGTTGACGTAGACCATCAGTTGGACTTACATGCTAGCACTACTTGACAATTTTTAATTTCTTTTAAGTTTTTAAGTCAGATTAAATATAGTTCGGTTGTAGCCTCATTCCAGTTTTTTACCTATATTGATATGACAGGTTCTGAAGGCGGATGATGTTGATCTGATGATCATTGCAAGAGGAACTCCTGGGTTCTCGGGTGCTGATCTAGCGAACTTGGTCAACATGGCTGCTCTTAAGGCTGCAATGGATGGTGCCAAAGCAGTGACTATGGCTGATCTAGAACATGCTAAGGACAAAATTATGATGGGAAGTGAACGTAAATCAGCTGTGATATCTGATGAGTCACGAAAACTGACTGCTTTCCATGAGGGTGGTCATGCCCTAGTGGCTGTCCATACTGATGGAGCTCTTCCAGTGCATAAAGCGACTATAGTTCCACGAGGAATGTCGCTTGGTATGGTTGCTCAATTGCCTGACAAGGATGAAACAAGTATATCTCGTAAACAGATGCTTGCTCGCCTTGATGTTTGCATGGGTGGGCGAGTTGCTGAAGAGCTAATCTTTGGAGAAAATGAAGTGACTTCTGGTCCATCTTCTGATCTTCGGCAGGCAACCAATCTTGCCAGAGCAATGGTTACCAAGTATGGTATGAGTGAAAAAGTTGGGCTTGTTGCTCACAACTACGAAGACAATGGTAAGAGCATGAGCACGGAGACTAGACTTCTTATCGAGAATGAAGTAAAGGAATTCCTAGAAAAGGCTTACCACAATGCGAAAAACATTCTGATCACCCACAATAAGGAGCTCCATGCCCTAGCTAACGCTCTGCTTGAACACGAAACTCTTTCAGGAAGTCAGATTAAGGCCTTGCTTGCACAGGCCAACTCTCTGCAGATGCAACAGCAACAGCAAATAGTTGCAACACAGAGTACTTCGCAATCTAATCCAGTTCCACCCTCAGCACCTAATGCAGCAGCAACAGCGGTAGCGGCAGCTGCTGCTACTGCTACCGCTGCAGCCAAGGCAAAAGGCATTGCACCTGTAGGATCGTAGCACGAAACATATAGGTAAGACCATGTGTTTTACATGTTTGTTGAATTCATGTGCATATAATTATTAGTTGCATGCAAGCCTGTTTTCCTTGGACAATCAGCTGTAGTTCAGTTTCTGACAGAAGGCCATATTTATGCAAAATGGTAAGGAAATGAAGGGGAAAAATGGTACTTAGTCACCATGTCAATTATAGAGCTTATAGTGAAGTCCATCGGATGAATTTTGTTGTCCTGTTTTAACGTTCTGTGATCATGCAGTCAAATAATCATTGTACGAGCTGTTAAATTCATTTCATTATCGCCTTTTAATTTATCCCTCGAGCCATTTCCCTTCTTACCTTGGAATAGTTATAAAAGTTTAATTCGCATGTGCGTTATACCCTGCATCAATGTTTTTTGGCCGTTGGATAAACCAAACCAAATCAAACTAGGTCTTAGCAACTGTGTAGGGTTGTTCTATGGATCATTTGCTTGAATTATGATTTCCTAGTGGTCATGGATGGTAGATGAATGCTTCTGAGAAGTCACCACCACATAGTGTGGTATGGTGTGCGTTAGTGTTACATGAAGCAGCTAACTCATTCCACCACCTAGCTGAAACTTTACTTCTGACAACAAATGACCAGTCAGTTGCAATTTTTTTTTTTTTTTTAATAACGGAAATTCATCATAGGAGAAGGGCATTAGATCTATTTAAGACTATAAATTTTATGGTGTACTGGTGTTTTAATCTATTTTACAGGTCAGTAAAGGGCCACATAATGTTTGTGATAAAATGGTATAAATTCGAACTTGAAATCTTTAATAATACTAAGTTATTAGTTATTATTTGCTTAGTCCACTCAATTCTTGAGAGTGATAGTTACAGTACTGGCTATCAACTAATAAATTGTCTTTTGTTTTCCTTTAATAATGGCATAGTTTGAGTCTTGTATGCACGGATGAAAAACCCTCCATTTTGAAGGGGAAAAAAAAGGATGAAAAACCCTCCATGAATTCAACAAAATTAAAAAAAAAAAACAGAAGGTGAAGAAAACATACTATGAAATTAAAGCAACCACCAAAAAAAAAAAAAGATGTGTTTCTAAAACCCACAAAAATTAAGATTGAAGTAGAAGAGGAGAATACATTATTTCGATTGCATTAAAAGGTAGGAATTATAAATTTGGATATATAATGTTTATACATGAGAAATTCTAATTATATCAGACTCATCCTTAACTAGGACAGAAAAGTGGTTGAAGATAGATTCTTTATTTTTTCTTTGTAAGACTAAGTTTAACAGTCTCTCTAAAAATAGTTAAGGAACCATTTTAGATAATCAATTGCTCAAAAAATACTCCAACAGACTCCTTATACAGGGTTTTCTAAAATTGGGTGCCTTTTTTTTTTATTGTTTGGCTCCTTAAATGTAGAGAGCCTATATATGCAAAATCTCTCCAACGATCAACTTTTGATCGTTGGATATTGTTATAATATTTACAAAACTTCAAGTTTTATGATAACTTTTTAATTGAGCCGATTCCGTCTTTTCCGATTGAGACAAAAATAACATAAAAAATAATATTAATTTAAAAAATATAATAAAAATTAAAATAGAATACCATCATTAACAAATAAAAAACATAAGTAAAAAAAAAATCAAATGGTGTGTATAATCAAAAGAGAAATATATTGGATTAAAACAA
This sequence comes from Ehretia macrophylla, assembly GCA_037974665.1. Taxonomy (NCBI): domain Eukaryota; kingdom Viridiplantae; phylum Streptophyta; class Magnoliopsida; order Boraginales; family Ehretiaceae; genus Ehretia; species Ehretia macrophylla. The sequence goes on from CM075773.1 coordinate 62,032,280, forward strand.
GATAGAGAGTTTTTCAAATAGGAAAGCTGTTGGAGTGAAATTCAAATAGGGAGTCTTTGAAATAATAATAGATTAAAAGTAAAGAGGTTGTTAGAGTGAAATTGAAATAGAGGACCCTTAAAGCTAAGAAAACAACTCCAAACGCCCTATATGTAGATAAAAAAAATAGGGAGTTGTTGGAGTTAGCCAATAGAGAGTGAAACTCTCTACTTTTATAAACTATCTATTTCAATTTTATTCTAACAGTATTCTTTATTTCAGATTCTATTTAATTTTCCTCTAATAATTCTCCATATTTTAACTAAACTCATAACTTAATAACCTATTTTTTATCTTTAATTTTTAATTATTAACAATTATATAGTAACAAAAATTGTAATATTAATATAATTTTTGAACATTACTATACGTGTGTATTGAAACAATAACACAAAAAAAAAGTTTCACCTATTACCCTTACTCATTTCAAATCCTGCTACTTGACAAACTACAAAGGAAAAAAAAAAAAAAACATGATGTAACCCAAAAAAAAAAAAAAAAAAAAAAACAGAGCATGACTATTCAAAGAAAGCATCGGTGGGTGCTTTGTTGAGCTTTACAAATTAAAAAACAAAGGAGTAGCGAGTGAAGTTTGCTCGCTGCTCCTAGCGAGCAAATAAAACAAATTGACGTGCTATCTATTTTAGCAAGAACTAATAGCTAATTTGTTAGTTTTTTTTTTTTTTTTTTTTTAAGTTGGCTCTCTATTTTGACTAAAAAGTCAGTAAAGAGTAATTTTACCATTGTTGGAGTTACTCTTATAATCATTTCATGTCTAGATAACGGATTTGAATCCTTTTCAATTAAGACGTAATTCGAGAATTTTCTAATTATCTTTTAAGAGAGTGACGGTTTTTTTTTTCTTTTAAATAAATGTTAGATTTCGACGGACTCATTATTCACTTAAGTTTAACAATAAAATGATATTGTATTGCAAATTTCATAACAAACTAAAAATATATACAATTATAATTTGCCCTCCAATAACATGGTGGGAGGGAAAAAAGAAAAAGAAAAGGATGGAAAAAGAAAACAAAAAACTTTACAACATATGATATTATTATTTGAGTCCATTAATTTTAATCATTGTGTTTTTCCTTTCTCAAGATCGATTTTTTCGACTGTGTGATGGATTTCCTTGAAAAACAATGGTACGTGATAACAGTCCAAATCTTTTGAATTTTAAATTATAACTTCTGTTAAGCTAGCCTACACAAACTTTTGCATTGCTTGCTATTCTTCATTACGGTTGTAATCGAGATGCTTTACCAACTGAGCTATAGCCCTTAGTGTTTAGGATACATATTTTATCATGTATATAATTTATTGTCAAAATAAATATTTTATGATTCAACATTATAAATCTTTGATCTAGCCCCCTTATTACCGTGGAGGAAAAATCGAAGTGTTCAGGGGAATTGGACTGGCTAAAACAACACTTATAATGGAAATTAATAATATTACCAAAGCTCATGGAGGTAAATCTATATTTGCTCGAGTGGGTGAACGTACTCGTGAATGAAATGATCTTTATATGAAAATAAAAGAATGTGGAATTATTAATAAAGAAAATAGTACATAATCCAAAGTCACTCTAATTTATGGTCAGATGAATGAACCGCCAAGAGTTCGTATGAGAGTTGGTTTGACTACTCTAATTATGACATAATATATTCGAGATGTTAATCAACCAGAAATACTTCTTATTTATTGACAATATCTTCCATTTCATTCAAGCAGCATTTGATGTATTGGCCTTGTTGGGTAGAATGCCTTCCGTTGTAGGTTATGAATGCCAAACCGAAGTATCGAAGATATATATATGGCCCTATAGTTGTTAGGCATGAAAGAAAAAAAATACGATTTGGATTTAACTGTTGGGATATTTATGATATTAATTGATTGTGCTAATTTACTAGGCAAATAAATACGATACCTGTCAATAAATAAATAATTTTGACCAATTTTATCACTTTTTTTTAATTACAAAACAACATTACCTAAATAAAAATTGAAGATTTATTATTATAAATAAAAAATTAACTTAACCTAAATAGAGCTATAAAAATAAAATATAATTCAACCTTAATAGACCTTTACCTTTAAAGAAAAAAAAAGTCGATTATGTTCAATTAAGTGAAATTATATATTTTTTATCGATGGGAAGTGAAGAAAGAAAAAAAAAACAACAATAAAATATTTTTTTATAAGAGTATTTATGCCTTTTAGTACGGTCAAATCTTTGACTGTTAAAAGAAACCTAACCATAGTCAAAGAGAGGGACTAAAATGGAAATTTTCTAAAGGTGAAGAACTAAAATGGCCTTTTGCGCGAAGTTCAGGGATTAATTTGGCTCCTTCCTTAATCTTTGTCAATATTAACTGACAGAATGATTTGAATGAAGCCGTTTTAAAAAATTAATGATCTTTTTATGACCAAAAATAATTTAACGGTCAAAATAAAATTAATAAAATAATTTAGTTACTCCAAGAATAATTTTTCACAAAAAATGATATATATGTCATTTTACAAATAAAGTTTACGTCTCTAACAAAAGGATATCCAAAATCATTTTATGATCCGTTTTTTTTTTCTTCTTAATCTTAAGTTATTTTCAAACAAAAATATTTTCGATACTTTCTTTTCCTTTATTATTGATATTATTTTTTTTCATTACGGACCCGAAGCGAAGCCTGAATGACTAATTGCACCAAACCTCATTTCAAAACTTGCAAAGTACCTGCTTTTGCCTTTTAGGTCTCCTCAGGAATGATCACGTAACATAATAACGATAGGACTACTCAGCTCGATCGTACCCCACCTCAATCTTTTCCAACACTCGAAAAGAAAAAGTGTAAATTATTTGTTTACACATTTTTTTTTAATGAGTAAAAATACACCATACTTCTCTATATTTTTACAAAATTACATCATAAACCCTGTATTTTAAAAAGTTACGTTATAAACTCTGTGTTATGGAAAACGTTGCATATACGCCCCAAACTCAAATTATGTTTAACTCTGTTAGTTAGCCTTGTAAAAAGACAAAATTGTCCTTATTTAAAGATAAATCCATCAAAGGGGGTATTTATAACTTTTTTGATATAAGAAGGCGGTATTTATCACTTTTTTAATATTAAAGGGAGGTATTTACAATATTTTTCATTTTGCAATATCAGAACCATGTGCTAGTCTACCTTCTAAGGAGATCTACAACCTTAAATTAATAAATATCATTTAATTAAAAGAATAAAAAAACGTATAGCTTATGTAACAAAACATTGATGTCCACCATAAAAAATATAAATCTTATGCTTGAAGTTCAAAGTCATATTGCAAGTAGCAATAATCGTACCTTCACTTGAAATCACGTTCTTCAACAAGTAGATTAAAATCCTTAAATCAATGCAAAATCAATTTTAAATCGAAGGAAAATCACTTTGAAATAGTTTTTCTCTCTAGGATTGTCAATTTTTTTATTTTTTTATCTTTGAAGGGGCAATTTACATCTTTATAAAAAAACATAGGGACAATTAGAAACCTTATAAAAAATACAATGGACAATTTATAACCTTATCGAAAGCATAAGGGGCCATTTACAACCTTATCGAAAACAAAAGGGGCAATTAGCAACTGATGTTAAAAAGGGTATTTTCGTCCTTCTGCACGTGTTTTAAAACTTGATAAATGTCATACTTGCATTTCAAACGTGTGTATTATACTCACGTTAAAATTGACAGAAAAATAGACGGCAGGGAGTTATATGCAGCGTTTTCTATAACACAGGGTTTATAACGCTACTTTTTAAAATACAGGATTTATAATGCAACTTTGTGAAAATACAAGGGGGTATGGTGCATTTTACTCTTTTTTAATTGATTTTTAATATTTTAAAAAAATTATATTAATCTCTAATATAAAAATTAACTAATTTAATCCTTATTATTTCTAAAAAAAATTAATTTAGTCCTTGTATAGGATCCCTATTTGGGGACTATATTAATTTTTTTAAAAATAATAAAAACTAAATTGATTAATGAACAAGACATTCTTTTGTTTTTTTTTTTTGTGCTAATTAAGCAAAACGTTTCATTAAGTTCAAACAAAATTTATTGTACAAAGGTCCTAACCAAAAATAACCAAAGTGAAATCAATTACATACAAATATCCTCAATGCTCCAATAAAACATTCTTCTTATGTATTGACAATGTCTTCTGTTTCTTTCAAGCAAGATCCAAAGTATTGACCTTGTTCAGTAGAAATACCTTCCATTGTGGCTTATCAACCCACTTTGAGTACTGGAATGAATTGTTAATCCTTGTCAATATTAACTGATTGAATAACTCAAATGAAGTCATTTTCAAAATTAATAATTTTTTTAAGACAAAAAATAATTTAATGGACAAAATAAAACTAATGAAATAATTTAGTTACCCCAAGAATAATTTATCTCAAAAAATTAAAAAATACAAAAAAAGGATAATAAAATGATATATACGTCATTTTACAAATAAAGTTTACCTACCTAACAAAAGAATATCCAAAATCAGTTTATGATATTTTTTATAATTTTAAGTTAAATTCAAACAAAAATATTTTCAATACTTTCTTTTCCTTATTACTATTAGAGTAAAATGCACCATACCTCTTTATGTTTTACAAAAATTGTATAACAAACTCTATATTTTCAAAAGTGGCATAGAATCCTCTGTGTTATCTATAATGTTGCACCATAACCCTTCCATCCAATTTTCTGTTAAATTTAATAGAGAGTAACATACACACACTTAGAATGCAACTAAGAATTGCAAAAACCATAAAACACATGTTCATTGACCAAGATACCCTTATATTGTTTCTAACTTTCTTTCTTTCGTTTTTTATTCTTGTTTTCACTCATCTTCTACCTCACTATTACCACATCCTACCACTACATATCTTCACCATAAATAATTTTAGATATTCAATATTAATAATCTTTTGAAAATTCTTATAGCAAAGTTTTAAATTAAGTGTGTGTGTATATATATATATATAATGTATATATAGATATATCCATCCACGACGGATGGTGTGGCATTACCCATTGATATTGGCAAATGATTTGTGCTGTTATCACTGGCCATCCACGATGGATGGTTTAGTTAAAAAATATATAAAATAAAAAAAGATTAGGTTTTGAATTAAGCCCTATTTTTTGCAAAATTTTATGACTTTAAAATGCTTATTGTCTTTGAATGAAAAAAAAAAAGCTTTGTTGTTGTGTATTACTTTGATAGATCTTTGGACTGATAAATTTGTTAGTGGCTGGTGGAGGTGGTTGCAGGAAGTGGTAGAGGTAGTTGGTGAAATTGGCTAGAGGAATGGTGGAGATAATATAAAGGATATAGATTTTTTGTGCTTTAATAAGACACAAGAACACTCACAGCCTAATGGTCAAGTTATTTGCATGCGTGATGAAGGTCATGGTTCAAAATTTTGTAGTCGTATTATATTTTAAATTTTACCATTTGGTACGTGGTATTACTTTATTGGTCGAACTTGAATGTCAAAACAATTTGGGTCATCATCTTCAGTCAGTGTGTTGATCCATGAAAAAAACTTTAAAAATTCATATATATTTCAATTCTTGTTCAAATCGCATGAAATTTGAAGTATTAGATTCGTAATTTTAAGTAGAATCAAAAGAGATACAATTTATATGAATTTGTTTTAATAAAAATTTCGTTAATGTGATGCATTATAGTGAAGAAATTTGAAAAGTTAAATAAAAATACAAAAAAAATTATGGAGGTAATTTTGTCTTTTACAATTTTTGACCAAACAAATTTAACAGAAGTTTAAATTGAAAAGAATGTACAATATTATAAATAACACAAATAATTATATGCCATTTTTAAAAATACAAAATTTATCATATAATTTTTATAAAATATAAAGGAATATAATGTATTTTACTCTTACTATTATTATTATTTTCATCATGGACCCAAACGAAGCCTGAATGTCTAGTCTAGATTACACCAAACGTCATTTCAAAACTGGCAAAGTGCTTGCTTTGGTCTTTTAGGGCTCCTAGGGAATGATCACCTAACATTTAAAACTCTGTAAGATCAAATTAGTAAAAAGAGAAATTTAGACATTTTAATATAATATATTTGTACGATACAAACTAATGTAGATTAATTTTATGAAATAACAACTTAATATATGACTGTTGCAGATTTGCCACATGTCTCATAGAAGAATTTTCCTTCACTATTTTTCAATGAGAAAGCTTTAAAAACGGCTGTAGATCTCACATTTTTAGTTAGACATGCGAATTTACACGTTGAAATGGAATTCACGGCCTTAGTCTAAAACGTTCGACGTTTGCAAGAATTTTTTTTTTTTTTTCGAACACTCCAAAAGAAAAATCTCATCACCGTCTCCGTTCAGCTCCGATCCTCACTAACTGAAAGCAGCATACTAAGAAAAAGATGTCATTTATTTTGCCTTTTATTTTCACATTTGTTCGCGGATCGTGCTACTAATTATACTTCTTTCTACATACGTTGTCATTTCTCCATTTTTTTTGTGTTTTTTATTCTTTTTTGTTTGAATTCTAATGAGCCCTAATATGAAAAATATAGTCAATAAAATTCAAACTCACGATATTTCACATACACAACAACGTGTTACTTTTAGTGTTTCATATATGTATACATGCATGCATGTATCAAACTTTGTCGTCTTTCATTTTTCTTGATTTTATTTTTTATTTTATTTTGTTTGAATTATATTGCTGGTGCCTTTGAACAGCATTATCGAGCACGATGATGTTTTACCGGGGTTTGTAACTACCGAGCCTGACTGAGAATTGGAAGAGTCAACATTAAAAACATTTTTAGATAACACTTGGCTAACTTGGCAACTACATACCTTTTGAATAAAAAAATAAAAAAAAAAACTTGGCAGCTACCTCTGACAAGCAAGAGTTGGTTTTCTATTTGATACCCTAAAAATATGATACAGTGAACAAATTGCTTGATTCATTGCATGTCAGAGTTAAGTGCATAAATTAGTAGATATGTGAACCTTAATCAATAGGCTGCGATATAATTTGTGATTTTTACTTATGTGATCTTGAAATGATTAAAGTTTGGATTTTTCATTAATTAGGAGTCGAGGATAGTTACCTACTTTTGTTGATAGCACTATTGTAAATTGTTTTTAGGCTCGTTTATTTGTCGTAAAATAATTTATTATGATAAAATATTTTTAAAAGAAATATTTTTTTAATAAAAATAAAATAATAAAAAATATTTTATAGTGTTTGAATATACAATGAAAAATATTTGTTGACATAAGATTTTATAAAAAAATATACATATATAATTTATTTAGCTCATTACAAATAAATTATGATAAACCAAGCTAATAATTGTTTAGAACGGTTATTCCTCACAAATGCTTCTTGTGATGTAGCGGAACTATGCCAATTGAGTTAGAAAAAAATATCAAATTTAATTTTAGATGTCTATATGTAAAAAAAGGATAAATTTTAATATAAATGTTATTTTCCTTTAATCTTGCGCATAACACAAATTTTGTATAATAAGATATTTTTATAATTTTTATAATTAATTTTTTTATGATCTTTCTATTTAAATGTAGATCTTTCTATTGAATGGTTTTTTTTATCAAACTATTTTGTCTCTTTTTTTTTTCTTTATCTTTGACCTTTGTTTTGAAATATAAAAAGATAAAAAGTCTTTCAACATAAGACTTTGTTTGGTAAAGTTTGATGCCAAGAGAGGAATATGAGTAAAACTAAAATTTCATGGAGAGTTCGGGATTCAGGCTAAAACGCATGGGGAAAATGGCATTCTCTATTCGAGAAAATATTTTCTTATCCCAAAAAATAAAAAAATGTTTTATATTTTTTTGAACTAAAATTTTTTTTGATAGAAAAATATTTTTTAATTAATCAAATTTTTCGTATTACTAAATATTAAAAAATTTGAAAAAACAAATAAACGGAGTTTATTATTATTTTTTTAATCACCAAACCAAGCGAAATCTGAATGACTAATTACGCCAAACGTCATTTCAAAACTTGCAACTTTAATCTTTTAGGCCTCCTTGGAATGATCACGTAACATAATAGCGATAGGACTACTCAGTTCATACTCACCACCTCACTCTTTTGCCACACTCCCGAAGAAAAATCTCATAACATCTCCGTTGGGCTCCTCACAACCTGAAAGCAAACTATAAAAATGTGAGTTATCAAGACCACCCTTCATTTATTTGGCCTTTGTTTTCACATTTGTTTGCAAAATCTTTGGTAAGATTGCATACAAATAGACCCGACCTAGTGGTGTTTCTTAAGGCTATCTTTACTAAAGTCTCTAAAATAGAAATTTTAGTATCGTGTAATTATTATTTAATATAGTTTATTTAGTGAAATAAAAATTCATAAAATAGAGATTAAAATTACCAAAATTAAAATTCTAGTATCGTGTAATTATTATTTAATATAGTTTATTTGGTGAAATAAAAATTCATAAAGTAGAGATTAAAATTACCAAAATTGAGCTCAGATCTTTAAAAAGTACAAAGTCTCTTAAAATGTTAAAAGTTAACATTTTTAGAGACTCTATACTTTTTAGAGATCTGGGTCCACTTTTAGTGATTTTAATCTCTACTTTATGAGTTTTTGTTTCACCAAATGAACTACATTACGTAATAATTATACGATATTAAAATATCTATTTTAAAGACTCTGGTAAAGATAACTTAATTGTCACCGAGATCATACTATTCATTGTATCTAGTCTACGTATCGTAAGCTAATTTACGTGGGGATGTTTCTGGTTAACCAAAAAAAAAAAAAATTGCATACAAATAAGCCTCAAATTGGGTGCAATTTAGCGAGAGTTTCATGAATCGTACTACTTATACTTCTTCTATATACGTTATTATTTTCCATGTTCTTTTTGTGTGTATTTTCATATATGTACAAGTGTATATATGTACAGGGGTTTGTAACTGCTCAGTTAACTGATAATTCGATTCTTGAGAACAGATTTAGATAACCTTAGGGCTAGTTCAGCTGGTGAGGCACTAGTTCGAGTCTCCATTTACCCGGCTGGTAATTTAACTTCTAGGTTGCTCGATTAGTTGAGCAAAACTCGAATACTCACAGTTTTCAAAAAAATAAAAAAATAAAACTATTTTTTAGAACATATATGATTTATTTTCTTTTACATTTTAATCGAATCCGGGAAAAAATGATCTCGTTTCTCTAACCATCCTCTCATGGTAGGGCTGGTTCGCCGTTGGTAATTTAGATTGCGTTAAGAACCTGCTATTCTTTTGTTTAGAAGTGAAATTTCTCTGAGAGAAGAAAATGTGTCTGGTCTTCTTTATGGAACCCCTGGATCTCAGTGATTTCTCAAGTGGTAGGAGTTTTTTTTTTAATTTTTTTTTTCTTTTCTGTTTTCTCGTAGGTGCGGCACTTCCCTCTGGGATTTTATTAATTAATCAACAAATACAAACAAGGAATTTTACTAATTTTGAATAATAAGGATGAAATTTCTTTATGGCTAAGTTTGTTATTTTGTGTCTGAGATAGATCTTTGGGGTGTGTTACCTTCAGAGTCATGAGTACTCTGTATAACCCTTTTTCTTAGATGAAAAGAGGTGACAGAGTAAGTTCAATTTCTTAGCCGCGATCTGGTTGGTGTTAGTCTTATCTTATTCTTTCATGAGAATAATCTTTCATGGTGTAAATCTGGTTGTGTATGTGTATAACCAATAGCTTCTTTATTGCTGAAGTTTATCTCTGATGTACAATTTCTGTTTATTTGATTTAAGGTGCATAATCTGACATATGATGATTTCTGATGTTTCAAGAGTGAGGTTGATGACACAACTAAAGAAGGTTCGGGATGAAGGTACATCTTCGGGGGAAGAAGAGGGTGAAGCAGATGCTGGATGAGATGAAGAAGGATCATGCCGAGCTCAAGGCAGAGGTCCACCAGATGACGAATGCGATGAACTTAATGGCGGAGATGCTTCACCAGATTGAGCACCTTCTGTCAAGAGGAGAAGTTCGAAATGCTATGGTGATAATTAGGGGCGGAGCCAAAAATCTAGTATTGGGGCCCCGCTCTCCCTCCGCCCCTGGTGATGACTGTGATAGATCTCACAGCTGCTTAACTACTCAAACTGACGATTACGCGCCTGCCTGATAATGGAAAGGCCCAGGCCCTGTAGTGTTCGGCATATGAGTGACTGGATAATTAGAAGTCGAACGCAAGAAACTTTTTGAATTTTGTTATGAAATCAAGAATGCGTGAAGTTGATTAACGAAACAAGTTTGGGGTGTATTTTCAAGTATCACTACTAGTTTTTCAAATATTGCTACTGCTCTGATAATTGCATGTTATTGATAGCAATATTATACTTTAGACTTGTAAGTAGTCCTGATAATCCTTTATTTGTTTCTTTTTTTTGTAGTTTTTGCCCGGTTTGAGCAGACGGATGACATCTTTGATTTGTTGTAGTTTCATTGAGGCTGTAATTGATGATTGATGCTCTCTTTATAACATAATAACATTACGAGTGGGATTTAACAGTTGTAACTGTACATATTTTTTTATTCGAAATGCATTAATAGTTCACAATCGTTGGATCATGTTCATAACGTTATTCATTCCCATAATTGAGTTGTGTAGTCTAGTCTGGTTTTGTTTGTTCATTTTGCTGGGTTCAAGCAAGATAATGGATGGCATTAATTGTGCATTGTTGTTTCATCTTGATTAGGATCATTGCAAAGTGCCAAGGCCCAAACAAAAGCTTGAATATCTCTTCCTGTAAAAGAGGTCCTGAATTCTTTCTCCTAACATGCATCACAAATTATTCATGTCATCTATTGAACACCAGTATGAAATTCATGAAAAAAGGCATACGCTGTCACTTTTTATGGATATGGTAGAGGCGCATGAGAAGGTGGACGATAACCGTGCAGTGAAGACAGGTTGAATTCAAAGACATCAAGATTTACAATAATAATCCTATGAACATCTATAGAGCATAACAAGGAGTTTTGCCTTCAACTCTCATCATTTCACTCAATTCTAAAACAAAAATTTGAGTCAAGGCACTGCAAGCGAGCGAAAAAACATTTATTGTGGACTTCATAGATTAGTAAAGGCTCCTTTTGAACCATGCCGATCGATTGTTTGTTATAGTTGTGGGTATGATAACTATTACGACATTACTAAACTTTCCATTGTTGAACTACATCTATGTATACAAGAATGATTCAACTAGTAATCCTCATTGGATCAACATTGGGTTCTGCAACAATTGACAGCTATTTGCTATTATCAAGCCTATATACTGGGAAATTCTATAAACCGGGTGCAGGAAACGGGGAGAGAGCATTGTGCTACATGTGATTGTAGATCCCGCATAATGTTAGCTTTTTACAATTATAATAAGTTTAAAAACATAAACAAATGACAGTTGTACCATTGAATAATTGAATGAGAGCAATTAATACGTTCTGATTAAATGTGACAATCAAACCATTAAAAACTTGACATGTGTCATTGCGTAATGAAGATCAACCATTTCAAGAACAAATTGTCCATTATGCCCTCATTTTGTAATGAAAATTGTCCGATATACTCTTAAATAATCTTTATAAATATAATATTGAATAAAGAGCAATAAGTAATGAAATCACCAAAAATAATCTTTATAAATATAATATTGAATAAAGAGCAATAAGTAATGAAATCACCAAAATAGGTAAATAATTAAAAAAGTATGTAAAAAGACGAAAAAACCAGCGTACTAATGTTAGATAGAAAAGTACAGTTGTGTGAAAAGACGAAAGTAGCCTTAAGGATGGAAAATTACTAAAATAGGTTCCGAATTGTGAGCATGTGTGGTATCTTCTTAATGTAAAAATTAAAAAATTATAGCAAATATATATATGATATTAGGCCTCCCTCAGAAAAAAAAAAATAAAGAATATAAATCTAAAATTTGAGATATTATAAAATAAAATATATAATATTCTAGCTATATTGTTACATTTAATTAGTCAATTAGTACAAATTATTAGAAAACAATTTCATGATGTGTACGTCACATAAACAACCATTGCATTCTTTGTGTACTGGCTCACAATCTTGCCAATCCGTCCTTATCATCTCGGGTGGGTCATGCACCTAACAACGTATAGTTTTTTGGATGATAAGGTGATATCCCCACAATTTAGACAATTGCTCAAATATTTTCTTAACTTAACTCGAGAACGAATTAGAGGAAATTGCAGAATGGAGAATGTCCAATCTAGTCACAAGGCCTATTTTTAATTGGGGGTTTACTAAAAGGTTTTAGTTTAAAACTCCTTATCATTAATTTGTAAAATTACATCAACGTTTAAGTCTCAATTAAAAAATATTTAACCTACATGTAAATGAACTTGCTAAAAAACAATAAATAAATATAATAAATTCTTCATTATAACTTTATTTATTGATAAAGTGATAATTTAATAACTTCTAATAATAAAGATGACCTCATCTAAACTAATTGAGGGAACACATATACAAAACAATAATAATTGAAAAATCGAAATGCCACAAAATAACAAAATTAATAACACAACAATAGCAAACGGCATCAATATCCAAGTTTTTTTCCAACTGAGATTAATAAGACAGAAAAAAAAAAACAGAAAAAAGAAAGAGAAAAGGACGAGGAGGAATAAAACAAGACAGATCATACCTCGTACAGACAAAATCTTCTGAAAATTTCTTGTTTAATATTTCCAACACCTTAATACCTCGTATGGCTCTTACTAAACCAAACTATGAGAAGAAGCACAGCAATAACCCAGGTTAGTCATAATCTCCAAACTTCAAAACTAGGTAGAAAGAATTGTACTTTTTACTACTACCCGTAAAATGATCTATTTTATATATTATAAATAACATAGATAGGTAGATGTATGTAGAGTAAGTATCATCTCATAATATATTTTAATGTCTATATTATTTCTATCGTAATTGTATTAATAATTTATAATTATTGAATATCGCGCATTAACATGTAACGTTATGGGTAGATTCTTTTCCACGTATGTAACTGTACCCATTTGAGTATTATTGCAAAATTTGTGGGTTTATGTATGATCAAGAGATTCGAATACAATTTATTCTATCTGGGTGATTTGAAAAAACTACATTCAGATCATTTATTGGTTTTTTCAACTAGTTGTCAATTTTTCTTATGTTATATTGCTCGTGGAATTTTAGCAACAAGTTTGAATGTTTTTCCGATTTTGTTCCATAATTTATTTATTTAAGGAGGATGGTTAATTCTGAATTGATTTATTAATGCCATCATTTCATTTGGCTTTTTCTTTTAGAATTTTTCTGTTTATCTTGTGTTTTTATTTGGTTAATTCAAGATTCGTTCGTTGAGTATCTTTATATATTTATAGTTTTCGTTAAGGTCCCTAAATAATGTTACTTATTGTTTGCCATCTAAGCTAATCGAGTTTTTAAGGGTTCAAGTTGTTGTTGTTGTCTTGAATAAGTGAATTTTGTTTGTTCTCTTGTGAAGAAGTTATAAAGTCAAGTAACCTTGATTGTTGTAGGCGTTGATGAATAATTTGATATAATCATATGGCTGTTAGCTGATAATTCTCGGAGGTCAAATATCAACCGAATCAACACAAAAGAATTACAAAAAGTGGTAGTTAATTCAAGAAGCTTTAACCTTAGCTGCAAGGCTGAACCTAAGAATCTAATTCGTTCCCCCAGTGGGATGCCAGGGAGGGGCACGGGGGAATATGAAGCGATTTATAATACTGTTGTGAGATGCTTTCATGTACAAAAATACTTACAGTTTTCTAGTGTTTTGAGGGAGAAAATGTAGCTTTATTATCAAGAAGAAAACCGACTAACTAAACACCATAGCTAATCTAATCTTTTACTAAAAGAAAATTGACTTATTTATCATCGTAACAACAGTGTCGAGTTTTTGCCGGTTTTGGTCTTAATTATTTTAAAATCAACGAATGAAAATCAAAGGTGGACAAAATTTGTGGATTACCTGAACTTTGGCTGTTCAGTGTGGAATGACCAAATGATGACTGGAAGTTGTGTCTAAAATATAAAGGACATTTATATGAGTTTTGCATGACCATTTATTTCTGTTATTGTGTAAAAGATATAGATCTTTTTGCCATTATGTGTGATACTATGTGGACAAGAGTCAATAGAAGTTTGAGAGAGGCCTGCAGTATAAAAACCTGTAAAATGCAATGGTCATTCAGAACTAGAGTAGAAACTACTTCAAACCCGGGGGCTAGCACTCCCTTGCCGCCCTTAGTAGGTCCACCTTTAGCAGATCACCCCAAAAGCTTGCTGGGAGTGTTGGTAATTGGAAATAATAAAGCCAACCATCCACTCATGCGTATGGAAGCAAATTATTTTTATTTTTATTCTTGTGGAAATCCGTGGGTATCCGGACTTTACCCGACTAATCCCACAGGACCCTGAAGTCAACGGCGAGGTAAACCTCCAATGGCTTTGAGGGGACTTGAACCGAGTGTGGAAGCAAATTATTGACCAAAAGCATGATACGGAGCAAGCTTTGACAAAAGACATTGTGGTATTTCATCTGAAACTAGTTAGTAATTGAGTTGAACTTTGATTGCTCAGTCACAAGATGCTAGTTTTAGCTGAATTCAGTTGCTATGCTGCTCCATCAGTTTTCTTGTAATCTCTCCACTATTTGATTGTGCCCCTTAGACAATTATATTCAGCGAATGCTATTCATGTTGCCTACTAAAATAATGGTAATGATCCTTTTTGCTTTATTTTCTATGACAGAAACTCAAGAAACGAGAGTAGTAGTAGAAAACAGCCATGGTGAGAAGCTCGTGGGAATATTACATGATACGAGTTCTGTGGAACTTGTGATTGTCTGCCATGGATTTAAATCTTCAAAGGTCAGATGTTGTGATCTAGAATATACATTTGTTGTACATAAGTAAGCGTTTTTGTTTGCTTCTTGTGTGTGCGTGTGCATATATCTCAGCAGTCTTTGATGGACTGTTGTATCTGCTTACTGCATATCTGGCATGAAGCGACCCTTATTTTCTTTGGGGCAAGTGGGTGCACTTATCAACTCTCTTGACAAAATATGTGACTGACTGCGATATAAACAAATTTACATATATGCATGAGCGCATTGGAGTGCCTGTTATCTATGTTGTGGCATGGGGACATAGAGATTTTCCTAAACTTTTTTGGTAAATTATGTGCAATGTATCATATCAAAGGCATAGTGCAATAGATTTTGATGGCTGTCTGAATCTATCCATCACACCTTCTGCTAACCACTATGTTTATTCAGACGCCATTAGAACAGTGTAGAAAAAAGTAAGTATAAAATCTGCTGGTCTCCATCGCACATTTATGTGTCCAATGGCATTCCACTACAGACATGTAATGAACTCTCAAGAAATTGTGATTCAATTCAGAAAAGCTAATTTTCAGTTGTGTTTTCTCTCATTCTGGAATCTTCAAGTATGTGACTTTTTTTCCTGTATTTTGAACATTTTGGTAAGGACTTCTCAAGCAAGATTGTTTCAGTACAATTGGGTAACAGCTGTTTTTACGTATTGCCTTTCTCATCTGTCATCTTCAAATATGTCAATTCTTTTTGTTGCATTTTGAAAGGTTTTGGTTTGGAACAAAATTAGCTTTTCTAACCAACTCGTTGTAATGCTATTCCTTTGCTTTTCTCGTCGACTTCAGGATCGCATACCTATGGTGAATCTGGCTGCTGCTTTTGCAAAGCAAGGAATCAGTGCCTTCCGCTTTGACTTTGCTGGCAATGGGTAAGTTGTCTGTGGTTATTCGATACGGTAATTAGAATGTAAGTGTAAGAAGTTGCTGATAAGGGAATCTCTTCAAAACTATTTGTGCTATTGAGTTCTCAACATTGATATTTCAAATTGCTTTTCTTCCATCGACATGTCTACCCAGTACTCCCGTCTTTCTCTTTTGTGGTGATTATCCTTCTCTATCCTTCTTAAGTAATAACTGATCCAAGAAAGAATCAAAATTATCCAAGTAAAAAAAATCATTGATGCTAGTGTGTCCTTTCACCAAACAATAAACCAAAACTATCATTCTCCAACAGTTGCTATCCCCTTGTTGTTCATTTCTGCTACCCACTCTCCACAAGAACAGGAGCCCTTTCTGCAAGGAAACTGTGAGTTTGTTCTTCTTAAGTGGTCTAGTAAAGCAACTGTGTAAAGCATCTTTGAGAAAGCATAGTTGCTCGAAGACATATATGGTCATCTTCTTGGTATAGTACAACACATTTCTTCAAAATTCCTTTCAGCTTAGTTGGTATCCTTCTTCTGATTCCTTCACTATTTTACAACAAGCCACTATTAGTGGCCTATCAAATCAAAATGAATTCAAAGGTCATGTTGAACCTTGACGGAATACTCCTGAGGAGGATTGTATCAGCAATTCAGAAAATGTCAAGAGCCATTGTTAGTGCCAATGGAAGAATGCGAAGAAATGTGCAAAAATTGTATACCTAAATAAGGAGCCTACATTGATACGTATGAATTTAGTTCACAAAATGGAAACTAATATCAATAGAACTTGAGTGTAGTGAATCAAAGGAAGGACAAAGTATGAATATGGCAATTATTATCAGGTTGTAATGATGCCCCTCTTCAGCGACCTCCTATGAAGCCTTTACAGGTTTTTAAGCCCTTGTTCAGAACAAGATTGTAAACTTCTGTTGAAGTTTCTCAGACTCCTAAGTTATTTTGAGTTGTTGGGAAGAGGGCGTCCTCTAGGTAGGATAATGGGGTTGAAAGGAAGAAATATGTTTGTTGGCTTATCAGGAGACAGAGAAAAGGAACTACTTGCTCTTTTGTAATAATTCACAGAAATCTTCTTGGGAGCTTGATGTACTTTGTTTTTTGGTATCATTGTTCAAGGACTCTTACCACTGTCTTTCAGGGAAAGTGAAGGTTCATTTCAGTATGGTAACTACCGAAGAGAAGCTGATGATTTGCATGCTGTAGTCAAACATTTCCGTAGGGAGGGACGCCTCATAGTTGCACTTATTGGGCACAGCAAAGGTATGTAATCAATCAGAAAAAGAACTCTGCTTTTTGATTGCCAAAAACCCTGCCAACCCCCCACATTGTGCGTGCAAAAGGAGAAGCCCCTTTTTGGTCTGGGAGGATAGAGTAGGTCATAAAATGGCTGACGAGGATCTAGGACATGAAAATGAAGAAAGAGGAATCACTTTTCCTGCATTGCATTTGTAATAATACTAAAGCAGTGCATAATCATCACCAGATGGTAATCTACTAGGTGTAAGAATCGTAACAATCATGTTAGTGAAGCTGGTTATTTTAATTAAGGAAGAATATCCAACCAATACTTGATTTATTTCTCTTTCTTCTTTCCTAGGATATGAAATATTTAAACCATTAATGTGTACATTTGTCAAGCACTGGCAGTCATGGTTTCTGCATGGGGTGATGATTGAAGAGCTATTAACTTATGTCTGTAGAACCTTATAAGTCTGCACCCTTCATCCAGATAATTAAATTCCAATCCAGAAGCATTGGATGCTTCCATTGTAAGAACTGTCGAGACTTAGGTTGAGAAGGAAGAAGGTTAAGATAACAATTACTATAAACAATTCCATAAATGGTTAGAAGAAGACCTCGAAGCGACATGGTTAACTATTTCATGTCCTTCCTTAAAGAAACCGGAAAAATCTAACTTCTAATAAGTTTATTGGCAAACACCCTCCTTCTGTCGCTTCTGCTTACTCATTTATGCACCTCATTAGACATTCCTGAACCAATTCTTTATATTTTCGTACCCCCTACCCTGTTATAGCCCCTGTTATAGTTTTCTAAGGCTGTTGTGCTATGTGGTAAACACCACAGCATGACTGCATGTGCCATTTTTCTCCTTACTTTTTGTCTTTTCCTCTTGATATTCTCTATTACTTATTGATAATATTTTTAATAAATAACTGGAATCCCTTTCATTGCACAGATAAATGGCAAGTCTTCTCCTAGATACAGTATCCTGCAGAAAAGGAATCCTTAATCTCCCACGAACAAACAGTTCATTATGATGTCTGACTAAGTTCATCATTCTTTTATCTATGTCATTAGATAATGTTGGATGCATTCTTACAGGAGGAAATGCTGTGCTATTGTATGCTTCAAGGTATGATGATGTGCCTGTGGTTGTAAATATTGCTGGCCGCTTTAATCTAGAGAGAGGAATTGAAGGTCGTTTAGGTAAAGACTATATGGAGAAAATCAAGCAAGATGGCTATATTGATGTTAAAAATAGAAAAGGTATTGTCTTGAAATGCTCTATTGTTTCCAATTTTCTTCTGAATATTGTCATGATGTCTGCTGTGAGATAGCTGATAACCAAATTTTCATCATATGTTGTTTTTGTTATGTTAAACAACTACTTGTTTTCATATTCTCTTCTCAAAGTAAAATAAATAGATACATGAAGGAAAAAGGAAAAAGGCACTCTTCGTTAGTTTTTCTTCTTTTAAACACGAGCAAATGTGGATAAACTTCTTTCCTGTAGTCTATAGAAAAGAGAGTTTAACCTGTACGCCTTTTCTTTTACTTTTGTAGGAAGAATTGAGTATCGTGTGACGAAAGAAAGTCTGATGGACCGTCTAACAACTGATACACGTGCTGCGTGTCAAACTATCCACAAAAGCTGCAGGTCAGGAATTGGTATATGTCCCGCTCATTTAGTGTATCTAACCACATACTTCAATTGTTCTTCGATAGATATTATTCATCAAATGCCGAAGTTTCTTAGATCAACTTGTTGGACAACGTCATCCTCATGTATATGTGATTGTCATGGATGCAGAATGCTGACAGTTCATGGTTCTAAGGATGAAATGGTGCCAGTTGAAGATGCCATGGAATTTGCTAAATATATCCCTAATCACAACTTATATATTATTGAAGAAGCTGATCATGAATTCACGTCGCATCAAGATGAGTTGATTTCGGTTGTTTTAGACTTCGTAAAGACAGCTCGATACAAAGACATACCTAATTCATTGCCATCGTACAGAAGAGCTGATAAAGGTATGCATTCACGAATCTGATGTCTGCTAGCGTGTAAACAAGCAGTCTGGTCAGCAACAGAAGTTAACACACCTATCTGAAATTTTTTAACTTCCATTGAAGACGGGACGCTGATTCTTCCGAGTGCCAGTACATATGCAGTAGTTTGACTTGCCGAAGCAGCTTATGATTTTCTCTTTATTAGTCAAGGTTAGCTTGCGGCTTTTGTTGGTTTATTATATGTAGATGGTTTATTCATACACTTTCGCATGGATAAAATTATAGTCTCAAACCCAAATATATTTGAAAAGCAATTGAAGAGGACAATAAAAGCTCATATAAACACATTTTGAGTAATTTTGCTTTCTTTTTCCTCGTAATCCACTCTCGAATGTCATCGTCAGAGTTATATAGTTGGCACACTTAGTGAGATAAGACTTGGTTTGGTTCAATTTGGTATTCTAGTGATAAATTAGATGTAGACAATCTGTTGATTGAAGCTAGTGGCATGAGGACACTATGGTCTCAAATGCAGAAATATGATTACATTTTCAAGTATATGAAAGAGCGGTTTTCAACTTTCGAAAAGGTTCAAAATGTATAGAGTATGTCAATGTAATTTACTGAAAGGGTCCTAACTCTGAACAATTTGCAGGGGCAGCAGTGCATAGGCATCTTTACATGTATGACTTAGATGTCTTGTATTTCTCTAAGTGGTTCGATTAATGGGATTCACTATGAGATCAGTGATATCAAATATGTTTACATAGAACATATTGGTTTGACCCCATAAGTGGGATCAAACGTGATGTAGCTAGAAGTAGAAATCTATTTTCCATTGAGAATATCTTAATTGTTCCAAAGCAACTAAAAGAGATTTTTGAACCTCATAAATGGAAGCAAGCATGTTGCCCCTAGAGTCGATGTTGGATGTGTCTAAAAACATTGATTAAGGGGTTGAATGCCTGCAATTTGATCTCTACACTTCAATTGAACCTTCATTTGTAATTCTTTCAACAACCACATAAAGAGAATGAAGGGCTGCAACACATACAACTAACAGACTACAAACATTTTTCAGACCAGAGCTGTCCCAAGTGACAAGGGCTGATCTTAGCAGACTATAGACCTCGATTCGAGCCAAAGTACACTGAGTTGCTGCAACAGACACTTCACACGTAAGCAAATGACCGCAGAACATCCAGGTTACCTAAGATTTCAGCATTGTTTGATAGTTCATCCAGCCGCCAATCCTTAGATTGGGAACACAGAGATCCATTTCATTCAACATTAGCAACGTAAGATATCGCGAGTTTCTGTTCGAGATTATACAATTCCTGCAAAAATTTACACCTGAAGACCCTGAATACAACAACTACTCAACTAGTTTATGCCACCATAGTCTTCGGCTTTACTCCAATCTTTTTCCATGAAACACTGGGCATTATTTGCTTTGTGTCAACGTGATCCTTGTATTTAATAGCAAAGTTCAGTAGTGAGTCGAGAAGAGAGTCAGATAGGAGATGGGGTTGAAGCCCCAGTTCTATGAGTTTAGTATGCTTAGCGTTGTAATAATGTTCTTCGGCCTCTACTCTTGGGTTGGGCACAGATATGGTTTTCACCTCAAGGCCTAGTTTCTCTCCTGCCTTGGTGACGAGGGCTGCGAGTTCATTAACAGAAAACAGCTCGGTAAATTGGTTGAAGACCCGGAATTCTCCTGGCTTTGCTGGATTAGCAATCGCAAGCTCGACACATTGAACTGTGTCTCTTATGTCCAAGTATCCCCGGGTCTGCACGGTACAAAGGCAGCACATCAGAAAGTCTCAAGAACTGCTAAGAAATGCCGGGATAAAAACAGAAAGCAAGTTCAATTAGTTAAAAGCGAACAAGGGTGTGCCTTCGTTAAATTCATACATAGTAGCAGTAGATACAGAGGTCTTCTAGGATCACTTGAAAGCAAAAGTACGTTACATTCTAGCAAATAGAGAAGTATATGATACCAGCCAGAATTTATCTTCTTCTTTATAACATTTCTGTTAGGGAATTTACAGAAACTGGATAAGTGAATGAATTCATCGACCACTTTTTTGCCTACGGAGTTTATCACTTCCAGCACAAATGAAATTTCAATTTCCAGCATGAAATTATCACTTCCAGCACAAATGAGATTTCGATTTCCAGCATGAATTTCTCACCATCTCTTTCTGTATATCTCACGGGAGCAGAGGGGGAAAGAATGAAGATCCACAGCCATTGCATCAGATAGTTGAAATGGTGTCACACATATGGAAGATAATGGTGAAACTTAGGGAGGATACGCATTGCATTATATAACGGTTTCATAAACTTAGTGATACTAAATCCCTTGATACAAACTCATTCAGCGATTACTCTCATTTATCTTCACAGGGTTAACTTTCTGAAAGAACACTTTCAGCCCTTAGTTTCAATTATCTTCCCTGATTAACGTGTTGAAAGAACATATCTATGTAACTGACTTTCCACTAGCTCCTAGGCTAGAAAGAATATGTTTGGCTGGTTATCAAGATTTTCTATGCAATTGAGAATTATTCCTTATAGCTAGATTAAACAATACTCCATTTTGATAAAGTAACAGAAGGGCGAAAAATATAGTGAGTCCAATTATATGGACTCTGCTCTTCTTGGAAGATGATAAAATAATTTAGAACTCGACAGCAAGTTTCTGTACATACAAGGTCCAAAATTTATAGAATAGCAGTATGACAGAAATTATTAGCATAAAGTGGGATAGCAGTATGACAGAGAAACCATACCTGGCCTCCTTTGCCATAGACAGTAAGTGGATGACCAACTGCAGCCTGGACACAGAACCGATTTAATGCAGTTCCATATACTGCATCATAATCAAACCTGTTACAGAGCTCTTCATCCATTGCAGTCTCATCGGTTCTTACCCCGTAAACTACTCCCTGGTTCAGATCAGTGGCTCTAATCCCCCAGGCCCTGCAAGTGAATGCAATGTTGTTGGAATCATGGACCTTACTCAAATGGTAGAAAGAGCTAGCTTGCTTGGGATAAGGTAGAGTATCTGTTCTCCCATTATGAGTAATCGTTATGTAGCCCTCCTCAATGTCAATGTTCGGGGTACCATATTCTCCCATGGTCCCAAGTTTGACAAGATGACATTCCTCTCTGAATTCCTTTATGGCAAAGAGCACATTAAGTGTTCCTATCACATTGTTATGCTGTGTGAATACAGCTCGTGATCGATCGATCATGGAGTATGGGGCAGACCTCTGTTCTCCAAAATGCACAACAGCATCAGGTTCAAATGACTTGAAGGCCTCGGACAAGAACTCAAAATCACATATATCACCAATATACAGCTGTATATCTTTGCCTGTGAGTGATTTCCATTTTCGGACGCGGTTATGGATAGAAGAAATGGGTGTAAGAGAATCAAGACCAAGCTGGTGGTCGAAGAGGCGCCGAACCATATTGTCAACAATGGCAACTTCATAATTTTTGTTCGATAAATGGAGGGCAGTAGCCCAACCACAGTAGCCATCGCCACCAATGACCATGACCTTCTTTGGCTTGGATGCATCACTGGTTGCCTGCTGAGAACCAGAAACAGGCTGAGCTTTGGCTTCTTGGTTCATAGAAACAGCAATTGCAGAGATGGTGTAGCATCTATTTGACCTTTTCCCTTGTGAGACAAGCCTTTTCAGAGGTGATCGTGAAATTGGCAAACCAATAGATGCAGGCAACAGATTTGAGCATTGGTTTAACGACTTACAGAATGGTTTATTGCTGGAAGAGATATTCAAATAACAAGTCGTAGATAGTGAATGTGCCATAGCTATCACCCGTGTTACCCCTTCAAGTTGTCAAGAACTATTTCAACAGTATATCAATAATTAGATTAATTCAGTCACTCAAAGGTCTTCGCAGTTTCAAAATCAAGATAGTGAAAATCTTCGTAATGAGCAATCCATCTATAGATTGGGAAATGGAAAAAGTGGTTCTATTCTTCAAAGAACATATAAACATGGAAGCATACTGAACAAAGTATTCGCCCCATTGAGGCACCTAAAGAAGTACCTACATCTTATTTTTCCCGAAGTAAAACCTATAATCACCACAGCCACGGAAAACAAAAAAGAAATATAAATGAAAAACATGTGCGACAGGGTCACAGGGGTTTCAAAAGATTGTATAAGTTACATCCTTGAGAAGGAGGAAAATTAAAACAAACAAGTCACTATAGCTGCAGAAGGCTAGCATACATCTGGTACATTGTTCCTTCAAGGCAATCACAGGAAGTAAACCAACTCCCATACGAGCTTTCAGCGGTTCATTCATTGGGCCGTAAATTAGAGTCACTTTGGATTCTGCAAGTTTTCTACATTAATAACACTAGATTCTTCCATTTCCATGCAAAGATCAATTCCTTCATGGGTACGTTCATCACCTCCGCCAAATACGGAAACACCCTCATGAGCTTGGGCAATATCGTTAGAAAAATAAAAAAAAATAAAACCTATCGAGCAATGCAACATTTCTTTTGATGGGCACACCTCACATCACAATTCACAATATAAATACGGTTCCACAAACAAAATAGACCACCATTTCTTCCTTGTCTTTGCTTTGCTTTCATGACTTTATAATGACTTATCGAAAAGAAAAAGAAAAAAGGAGTTACAACAGAAAAAACAGAAACAATTCAAGTTAGTAACTTGCAAAATTATTTCAAGCCCAAATTTAATTAATGTAGGACCAAGACCAGTGGATCATATTCGACCTCAAATAGATTGGTTAAGCCTAATGCTTCTTTTCTTGTCTTTTGAAATAAATATCATAACCTCATCACCATTGAAGAAACAATCAAACAACTCAAGCATAATTCCTTCAAGTACCCAAAAGATTACACCTTTACAAGTAACCAAGCAATTAAAATAAGAGCCGTGCTATATGTCACCGCACTCTTACATAACAAATGCCATGCCATTTATTTCTTTTTCCAAACAGATGGCTCTCGTTTATGGATTAGGATCCATTCCTAGTCATTAGTGTCACCGAGTGAATAAGAAGTGAAAATCTAATCATCCATCGCATAAATAAATCAATCCAAATCATGTATTTTAAAATCAAATTTTCCTCCTTTGTCGTTTTCTCTTTTTGTTCCCCTTCTTTCTCTTTCTTCTCTTAATCCGAACCATTCAATATAAGATGGATGAATAAAACTTTACCTCTTAGTCACTCGGAGACACTAGCGACTAAGAGAGAATCCAAATCCCCCGTTTTACACGTGACACTTATCAAATAGTTTTCGAGTAAGATGTAAAATTTGAGTGATACATATACGGATTACAGATAACATCACTAGTGTTAGAATAACATGCCTGAAGCATTGGGTGCCAAAAATCTTTACTTAGAGACATTTTCTATGTGTATAGAGTGCACTGCTAAGGCCAAGAATAATAATGAAGTCCATAAAAATGAATACCAACCCAGTTCAACTATAGGAATAACAATACTTGTGGTTACACTACCCAAGAAAATAAAGCAGAAATAAGTTATGCAAGTAAACACATATGCATAATAAGGCTCAAAACAATGTAAAATTAAAAAAAGAAAAGGAAAAAGAAATAATACCTTGTGAAGATAATGATTATATCAGAGAGTAGAGTTCAAAAGAGTGCTTAAAGTAGATGCGTGTTTGTTTGTGTTTTTCTTGTACTTTGGTCTTAACTTGAGGAGCATCAAGAGGCCGGACTGAAGCGGATATTCTTTTGTATCCTATCATTTTATAAAGATAAAAAGTTTTGGTTTTTATCCCCTAGTGTTTTGGAAATTATGTTTAGCACCTTTGACTTTCCACATTTTGAGAAACACAACCCTCACTGCCCCTTTCTACATGCCCCTAAATATAGTTTTTCTCTCCCTCCATCCTTTAAAGTGGAATGAGAATTTTCTCGACTTCTTCAACTATTATTTTTGTGAGATCTGAAAAAAATTAATTTTAAATTTATTTATGTTTTAACGATGTCTAGGAGGGCTTTCTACATACCCCTAAATATAATTTTTCTCTCCCTCCATCCTTTAAAGTGGAATGAGAATTTTCTCAACTTCTTCAACTATTATTTTTGTGAGATCTGAAAAAATTTAATTATAAATTTATTTATCTATGTTTTACTGATGTCTAGGAGGGATTACGGGTGGAAAATTGTGCTCTCCAAAAATCTTTAAAAGAAGAAGAAGTTTTGCTAAAAATTATGATCATGAATCTTACTCTTTTGCTAAAAATTATGATAATTTGGGTGGGTTAAGATTTGATCTAATTCACAAAATACCTTATTATTGTCTAAGATTGAAGAGATTACAAGACCATTGCTTTCATTCTTGTTGATTACTGTGCCTTTTGCATTTCATTTTATTTCTTTTCTTTACTCGGTAATTTAACTTTATTCGTAAAATTCACTAAAATTAATTACTATAATATGCTTGTGCATTTCATATAAATCATCTTTTTAAGTGAGTGTTCTTTTGCTGTTTCTTTTCTTTTTTTCTTTTTGTTCTTCTATCGGTTGAAAATGACTGTGTTATATTTTTAAACTTTAGGTTACAATTGATCTGTTCTCTTCAATAGGTAGACTTTAGGTGTTCTACATGCAACGAAATGTGTATTTTTTCAAAAACAAGAAACTTTTTTGGGAGACTGTTCAGGTTGACACTGAGATATCAAACTTCGGATCATGATCTTGTCTGAAAGAGATATAGTCAAATTTAGTTAGACAAAAAAATTTTAAGGACTAATCTCAAGGAAAATAACACCAAAGACAATTCGAATTCAAGATGTAAACAAATTTCTTGCTTATTCTCCAAACATTCTAGCACTGGCCTGACCTCTTAGGGTTGCAAGGAAAAGTTTGGATTATAGTGATTGTAAATTTTGCAGCATTGCTCCTAGTCTAGTATATGGTTTGGACCATTTTGTTTGTGCAGGCTTGATAATTTGGTTTTCTGACTTCACAAATGAACTTCTGCTATTAGGTTCATACATTTTACTAACTTAGTGTATGTGTTGGGGGTATCGTTGCACTCGAAAGTTTACTAATTGGTGATTGGACTCAATCGAATCTAATTGATGGTCGAACTCCACTGGCTGGATTCTCACATCATAAAATAATTTAAAAAATAAATAAAGGACTTTTGCTAGGCTTTTTCCTGGATTTAGATATCGACCTATGGCCACTAAAGCTTATGACTCTGTTTGCCCTAATTGTAAACTTTTAGGTTTTGAACTGTAGAACTTTTAGCAGTAGAGTTTTGGTTAGAAGTACTATTGAACAAAAGTTGTTGATTGTTTTGCTTATATTGGGCAATGTTGAGCTTTTAGAAATTTTGAGGGCAATGTAAAAATTTAAAAAATATGAAGGGGTATATTTGAGTAAGAAAAAGAAAATAACTTCTCGTATTATGTAAAAATAGTTTTGCAAAAGTCTTTTTTGGAAAGCTCCAATTTAGAGCTTTTTATTTTTTACCTAAAAGCAGTTTAAAAAATGGACCAAACATGTTAACTTTAGCTTCTAAATTTATAGAAAGCGTTTTTAAGTGTAAAAAATTAGGCCAAACAGAGACATCTCTTAATTTTCTCAACCTATTGTGTTTATAAGCTGTAGAATGACCAGGCTAATAAGTGAAAGGGTAAATGCCACCAATGGTCCCTTATCTTTGGAGGTTGTGACACTTTGATCATATATTTTTCAAAATGAACCTTTTAGTCCTAAATGTATTGCAAAGTTGACACCGTTGACCCAACTTGCTTATTTTGTTAGTTTGTTAATATTTTTTGCACATGATTGGCATCATGGTTTTATGGCAATTATTTTTTACGGTCAAATTGAAAATTTTCTATATACACATGTGGTAGGTTAGGTTAAAAAAGAAAAGAAAGCAATCAGATTTTGTGTCAATCATGTGTGAAAAACGTTAACAAACTAACAGAATAAGAAAGTTAGATCAACAGTATCAAATTTGCAAAATATTTAAGACTAAAATGTTCATTTTGAAATATATAAGACCAAAGTGTCATAACTCCAAATATAAGGGACCATTAGTGGCATCTACCCTAAGTGAAAATTGCTAATCTTGAAGTCAAAGGAAAAAGAAAATGGTCCTTTTTTAATATATTGTCTCATTAAATCTTTTTTTAATTGTTTTTATAGCCAAAAAACTCACTCTATCTAAGACCACACTAAATTCACTCCAAATTACTATAAATCTTACGGTGTCACAACGTGCCCCAATGCATATACCAAGTCATTAAGTTGTAAATATAGAATGATAAGAAATTGAAGCTGATCGGTATTTACAGCAGCTGAAAATTTTTCCAATTATAGCCTAAGGAATTGTCTGCTTTGTAATATTTACAGCAGTATTATTATTAATTACTATTTATACTGTAAGAATTTTTCACTTTGACTTTTGATCCTCTTCTTACAATAAAAAAGAAAAAAACCTCTGCCTATTTATTCCCAAGGAAAGTGTCGTTGACATTGAGACTTTAACAAAAAAAAGTGTCGTTGATATTGATCAGGCCTCCTTTTAAATTAAAAAAATAAAAATAAAGTGTGGTTGACATTGGGACTTCAGAAAGGATGAATTGATAACGTCGTATCCTAATGGCATAACCCCATACTTTGCTGAATCTATCAATTGCTCAATTAATATATGATTTAGAAAACATTAACCCACATGTCTAACATTTCCTCTTTTTTTTTTTTTTTTTCTCTTTTGAGAAGAAAAAACATTTCCTTTTCCATTTCATGCTTTGACTAAAACAAAACATTTTAAAGAAAGTTTTGAACCACATTAATATTTCCAACATCTTTTATTTTAATTTTTTCTCATACCGAGAAACCTATCTTAAGTAAGATTATACCGGATTCATCTCATAGTTATAAATTTCATAATGTAACGGTGTCCAAAAAGCATGTTTTAGGGTAGTTGAAAGCATAATAATATTTGTGATAGGAATACATAAATTTGAAATTGAGACTTTTAATTACAATAAATAGATATCCGACCACTCATTACTATATTTTTATTTGTGGCAACACTTAAAACTATTGCAAAATGGTTAGAAAACTATTGCAAATGACTTTAACAATTATTGCAATTTCTTTATTGAAACGTTTTTTGCAAATAATAAACAACCATTAAAAAAGTTACAATTAAACAAAAATTTTAGAACTGTTGCGAAAAAGTAATTTAATGAGTAATTATTAACAAAAAATAATAAAAAAATATAACTATTGTAATTACATAAAACTATTATAAAAAGTTTTAGTTTATACAAACCTGAAAAACGACACATATTATAATATTTCTTTATTAATTAAAATATTACAAAATAGTTAAAATATTTAAGTCAGACCACCCAACCTTGGGGGCCACATCTTTTATTTTTTACTTGGTAAGAAACAGATAAATATAATGATAACAACAACATAAACTTCGAAGAAAAAAAGAACAACATACACTTCCAAGAAACACACACACACACACACAACAATATTTGAATACATTCAAAACACACAATATATGACTCTATTTAAACCACGTAACCACGACCCGAATTTCTCTCCCCACATCTTGTATTAGGGTTTGAAAATCTCTCTCTTTCTTCCTTAATTCTCTCAACCTCCTCTCCCCATTCGCCAATACAATTTTTTTTTTTTTTTTTTTTTCCAGAGAAAACATAGGACTTGTATCGCCATCGAAACAGCCGATTTATACTACACCAAACAGCTACAAAAATGAACATCATAACAAACAAAAACAACACTACTAGTAATACTACTAGGGCTACTACAAGTGGTCTGGGAAGCACCAGTAATTTACCAGCCTGTGCTGCATGCAAATATCAACGACGAAGATGTGCACCCAATTGCCTTCTTGCACCATGTTTTCCGGCAGACAAGGCAAAAGATTTTCTCAACGCGCACAAGCTTTTCGGCGTCAGTAACATGTTGAAAGTTCTAAAAAATGTGAGGCCATTCGAAAGGGAAACCGCGATGAAGTCCATGATTTTTGCAGCCAATGTACGTGCCAATGACCCTGTTGGAGGATGTTATCGTATAATCGATTCGCTGCAACGACAAATCAATTATTTCAAGGCTGAATTAGATCTTGTTCTTCACCAACTGGACTTTTATCGCGCTCATTCGGCACAACAGGAGATGCAAAATCTTGATATTGCAGCGGATATTAATGGGAATGGTACTATTTGTATGGATTTATTGAGTGTTTATGATCCAATTCATGCTCAAGTAATACCTGTGAAGGTTGATATTATGGAGTCAAAAGACAATATGAAAACTTTGGTTGATGAATCGGGAGATATTAAGCCGTTTGTTAGTATATATGATGAGAAGCAGTCCGTTCTCTTTGCGTCCCAAAAAATCCACCCAAATTAAGGTATTTTTCAGCACAATACTTTAGTTGATTTATTAATTAAGATTTTGATTCAATTGAAGAAGTGATGCATATGCAAGATAGCTAATATTTTGAGATTAATATTAAAAAAAATAATAATACATTTATTGACATTCCTGCAACTTTATCTAAGTACCTAACTTATGAAAAACTCTCCACGCTAAATCAAGATAGGCAGTTTTTTTCATAAAAAAAGTTTTTTTTTTTTTTTTTGCTATTTCAGCAGCTTGTTTTTCATAAAAAAGTTAGGGAGTATTAATTTATTTTTATTTTTGGAAAAATTTCACTTAAGAACTACATGAAAAGACAACAAAAAAAGCAATAAATAAAGAATATTGTTTTAGAGTGTCAATAGTGCTATCAATAGTAGGGTAACACTTTGTTTTCAGAAGAAATTAATCATCATACTTTTCACTAGATAGCATTATCCTCTATATTAATTGCAGCTTTTATTGGTAATGCATCAACGGTTACAAATTGACTGCTTAACATTATTCCCCACTTTTTAATCCCTAAAAAAAAATTGAATATTTTGAATAGTAGCTGAATTGTGTGATACCTAACCTTTGAAGCTTTTAAAACAACACTTTTAATTATGTATTCAATTATGTGTTAAAACCACATTAATTAAATTTTTCAAAGCAAATCTATATAGTTCTTTGCTATTATACGACATACCTTTTAGAAGTTGTATATATCTAATTAAATGTAATTTACAATACAATTAATTAGATTTTGCCATCTAAGGGGCTGTTGGGCTGTTTCAGAGTACTAATAGCATAAAGTTTGCATTTCAATCTTAGCTTCAATTATATGTGATCACATGTGCCGAGTTAGATCAGCATCAAGATGATGAAGAAAACATAATTTTCTATGTCTATTTTGTAAGCTTACATAATAATATGACACATGATTTTCATGTAAAAAATCATATTTTTAACTTTTTCGTTGAATATGCCTTGCATAAGAACATGACACACATGAAAGATCCTTTGTTTTTTGGTTTGCTGCTTTGCCGCTTTGACCCAATTGGTTGAACTTGTAATTTGTAAATTTTGTATAGGTGTTCTTGGAATGGAATGAATGGAGCACTGCTTATATAGCAGAACAAAAAAAAAAAAAAAAAATGAGTTCATGCATGTAAGTCTATAAGTCAAACCTTTTTTTAAAATGTACCTTGTATAAATTTTAGATGAGTTCATGCAGAAGTAGACTCCTCCTATTTGTTAGAGCTTCTTTTTATCCACTGACACCTGATTGGTTTTGTTATAATTTTTAGAATCCCATTCATCTAACATGAATTTTGTTTCTCTTTTTGTGCAGTGATGACTTGTTAGACTGAACCCAAAAAAAGAAGTTATTTTACTATTATCCCTCAAAACTCGAAATGAGTGATTTATTGTAAAACGTTTTGATCTTTTTGTTTAAGTTATTTTGTAGCTTTGATTGTTGTATTGATTCTAAAAGCGAGGGAGTGAAACAAAGAAGAGAACACAAATCTGGTCTTGTCCTATTATTTTTGCAGCTTACGAAATTAGCTTGTAATATAAAAGCTTGTATAGTCGTTTCAGATGTGATACCACCACTCTCTTCTATCTAGCTTCTTCTATTATCCATCCACTTTATTTTTAAAAGGGTAAATAGCATCATAACTCCCTATGATTAGCCGAAAATGCACAATACCCCCTATGATTTTAAAAGTGCAACGGAACCTCCTATAGTTTGAAAAAGTAGCACACATGCCCTCTCTATCATTTTTTTCATCAAGTTTCTTAACGAAAATTGCTAAAAGATGCAAATACCCTCAATTATTTTTCTTTTCTCTTTTTTCTCTTTTTTTCTTTTGTTTAATACAGTAGAACCTCTTTAAATTAATAATCTCTTTTAATTAATAAAAATGTCCGGTCCTGACTTGGGACCAATGTAAAAAGTTGATAAATTCGATAAAATTGTAAGATAATATATTTAAAAAATTTCATTTTATTTTATTGACCCAAATATTTCATAAATTAATAATTAACTAAAAAGTACATAATAAATTGACTATGAGGTTTTCTTAAAATATGAATCAAGAGTAGCTTGTCATTTGTTGAACTTCAAATCTAGTTGAATATCATACTTAATTATTAAAGAGAAAAAATTAAGATAATCCTACAAGGATTAAGATACAAGATTAGAGAAATTAGTTCTCATCCTAATACTATAAGGACTTAGATACGAGATTAGAGAAATTTTATTCTAATCCTACTAAATTAAAATTTATCTTCTATCTTGATTACGTATCTTTTCAAATTGGACTAAAAAAATACAAGTCACTTTTTGAAAAAAGACATCATAATCATAATATGTTTACTATAAATCCAAAACAATTAAAAATATCTCTATAAATTAATAGTTATCAATTTATCGATAAATTAATATCTCGCTAAATTAATAAAATTTGGTAGTCCCAACGCTATTAATTTAAAGAGGTTCTACTGTATATGATAATATTATAAAGAAAAATAATATATAATATATAATATTATAAGTATATATATATATACCCAAAAAAACAAAAAAAAAAATAATATATGATTTGGGGGGTGGGGGGAGATCCGAGGGGGGTGAGGGGTTCGACGCAGCTGGGTTGGGTGGGGGAGGGGTTCTAATGGGGCTGAGGGGGTAGAGGAAGGGTTTTGGTGGGGTTGGGGAGTTGGGGGAAGGGGGGGGAGGGGGTGCAACGGGGCTTGGGGGTTAGGGTGGGGACTATAGGGGTTGGGGTTTGGATGGAGGGCGGGTTGAGGTGGTGGGGCTTTGGTGGGGGGTGGGGAGGGTGTTGGCTGGGTGAGGAAGATGATGGGTTTGTTTTTTTTTTTCTTTATTTCTTTTTGAAAATTAGATTGAGAGAAAAAGAAAAGAAAAGAAAAGAAAAAGAAAAAAAAAAAAAAAAAAAAAATATATATATATATATATATATATATATATATATATATATATATATATTGTCCAACTATGTAACATTTTAAATAAAAAACTATAAACAATCGCACTTAGTGCGTGTGCAATGCACTCTCCGTTAAAAGTAATATTTTTTTTTTAACAGAGGGGGTTTTGTTACGTTTTAAAACCATAGGGGGTTCCAGCGCATTTTTAAAATTATAAAGGGGTGTTGTGCACTTTTGACTAATTATAGGGGATTACGGTGCCATTTACCCTTTTT
The DNA here is from genome assembly GCA_037974665.1 of Ehretia macrophylla. Classification (NCBI taxonomy): domain Eukaryota; kingdom Viridiplantae; phylum Streptophyta; class Magnoliopsida; order Boraginales; family Ehretiaceae; genus Ehretia; species Ehretia macrophylla. Next base: position 62,065,193 of record CM075773.1, read on the forward strand.
AAAATCATGTTCAAAATATTTTGTGTTACTTATCTCACTTCATATATATTTGAGATAGTAGAAGAGGAACTCCTAACTCAAATTGAGTGAGGATGATGAAGGTGGGAAAAAAAATTGGTCTCAAGTGATCAGTTGGACTAGTTTGTCAAAGTTCTGTATACAACATGTACTGTATAAAACCGCTATCACATAAGCCCCAAATGGATGAAGAAGTTCATGAATAGCGTATTGTTATGATTAAAAATTTTAAATTAAAACCTATGTTAACCCATTCAAAATATTGTTGGGCTCTTAATTATCATGAAGTATGTGTTTTAGAACACACTGCTGCACCTTTACACCACGACGAGATTTGTTGTATTAGAATGGATGTAATTTAGTTTTAATTAGAATAAGTTTCTTGACATAAAAAAATAAAAGCTACAACTTCAATATTTTCATATGGCAAAAGCTTCATTGGAATCATATTTATAAATATAATTGGATGGAAGCTCAATGAAAGTAATCCAAATCTATACACCAAATGTAACAATAGCAATAGGGTTTATGCACTTGACACTTCGTCCCAAGTTACCCAGCTAATTGACTTTTTGTCTTTAAAGTACCATTGTAAAATTTATGAACTGTGCATCTAAATTTTTTTTTTTCAGTCCAAGTTTATTATACGGACTTTGACTCTAATATCTCAGTAGAGTTGAATACTCTTATTATCTCTAACCACCAATTTATGGTGGTAAATTATTTTCAATTCATGCTCAAGTAATACCAGTTAAGGTTGATATGATGGGGTCAAAGGACAATATGAAAACTTTGGTTGATGAATCGGAAGATATTAAGCCGTTTGTTAGTATATGTGATGAAAAGCAGTCGGTCCTATTTGCATCCAAAAAAATCCACCCAAATTAAGGTATATTTTTCAACACAATTCCTTTAGTTTATTTTACTAATTAAGATCTTGGTTCAATTGAAGAAGTGATGCTTGATATGCAAGATAGATAATATTTTGAGATTAATATTAAAAAATAGTGTTAAGTGATCACCTGATCTAAAAGTTTAAACTGTTAGAGAGAGGTTTATTATATTATTTATTATTGTTAACACGCCCTCGCAAGTGCAGGCGGAGTTAATTTTTGAGTCTTGTACTTGGACAATTTTAATATTTTAAATGGGTGGTAGTGAGTTTTGAACCCAGAACCTGAGTTAATTTTTTTTTTTTTTTTTTTAGCGTTGCACTTGGATAATTTTAATATTTTAAATGGGTGGCAGTGAGTTCTGAACCAGGACCTTTTGGTACTTAAACTCTGATACCATATTAAGTGACTACCTCATCTAAAAGTTTAAACTATTAGGAAAGTGTTTATTATATTATTTATTATCTTTAACTAATAGTAATACATTTATTGAGATTATTGCAACTTTATCTAAGTACCTAACTTATGAAAAAATCTCCATACCAAGTCAAGATAGCTAGGCAATTTTTATTTTTATTTTTTATTTTTGCATTATAATGTTAGGGAGTATTAATATTTTTTTTTGGTGGAAAAATTTCGCTTACGAACTACATGAAAAGACAACAAAAAAGAGCAATAAATAAAGAATATTGTATCAGATTGTCAATATGGTAGTTAAAACTTTGTTTTTAGAAGAAGTTAATCATCATACATTTCACTAGATAGCATTATCCTCTATATTAATTGCAGCTTTTATTGATAATGCACTGTTACAAATTGACTGTTTAACATTGTCGAGGTTGAAAGTCTTACAGTTGGATTCGGGAGCTGCTTTGGCCGAGGTGGACTTCTCTGGTTCGCCTCCGAGCTAGACTTTCTTGGTCGGTCGAAGGTCCTGCACAAGAAAACAAGGAAAAGGCGGGGTGATGACCCGGATTTTCCCCTTAGGCGTGCGAACGATTAGTATGTCCGAGCTGGCAAAGTAGTTGAGAGCAATTAATAACGAGAGAGAGACCCCTAAATGAGGAGGGTTGAGCTCTATTTATACTAAGTTTGGGTCTGACAGCATTTAATGCGACGCAGCTTTATGTCCCATCAGTGCTTTATGTCCCATCGGAACAGCTGGAACTGAGGTCGGGGTTAACGGGATCAGGTAAGTCATCTGGGGTTGGACATCAGGCTGAGCGAACTACTGATGGAGCGCGGATTGGCCCATCTCTGATCAGAAGGTCGGCTCATTTAGCTCAGCTCGGGAACCCCTCATCAATTCTCCCCCCCCCCCCCAAGTCGAGATCGAGTGGGCGAGATCTAGAGATAGGAGCTAATCCCGAGCTGTAGGTGCCCGACCCCGATAGAGTAGGGATGGCCACGTCAGCGGTGCATGCCCAACGGATGGCTGCCACGTCACCTGGCGGTTCTGACGAGATGCGACGTTTGGCCTTCCCGAGGCGAATTTCACGGGCGCCTATAAATAGGGCCACCTCCTCCGAGATTTCACTGCATACTTCACTTTCTATTTCTCAAGGAATTTAGGTCGGACGCGAGAGTGGTCCGACGCAACTAGCTGGCAAAGAATATTCTGGGCATTCTTCAGCTCGGCCCAGAATAGTAGGCCACACTCCGCAGTTTGAGAGCATTAGGTACGTCCCTACTCCCTTTAGTCATTCCTGTACATTTGTATTTGCTGTAGACAGGATGGGGAGGTCGGAATCAAAAGATTCTCAGGCAATGGAAGTAAGGTCTTATGGTGGAGATGAAAGTCCGCCGAGCTCAGCATCTACCTCGAACAGGATCCGTGGCGGAGAGAGCACCAGCTCGTCCTCAGGGCTGGCTCAGAAATCTAACCGCGAGGAGAGCGGCGACGACTGCCAAGTCATTGGGGTTAGACTGGTGCGAGAAGAGGCAGAAGAGGACCCTTTGGCCGACCTAGGAGAATCCGATGTCGGGGAGGATGAGGAGCCGCTGAATCGACTGGAGGGCATCGAAATACCGCAAGAGTTCTTAGCCGGGGTGTCTGCCACCGAGCCGATCGAGGCTGTTCCAGTCAGTGCTGTTCGACCTCAGAGCTCGGCTTCAGCTAGCGCTTCTTCAATTCGAGGGAAGAGGATCGAGCAGTTGTTTGCCTGCTGCAAGCGTGAGTGCCATTCCACCGTGCAGATGGCGAACGCAAGACTGAGGAACTGGTCAGTTGACCGGCATCACAAGTTGAAGGTTCTAGGTCGGCAAGAATCGGCGTGTTACCCCCCAGCCAACCACTACACCATATATGATCTGGCCTTCGACGTCATCCAGCTCCCCCTCCCTGGCTTCATCGTTGGAATCCTGAACCATTTCGAGCTCAGCCCGGGTCAGATGTCACCGAATGGTTGGGCCATAATGGTGGCTTTCTACGTGTTCTGTTTGGAGAAGGGAGTGGAGCCGACCTTGCGCCGATTCAGGCATTTCTTCGTATGTAAGCCCAACCCGAAGCAGCCAGGGTGGTTCCACTTCGCAGCTCGGGTCGGCCACTCCGTATTCACCAAGTGGCACTCATCTAACAAGGGCTGGCATAATGATTACTATTGGGTGGAGTCGTCTGTGAATCCTGGATGTAGGCTGGACTGGCTCCCGAGCCTGAGGAAAACCGTCAATGATGACCCTAAACTCTCAAAGGAGGAGCGTAGAGAAGTTGCAGTGCTCAAGCCCGCGCCCGGGATGCTGATAGACATTGACAGTGTGCTGAAATGGGAGCGAATCTGGGATTCCAAGTTATTTGGTCGGGAGCCCGACCTCTCGAGGGATCATTCCCACCTGATTCCTGACCTGGAAGGAGATGACGGGACTGGCTCGGAAGAGGGTCAGTTTGCAGGATTGGCGTCCGACCTCCCGTCCCGTTTTATTAGCTTCGCTTTAGCTGGGTCTTCGACTCACTTTTAACCCCTTTTGCTCTACCTTTTGCAGATATGGCGGATATGAGGAAGCTCGCGTACGCCCAGGTGCGGAGGAAGGGTGAAGTCAGTGGCGATGCTTCTGCTCGGTCAGGACCGGGCGGCACTGGACAAGGCCAAAGGCAACGCCCCAGCGGCCAAGGGCGTGAGGTCGGTCCCGAGGTCTCTTCAAAAGGGGCTTCGGGGTCCCCTTTGCCGAAGAAATCAGGGTCAAGCCTAACGATCCCGGAGCGCTCCTCCCCCCGATCCGAGAACAGAAAGCGGCCTCGGCCCGGGCACTCGGGGAAGGGCAAGGACACGGAGTTCAGCCCTCCCGACCAGCACATCATGGAGGCGTCCAAGGTGGATCGCGACCCCAAACTGGCGACGGTCCCAGCCGAGCAACTCTCGCTGGACTTGAGGACGGCCATTGTTACGGTAAGTCCTTAACCATCTTATGTAAAGGTCGCATTCTTAGCTCGGCTAATTGCTTTACCTTCTGCTGAACAGGCCGAGTCTCACATCCTCTCTGCCCCCAGCTTCTTAATCAAGGCCCAAACTCACTGCGTTGAGCTCGAGCAACGGTATGTGGATGCCCGAGCTGAGCTTGAAACAGTGAGAGAGGAGGCCGCTCAGAGGCAGAGGGCTGATACGGCGGAGGTCGAGCGCTTAAGGAATGAGCTGGACCTAGAGAAGGGCCGACGCGAAGCCGCGGCCAAGGACGTCGATCGCTACAAGCGAGAGAAGCGGGAGGCAGAGGCTAAGTTTAAGGATTTGGCGGAGCGGGTCGGCGTCCAGGGGGAGAAGGCAGTGGAGGCCTTCAAGTCCAGCGACGCGGTGGTGGACTGGTTGGACACGGAAGGCGGGGCCATGGCAAAATACGCGGAAATGGAGTTCTATTTCTGAGGTCAAGTTGCGGCTCGGGAGAGGGCGAAGACTTTCTTTCCATCCTCCAAGAACGACTACATCGAGATCTTGGAGGTCCCGCCGCCAGAATTCTGGGAGATCCCCGAGCTTCCGTCCGACCTGATATCCCAGGCCAAGGAGGTTACTGAGTTTGTCCAGAAGGGCCTGGACCAGGTTGGGGATGAAGCTGAGGTCACCACCTCCGCTGCTGCGCCAAAATAGATTTAGCAATGCTTCCCTAGTAGGGCTATTGTAATCTTGCCCGAGCTGGGCCTTTGTAACAACTTTCCGGTTTTAATGAAATATTTATTTTGGCTTTATTTGCGTTTTAATTGAGTTCGTACACATGTACTTTTCTCTTCGCAAGTTAGTGGGGTCGGACCAATTTTTAATGGTCCGCACAAACTTAGGTGTAATAATCCGAGCTGGACGCGACTAATGTTTTAACATCCTAATCCGAGCTGGCATAATAAGGGCAACTCATAATGGTTACCAATTCGAACTCGTCAGTCTGTTATAAAAATGGTCAAACTAATGTCGACAAGTATTGAGCTCGAGTTTAGACCCAAGCTAATTTTCCGACCTGAAGCCGGAATGCACCGAGTTGGAACTTAATCCGAACTAGCAAAACTAATCAAATTGTTATCAATTATGCCGGAGCTGGAACTTAGTCCGAGGTGGTTTACTTTGTCGTTTGGTCGTGATTAAGCGTGGCCAGCGGGTTAATGTGAGTTCGAGTGATTTGACAGTTGTAGCATTTACGCCCGGGTCGGGTATTGTGCTGGTTTGTGTACTTATTCCCAAGTCGGGAATTGCACTAGTTTACAAAATCGCATTGTATTGAATTCGTACAAGTAATGTTTCAGCCCGGGGCCTTTGCAAAATACCTTGGCTCGGGGCCGTTTACAAAATATTACGGCTCGTGGCCGTGGACAGAATATTCCGGCTCGGGGCCACTTTTATACAAAATACCGCTTCAAATGTTCTGAATGCCATGCATTTTTTAACAGTTTTCCGTTCTTGTCTCGAAGGTAGAAGGTCCCGGGCCAGACTTCTTTCATGACTTCGTAGGGTCCCTCCCAGGTCGGGGAAAGCTTGTTAATGGAGCGCGGCAAAAAGATGGCCTTTCTGAGTACGAGGTCGCCGACCTTAATAGGCTTAGGTTTGACCTGTTTGGAGAAGGCTCTTTTCATTACGGCTTTGCTGGCCAGCATTCTGATTTGAGCTTTAGCTCGGAGCTCTTCGGCGAGGTCGAGCTTTTCACGGATCCGTGCTCCGTTTAATTCTGGGTCATGGTGGAGGGTCCTACTGGTCAGAGATTCGATCTCCACTGGCAGCACCGCTTGAGTGCCGAAGGTCAGTTCGAAGGGCGATTCTCCCGTCGCCGAGCTGATATTGGTCCGCTGAGCCCACATCACTTCTGGGAGAACTGATGCCCATTGGCCCTCTGCTTCCTCCAGTTTGGTTTTCAGACCCTGCAAAATGATTTGGTTAGTCCTTTCAACTTGGCCATTACTTTGAGGATGAGCAACAGACGAGAATCTGAGGTCGATCCCAATCTCAGCACATTTGCCTCGAAAGTATGCACTGTCGAATTGCTTGCCGTGGTCGGTGATAATGACCTTTGGTACCCCAAATCGGCATATGATGTTCTTCCATACGAAATCCAAGCTGCCTTTTCTGTTATTCTGGCAACACCTTCAGCCTCGGGCCATTTAGTGAAGTAGTCTACGGCCACGAAGGCGTGTTTCTTTTGGCCGACACTGGTCGGCAAGGGGCCGATGATGTCTAGACCCCACTGATAGAATGGCCAAGGGCTTACCATCACTGTGAGGTCCACAGCAGGCTTCCGCTGCACGTTGGCGAACCTCTGGCAGGTGTCGCACTTTTTTACATACTCTTTGGCATCTTGCTCTAAGGTTGGCCAAAAATAGCCGTACCTTAACGCCTTCCGAGCCAGAGCTTTACCCCCCAAGTGGTTTCCACACACCCCTTCATGAATCTCCCGGAGTACATAGTTTCCTTCCTCGGGTGCAACACATTTCAAAAGAGGCCAGGTGTAGGCTCGTTTGTAGAGTTGTCCGGCGATTATGACAAACCTTGAGGCCTGCTTCATGAGTTTCCGAGCAGCTTTTTCATCCTCCGGGGTCATACCCCCTTCCAAGTAGTCCATGATTGGTTTGGTCCAATCTGGATTTAAGTTGAGCTCGGCTACCGCTCGTATCCCCAACTGGATACTAGGTTCAGATACTTCTTCCACGTGAACAAGGGTAGGTCGGCTCTCGCCCAAGGCCAGCTTGGATAGGGCGTCAGCCTTCATATTCTCTTCCCTGGGAATCTGCTGTATCGTGAACCTTCTGAGTGTTGAGGTCAAATCCTTGACTCTGTTGAGGTAGGCTAGCATAGCACTGTCCTTGGCTTCGAACTCCCCTGATATCTGACTAGAAACCAACTGAGAGTCGGTGCTTAGGTCGATTGTCTATGCCCCGAGCTGAGCAGCAATTTTTAGCCCTGCAATCACCGCTTCATACTCTGCTTCATTGTTGGACGCCGAGAAGGTGAACTTGAGGGAGTACTGGTGCTCATGCCGGTTTGGGTCGAGGATGACCACCCCAGCTCCGCTCCCAGACTTCCCTGAGGCCCCATCCACATGGACCTTCCACACGTCCTCCGGGTCATACTCTGCTCGGCCAGTGCACTCTACGACAAAGTCAGCAATGGCTTGGGCTTTGATGGCTGTCCTGGGCTGGTAGGTGATGTCGAATTGACTCAGCTCAACTGCCCATTTCAGTAGCCTGCCCGATGCCTCTGGCTTGTGCATGATGGATTTGAGCGGAGCATCAGTCATGACTTTAATCGGATGAGCATCGAAGTATGGCTTCAACTTTCTAGCCGCCGTGATGAGCGCGAGGGTGAGTTTTTCCAACGAGGAGTATCTTGCCTCGGCTCCCTGCAAGGTTTTACTAACATAGTAGACCGGCTTCTGCTCCTTGCCTTCTTCTCGGACTAGCACCGCCGCCACCGCTGTTCCCGAGCATGCCAAGTATACTACTAGCTCTTCCTCCACCTCACGTCGGGATAACAGAGGTGGCGAGGCTAAGTACCTTTTCAGCTCCTGGAAGGCGTTTTGGCATTCCTCAGTCCATTCAAAGTTCTTAGGGTTCCTAAATATTTTGAATAGGGGAGCGCACTTGTCAGCCGACCTGGACATGAATCTGCTCAGTGCCGCGACTTTTCCTGCCAACACCTGGACGTCCTTCACGCAGGTCGGGGGCACTAGGTCTAGGATCGCCTGGACTTTCTCCGGGTTGGCTTCTATTCCGCGGGCTGTTACCATGAAGCCCAGGAACTTGCCTGCCTTGACGCCGAATGCGCACTTTTTCGGGTTCAATTTTATCCCAAAGTGCTCCATTACGGCGAAGGCCTCAGCCAGGTCGGTTACATGGTCTTCCGCCCTCCTGCTCTTGACCAACATGTCATCTACATAGATCTCCATATTTCGGCCAATCTGGTTCTTGAAGACCTTGTTCACCATCCGAGTGTATGTGGCTCCAGCATTCTTGAGGCCAAAGGGCATGACCTCATAGTAGTAGAGTCCTTTATCGGTGGTGAAGGCGGTCTTCTCTTTGTCCCCGGGAGCCATCTTGATTTGATTGTAACCTTTGAAGGCATCCATGAAGGAGAGCAGCTCGAACCCGGAGGTGGCGTCCACCATTTGGTCAATCCGTGGTAGGGGGAAGCAATCCTTGGGGCAAGCTTTGTTGAGGCCGGTGAAATCAATACATAGTCTCCATCCACCCGAAGACTTCGTCACCAGCACCACATTGGACAGCCAGGTTGGGTATTGTATTTCCTTTATGTGGCCGGCGTCCACCAACTTGTCCACTTCTTCCGCTATGATTTGTTGCTTATCATAATGAAAGTGCCGACGCTTTTGTTTTACTGGATAGTGATTTGGGTCGGCATTCAGGTGATGCTCAATTACATTCGGGTCAATTCCTGTCATGTCAGAAGCAGACCAGGCAAATACATGCTCATTCTTTAAAAGAAATCGGCTTATACCTTTCTTGAGGTTGGCAGATAGTTCACTCCCAATCTTTGCTCTCTTTGTTTCATCGGAGAGCTCCACCTCCTGAAGATCCTCAGCCGGGCTTCCTCTCTTAGCGTTTCTCTTTTCTTCGGGCAGATCCGGTCCCCAGCCGATTTGATATTTGGGTCGGAGTGAGTTTTCATAACACTCCCGAGCTGAGAGCTGGGCTCCGCGAATGGTGGCTACCCCAGACGGGGTCGGGAACTTCAGGGCCTGGTGGTACGTTGAGGGGACGACCCTGAAATGATTAAGCGCCACCCGACCTAAGATCCCGTTGTAGGTGGAGTTACAATTCATTACAATGAAGTTGGCTTGCATCGACACCCACTTATCCCCATTCTCCAACTTCAGCGGGAGGTTGATGACTCCCTCAGCTCGGTGGGACTGCCCGGTGAAACCTGCTAAAGTACCACGCAATGGCCTGAGTCGGCTCCTGTCCAACCCCATCTGCTCAAAAGCGCTGAGGAATAAGACTTCTGCCGAGCTACCGGTGTCCACCATCAGCCTTTTGACGGTGAAGTTGGCTATCTCTGCGCTGATCACCATGGGGTTGTCATGAGGCAATATGACCCCCTCCAAGTCTTCTGAAGAGAAGGTGAGCTCTTGCATCCCCGGGGCCGGTCCCCTCACTAGTCCATATTCCCTCCCTGCGCGAACATAACCTTTTTTGCCTGCCGAGGTCTCGCCTCCTGACGCTAATCCTCCCGCTATGGTTTCAATCACGGCCAAACGTCCGCCCCCAACCTGGCGCCTGGGCGGACTCCTCTCCCTATCCCTCTGCTCCGGATTCCGGGTCGGCTGTTGATCTACATATCTCCGGAGGTGGCCTCGGGCTATCAGTGCCTCGATCTCCTGCTTCAAGTCTTTACACTCTTCGGTGGTATGGCCATAGTCCATGTGGTAGCGGCAATATTTGGTCTTATTGCGCTTATCAGGCCGGCCTTTCATTCTCGAAGCTGGAGGCAGGTGGTTCTGGTGCTGGATCTCCATCAAAATCTGTTCCCTCGAGGTGTTAAGGGGAGTGAACATAGTGAACCGGGGGTTCGGCTTCGGCTGTTGTGGCTGCTTGCCTCGGTCGTTCTGGGCTTTGGCCCCGGATGGGGCTCGAGAGGCCTCTCCTTTTTTCCCGGCCTCTTTCTCCTTGTCATCGTCCCTTTTTGCCTGGTGGATCTCCTCCGAGTGTATGTACCCTTCTGCTCGCACCATCAACTCAGACACAGTATCCACAGGGTCGATCGCCAAAGAAGACGTGAGGGGGCCCGACCTGAGCCCGCTCTGGTAAGCCATCAGCGCCATGGAATCCTCCAAGTTAGGAATTCGGAGGGACTCTTCATTGAACCTAGCCGTGTAAGCCCTCAAAGTTTCCCCTCTCTGCTGCTTCACCAACAGCAATGTAGAAGTATGGCGGGTGGCACGGCGGCTTCCTGCGAAGCGGGATAGGAAGGCCTCCGCTAGCTGGTGGAAGCTTGCAATTGATCCAGGTCGAAGTTTTTGGAACCAGTCCAAAGCATTGCCAACCAGGGTGGTCGGGAATGTCTTCGCCTTCATGAGATCCGGCATGTCGTGCAGAGTCATGTGGTGATCAAAATTGAGCAGGTGGCTGGCAGGGTCTCCGTCTCCATTGTAGACGGCCAGGTTGGGCATGCGATTGCCGGTGGGTAGGGGCGTGGCCAATACCTCGGGAGAGAGTGGGCTTACACCGAGTTGGTTGATGACCTTAGCTATGGCAGCCGCGGTCTTTGCTTGCTCGGGGTCGGCTTGAACCGCCCTTTTACCTCTCGCCGGGTCGGATCTTGGTGTCGGCTCCAAGAAGCCCTCCTCTTCCTGCGTCCGTTTTCGTCTAGACTCCGGGATGTGGAACTGGGGGCGCGATGGCCGCGGCGCGGCCTCTTGCGGTGCCAGGGGGCCCTCAGCCAGCCGGGCCACCTGCTCCTTAAGTTCTTCAAACATCCTCAGCATCATCCTTATCTCCGGTGATAGGCCGGAGTTTGGGTCTTCTTTTGCTGCGGGGTCGGTTTGAGTGGCTAAGTGTATACGTTGGCTCGTTCCAACGTCGGCTTGGGTCAGGTTCTGGCTGGGCGCCTGCACGGCTTCGAGGTCCCCTTCCAGGTTGGGCGAATCCTCTACCGGTATGTTGTGACTTCTCGTTTGTACCATGATAGTTTCTCAATGAGTGGCGAAGAGAGCTATAAAAGAACTCGTCGTTTCCCACAGACGGCGCCAAACTGTCGAGGTTGAAAGTCTCACAGTTGGATTCGGGAGCTGCTTTGGCCGAGCTGAACTTCTCTGGTCCGCCTCCGAGCTAGACTTTCTTGGTCGGCCGAAGGTCCTGCACAAGAAAACAAGGAAAAGGCGGGGTGATGACCCGGATTTTCCCCTCAGGCGTGCGAACGATTAGTATGTCCGAGCTGGCAAAGTAGTTGAGAGCAATTAATAACGAGAGAGAGACCTAAATGAGGAGGGTTGAGCTCTATTTATACTAAGTTTGGGTCTGACAGCATTTAATGCGACGCAACTTTATGTCCCATCAGTGCTTTATGTCCCATCGGAACAGCTGGAATTGAGGTCGAGGTTAATGGGGTCGGGTCAGTCATCTGGGGTTGGACATTGGGCTGAGCGAGCTGCTGATGGAGCGCGGATTGGCCCATCTCTGATCAGAAGGTCGGCTTATTTAGCTCAGCTCGGGAACCCCTCGTCAAACATTATTCCCTGCTTTTTAATCCTGCAAAAAATTGAATGATCTTTGAGGATCGAATAGAAGCTGAATTTTGTGATACTATCCTTTGAAACTTTTAAAGCAGACCTTTTAATTATCTGTTCAGTTACGTTTTACAACCACATTAAAATATTCGAAGCAAATCTATATAGTTCTTTTCTATTATACAACATACATTTTACAAGTTTTATATACATAACTAAATGTAATATACAATACATTTAATCAGATTTTGCCATCTAAGGGGTTGTTTAAGAGTACTAATAGCATAAAGTTTGCACTTCAATCTTGGCTTCAATTATATGTGATCACATGTGTGAAACTACACCAACTTGATTGATGAAGAAAACAGAATTTGTCGTGTCTATTCTGTAAAGTTTTACTTATATCTCTAGTCACCACATATTAATTTTAGGAAAAAGTAAGTACAAAATAAAAACTTAAAATGTGAGATGTAAGGGAATTTTTGCCTGTATAAGATCAGGCGCCTTGTATTGCCTTTAATACACATTACAACCAGAGTCATGTACAAATGTTTTACACCAGGTAGAAGTCTGGATATCAACTACAACAAACAAATATACGAATTAACTGAAAAATAGAGAAAGATAAATGATATGAAGATATTTGTACTTATCACCCCCCGCAAGCTGATGGGGTTGAAGCACAGGCAGCTTGTCTCGCAAAGCTTCGAACTGTGGACGATAGAGTGCTTTAGTGAACATGTCCGATGTTTGCTCTTCAGTGTTCACATATTTAATTTGAAAAGTACCATCGCAAATCTTTTCACGAACAAAGTGGATGTCGATCTCTATATGTTTACTTCTATTGTGTATAATAGGATTTGTTGTGAGGCATCATATTTTATCTTTGCCTCGATTTGCGTGTTTTGACTTGTTTATGTGTTATATGAATTAGAATGTGCTAATTCTGTGATTTATATTCCTATTACATGCTAAGTGTGCATCCATGAAATTTTCATCAAATTGGCATCAGAAATTTTATCAACGATTTTTGTAAATAGTGTTTTGAACACACGTCTGCTAAAATTTTTACACGGGTGTTTTAAACATTTTAAAACCTAGTACTCGGATATTAATAGACCCGTGTTTGATTAAAATGAATTTTGAATCGGATTAGAAATTTTAAAGGTTTTTACACATTCTTTTGCCAAAAATCACGTTTTTAACCGAATCGGGTGAAAATATTTGCATGTAAAACTCTTTGTCACCTAAAATAATTATCTAGAAATAGTCTAGGTGTTGAATACTTGTTTTGAGTAAGAAATAGTCTAAAATAGAATTAAAAGACTAGAAAAATACTAAAAATTAACAAGTGTTCACTTTGACTTTATTTTATTTTATTTGACTTTTGCTTATATATCACCAACACCAACTAAAACAACACAAAAACACCTAAAACTACACACACAAGGCCAAGAGTACCACAGGAGAAAAAGGAAGGATTTTTTTTCAAGTTTTCAAGGAAAATTTTTATTAAAAGTTGCAATTCAGAGCCAAATCTTGTCATCCAAAGCTTGAATTCACTTGTTGAGCATGTATTGCACGCATTTCTAGGCTTGTTTCGGATCAAATGTGAGAAAAATTATAGATCTCAAAATGTCATTTTTATGTTAATTCATATAATCGAAATTTTAGCTATTGAAATGTTAAATTGATGTTATATTATTGCTTAGTAGATGCTAAAGATTGATTATATGTGTTTTTATAAGTTTTGAACCGTTGTAGCATGAATTTTTATTTTTCGGGTATTAAAATTGAGTTGTTGGCTATTTGTTGAATAATTGGAGTTGTGGTGGTTGGAATTGATTGATGTTAGCTTCTAAAAGTTTGTTAAATACGTGGGAGTAATGTTGTAATGCTGAAATTTTGATTGCGATGTCGTGGTGAAAGTCCAAAAATTTCAGCCATGGTGCATTGAGGTTTTAGGGCTGTTGGGCTTAATTTGGATGGATTGTGGTTGGCTTCCGAGGGGACTAATGTAGTTGCTTGAGTGGGTGAGTGATAGAAACTAGTTTGGAGGTCATTGGATTAGTAAATTGTAAGTTATGACTTTTAGAAGTTTGGGTTGTATTTCTTTAAATGTTGAGATAGTGTCTTTAGTTGTTTGGGTAATGTTTGAGTGGTTGAATTATGGGTTGTTGTTGGTTAGAGTCAGGTTTGGTTGAGTGAATTAATGCATGTTAAGTTGGATGACCTACTTTGTCATCTAACTTAGTTGTTGAGTTGTTAATTGTTTAATTGATGATATGTTGTTGAAATGTTATTAATTGATTATTGATTATTGATGAAGTCGGGAGATAGGCAACCTACTTTGTTGTCCTCTTGAGATATGAATTATTATTATTATTGTCATGAGTCTTGGTATGTGTGTGCCACATCTCGGGCAGAGTCGGACTGTTGGGTTGATAACGGCATGACTATCATAGGCTGCTCCTAGCTTGCATGGCAGAGGTGCCATGGAGGGAAGGGCTAGTGAGGTACCTCGGGTGCGTGAGTAATGGGGAGTTATAAGAAGATGATTGAGATCGTGATGGTGTTTGGAGCTACACCAACTTGAGTATCCTTTATTGATTGATTATTATTATTAATGTGCTTATATTGTTAATGATGTTTATTATGTGTTTACTGCTCAAATGATGATTTCTAAGGAATATAGTAAATACTGTTAAGAGATTTGTCGAATCCTCACTGGGCCTGTTTTATATAAGCTCACTCTCAATTATTGCATGCATACAGGTGATATTGAACAAGATTACGGGTACGTGCCTCAAGAAGCTGAGAATGTGCCATATGTGGACGAGTCCTATGTGCCAGAGTCTTGTCCTTGATATCTGAGATGTTGTACTATTTTGTTATCTTGTATATTAAAACTAGTTGGTTTGTATTTACTTAGAAGTTTATGATGTATAAGATGTTGTAAAGATAATGGATTAAATGTTGCTAGTTTAGTAGTCTTGTTTTGGAACATGATTAGGTTGCTAGATTAGTTATAATCTATTTTGGAAATTTATGTTATATAGTAAATGTATAATGTTGGAACGGAGGCGTATAACCTATGGATGCAATGGTAAAATAATGTTTAATATATATTTTGGTTGTGTTGTTTAATTGTTGAATTGTTTGTGGAGTTAATTGTATGAGTTGCGAAGAGGTTGGTTTAGAGCCTCAGTGTCCTAATTACTATCGTTCTATTATCGAAATTTCGTTGCGTCCTGACTGATTGTAGGAGGAGTCGAGTTGGGACGTTACATTAAGTGGTATCAGAGCTTATGTTTAGTTGTCAGCCGGGGTATTCTCAGAATGTGGATAATGATCTTAGCATGAAAGTATGTATGAAGTGAAAGAAAGTGAAATATGTGTTAATATGATTAAGTGATTATGTGATTTAGTGACTATGTGATTATGTGATCAATGTGTTTATGTGATTGGTACTTAAGTGATTTATGTGCTTTACGTGAGTTGTTACTTATGTGCTAATAATTGTTTATAACCTGTCTATGTGCTATAACCTGTGCTAACTCTTTGATAGTAGAATGACGGGTAGACCGAGAACAAGAGGTAGGCCGGAGGCAGATAATGAGGCACCGGGTAATGTGGCACCGGGCCGAGATAGGGGTGATGACCGTATTGCTGTAGCTATGGATAGAATGACGGAAATCATGGCAGGACAGTCACAGTTATTAGCAGGGCAAGCTGCCCAAGCATAGGCTATACAGGCACAGATGATGAACGTACATGGTGGTTACCATGGGCGAAATACGTTGAAAGAATTCTTGGGTTACTATCCACCTAGATTCTAGGGCGAGCCAGATGATAGAAAGGCGGAGGCATGGATCAACAAGATTGAGAAGATTTTTGATCCCTTGAACTACACTGATGAGAGGAAAGTCACTTTTGCAGTCTATTTGTTTGATGATGAAATAGAGGAATGGTGGCGCACAGTGAGAGCCGGTTGGGAGGCAAAAAGTACTCCTTATGTTTGAGATGCCTTTCTTAGAGTGTTTCGGGCTAAGTACGTCTCGAGGATTGCACGAGAAAGGAGAGAGGCGGAGTTCCTCTCATTGGTTCAGGGGGATACTACATTGGCTCAGTATGAGGCCACTTTTACCAGACTGTCCCGGTATGCACCGGAGTTTGTAGCAGATGAGAAGCGCAGGACTTGGAGGTTTATGTTGGGTTTGAGGCCAGAGATTCAGGATGCAATGGCCCTGAATCAGAATGAAATATTTTTTGAGGCCTTTGATGCAGTTTCTCGGTTAGAAGAGGAAAGGGGAACAGATTGACCTAGTCAGCCTAGTAAGAGGCCATTTCAGCCACAAGGTATATATAGGCCTCCAGTGCAGCAGGTTATGTACAGGCCGCCAGTTCAGCAGAGCTCTTTTAGACCGCATGGTCAGCAGGGTTTCTATAGACCCCAGTTTCAGCAGGGCTCCTTCCAAGCTCAGTCACAGTACAGGCTGGCCCAGTCTCAGGGTCAATATAGGCCTAGTGTTGTGAGACCCCAGTAGCAGGCTGGCACAACCACTTATTCAGCTTCTGGGTTTTCGAGGGGTAGTGTCAGTGCTTCGTCACCACAGTGTACTTACTGTAAATGTCAGGGCCATTTGGAGGCCAACTGCAGGGTGAAGGCAGGAACATGTTTGGGTTGCCGCAGCAATCAGCACAGGGAGAGGGATTGCCCTAGATTTCAGAGGTCTGAGGGTCGGACAGCGACCCAGGGTTATTAGGGTCGACCTATCAGTGGTGCACCTCAGTAGTAGCGGGTTCATGCTTGGGCCTACGAAGTGGATTTGGAGAAAGTACTTGAGGTAGCGGCAGTTGTAGAAGGTAACTTCCTTATACTCAATCAACTTGTTAAAGTGTTGATTGATTCTGGTGCTACGCATTCTTTCATTACGCCTACTTGTGTGCAACGTGTTAACATGCAACCTGAAAGATTGCATTTTGTGGTTGAGTTTAGTACTTCTTTAACTGATAAGTATGTGACTGGCTTAGTATGTAAAGACTGTAAAATACATGTTAAGGGTCAGGATTTTCTTTCGGACCTTATCTTATTTCCTATCCGGGGTTATGATGTTATCTTGGGTATGGACTGACTTTCTAAGTACGATGCCCAGTTAAACTGTAGAACAAAGGTAGTATAGTTTAGGTTGCCAAATCAGCCAGTGGTTGAGGTAGTGGAAAACCCAGATGCTAAGACGAGTTTTATTATCTCATCAACTAAAGCTGTTAAGCTGGTGAGTAAGGGGTGTTCGGGTTAACTAGCTTATTTGATCAACAAGCCATCTGATAAGCTAAAGTTGGAGGAAGTTCCTGAATATCCCAATGTATTTCCTGAGGAGTTGCCAGGATTGCCGCCAGAGAGAGATATTGAGTTTGTAATTAATTTGATTCCCAATACTTAACCTATTTCTAAATCAGCGTACCGTATGGCACCATCTGAGCTGAAGGAGTTGAAAACTTAGTTGCAGGAGTTATTAGAGAAGGGTTTCATTCAGTAGAGTTCTTCACCATAGGGAACACCTGTTTTATTTGTGAAGAAGAAGGATGGTACCTTAAGATTATGTATCGACTATCGTGGTTTGAATCAGGTATGTATTGACTATCGTGGTTTGAATCAGGTAACCATCAAGAACAAGTATCATTTACCACTGATTGACGAGTTGTTTGATCAGCTTCAGGGAACCAAAGTCTACTCTAAGTTTGACTTAAGGCAGGGGTATTATCAGCTTCGGATTCGTACGGAGGATGTTCCAAAGTTCGCTTTCAGGACTCGGTACGGGCATTATGAATTTGTAGTTATGCCCTTAGGACTGACTAATGCACCGATAGCATTCATAGATCTTATGCATCGGGTCTTTCAGCCATACTTGGACCAGTTCATGGCAATCTTTATTGATGATATCTTGGTTTATTCTAAGACTGAATCGGAGAACGAGCAACATCTACGGCTTGTCTTACAGAAACTACAGGAGCATCAGTTATTTGCAAAGTTCAGCAAACGTGAATTCTGGCTGCAACGAATATCTTTTCTTGGCCACGTGATTACACAGAACGGTATTTCAGTAGATCCTACTAAGATTGAGGTGGTGATATCTTGGAATCGGCCGAAAAATGTTTCGGAGGTTCATAGCTTCCTTGGCTTGGCGGGTTATTACCGTAGGTTTGTGAAGGACTTTTCCAAGATTGCAGGGCCACTTTCTAAGTTAACTCAGAAACAGACCAGCTTTACTTAGGATGAGAAATGTGAGAATATGTTTCAGGAGTTGAAAAAGAGATTGACTACCACTCCAGTACTTGCTCTACCAGAGGGGACCGATAATATGGTTATCTATAGCGACGCATCCAAGGAGGGCTTGGGTTGTGTACTTATGCAGAATGGCCGGGTTATTGCCTATGCTTCTAGAAAGTTAAAGCCGTATTAGGTGAATTATCCGACTCATGATCTTGAGTTGGTAGCTATTGTGTTCGCATTGAAAAAGTGGCGTCATTATATGTGGGGTAGTAAGTTCGAGATTTACACCGATCATATGAGTCTGAAGTATTTGTTCTCACAGAAGGAGTTGAATATACGTCAACGGAGGTGGATGGAACTTCTCGGAGATTATAATTGTTCTATCAGTTATCTATCTGGGAAGGCAAATGTTGTAGCAGACGCTCTTAGCCGTAAGGCGAGTATTTCTTGTTTGGCTGTCAAAAAGTAGGAGGTTCTTGAGGAATTCAGTTATTGGAGACCGGAATTGACTCAGGTTGGGGTGATGTGTTCACATCTCCGTATTCAACCTTTATTGCTGTCTCAAATCAGAGAAGCTCGGCAACTTGATTCAAAACTTCAGAAGATTAAGGATCAGATCACAGATGATCAGTCTGATTTCAAACTACATGAGGATGGTATTCTTCGGTTTCGGAATAAGGTTGTGTTCCCGATGAACCAGGCTTGAGGAATAGTATTCTGGAGAAGGCTTATAATTCTAAGTACACCATTCATCCCGGTGGAAACAAGATGTACCACGATTTGAAACAACATTATTGGTGGAATAACATGAAAAGGGAGGTTGTTCAGTTTGTATCCAAATGTTTGACTTTTCAGCAGGTAAAAGCCAAACATCAATGACCCGCAGGGTTACTTCAGCCATTGGCAATACCAGAGTGGAAATGGGAACATATTACGATGGACTTCGTCTCTAGTTTGCCTAGAACACCGAGAGGTAACGACGTAGTTTGGGTTGTTGTAGACCGTTTGACGAAGACAACTCATTTTATTCCGATGAGGTTGGGAGATGAGGTTGCAAGGTTGGCGGATCTTTATGTGGATCAGATTATTAAACTTCACGGGATTCCATCTAGTATTGTCTCAAGATCCTCGGTTTACTTCTCGTTTGTGGGACGAACTTCATGAAACTTTGGGTACTCAGTTAAACTTCAGCACAGCGTATCATCCACAGACTGACGGTCAGTCTGAGAGGACTATTCAGATTCTGGAGGATATGCTCAGGGCTTGTGTTCTAGACTTCGGGAAGAACTAGGAGAAACATCTACTACTTGCCGAGTTTGCCTATAACAATAGTTATCAAGCGACTATTGGAATGACACATTTTGCAGCTCTCTACGGCTGTAAGTACCGATCACATTTGTATTGGGATGAAGTAGGGGAGATGAAGGCTATTGATTCGACTATTATGCCAGAGCTTCTAGAGAAGATTGAGAATGTTTAGTTGATCAAACAGAGAATACTTACAGCGCAGAGTAAATACAAGAGTTATGCTGATAAGTGTCGTCGGGATTTGAAGTTTGTAGTCGGGGATCGAGTTTTCTTGAAATTGTCTCCTCGAAAGTGGTTTGCTCGTTATGGCAAAGATGGTAAGCTGAGTCTGAGGTTTGTAGGGCCGTTTGAGATTACCGGCAGGGTTAGCAAGTTAGCATATTGATTGGCTTTACCGGAGAACTTCTCTAATGTCCATGATGTTTTTCACGTGTCTAATTTGTGAAAATATAATCTGGATCCTTCTCATATTCTAGAACCAGAGTCGTTACAGCTTCGTGAGAATCTGACTCATGATGAGCGGCCGATTCGCATTCTTGATCAGATGGAACGAGAATTGAGATCGAAGAAGATTCTGATGGTCAAAGTGTTGTGGAAGCATCACGGTATTAATGAAGCTACTTGGGAGATGCGAGATCAGATGCAGCAGCAATATTCAAATCTTTTCCGTACAACAAGTAAGAATTTCGAGGATGAAATTTCTTTATGGGGGGGAGAATGTGAGACCCCATATTTTATTTTTGCCTCAATTTGCGTGTTTTGACCTGTTTATGTGTTATATGAATTAGAATGTGCTAATTCTATGATTTATATTCCTATTACATGCTATGTGTGTATTCATGAAATTTTCATCAAAAACGGCATCAAAAATTTTATCGACGGTTTTTGTGAATAGTATTGAACACACGTCCGCTAAAATTTTTACACGGGTGTTTTAAACATTTTAAAACCTAGTCCTCAGATATTAATAGACCCGTGTTTGATTAAAATGAATTTTGAATCGGATTAGGAATTTTAAAGGTTTTTACATATTCTTTTGCCAAAAATCTCGTTTTTAACCGAGTCGGGTGAAAATGTTTGCATGTAAAACTCTTTGTCACCTAAAATAAATTATCTAGAAATTTTCTAGGTGTTGAATACTTTTTTTGAGCAAGAAATAGTCTAAAATAGAATTAAAAGACTAGAAAAATACTAAAAACTAACAAGTGTTCACTTTGACTTTCTTTTATTTTATTTGACTCTTGCTTATATATCACCAACACCAACTAAAACAACACAAAAACACCTAAAACTACACACACAAGGCCAAGAGCACCATAGGAGAAAAAGGAAGGATTTTCTACAAGTTTTCAAGGCAAATTTTCATTAAAAGTTGCAATTCAAAGCCAAATCTTGTCATCCAAAGCTTGAATTCACTTGTTGGGCACGCATTACACGTATTTCTAGGCTTGTTTCAGATCAAAGGTGAGAGAAAATTTGTAGATCTCAAAATGTCATTTTTATGTTAATTCATATAATCGAATTTTTAGTTGTTGAAATGTTAAATTGATGTTATATTATTGCTCAGTAGATGCTAAGTATTGATTATATGTGTTTATATAAGTTTTGAACCGTTGTAGCATAAATTTTTATTTTCCGGGTATTAAAATTGAGTTGTTGGCTATTTGTTGAATAATTGGAGTTGTGGTGGTTGGAATTGATTGCTGTTAGCTTCTAAAAGTTTGTTAAATACGTGGCAGTAATGTTATAATGCCAAAATTTTGATTGCGATGTCGTGGTGAAAGTCTGGAAATTTCAGCCATGGTGCATTGAAGTTTAAGGGTTGTTGGGCTTAATTTGGATGGATTGTGGTTGGTTTCCGAGGGGGCTAATATAATTGCTTGAGTGGGTGAGTGAATGAAACTGGTTTGGAGGTCATTGAATTAGTAGATTGTAAGTTATGATTTTTAGAAGTTTGGGTTGTTTTTCTTTAAATGTTGAGATAATGTCTTTAGTTGTTTGGGTAGTGTTTGAGTGGTTGAATTATGGGTTGTTGTTGGTTAGAGTCGGGTTTGGTTGAGTGGATTAATGCATGTTAAGTTGGATGGCCTACTTTGTCATCTAACTTAGTTGTTGAGTTGTTAACTGTTTAATTGATGATATGTTATTGAAATATTATTAATTGATTATTGATTATTGATTATTGATTATTGATGAAGTCGGGAGATAAGCAACCTACTTTGTTGTCCTCTTGAGATATGAATGATTATTATTATTGTCATGAGTCTTGGTATGTGTGTACCACATCTCGGGCAACGTCGGGCTGTCGGGTTGATAACGGCATGACTATCATAGGCTATCCCCAGCTCGCATGACGGAGGTGCCATGGAAGGAGGGGCTAGTGAGGTACCTCGGGTGCGTGAGTAATGGGGGAGTTATAAGAAGATGGTTGAGATCGTGATGGCGTTTAGAGCTATACCAACTTGAGTATCCTTTATTGATTGGTTATTATTATTAATGTGCTTATATTGTTAATGATGTTTATTATGTGTTTATTGCTCAAAGGATGATTTTCAAAGAGTATAGTAAATACTGTTAAGAGATCTGTCGAATCCTCACTGGGCTTGTTTTATATAAGCTCACTCTCAGTTATTGCATGCATACAGGTGATATTGAATAAGATTACGGGTACGTACCTTAGGAAGTTGAGAATGTGCCATATGTGGATGAGTCCTATGTGCCAAAGTCTTGTCTTTGATATCTGAGATGTTGTACTCTTTTGTTATCTTGTATATTAAAACTAGTTGGTTTATATTTACTTAGAAGTTTATGATGTATAAGATGTTGTAAAGATAATGGATTAAATGTTACTAGCTTAGTAGTCTTGTTTTGGAACATGATTAGGTTGCTAGATTGGTTATAATCTATTTTGGAAATATATGTTATATAGTAAATGTATAATGTTGGAACAGAGGCGTATAACCTATGGATGCAATGGTAAAAGAATGTTTAATGTATATTGTGGTTGTGTTGTTTAATTGTTGAATTGTTTGTGGAGTTAGTTGTATGAGTTGCGAAGAGGTTGGTTTAGAGCCTCGGTGTCCTAATTATTGTCGTTATACTGCCAAAATTCTTTTGCGTCTTGACTGATTGTAGGAGGGGCCGAGTTGGAGCGTTACATTTGTAGCCATATAGATCAAACTAATGTTGTCATACAATAAAAGAGGAACATGAGGCAATATAAGACGAAGAAATCGAAGCAGATGCAGCACCCAAAGAAGTTCTAAAGTAAGAGAGGCTAGAGCACGGTATTCGGCCTCCGAGCTAGACTTCGAGACTATAGACTGCTTTTTAGAACTCCACGAAATAAGATTGGGCCCCAGATACACAGCTAGACCTGTAGCAGAACGTCTCGTAGTGGGGCATCCCGCCCAATCGGCATCACTATATCCAATCAAGTTAAGTGAAGAGCAAAGCTGAAAAAGAAGGCCATGTTGAATGGTGTGCTTAATGTAACGTAGAATTCTCTTAACAGCAACCAAGTAAGGCACGCGAGGGGCCTAGATATATTGGCATACCGAGTTAACAGCAAAAGATATGTTTGGACGAGTCATGGTTAGATATTGCAATGCTCCAACCATCTGTCAATAAAGTGTAGGATCCTCTAGCAAATCACCATCACATGCATTCAGTTTCTATCCGGACATAGGAGTAAAGACTGGTTAAGCGCCATCCAAATCGAACTGTTTTA
Source organism: Ehretia macrophylla (assembly GCA_037974665.1). NCBI lineage: Eukaryota > Viridiplantae > Streptophyta > Magnoliopsida > Boraginales > Ehretiaceae > Ehretia > Ehretia macrophylla. The sequence goes on from CM075773.1 coordinate 62,088,057, forward strand.
ATAAGTGAACAACATACTTTGTTTGTGTAAGCAACAGACCCTGAGCCACAGACTGAACTTCCATTCCAAGAAAATAGTGCAAAGGACCTAAATCTTTCATAGCAAATTCATTAGAGAGTTGCTGAATAAAGCTTGTAATTTCCGCTTGAGAATTCCCAGTTAACACAATATCATCAACATAGATTAACAAGAAAATAGTGAGTTGAGGCGCTGTGCATAAAAAGAGAAGCATCATGTGCAGAATGAGAAAAACCACATGAGATTAGATAAGAACTGAACTGTTGGTACCAGGCACAAGGTGCTTGCTTGAGACCGTAAATAGACTTGTGAAACTTGCACACATAATCTGGATACGAAGAATCAACGAAGCCCTGTGGTTGATGCATATAAACTTCTTTTGTCAAAGCGCCATGAAGAAAGGCATTCTTAACGTCTAATTGATGGAGCTGTCAATTATTTGAAAGGGCCAATGTAAGGATAATGCGAATAATGGTAGGACGCACAACCGGGCTAAACGTATCACCATAATCACGACCAGGTTGTTGCGTGAATCCTTTCACAACCAACCGAGCTTTATAGCATTCTAAAGTACCATCAGCCTTTTGTTTCACCTTATAAACCCAGTGACATCCGATGACATTTATATTAGGCGAATGAGGTACAAACGTCCATGTCTGATTTGTAAGAAGGGAATTAAACTCATCCTACATTGCCACACGCCAATTTGCATTTTTAGTTGCTTGAGTATAACACGTTGGTTCAATAGGAAGAGATGTAGTAGCAGTAAGAAGAAAACTCGGAAGTGGGTATCTAGTTGTAACCAAGACTCAAGGTCGTGTTCACTACAGGAAATGATGAAATTGCCGGCGTTTATTTTAATATTTAGCGGCGCTTTGAAAGTGCCGCCTAATTAATACCGGCGCTTCAATAAGCGCTGGTGAATGTGCTGCCGCCGTAGGAATAGCCGGGATTTTAAGAAAGCACTGGTATAGATAGATATATAACGGCGCTTATGAAGCGCCGGGGATATATTTTTTTAACGGCGCTTTTTAAGCGCCGGGGATTATACATGTTTCACGGTTTTTTAGAAGCGCCGCTATATCTTTATTTTTCATGGTGCTTCAATATAAGCGTCGGCGATATTCATTAACGTTTTCACGGCCTTTTTGGGTAAGCGCCGCGGATAGTCTTCAACGTTTTACGGCACTTCTAAAAAAGCGCCGGGGATATCCTTTCAAAGTTTCACGGCACTTCCAACAAAGCGTCGGGGATATCCTTTCAACGTTTCACGGCACTTCTAAAAAAGCGCCGGGGATATCTTTTTAACGTTTCACAGCATTCCAGAGATTTTGAATAATGTTCCAGTGTGCATTCCTCAATTGTATGACCTTTTTCCTTTTTGAAATTTCATGGGTGTCCAAACTTCACTTGCATTCAATGATAAAAGATAATACATAAAATACAATAATCCAAAAACTAAATCCACAAACTCACATTAAAGGTAATAAATCCAAAAACTAAATCCACAATATCACATTACATAGAAAGTAATAAATCCAAAACTAAGTCGACAATCTTTTATATTACATAGAATGTGCCTAGCAAACATAGACATTTTAACCAAAACATATTACATAAAGCATCTTTAATAGCACTTGGGAGCTCATTCAACCTTATCAATGAGAGATCAAGGTCCCCATTCATTGTTTGGATACCTATACCATTAGAAAACAAAAACAGGTATTAGTTATCTATGTAGATTTGCAATATACATAGAAAGAAGCAAGATGCGGTGTTAGAGCAAATTTGCATCTGGTTGTAGAGAAGAATAACAATGGTGATAGTACTCCAACAAAAATTGTGATTAGCAAATGGCTTGAGCAGTTGTCTTTGAATATAATTGCAAAGACAATAGCTGGGAAGAGGTATATTAATGCTGTGAATGATGCAAAAGATGAAGCTAAACAATTTAGAAGACTTGTAAAGGAGTTCACTTTTACAGCAGGGGAATTTAAAATGTCTGATCAAATTCCATTTCCATTGTTAAGATGGATTGATTTTAATGGGATTGTACTTTAAGTTTATGAAGTGCATTTCAAAAGAACAGGTGTGTGTACTTAGTAGAAAATAATTTCATAAGTCACAATTTATCATGAACACAATGATGAGTAGAAAGAAGTGAACTCACAATGCACACCACCCAGATTACTTATCTATAACTTTTGCATAGGAGGCATTCCAAGTTTTCAAGATAAAATCATGATTACCACACATATGTAGTAACATGAACTTATCTAGAAGTATTAGGCTATATCCTACAAAGTAACATGAACAAGAAGACTACTAGGGAACAACATGCATAAAATCCCAATAACGTAAAAAGGAAATAGCAAACCTTCATGCTTATTGCAACATAAATCATTGAAATCTTGAATTGATATCTACTGCAATCATATGTAACACATGCAGTCCTACGACAACAAACTCGATTATTTAGAAATAAGAGTTTTCCCGAGGATTTTATGTCTAATATTTGGTCAGTCACATAATATCATTCCACTTAAATCAGATATCAAGTAATACTCTCCACAGGCACCCAGGCATAACAACTAATAATAAGCAAGTCACTCGAAATCCAAGCATCAATTGTTGGTACAATAGTAATCACACAATCTCTTGATAGAGTTATTACCTAACTGTGAGGTGGCACACCTCGTATTGAAGCTATGAGAGCATCCACTGTATTCCTTAGATCTGCAATCTCAGTTTGATATTGATTTTTCAACTCTTTTATTTCCTCTTGAGAAGCTATATTTTTTTCTCTTAACTCTTTCAATTCCTCTTGTGAAGCTATATTTGATTTCTTCAACTCTTCCATTTCAGCTTCCAATTTTTCATGCATAGTTCCAGAATATGTTTTTGAGCCATAGACCATACTCGGTATAGGTCCCAACCCAAAACCTCTAACCCTCCCAGGGCGCTCATTTCCTCACAATTCTCTCATAACCTCAAGTTGTAAATCATAGTCATCCTGCCCCACTTCAAGTTCCAAAGCTCTTTGTTCCTTCATTGTATCACACCTCTCCTAAAAATATGAACTACAAATAATTAAAACATTCATAAGACATAAAATGGGAAATAACGCAACAATCATAAGTCAAATACCAAAAAATCCCCCACATTATCATCAAAATTTCCATTTTTCTTCTTGTGGGTAGCTCGATATAAATCAATTTCATCCATTTTAGTCCCATCCTTGTCTTATAAAAGTGAACATGCAAAGTTATCTAATAATTATGCTAAATTGTAATAGTCCAATACAATATTTTCTATGTACCATGTCATAACGTTTGTTGCCATAACTTAATCTTCCTAATGTATGAAGCCCAATTTGTTGTTTCCTATTTTTTGCTGCATTCTCACATTGTTTCTGTAAATAGGAAAATAAAATTCATCAAGTAAGCAAGTAGCAAAGCAACTAAACTTAAAATAAAAGCTACAAGAAATCTCTGAAATACACCTGATACTTGGAGTATGATCATAAAGCAACCAACCACTGCCATTGTGGGGGATCTACTCTTGCATCCAATTTATCTATCTCCTTTTGCATATTATGTTCCATAAGGTTATCCTTGTCAAAGTACTTATCTCTCAAATGTTGTCTCCACTCTCTCCATTTCTTGTCGATTGATTTTTTTATATAACATCTCATTTTCTCTTCATTAAATTCAAAAAATCGCTGAAAAAATAAAGATAAAATGAGTAATAAGTTAAACTTGAAAATCATTAAGGCCAAAAACGTGGACTAATTTCATAATTTTTTACCTGCAAGTGTTCAATTTGTTGAACTTTGTTGGTTTTAGGCACTTTTCTCCAAGATCTATGATTTATCGGGGATAACACTGCATTTCTTGCAATGACCCCGCATTCACTTTCAAAAACAGCCACGTTAGGCCCAACAGGTTGGCCATATTTGTTGTTAATAATCGATAATCTCTCATTGGGGTTATTAATCTTCCATAACTTTTTCATCATCGTGTGCCCTCATTTTTGACGCTTAGGAAGGGCATCTAAATAGGACTCATAATTTAAAAGATTAATATACCAATGAGTATTATAACATTCACTTTAAACAGTAGCTAAGTAAAATAAAAATTAATTACCATTTGTAGAAGATGGTATGTCTTCCACATTTGTAGGTGGAGTCGTGGATATGGTGTCAGAAGATGGAGGTTGTGTTGTAGCAACATTTGAAGAAGATGGCACACCGGAATTTAGTCTTCTTTTAGCCATCCTATGAAGGAAATCCTCAATTAAGACAAAACACACATCTAACAACTAATTTGGGTTTAGATCATTAGCACCTAAAATAACATCAAAAGCAAGAATGACAGCATATTTTACAAGCAAATTTCTTTTAAGTTTTTGAAAGTAGAAACCTGAAAAGCAGTTTAAGAGCTACTACCAACCTTTTCTATCTGAATGTTTTTCATGTTCTTTTTTTACCTTGGTAGTTTCCAAGATCGCATTTTTGAGTATTCAAATGGTTGCAATGATTTTGTAAATACAAAATGAATCTCTCTTCATTTTGTGCACGACTTTAATATGTATCATTTTGGCATTCCATCAAAAAACCTCTACTTAAAAGAAGAAAATCTTGTCATATATCATTTGTTCACTGGTGAAGCTCAGTATATGTCTGCTAAATTGACTATGGACCATAAAAATAAATACCTTACATCTGCTTGATCATAGTTATTATAATCCCAATAATAAACGATGAGGGAAAAATATCCAAATTTATACAAATAAGGGGGAAAAGATTACACTTAATAATCCCAAGCCTTCTGTCCTTTTCTCTTCCTTTTCTTTTTGGTCAGAGTTATACAGCCTTAGAATATTCACATAGAAGTAAACATAAAAGTTTGGCTCACTTTGTAGCTTTCTTAGAATATTCACATAGAAGTAAACATAGAATATTCACATAGAAAATATTACTCTTTCCTGCAGAGAAGTAAACATAAAAGCTAAAAGCTACTGTGGTTGATTTTTAATAAACATTCACTCAAATCAGGGAAAAGTTTTTCGTATAATGTTTTAAGCTAGATTAGTGTGTCACAATAATCTGACAATTCCAAACCTCATGTCTTATATCAGCAATGCGAGAAACCTTCATAAATGTGAGAAACCTTCATAAACCCAACAACTAATTTATCTCACACAAAGTGGTAGCCAATGTTAAAGTCGCACAAATGTTATCAATTTCTTCTAGTTCTAGATTATATCAACACAATTATCAGTTGCTTTGTAACTACATTGTACAAAATATAGAGATTGCAAGTATAAAATTATTGCACATCAGCAAGGCGATTAAGCCTTTAAATTAATTATTATTACACACGACGACTTTTATTGCACTCCAGCCACACACAAAAGTTGGGAAACATATGATAGACTGCCGCAACACGTAAAGAAGGAGATTCTGGTACAAGTACCTGATTTAATGCAGTACTTTTTCAATATTGTGTGTGTGTATGATTTTTTTTCACTAACAAATGCGAGTGTATGATTTTTTTTCACTAACAAATGCGAGCCTAATCAAACCTGCAACTAGTTCCGAAATAGCAAACTACAACACTAACATCTAGTTCCAAAGCCTAATAAAAAATCACTTGATAATGTGGTTATCTTACATCAACAAAATTTAATTTTGGAGAAAAATAGCAAACTACAACACTGACATCTACATAGAATCGGACAGAGAGAGAGAGGCGTTAGTAGAATCTGTGATGGAATCGGATGATTCGACCAAAAAAAAAAAGAAATAGAGAAGAAGAAGAAGAAGAAGAAGAGAAGAATCAGATGATTACCTTTGAAGGAGAGAGAGGCGCAAGAAGTTGTGTTGGAATCCAAAGCGATTGTATCAACAAATTCTAGGGTTAAAAGAGAGAGAGTGAAAAGATAAATGATGAACAGCTGTGATAAGCGGCAATTGGTGGGCAGTGGCGGTAATTAAGGAAAAAATTGGTGGGAAGTGGCGCCTAAATGTGTGTTTTTGGTCAATAATATAACTTTTTTTTTTCTGGTCCACTATATAATTATATTAACATCGTGTTTAATAAAATTATATATTTAATTTAGATTATTTACTATATATAATTGATGATATATAATAACTTTTTTTCTGGTCCACTATATAATTTTATTAAAATTGTGTTTAATAAAATTATATATTTAGTTTAGATTATTTATTATATATAATTGATTATATAAAATAACTTTTTTTTTGGTCCACTATATAATTTTATTAATGTTATCAAAGACGACAAACAATAGCGATAGAAAACGAAAAGCAAAATAAGAGACTCACAGATTTTACGTGGAAAACCCTTGACGGGAAAAACCACGGGTAGAGGAGGAGCAAATTCACTATATCGAAAAATTGGTACAAAAGGTGAGCAAATAGAGTTGGCTATCAAAAATCTACTTGACAAACCTAAATACATTACTATATATAGGCTCATACAGATAAAATCCTTAGCCCAAAAGGTCCATACCGCCCAAAAGGCTCATTCGGCCCTCGACCTTCGCTACCACCACAGACCCCTAATTTCTCTCCAAAAATAAGTTTTCACCAAATGGGTCGTACCGCGAGCTTTTCGGGTTGGGCCAAATAGAATTCGGGTCACCAACTCTAACAATTAAAATTGTGTTTAATGAAATTATATATTTAGTTTAGATTATTTACTATATATAATTGATGATATATAATAACTTTTTTTCTGGTCCACTATATAATTTTATTAAAATTTTGTTTAATGAAATTATATATTTAGTTTAGATTATTTACTATATATAATTGATGACATATAATAACTTTTTTTCTGGTCCACTATATAATTTTATTAAAATTGTGTTTAATGAAATTATATATTTAGGTTAGATTATTTACTATATATAATTGATGATATATAATAACTTTTTTTTTCTGGTCTACTATATAATTGTATTAAAATTTTGTTTAATGAAATTATATATTTAGTTTAGATTATTTACTATATATAATTGATGATATATAATAACTTTTTTTCTGGTCCACTATATAATTTTATTAAAATTTTGTTTAATGAAATTATATATTTGGTTTAGATTATTTACTATATATAATTGATGATATATAATAACTTTTTTTTCTGGTCCACTATATAATTTTATTAAAATTGTGTTTAATGAAATTATATATTTAGTTTAGATTATTTACTATATATAATTGATGATATATAATAACTTTTTTTCTGGTCCACTATATAATTGTATTAAAATTTTGTTTAATGAAATTATATATTTAGTTTAGATTATTTACTATATATAATTGATGATATATAATAACTTTTTTTCTGGTCCACTATATAATTTTATTAAAATTGTGTTTAATGAAATTATATATTTAGTTTAGATTATTTACTATATATAATTGATGATATATAATAGAATCTCTTTAAATTAATAACGTTAGGACTATCAAATTTTATTAACTTAGTAAGATATTAATTTTTCAATAAACCAATCACTATTAATTTATAGAGATATTTTTACTTTTTTTTACCTTTATAGTAAACATATTATAATTATCATGTCTTTTTTAAAAAAAGTGACTTGTATTTTTTTTGTCTAATTTGAAAAGATAAGTAATGAGAATATAAGATAAATTTTAATTTAGTAGGATTAGAAAAAAACTTTTCTAATCTCGTATCTAAAAAACTTTTCTAATCTTTAAATAATTAAATATAAGATTCAAATTGGACATTGGATTGAGGGCGTTGATATATATTGTCCCTAATAATGATCATTTGGTAGTTAAGTTGCTAATGTTAATGAGAACATGACTTAGATTTATAGCTTAAAAGCAGGTGGCAAGATATGATTTTACATGTGAAATGTGCATGGATTAAATGAAAGATTATTGGATTAATGCAAAGAATAGTTGTATTCCCACTAGTGTAACCCATTGAAGTTTAATGATTACAAGTTTCAGACGGTTGGGAGGCAAATTCGTAGGAATTATTGTTGTGGTGAAGAAGGTCCGGCTTAGTTGGGAATTCCCTTGCTTAGTCCTCCACCCCTCAATGTTCCTATTATATTTATGTTATTCAAAACCCAAGAAATAAAAAATAAATTTAAGAAAAAACATCAAAAGACAGACAATATTAGATGTCACGCCCCGACCCAGCCCCACACTAAAAGGTAAGTTTGGACTCGACAAATGGACAGAGTCTCTTCTATACCGTGGACTAACCGGTTACCTGCATACAGAAGAAATAGCTATATGACATTCATTTCATAACTTTCCAAGTTTCCGACTAGCAAAATAAGACATACAATTTGGTTCTCATAAGCTAATGAACTTCTATGTTATAAAATCGATTATCTTACCACTTTAATCTTATCTACTTTACTTTATTATATTTTAAGTCCACCAACCATCTTCCATTAACTCAACCAAGCATGCAAGATATCTAGACAGTAAAATAAAACATTGAGTTATTACAAACTACCTACTAGCTAATAAGTCATACAACTCTCTAACTTCATAATACAATCCTTCAAACAACATAAATACATACAAGACTACTCAGGGTCTCAAAATAGAACATATATACAACAGTAACACAATCTTCACACAAGCCATCCAAGCAAGCCAACCTTAGTTCCTCTTGAAACATGTTAAAAAGAGAAATGAACAACTACGATTACTCAAAAGACAGAAATTCCTTTCGTGCAATGCAACAGTTAATCTCAAGATATAACAAATGAAGAAAAAAAGAAAACTGCCCAAAAAGTAAAACGAAAAACCAAAAAGAAAAACATGAAAAGCTATAGTGTTTACCAATATACCTTGATGACATGTCTTCTAGTATGTAATTTGTTGACTCAAGCAATCTTTTTATATTTGTTGCACAAAATCACTCAACAAATCTTCAGTAACATCATTTCGTAGCCAATCACTCTCTTCCAACTCTTGATGGGCATGAGGAGCACTCCTAGCAGAGAAAGTAGCATCATCAATATCATTATCATCATTAACAATTGATATAACCTCCTCACCAAGATTAAACACATCTCTAGGAATTGTCTTTATCACAACTTGCCATTCTGGATACAAAAGATCTTGCACATAAAAAGCTTGCCGAACTTGAGACGGGATAACAAATGGCTCATGAGTAATGTGTTCCCCCATATGTGACAATCGTGTGAAATTAACCAATGTAAATCCAAGTTCATCTTTCTTGACTCCTCTGTCTTGTGTTACATCAGCCCAATTACATCAGAAAACCACAACCTTTAACTGTCCAGAATAATCCAATTCAATTACATCTGTAAGTTCACCAAAATACTCAATTTCTCCTTCAATGAGATTTGGATCTCGGGCAGAAGCAATGCTTGGTGTCATTGATGTCAAAACAACTCCATAATTTTGTGTTCTTTTCCCCCTATTCCAATCTTTGGTATGAAACTTTATACCATTGTGAACAAAGCCTTTAAATCTTTTTTTAGTTTTAAAAGGACCCATAGAAAGCTATCTTATTTTATCTGATACATCTCCATGGCCCATGTTCGATACCTATATTATTCAAATTTTTTTAATAAAATAAGATTTTAGTCACAATACCTATTGCAAATAATTTAGAAATATATAATTACATGGATCTTGAACCATGTATGAAATTCCTGTACCACCAACTTTTGCAATACGCTTGAATTAGTACTATATCTTTTTTGGGCGCTACTTTTGAATCTTGTATCTCTTAAATTCTCTGCACAAAATTAACAAATGTTATTACTCATTATCATATGTATAAGGCCGTTATAAATATATAAATGCATTAAAGGTGGTAGAACAAATGACTCACTCAACATATGGTTTTATTTCATCAATATGTAGCAAAACATATCTGTGTGCTTGCACCAATAATAAATCATCCAAATCTTTAATCTCAGGTACTCCAATGGCTTTGCCACCACTAGAAAGCAAATATTTTTCTCTTTCTACAGGATCAATGTCATCATTTCGGCGTGGCCGATTAAACATGGTCTCTATACCATCAAAATATCTTGAACAAAATGTGAGACACTCTTGTGCAATATAACCCTAAGCAATTGAACCTTCTGGATGGGCTTTATTGCCAACATACTTTTTGAATATTTTCAAGCACCTACAAGATATGAAAGATAATTACATAAAGTCAAAAAAAAAATGTTATTGAGTATTTAAATATGAAAAAGTTACCTTTCAATTGGGTACATCCATCTAAATTGAACTAGACTTGCAACCTTTACATCATCAGCAAGGTGAATGACCAAATGAACCATGATAGTGAAAAATGAAGGAGGAAAACATCTCTCCATGTGGCATAACAGTAATGCTGCACGAGACTTCATTTTTTCCATTTCTTCAACATTGACTGTCTTAGAGCATATGGCCTTGAAAATGCTACTCAATTCGATTATAAGTTTTGTTACTTGTTTGGTCATAGATGAGCGCAATGCAACAGGAAGTAGGTCTTGCATCAAGATATGATAATCATGGGTCGTGAGAGAATATAATTTTCTTTCCTTAATATTAATACCCCTTGATATATTTGATGCATATGAATCAGGCACTTTCACATGTTTCAATACCTTCAGAAATACATCTTTTTCGTTCCTAGTCATCGAATAACATGCAGGAGGGAAAAACTCTTTTCCATTAGATAACTTCACAGGTTGAAGTTGTGGCCTTATTTCCATGTCCTCCAAGTCATGTCGTGCTTTTGAATCATCTTTGCTCTTTCCTTTGATGTTTAACAATGTTCCAAGTACATTTTCACAAACATTTTTCTCAACATGCATGACATCAAGATTATGGCGCAATGTATTGAACTCCCAATAAGGTAATTTAAAAAAGATACTTTTCTTTTTCCAAAATGCTAATTCACTAGCATGATTGTCACCCCCTCCATATGTTGCTTATCTAAACAATCATCTTCAATACTTGTAACTCTTGTTCTCTTTCTTTTAGAAGTAGTTGCCTCATTCCTCATATTTATTGTATACTCATCAATGAAATTAACCCCTTCTAACTGCTTTATCACATCTTACCCAAATAATGTCTTAGGTTCCATTCCTCGTTCCTTTGTCCCATCAAAATACTATTTTTGTGCACGAAACCTATGCGAATCACTTAACCAACGACGGTGCCCTAAATAGCAAAATTTGCCCCCATGTTTTAACCACCTTGATTGCGTCTTATCTGCACAACATGGACATGCATATTTTCCTTTAGTGCTCCAACCTGATAAACAAGCATATGCAGGAAAGTCATTTATAGTCCACATCAATGCAGCCCGCATCAAAAAATTTTGTTTACTTGTTGCATCATATGTTTCTATCCCTTCCCACAATTGTTGTAACTCTTCAATAAGTGGTTGAAGGAAAATATCTATTTTATTTTCGGGAGACTATTTTCCTGGGATGATCATTGACAAAATAAATGAAGATTGTTTCATGCATATCCACGGGGGTAAATTGTATGGAATCAATATTACAGGCCATATGCTATATGCATTACTCATCAATCCAAAAGGATTAAAACCATCACTGGCTAATCCAAGTCTCACATTTTGAGAATCAGAAGCAAAACTGGGATATCGATAATCAAAATCATTCCACGCTAACGAATCTGCGGGATGCCTTAAAAATCCATCCTTTGTGCGACCCTCGTCATGCTACCTCATTGAAAAAGATGTTTTCGAAGACATGTACAACCTTTGAAGCCTTGGTACCAAAGGAAAATATCTCATAATTTTAGCAGCTGTCTTTTTTTTCATACATCTTCCACTATCCTCATTGTCTTCTTGCCATCGAGATGCATTACAAATGTGACAAGATTGTTGCGATGCTCTAACACCTCTATACAACATACAATTATTCGGGCATACATGAATCTTTTCATACTTTAGGCCTAATGCATTTGTCATCTTCTTCGCTTCATAACAAGATTTAGGCATTCTCGATTGTGGAAAATAGTTTTTCAAGAATTCAAGAAGTCTATCAACTGACTTCTTAGTCCATTTGTTATCGCATTTTAAGTGCATTAACTCGACTGTGAATGACAATATTTTTGATTTGGAACCAGGATAGAGTTCTTGGTTGCATTCCTCAAGAAACTTATAAAATTTTGAAGCTTCTTCATTAGGTACATTTTTAGATTGAATGTGTTGCTCAACCTCAATATCGATATCAATATCAACATCATCCTCATCCTCATCTTCATTTATTTCTTCACCCTCTAAACTTTCATTTACAAAATCTGATCTATCATGAATTCCGAAAGCATCCCTCACTAAATCATTCATATTATTATGATTTTCAAGAGAATTGTTGATTGATGGTTCCATATCAACAAGAGGTGGTGCATCTCTATTTCTAACAATTTTTCCATGATAAATCCATTTCGTATACCCACTGATCATTCCATGACATACTAAATGTTCTTTCACTATGTGCCGAGATTGGAATAAACAATTGACGCACCGAATACAAGGGCACAAGATCTTTGTCCTTGAATTATGAGTAAATGCAAAATCAAGAAAGTTATCTACTCCATTAATATATTCAATGCTATATCTTGGCTTCGTAATCCAACTTTTATCCATCGATAGATTGTGCTATTATAAGATGAAACAAAAAAATAAATAAATGTCAATAAATTCCCTTTTCTTTTCTTTTTCAATAATTGGATAAAACAACTAATTATTTGAGAAAACAAAGTGACAATAACATTCATAGATATTGACATGTAATTTAAATGTACGAAGGACTATTACCAAATTAAAATTCATAAATATGTGTAATAAATATACATAATGATGATAACAATCATATATTATCTAGTTCTTATGAGGGCATATACATATGTGCATATGTTTATATATACATACATATGTATATATATATTATGCTTATACACACACAAAAAATAAGAATCAAATAGATAAATACAAATATACATGCTTATATATATGTACATACAAGTAAAAAAGATTTGAACTGAACCTGGAAGAAGCAGAGGATGGAGATGATTGGTGGGGATGGTGTTTTCTGCGAGTTGTTGCAATCTGGGTGGGGTATATATATAACACCTATGCCGGCGTTTCAAAAAAACGGCCGCTGTATATCAATAAAACTCGGCGCTTTTACAAAAGTGCCGGTTTTGAGAGAACTATAACGGCACTTACAGAAAAACGTCGCTTTTTCTGATTCCATATTGCGGATCTATAGGGAAATACCGCTATTGGTCTTATGGTATGCCGGCGCCTTTGTCTCAAGCGCCGTCATCATCCCAGCCATAGTGGCAGGAATTTTTCCCGCTATATACCACTTATAAATTGACGGTGATTTGTATAAAGCGCCGTTGTTTAAGAAGTATCAATGGCGCTTAGAAAAAGCGCCATAAAAGACCTTATCTTTTAATATTTTTAGCGGCACTTGTTGAAGCGCCGCCTAAATTGTGTCGCCTATGCTCAGCTTTTTTGTAGTGTTGTGTGCCATCCATGGTCCGAGTGACCATGTGATGCACGCGGCTAGCAGCTTGTTGAGCAGTAGGTAACACCACTGAGATACCTGGCGAAGTGGGAACATTGGACGGCCCTGCAGGACAATGAGATTCAAGCAGTATAGACTGTGAGGAAGAAGTAATAAGGTAGTAATCAGCATCTAACTCATGAGAGGGTAATGGCAACATAGCAAGTGGCATAGGTGTTGTTGCAGATCTATATGGCACGTGAGGACTTGAAGAAGTGGGCTCAATAGCACGATCAATAGGCAATGAAGAAGAAGTATGTGATTCATTAAGCAATTGAGAAAGAAACGGCCTGAGCTTGAACAATTGCGACGGGGATGAACATGATGAGTGTAATAATTGAGCAGGAAATTCTGACTCATCAAATACCATATGCCGAGAAATAAAAATGCGTTTAGTAGTTGGATCAAAGCATTTGTACCCCTTGTGTGATGGATTATAGCCGATAAAAATACATCGACAAGTTTTGAAATCCAACTTGCGAGTCCCAGTGGAGTAAGACATGGATAACACAAAGCACCAAAGATGCGAAGCAAAGAGTAATCTAGCTGATGACCATTCAAAATTTTATACGGTGATTTATGCCTTAGAAGAGGAGTAGGCAGCCGGTTAATGAGATATACTGCAGTACTAAAAGCATGATTCCAAAATTGTTTGGATAAACTACTAAGAGCAAGTAGTGTAAGGCCCGTTTCAACTATATGATGGTGTTTCCGCTCAGTAACACCATTTTGCTCCGGTGTACCTGGGCATGACAATCTATGAACAATACCATGAGCACGAAAAAGAGATTGAACACTGTGATTAATAAACTCGCCACCACCATCACTTTGAACAATTTTAATCTTTGTATTGCATAAGTTTTCAACCATGGCAATGAAAACTGGAAAAATAGAGATTACATCAGATTTCCTTGTCAAAGGGTAGTACCAAGAAAACCGACTAAAATCATCTACTAAAACTAGGTAATAGCGAAAACTTTCCAGAGACACTTCTGGGGCAGGACCCCATACATCGCAATGAATAACATCAAGCAGCTTAGAGGACTGAGTACTAGACAAATCAAAAAGAAGTCATTTACTCTTTCCAAATTGGTAGCTAGCACACGGCTTATGAAGAGCAGCAGAAGAGTCCAAATGAAGAAGTTTATGCAGCCTAAGTAAAGTATGGGCTGAAGGCTGACAAATACGTGCATGCCAGACATCCATAGAAGCCTTATGAGTAGCAAGAACTATTTTATGAATCTGCTTGTAAGAATAAAGTCCGCCATTAAGGTGCCCTTGGTGAAGCAGCCGACCCATCTTCAAGTCCTTTATGCAATAACCAGAGGGAGTGAAAATGAAACAACAATTATAGTCCTTGGTAAATTGCGATACAGATAAAATAAGTTTCGTAAGTTGAGGAACAAACAAGACATCACAATTAAGTTGAGAACCAGATGATAAAGCAAGAGAAATGTGACCAGTGTGAGTAATGCGTAAACCCATGCCATTACCAACCAGAACACGGTCAAAACCGAGATAAGGTAGCTTATCAAAAACCTAATTTTCATATGGTGTCATATGGTGGGTAGCACCAGTGTCAAGGTACCATTGCGAGTCTGATGGATTTATAACATAAAGCGCACTGAAAGCTTTAGTATTTGCCGCAACAGCCTCGTCGGGAGCCTAGCAATTATTCGCCTTATGGTACAGATAATCGCAACGATAATAGACCACTTGGGAAGAGCTAGAAGAAGATGACAGCTGTTTTGAGGAGGACTGTCCTCGACCTCTGCCAGAACCACGACCATCACGCTGTCCTCTACCTGAGTGACCAGATGATGTTGGTAGAGATGTAGGTGGTGAAGATTGCGTGAGAGGTGGTGCTGATTTGGGTGTGCCATGAGAAAAAGAAGATGTCACAGAGACGGCGGCTGACTTCTCAACCAAAGACGCAGAAGTCGTAATACGAAGCTCAAAATCAAACAACAGGCCATATACTTCGGCGAAACTAGGACAAATAGAGCGCGAATTGATCGCGGCAACAATAGGGTTGAATTCTGATCCGAGTTCGCGAAGTGTCCATAAGACGAGATCGTCATCATCGACGGCCTTTCTAGCACTAGCAAAAGCCAAAGATAACAATTTCGCTCGCTGAATATACTGATGTATAGGTTGAACACCCTTGACAAGAGATTGCAACTCCGTCTTCATCTGTTGGATTCTAGCTCATGACTGAGAGCCGTAAAGTATTTCCTAGGTCTGCCAAACATCACGAGAAGTCTACTTATCTACAACCTGTGACAAAACCGAATTTGAAATAGAGACTAAGGGCCAGCCAAGCACCATTTGATCAAGTTTATTCCATTGTGCAACCTTATCTGTAGGCGATTCAAGTTTAGCAATTGTGCCGTCAATGAAACCAAGAAGGCCATGGCAGCGTAAAACGGGATAGACTTGGGTTTTCCAAAGAAGGAAATTGTCAGACCCAAGACGAAGAGAAAGTTCCTGCAGAATATGCTTGACAACTGGAAGAGGGTCTGCAGAGGGAGTAAAGGTAGAAGTTGTAGTAGACGAGGAATCCATAGACAATTAGGAAGTGAGTGGGCAGTAAAAAAAAAAAAAAATTAACCTAAGCTCGTGATACCATGTGAGGGAATTTTTGCCTGTATAAGATCAGGCGCCTTGTATTGCCTTTTATACACATTACAACCAGAGTCATGTACAAGTGTTTTATACCAGGTAGAAGTCTGGATATCAACTACAACAAACAGATATACGAACTAACTGAAAAATAAAGAAAGATAAATGATGTGAAGATATTTGTACTTTTCAAGATATACTATTGTTTGTCATCACTTACCATCCATTACCATTTTGTGAGCAAATGATATAAATAACACCATGACACATGAGTTCATGTAGGAGTTTCTAAGTTTAATATTTCTTTTGAATATACTTTATATAGTGTTCTTGGAATAAATGAATGACTTATTTATTTAGTAGGAAAAAATAATAAGCCGAATGAGTTATAAGTAATTTTTTTTTTGAAATGTAGGTTGCAAAAGAAAACTTAACTGTGTGAATTTTATAATTGTCAAACACTTACTTATTTAGCACACAAAAAAAAAGCCACATTAGTTCAAGAGTAAAATGCATATTACCTCCTTGTGGTTTACCTTAAGTGTATATTACCTCCCTGTAGTTCAAAAACCACCATATTACCTCCCTGTGGTCTGCAAAAAGGGTGCGCACTCTCTCCCGCAACTAACTACCGTTAAAAAGTTAACGGCAAAGATTAAATGACAATGATGCCCTTATTATTATAATTTTTTTTTGTCAAAGCACTTAGTTGTTTAACGTTTTTTTTTTGTTTTGTCAAGAGCTGTTTTAACGTTTGACAGCCTAATATGGTCAATTCTAAACTCACACGTTGAGTTTACACTATCTTTTATCTTTCTCAACCGAAAAAAATGGACTGATGCTAGGTATGTATTACCTAAATTAGATTAGTCATATGTGTTATGTAGGGTTTTCATATGTGGTCTCAGATTAAATTGGATATCATTTGTTTGCTACTACTTTTATATTTGGTGTTGCTTTCAACACTTTATGTTTTCTATTTGTTGGATGATGACAATGACAAAAATAATATGTATGGGGTACTAAGCCATTAAAGTGCAAAGCATGAAGGGCTGAAAATTTATAAAAAATTAGGGTTTTCAAATATAATATGTGTGGGGTATTATGTCGTTCAATTGCAAGCATGTGGGGCTAAAAATTAGAGTTTTGTCCATTAAAAAATAGGGCTTTATATCATATCACATCGAATTATGTGAATCATTATAAAATTGGTGCATTGTGATGTTGCCCGTTGATTAGTTTAGATTCTTACAGAATGTAGATTTAAAAATAGGGTTTAGTCCATTAAATAATTAGGCCTAGGATTAGGGCTTTTTATCATATCATTTCGATCTCTGAGATTCAATATATAAAATTGGTACATTTGTTTTCAATACCTGCGAATGGAGACAAATATTGGTATATTTGTCATGTTAGGCTTTGTGTAGTTATATTTTAGGGTTCAAATTAATTAGGCTTTCTTGATTATACTCTAATATAAATTTATAATTTTCATTTAATTTTTTTGTATTCCAGAATGGATGATGATAATTTTGGCATAGTGGAGAAGGATGACCCTATATTAGCAGTAGATAGTGAATGAAACCATATATTGTCTAAAGAAATTGTACCCTATGTAGATAAAAACACGTTTGGAAATATTTTTGAGGCAGAAAATGAACAATTTCTTTTAGACATTGTAAGATGCTCAAATCAGTATGATGCAGCAGAAGCTTCTGAAATAGGTGCAAAAATTGTAAAAAATGTGACTAAAGATAATGTCATAGGAGTAGATTGCGCAGGTGATGTTAGGAATGATGGCTTTGGTACTTCTGGTCATGTTAAGAGTGATGGCTTTGGTGTTTCTGGTGATATTAGGAGTGATGGCTTTGGTACTTTAGTTCAGGTTGAGAGTGAAGGTGTTGGTGGCTTACAACATGTTGAGATTGATTGTGCTAAGGGTTCAGGGCAAATTGACACTAATGTGCATGATTTAGAGACATCTGACTCTGACTTTGTTCCAGACGATAGGCCTTTATCAGACTCATACTCCAGCAATCCTAGTTGGTTATTTGATGATTTTGAAGGCTCAAGTGATGATAATATCTTTGATGAATCAAGTGAGTGTCAATCAGGCAGAGCAAAATACAAAGCTTTTAAGAAGAAACTTAAGCAGAAATCTGAAAAAGATTAAAAAGTACAGACTGACAGAGCAACAAAAACATCAGCTACTAAGGATTGGTATAGTGATGTGTCTAATGATGAACTAGGAAGTGTAAAGGGTTCTGATGATGATGTTTAGCGACATGTTCAACTACAAAGTTTTCCTGTGTTTAATGAGAAGATGGAAATGAAATATTTTGAATGGAGGTTGGGATATTGTTTAAGAATATAGCGGAGTATAGAGTAGTATTAATAGATTGGGTTGTAAGAAAGGGTTTTGACCTGAGCTACAAAAAAAATGAGAAGAAAAGGGTAACTGCTGAATGCAAGAATGGTTGCACTTTCAAAATACATGTTAGCAAGTTGAAAGGTGTTGACACATTCATGGTAAAAACACTTAAAGGTGAGCATTCATGTGGGTGGAGATTTGATAACCAGCTTGCAAACTACAAGTATTTGGGAAAGAGAATGAAGGCTTATGTGAGAGACCACCCAAATAAAACCACAACCAAGTTGCAATCAAAAATATATAGCAAGGTTAAAGTAACTGTGAACAAATACAAGGCAATGAGGGCTAAACAAACTGCATTAAAGAGAATTCAAGGAGATTGGGATGAACAATACAGTAAACTGAGAGATTATTGCGAAACAATCAGGGTTTATAATCCTGGAAGTATACTACTTATAGGGGTGAATAGGAGTCTTCCTGACCCTATATTTGAAAGGATGTTATTTTCTCTTGGTGCGATGATAAATGGTTTCTTAGTAGGATGCAGGCCTATAATTGGATTGGATGGATGTTTTTTGAAAACTGCCTATGGGGGACAACTACTTGCAACAATAGGAAGAGATGAGAACAACAATATGTACCCAATTGGATTAGCTGTAGTCCCAATCAAGAGGAGGGAAACATGGTCATGGTTTTGAAAGAGTTGTACAATGTGATTGGTGACCCAATTGAACATGGATAGACCTACATATTTGAGAGACAGAAAGGATTGTGTGAGGTGTTCAAAGATGAGAATCCAAGGGTACATCATAGATTTTGCTTAAGGCACATGTATGAAAATTTCAAGGCTAAGTTTCCAGGGTTATTATTGAAAGACCTCTTTTGGAAAGCTGCTTCAACAGCAAATGTGAATAAGTTTGAAAGAATTATGAAGAGTATTCAAGTAATAGATCCGAAGGTTGGTATAAAGAAGTGTGCATATGAATGGCTCGAAAGAATCCCTGCTGAAACTTGGGGCCAGATCATATTTCCCGCCTAGTCCTAAGTGTGACATATTGGTCAATAATCTCTATGAATCTTTCAATAATTACATTTTAGATGCCAGAGATAAACCAATAATCGCCATGTTTGAGATGATTAGAGCAAGACTGATAAACAGACTTCAAGTAAAAAGAATAGCAATGGAAAAGTATAATGGCATCATTTGCCCTAATATACTTAAGAAATGGAAAGTTTTAATTGATGTTGCTAAAGGTTTGCATGCAAATTGGGCAGGACAGGAGGAGTATGAAGTAGCTCAGAATTGGTATAAACATAGTGCGAACCTAGCCACCATGACATGTACTTGTAGGATGTTTCAATTGACAGGGTATGTCACGCCTTGACCCAACCCCACGCTAAAAGGTAAGTTCGGACCCGACAAACGGACAGAGTCTCCTTTATACCGTGGACTAACCGGTTACTTACACACAGAATAAATAACCACAATAACAATATACAACATTCATTTCGTAACTTTTCAAGACTATAAGGCTATCCGAGCCTTCTACTATAACAAAATATAACATACAAGCATGCATTTTCCACTAGCTATTGAAGTACTATGTTATGAATCCGATTATCATACTACTCTAATCTTATCTACTTAACCTTCTTATGTTTTAAGTCCTTCAACCAACTTCCATTAGACCATACAAGCATGCAAACTACTAGGCAAATAAAGTAAATCATTAAGTTATTACATGGCTTCTACGACTACCAAATCATACAAGACTTTAACTTTAGATTACAATCCTCCAAAGCAACACAAATACATACAAGACCCTAAGGTCTCAAAATAGAACATATACACAGCAACATCACATTCTTGCACATCCAACACATAAGCACTCCAACCTCTGCAAGTAACAAGTCAAGACAATTGCTCAATCTGAACCTCCTCTACAACTAACAGCTGGGGATCAACCTCAGCTCCTCCTGAAACATGTTAAAAAGAGGAATGAGTAAACACAGTTGCTCAGCGAGGGATGAGATACAGTTAACCAAGGCATTTTTGAAAATCATTTCGTGTAATGCAACAGTTAAACACAAGAATAGTAACTATACAATAAATAATCAATTTAAAATTTAAATAACACACATTTAAAAAGGATACGATCTCAATAACCCCAAACACTCTAAAGTTTTGATCTCGATCATGAACCTCGATCCACGAACTACGAACTCAATCAATGTGTCGGCATAAACCTAAATATTCCAGTGGGTGTACTCTGGATATACCCTAAAATCCTACGCCCCAACACTTCCTAAAAAATCTCTGGACCAGGTGAGCGAGGGATTAGAGCATGGAGATTGAATATCCACTAGCAAGCTCGCTGCCGCCTAGCGAATACCCAATATATCCGCCCCAACGATATGGTTGCGCAACCACGATGCAATGCACTCAAGATAGCAATCATAAAATAATCCGATGACCACACAATCGAGGGACAATAAAGTAGGTTGCCTTCGCATGTAAGTTACAATATATAAACAATTTAGCAATTTAACAAGATATAAGCATAATCTACACAAGTAACCATGCAAGCCAAATCATGAAATTTCACTAAAAGAATATACATTCTATGCAAATACATTAAAACTCTTAGCTAAACAATTGAAATTCATTTATTAGCCATTAATCCCCTTTTCTATAACTTAGCCCCTTTTGTCAAATTCAAGCTCATACTAAACGAATGTCTTCCAAACCACAATCTATCAATTCTATCTTTCAAAGGACACTTTATGACCCACAATCTATCAATTCTATCTTTCAAAGGACACTTTATGATCCACAATCTATCAATTATATATTTCAAAGGACACTTTATGACCCCCTTATAAGCTATGAAAATCCACTTTTAACCACTTCTACCACAAAAGTCCCAAAAGTCACGTGATCCATTTGAACTACAACTACTCAAACCACCCCTCAAATCAATACCATAATTATATTTTAGGTACTACCTAACATGATAAATACTAACCATGGCCTTCAATCATACTTGAACAACCAAACCCCAAATGACCCCTTTTGTAACCAAGGCAATTTAGCAAGCTCATTCAAGTTTTATTCATTCTAAGCACTAACCTAGGTTCACTAGCACCTATGACACCATTAGATAGCATATATTTAAGCTCGTAAGAAAAAATTAACCAAAAACCCTAGAAATCACTATTTATCATCTTCTCAAATTAACCCTAAGCAATAATTCAATAACTAAGCTACTCAACAACTCAAAACAAGTCTCCATATCAAGTAAACACTATATTATACCATATTCAAGCATTATATAAGCATATAATAACAAATCTAAGAATTTCAAAACTTGACATAAACATTGAATATGCAATTTTATGCAAAATCCCTCACCAAATAGGCCAATAGATAATAGGAGAATGCCTAGGAGAGCTTGAATCCACCTCTAGTTGGCTTGAATGAGCACAAAATAAAAGATGCAAGATGAAATTGTCCTTCTTTTCTTTTTCTTTTGCCGTCGGGCAGGGGGGATATTTTGGGGATTTTTGCTTTTGTTTGATATGTAATGCATTGTATATGTATGTATATTAGTTATATAATTTGTGTAGATAGTTAATTGGGCTCATTTAATAGCAAGACTAGGTTATTTTTAGGCCCAAAGTCCAATTAAAACTAGTTAGCCCACTAAATGCATTATTTTTACTATTCACACAGTTCGAAAAATATTTTCTTAATGCACTCTTCCGACATGCAATGCACAAAGTAACGATGAACGTATGCCACATATAAGTCAATGAACATAGGAAAAATGTAAAATCACGGAAATAAAATAGTAAAAATTTAACCCCGGGTTCGGGTGTCATAAGGTATCCTTATTGTCATGCAATGGCATGCATAAACACTTACGGGAAGAAAGCGGAAGATTTTGTTCATCCATGTTACACTAAAGATGTGTATAAGTGTATACCAATACATGGTGCATCTTGTCCCTAGTCCAAATGATTATGTGAAAACTGGTTCAGAGTCTTTGAAACCACCCATTGTTCATAAAAGGATAGGCATACCAAGAAAGATGAGGAGAAAAAGTGCAGATGAGAGGAATAAAAGTTCATCTAAAAAGGACAAAAGTGCATATCAGAGGAGAAAAAGTTCATATGAGAGGAATGAAAGTGCAGATGGCCATGAAACCAATACTATAATCTTGACAAGGAAATGATTTACCGTAACTTGCTGCAAATGTTTGAAGCAAGGGCATAACAAGTCTTCCTGCCGCAATCCATTCCATCCAAACTCACCACTTTTAAAGGTGTTATGTTATTCATCTATTTATGTTGTAATCTTATATGTAATACTAAATCTGACTTTTGTGTTTGAGTGCAGAATATGGAAAGACAAAGTGATGCAAATATGGGCCAGTTTGAGGTTGATCCAAATAATGTAAGTTTTTACATGTTGTTTTATTTCTTTAATGGAATGAATAATATAACTTTGTATTTTATAATAGGTTCCGAACTCTCAACAATCTGCCACAACCATTGTTGACACACAACTACCTCCAAGACCTACAAGAGGTAGTGGCAGAGGTATTGGTGGAAGATGTGGTAGTAGAGGTGTTGTTGCTAGTATAAATGGGAGAGGTAATGGTGAAAATGGCAGAGATGCTGGTATAAATAGGAGGGGTATTAGTTTTGATTGTAGGGGTATTGGTGGTAGAATTGGTCACAGAGATGGTATAAATAGGAGAGATGTTGTTGCAACTGGTAGTGGTCCAAATGCATCAGCTGATGGTAATGAATCTGCTACTGGCAGGTTGTATAATAACTTCAGGCATAATACTTTTATTGGTGGACAATTTGGTACTCAAAATGCTGGAGGAAGTACAGTTCTTGTTGTTGGTACAACTACACGATCAAAGGCGGCAACTGTTAATGAAGTTCTAGAGAATATAAGAAAGATGAAAAGAACTTGGAAACCATGACCGCAATTATGATGTTTTTGGTGTCCAACTGTTTATGATGATGTTAATCTTTGGAACACATTCTAAGTTAGTTTATGGCTTTATATTGTTGATTTTTTTAGTACATTAGTTTGTTTATGTATGATTGTAATAACTTCTAATATTTTTGGTACATTAGTTGATTTTTTTTTGAGAAAATAACTATTTTTTATGTAGATGCATGTGATTGTAGTTCATTAGCAGTAGCAATTACTACAATGTGAAACATGCCTTGTTTTTGTTATGTCTTCTTCCAGGTCCTCAGATGCAAAGTTGCCCCTGTTAATGTACTCTGCAATTATCTCTTTAATGTACTTGCATTTGGCTTATTTGCTATCCATGAGCAGGTCATCACAATTCTATATGCCATATATATAGAGTAATTATATAGCATAAACCAATGCATTATCAGTCCTTTACAGTCCTATGCTATATCAGCCCTCTATAGTCCTATGCATTATCTATTCACTGTTGGTACTCTTAAAATGCCCCTTGCAGGTTGCAAAAGCTATTGAAAGACTAAATAGTTCTACAATCAAAGAAGTTGTCTGCAAAGAGAATAGCTTATGATGTTAAATTTCTTGTTAGATTATGTAGTATAAAATATAGACATTCAAAGAGTGCATGTTGGAAATGAGTAAATAATCCACCACATACATTCAAGAAAACAAACAGGGATCAACCACAGTCTCAATATTGCTGAATCACCAACTTCTAGATAACCTTTGGCTGCTATCACATAAGTATTTCAATCCATGCCGATCTCGAGACTCAATTCTATCTGCATTAGCAGCTTCTCAATTCCCTCTATATCATGCAATTCCACACCAAAGACTCATGGAAAACATAGAAGTTATCCAATAAACTAAGCTTAACCTTAAGTGACACTAAACTTGCATACAAAGTGTTTTACTATTTCTAAACACAAAATCCAATTACTGCAGGTAAAGAATGGTAAAGTAAACCATATCATCCATTCAGTTTAAGCCACAAATACTATTGCATTTACAACCATGATATGAGTACAAAAGATATCTATAGATGTATACTTGCAAAATAAAAAATGCAACCAACACAATACATAAGTTGTTCCGAATCCATAACAAACAAACAAATAATTACAAATAAAGAGTTAATTTACTCCGAATCCAAAAGATTACAACAATTGAATCTCACTTCTACATCACCAACACAATAAGAACAATAAGTAACAAACAAGAATCAACTAGTAGTTTATCATCCCATTTATTCTCCTTCATCTTCACAAGGTATATCACTTCCTCTTGACAATTTTCAACATTCTCTTCTATTCCACTACCACATGGTGGAATAAGGGACATTACAGTGCTCTCCCAAGATGCGCTATATGGGTGATACCATTAGAAAAATTCTCTTGACTAATCTATAATCAACGCAATAAAAATAAAAATGAAACAACTGAAAAATAAGTGAGCTCCTATCAAAATACCAACAACGGTTACAAGATCTGCCTTAAATAAAAACGATGACGAAAAAAATCAAAATACCAACAAGGGTTTCAAATTTCATCTAAAATGAGATTAACATGCTCGAGCTAAAAAAGATTATGCGAGGACAATAACTTGTTAGAGCTAAGAAAGAGGACAATAACTTGCTAGAGCTAAAAGAGATTAAATTTTGATATAAAAACATTGAAGTGCTCATTAAGAACATGTGTAAAATCTCACGTTTTTCAACCTCATGGAGTAGTAATAAAGTTGCAATCTTGTTGCAAAAAATCCTGTTTATGTGTTAAAGAAACAATAGGAAGAAATGATTTGATAAAAACATTCTTACAATTTGTATTACAAACATTCTTACAATCAAAGCAATAAATAGACCAAACAAGATTACATAAGTTAAACATCATACTGCCTTAGAATTACATTAGTCAAGATTGAATCAGAGGCACACTGCTCAAGAAATCCCACTGCTCAAGAAATCTACAGCTAGAAATCTTTAGTTGTTATCTTCTTTTCTTCAGATATTTCAATACTTCCCCTCAAGTTGGGGCGAAGATATTGATGAGTTCGAGCTTGCCACGAGCTGATTGGAGAAGTGACGATCCAAGGGACTTGGTAAACATGTCAGCAGTCTGCTCAGATGATGTAACAAAACAAGGTGTGATAACTCCTAAGCAAACTTTCTCCCGAATAAAATAGATATCAACCTCAATGTGTTTTGTCATCTCATGAAGAACTGAGTCATAGGACAACATAATAGCAGATTTATTGTCACATAATAAGATGGATGAGTCGGTTATTGGAAACCCTAACTCAGATAAGAGAGAGCGTAACCAAAGTAGTTCATATGTTCCTTAGGCCATAGCACGGTATTCAGCTTCTGCAGAAGATCGTAAGACAACTGCTTGCTTCTTACTTTTCCATAAGATAAGGTAATTGCCACGGAAGGTGCACATCCCTGAGGTAGAACGCCTATCGCTCTTTGACCCTACATAATCTGCATCAGTGTAACATGATAATCCTTTTTGTACACCCGTTGTATAAAAGATTTCAAGTCCAGGAGAAGATTTAAGATACCGAAGGATATGATAGATAGTATCTAGATGAGAGGTACGAGGTGCATACATGAATTGGCTTACAATACTCATTGCATATGTAAGGTCTAGCCTTGTGTTAGTCAAATAGATAAGTCGTCCCACAAGTCTCTGATATACTGATGGCTCAACTAACAATTCCCCTAATTCCCCTGTTAACTTAAGATTGGGGTCCATAGGTGTCGCGACAGGTCGACAACCTAGCATGCCTGTATCTTGGAGAAGATCCAATGCATATTTTCTCTGGGATAAAGATATACCTTGGCAATTTCGAGCCACTTCAATACCCAAAAAATATCGAAGCTTGCCCAAATCCTTAATGTCAAACATTATCCCAAGGTCACGTTTTACCTGAACAATTCCATAAGTGTCATCTCCAGTAATGATAATATCATCTACGTAAACTGATATAACAATGCACTGACCTTGAGGATGGCGTCGAACAAAGCATGTATGATCAGAGTTGCACCTAATAAACACCATAGTAAGAACTACCTCATTGAAACGGTTGAACCAAGCACGAGGGGATTATTTAAGCCCATAAAGGAATTTATGAATGTGACACACTTTCCCTGAATACTCCCCTTGAGCCCAAAACCTGGTGGAGGATCCATGTAGATAGTCTCAGAGAGATTGCCATTAAGAAATGCATTTTTGACATCCAACTGGTGGAGAGACCAAGAATATGAGGCAACCAAAGAGATGATAAGTCTGACTATAGTTAACTTGGCAACAGGAGAAAATGTTGCACCAAAGTCCTTGCAGGGTACCTGAGTAAACCCTTTAGCGATAAGACGGGCCTTATATCGATCAATGGTGCCATCTGCAAGATATATAACACTAAATACCCACTTGCATCCAACGGTCTTTTCACCAACCGGGAGATCAACCAGCTCCCACGTCTGATATTGTTTGAGGGCATCCATTTCTACTTTCATAGCAGCCACCCATAAAGGATTTTGTAGGGCCTCCGGAACTGAGCGAGGGATAGAGACTGAATCAACCTGACCACCAAAAGATTTATACTGATCGGAGAGACTCTAAAATGACATGAACTGGGCAATAGGATGATGAATACTACTTGAAAGTAAGTAACGGGCAGGGGGCGTCGGTCACAAGTGGGGTAACGAGAAAGGGCAAATTCAGATAACAAGGGAGAAGGATTGTTACCTGAATTCGGAGAAGAAGCTGGCAGTGGAGCGGGAGCACGAGGATGCCGAGAGTAATCCTGTAGGGGAGCCGAAGAAAAGACAATAGGGATACCATCATTGGGGCTCGGCAAGGGAACAGGAGACGGTGAAGATGTATCAAGAAGAAGAACAGGGCGCGGAAGACATGGGGGTTCCTCTGCAGATGACACTTCTGGAGAATGCTCTAAAGGCAGGGACAGAGGAGACAAAAAAGGTACAGTCTCAAGGAATGTGACATCCATCGAGTAGTGGAAGAGACGAGTCACCGGATCATAGCACCGATATCCTATAGACAGGGAAGAGTACCCAAGAAAGATACAACGGATAGCTTTATCATCTAACTTAGTACGAGTAGGGCTGTGATTTTGAACAAAGCATGTACAACCAAAGACTCGTAGGAGAATAGGAAAGATGACAGTATTTGGCTTAAGAATGTGCAGAGGTGGTTGACTTTGGAGGACACGACTAGGGGTGTGATTGATAATGTATGTAGCAGTGAGGACAACGAGGTGCCAGAAATATCGAGGTACATTCATACCAGATAAAAGACAACGAATTGTAGACATAATGTGGCGATTCTTTCGTTCTGCCACACCATTCTGTTCAAGTGTGTAAAGACAAGTAAGCTACTGAAGAATGCCTTTTTTATTAAGCTCAGCTCGAAAATCATTAGTTATATATTCTCTACCATTATTAGAGTGAATACTGCGGACAACAGTGTTGAATTGAGTTTTGACCATTTGAAGGAAGTGAGTGAAATGAATAAAGACATCAGATTTTTTCTTCATCAGGTAGACCCAAGTACAACGACTATAATCATCTATATATGTAACATAGTAACGATGGTGAGAAAGGGCCGTGATAGGAGAGGGACCTCAAATATCAGAGTGAACAAGGTCAAAGGCACAGGGAGCTCAATGCATGCGAGAAATATATGTAGTGCGGGTATGTTTTGACAATTCACAAGTCACACAATTGAACTTAAAATCCTTGCATGCTTTATTAAAAGATGGAAATAATCAACATAAATGTTGAAAGTTTGTATGTCCTAAACGGGCATGCCACAAATCTAAGTTTTGAAGAGAGCGAATAGGAGTATAAAAAATTGGAGATACAGAAGCTTGTAGACTGGACAAGTGTACAATAGAGGTTACAGGTTCGACGAAGTAGTAAAGTCCATCGTGCTCATACCCCATGCCAAAAATCCTCTTCGAAGTCAGGTCCTGCAAGAAACAACTGTTAGGTAAGAAGACAACTGCACAGTGAAGACTCTTGGCAAGATGATTAACAGACAATAGATTATAAGCAAAGTTGGGGACATAGTAAACAGAGCGAAGATTGATATCTGAGGATAAACAGGCATCTCCTTGACAACGGATAGGAATAGACATTCCATCAGCAATTTGAACGGATTGATTGACGGAACTAATAGGAGAGGAAAAAATGGAAAGCTCACCAGTCATATGATTATTAGCCCCGGAATCCAGAATCCAAGACGGTTGGCCTGACTTACCATGAAGGGCGGTAGGAGTACCTGTAGCAAAGGCAGCCATGGGGCTAGATGATGAAGTGAGGCCCAAGTGTAGTTGAAGTTGAGCAATCTGAGCTTGAAGTTGACTATAATTTGGTTGGGTAGAAATTAGTTCTGTTGAGGCTGAAGGAGATGCCAATTCAGCCATAGCTCCAATGCAATGACCTCTTTTCTTTTGTCCACCACCACAGTTTCTAGAATATTGTTTTTTTAATTCAGGATGAAGAGTGAAACATTGGTCAATGTGACCAGGTTTCTAACAATGTTGGCAATACGGACGAGTACCTGTTTGCCGAGAACCTAAAGGAGCAGCAAATGCCATCTGATTTGGAACAGATTGAGTGGGTTCGGGTACAAAAAGAAGACGCCTTTGATCATTACTATTCACAATCGTGAATGCCTCATATAGAGAAGATAGATGAGATGTATTTAAAATCTGAGTCCGAAGATTCTCGAACTCAGGCTTGAGGCCCATCAAGAACTGATAAGTACGACAATGATTTAGACGTTTAGTCTCAACTTCAGCATCATTGGGGAAGTCAATCAAAGGCTCATATTGAGGTAGTTCTTCTCATCTAGTTTGGAGATATCCAAAGTAATCTGCAACAGAGAATCCCATAGTCGTCTGAGAAATTTCACGGTAAAGCTAAAAAAATCGAGAATCATGGCGTGTATGGGCATACATCTTTGTTAGGGAACTCTATGGACCATGAACTGTCTCATGATACATAAACATATTATAGATTCGGTCCTCCATGGAATTGAACATCCAACCCAAGATAACACAATTATCCGCATGCCATTGAGCAAAATTAGGATCTGTTCCTTTTGGCTTAGGCTCCGAACCTAAAATCCATCAAATTTTACGTTTTCCACCAAGATAAAGGCGGAACGAACGAGACCAAGCATGAAATTTTTTTCCATTTAATAGCACACTTGTGACTCGCTGTGCAGGTGTATTAGGCTCATGAGTTAGGCCCATACGTGAAGGAATAGCTGATTGGCTGGTTTCTTCTTTTTCTGATGCCATAGATGTCATATCTTAAAAATAGCAGTAATAACAATACTACTATTAAGAGCAAATAAAACAATGATATTTAGAGAGATTAAAAAGAAAACAAATACTGATTAGATAAGAAAAGTACACTGGCAAATGAAGATGCCAGACACTCGGCTTTGTAGGCTCTGTCGGAGAGAGGATGTGGGCTTAATAAATTAGATGTTTTAATAACACATCATAGTATAAGCCATAACTAGTAACCACGATGACTGTGCTTTATGTGCATAGTTGAAGATGATAAATTATTCTTTTAATTGAAATGTATAGTGGTAGGGTCCATTGATTCAAAAAAAAGGGAGAGAGAGAAGATGGTAGACGTTAGTTTTAAGGAGAGAGAATTATGGAGATTTAAAAAAAATAGTTAAAGTTGTAAAAGTGGATAAGAGAGAATTATGGAAAGATGAGTTGTTTGGTGAAGAAATCTGATTTATGGACATAAAGGAGTTGAAAAACAAAAGAGAAAAGTAGTGGGGTCACGGTTAAAAAATGTTGAATATGAAGGAGATGTTTTGGGTGAATAAGTAACGGACAATGGTTGCTGATTTGTTTGGAATGACGAATCAGTAAATGAGTCAGTAACGTATAAGCTGGTGGCTCATGACAACGACGAGATCTGGTGGCATCGGAGATATGTTCACGACGACGGCATCGGAGATCTGCTCCACACGAGCTGTTGTAAGCAGCGACTAAGATAGGTTTTTTTTTGTTTTTTTTTTGTTTGTGTATGTGGTTTGTTTATCTATCTTCTAAGTTTTACACGTGTTGTGGCTCTAGATACCAAATAGGAAGAAAGAATTTGATAAAAACATTCTTACAATTTGAATTACAGACATTCTTACAATCAAAGCAATAAATAGACCAAACAAGATTACATAAGTCAAACATCACACTGCCCTAGAATTACATTAGTCAAGATTGAATTAGAGGCACACTACTCAAGAAATCCCACTACTCAAGAAATCTACAGCTAGAAATCCTTAGCTATTATCTTCTTTTCTTCAGATATTTCAACAGAAACCATTGAAACGATCAATTCTTTAACACCCAGAACTATTTATCATATCTCATTAAAAAAATTCAACATTCTAATCTAAAATCCAAGACTGATAATGCATATATCTCAAAATTAATAGTATATAAGTGAAAACAACTGAGTAAAAAGAGACATGTATGACATTAAACTTGCCCAAAAAAACAACGATGAAAAAATCAAAATACCAACAAGGGTTTCGAATTTCACCTAAAATGAGCACTGGCCAAAAAGAACAAGCAAAGCTGAACCAATAACGAGTATGATGAACTCTTGCGAGACCAAGCACAAAATCTTACTCCCAGTCTACTTTGATCACTCTCACTCTCGTCTTCCCCTCTATGCTTTCTGCACTTCACGTAGCCTAAAGAGTTGTCAAAATATCAAGAAGAAAAGTTGTAGTAGTTTTTATTATTAGCTGTTGTAAGGACATTTTTGTCCCAATAAGTGCAAAAATAGTGGCTTATGTTAGAAATATTTTGCAAAATCACAATTCAGATGCGTGCGTTACACTTGCCGGTATTTTTAACATAGGGGGTAATGCGCACCCTTTTTGCAGACCACAGGAAGGTAATATAGTAATTTTAGAACCACATATAATATACACTTAAAGTAAACCATGAGAGTAATATGCATTTTACTCTTAGTTCAAAGTCTGCCCTAACATCCTTTGGCTATTCAGTTTCTTCAACACTAAATCTAAAATCAGAAAAGTTTAGACTCTATATGTTCATCAAGCAAAATGTTAGCTGATTGGATGTTGTGGTGGAGAATAGGTGAACATGTGTGCAAATAATAGATGCTCGATGCTATATCATAACCAATGTGTACTTTTTTCATGGAACTCACATATTTGTCCCCTGTACAATTGAAAAAAACTATAATAGCAATCTGACTCTCGAGAAAAGGCAAGCCTGTCCTGTTTGTTTGGCTTCTTTTCATAATCCCATTTATTTATTTATTGGTAATAATCCCATTCATCAAACGTGAATTTTGTTTGTCTTCTTGCACAGTAATAAGTTGTCCTTTATAAGGTAACTGCCTCAGGTTAGCACAAACCAAGAGACTGAGAAGTAAGAATACGAGTTATGTCTTTGCTTATTATATGAAAATTTAAAGTCAAAATTGAAGACTTTAATTTTTTCTAATAGAATCTTTCAAGTCTGCCTTGAATACTTACCTTTCCAACTAAGTCCAACATGACTTTAATTGACGATGCATTCCGTCGTCAACAAGCGGTGACTGACAATCCCCTTTTCCCTATATATCATGAGAAGCAAAGAGGATATGTTTGAAACTCATTCGGTAAGATCTCCTAAAGGTAGGCATCTACCTATTCTTTTACGGTTGAGGCAATCGATAATGAATTTTATAAACGGAGTAGGTCATCCCTGGATAATTATGCAAGAGGTTGCGAGTTAGAGTCTCGCTGGTTATATTGTATAATTTTAGCCCTCCTCTAAATTTAAAAAAAAAAAAAGAAGATGTTGCTTCGCTATTATCTCTCAAAACTTGAAATGAGTGATTTATTGTAAAACATTTTGATCTTTTGTTCAAGTTATTATGTAGCTTTGATTGTTGTATTGAGTCTAAAAGTGTGTGAAACAAAGAAATAATGCGTATAGGGTTTATTATTTTTGCAGCTTACCACCTTACGAAGTTAGCTTGTACTATAAAAGCTTCTATAGTGTTTATGATCTTTGTCATTTTTATTTTTCAAATAGTATGACATATATGTTATATGCTCAATTCTTTATGTTATTAAACTAGCCTTTTTGGCCTAGGTTAATCGGGTCAAGATCCTCTCATTTATTACTTTTCTCATTTGCAAAATGAGATTATTATGGCTAATTAGATTTTAAATATCAGTTATCAGATTTGACTAATAAACTAATAAATTTTGAAATAAATATTTAAAAAAATTAATCTTTTTAATTCAAGAGAAGCTTAAGTCGTATAGAGCACATCAAAGTATATCACTTATAAGAATTGATCTTTCAACCTTTTGCATTCATAATGAGGAACATACCACTAGACTTGTTTAAAAATAAAATTTAAAATTCATAGTCAATATTTAAAAAGATGAAATCTAATAGCTTATACACATCTCATTCCGGAAATAAGAAAAGTAAAAAATAAGAGGATCTAAAGCAAAAAATTTATTTCTTGGTATTTAACTTTAGAATAGTGCCATTGTTAAGATGTTGTGGTACCACCACTCTCCCCCTATCTAGCTTCTTCTAATTATCCATCCAGTTTATTTTAAAATCACGTTCGAAATATTTTATGATACTTATCTCAGTATAACCAGTGAATTGCGTTGTATAAAGTATAAACAATAAATTTAGGGGACTATATTTGAGGAAGGGATAAAGGGCCTATATTTGAGGATAGTAGAAAAGTGAAACTCCGAACTTAAATTGAGTGAGGTGATAAAGGTGGGAAAAAATTGGTATCAATTAAATCAATTGGATTAGTTCTGTCAAAGTTTTGTATACAACATGTGATGTATAAAAGCTATAACATAAGCCTCAAGGGTCGGATGAAGAGGTTAGACAACGATTTGTTAGAGTTAAATGTTTCAAATTTAAGTTAATTATACCCTCCCATTTAAAAGGGATCCTTAATTGCCATGAAATATAGTGATGAGATGGTTATTAAACACTAAGTTACCCTTCTACGAGCTTTTTGTCTTTGAAGTACCAATGTAAAATTTATGAACCGCATCTAAACTTTTTTCAAGTTTAAGTATATTCTGTGGATTTTACTCATAAAGTGGAATACTCTTATTAGGATCTCTAACCACCAATTTATGGTGGTATATTATATTTGGTGTCACGTCTTAAGTCTATAATCTCATTTAAAGAGGTATATTTGTCACATTAATGGGCTCAGAACTCTAAACTCTAAATGAAATTAGTATTGTACACTTATGTAAAAACTACTCAGTCATCAATTTATTGGCCCAAAATAGTTGATCAAGATTATTATTTAAACTCACACCACTTACAGTATAACCTCTTTAAATTAATAATATTACAACCACTAAATTCTATTAATCTAGCGAGATATCAATTTATCAATAAACCAATAATTATTAATTTATAGAGAAATTTTTAATTTTTTTGGCTTGATAGTATACATATTATATTTATGGTATTTTTAGAGGCTAATGAAGTGGGGGCAAACATATCCAGAGAAGATAAATGTTTTGGATGCAACCAATCTTGCAAATTCAGCTTGGACAATAGATGGTCAGGTGGCATTGACAATTACAAATTGCTTTCATCAATGTAAGATACGATCCATAGAAAACATGACAACCGAAACCTTTGATGAACTGTTAGGTAGACACGCCATTAATGAATTGGAGGCTATAATTAATGAATACTTGGGGTACTGTAAAAAAAAAAAATGACAACTACCTCTTAAATTTTTTCGGTGAAAATGATACATGTACGGAGGTTTTAAGCATGGATGAAATTATTAACAATATGACAAGGCGTTCTCAAGATGAATCTGAAGTTGAAGTTGATGATAATACACAACTTTTGGAACCGGTGTCATGCAAAGAAGCACTCAGAGCATCAAAGACACTCAAAAATTTCTTGTTTCAATATGAGAACGCAACCCCAAAACTTTTAGGTGCATTGCACATAATTAAATATGAGATTCAGCTAGATTTGAAGTTCAACAAAAGACAAACTACTTTTAACTTCATAGTCAATTTATTATGTATTTTTTAGCTAATTATTAATTTATAAAATATTTTGGTCGATAAATTTTAAAAAAGATATATTTTAAAAATATTATCTTATAATTTTATTAAAATTATTATTTTTTATACTGGTCCCTAGGACCGGATAACTTTATTATTTAAAAGATATTATTAATTTATTGAGTATTAATTTAAAGAGGTTCTGTTGTACTTATAAACCACTCACTTAACACTTTTCTCCACTGATGTGCGACATTACAACTTGTAACGACCCATATTAACTACTAGCTTGGTGCACATTGAGTTAATCAACTAGCTCAAAATGTTTAAACGTATATTAATTGTACGTAGTAGTGAATTCAAATCATTACAATTTAAACACATATGATCTCTCAAAGACCAATATGGGATGAATGTAACAAGGTTTCCCCTCAAATACACGGTATTTTCATTGTACTAAATAGAATAGAACTACATTTCAGGACCACCAGGCAGTTTGGAGATCTCATACTTTCTCCTAGCTCTGATCTATAGTACTTGGTAGCTTGGTTTGATACCACCTATGACGACCCAAGCCTAACTATTAGCCTGCTAGCATATTGAATTAATCAACTAGCCTTAAATATTTATGCCCATGTTGTCAAATGTAGTAAAACCAACTCGTTATAAACTAAACTCACATCTCTTCAACTAATATGAGACGGGATTTCATAATATTTCTATTAATGTTATGCTTTAGGTCTAGAATCGAGGCTTGCAAACAAGACTAGTATTATAGACTTTAAAATAACTACTTAAACCTCAAATATCTGCTTACTAAAATGGTGCTCAAGTTTTAACTTAAACTTCTGATACTTATTTATAAACTATTCATTTATTATGTTCCATCAATGTAGAACATTATAGTTACCCTTTATTGAGGAGCTGACATCCTTAGTACCAACCAATCTGTATTGATTTCTAAAAGTGACTTTTATGAGTTAAAGAAGTGGTTCCACCGCCTTTTCGATGTAATATTTTAACCTGTATAATACTTAGCTCCGACTTGAGATGGTGACTGACTTTGAATACCAACTAGTTGTGTCTTGGTCCTAGAGTTCAACCTGCAAATGACACTGATCGTTACTCGGTTGGTAAATAAAAAGGTGCAAAAATAACCAAGTTAAAATAACTCGCAAGTGAATGGATCAACGTAGTATAGTGTGCTTAGAGTGTGGGGTCGTATTCCACGGGAAGGCTCCTTAGTTAGTTCGGTTGAAGAAGTGCGTATGAAAGTGTCTAAAGTGAGTATTGTAACGTAACAAATAGATTGATTGGGTGATAAAAGTTAAGCTAAACTAAGTTAACTAACTAGAGTTAGAATTGAGAGTGTAAATATGGGAAGATAGTAGTTTAAGCTCGGATTAATATTAAGACAGTTAATCTAGGCTCGGAAATAAGATTCTTTAATTCTATGCAAGAGGTTAAGCTACAGGCATTAACCTAGTCAATTATCTTAGTCTATTAAAATCCCGATTACTAACTCTGATATAGGTGTCGTTCCATCTACGAGCGTATAGTCATAGTATGGATTTGTCCTTACAATCTGGTGTAAAAGGTCTGTTTCAACATAAGTAATCAACATCTCCTTACTAGTCTAGAAACTATGGTCTACTTAAAAGCATTACCTATAGTCTCTTAAAATCTTTAAGTTGTCAAGCTATTGATTCACTATTAAAGCATGGATATATGACACGAAAATAAAGCAATCATATCATCTACTTAAAAGCATTATATATGAAAGGAAATACTTAATTAATACAAGTCATATATTACATATGAATTAAATTAGTCCAAATCATGGAGACCGATAAATTAAAAGACCATTAATATATAATCAAAATTTCGAATTAACACCGGCATTATAACAACATTCAAATATAAAAGAGATTAAAGAGATGTTCCCCCATAAATGAAGTCGAGGTCTGAGGTCAGAGTCCCAAGCACAGCTACGAGATTTCCTCCTTTTCCCATGTCATAGAAATTCGGGCATTACCTTCGCCGTATTTTCCCCAACTACTAACTATTTACACTACATAATTAAACTAACTAATTTATAAGCTAAAAATATAATTAAAACTAAATTAATAATAAAATCTATTTAATTTTCTACTCTTCAAAATATGCACCCCAACACCTTATTTATAGGCTGAAAAAGTACTATTCACGCATTATTATTCATGCGTTGACCGAAAAGTTGACCAATGCTATTCCAAGGTTATTCAGCGTCCTGAGTCCGTTTTCACACTCCGTTTGGCCAAATTCATCATCTACAAGCTTCAATTCTTGGTTAACACTTGAGTTTGTCTCTTTTGTGTTCTTTTTAACTTGCAATTCGGATCGTTTCGAGTCCGAGTTTGTTCAGTTTTTGGGTTCATCCTGCATTGCATCAAAAGTACATTAGTGTTTGCATTTATTTTAAAGTTAAGATGCAAATGTAGTGTAAATAAAGTGATTTGAGTGCGAAAAATACTGTCACAACAGACACTAATGTCATAAAATTACAAATAAAACTTAAACATCAAATCCACTAATTCAATATAATTAATTTGAATTATTATTTAAACACACAATACTCATGAATGAATGATTCACTTTTCCTGTCTCCTTGAGACATTAATTTCTTTTTGTTTTGTTTTGTTAACTCTAGAAAAATTTCTCCAATCAACCAGTCGACGATACATAGACAAAAATTAGTCCCACCACTGAGACGGGACACGCTTGCATCCCACTGTCTGACTAAACAGTTGAATGTGAACTAAAACTCTGAACGTGCAGCGATTTGACTCAAAATATGTACAATTCGAGACATTAAAGTTAGTCTCATTTTTAAGGGATAAATTTTACACTTAGTCCCTATTGTTTACATGCTTTTTCAGTGTAGTCCCTAATATTTCAAAAGATTCATAATGGTCTCTAATGTTTACAAAATTTATTCAAAATGGTCTATATTGTTCAAACTTAATCAATTTGGTCCTTATTGTTTTTCAAAAAAATTAATTTAATCCCTATATTTAAAAAAAAAATCAATTTAGTTTTTATTGTTTCTTTAAAAAAATAATTCAGCCCCTGCACGTGATTCTTATTTGGGGTCTAAATTAAATTTTATGGGAAACAATAAAAACTAAATTGACTAGTTTTAAAAGATAAATATCATTTTGAATCACTTTATAAACACTACTAATATAAATTTTTTAAAATATTAAAAATTAACTTTATCATTTTGAATCACTTTATAAACACTACTAATATAAATTTTTTAAAATATTAAAAATTAACTTTAAAAAAAATATAAACAATAAAAACTAAGTGTGAAAGTTACCCCACTTTTAAGCATGCCACTGCTTAATCGTATCAAGCATTTTGGACCATACAGATACAATATGTGCCTCGTTTCCAGTTACAGTCGACTGATATGGACTTCTTTCAGTTTCTCACCAACTTTGACCAAAAAGAAATAAAATAACTACTGCCAGCTTGAAAACCCAAAAGTCTCTCTTGTGATCTTAGCCAAACTTTAGCCTTATATACCAAATATCATAACAGAAAATGCTCCCATACGATAATGTTGATGGTGCGACACTTAATAATTAGGGTGACCATCCCACTATCAAAACTAGATTTAAAAAGAATAAAAGCAAATTTGGCCCAAGCTTGTCATAGTCTTATAAGAAAATTAAGGTTAAAGAAGGGATTATATCAAAATTATATTATAATAGTTTCTAAAGTAAAGAATTAATTAAGAATGTGTATCAACTATATATATCTTAAATAAAACTGATCATAAAAGCAGCCTATATTGTCCTAACAATTTAAGAATAGAAAGAATTCATTGTATACCCTACTTTTTTTTGTTTTTTTGTTTTTTTCTAATGTGCTATAACACTATCATCATCTTCAGCTGCTGGTGAAATTTAATTTGGAGTACTTTCTGATAAAGCTGGAGAAGAATCTGAAGAAAGATCATCCATGTGAAACTCTGTTCCACTTCCTCTACCACCCTTGGTGCCAATGTCTTCAATCATCTTCTGCACAATGCTCATCTTCGGGCGATCTGTCGGGGATGAAGCCACGCAAAGCATTGCCACTTGCAAAAGCGCCATCATCTCTTCGTCCCTCTCTTTGTATCGAGACAGCTCGAAATCAAACATGTCCCATTTCCACTCTTTGTGCACAACCCTTTGAACCCATTTCACTAAACTAATCTCGCCTTCGGTCGTCGCCATCTTTCCAGTTAATATCTCTAATAGGACCACGCCAAAGCTATAGACATCGCATTTCTGGGTGGATTTTTTAGTATTTTCATTGCCATTGTTGTTGATCAGCTGCTGTTCTGGAGCTTTATATGCATTGTCTGAGAAAGATGGTACTTGCAAGAGTTGGTGTAGGCCAATATTGGAGATACAAGCATTGCCTAGATGATCAATTATGATGTTTGATGAAGTAAGGTGTCCATGAATGAGCTTGGATTTGTTGTAATTGTGTAGGAAAGCAAGCCCTGCTGCTGACCCTGAAGCCAATTTCAATCTTGTTGTCCAGTCTAGTGGTGTTCTTCCGGGTCCACGATTTCCTAAAAAAATGCAAACTTTGATCATTAGTGCTATGCTAACGGTACACATTAACAAATCTATATGATAAACAATTCACGTAATCACTTCAAGTTTTAAAAAGCTAATTGAAAACTTGTTCAAAAGGAAAAATAAAAAATATTAACTACCTTCAAAATAATCACCCTATAAGAACTTAAACTAATAAAAATGGGGGAAAATTTCACATTTAGTCCTTATTATTTGCAAAATGTCTCAATTTAGTTATTATTGTTTAAAATATCTCAATTTAGTCCATATTATTTCACCAAAAGTTTTAATTTCGTCCATATTGTTTAAAATGTCTCAATTTAGTCTCTATTATTTCTAAAAAAGTTTTAATTAGTCCATATTATTTCACCAAAAGTTTTAATTTCGTCCATATTGTTTAAAATGTCACAATTTAGTCTCTATTGTTTCTAAAAAAGTTTTAATTTAGTCCATATTATTTCACCAAAAGTTTTAATTTCGTCCATATTGTTTAAAATGTCTCAATTTAGTCTCTATTATTTCTAAAAAAAATTTAATTTCGTCCCTATTATTTCTAAAAGGTTTCAATTTCATCTATATTATTTTCTTAAAGTTTCAAATTCATTCCTATTGTTCAAGAACTAAATTGAAATTTTTTGAGAAACAATAGGGACTAATTTGAATTTTTTTGAAAATAATAAAGGCAAAATTGAAAAACTTTAAACAATAGAGATGAAATTGAAACTTTTAGAAAAAAAAAATAAGGACTAAATTAAAATATTTTAAACAATAGGGACTAAACTAAAATTTTTTGCAAACAATAGGGACTAAATGTGAGATTTTCCCTAAAAATGGTGAGACATCATGGGATTTCAAGATAGAACCAATTGGTATTAAAGTAGCAACCGAACATCTCATACAATGGTCTTAAAATTTATAATTTTTCTATATAGGACAATTGTATATTCTAACACCCCTTCAAATATAACCTGAATGTATGAGATTGAAGTCAGTCAGTCAGCGAAAAAAGAGATGAATTACATATGAATGAACCGTCTTGTTAGTAAGTTACAATAAATGATAGACTAGATTGAACCAAGGCTCAACTTGATC
The DNA here is from genome assembly GCA_037974665.1 of Ehretia macrophylla. NCBI lineage: Eukaryota > Viridiplantae > Streptophyta > Magnoliopsida > Boraginales > Ehretiaceae > Ehretia > Ehretia macrophylla. The sequence continues at coordinate 62,128,500 of CM075773.1, forward strand.
TAATGTCAAGAAACATGAATTTTTATTTTTAAGACAATTGGTCTTAGCGTAGCCGTTTAAGATTTTATATAGAATGATTTTAAAGTTTATAATTTTTCACAATTGTATATTCCCAAAAACATTGATAACCAAGTCATGGAAAGAAACTTTTTATTTTAAAATTAAGTAATTTGAAAACAAACCGTGCAAAAGATTGTGGAGGCTGCCATTGTGGAGAAAATCATAGACAAGAAGCAATTCATCCTTGGAAGAATAGTATGCTCTAAGGCTCACAACATTTGGATGTCTCAAGCCACCAATTTCCCTCAACAATCCATGAACCTCCTTCATCCTTCTCAATTTCTCCCTCACCCTTTTCACTACCACCACATCACCACCCTCCACCACCACCTTGTAGGAGGTGCCCACACTCCCTTTACCCAACATCTCAGCTGAAGCCTTCAACAAATCATCCACCTTAACAAAACCTTTACACCCCTCAAAATAAACCATTTGATCTTCATTATTAAAACTCTCCCTAGCTATATTACTACGATAAATTACTTTAGATTGAGAATCATATTTTTGCATTTTATTATTTTTCCTTTCATCATCATGCTTGTATTTTTTCCTATAACAACACCACGTGATTGTCACGAGGGCTAAAAGAATTGCTACCACATCAAGAATTATGAACATCAGCACCATGTTAGACCTTAGACTCTTGTTCTTTCCATCAGAAACCCTACTTTGAATTGGAGCACTTTTAGCTGGTTGACTCAGGCAGTTAAAGGGTAATGGTTTTCCACAGAGATGAACATTTCCGGCGAACGATGAAGTCGGAAACGTTGATAACTCATCTGGGATTTTTCCGACAAGATTGTTGCTAGATACATTGAAGTCTTGAAGCAAAGAAGGCCATGGCTTATCCACATGAAGGCTTCCGGTGAAGGAGTTGAACTCGAGACGAAGAGTGAGCAAGTAAGGAAGCTGAGACAACTCCTGGATCGGAATGTCACCGGAGAATTCATTATACGATAAGTCAAGCCTTCGGAGGCGACCAAGATGGGATATTCCGGCGGGGAACTTCCCCGAAAAGCGGTTGTGGGAGAGGTAAAGGTGCTTAAGATTAGGCCAAGAAGAGAAGTTTGAAGCTGAAGAAAGATGGTTGTGGTGAAGGCTGAGAAGGCGGAGCTGAGTTAACTCAGCTAGAATTTCGATCGACCCAGTGAGGTTAGCGTGGTCTAGAACGAGTTTAGTGACTCGGTGAGTTCTCGGATGGCACGTAACGCCGAGCCATGCAGAACATGGATCAATGGCGGAAGTGTTGGACCAAGAAGAGAGAACATTTGAAGTGTCTGCAATGGCTTTGAAGGCTGAAAGGGTATCAAAATCAGTGTTGATATTAGGGTTAGGGTTAGGGTTAGATGAAGAAGAAGAGAAGAAGAGAGATAATGTGAAGATGGTATAGAAATGAAGCTTGTTGAGCTGCTTCACTGCAGCCATTTTTGTCACTTGTTTGAAGAGAATGAAAGCAAACAAAGAAGATGGTTTTGTATATATGGTACGATAACGTCTTAATATGGACATGATCTTTGCCGTTGATGTTGTGTTTTATTTTATTTTATTTTTTTGTTTGTCTTTTGTTATGCCATTATGTATTGAAAGCTTTGGCCGTGTTAATTGAGTGGAGCTTAGCTGTGAAGTGAATACGTAATGATGGTGACTTGGTGAATTTCCATCAACGGCATTAGCTTTTCATTGGTAGAGATTGCTATATGAGTAAATGATTTAATAACTTTGTCTTCGTTTTTTTTTTTTCGGGTTGGAATTTAGAATCTTTCTTAACAATATATCGTTGTCTTATTATTTTACCAAAATGATAAAAAAAACACTCTCTTTCGGATATTTTTTCTGACTCATACTAAAAATGTCAAATTTCGTTATACATGATTTCGCTCAAGCAAAAATAACCTAAGTTAGTTAGACATAAAATTTATTAATACAAACTCTAAAGAAACTAACTTTTTAGTCGAATTAAATTCAAGATGTTAATAAAAATTTTCCTCTCAAATTTCAAACATTCTACAATATTAGATTAACCTCTTGATGTAGTTTTTATTTGTAGAAAAAGTAGGTAGTCAATTATAGGATGCAATCTTTTCTACATTCTAGTAGGAAATTAAAAGCAAGTGATGGATTATGTATGACTCTTTGCGTTCTTTATCAGTAACCGAGTAAAGTATATATTCTCATATATGTTGCCTTCCAGCTAATTCACAGTTCATGATTGAAAGTAACATCAATGGCTTTTTCTTGCTTTTGTTTTTGTATATAATTTATAAGTTTGTGGGCAGCAGAGCAAGATTTTGAAGGAGAGTCCAAATTACAACATTCTGTAATGTGTACATAAAGTTGAGGGGGGACCAAATGGCTGGCATTTGGGGGGTACTCAGCAGCTGTTTCTTTGCATATCCACATACATATCTTCCAGTAATGCCAAATTAAAGTACCTTTCCCAAACTTTCTTATTGCCACATGCCATATCTATCTCACATTTGGGAACCCCGATCGCAGTGGTGTGAATTTGGATTTTTTCATAATATTACATGACGTATAGAATAATATGAGAGATTAAGATAATAAAATAATAATATAGTTATTCAATTCTCACATTTAATAGTTTAGATCATTTCGTTACAATCAGTAGCAGAGTCACCTTTATTTGAAGTATGCCCAAATACACACTAACTTAAAAACAAAAGGTTAAAAAAAAACCTATTAAATATATTAGATTTTAGTTCAAGGCCCCTCTCACTGTATGAGATATTCGTTGACCATAAGATTCAAACTCCGTCTCTAATTATTATTATATTATCATTTTACTATTATTGCTCTTCTTCGAAAAGCTATTATAAGATTATGAGAGGATGTAATTAATCCCGGGGGTTGAGGAAAAGGACAAAAGAGATACAATACGAAGACTTGTTGGTGAGAATTAATTGAGTCATGAAGAATAATAAGCAAGAGCGTGATGAGGCGCGACAATATTAACATGGGACTGTTAAGAGTTTGGTTTGTGCATTGATGGAATTGAGTGCAGCAATAGTAAACGTACACCACGGAAAATGTGTGCATTTTGGTGAATATATAATTATGAGAGCCTGAGTAATTATACGAACACCAACTTCAAAAGACATTTCACCTTTATTTATTTTGTTTAACATGAAAATTTAGTTAGTAGTGTCTTATTATCGATAGGGTTCGATGAAAAGACATTTCACCTTATTCTCAAGGAATAGTGGAATACGTTATATGCAAAGGTCTATAGCCTGCTATCTAAAAATAAAAATAATATTAAAATCAGCTAAGTTTGGTCCAGGGGCAAAGGCAGGCTACTAGGTCTGCTTGGAACCCAGAAAACAAAATCAATCCCAACAACCCAAGATTCAAACAAAACTGAACTAAATAAAATTAAGTTTTTTTTCATTCGGTAGAATCAGTTATATAGATTTATCGATGTCACTCATTTTTGTTGAGAGCAGTCTCATCGATTAGCTCGATACAAGTAAAGTCTTATCAATGTGCCTCAATCTAATTTATTTTATGTCTTTTTCTACCTCTCTTACAGAGTAGTAAATGGGCTGATGTATGTTAAAGCCAATAGGGACTGCAGTCTCAATTGACCTAGAAGAATATTAAAAAATTTACGTATTTTTTTAAATAAAATTTAAATATCTATATCTTTTTAATTAAAAAACTTAATTAGCCCCCAATGAAAAAAATACACTCATATAATTAAAAAATTGTGTATTTTAGCCACTATTGAGAAGAATTTATGAATCCGCCCCTGACATATTATCTCCCTATCTTCGCACCTTTTAACAAGTGCCTCCACTACTTGTTTCTTAACTTGTTTATATTATCTCAGACGATTCTTGCTATCTTATCCTTAATTAGTTGGGGCCACCCTACTTTTCATTGTATCACCTTGTTTCTCATCTTGTCTTTCCTAATTTTGTCACACATATATCTCAACATTCTCATATCCGCTACTGACATCTTATGAACATAGTTATACTTTTTTATCTAACACTCCAAAGCTCACAATAAAGTTGGCCTAATCATAATTTTATAATACTTTCCTTTTAATTTAAGTAAAATATTTTGATCACACTAGTATCTAGATGCATTTCTCCACTACACCCATCTCTTTAATTTTGTGATCGACCATAACCTCTAAATTAGGGGGATGTTTTACAAAAATGGTAAGTTGAAACAACCCACTGCGCGGTGGACATCACCCATTGGAACCATCAAAACTCAATGGGCTGAAAGTCGATCCACCATGGGGTTTTAAAGAAAGGCAGGTAACTAGCTCACAGTTGCAACCATCGCTGGCAACTATAAAGTTCCGCCACTAAGGCCATCGACAAGTTGGACTCCTTAATTGTAGTAAATTACAATGCCTTTACCATGGGTTGGACAGAATGGTTAACTAATAATCTGTTATATTTAAAAATTTTGAATTTGATTCACGCTTCACACTCCGTTTTATCAAAAAATTAAAAAAAAATTTACAAGGCCTCTACAACAAAGGCCAAAAAAAAAGTGTGTCACTGAGGCCATCTCCAACAGCTTCTCTATTTTTTTCCTTACATGTAGAGAATTTTAGTTATTTCTTTATATATAGGGATTCTATATTTCAGTTTAACTCTAACAACTTTCCTATATTCTGATTTTAAAGAATCCCTATTTCAGTATCACTCCAATAGCTTCTCTATTTTAAAAACTCTTTACTTTTGTTTACTCTACATGTGGAGATGTAGAGAAAAGTTTAAGAATTTGTTATTGCATCTCCACATGTAGAGATAGTATGATTTGAATATATGAATTCTCTACATGTAGGAATAAGTGTAGAAATGCTGTTAGAGACCAACATCTCTAATACTATACCTACATGTAGAGAATATGATAATTTAAGGTACCTGTTAGAGATGACCTGATTCATTGTGTAAAATTTTTAAAAGTGCCCTGGAAACTAAGAACATCTGTTACTTTTCTGTCAAAGAAGTCAAATGGCGTGGAGTGTGTCACAATTATATTACAGTGCAAACCAAAGTTACTTGTACTGAAGATTGGATATATTATTGGACTTATTGATGCCTGTTACAGTGTTGGTTATCAAAAGGGTGAGCCAGAAGCATTAATATTTTTTGCATGTGTTGGCAATTATGGAAGGCTAGAAACAGTACTGTGTTTGAGAATATGCAATATGCATACAAGTCCTCAACAAATTGCAAAAGACGCTCAAAAACTTGTGCTAGAATTTAAAGATGCTAATTAACCAGCAAAATACCAACAATTTTTGGTGTACTGATGAAAGGGAATTGTGATGCATCAATCAAGAACACTGTTCCTATTGCTGGTACATGAGCTATTGTAAGCGATCATGGAAGGAAGAATAATTGAGGGTTTGCTAAAAAGAGAGGAGCGGATGAGGTCGTACAAGCGTCAGTTAGCCCAAAGCAGCAACATTGACACCACCTGTCTTGATAGCCCAAAGCAGCAACATTGACACCACCTGTCTTGAGACTGATTGGAGAGAAGTTTTCCTGCTGTTCAGAAGAAATCAAATGGCACCAATTGGAAGATAGATTCGATTCTTACGGATATTCAAGATTGTCTTAAAGCTAAGCCGACATTTAGCCTTTCTTTAATCAAGAGGAGTGGAAATTCGGCTATAGATTGTATAGCAAAAAAGATTAGCTGCAGTTAATTAGATTGTACTTGGATTAGCAATGTTCCCAGTCTATTAGTTTCCATTTTAAATCATGATGTAACCCATGATGGGATTGGTTACCTTTTCAAGTTCTATGACAATTTCAGTATCTTATGACAAACAAAAATAAATGTATAACTATGAAAATTATAGAGGACATTTTGATAATTTTTCAAACCGTATAATTAATCAAATGAATGACACCATTTTCTAACCTCATCCAGATGGAAGATATCATATTTGCGTATTTCTAAATCGATTTACAGTATAACATCTTTAAATTAATAGTATTGAGACCATTAAATTATATTAATTTAACGAGATATTAATTTGTATATTAATTAATAATTATCAATTTATCGAGATATTTTTAATTTATTTGGCTTAATAGTAAACATATTATATTTATGATATCTTTTTTTAAAAGTGACTCATATTTTTTCAGGCCAATTTAAAAAGACAAATATAAAAGTCTTATAAGAGTAGAAGATAAGAATCTAATTTAATAGGATTAGAACAAGTTTCTCTAATCTCGTATCAGGATTAGGATTAAAATAAGTTTCTCTAATCTAATAGTTAATTTATTATGTAATTGTTAGCTAATTATTAATTTATGAAATATTTGGGTCGATAAAATATAAATAAAATATTTTAAATGTATTATCTTATAATTTTATTAAAATTATTAATTTTTTACACGGGTCTCAAGTCAGGACCGAACATTTTTATTATTTAAAAGAAATTATTAATTTATCAAGTATTAATTTAAATAGGTTATACTGTACTTGTTTTGTTAGTGGGTAAAAGAGGGAATTTACATAAATCTCAAGCTCAAACAATCAGAATTTTGTTGATTTTGTTGAAAAGAGGCACTGAATGAAATTATTTTTGATTTTGTAATTTTTTTTGTATCAAATATGGTTCGGCCACCACTGGTCACTTGGTTTAGTGGTATGATTCTCGGTTTAAATATGAGAGGTCTCGAAATCTATTATCGTATGTAACATCTTAAGTGATATAAAATATCTCAAGAGTCCGTATATATATATATATATATATATATATATATATATATCGTTGGAACAATTTTCGAACTCAATTATTTCTTGATAAGGGATGAAAATAGCACAAGGGTAAAAGAGTAAATTAACGGGGATAAGTAGGGGTATGCCCGTCCCATCAGTATGGTAGAATTCCCAACGCTAAATGGTCCCCCAACCTTCAAGTACATTTTCTCCTTTAGCGTGACGTGACACATGGACCCCACTCTTAAATCGCCTATATATAGTCATTCCATATGACAGAATAAGGTAATTGCTCTCGAGCTAAATTATTTCCACTTAGATTATTGTCAACTTTACCAGACCAATACTAATTTGAGTATCAGAGTGTTCACATAGGAAGAACCCACACCCCTTTCTTGGATGCAGGATTCCAGCTCAGGTCGGGCCTCAGATTCGCACCTTATCATTTCTAATTGTTGATTTATTTGTTTAGCATATATAACAGGTAAATGACAAGGATAGGTGAACTTTGTCTGGAACTTAATTTTAACAACATATGCATAAGATGCTTCAAAAAATTTAATGACACCAATTTGAGTATCTTTCCTATTGTATTGAAATGTCCAAATATCTTTTCCCAAAATAAATTGCTTTATGCAGCTATATATTATTTAACCTTGAAAAATAATAACAATGAAATAAGTTAGGAACTACTAGTGTCGTATACTTGATTGCAAATGGAAGTAAGGGCATAGTTTTGTGACCTTGTTCGACATCCCAATTCTCGTATGCTCATCACATGTTCTCATACTTGTGTATGAAACTATGAAAATCAATCGAAAATGAGTGATGAATTTTTTATCGATAGGGATCGAAAATGTATGAGAAAAAATGAGCTGAACGGACATGCATCTTTATTAAACAACCGATGTTACTAAGATTATATTTATATCAATCATCTTTGCCATCCTCATCTCTTTGTTTTCTTTATTTCACATTTGTTATCCAGCTTTGAAGACTAAAAAAATATTTTTAAACAACTTTCAAGTAGATAAAAAGAGCTTATTTATTAGTATTGGAATATTAAGTGACTTCTAGTAGATAAATATAACAATAACATGAAGATAATATGAGAACTTCATTCAGATTCATGTTTTCTCAAGCTCATACTATATCTTGGATTTCAAGTAGTATTTGAGAAGAAGTCGTTGATGAAGATTTTGGCGGGCTTGGTGGTGTTTGTTTTCCTGGTTTTGGCGGTATAGATGTACCTTCCGTCTTTATAAATTTCAGATTCGAAGCGTTCATACTTGCATATCCTATGACAATTTTTGTTTAGACTCTTAACACATTTCCCTTTAAACTTGCGACTCTTGGTCTTACATTTTCTTGCTTCACCATGCATAATTAGCTCTTGAGAGATAAGAGAAGGAAAAGTAACAACACAATTGCAAAATACCTCTTCTCCATCACTCACTCAAAGTTTGTTTTTAAGTATATACTTCACCTTTTTGATAATTCTTTTGAAGTTGATCTCTTAAGATCTAGAGGTAGCTTTTATAGTAGTATCATGTGATATGGGATATGGCCAAGGTTAAAGTTCGTTCAATCATAGTTACAAATGTCTTTAAACATACTTTTCCTCTTGCATATTTGATAGACAAATGTTAAGAGGACTCTAGCCATTAATGTTCTTAGACTATATTATAATGTGAAAAAAAAAAATTAAAGTTCAATTTGCATTACATTGATACAAGGTGAATGGTATTTGCAGACTTACATATTGTTTCATACACAGATCATCTATACCATTTCTACTTTAGTTTTCAGATATTTTTTCCTTGTAAGCTTGGATTCCAAAAATTTTCTATCCTCATCAAATTTACATGAAGCATTAATGCAAGGGATTTTATATTAGGTACTGAAAATTATCGCATATGAAATGAAATTTATAGATGTGCTTGTTTTCCCTTGACTTCGTCTGATTTCGTCAAAATTATAAAAACCTTAATCATATAGTACTATTGATCTTAGCCAAGGTATGACAAAGGAAAAGAAAATTTAAGATATATAAGTCCCTTGAAGAAGAAAATTTCCTAATAATAGGCTTTGTTAAGGTCAAAATTGAGTTGAGCCACAACTATTGGGCTTGGACTCGACTCCTGTACCTAACAGTTGAAGAAATCTTGTTAGATTACCTGCAAAACAAAAGAAAGGATGGTGGTTGTTACTACTCGTGTTCCCCCTCCGGTGTGATAATCATCAAAGGAAAAAGGTAGAGCTCGGATTGAGCTTTAATAGGCAATAAAATTAAGTAAATTGCTCGAGTGAGAATATGTTACCCCTTTTGGATGTTTGTCCTGACTTTTTATAGGCTCACTTAGGTGCATATTACCGTTGTGGGAGAGTAGGGTTGACCCACGATATTAGTGGGAGCTTTCCTGCGATTCCCGAGCTCTTGGGAGCATGTTTATTGGGTTTGCTGTGATTTCCCTTTAAATTGGCTCACCATGTTTCAAGCCATTGACTTGGTCACATTGACTGAGACTTTGGGTTGCTATCTGGGCCAGATATTATTTGGGCCGGACCTTGCCTTTTTACTAGGCTTTGCCTTCAATAATTTTTGGGCTTCAATTTATGGCCCATCAGGCTTCATTTATGTTCTTTTTACATAAAAGTTTTGACCTTGTCACCTCTTATCAGAAAAAGAAAAGGAAAAAAACTTATTTAGTAGTTGTAATTTTCCATAAAATTAATTTTCACTTAAATTTGCGTTATGTAAATTTGTGTCTAGTATATGACGTGGATTAATGTTGATAGATTATGTAAGTAACCACCTCATGTAAAAATTTAAACTGTTTATGAAGGGTTAGTTGTTTTTATTCATTATGTTGAACAATTGGTTTTGATTTGGCTAGTCATTTGCACAATTTAGTTTGAAAGAACATGCTACTTTATATCTTCAAACAGGGATGGATTCAATATTTATATCTAGTAAGAACTAAAGTCACATAATTTAATAATCATATATAGAAAAAAAATTTAGTGAGAGCTAAATTGATTTTTCAGTCTAAAAATATTTTAATCATAGACATATCATTAAAAAAAAAAGTTGAATGGAGGTTGCAATCCCCAATTATATAATTCCCTGTGTTCTTCATAAAAACTCCATATATGATTTAGTAATTTGATTAAGCTTGACATAACTTAATGACTCAAAATTCTATTCCTCTAATGAACCTCATAAAATAAAATTTTTCTATGCAATAGACATCGGTTGAACATATATTTTCAAACGATTTTAAAGATAAAAATGTAATCTATGACGTTTGGTAACTATTGCTGAGGAAATAAATTAACACCTTTTTTTGTTTCCTTTAAGAATATAAGAACGTCATGACAAAGTTTAATATGAACACAATAATTTTAATTCGTGCTAAATAAATTATTTGAAAACAATTTAGAAAAAATGCTCTAGTTGGCTTTCCAAGATTGGAATTTTAGCATATGTTATTGCTTTGGTATTTGAATGTAATTGATAAAACCTTTGGTACGTACTATTGAGATTAAATAACAATATATTATTAGTACTTCACAAGTTGGTGACTTTAATTAAAGATTGCATTTCAAAACGAACTCATACTTTACTATATAAATAGCATAAACTCCATGTGATGCATGGAATTTGACAAAAAAAAAAAAACAAAAAGACTTTCTCCAAAGAAGTTCACTAACATGAAGGTTTGTTTAAGTGAGATTCATATTCATCTCGAGAATATCATGACACCATCTGCAGGTACAAGAGAAATTTTAGGCTTTGAACTCGAACTTCTATCTTCGTTTAGGAATGCAATTCAGTTGAGGATTAGCACACCTTTTGGGCAACATCGGGCTTGCCAGTCATAGCCTCGACTACCATGGTTTTATTTCCTCTTTCGTTTAGTGTCTTTCCTTGAAGAATTGAATCGTAGGATTCTTTACGGGGTAATATCTGGACTCCCAGTTGTTGGCGGATGACTTCACAAGTTGGTGACTTTAATTAAAGATTGCATTTCAAAACGAACCCATACTTTACTATATAAATAGCATAAACTCCATGTCATGCATGGCCATCCAAATGGTATCTATTCCACAAATTTACAAGAGAATAAAAATGATATTTTTAAAATATTTTAAGAATTAAATATTGGAGGAAAGTAATGTGGAAGTTCCGTCAAATATCAAAATGCATCAATGTTGATCCTGAATTCGAAAGAGCTTTTGATAGAATGGAAAGATATAGATCTATTAGTGAAAGTCAAAAAATATTTTTCTGTATATTTTTTTCGAACGGTTACAAGTCAATCATTTATAGTACATGAGTCTCACGATAGCTTTGATGTGAAAATGTGAAGGAGTTAGTTAAGCAAAACAAATTACACAGAATAAATTTAAAAGTACAACAACTAAAAATTCAAAATGAAAGAAATCCCAAAGAAAGAAAAAACAAAACAAGGTTATTTTGGTCATATAATATATTCTTGAAGGTTCAATACATCCCGTAGTTGCTTGATTCGCGTGTCTGTTAAACTCAGGTTTAATTCTAACGACGACAAATTATATGACAAGGGGTGTGGTGCAACATTCAGTATAATACAGTGGGCTATTTGAAATTTTCATAGTTCTGCAATTTTGATCTAACACAAGAGTATTATTATGCATTTCACTCTTTATTTTTATACTACCAAATCTTGACAAGACTATTTATACCATTCATCTTTGCCTTTCTTCTCTAAATGTGTTCTTCTCGTTACTTCTAACATTCACTTTTGTAACTCAATTAATTATGAATTTTATTTATTGAGTACTGAAATAGTGTAAATATTTTAAATAGTTCCTAATGTTTGTTCAGTTTGACAATTTGGTTCTCAACATTTCAAAATGAACATTTTAGTTCATAATGTTTAACACTTGACAACGCTACTTTGAACCACATTTCCGTCAAAATTTTAAAGTCTTTAGCATGTGAGAATCATGCAGTTTTCCTTTCTTTTGCCAATTTTGCCCATCAGATAATTACAATATGCTAAATCGCGTGATTCTCACGTGCTAAAGGCGTTAAGATTTAGATGGAAATGTGGCTTAGGAATAATGTGTTGTGAGCGTTAAACGTTAAGGACCAAAATATCCAATTTTAAAACGTTGATGACTAAACTATCAAATTGAGCAAACATCAAGAACTATTTAAGACATTTACTCAATATTTAACATCTAACGAGAAAAGAGAAACTAAAAAAGTGAATTTAATAGATAATATGATATAACACACTTTATTTAAATTCAAGTTTTCACAAATTCATTCTATATGTTGGGTCTAGGAGGAGTTTCTGGTGGTCCTGGTGGAGTAGTTGGTGGTCCTGGTCGTGGCTGGAGATTAAATTCACTGAAACAGTTGCAAATTCCATATTGGCATCTGCCTAATACGAAGCGTTCACGCATGCATACGATGTTGTAATTGCGATTTACACGTTGGATACACTTTCCTCTGAACTTACGGCTTCTTGCTCTACACATTCTTGCTTCACTTTGCCTCATCAACTCTTGAGCAAATAGAAGAAAGAATAAAATTGCCACAATCGCAAAGAGCCTTTCTCCATTCTTCACTTATGAAATTTGATTTCTTGGTCGTTAGAACCATCCTTTATAGTAGTATCATGAGGGGGAAATAACTCATTTCGTACTTATTGTTTCAAAAAAGTTTTAATTTCGTATCTATTGTTTAAAATTTTTCTATTTCATCCCTATTGTTTCTCTGAAGGTTTCAAATTCATCTTTATTATTTAAAATTTCTCAATTTCATTTTTATTATTCTTTCCTAAACAGTTTTAATTTTCGTCCTTATTATTTTTCTAAAGTTTCAAATTCGTTCTTATTATTCAATGACTAAATTGAATTTTTTTGAAAAATAATAGAAACGAATTTGAATTTTTTTAGAAAATAATAGGGACTAAATTGATTAATTTTGAACAATAAGAACGAATTCAAAACTTCAAAAAAATAAAGGATGAAATTAATTTTTTATAAAAATAATAGGAATCAAAATTAAAAAGTTTTAAACAATAAAAATTAAATTAATTTTTTTAAAATAATAAAAACTAAATGTGACATTTTTCCTATCATGAGATTAAAGATATGGCCAAGGTTAAAGTCCACTCGTGTACTATTACAATTGCCTTTAAGCAATGTGCTACTACTACTACTGCCTCTTGTCCACCTACATATTTCATGAATAAATGTTGAGAAGAGCCTAAGTAGTACTACTTTCAACCTATAGTTTGACATGTGGTGATTTTAAAGATTGTTTTGCATTATAATTACATAGGTAGTGATGGGGAAGTACCCGAGCTGGAGACATTGTAACTGGGTCACCTTTCGACCTGAGATGCCTAACCCGATTCGGACTTGACCCGAGTGAACCCCAAATGTTATGTCAGTCGTCCAGATGGGACGTAAAACAAGGCACACAGGTCGGACCAGCAGATAATGACTTTATCCGCTGGGTAACAGCTTTATCCACTAGATACACGGCGTAGGCAACCGGTGGTGTGTCAGGCAGCATTGCACATTAATTGCTGCCCAAATCCGAGATTAGTATAAATAGAGCTCTTCTTCACATTTATGAAGGTAACTCGTACATTAAATACTTCCAACCACCATATTCAACTCGGACAAACTAATCACTCTCGCGCTCGAGGGAAAAATTCAGGTTATCACCCCGCATTTTTCTTCTTTTTGCTTGTATAGGTTAGGTTCCCGATTAAGAAGTCCAGCTCGGCCTGAAGAAAGCTGTTCAACCTCAATTGTTGAAGTTCTTACCCTTAACAATTTGGCGCCGTTTGTGGGAAATCAAAGTCTTACTAATCCCACCACCCATTGAGAAACCACTATTGTACAAACCCGAAGTCACAGCGTGTTAGAGGAGAATTCATCCGCCTTGGGCGAAAGCCTCAAAACTACCCAAGTACCTAGCCAAAACCCAACCCAAACCTATGTTAGGACAAGCCAACGAATACACTTAACCTCAAAAATTACCCAGTCCGGAGATAACGACTTCATCGCAGGCATGGCCCCCGAGATGAAGTTGATGTTCCGAATGTTTAGAGAGCTTAAGGAGTAGGTAACACGCCTGACTACAGACCCACCAACGGCTTACGTCGCAGCCCTCCAACCAAAGCAACCCCATTTTCGAATCCTAGCTTTGGGACAGGCTCAAGCCCAAAATAATGATGACGAATCTCCCGAGCCAGTGACCCAAACATATGAGGTCAGGAACCGGAGGGCCGTCCCTATCGATCCCGAGCAGGCGAAGACCGCGGTTGCCATAGCCAAGGTCATAAACCTGTCGACATCAGCCCCCTCCGTGAGATCCCGTAATAAGCCAGTATAGAGCCCATATGCATTTTTATAGCATTTCATATAATTTTGCATCATTTAATATGCAGTTATATTAATTAATATGTATTTATATCGTTTTACGTGCACATACCTTGTTTAACGTGCATTTAGATTCAATTACATGTCTTAGGGTAATTTAGGTAACGTAAATAATAATTAAATCATTTTACATGTTTTAAAATTGATTTATGTGTGGTTATCTTAGATTACGTGTATTTGCATCGTTTTACTTGTACTTGCATTGGTTAGCGTGCAATTATGTGATTTAGATATCGTAGGACTTAATTAATTATTACTAAGTCAAGACAAGTAACTAAATACTTAGGAATCAACTAGAATGGCAAACTAGTAATACATAGGTTAGCTGAGGGCAAGGTGGTCTTTTGGGCCTTAAGATATTTTTTACCTAACACATACATTACACCATACACACACACAAAAATACTAGAACACACATACACCCACAATCAGCCCACACAACACACGCATACACATTGGAGCTTCGGAAAGAAGAGAAAGAAGGGAATAAAAGAAGAAAGAAGAAAGAAGGAAGATGAGGAAGAACAAGCCATTTTTCAGCCATTTTCTTGCTTCGACTCTTGCTTGCTAGCATTCTACTTGCTCTATTTGCTTCTAGGCTTCAATACTAAGGTAAGAGATTCATCAAAACCAATTTTTAAAGAATTCATTCAAGTTATTTGATGATTATGTGTTGCTAGTCTTGTTAAAGTTGCATACAAGAGCTTAAATGTGAAGATTGAGTATTTGGTGTGTTGCAAAACTAGGAATTGCCCAACCTAAGTTGGATGTCTTGAAAAGTTGAAAGATGAATTTGTGTTGCTCTTGTATGTGTATAGATTATATGTATAGCTTGTATGCAAGAATTGGGAACATGGGGTTAGCATTTTTGCATTTGGAATGTAAATCTTGGTATTATGAACTATGTTGGATTCTAGGTGGGTTTGATGTTAATTGTTGATATGGGGTATGTTGGTTGATGTTTGAACCCCTATATGATGCCTATAAACTACATTGAATATGCTTGATTATTGGTAGGAGGATGTGTGGATGCATGAGTGATTATTAGATGAAGGTTGTGTTTTCCCGTATACAGCATGACCGGGGGACCCCTGCTCCACCGGTCGACCTGTAGAGGGGGTCTTCCACTGATGAGGCTCCAGCCAGAATACCTTATTTGCACTGGTCGACCGGTTGCGTTAGGGTCGTCCGATTTGGTCAAATATGCAATGAACTTGTTTTAGTGATTCCGGGAGCTATAGATGTCGGATTGGGGTACGGTTGAAATTGTTAGAACCGTATCGAACCCTAGATTATTATAGTGGAATATAATTGTGGAATTGTGCCATAGTTTAGGGTGCTATATAGTTGCTAACTTCGATATGTTGCTTAGGAGGCTATTGAACGTAGGCAATATTGATGTCTTTTGTTCCGTTGTCTTTGACTTGTTCCATGAACCTTCTTGGACTCTTATTTGGTAAGCATTAAACATATAAGTTAGCCTTTATCTTACATATGTAATACATTGCATTAAAGCCTACCTATGAGCACCAAATTAGCATGAACATCTTGTTGCACTAATGATTATGCCTAGCTATCGGAAGAGTCCTACTTGATCTATCTTCTCATGCATGTTTATGTATTAAATGCACTCTATTTGGATCATGATTCTACTATTATGTTTTTTTATTACTGTTACTAACCGGTGGCAACCTACTTTGTTGCTTCCGAGCCTGTTTGCTATTTTGAATTCCTATCTCATTTGGGGTGTCCCCTGGAGAGATGGAAAGTATATATTTGACACAATTAAACAATCTAACGAACCCCATGGTAGAAGTTTCCTGTATCACCTGGGCGGCATTGGGCTTGCCAAGATGAACAGGCTACCGTGGTATTAGGGTGTATATCCGGATTTCACCGTCGTAATTAGTGTATGGGGTTATGATATTGATAAAGCTTCGAGATTGGCCATCTCCAACAAGTTCGAGATATTCAAGATATGATATCCTTTTATTATGAAAATCCTACTCTCGCTTGGTTCCTTGAGGTTCTCGGAGAGTAGAGATGCCTGATTAGTACGTTATTTAATTGATACCTGATTAGCACGATGTTTAATTTGTTCCTGTATATTTGTCATCCATGTTAATCTTGTTATTCTGGTTGTATATGCATAGCATGGTTTTGAAAAGAAGTTTGCGAAAAGATAAAACCTTTGAGAAAACCCTTCCTTGTTCCTATCCTCACTGAGCTATATGCAGGATTAACTCACCCATCTTTTAACAATTTTAGGTGAAGATTAGCCCGAGCAAGCTCCCATATGGTTGCAAGCTTCATTGATGTGATGAGTTGGATTCCTGCTTATGTGATCTATATGCTTGCCTGTGAAGATGTACTCCTTGTTATAATAAGTATGATTTTGTATAGTTGAACTATTTAATCTATTGTAATATTCTTTTGGTCAACTAGATACCTAGCTAAGTTGATTACTCTACTTTGTAGACCTAGGTTTGAAATGTTGACAGGTGGACTCGGGTATAGTAACATATAACAGGGTGTTGTAAACCTTTAAGGCTGATATTTTGGGAGAATTTTGGAAGTCTTTTGGAATTTCTTGTGGAAATTATAACTGTTTAGGTTTCTACTTTCAAATCTTGCAGGGGTTAAGAATTGACACGTCATGTTTCGGCCTTAACCTAGTGATGGGTCGGGGTCGGGGCGTAACACCCTCTCTCCCGAGGTTCTAGCTACACCACTTCTCGCAGGTAATCGGATGCCGCACTTGACAATGTATAATAGGGACGGCGATCCCGCCAGCCATTTGTTCAACTTCGATCATCATATGACTTTTTACGACATGACAGATCGGATGAAGATGAAAGCGTTCCCGACCACCCTGGTTGGCAATGCATTGGATTGGTTCCAAAAGCTTCATCCTGGTTGGTTGAGAGTTTTTACCAAATGGCAGAGGCATTCCTATCCCATTTTGCTGGAAGTCGGTTACCTACACGCCATACCTCATCATTGTTAACGGTGAAACAATAAAATGGGGAAAGCTTAAAGACCTACACCGCCCAATTCAATGAAGAATCCCTCAGGATCCCCAACCTGAGGATTCCATGGCCTTAATGGCCTACCAAAGTGGGCTCAGGTCGGGGCCACTCACATCCTCCTTGGCCATTGACCCAGTAGATACCGTTGCCAAACTGATGGTGAGGGCGGAAGGATACATTCACTCCGAGGAGATCCACCAGGCAAATAGGGAGGATGATAAGGAGAATGAGACAGGGAAGAAAGGGGAGACATCCTCAAGAGGTCAACCTGGGAACAAAGTACAAGTTGACAGGGGCAAACAGCCACAGCAGTAGTAGAGGCAAGGTCCGAGATTCACTATGTTCGCCCCCTTCAACACCCCAAGAGAACAGATCCTATTGGAGATTCAATATCAAAACCAGCTGCTGTTGGCACCCAAGATGTGAGGCTGACTTGAGAAACACAATAAAACCAAATATTGCCGTTACCACATGGATTATGGCCATACCACTGATGAATGTAAAGATTTGAAGCAGGAGATCAAGGCTTTGATATCTCGAGGTCACCTCAGAAGGTATGTTGACCAGCAACCGCCCAAGAATCCCCAACCAGGGAATCGGTAAGGAGAGAGAAAGAAGTCTACCTAGGCGCCATGACCGGGCCGAGCATTTAGCTGTGGTTAAAACCATCACCAGGGGACTTGTGTCGGGCGGAGAAATGTCGGCAGGCTAGAATGGGTATGTTCGCGCAGGGTGAGAATATGGACCGGCTGCAGGTTTAGTCGGGAGTTTGAAAAGAATCACTTTCTCCTCGAACGATCTAGAAGGAGTAATATTGCCCCATGATGACCCCTTGTAACACCGAGATTGCCAACATCACTGTGAGGAGGTTGATGGTAGACACAGGAAGTTCGGCCAAGGTCATCTTCTTGAAGGCTTTTGAGAAGATGGGTCTGGATCAGAGTCGGTTGCAGCCATTGAAGGGAACACTTGCTGGGTTCACCGGGCATGACCACAAAACTGAAGGGGTCATCAATCTCCCCCTTACCCTCCGAGATGGGCCTAGAAAAGCTTCAATGCAGGCCAACTTTATTGTTGTGGATTGTAACTCAGCTTATAATGGTATTTTGGGGCGGGTTGCCTTAAATCAGATCAAGGCAGTACCCTCTACCTATCACCAAGCTCTGAAGTTCTCGACTTCGAATGGTATAACTACGGTCAAGAGAGCTCAACTTTCAGCTCAGGAATGCTACGAGAGTTCATTTCGACCAAAATATTAGGTAGAGTAGGGGCCTGATTTGCCTGAAGGTAAACGGGATGCAAAAAGAGGGAATCCCACAGAAGAGCTGCAGGAGATAGAGCTTTCTGAGGAAAATAAAAAAGCCAAAATTGGCAGTGAGCTACCGAATGACCTCAAAAAAAGTATAAGCCAATTTTTCCTTGAAAATGAACATATATTTGCTTGGTCTGCTACTAACATGCCAGGAATTGATCCGTTCGTAATTGAGCACCACTTGAACACCGACCCCAATTACTATCCAGTGAAGAAGAGGCGCAGGCACTTTCACTACAACAAGCAAAAGTCATTGCTGAAGAAGTCAAAAAATTGTTAGACGCCGAGCATATATGGGAAATCCTGTACTATACTTGGTTATCTAATGTGGTGCTGGTCTCCAAGAGCACGGGGTTTATGCATTGATTTTACCGACCTCAACAAAGCTTGCCCGAAAGATTGTTTTTCTCTACCTCAGATCGACCAGTTAGTGGATGCCACCTCGGGGTTTGAGTTGCTGTCTTTCATGGATGCCTTCAAAGGCTACAACCAGATAAAGATGGCCCTCGGGGACAAGGAAAAGACAACTTTTCTTACCAACCAGGGGCTCTACTACTATGAGGTCATGCCTTTTGGCCTCAAGAATGTTGTATCCACCTACACTCGGATGGTGAACAAGGTTTTTAGAAGCCAGATCGGGCATAACATGGAGATTTACACAGATGATATGCTGGTCAAGAGTAAGAGAGCAGAAAACCATATAACCGACTTGGCCGAGGCATTTGGCGAGATGGGGTAGTTTGGAATCAAGTTGAATCCCGAGAAATGTGCATTCGGTATCAAGGCGGAAAAATTTCTGGGTTTCATGGTCACAACCCGAGGAATAGAGGCTAATTTGGAAAAGGTTCAGGCGATACTAGATTTATCACCGCCGACCTGCATGAATGATGTCCAAGTGCTTACCGGCAAGGTAGCAGCTTTGAGCAGATTCATGTCCAGGTCGGCTAATAAATGTGCTCTCTTGTTCAAGATCCTGAGGAGCCCCAAGCACTTTGAATGGACAGAGGAGTGTCAGAATGTCATTGATGAGTTGAAAAGGTACTTAGCTTCGCCACCCCTACTTTTCTGACCCGAGGAGGGGGATGAGCTGGTACTGTATCTAGCCTGTTCGGGAATAGTAGTAGTGGCTGCGCTAGTTGGAGAATAAGGTAGAGATCAGAAGCCAGTCTACTATGTTAGCAAGACTCTCCACGAGGTTGAGACGAGATACTCGCCTTTACGCTCGTGACCGTGGCCAGAAAGCTTAAACTGTACTTCGATGCTCACACAATCAGGGCCATGACGGAGGCCCCACTTAAGTCTATTATGCACAAACCGGAAGCCTTGGGCAGGCTACTTAAATGGGCGGTGGAGCTAAGTCAATTTGATATCGCTTACCAACCAAGGACAACCATAAAAGCCCAGGCAATTGCAGACTTTGTTATTGAATGCATATGCTGAGCCAAACATGACCTAGGAGAATTATGGAAAGTCCATGTGGACGGGGTATCGGGAAAGTCGGGAAGTGGAGCTAGGGTGGTAATCTTAAACCCAATGGGTCTTGAGCACTAGTATTCCCTCAAATTTGCTTTCCCGACCTCTAATAATAAGGCCGAATATGAAACAGTGATTGCAGGTCTAAAGGTCGTGGCCCAAAGCCGATGCCTATCAAAATTAGCTGTGGGAGAAAACCGACCCGCTCTGGTTTACGTGGAGGAAATTACCGATTCTAGCATTTAGTTAAAAAAGCAAGAAGTCGCCGAGATAACCATGAGCCTAGATTGGACTCGGCCAATCGTGGACTACTTGGATGGGGGTATAGTCCCGAAGGATGAGAAAGAAGCTCAAAAAATCGAAAAACAGGCCTCAAGGTTTGTTATGGTTGCAGGTCAGTTGTACAAAAAGGCCTACACTTGGCCTCTCTTGAAGTGTGTGGAACCCGAGGAGGGAAACTACGTGCTAAGAGAAATTCACAAGGGAATTTATGGAAATCACCTTGGTGGAAAAGCTTGGCAAGGAAAGTATTAAGGCAAGACTACTTTTGGCCGACCTTAGAACAAGACACCAGAGACTTTGTGAAAAAATACGATACCTGCCAAAGGTTCGCCAAGGTACAGAGGAAACCTGTTGTCGACCTGACGGTGATGTTAAGCCCATGGCTATTCTACCAGTGGGGATTGGACATCATTGGTCCATTACCAAATAGTCTCAAACAGAAGAAACACGCTTTTGTAGCCGTTGATTATTTCACCAAGTGGCCTGAGGCTGAGGGTGTAGCTAGAATAATTGAAAAAGAAGCCTGGGACTTCATATGGAAGAACATCATCTGTCGATTTTGGGTGCCAAATGTCATAGTCACTGACCACGGCAAACAATTTGATAGGGCATATTTTCAAGAAAAATGTGTTGAAATCGAAATTGACCTAAGATTCTTATCTATTACTCATCCTCAAAGTAATGGCCAGGTGGAGAGAATGAATCAAATTATTTTGCAGGGCCTGAAAACGAAGATGGAAGAGGCAGAGGGCCAGTGGGTAGCAATCCTTCCCAAGGTATTGTGGGCCCAGCATACAACTATTAGCTCAGCGACGAGAGAATCACATTTCGAACTGACCTTCGATACTCAAGCAGTGCTACCGGTGGAGATCGGGTCTCCTACCAGTAGGACCCTTCACCACGATCCAGAAATAAACAGAGCTGGAATCCGAGAAGAATTAGACTTGGCTGAAGAGTTGCGTGTCAAAGCTCAGGTCTGAATGTTGACTGGCAAAACTGCCATGGAGAGGGCCTTTGTAAATAAGTCAAGCCAAAGTCTATTAAGGTCAGTGACCTGGTTCTACAAAGGGCCATCTTTTTGCTGCACTCAGGAGGCAAGCTCTCCCCATCCTGGAAGGGCCATACGAAGTTATGAAGGAAATCCAACTTGGATCCTTTTACATTCGCGACAAGTGCGGAAAACAACTGAAAAATGCATGGCATACTGAGCACCTTAAGCGTTATTTTGTGTAAGGCCCCGAGCCAACTATACTATTTTGTAGAGCCCCGAGCTTAGTTACACCCGATGTATCAAGATGTTTAATATAATTCCTATTTTTTTATACAATTTATTGTTGGTTCAATTTCATCGATCTAAGGATAAAAGTACACTTATCGATTAAAACCAAGTTAACCAACTCGGATTAAAAATTTCAGTTCGGTTCCAATCAACAAAGTTTGATTCGTCTGCCAGCTCGGACCGACGAGTTCAACTCGGTTAAATCAACACATTGATTCATTAAGTTAATTTCATCATGACAATTGACTTGAGCTTAATTAAAATTTCCTGAAACACAATCAAGTATGACTCAATAAACATGTAAATACATGAAACGTGTAAAGATATACAAATTAGTTGATGACAAACTGTTGTTTCATTAATTGGTGAGAAAAGTTACAAGGGGGCCCATCTCGGGCATATTACAAAGAAAAGAAAAAGGAGGCTAAGGCGCGAGAGTAGCTGAAACGACACCGTCACCTGCGGCCTTATCCTTGATATCAGGGGACTCATCTCCAGCTTGCTCTATCCCTTTCTTGATATAGGCCACGACTTTCTGGGCCTGGTACTTCAAGTCGGTAGGAAGTCCAGGGATGTTCTAAAATTCCAGAGCAGGAGCATCCATAATCTCTAGGAAAACAGTCTTCGATGAAGGAAGAAAAGTCTTCACCCGTTCACAAGCCGCAATCTGGCCTCGAAAGAAGTACTCCATCTCGGCAAACTTTATCATTGTCTCTCCCTTCTTCATCAGCTAGTTTGTGTCCGCATTGCTAGACTTGAAGGCTTCCACTGCCTTCTCTCTCTTCGGCCCGACCTTCTCTTGGAATTCTTGAAGACTGGTCTAGGCCTCGCGGTTCTCTTTCTTTAGCTGCGTTATGTCGTTACTGGCGTAAGTCCTTCGGGACTTTTCAATCTCAAGCTCATTCTCTTTGAGTTCTAGCTCTTTCTTAAGACGGTTGATTTTCTCGCCGTCCTCCTTAAATCTCTTACTAGCTTTCTCCCTCTGTGCCTCTAGCTCAGCCTGGGCTTCATTGTATCTATACTCCAGGTCAGTACAGCGAAACTGTACCTTGCTAATAAGGCCAGGGATGGAGAGGGCATGGGACTTGATCTGCAAGGGAATCATGGTTAGACTTGCCGCAAGTTAGAAAAAATTAATTAACACAATGAAACAAGGACAATCACTTACCGTGGCCGTGTCGGTCTACAAGTCGAAGATGAACTGGTCCATAGGGACCTTGGACAACTGGGGATCGTGCTCTATGGGGGCAGAGGTATCAACTACCTGATCCTTCTTGGATCGGATCACCTCTGCTACCCTCCCCTTGCCCGTCTTCTCGGCGCGGGGCCTTTTCTTCGGGTCTGCTCAGGCACTTTGATGCTCAATAATCGTCACGCCCGACACCTTCTTCTTGGAAGGCGACTCTGAGACTTTGCTTTTCTTGGAGGAAACTTTTGTCTCTCTCTCAGTCTCTTGGCCGCTTGGCATTTTCTTGGATCCTTTAAGAGATAGGGAGCCCCCGAACACCGAGCCCTTACCGCTCTCATCGGCCTTCTTCCTCTTGAGATAAGGCATCTACCCAGTAGTCGGCATTTCTGGAAAAAATTATTATTAATCAAAAGAGAGGGTTAGAAAAATCAGAGCGAAGTCAAGTTAGAAAACATGAACTAGGGAGGTAGGATCCGATCCCAAGACTGAGCCTCTTCTCGATCTTCTTCTTCTTCTTCATCGTTTGAGTCAGAGAGTAAACTGGGGTAGTCCTTGGTCAGGTCAGGCATCCAGCCAAACAACTTAGATTTCCAAATCTTGTCCAAGTTAAGGACACTCTCAATGTCAATCAATTGATTCGGCCCCGGCTTGAGCTCCTCGACGTCATTCATTTTCGAGTCAGATAGTATAGGCTGGTCATTGAGCCTCATCTTCAAGGATAGAGTCCACTATCTCCTACACCCTGTGGCGACCGAACACTCTACCCAGTAGTACTTGTTGTGCCAACCTTTGTTAGAAGACTTCCATTTAGTAAAGAGGGCCAGGTCCTTCCTGGTCGCGAAATGGAACTACCTTGGTTGCTTGGGGTTGGCTTTGCAAGTATAGAAGTATTTGAAAAGAGTAGGGGTCAGTTCCACACCCACTTCCTGACAGTACACATAAAATGCCACGATCATAGCCCAGCCATTGGGAGCCATTTGGCCCGGGCTGAGCTCAAAGTAGTCCAGCATGGTGGTAATGAAGCGTGGGAGAGGTAACTGGATTACATCAAAGGCCAAGTCGTAAATCGTGAAGTAATCGGCGAGAGAATTGCAAGCATAATCGAACCGACTTGGGACCTTCAATCTATAAGTCCAGTCAACCAACCTGTTCCTCAACCTACCATTCAATAGTAATTTAGAGGTATGTCATTCACGTCGGCAACAAGCAAAGAGTTGTTAATCTTCTTTCCCCGACCTAAAGAGCCACTAGTTGTATAAGAGCGATGATGTGGAATTACTCCCGAGGGCTCGGCATCTACCACCTTAGCTTAAAAAACCCCAACTATAAACTTATGGGGCAACTCAAGACTTTCTAGTTGGTTGAAAGGCGAGCTATCCCTGGCTTCGCCTAATTTATTCAGACCTGACAAATGATCCCCTTCGGCTTCCTCTTGTGGTCTCCTAACTTCTATGATTTTGCACTCATCATCGCTCTCTGCCCTGACTTGTTGATGCTCCAATTCTACCTCTTGAGAGATGCTTGAGTCGCCATCATCTGGGCCCCACTCCGAGGACGACTCCGAGCTGGGAGGGTTCTCTTCACCTCTCCCATATGACCTAACTTACATCTCCTGGGAATCCTCGGACTCCGACCTCCCCATTTGTGTAAGTGTATATGAAATAAAATATACGAGAATATTTGAAGGGAGTAAGAACGTACCTAGTAGGGTGACTAGGTTAGTTGAACTAAGCTAATGGGGCTGAGTTGTTGGTCTTCCGTGCTCACCGATTTCCAAGCTTCTAATCCTCCGAGCTGAACTTTCTAAGCTTAAAAGCCTTTGGATTCTTGAAAGTTTGGATGTAAAAGTTGACATGAATTGTGAAACCTTGGAGCCCTATTTATAAGCGCGAAGTGTAACCGTCTCGAGAATGCCAAACGTTGCGTCCTGTCAGAGTTAAGGCATGACGTGTCAGTCTCTCAGGTGAGATACCAGTATGACATTACATTTATCCCTGGTCGGTCACTCCCAACTCGGGTATGCACACTACCTACCTAGACCTTCTTCAGACTTCTAAACTTGGGGAGGGGAGAAATTGACGGGGAAGTACCCGAGCTGGGGACATCGAAACCGGGTCACCTTCCAACCTGAGACGCCTAACCCGACCCAGACTTGACCCGAGTGAACCCCAATTTTATGCAAACCGTCCAAATGGGACGTAAACCAATGCATACAGGTCGGACCAGCAGATAATGACTTTATCCACTGGGTAATAGCTTTGTTCACTAGATACACAGTGTCACGCCCCGACCCAACCCCGCAAAAGGCCAAGCCAGGACCCGACACACGGACGGAGTCTCCTTTGTACCGCGGACAATCCGAAACCCTAAAAACAATATAACACTTGCGAAAGCTATAAAATAATCAAAACAAGCCAACTTTCTATAAAACATACATTTCTTATTATCCAACTTTCCAAACCAAAAATGATATGCATACTACACAAGTACTTATGCCACTAAACCATTAGCCATTAGCATGCAATCTTCACTAGTCATCCGAGTATAAGTTTACAACTTACAAACTTTAATCCATTTCAACATAAAACTAATAAAGATCTCAACTAGAAAATATATATACAAGGCTACAAGCCTCAAAATTAAGCTTCCTTCACGCAATATACATAACATCAAGGTTTGCACAAAACTGGTAACCAACCACCAGCAAAGCAGGTAAGTGCTATCACGGAAACACCTCCACCTGCTCCTCCTCCTCAATTACCTCGAGAGGGTCTGCCTCAACTACTCCTGTAAAAACATAGTATAGAGAGGAATGAGCAAAAACTATTGCTCAGCGAGGGCAATTGGTCTCAAGGACGGAGATGAGAGGAGTATGCAATGCAATTAGCCAAGCAATACATTCAAAACATATAAAGATACATCCAAAGCCAACAAAAAAGCAAGGTAAGTATTTAATGTTGCAAACACTCAATCAAAGGATACGATACTCTTTTCACGATCCACGTTCAAACACGAATTCGATGACGACGCGTCGGCCCAAAACAACCTTATAACACCAGTTTGGAATACGCCGGAAGTATCCATCAATCCTACGACACAAATCTCCCTGGGAGGCAACCCAAGCGAGAAAGGGAATAGCAACGGAGCTAGAGCAACCAACACTGGCAACCCAAGGCTACCCAGAGAGGCCCATCACTCACGTGCGAGACACTATGCCATGCAAGACTCGATACAAGACAATAAACAAGCAATAAACAAGCGATAAACCACACGTGGGAGAATAACAAAGTAGGTTACTCTCGCACGCAATAGCAGCAATTTGATAAGCAATTCAATTCAAAACAACTCAAACAAGTAATTCAAGTAATTCTAAGCATTCTATAAGCATAAAGACAAGTAAACACACAAAAACACAAATCGGCCCCAACTATCAAAATGCTACCATTTCCAAACGAGCCACGAGTTCTGGAAACCGACTTCGCCAACCCTCCTAGGTCACCATAAGGCACGTCTAAAGACCCCGAAACCTTACTTTACCCTAGAACTCGCGCAAAGTCCCGATTTTCCCCCTTTCTCGTTTGAACTACAACTACAACAACCAAACACCCAACCAACGCCATATTCGCACCAAAAGTGCTTCCATGGCTTCCCGAAGCAATGCCAACACGCAAAACGAGAAAATGCAAAAGTCAACCTAAACGACCCCGACTTTCCCAAAGGCTTAATTCTCGTTTTTTCCACTACGCAACCCAAACAAACCACACATTTTAGCATTCTAGCATACCTAGCACGTTTCTACATCAACGGAAAGCATAACGGCGCAATTTCAACGTTTCAAGGTTTTACTATTCATAAAGTACTATTCATATCACAATTCAAGTTGCAATCACAACATTTAACCGCAGAAAATGTTACAAAGCCATAAATACATGTTCTACCAATGCTAAGGAACATTTTAGAAGCATCAATTCGCTTTAAATAACGATCTACGGATAAATCTAAAAACTGATAAAGTTAACTAACACAACGTATAAATGCGCAAATAACATGCTTCCCTCACCTTAGGTACTCCTAGTCGCTAGGAAAACAACGTTGGTTGCCTCGGTAATCACCCCGCACGAGCACACGCGAAGATTGATCGTAGAGAAGTTGAAAGGTTTTTTTTTTTTCCTCTCTAAAGCTCTCGGCCTGCTGCTGCTGTTTGCTGCTATTTTTTTTTCTTATTTTGCTTACTTAATTGCTTAATTAAAGGTCAAAAGGTCAAAGGGTCAAAGGTCCAAGGTCAAACCACTTAAAACTTGGTCAAAGGGCCCTATTTCGCGCGTTTTAAAGCCGTTTCAGCTATGGTAAGTTCAAATAAAGCTAGCAATATTTAAAATATAAAATTTAAGTCATCTAAATACTAGTTTCACTATTTGCTGAGGACTGAAAATCGTTATCTAGCTATCGCTCCTTAAATGCAATGCACCTTGCGTGGGCTAGAAAGTAACAGTTAATTCACAAAGAATTTAAGGAAATAAAATTTTCAAAATAATAAACAAAGAAAATTCATATTCCGGGCTCGGGTATTACACCCTCTCCCCCTTAAAACAATTGCGCCCACGCAATTCTTACCTGGTCAACAAACAACTCCGGATACTGATCCCGAACTTGGTCCTCTCTTTCCCATGTCGCTTCCTCAAACCCATGATGATTCCACAGAACCTTCACTAACGGAATACTCTTTCTGCGAAGCTCTTGAATCTTCCGATCCACAATTCTAATCGGTTTCTCTTCGTAGGACAACTTCTCTTCAATCTGTAAAGGCTCTGGTTCAAGTACATGCGAAGGGTCTGGATGATACTTCTTCAACATAGACACGTGAAACACATCATGCACTCGCGACAAGCTCGGAGGCAAAGCTAATCGATAAGCCAAAGGACCTACCTTTTCGGTGATCTCATACGAGCCCACATACCTGGGACTAAGCTTCCCGCTCTTACCGTGCCGAATCAATCCCTTCCGTGGAGAAATCTTAAGAAACACCCAATCTCCCAAATCAAACTTAAGATCCCGACGGTGCTTATCCGCATAACTCTTCTGACGACTCTGAGCTGTAAGCATACGCTGGCGAATAAGGTGAACATTATCTACCATCTTAATCATCTCAGGTAACACAGTCGGATCAACTGTTCTCATCTCTCCAACCTCCTCCCAATATAACGGGGATCTGCATTTACGACCATACAACGCCTCGTAGGGAGCCATACCTATAGTAGATTGATAACTATTGTTGTAGGCGAACTCCGCTAAAGGCAAAAACTTCTCCCAATTCTTCCCAAAGTCAAGCACACATGCCCGAAGCATGTCTTCCAAGATCCTGATGGTTCTCTCAGACTGGCCATCAGTTTGCGGATGATATGCAGTACTGAAGCTCAACTTAGTTCCCATGGCCTCTTGCAACTTCTGCCAAAAACGAGATCTGAATCTGGGATCCCTATCTGACACTATACTCTGTGGTACTCCATGCAATCTCACAATATTAGCAACATACAATTCAGCTAGCTTATCAAGGTTATCCTGTTTGTTCACGGGAATAAAATGTGTAACTTTAGTCAAGCGGTCCACAACAACCCAAACAGAATCACATCCTCTCGGAGATCTAGGAAGATCGGTCACAAGGTCCATTGTAATATGTACCCACTTCCATTGCGGAATCGATAACGGCTGTAGAAGTCCGGCTGGCCTCTGATGCTCAACTTTAACCCTCTGACAAGTCAAACATCTGGATACATACCCAGCAATCTCCCTCTTCATATTGTTCCACCAGAAGTGTTGCTTCAAATCTCTATACATCTTAGTACTGCCCGGGTGAATCGTGTACCTCGAATTATGTGCCTCGGACAGGATCTCATTCTTCAAAGTCGGATCACTAGGAACACATACTCTGTCCCTGAATCTGAAGATGCCATCTGCATGTAATTTAAACTCTGACTCTCCCCCTTTAGCTTTTTCTTGGATCTTCAAGATGTGAGGATCAGTCTTCTGAGCCTCTCTGATCTGTGCTAGCAATCCTGACTGAATCTGTAAACTAGAAAACCGAATCCCTACCTCAGTAGCTTCTGGTTTCCATGAACAAATTTCTTCCAAAGTCTCCCAGTCCTTGATAATCAAGCTTGCAACAGTAGCCTTTCGGCTCAAAGCATCAGCAACAACATTTGCCTTACCTGGCACATAGTTAATAGAACAGTTATAACCACCCAATAGCTCTAGCCATCTCTGCTGCCTCATATTTAGATCCTTCTGTGAAAACAAATACTTGAGACTCTTGTGGTCAGTAAATATTTCAAATCTGCAACCCCACAAGTAATGACGCCACTTCTTCAATGCAAACACAACTGCAGCTAACTCAAGATCATGTGTAGGGTAATTGACTTCATAAGGTTTCAATTTCCTAGAAGCATAGGCAATCACCTTACCATTCTGCATTAAAACACAGCCCAATCCTTCTTTAGATGCATCACTGTAGACAACGAAGTTCTCTGTTCCCTCAGGTAAAGCTAGTATAGGAGCTGTAGTTAGTCTCTTCTTCAATTCCTGGAAACTGGATTCACACTTGGCATCCCAATTGTAAGCAACTTTCTTCCGAGTTAACTGGCTCAAAGGTCCAGAAATTTTAGAAAAGTCTTTAACAAATCTCCGGTAGTAACCTGCCAATCCAAGAAAACTCCGAATCTCTGGCACCGTCTCAGGTCTCTTCCAAGCTGAAACAACTTCAATCTTAGCTGGGTCCACTGAAATTCCTCGGTCTGAAATGATATGGCCTAGAAAAGATATCTGATTCAACCAGAACTCACACTTGCTGAATTTAAGAAAAAGCTTGTTTTCCTACAAGGTCTGAAGCACAATCCTCAAGTGTTGCTCATGTTCAGCCTCGTTCTTCGAATACACTAAAATGTCGTCAATAAAGATCACGACAAACTGATCAAGGTAAGGTCGAAAAACCTTCTGCATCAAGTCCATGAATGCGGCTGGTGCATTCGTCAATCCAAACGGCAAAACCACAAATTCATAGTGCCTATATCTAGTCCTGAATGCCGTCTTTGGTATATCGTCACTCCGAATTCTAAGTTGATAGTAACCCTGCCTCAAGTCAAATTTGGAGTAAACACTCGCACCCTGCAACTGGTCAAACAATTCTTCAATCAACGGCAAGGGGTATTTATTCTTAATCGTGACTTGATTAAGTCCCCTGTAATCAATGCATAACCGTAGCGTGCCATCTTTCTTTCTCACAAACAACACAGGTGCGCCCCACGGTGAAGAACTAGGTTGTATAAACCCTTTCTCAAGCAAGTTCTGAAGCTGAATTTTTAACTCCTGAAGTTCAGCCGATGCCATCCTGTAAGGACTCCTAGAAATTGGCGCAGTGCCTGGCACAAGATCAATCACGAACTCAATCTCCCTATCCGGTGGTAAACCCGGTAATTCCTCGGGAAATACACCAGGGAAGTCCCTAACAATCGGAACTTCATTCAAACTCAACTTATCAGCAGGCTGATTGATCAAATAGGCTAAGTAGGCTTCACAACCCCTATTCAACAACTTAGAAGTCTTGATTGCTGATAAAAGTGGAATGCGGGCAGCCCTGCAGTTCCCAATAATCTCTAGTACCGGTAGGTCAGGAACTTTAAGATAAACGATCTTTGTTCTACAATCCAACTGAGCATAATACTTTCCCAACCAGTCCATTCCCAAAATGATTTCAAAGTCACGGAATGGTAATATAATTAAATCAGCAGGAAATTTACGGTTCTCAATACATATATCACAAGATTTGCAAATAGATTCAGCAACAAATTTTGCACCCAAAGGAGTACTAACTTCAACTTCATGAGGCAAATTATCAATGCAAACATTCACAGATCGTGCACATGCAGGAGTTATAAATGAATGCGTAGCTCCAGGATCAATCAAAACTTTAACTGGCTGAGTATTGAGAAGAAAGGTACCTTCCACTATAGCTGTATTATCGGGCAGCTCCTCTGCATCCAGTGCAAAGACCCTAGCCTGAACTCTCTGTGCTGGTCGTGCACCTGCAGCCCTATTCTGAACACCTCGGCCTCCACCACGGCCCTGAACATTATTAAATTTAGGGCAATCCTTCACCCTATGCTCATCACTGCCACAACCCGTACATTTTCCACTCTTCCTCCAGCAGTTAGCCTCAATATGCCCTGGTCGATTACAATAATCACACTGCTGATTTTGCCTAACCGCAGTGTTTCCTGTAGGTGCTGGGGCTCTGGCAGGGGTAGGAACTGTACCTCCCTGCTGAGGTCTAGTCACAGCTGGTCTAGCCTGAATCTGCTGCTGTGGCTGATACGAACGCTGCTGAGGACCCTGTGCAGAAGCCTGATACTGCCTCGGCTGACTCTGGCTGCTCTGGCCCAAAAACTGCTTCTTACTCGGCTGACTACTCTCAGCTATCATCTCAGCCTTCCGTTTCTCAAACTTCGAGGCTGCCTGAAATGCCTCGGGAAAAGTAGTGTAGGTCTGTCCAGTCAAATGCAACTGTATGTCCATTCTCAGCCCACGGACAAACCTATGTATCATCCTCCTAGCTGGCCGTACCAACTCGGGCATATACCTCGACAGGCTAACAAATCTAGCCTCATATTGTGCAACAGTCATGTTTCCCTGCTTCAGGGCCACAAACTCATCTTCCCGTCTCTCCATTGCCATCTCGGGAATATATTTGTCCCGAAACTCACTTACAAAATCATCCCATAAGTGTGGAACATCCTCACAATCCCACCTCAGCCTAACAGTATTCCACCACTGCTCTGCATCACCCTCAAATAAAAATGATGCATAGTCTATTCTTCCCTCATGGGTATACCTCAAAGCAGTGAAAATTTTCTCAACTCGATTAATCCATCTCTCGCCCGCCTCATCATACGGCTCCCCGAAGAACTTTCCCGGCTCGTGCCTCAGAAATTTCTCAAGCTGGTTATTCTCAACTCTGTACCCCTGTCCACCAGGATTAGCTTGATTACCCTGGGGATAAATCCGGTCCTGCCTCTGCTCATGTAGTACCTGTGTGATCCGGTCTACTGCAGTAGTCATGGTAGCCATAAACTGCTCAGGCAATGGCTGCTGACCCTGTTCTGCTGCCTCTTCATCTGATCCTATACCTTGAGTACCACGACGTGGCGGCATAGTTGCAACTCACAATAGCTGGCAACATTTAAAAGCAGTTTATAGACAGAAATATAACACATAAGATTAGATAACACTCAAGTCAATAACAATCCAATATTCTATCACACAATTCACATAAGACAAGTTTAACTTGCCAAACTATTTCACTTAACCACATAAACATTCCAAGTTCACAAAATCATGCTAGAACATTTTCTTTTCACTTAGCAATCATTCATAAACACTTTAGCATTTTAGACCTTTACCCCACAGACCGAGAATCATATCCCGGCTCATGCAAGACTATCATGCTCTGATACCACCTAAAGATGTCACGCCCCGACCCAACCCCGCAAAAGGCCAAGCCCGGACCCGACACACGGACGGAGTCTCCTTTGTACCGCGGACAATCCGAAACCCTAAAAACAATATAACACTTGCGAAAGCTATAAAATAATCAAAACAAGCCAACTTTCTATAAAACATACATTTCTTATTATCCAACTTTCCAAACCAAAAATGATATGCATACTACACAAGTACTTATGCCACTAAACCATTAGCCATTAGCATGCAATCTTCACTAGTCATCCGAGTATAAGTTTACAACTTACAAACTTTAATCCATTTCAACATAAAACTAATAAAGATCTCAACTAGAAAATATATATACAAGGCTACAAGCCTCAAAATTAAGCTTCCTTCACGCAATATACATAACATCAAGGTTTGCACAAAACTGGTAACCAACCACCAGCAAAGCAGGTAAGTGCTATCACGGAAACACCTCCACCTGCTCCTCCTCCTCAATTACCTCGAGAGGGTCTGCCTCAACTACTCCTGTAAAAACATAGTATAGAGAGGAATGAGCAAAAACTATTGCTCAGCGAGGGCAATTGGTCTCAAGGACGGAGATGAGAGGAGTATGCAATGCAATTAGCCAAGCAATACATTCAAAACATATAAAGATACATCCAAAGCCAACAATAAAGCAAGGCAAGTATATACAGCTGCAAACCCTCAATCAAAGGATACGATACTCTTTTCACGAACCACTTTCAAACACGAATTCGATGACGACGCGCCGGCCCAAAACAACCTTATAACACCAGTTTGGAATACCCCGGAAGTATCCATCAATCCTACGACCCAAATCTCCCTGGGAGGCAACCCAAGCGAGAAAGGGAATAGCAACGGAGCTAGAGCAACCAACACTGGCAACCCAAGGCTACCCAGAGAGGCCCATCACTCACGTGCGAGACACTATGCCATGCAAGACTCGATACAAGACAATAAACAAGCAATAAACAAGCGATAAACCACACGTGGGAGAATAACAAAGTAGGTTACTCTCGCACGCAATAGCAGCAATTTGATAAGCAATTCAATTCAAAACAACTCAAACAAGTAATTCAAGTAATTCTAAGCATTCTATAAGCATAAAGACAAGTAAACACACAAAAACACAAATCGGCCCCAACTATCAAAATGCTACCATTTCCAAACGAGCCACGAGTTCTGGAAACCGACTTCGCCAACCCTCCTAGGTCACCATAAGGCACGTCTAAAGACCCCGAAACCTTACTTTACCCTAGAACTCGCGCAAAGTCCCGATTTTCCCCCTTTCTCGTTTGAACTACAACTACAACAACCAAACACCCAACCAACGCCATATTCGCACCAAAAGTGCTTCCATGGCTTCCCGAAGCAATGCCAACACGCAAAACGAGAAAATGCAAAAGTCGACCTAAACGACCCCGACTTTCCCAAAGGCTTAATTCTCGTTTTTTCCACTACGCAACCCAAACAAACCACACATTTTAGCATTCTAGCATACCTAGCACGTTTCTACATCAACGGAAAGCATAACGGCGCAATTTCAACGTTTCAAGGTTTTACTATTCACAAAGTACTATTCATATCACAATTCAAGTTGCAATCACAACATTTAACCGCAGAAAATGTTACAAAGCCATAAATACATGTTCTACCAATGCTAAGGAACATTTTAGAAGCATCAATTCGCTTTAAATAACGATCTACGGATAAATCTAAAAACTGATAAAGTTAACTAACACAACGTATAAATGCGCAAATAACATGCTTCCCTCACCTTAGGTACTCCTAGTCGCTAGGAAAACAACGTTGGTTGCCTCGGTAATCACCCCGCACTAGCACACGCGAAGATTGATCGTAGAGAAGTTGAAAGGTTTTTTTTTTTTTTCCTCTCTAAAGCTCTCGGCCTGCTGCTGCTGTTTGCTGCTATTTTTTTTTCTTATTTTGCTTACTTAATTGCTTAATTAAAGGTCAAAAGGTCAAAGGGTCAAAGGTCCAAGGTCAAACCACTTAAAACTTGGTCAAAGGGCCCTATTTCGCGCGTTTTAAAGCCGTTTCAGCTATGGTAAGTTCAAATAAAGCTAGCAATATTTAAAATATAAAATTTAAGTCATCTAAATACTAGTTTCACTATTTGCTGAGGACTGAAAATCGTTATCTAGCTATCGCTCCTTAAATGCAATGCACATTGCGTCGACTAGAAAGTAACAGTTAATTCACAAAGAATTTAAGGAAATAAAATTTTCAAAATAATAAACAAAGAAAATTCATATTCCGGGCTCGGGTATTACACACAGCGCGGGCAGCAGGTGGCGTATCAGGCAGCATTGCACATTAATTGCTGCCCAAATCCGAGATTAGTATAAATAGAGCTCTTCCCTACATTTATAAAGGTAACTCGTACATTAAATACTTTTATCCACCATATTGAACTCGGAAAAACTATTCACTCTCGCGCTCGAGGGGAAAATTTGGGTTATCACCCTACATTTTCCTTCTCTTTACTTGTGCAGATCAGGTTCCCGATTAGGAAGTCCAGCTCGGTCTGAGGAAAACTTTCCAACCTCAACTGTTGAAGTTCTTACTCTTAACAGGTAGAATGATATTAATTTCTACCTACATTTGTCATGGGTACTGTTAAGGGTAAGAACTTCAATAGTTGAGGTCGGACAATCATGGACATTCCAGATGCAGAGTAGCTAGACTAGGCCGGCAGCTCCCCAACCCCAGCCAAGAGCGTCGGTAACTTCTATGACACGTGGGGGAACAGGTACCACCGCTACAGGCCCAGTTGTTACATGTTCGTTTTGTGAGAAGAAGGGTCATACTGAGGCCCAGTGCTAGAGAAAGTCAGGGAATTGTATTGGGTGCGGCAGTGATCAGTACCCGGTGAGAGAGTGCCCGAAGAGGCAGAGATGTCAGATTCAGGCCACTGGGGGAGTAACACAGACTAAGCACGGGAAAATTGTCCCAACACCGAGAATGCAAGCTCAAGCGTATGCCGTAGATGTACAGGAAATCCCAAATGAGGCGGCCATTGTTGAATGTGTTTTTCTAATCTCAAAACAATTAGTTAAAGTACTTATTGATCCTGGTGCTACACACTCATTTATAACTCCTAAATGTGCATATCGTATGAAGTTTCCAGTTGAAAATTTATTTTATCATGTGCAAGTTAATACACCAACGGGTCCCAAATGTGCTAGTAGATTAATATGTAGAGCAAGTAAGATACAAATTGGGGATCGGGAGTTTTTGGCTGATCTTATAGTATTTATCTTTCGGGATTATCAAGTTATTCTGGGAATAGATAGTTGGCACGACATCATACAAGACTAAATTGCCGAACAAAAATAATGAAGTTTAAAGTGTTGGGTCAACCTGTTTTTGAGCTAAAAGGGACGAGAATTTTGACCAGGGAATCGACCATTTCATCCATTAAAGAGGTAAAAATGATCAATAAAAGATATCATGGATATCTTGCCTATCTAATCAACAAACCGGCGGATAAAGTCAAAATGGAGGAGGTACCGGTGATTAAGGAATATGCGAACGTGTTTCCAAAAGAGCTACCAAGTTTGCCACCAGACAGAGATGTGGAGTTCTTGATCAAGGTGCTACCAGGTACTTAACCGATATCAAGAGCTCCTTATCGGATGGCTCTTATAGAACTACAGGAATTGAAAGCCCAATTACAGGAACTACTGGAGAAAGGTTTTATCCAACTGCGTTCATCTCCGTGAGGTGTACCGGTGTTGTTCGTGAGAAAGAAAGATAGGTCGTTAGGACTGTGCATTGACTATAGAGGCTTAAATCAAACAACGATGAACAACAAGTACCCGTTGCCATTGATTGATGAGTTGTTCGACCAACTTCAAGGAGCTAAAGTATACTCGAAGTTCAATTTGAGAAAATGTTATTATCAACTTCGAATCAAGAATGATGATGTTCTAAAATCAGCCTTCAGAACAAGGTACGGGTATTATGAGTTTGTGGTTATGCCATTTGGACTGATTAATGCCCCTGGGACATTTATGGATTTAATGCATAGAGTGCTCCGACCATACTTGGACCAATTCGTGGTGATTTTCATTGATGATATATTGGTTTACTCTAAGTCTGAGGAAGAGCACGAATAGCATTTGCGGTTGGTATTGCAGAAACTCCAAGAGCACCAACTATATGCCAAATTTAGCAAATGCGAATTTTGGTTGAATCAAGTGGCCTTTTTGGGGCACATTATATCCCAAGGGGGAATATCAGTAGATCTAGCAAAGATTGAAGGTGTACTGTCATGGAAGAGACCGAAAACAGTAATAGAGATTCGGAGTTTTTTGGGATTGGCTGTTTACTATCAGACGTTTGTCAAGGACTTCTAAAAAATTGCTGGACCACTTATCAAGTTAACCCAGAAAAAGATAAGTTTTTTTTGGGATGATAAGTGCGAGAATAGTTTCCTGGAGTTAAAGAAAAGACTAATTACGACACTTATTCTTGCCTTACCTGAGGGGACTGAGAACTTCGTTATCTACAGTGATGCCTCTAAAGAAGGTTTAGGTTGTGTGTTGATGCAGAACAGGAAGGTAATTGCTTATGCTTCTCGAAAGCTTAAGACCTATGAGTTGAACTATCCCACTCACGATTTGGAGCTGGCTGCAATTGTATTTGCCCTAAAGAAGTGGCAATACTACCTGTGGGGTAGTAGATTCGAGATATTCACAAACCACAAAAGCCTTACGTATTTGTTTTTGTAGAAAGAGCTAAATATGAGACAAAGGAGATGGATGAAATTGTTAGGTGACTACAACTGCTCAATCAACTATGTGTCGGGGAAAACAAATATTGTGGCTGATGCTTTGAGCCAGAATGTAGGGTTTGTAAGATTGGAAATAAAGGAGTTTGAAATGCTAGAAGAAGTGGGTTGCTGAAAACTGGAGTTAACTAGAAAAAGAGTTTTGTTTGCTCATTTACAAGTTCGACCCATGACGATGACACAAATTAAGGAAGCTCAACAATAAGACAAAAGGCTCCAGGAAATCACTAGGGAAAAACCTGATTTCTAGGTGCATAACGACGGGATATGATGATTTTGAGGCCGAATTTGTGTTCCGAACGACTCTGAATTGAAAAAAATGATTCTCGAGGAGGCATATAACTCCAAGTACACCATTCATCTTGGTGGAACGAAGATGTATCGGGACTTAAGACAAAACTACTGGTGAAACAGTATGAAAATAGAGATTACGCAATTTGTGGGCCGATGTTTGACTTGTCAGAAAGTGAAAGCGGAGCATCAGAGGCCGGTAGGGTTACTACAACCGTTAGAAATTCCCCGGTGGAAGTGGGAACATGTAGAGGTGACATTTAGGTTGGGTCAACATAAGCCCAGTTCAAACTAAAAGTGGATTCGACTCAGCACAGCTCGAATAAAAGTGGATTCGACTCGACTCAACCCACCACATATAAGTGGGCCGAGCTAGGTCATATATTTTTAAACCCAGCCCATTTGTGCCCAAGCCCAGCCCAGCTCGAATCCGGCACAGGCCCAGCTCGAGCCTAACTCAGGCCTAATTCAAGCCCAGATAAAGCCCATCTTGAGATTATAATTTGTTCATGTAATTTTTTTTATAAATAGTAGGTGTATTCAACTTCATTTTACTATAAAACTATATATTTATTTTACTACCTATTATCTCTTTATTTTACTACAAGAGAATAAACAATATCTATGGCTATGGGAGAAGAAAATCTTTCACAACGATTATGTTCAAATATTTGAAATTATTTTGCTTACTTTGAAGAACTTGGGTATGTAATTTGTAACTATTGTGAACGTAAATATATATTTTGTTGTCAATTTGGCACTGGAACGCTTGTAAGATATCTTGTATCTCAATACTCAAATGTTTTAAACTATTTTAATCATCAACCACCACCACCACCACCAACAGGCCCAGCACCTGCACAAGGAGCATAATAAAATAGAGAACTTATCTACCAACTTTCTTCAAGCATTTATGTAATGTTTTCTTTTATGTTTATTAGTAATGTATCTATATCTCGTGAACTAGTGGTTTGTTAAGTAATGTTTTATCATTTATATTAATGCTATCAATCAACTTATGTCTTGTTAATTGTTAAATTAACTTTTTCGTAAAAAAAGTTAACCTTAAGCTTTTTTCGTTATTAATCCAACTATCAAAATTCAGAACATACTAATAAAAAATAAAATTAAAAAGATGAGCTGGCCCAGCCCAACTGAGCCCAACGCGTGACTCGTGGTAGCAGACTCGTGGGCCGAGTTGGGTCCTATATTTCAAGAATTGAGCCCAGCCCAGCTCAGCCCACTAAACATATGTGCCGAGCCGAGCTCATTTTTTTTAACCCACGATTCAGCCAGGCCGTGCCGAGCTGGCCCATTTGCTAGCCCTAGGAACACGTAACGATGGACTTCGTGATGGAGTTGTCGAGGTCACTGAGGGGATGTGATGCTATTTGGGTCGTAGTTGATAGATTGACCAAGACGGGTCGCTTTATTCCTATGAACAAGATAGATAATCTGGAGAAAATAGCCGAGCTATATGTGAAGAACATTGTAAGATTACATGGTGTGCCAGCAAGTATTATATCGGATAGGGATCCTCGTTTGACATCGCAATTTTGGCCGTTGTTTCAAAAAGCCCTAGGAACAAACTTGAAATTCAGTACTACATATCACCCCTAGACGAACGGACAGTCAGAAAGGACTATACAAATACTGGAGGATATATTGAGGGCTTGTGTGCTAGACTTCGGTAAAGGATGGGAGAAACATCTTCCTTTGGCAAAGTTCGCATACAACAACAGTTACCAGTCGACTATAGGGATGGCTCCCTATGAATCTTTATACGGGCGTAAATGTAGATCCCCATTGTATTGGGATGAAGTCGGAAAAATGAAGGCAATCGATCGTACATTGTTGCCAGAGTTGGTGGAAAAGATTGAAAATGTGCATTTGATTCGAAAGAGAATTGGTGGAAAAGATTGAAAATGTGCATTTGATTCGAAAGAGAATGCTCACCGCTTAGAGCCGACAAAAGAGCTATGCGGATAAACGGAGATGGGATTTGGAATTTGAAATCAGTGATCGGGTATTCTTGAAAGTATCACCTAGGAAGGGATTTATTCGCTATGGTAAAGGTGGGAAACATAGCCCGAGGTATATGGGGCCATTTGAGGTGATTGGAAAGATCGGGAAATTGGCTTACCAATTGGAGTTGCCTTAACGCATTTCATGAGTCGACATTGAGAAAATACCATCCCGATCTATCTCATGTCTTAGAGCCCGAGCCATTACAAATTCAAGAGAACTTGTCATATAATGAGAAACCGGTTCAGATTCTGGATGAACAAGAACGGGAATTGAGGTCAAAGAAGATTCTGATGGTAAAGGTTCTATGGAACAATCATGGGATAGAAGAAGCAACCTGGGAATGGAAAGATCAGATAGAACATCAACATCCCGCGTTATTTGACAGGTAATTAAAAATTTCGAGGATGAAATTCTTTTAAGGGGGGAAGGATGTGAGACCCTGATCCAACTACATATGCATTATTATTCCACTGTGTGTAATTAAGTATAAATTCCATGTTATATATCTATATATATATATATATTAAATGTTCATAAACCCTAGATGCTAGTCGGATACTATAATAATAGGCTAGGAAGTAAGTTAGAAGGACAAGAGCTAAGTAGAGAAACTTCGGGGCAACTTTGTAATTACTAGAAAACTTAAGGGTCAAATTGTAATTAACTAAATTACGCTCGGACACTAATTTAATAACCTAAATCATAATTAACGTTTCCAAAATTTCGTTAGAACCCTAAGACTATAAGAATTTAAAAAAAAGAGTCAAGATCAAGAGCTCTTTAAAAGTTAGGGGCAAAAGTGGAGACTTTGGAACTTTTGGGATCAGAATTGTGATTATGAGAACTGATACTTGGAGACCAAGTTTGGCATTTTAGATTGGTTATTTCATACACTAAATCGTATAAGGAACACCCCGGTCGAATTAGAAAAGAAACGGAGAAACTTTTACATTTTAGAAAACACGAGGAGTCGATTAGCAAAACTTACAAACTTTAGAGGCTAAATTGCAATTATTAGAAGTTAAACTTGGGGACCAAGATTTCATTTACAACTAGGATTTAAGTTTGGCTAATTACCAAGGGGCCTCACGACTTAAGCTAGGCAAAATAGGGGTTGATTTGCAAAGATGACAAGCAATTGAGGTTAAAAATGCAAATAGGCAATAGTTTGGCTAGGCTTCCAAAACAAGTTAACTTCCAAGAGAAGAAATAGAAGATATTTCTTGTAATCTTCTTCACCGTTATGCCCCACCGCCCCCCCCCCCCCCCCATAGATGACCTAGAGAGGATTTTTGAGCTTTTCTTGCAAGAACTTTGTGAACAACAACAACAACAAAGGTGATTAACAAGATAACAAGGTGATCCCAAGGCATTTTCGAGGTGATTTCTAACATCTCAACCAATAATCAAAGGTGAGGGTTCTTTCAAAATGATTATTTATGAGATATAAATGCATATTGATGGATTTATGAGGCTTGTATGGAGTTATAATTGCAAATCCATGGTTGAAATGTTGTTGGAGCTTGTTGTTGATGATTGAAATCAAAGATGTTGTTGCTGGAATTTTTTGAATGTTCTTGATGATGAAGCTTGTATCTAGCTATGTAAATATGGTTGATTGTTGCTTATTTAGGTTGCTTGGTTGTATAGTAGTTGATGTTGATGATTTAGAAGCTAGAACATGCAAGAATTTTCGGAATGACTTTACTGGACAGATTTGTCCAACCAGAAATTTTAGCCCTTTTTTATAGCTGGATGATTTTAGAAAAAATTGGTAACATTTCAGGATGTAGTAGACTCATAGAAGAACATTTCTTATGTTGGACAAAAACTGAGGAAAAATCGTTTTCATGTTAAAAAAGACACGAGACAGTAGGTTACGGGATTTTTGTTAAATCTGACAACTCACTGCCTTAAGTTTCTTTTGCACATTAAAAATAGTAAACGACCTCGAAATTGAACAAAACATTCACAATCGTTATATTAGGCAGTTAGGAACAACTTTCATATTTTACAAAATGGCAGATTCTATCGTTAAAATGCTCTGAATTTTCCATTCCCGAAATGACGTAAGAACAGCTTGCAATCTGGACAGAAAAATGTGGTTGCACAAAATAAGTTATAACTCAGTAATTTTAGATCGAAATTGAGTTCTGTTTGATTCTCGAATTATCTACACTCAAAGAGCTTTAATTCTATACCTAATTCGAATAATTTGGAGTTTGGGAAGATTGGTTACTAATTGGCTATATTTAGACTATTGCAGTGTTATAAACATTGTTTTAAGCCAATAAGTTTAGCTCTAATGTAAATTGTTATTGATTGAATGACTAAGTACTTGGATTATTATTGTGTAGTGTTATTATATGACCTCTATATGTGTTAGAATAATCGTGGAGACATTAATTTGAATTATATTATTTGATTACTTGTTGAATTACCCGATATGCTATAAATGCTCGTATTACTTGAACTTGAATTTGAATTGGTGTCAAAAAAGGGCCACCTAGTCTTGGCATGGTAGTATGCATACTATGCCGGAATTCTTAGGGGTATCGGTGACCTTATGTCTACCATGGTCCGTATTCCCCTCTTGCTCGAGAACTTTGATTTCCTTGGAGAATCGGGTCGTAG
This sequence comes from Ehretia macrophylla, assembly GCA_037974665.1. NCBI lineage: Eukaryota > Viridiplantae > Streptophyta > Magnoliopsida > Boraginales > Ehretiaceae > Ehretia > Ehretia macrophylla. The sequence goes on from CM075773.1 coordinate 62,170,587, forward strand.
GATTCGAGTATTATCTGGAATACTTTATTTGGGTGAGATAAGGAAAGAGATGTTGAACATCTCAGTTACTATTGCTTGAATTAGACTCGCTTGTAAAGAGTAAATTGTTTCTTACTATGTATGTGATATATGACTTGAATATGTATATTTGAATTGTTTCTTGACTGTAGATCTTGCTTGCATTGCATCCACGGATTTACAAAAAGGTTTATGAAAAGGAAAAAAAAATGTATCTAAAGACCCTTCCCAGATTCCCCCATCGCTAAGCTTAGTGTTGTTATAAGCTCACCCTTTTTGTTCTCCCTTTCAAGTAATAAAGAGAAGTTTGTACAATATTATGAGGGTAATCCTCATCATACTGGACTGGAAGCGCCCGATATGTGACGTGCACTGTCTTGGGTATATGGTTGACTTATGTGACTAGACACTTATAATGTATATATTATTTTGTGTATTAGTGTAGTTTTAACTATCAATTCTCGTATGATTGAACTAACTTAGTCATTGGTTGTAATTGGTTAGTAAATGGTTTAATGACTTAGTTAGGTGTTATACGAGTAACACAAATAGCTAGTTTTGTTTTTGGGCACTTGGCTACTTGACAGCTGATAGGAAGTAACATGGATGTTGATAAATCTCCTTATAATGCAAGTATTAGATGTATATTTTCATATTGGCTTTCAATTGATTATAGTATGTTGGTGAATGGATGAATTGTGTTGGAGTTTAGAATTGTGATGTTGAGGAGAAGTATTAGATGTATATTTTCATATTGGCTTTCAATTTATCTATATTACAGCCGTTATGCTGCCCAATTTTCGAGGAAACCATTAATAAGATGAAAATTTTGACTAAGTATGGAACGGTAATTGGATCAACTAAGCTATAACCAGATTTAGTCTCTCGACTAGGGTAATTGAAATTTTGTAATTTGGAATTTTAGTAATTAAAAGTAATTATTTAATAGTCTTAAAATTTTTAATTGTGGTTATTAGTGCTCGGGCTATTGTAATTGTGTCTCAGCGGACTTAGGTAGAGCGATCTTCTTAAGTCCGTGGTATCACGATCCCAGGGATGTTTATGGTTTTATTATGGTATTAGAGATTGTATTTAAAAAAAAAAATTGGGGTCGTGACATCAGAAGTGCATCATTTCTGATTATTTTTATGATTTAATAATCTTACATGCCTCTATTAAGCAAAATCTTTCTTAGGAGATGAGAGGAGGGAACCAAACTAAATAGTTTATCATTACGTTGTAGACATTTAATTTTAAATTAACATTAGAAAATGATACAGAATTCGGCAAGAATATGAAGCTTCACAAAACAATATGCTTAATTATACGCAAACACCGACATCTAATTTAGCTTTATCTCTCATTTCACCATCATTACTATCTTTTAAAATTTTGTCATTTCACACTAAACTAAAATCAAAATTTAATAAACTTAATTGAACGATTAGAAAATAAAAAGCAGTTTACCATAAACTTATGAATATATCAAAAAATCAAACAATAAAAAACCAACATATATACACCAAAAATATTTACTCATTTCTTCGGTCATTGGCATTGTCGTCTCTTCCTGTTTTGTAATGTTTCCTTAATTTAGAGCTATCACTTGTCCCCTTCAGCACTCCTTCAAACTTCTACTAAATGCCATCCTTTTTAGTGGCCGTCTGGAAGAGCTTGCTCTCTAAGGTTTCATAAAGTGAAGTGTTCGAGTATGTATATGTTCTAAAAGTCAATTTGTTGTAATTTTAGGGCATTATATTTTGTATTATTTAATGAATTAATGGGTAATTTATTTATTTATAATTAATGTGTTAATTAATAGTTAAGTAAAGTCCTTCGAATTATCTTATAGATCTTATTCTTAAGTTGTTAAGAATATGAGTGACGAGCTTTATAACGAAAGATAAAATCCTATAATAAGTCCCCGATCATAGGATGAATTAATTGGGTGTTAATTCATCCAGATAGATTGGAGAGTCTACTACCTCGATTAATATGAGATATTAATAATGAATGCAATGAGTCTCATATTGTATTAGTAGATGTATAAATGCTTGTTAAGAACAAGTGACTAGACATGACCGATCATATAACAAATTACATGGATGGTCAATACTTTGTTATATGCTATAATGGCATAATTAGTCCTTAGATCTGAGAAACAACGGTTATCTTGTGTATGAGATACCATAATTTGCTAGTGCAAATAGTTCAGTTCTAATCATGGACTGGATCACGTAATCAGTGGTTACGATCTATTCCTGCATGGAGATATGTACGTGTAGATATGGAATCCGTTAATAGGGGCCCTATACGATCTATTAATTGAGTAACCAAAAATCCTTGGCTTACGTGGAATAGTGCAAGTCGTTCCACAATTCATTGACGAGTTACTAATAAATTAAATTTGGTCTTATGGTTAAGTAAGTAAGATTGACATCCCTATCCATGACTCTCACTTAATCGGGACGGTAGATGGAAGAAATTAATAATGCAGTAATTATTAGTTATAGGGTTTGATTTCACTTCATCATTAATTTGGCAGTCGTGATACACTGCTAAGTGTCACTCACAACTTGTGAAACTTAATTAGAAGAGTTCTTATTAAATATTATTTTTCTACCAATTAATTATGAACCCGAGAGGTCACACACAAAAGTGATCCAAAAATTAATCAGCGAGAAAAATGAATTAAATATTAGAGTGTCCAATTATTTAATTGGACTTAAGACTGATTAGATTAGAATTTTAGTCTAGTCAATTTATCAGTCCAAGTCCAACATTTAGGACTGGCCCAAAAGCTAGCCCTAGGTTGTTAAGTGTTTCCCATAAATAGAAAACTATGACAGACAGAAAAGCTAGCACAAATCCTATTTTTCATAGAAAATTATTTTTCTCTAAAACTCTGAGTGGGGGTTTTGCTGATTGATGCTCTGGGATCTCATGTAGATACTTTCGGAGGCTTCACGTTTGGGGAGCTCTAAACTCGTTAGGTTCTACATCGGATTTAGTATCATAGAGGTAATCCTAAATCCTTCTATGCGTCTTTAATATTGATTAATTATGTATAATTATAATCTACGTAATTAGCCCTAAATGTGATGCATGTGTATTTATATATTTTTGCTGCATTTTATTTAAATAAAATTTTAAATACCATGCACGATTCCAGCCACCGTTCATACCTTTTACATGGTTATTCGATTTTAGCACAAAAAAGAAATATAGCACAATTAATAGTGTCAATTTAAATAGTTTATGAAATTGTTAAATTAGTAGATTTTGAATCTACTAATTTGTATGCCCATAAAATTTAACTGGTTTTAAATTTAGCCCTAAAGTTCTTCCCACTATTAATTTCATAAAATAGTTTTGTCAAATTATTTTAAGTTTCATGAAAAATTAGTTTATGAAACTGGTTTCAATTTTTGTAAAATTATTGTTTTATGGCTTTGTTAAAATAGTTTTAATGAAGTCTTGAATCTAAAATTGTTTCAATTTAATTTTGAAATTGTGGTTTTCATTTTATAGAACTGTTTTATTATTTATCAAAACTGATTTTTAAAAAAATTGAAAAATGTTTTCGTTTTTCACCCCAACCCCGTTCATTTCTTAGCGGCAGCACCGCCATTGCATAGTGCAGCGGCAGTAGTTGCCGCAAGATTGCCTCTGCAGTTAGCAGCAGCCGAAGTCTGCTACGTGACTGCAGTAGCCCGTCAGTTGTTGCACTTGCAATGGCTTCTGTGAAACCTCACTTTTCTATCTTATCTCGATTTGCGTATTTTAACTCGTTTTGTGTGAATTGACCTGTTTATGTACTATATGACTTAGAATGTGCTAAATATGTGATTAATACTCCTATTACATGCTAAGTGTGCATCCATAAAATTTTTATAAAAAACGGAATCAGAAATTTTATCGTCGATTTTAGTGAATAGTATTTTGAGCACCTATCCGCTAAAATTTTTACGGAGGTGTTTTAAATGTTTTAAAAACTAGTCACCGGGTATTAATAGACCCGTGTTTGATTAAAACGGATTTGGAATCAGTTTTTAAATTTTAAAGGTTTTTACATTTTTTTTTGCAAGAAAACAAATTTTAAGTCGACTCGGGTGGAATTATTTGAATGTAAAACTTCTTGTCACCTAAAAATAAATTACTTGAGATAGTTTAGGTGTTGCATAAATGTTTTGAGCAAAGAAATAGCTAAAATGAATTAAAAGACAAGAAAATAGTAAAAATAACTAGCTTTTACCTTTGACCTTGATTTAATTTGTTTGACTTTGCATAATATAACATCAACACACACTTGCAAAGCACAAAACATACTCATTTTACACCTACATGGCCGAGAGCTTCAAGGGAGAAAACATAAGTTGATTTTCAAGGTTTTCAAAGCAAAATTTCATAGAAAATGCTAGTTTTTGTCCGTAGTTTTTCGTACCGAGTTGGATTCCGCTTGTTAGGCACGTATAGCACGTATATCTAGGCTTGTTTCGGATCAAAGGTGAGAGAAAAACTCTAGATCTCAAAAGTCATATTTTATGTTTTTACGTATAATTGAATATTGAACCGTTAGAATGTTAATTTGAAGTTATATTATTGCTTAGTGCATGCTAAAGATCGATTATATGTATTCTTATGAGATTTGAACGGTTGTAGCATAAATTTTTATTTTTGGAGATTTAAAGTTGATAGTTTAGCTATTTGTTGATTATTTTGAGTTGTAGTGGTTGAAATTGATTGCCGTCGATTTGTAAAAGTTTGTTAAATACGGGGTAGTGCCGTTGTAATGCCGAAATTTTGATTGTGATGTTGGTGTGAAAGTTCAAAAATTTCAGCCTAGGTGCATTGAGGTTTTAGGGTTGTTGGGCTTGATTTGGATGTGTTTTGGTTAGTTTCCGAGAGGGCGGATGTAGTTGATTGAATGGGTGAGTAATAGCAACTGGTTTGGAGTTGTTTGGATTCGTAAAATGTAAGATATGATTATTAGAAGTTTAGGTTGTCTTTCTTTAAAATGTTGTTATATGCCTTTAGATGATCAGGTGGTGTTTGAGTGATTGAACTGTGAGTTGTTGATGGTTAGATTAGGGTTTGGTGTTGTGTCTAATGCATGTTAAGTTGGGTGGCCTACTTTGTCATCTAACTTAATTGTTTCATGATTATATAGTTGATGATTGTTAAATTTTATTTATTTAATTGTTGAAGTGCGGATTAATTGATTATTGATTATTGATTGTTATTACAAAACTGTAAGAAGCACGCTCGGGGTTAATCCGGGGTGTTACATTGTTAACTGATTATTATTGTTGTGATGAGTCGGGAGTTGGGCAACCAATGTTGTTGACTTCTCGAATTGGATTTATTATTGTTGTTATGAGTCGGGAGTCGGGCAACCAATGTTGTTGAATTCTCGAATTGAGTCCTATTGTTGTGAGCTTTGATAATGTTGTGTCACCTCGGGAGGCATCCTGGGCTGCGGGCATAGTTGTCATGGTTAATCTCTATCTCGCATGAGCGGAGAGGCCATGGGGTGTAGGTCTAGGTCAAGGTACCTCAGGATTATGTCATTGAGTTTGAAGGAGTTGATGAGCATTGAATTGGTGTATGGAGCTTCATCAGCAAATGTATCATATCTTTATTGTGTGTTTACAGTTATTGCTATTGTTGCATTTATAATGATATTAATGTTCATTGTGTGTTTACTGCTCGAATGATGATTTTCAAGGAGTATAGTAAATACTGTTAGAGATCTATTGGATCCTCATTGAGCTTGTTTTATATAAGCCCACTCTCAATTATTGCATGCATGCAGGTGTTATTGAGCCTGACTACGGGTACGTGCCTCTTGAAGAGGGAAATGTGCCATATGTGGATGGGTCTTATGTACAAAAGTCATTGCCTTGAGATTATATTAGTTGTTGTAAAATAATGTATTGTATAACCTATCTTAATATAAAGACGTATATATGTTGGTTTAGTTGTATTTATTTTGAACATAACTAGTTTAATAAGTTGGTTATAAACTATTTTGGGAATGTATGTTATATAGTAAATGTATGATATTGGAACGGAGGCGTATAACCTATGGATGCAATGGTAAAAGAATGTTTATTGTATATCGTGGTTGTGTTGTTTAATTGTTGAATTGTTGTGGAGTTGGTTGTATGAGTTTTGAAGAGGTTGGTTTAGAGCATCGGTGTCCTAATTACTGTCATTATACTCCCGAAATTCCGCTGCATCCTGACTGATCATAGGAGGGATCGAGTTGGGGTGTGACAGCTTCCACCGCTGATTCTAAGGATGCAACGACTGAGCTACTGCATCCATTGAAGAAACAGCAGTGACTGCTGCCCTAGTGGTAGCAGCCACTGCGGAAACCGAAAGGAAAAAAGGGAGAGGGGCAAGGGGTGGCGGTACTAGGAAGAATGGGGAAATAAAAAAAAATTGGGGATCTGGGTAGGATTTTTGACCCGACCCAATTCTGGATCCAAGACTAGATTCGTATAAGGATTCGGGTTTGGATCAGACCCAAGTTGTTGGGTTATGGCATTTTCCTTTTCTGGCTCTAATTCTTTTTCTTGTTGGGCATAATGGGCATAGATGATGTTGGGCTTTTTTGGGCCAAGTTAAATTCGAGCTAGAATAAAAATAGCATGAACTATATATATATTTTTTTTAATGTTTTGAACTAGGCTATTGGTTTTTGGACTTGGACTTAATTAAAATAGGTTGGACTTATTTTAATCCATAAAGTCTAGATTACTTAATTATTTTGTTTGATAAATTAATTAAAGGAGCCCAAATATATTATTTACACTTTAAATTAATAAATAATTTATTATTTAATTAAGTATAATTTGATTATATTTATATTCTAAATATGAGATATTTATGAAATAAATTTAATAAAGAGTTTATTAAATTAATAAACCTAATATAATGAGATTATATTGGAAAGATTAATTGTGCTATATTGGTAGTAAATTAATAAATAGTTTATTAATTAATTACTATAAATATAATATGATTATAATTATTTAAATATGTGATATTTACGGATCTAAATTAATAAAGATGTTTATTAATAAGATAAACCTAATATAATGAGATTACATTAGAGATTAATTGTGCTATATTTGTTGGATTACTTTTCTTATTAGTTGTTATGTATGTGGGTGATCATGAACTAGTCTTGTATGTATGAATGAATGAATAGATGGATGAATGTTATTATTTTATTTATTTACACATTTTGGATTTTATGTAATTATTTAAAATAGGGATCGCTTGCCTCTTATCCCTGTTTTAAAAATGTAAAACCCTATTCTCATTTATGTATCCCCACTAGATTAGAAATATGGCTACATAAATGTAAACGAAGATCAAGATGAAGACATCAAGAGTTGGTGGGCCCGGTTCACGAAAGGAATTTTGTGAAGTCCAGAAGGAGCAACCTATTTATTCGTCTTATGGGCCCTTTATCTGATTTAGGTATTCAACCCAATGGCTCGGGTTAATAGTGCTTCTAGTCCATGATCTTCTTGATTTGTTTTATGCATTTATTATTTATTTATGCGATAAATATGTGATGAATGCATATATGTTTTTATTTTAATTATATGTTAAATTGAAATTAGAAGCATGTGAAAAGTGAGACCTTAATAAAAACCAATAAACCTTCCCAAGCTTAATATTAAATCAATAATGGTATAGTATTTGGAAGTCTATATCATTGCCTTCCATTATCATAGACCAATATTATATTATATAAATGGGTTACTGGCTATGGATACATAGGGGTGCTTATTTATTTTAATATTAATTGATGTATTTATGCATGGGATGTGACAAATTGTGATTCTCATTAGTTTCAATAATCTGTTGTGTGAGGAATTAATGTTGCATTGATCCTAATTTGTCAAGATAATGGGTATGACTTAACCAATTGCATATGACCAATAATCTGTTGTGTGAGGTCAAATGAATTGGAGGCAAAATAAAAATTAGAATTTGTATTTGATGCATTGAGTAATAGTTATTCACCTATTTATTTAGTTTCACCAATAATCAGTTGAGTAAAGTGAATCTAATATAGATGGGTCTCTAATTCCACTAAGAAATACCTTTGACACGGTTTTTCCATCTTTCACTAGGGAAATGTGGGATTCAAAAAATTTAGTAGGGGCGCTATTTGATTTAAAGACCCAAGTCAAATAGTTAAATAATAAAATTATCTAATAACCTTAGTATTTTTTGCATTTTAAATGTCGAACATGAACCTACCCTTCTATTATTTGACTAGACCAAACTTCGTTGACTAGCTCTATGTCTTGAGAATTGTTCCCAACTCTGAGAAAGTCATACACGTTCTAAATGTCATAATGAGTTGCCAAATGATGCAAATGAGAAGGACTAAGACACTTTTTGGAATAATGAGGACCTAAAGGCTAGGGAGTAGCTCTCATGCAACGTGGATAACGTATCCATCATCATTATTTATTTAGAAGGGTTGTATAGTAAGTAAAGTAGGACAACTCGATATGAGACATCTAAAAAATTGTCCAAAATAAAGGATGACTAAAGGAATAGATTTAAATGTATATATTTTCAAGATGATCATCTTGAGTTCATGAGTTTACTCATGGTTAACCATATATAGACAAATTTAATCCTCAAAGTCATTTCTGAATTTTTTTTCTTATTGCTCATAATGGATTTTTCAATATAAATACATTTGGCACATCTCTTGAACATCAGGATCATGTATCAAGGGTAGATCTGGAAAATTGAAATCAGTTGTTAAAGGAAAAACGTTTCCACTGCGAGAAAGAAGAAACACTAAGAGAGGAAACATCTAAAGTACTTCAAAGGTTTTGAAGGGAAATGGATGTCCCCTGTAGGAATATCTCATTTGCTCATTTTTGGTATGACCATCTAGATATTCATTAATTTGAACAATTGTTGTTCTTACATAGTGCCACTAAGAACATAATTTCAGTTTTATAGATAATGAATGTTTTATTTATTTGAGAAATAAACGTGTTGACACTAGTGAATTAATGAATAAACTTTACACATATAATGTAAAGTATGATGGAAGAAAAAACAAGCAATGAGAGAAATCTCAAGATTTTGTTAACTCTAAACTATTGGAACACTTAAGATTAGGTCATTTAGGAGAAACAAGAACTACTCAGTTGGTAAAAGAAGGATTGATATGCCTATATGGGCCAGATCTATTCCCAACATGTAGATCATGTATTCTTAATAAGATTACCAAGATCAACCTTTGTAGGACAAAGGTAAAAGGCTACAAATCTTTTTAGAGTTAATACACGGAAGTGTATGGGCCATTTAGTGAAATAGCCTAAATAAGGATTTAGCTGGAAATAGGATTAAGTCTCTATGATCAGATCGTGGAGAGTACCTTGGTACCAATTTCCAAGATCATCTCAAAATAAGACGGCATAGCAACTTCATTAAATCCTTATGGTACACCAAAACTTGATAAAATTGCGGAGATAAGGAATTGGACCTTGTTGGACATGGCCCAGTCAAAGATGAACTATACCGGCTTACAAGTTAGCCTATAAGGTTATACCTTCCTTACAACAGTCTAGCTTTTGAATAGGGTTACTTCCAAATTAGTGTTAAATATTTCATATAAGATATGAAATAACAGGAAATCTAGCCTTAAGATGTTAAGGATTAAGGTTGTCCTGCCTTTATTAAAAGGATTAAGTCTGATAAATTGAAAGTAAGATCAGACAAGGTCAATTGGCTATCCCAGGATTAATTGGAATACAACTTTTATTCCTTTGCGGACTAGATAGTTTGCATGCCTTGTTCTTGGAAGAACTGTTATCTAAGAATGTGGTATAGGAAGAAAAGTGTAATTCAGTGAGGAAGTCATTAAGTAGCCTGATGACTCGAGTCGGATCTAGGATTCAATCATAGTGAACCCGATCCAAGAGTAGCCAATTATTTCACAATCTTTTCACAGATCAATAAAATGGCTTAAGGCCATAAAATCTTAAATGGATCTATGCATACCAAGTTTGGAATCTAGTGGACTCACCTAATGGTATTTGTACCTATAGGTTGCAAGCGAGTGTACAAGAGAAGAAACGGTACAAATGGAAAGGTATAGACCTTTAAAGCAAGACTGGTAGCAAAAGGTTATCATCATAGACAAGGAGGTGATTATGATGAAATATTTTACAGTTGGTGAAATCTATTATGATTTATTGGCCATAGTTGTACACTACTGTTATGAGATATGGTAGATAGATGTCAAAATGACATTCCACAATGGCTTCATTAAAGAAGACATTCATATAGGATAGCCAAGATGTTTTGAATCCAGTGACGAAAATTGCAAAGTATGCAAGCTAAAAGGATCCACTTATGGACTTAAACAAGCCTGAAACATTCAATTAGATGAGAAATCAAATCGTTTGACTTCATTGAGAATGAAGAGGAGCCTTGTGAATACAAGAAGGTCAAATGAAAGGCTGATCACATTCCTTATCCTGTATGTGGATGACATACTGCTGAAAGGGAATAAGGTCAATAAGGTCTAGTTATTAAGAATAAATTTTCCATATGAGGTTTGGGTTAAACTACCTAGTCCTTGGAATTCAGTTCTATAGTGATAAATCTAAAAGGATTGATAGGTTTTTCCATATTGTTAAAATGTTTAATGTACAACATTCTTAAAGGGGGTTGTTCACTTTTAGACATGACATCTATATCTCTAGGACTATGAGTCCTAAGACTGCTGATGAAAGAGATTGGATGAATAAGATTCTATGTGTTGCAGCAATTGGGAATCTTATGTAGGCCATGCTATGTACAAGACCTGATATCGCACATGTTATAAATATTACAAACAGATATCAGTCTAATCTAGGATAAGAACACTGGAAAGTGATCAAGTACATTCTTAAGTACTTGAGAAGGACTTAAGATATGTTTTTGGTATATGGAGAAGGTGAAACTTAAAGGTTTTACAAATTCAGGCTTTGAGTTTGAAGAAGATTATAAAAAATCCACATATGGGTTCATACTCACCAGTAATGGAGGAGCAATTAGTTGGAAAGGTTCAAAATAGAGTACAACTGCAGATTCTAATACAGAGGCTGAGTGCATCGCTGCATCAGATGCGACAAAAGGAAGTGGTTTGGATCAAGGAGTTCATAACGGAACTTAGGATGGTTCCTTCCGTTAAGTCAACAAGTAGTGTTGTGACGACAATGGAACTATAACGCAAGCTAAGAAACCTAGGTCTAACCAAGGATCCAAACACATTAAGAGACATTACCACATTATTCAGAGACTATGGAAATGAACGACATTGTTATGCAGTAAATAACGTCAACAATTAATTTTGTTGATCCTCTAACTAAGGCAATGATTCAGCAGTCATTAGATCGCCGTCTTGAAAAGATGGGTATGAGATACCAAAGAAATTGGCTTTAATGCAAGTGGGGGTTTGTTGGAGTATGCGCCCTAAAAGCCAATTTGTTGTAATTTTAGGACATTATATTTTGTATTATTTAATGAATTAATGGGTAATTTATTTATTTATAATTAATGTGTTAATTAATATTTAAATAAAGACCTTAGGATTATCTTAAAGATCTTATTCTTAATTTGTTAAGAATATGAGTGACGAGATCTATAATGAAAGATAAAATCCTAGAATAAGTCCCCGATCGTAGGATGAATTAATTGGGTGTTAATTCATCCAGATAGATTGAAGTACAGTCTACTGCCTCGATTAATATTAGATATTAATGATGAGGGTAATGAGTCTCATATTGTATTAGTAGATGTATAAGTACTTGTTAGAAACAAGTGACTGAACATGACCGATCATATAACAAATTATATGGATGGTCAATAATTTGTTATATGCTATAAGGATGACAATGGGTAGGGTTTAAATCCGAATTTGACGGGTGTCCAACCCGATTATAAACCCGTTTATGAAACCGATGGAGTATCTGTTAGGGTTTGATTTTTACAAGTGATTACTGATTAGTAGTCCGGTAGGGTTTAGTAATAGCAATTTTAAAAAAACCTGAACCCTAAGAACCCGATTACTAATTTAGTAAAAATAAATTAATAAAAATATTTATATATTTACATACATATACAAATAATATATTACTTAAGAAAATATAATTTTTTAATATTGGTCTAAAAATAATAGTTGTGGGCTATAGCCCAACTCATATTATTTATGTTTACCTATTCTTTTTATCTAATTCAACTAATACAACCACTCAATTACTGAATAATTCAAACGAGAATGATAATTTACAATTGTGACAATTATCTTATGTTCTTTTTTCTTCAGTTTATTTTATATTATTATGGAAGAATGATAACTTCTCAGTATAAAAATTTTGTTGAATGTTTCTATTAAGTTTAAGTTTGATAATAGATAATAAATTTAATTTATGTTTTCCAATCTATTGTGATTTTTCATTATTTTAGTACTTTGTTTTCATTTATTTAAAAGCTTTTTAAGTTTTTCTTTTAAAAAAATTCTTTTTCCTATTCATTAAAGGGTTGAGTCGGGTATCCGCGGGGTTTTGAATATTTAACTAGTTCGGGTTTGGTAAGCAAAATCTAAACCCGATGGGTTTCCGTCACGGGTTTGGTAAAATATAATTTAAATGGGTTCAGGTTTAGTTTTATAAATTTTAGCATGTATCTGACCCGTAGTCATTCCTAATATGTTATAATTGTATAATGAGTCCTTAGACCTAAGACATAACAGTTATCTTGTGTATGGGATACCATAGTTTGTTGGTGCAAATAGTTCAGTTCTAATCATGGATTGGATCATGTACTTAGTGGTTATGATATATTCTTGCATAGAGATACGTGCATGTAGATATGGAATCCATCAATAGTGGTCATATGCGATCAATTAATTGAGTAATCGAAAATCCTAAGCCGATGTGGAATAGTGGAAGTTGTTTCACAATTCATTGACAAGTTACTAATTAATTAGATTTGGTCTTATGATTAAGTAAGTGAGTTTGACATCCATATTCCTGACTCTCATTTAATCAGGACGGTAGAGAAAGAAATTAATTATGCGGTAATTATTAGTTATAGGGTTCGATTTCACTTCATCATTAATTGGGCAATCGTTATACACTGCTAGGTGTCACTCACGGCTTGCAGAAATTAATTAGAAGAGTTCTTATTAAATATTAATTGAATTAATATTATTTTGCTACCAATTAATTATGAACTCGAGAGGTCACACACAAAAGAGATCCGAAAATTAGTTAGCGAGAAAAATAAATTAAATATTAGAGTGTCCAATTATTTAATTGGACTTAAAACTAATTAGATTAGAATTTTAGTCCAGTCAATTTATCAGTCCAAGTCCAACATTTAGCACTAGCCCAAAAGCTAGACCTAGGTTGTTTAGTGTTTCCTATAAATAGAAAACTATGATAGACAGAGAAGCTAGTACAAATCCTGTTTTTCATAGAAAATTATTTTTCTCTAAAACTCTGAATGGGGGTTTTGCTAATTGATGCTTAGGGATCTCATGTGGATACTTTCAGAGGCTTCACGTTTGGGGAGCTCTGAACTCGTCAGGTTCTACATCGGATTTAGCATCATAGAGGTAATCCTAAATCCTTCTATGCATATTTAATATTGATTAATTATGCATAATTATAATCTATGTAATTTGTCATGAACGTGATGCATGTGTATTTATATATTTTTCGCTGCGTTTTATTTAATTAAAAATTTTAAATACCATGCACGATTCCTAATATGGAGTTCTTTTCCACAGCCTGACTTTTTGTGTCACCCTTTGGCAAACTTTCGGCTTATCTTCTTTCTTCTGGGTTGGGAAAGATGAGAGTAGTCTTCTCTCTTCTCTCATTGATGGTTTCAGAGTTGCGTTGACATGATGCTAATCTACTGATATTCAAGTGCTTGAACTTCACTCATGTTATGCCTCTGGAAGTATTCTCGGATATGGGACTTCATGTCCTAAGAAAGAGAGAATCTATACCTGGTGGAGTCTTGCCAGACCGGGCCATATTACATGCCAAGGGAGTTATGAAGATTTCGTAGGGTAGGATTGCAGCCTGTTTGCATGACAAAACTTCATCTTCAGCAATTTCCAACAAGAAGCTATATGATATGCTAGACAAAAAGGTACCGGATGTTGGGTACTCACTTGCGTCTATTAGCTGTGTATGTCATGTTCACCTGCTTAAACCATCCCAAGGAAAGGTGTATTGGATATGATATGGGATTTACTGGAAGTGGCTAAAGATTAACTAGAAATGATTTAGGAGTCACAAATTCTCACACTGAAATTACAAGACTTTTAAAAGTACGAATAGGTTGCGGCCTTTACAAAGATTTTCACTCACTCTTTTCTTTTCTCTGTTTTCACTCTGTTTTTCTTTTCACTATTTTTACTCTTTCCTTTTCACCCTTGCCAAAATACAATGACAATACACCTATTTATTCTAGTAGCTAGGACTACAAAGAGTCATATACTAAATGCATCTAGGAAAGCTAGAAACTTGACTAGATACAATGAACCTACAATTAATCTTCTTTAGAATACTAAATGTCTTATCTCTTCATTTCTCCAAGAGTCATCTTGAGTTTTAGTTTGCATTCTCCAACACCCCCTTCAAACCAAAATCATTTTCACGCTAAGTAGTGTCATTAATTTCTTGAATGCTTCAGTTAGAAGTGCCTTCGTGAAAATATCAGTAACCTGATCAGAAGTATTGCAATACTCCAATGAAATTGTCTTCTTCTTATATGATCTCTTAAGAAATGAAACTTGAAATCAATATTTTTGCTCCTTCCATGTTGCACTAGATTCTTATACAATTCAGTTGTGGACTTATTATCAACAAGTATGAAAGTTGAATATTCTTGTGGATGATTGAGTTCCTTCAATAAATTCTTCAACCATATAGCTTCACAAACTGCTAAAGATAATGCAACATATTCAACTTCGCATGATGGTAATGCTACCACACTTTGCTTTTTAGATGTCCATGAAAAAGTTGTAGATCCAAGAAAAAACACATAGCCAGTAGTACTTTTCCTTTTGTCTTGATCACATCCCCAATCACTATCAGAATATCCATGTAAAATACTTCCATCCTTGCAAGAATAAAATAGATCAAAATTCAAAGTACCTTTTGTAACAACACGATCCCTCGCAGAATCAAGTCTGATAGTATCAACCTGATCCAATCCTCATGGCAAGTAAAAATGAGGGAAAACGTACGAAGTTTTCCTGTACTATGGTCTAACCAAAACCTGTACAATAAAGCAATCTCAAAAGCAACAAGCATTCGACATGTCTTAAACTTTTATCTTTTCCAACCCAAGGTCATTGAAAGGAGAAGTCCCAAACTAAACAAGGATATATTAATTACGATTTAACAATGATTCACAAACCGTTTATATTCTATTAACATTAACAAGACAAACTTATAAACTATAACAAGCAAAACAACATTCCAATGCATAGTAGGCCCAGACAACTTGCAAGCACTTCAATTTCACCACACCTAAAAATGTTAGAGAAGAGGGGTGAGCATACACTATGCTCAGTGAGGGGGGAATAAAATCGAGGAGTTTTTGAAAACCCTTTTGTGCAATTCATATAAGAAAGTCATATAATCAAGTAATAAGTACACAAAGGTAAGCACAAGGGTCTAACATTAATACGAGACAATCATTCAAATTCATGAAGCTAGCAAACTCTTATAAAAAGGATACGATTATTTCCCCAAATCACTTTAATTCATGATCTTGAATTGATAATAATCACGAAAAATCCCCTTTCACTCCAGTAGGTATACTCCGGATGTACCCAAAAATCCTACAACCCAATACCCCGATGCCATCTCTGACCAAGCGAGTAAGGGAATAAGTCGCAGAAGTTGGGCAACCAACCACTAACAAGCCCAGTGTCACCCAGTAGAGGCCCAACATATCCGTGCTGATGAAATGGTTACGCAACAACGAAACGATACACACGAGATAACACGAAATAATCAAAGAACAATCAATGTAATCAATAGGACATACACGAATCCAATTCATAGTTCAAGTTCTCATGCATTTGAACATTTAGTCAACCAATACTATCCATGAGCAAGAAAAGCAACACAAGAAAATGAACATTTTAACTAGAATCTCAATTACAATTACATGTTAAATTGAAGCATGAATTTACTAATTCGGTTTTCAATCTTAATGTTCCCTAAAATCTTCGAAACTACACAGGCATGTATTTCATTAAGTGAAGATGGGTTTAGTATCACACGAATCCCAATTTGGAGCTCTATTCATCGAGTTACAGCCTCTAGAAGTTCATTACGCAAAACTGCCCTGCACCTAGTGATAATCAGAAGCCTGTCGTTTTGGCTCTAGAAATGCATCCTAATGAGAGAATTAGAACTTTCAACTAAAAGAGAACAACATACCAAAACTTTAGCCAATTCTGACAACGTTTGCTATGCCAAACGAGTTCTACAAGTCAGTTGTACAAATCTCTCCAGAAAACACACTTTTCCTCTAGTTTACTTTCAAGCCATAATTTTGCATGTCTAGCTAGCTTTGCATGTTACTAACTTCATATTTAGATTTAAAACTTCACTAAGGCATTCAATCAAACATTACATCTACACTTTTGATCATAGTAGCAAGACAATAGCAACAATTATAATACTACACAAGCATATAAAGCTAGTACTTTAGTCTATGCATATAGTAATCATCTTTTCATGCTTCATAAGTTCAAGACAACACCTAACTACTCATTTGAAAGTCTATTACTAGCAAAATTAACAAAAAATATGCAAATAGTCATGATCCCCTCCCCTAGTAGTGGTAGAAATGCAAGAAGATAGCTATGACAAAGCTCAATTTCATCTTCTTCTTCCTTATTTCTTTTTTTTTATCTCTTCCTCTTCTTCTTCTCTCTCACGTTTTTCTCTCCTCCTCTCTACCCTCTCATCTGATTTTTACCACTTGAAATCTCTAGATGTTTCTTTTTCCTTCTAATATAAGTTAATGTAGGCTTATTGGGCTATTACTATTAATTCAAGAGTTAAATTAGGCTCACTAACTAATTACTCTTCTCTTGCTCTAGTTAGGCCCACTAAAAGCTTCTATAAATAATTCTCCATGTAATCTACTTCTATTAGCATTAATTCTACTAATTCTAAATACGATATAAATAATCATCGATGCATGTAAATTGAGAAATATGCCAATTAATGCATACAAATATATGCAAATTAATAAAATAACTATATGCTCAGGTCGGGGTGTCACACCTTTGATATACTTGAGAACCCTTTTTGTTGCAAGCCAATAAGAATCTTTTGGGATTTTCATGTATCTACTCAATAGACTAACACCATAGACAATATTCGGCCTTGTGATCGTGAGGTAACACAAATTTTTAATTAATCTTTTAAAAAGGGTAGCATTCACACATTTTCATCTCCTTCTTTTTTTAAGCGCAAGCCAAGAGGAATAAGAGGTTCATCAAGATTTGAATATTCTTTTCTGAAATTTTAAAATAATGGCAAACCTCTTTTGCAAAATGAATATGACATCATCCTTTTGATTCACCTCAATTCCATGAAAGAATGACATTAGCCCAGCATTAGTCATTTCGAACTCCTTGAGCATGACTTGCTTGACCTCATCAAACATTTCTTAATTATTTATAATGAATAATAAATCATTTGCATAAAGACAGGCTATGAGCATATCACCTTAAACATTCATCTTTGTAGAAACTACATGTTCAAATGGACATTTGACAAATTCATTTTCTTGAAAATATTTTTCAATATGAGAATTCTATACACCGAGGAAGGGGAAGGGTTATTTAAGCCCATAAAGAGCTTTCTTGAGACGGTAGACCTTGTCCTTTTGCCCTTCCACAATAAAACGTTTAGGTTGATCAATATAGACTTCTTATTCAAGTATGCCATTTAGAAATGCTGACTTCACATCCAGTTGATATATTTTCCAATTATGTAAGCAACAAGAGAAATCATCATTCTTACAGTGTCAAGTCGAGCAACTGGAGCAAACACATCTTCATAGTCAACTTCATATTTTTGTTTATAGCATTTAGCCACGAGTTTTGCCTTGTACGATCAATTTTGTCATCAACTGTCCTCTTGATTTTATAAATCCATTTGACTTCAATTGACAATTACCCTTTGGGAAGTGACGTCAATTCCCAAGTCTCATTCTTTCCAATAGTACGAATTTCTTCAACCATGACTTTCTTTCAACAATCTTCTTTAACCGTTTCTTCGAATGACATTGGTTCATGATTGGTATAGAGAAAAAATAGATTTGTCTCTTGAGTCTTTTCATAAATTTCTCTATGACTGCAAGTTTTGATTGGTGGAGATAATGATGAAGAACTGCTTGAACTTTAAGATGATCCTATGTGTGATGAGCTTTGCTTTTGAGGAATTCTCATGCGAGGAGGAGTTACAACTCATTGTTCTTGATTTTCATGTCTTGCCATTTCTTCTTCAATTTTAAGTTAGTTCTCTTTGGTTGAACCTTCTTGATTCTATTGCTAAGCTTAATCCTCACAAAAAACAATATATCTACTTACCATTATTTTATTTGTAAGTGGGTTATAGAGCTTGTATGCCTTTGACTCCTCCATTATAGCCCACAAAGATGCATTTTTTACCATGATCATCCAACTTCTTCCTTTTCTCCTTTGGTACTCGAGCATAGGCTGCATAACCAAAAATTCGCAAATGGTTGACTGTCGGTTTGTCTCCACTCCATGCCTCTTGTGGTATCATATCTCTCACAATTTTGGTTAAACACTTGTTCAGCAAATAAATTGTACAAGCTACAGCCTCAGCCCAAAAAGACTTGGGCAAGCCTTTCTCCTTCAACATGGTCCTTGTCATGTCCAGAATGGTGTGATTCTTTCTTTCTGAAACTCTATTTTGCTGTGGGGTATATGAAGTTGTAAACTGCTGCTTAATACTCTACTCTTTACAATAATTTTGAAAATCATTTGAGGTGCATTCACCACCTCTATCATATTTAAGGATTTTGATTTTGTAACCATACTCTTTTTCAACAAATAGCTTGAAACTTTTGAAAATGGTAAAAGCAGTTGAGTTTTCTTTCATGAAATATACCAACAATTTTCTACTATAATTATCAATGAAAAAAAAATACTTGTTACCTCTAAGAGAATGAGTATCGAAAGGTCCACAAATGTCCATATGTACCAAGTGTAATGGTGTATGAACCCTCCATGAATTTTCACTTTGAAAGAAATTCCTTTGTTGCTTGTCATGCTTGCATTTTGTAAGAGCTTGAGACCTTTAAAATTCAAATGGCCAAGTCAAATATGTCACTTCACAACTCATTCTTTACAATCCCTTGAAAGCACTTTTCAAGGCTTGTGCTTAAATGCAGCAAAAACTTGCGATTGTTCGCTATTTGAACTTTTCCCTATGTATCTCTCAAATAGAGAGAAAGATTCTCCATGTGTATTACGCATTCTTTTCCAAGAAGTTGTCCAATACTAAGAATATTGCTTTTCATATTGGGTATATAATACATATTAGAAATATAGTTTGGAGCACCATTCTTTTGATAGATCTTTATTTTACCTTTGCTTTTCACCGATAAGTTGGATTGATCTCCCCAACTCACATTTCCATTCATATTCTCCTTGAGTTCTTTAAAGTGTTCATTTATCCCACACATGTGGTTACTTGCTCCAGAGTCAAGATACTACACATCATTTTGATTTTTCAATCTATCTTGTACGAAAATAAGTGCACCGTCACTATTATCTTGTGCGGAGGTTTGAACAAGATTACATTGTTCATCATGATCCGTATTATTGTTCTAATATTTTGAAGCAAAGTGGCCAAATTTGTGACAGTTATAACATTCAACATTTCTTTTATTTCCGAAATTTCCACGTCCACGACCAACAAATCTTCCTCTTCCTCTACCTCTGTCATCTTTGTTCACAAAGTTATTTGTATTCTTTTGTTGAGATTGATCATGAAAATTACCTTTGCAATGGCCTCGTCCTTGAAAGTTGTTGTGACACACCGGACATAGTAGATAGTGCATAATATATATTTGCATATAATTATGTGCTATATAAAGTGCTTGTATGAAGTTTATAGCATAAAAAGGATGGTCACTATTTACTTGTGTTTTGGACTTTTTTATTTTCTGGATTTTACATTTTTCCCATAACATTTGACATTTATGAGCCATGAGAAAATTGGTATTATTTGCATAGCACTTCGGGAAGGCGGGTAGAAAAATTGCTAAATGTAACGTATGAATAGTAAACTTTAGTTTACATTTTTGGGCCTTTAGAATTTTTAACTAGCATTGGGCTTTTAGCTACCATTTAAATTAACCCAACCAAGTCCACTTAGCAAGCCCAAAGCCCAACCCATTTGTTTAACACCTATAACCACCAAACAAAAGACCAAAAAAATAAAACAAAAAAAGAAGGAAAAAGGGAAAAAAAGGAGCTACCTAGGAATTGATGATTTTGAGCTTTTCCAAGGCAATTGCAAGGGGTTTTGATCATTTCTTAGTGCTTAGAATCTTTACCAGGGTGAAGGATGCATATTTTTGTGCATTTAAAATTAGGTTTAGTTTATGTAATTCAATGTTTTGATGTTATATAGTAGTGAAATGCTTAATTGAAGTGATCTTTGATGTTTTCTATGTGTATATGCAAGCTTTCTACCATTATTTTGCATTGTTAGACAAGTTTTAAAAATGGGATCTTGGAGAAAACAATGAATACTAAATTTTGCCTAGTTTGTGAAATTATTGACTCAATGCTTAATTTAGTGATTATAAATGGTGCCATAGGTGTTCTAGTGCTTAGATTGATGCTTAGAAGTGATAAAATATGGTTAGAACTTAGTTAGCATTGATTGAACCTAAATGGGCCATTTGAGCATTTGGGTCGTGTGTGTGTGTTGTGTATATTTCTAGAGCTTAGTTAGGTGTCATAAATGGTTATTGAATTATTAGTAAACTCTTAGTATTATCTCATTGCTCGATAGCTTGTAATTTGCTAGAAAATGCAAAGGGACCTAAATCGCAAAGTGTTAACCGTGTGTAATTGAATGTCGTAGTAAGTGTTTATAATGTGAGGTAGTGCTTAAAATATAATTATGGCATTGATTTGAGGGGTGGTTTAGGTAGTTGTAGTTTAAATGGACTACGGGGCTTTCGGGGCTTTTGTGGTAGAAGCGGGTAAAAGTGAGATTTCATAGCTTATAAGAGGGTCATAAAGTGTCTTTTGAGAGATAGAATCGATAGATTGTGGTTTGCATGAGTTTTGTTTTGTATGAGCTTGAATTTGGACTAAGGGGATTAGTTTGTAAGAGTTGAGGAACATGTTGGTAATTGGATTGTAGTTGATTATTAAAGTGTTTAATTGCATTTGTATAGCTTGTGTAATCTATTAGTGAAGTTCGTGAATTGAGTGGCTTGACTACTTTGTTCTAATATACTTATATCTTGTGTACATTATTATATAACTTGTTGATTGTAATTATATGCAAGGGCAACCTACCTTGTTGTCCCTTGTTTATATGGTTATTGAATTATATTGCCATTGTTATCTTGAGTGCATTGCATCGTGGTTGCGCAACCATATCGTCGGGGCGGATGTATTAGGTATTTGCTGGGCAACAGCGGGCTTACCAGTGGATATTCAATCTCTGTGCTCTAATCCCTCACTCATTTGGTCTGTAGATCGCCAAGAAGTGTTAGGTCGTAGGGTTTCAGGGTTCATTCGAAGTACACCCATTGGAGTGTTTGGATATATATTGACACATTGATTGAGTTCGTGGTTTGTGGATCGAAGTTCGTGATCGAGATCAAGACTTTGGAGTGTTTGAGGTTATTGAGATTGTATCCTTTTTAATTGTGTGATATTTAATTGTTTAAGTGATTTTTTATTGTATAGTTGCTATTTTGTTGTGTTTAACTGTTGCATTACACGAAAAGGATTTCGAAAATACCCCTGGTTAACTGTTTCTCATCCCTCACTCAACAACTATGTTTGCTCATTCCTTGTTTTAACATGTTTTAGGAGGGAGTTGAGGTTGGAATGCTAGTTGTGTGGCTTGTTTGCTCAATCAGTGTGCATGTCACGCCCCGACCCCGACCCATAGTTAGGTAAAGGCCGGAACGCGACGGCATGTAATAATAATACATGTGTGATTATCAGTTAACAAACTAACATACATATATTAACCATAAGTAACTTCCAAAAGGGTGCCAAACATTTGACACAATAAGATTACTACCACCTACTTATATGTACAACATCTAGGTTCCCAACTACTTCAAGACATAACATAACAACGTCTCCTAGATCTCAAAAGAATAAGTACTAAATTAGGTTACAACTAATGATCTACAAGTTTAGTATTACAGTACATGACCAAAAGAATATTACAATATATGAAGTTGTTCAATATTAACATAGTTTAACATAAAGGACAACATTAACAACAAACATGGTCACACCAAGCAGAAGTCCGACTCGTCACACAAATAAGCCTCGCCTTCAGCTTGAGTGGCTGGCTCAGGCTCGGCCTCACCTGAAAGTGTCACAAAGAGGGGTAAGCTAAAACAACTCATAGCTCAGTGAGGGCTAACGGGAATGGGAGTTTTCGCAACGTTTTAGCATTTAAAACCCATTTGTGAAAGTGATGCCATGCAATAAATCACAATTAATAGCAAAGAATAGAGACAAGATAATATCACATAACTCTACTCCCCAAGGACCTCGAGGGACCAAGCGAGAGTAGGATACCATAAGTCAAAGGATACAATATTAATATCTTGCATTTAGAATTCATAAGACATAATGTGGAGGTCGACAAGGAAGGTTGTCTTATCATGCAAGTGTTTAACCATGTAGTGACTTCAACACTTCTGTATTAGCCTAAATTAATCAATTAATTTACCTACTTTCCCAAACTCCAATTAACCTGATTTTGATATAGAATTAAAGCTTATCGAAAGTAGATAGTTCTAGAATCAAACGGAACTCAATTCAGAGTTGAATTGAGTGAGATATGGCATTTAGAAAAACGTTACGTAAAAGGGGAGGGGCAGTCGGACAAGGGAGTCAGACGAGGGTCTAGTCTGGCTCCTTCGATCGACTCCCACTGGTTGAGTCAGTTGAGGTAAGTCAGACGAGGACCTTGTCCGACTCCCTCGACCAGCTGGGGAAAACCCAGCAAAACACAAGCCAAAAAAGGCCATTTCTTGCTTCTAACCTCTTCCTAACTCCAAATCCACCTCCACCAAATCCCAAACCTCTTCATAACATCCAATATTGCAACATTTGTCTACCTTACAACACAATTAAGCTCAACAACCACTTGATTCCCCAAGGCTAGCAACAATCAACAACAACTAAACTTGACCTTCAAGCATAGTTTATGTTCTAAGGTTATGAATTCCAACTTCCTAGCTCAATTTCTAGTGTAATCATCAAGCTCAAGCATTGTAAATGTTCATATAAGTATAAGTAAACATGAGATAGCAAGTTACATAGCCATATAACAACAAACATCTCTCACAAGTTCAAAAACCTCAACTAAGCTTGAATGTAGGACATAAGCTTATATATTTACTAAATCAAGCTCAATACACATATATATCCACAAATCATGCCCAATATAACTTTGAAAAACATTTAAGAAAACAACCATTACCTCCAAAGTGATAAATTTGCAAGATCAAAGTTGCAGGATGCAAGAAAAAGCTCAAAAATGGTTTAAAATGGCTTGACAAGGCTTCATCTCCCCTTTCTTCTTATTTTCTTCTTTTTCTTCTCTCCCTCTCTTCTCCCTCTTTGGCCGTGTATATGTGTGTATTTTTGTGTGTTTTTGCATTTTTGCTTGGTTGAAAATAGTATTGGTAGGTAGTCAAAATATCAAATGAGCCAAATGATGAGAATGCCCCCCAACTAGATCATGTATTGCTAATTTGGCCTTTTTAGTTGTATTATGACTAAATAGTTACTAGTCTTAAATTATTAGAATATGTTTAATGCCTACGACACGCAAAACTCCTAAATGCACGTAAATGAACGTTTTTGCACGTAAAACGATAAAAATGCACGTTAAATGACATTAATGCTTATTAATTGATGCTAATGCAAATGAAATGATATGAATGCAATATGAATAGTAAAATCTTGCTTATGACTCTTGTGTCGGGCTTTACAGTGCAGGCTGTGGAAGAATGTGATTATGTTATGTTCGTGTCCTATTTTGAGACCTTATGGTCCTGTATGTATTTGTATGGTTTTGGTGGATTGTAATATAAAGTTTAAAGGCTTATATGATTAGTTAGATTGTGGCTGGTATGTAATAACTTTAATGCTTTACCTTATCGCTTAGTTAACTTGCATGCTTGTATAGGGTTAAGTGACTGATGGTTGTTGGCTTAAAATCTAAGAAAATAAAGTAGATAAGATTAGAGTGGTATGATAATCGAAATTACAATCATAGTATTTCAATGGCCTATAGTAAATGCATGTTTGTATGTCTTGTTTTTGTCTTAATAGAAAGGCTCGGATGGCCTTAGAGCCTTGGGAAAGTTATGTTTAATAGAAGTTATGGTTGTATATGAATATTGTGTATAGTGGTTGCGGTTATTTATTCTAAGTGCAGGTATGTGGATAGGCCTAGAAACATGAAAAATTATATCTGTTTTTCCTCTTTTTCGTGACCTCGGGATTTGGATTAGGGCTTTGGTCTCATGAGGGATCGGGGTCTTATAGATGGTATCAGAGCGTAGTTAGCTCTCAACCGGGACAGGATCCTCGGTTTGTTGGGTAGCCAATCCAAGTACATGCTTGTGAAGTGTGTTTTGAATAAGTATGTGCTTGCATGTGGGCTTGTGTTTGATTTAGTAAAAAATATGCTCCTATGTGTTATATTTACGTGAAATATGAAGAACATGTTAGATGTGCGAATATATGAATTTGTGTGCCTATGTTTGGTATATTTGTTAAGTGTATGTACTTTATATGCTTTCCTCTGCATACATTTGTTACCCTTTAAAAATGGTAAGTAAACTCTCCCCCTAAAGAAGAAGTAGTTGATTGGTCGACTATCGGTGATCAGAGAATGATATTTCTTATGTGGTGATCAATGGTTAGGGTCTAATGCTCGGAAGCTGGACTTCTTGGACTTCTTATTTAACAATTATGTTTGGAGTTCAGTTAATGGGATTCTTATTGTGTACTTTCACAGAATTCTTTCACGGTACTGGGGTATTCTTGTGAGATTTGAATTCGGGATTCTTATTAGTATTTTCATACAAAATTCTATGGCAGTATTTTTATTGGGGCTCTTGTTGGCATTCTTCATGGCGCATTTCTATGGTGTTCACTTGGATTTTATATTGGTGTTTCTTTGGCACTCCTAACTGGCATTCATATTTGGATGGTTTTCTTTGGAGTTCTATCTGGAAGTTCTTTTATTGGTATTCTCACCGTACCTCTGTTTAGGATTCTTATATGGTATTCATATTCATCGGGAATTCTTAATCGGACTCTTAAATGGTATTTCATTGGGGCCTTTATTTGGCCTCATACTTTGGATTTCTTATAGGGAAATTTATGGTATTTTATTTGATTTCACATTGGCCTTCATACTTAACGCTCCTACTCGGCAACCGATGGTTAGTGATCAAAGTTGTCTTTCGGTTAATGCGGAATTCTCTCATGAATAAGAAATTGCGAGGGTGCAATTTGATTAAATGGGGAGAATGTGACACCCAAAACCTAGTAAATAGTGCATAATATCTATTTGCATATAATTATATGCTAAATAAAGTGCTTGTATTAAGTTTATAATATAAAAATGGGTAGTTACTATTCACTTATGTTTTTGACTATTTTATTTTTCAGATTTTATATTTTTTCCATAAAATTTGACATTTGTGAGCCATGAGAAAATTGGTATTATTTGCAGAGCACTTCGGAAAGATGAGTAGAAAAATTGCTAAATGTAACGTATAAATAGTAAACTTTTATTTATATTTTTGGGCCTTTAGAGTATTGGGCTTTTAGCTACCATTTAAATTAACCCAACCAAGCCCAATTAGTAAGCCCAAAGCCTAACCCATTTGTTTGACACCTATAACTACCAAACAAAAGACCAAAAAAATCAAAGAAAAAAAAGAAGGTAGAATCAGCCATGGTGAGAAAAAAAAAAGGGGAAAATGCAGGTAGCTAGGGTTTGATGATTTTGCGCTTTTCCAAGGCAATTCCAAGGGGTTTTGATCTAATCCTAGTGCTTACAATCTTTACCAAGGTGAGGGATGCATACGTTTGTGCATTTAAAGTTAGGTTTAGTTTATGTAATTCAATGTTTTGATGCTATATAGTAGAGAAATGCTTAATTGAAGTGATCTTTGATGTTTTCTATGTGTATATGCAAGCTTTCTACCATTATTTTGCATTGTTAGACAAGTTTTAAAAATGGGATCTTGGAGAAGATAATGAATACTAAATTTTGCCTAGTTTGTGAAATTATTGCTTCAATGCTTAATTTAGTGATTATAAATGGTGACATAAGTGTTCTAGTGCTTAGATTAATGCTTAGAAGTGATAAAATATGGTTAGAACTTAGTTAGCATTGATTGAACCTAAAGGGGCCATTTGAGTATTTGGGTCGTGTGTGTGTTGTGTGTGTTTCTAGAGCTTAGTTAGGTGCCATAAATAGTTATTGAATGATTAGTAAACTCGTAGTGTTGTCTCGTTGCTCGATAGCTTGTAATTTGCTAGAAAATGCAAAGGGGCCTAAATCGCAAAGTGTTAACCGAGTGTAATTGAATGTCGTAGTTAGTGTTTATAATATGAGGTAGTGCTTAAAATGTAATTATGGCATTGATTTGAGGGGTGGTTTACGTAGTTGTAGTTCAAATGGACCACGGGGCTTTCGGGGCTTTTGTGGTAAAAGCGGATAAAAGTGAGATTTCATAGCTTATAAGGGGGTCATAAAGTGTCTTTTGAAAGATAGAATCCATAGATTGTGGTTTTCTTGAGTTTCGTTTTGTATGAGCTTGAATTTGGACTAAGGGGATTAGTTTGTAAGAGTTGAGGAACATGTTGGTAATTGGATTGTAGTTGATTATTAAAGTGTTTAATCACATTTGCATAGCTTGTGTAATCTATTAGTGAAGTTCGTGAATTGAGTGGCTTGACTACTTTGTTAGAATATACCTATATCTTATGTACATTGTTATATAGCTTGTTGATTGTAATTATATGCAAGGGCAACCTACCTTGTTGTCCCTCGTTTATGTGGTTATTGAATTATATTGCCATTGTTATCTTGAGTGCATTGCATCGTGGTTTCGTAACCATATCATCGAGGTAGATGTATTAGGTATTTGCTGGGCTGCAACGGGCTTGCCAATGGATATTCAATCTCTGTGCTCTAATCCCTCACTTGCCTGGTCCGGAGATCGCCACGGAGTATTAGGTCGTAGGATTTCGGGGTACATCCAGAGTACACCTATTGGAGTGTTTGGGTTTATGCTGGCACGTTGATCGAGTTCGTGGTTTGTGGATCGAGGTTCGTGATCGAGATCAAGACTTTGGAGTGTTTGAGGTTATTGAGATTGTATCATTTTTAATTGTGTGATATTTAATTGTTTAAGTGGTTCTTTATTGTATAGTTACTATTTCTTGTGTTTAACTGTTGCATTGCACAAAAAGGAATTCAAAAATACCCCCGGTTAACTATTCTTCATCTCTCACTGAGCAATTGTGTTTGCTCATTCCTTGTTTTAACATGTTTCACGATGAGCTAAGGTTGGATTGCTAACTGTGTGACTTGTTTGCTCAATCAGTGTGTGGGATGTGGAATAATATGATTATGTTATGTTTGTGTCCTATTTTGAGACCTTATAGTCCTGTACGTATTTGTGTGGTTTTGGTGGATTGTAATATAAAGTTTAAATGCTGGTATGATTAGTTAGATTGTAGCTGGTATGTAATAACTTTAATGTTTTACCTTATCGCCTAGTTAACTTGCATGCTTGTATGGGGTTAAGTGACTGATGGTTGATGGCTTAAAATCTAAGAAAATAAAGTAGATAAGATTAGAGTAGTATGATAATCGAAATTGCAATCATAGTATTTCAATGGCCTATAGTAAATGCATGCTTGTATGTCTTGTTTTTGTCTTAATAGAAAGGCTCAGATGGCCTTAGAGCCTTGGGAAAGTTATGTTTAATGGAAGTTATGGTTGTATATGAATATTGTGTATGGTGGTTGCGGTTATTGCAAGCATGTGGATAGGCCTAGAAACAGGGAAAACTCTGTCATTTTTTCCTCATTTTCGTGACCTCGAGATTTGGATTGGGGCTCCGATCTCGTGAGGGATCGGGGTGTTACAATTGTTCCCATGTCTACCACCAAGTTGAGAACCTCCATCTCTTGACTTTTGGTCTTGCAAGTTAAGCTTTGATTCCAAAGCCTGTTCAATTGTATAAGAATTATAACTCTTATTCATGCATTGTTCATGCACTTGGAGCGATCTCATCAACTCTTCAACAGTGAGTTCATCCAATTTTTTCGATTCTTCAATTGCGACTACCACATGATTAAAGTTCTTTGTGAGAGATCATAATATTTTCTCTATCACCCGAACATCTTCAATTGTTTCTCTATTTTTTTCAATTGATTAACAATTGAAAGTAGGCGAGAAAAGTAATTAAAAACAGATTCACCTTCTCGCATGTGAGCATTTTCAAACGCACCTGGTAGTGTTTGCAAACGAACTCTTTTGACTCGTTCAACTCTCTTGACTCGTTCAACTCCCTTTGAACAAAGTTACAAGTTTATCCCACGCTTCTTTACTTGATTTTACTTTTGCAATTTTTTCGAACATAGATTCACCAATGCCTTGGTAAAGCAGGAACAATGCTTTCTTGTCTTTTTTTTCTTATTTCACGAAGAACATATTTTTGCTCCGTGATGTTGGTTGTTTCAACTTCTGTGGTGGTTTCTACATACCCATCTGTGATGATGTTCCAAAGATCTTGAGAACCAAAAAGGGCATTCATTTGAATACTTCAGTTTTCATAATTTTCACCAATGAGTTTTGAAAGTTGTAGTTGCACAAGATTGTATGCCATGATACACTCAAAACCGTGGCTCTCATGCCACTATGTTGGATATGATACGGGATTTATGGGAAGTGGCTAAAGATTAACTGGAAACGATTTAGGATTCACGAATCCTCACACTGAAATTACAAGACTTTTCAAAGCACAAATAGGTTGCGTCCTTTACAAAGATTTTCACTCGCTCTTTTATTTTCTCTGTTTTCACTCTCTTTTCTTTTCACTCTTTTTACTCTTGCTCTTCACTTTTGCCAAAATACAATGACAATACACCTATTTATACTAGTAGCTAGGACTACAAAGAGTCACATACTAAAGGGATCTAAGAAAAGCTAAGAGACACATTATTAAATATGAACCTAGGGATACAAAAAAACACATGCTAGAAACATAACTAGATACAATGAAGCTACAATTAATCTTCTTTGAAATACTAAATGCCTTGTCTGTTCATCTTTCCAAGAGTCATATTGGGTTTTGGTTTGCATTCTCCAACAAAGTGGACAAGAAGGGGTCAAATGCTTGTTCGTTAGATCTTCTACTGAGAGGAAATTATATGGAGCCTTCGGCAATGGGTGAGTGAGTCCCGTGATATTGTGTTTGATGAAGAAACTCGTTGGGTTGGGTTCGCAGTTGAGAGAAGAGACATAAATAAACCAGCAACCATAGTTTTATCGAGACATCAGAAGGAAAACTCATAATGTATTGGTCGAGCTCAACTCCCATGAAACGAGAAGCAGTCCTAAAAAAGTGGTAGCAGAATAATAAGGAATAGAGACCTAGTATCCGCAGCTTTAGGAACATCTGCCTCCTATCCATCCCATCAGAATACAAATTTTTAGGCTCCTTCTCCAGGGTTGAATACGCTCTCTCGAAAATAGGAAGAAGGCAATGCTCGAAGAACATCTTTTAGCTGATTATTCGGGCTGTCACCCACGATCACAGGGGGAAGACTAGAAGAGTCTGTCGATGCAAAGTAACGTGTTTTAATGTATTGCTTTATTTCTCTTTGTTTGGTTTTATTTGTTGTGTTTGCATGTATGGGCCAAAGCCTAGTCTAAAATGTGAAATGCTTATGTTAACATAATAAGAAAGACTTTTTCGAGTTTTTTTGCATGCTTTCGAAAAGTTATTCAAATGCGATCTAGAGTAGAGGCCTTGCCTAAGGTAAGCTTTGCTCCTCAATTGCAAGCCCCGTTAGTGAGGCCATAGTGGACTCAGCGGTCAGCCTCCATTAGAATTATGTTAGAGGTTCTTTTGCTTTTATCAGATCGTATAATTAGGACCTCAATATGGCTTCTTCTCATTATTCTTTGGCACCTACGATAGAGATCTGAGAGATTTGGCCCCAAAAAGGGATTGGGGGTTTAGATCCTTAGGAAAACCCTGGTCTTAATAGGCTTGTTATCCTTTCATTCGGAGTTACTGTAACTTGTGCTCATCATGCTATACTCGCGGGAAAAAAAATAAGCAGTTTACGCTTTAAATGGTCTTTATTTTTCTTTAAAATTAATTTTCATTTTTTCACTTGTTTCAACGGCCGAGTGAGAATATACCTTATCATCCACCCTCAACCGAAGCATAGGTAAAGCTAGGAAAAGCTTGCTAAGGAGACACTGATACTGAGTTAGGGAGAATGATTTAGTGAAAAGCTATCTACATGCATCGGCGGAGCCAAGTGGTGTATGCTTTGGGAGAGGGATAAATCTGTTTTTTTATGCTCTGTTATTTTAGTTCTTTCTCTTTCCTCATGCTTTTCTCTCTTCATTTTTCACTTGTATTCTCTTATTCTTAAATAGGTGTTCAATTTATTTTCTATATTGTAGAGACTATTTGTGTTTATCGGTATGTATGAATTTCAATTCGTTTATTTTTTAAATGTTTTTAACGTTTTAAGTTAAATTTTTCTAGTTTAATTATACATTTATTTCAATTTTATTTTATTGGATTATTTTAGATTTTTTTTTTTTACTTTTAATTGATTATTTTGTGTCTTTAATTAAACAGTTTATATTCGAATATCCTTAAATTCTTTATTTTTAAATATAGTGATATGTTATGCTTAGAATCAAATGATTCTAAGCATAAAGGCAATAATTTTTTTTTTTTTTTAATTTGTATTAAAAAAATTCATAAATGAGTGCACATAATCCCGATTACTGATTCCACCACATAGTTCCCCTAACTCTTGGTGCTTGACTCCGCCATTGTCTGCATGTGTCCTAGAGTGACGCCTGGCCATCACTCTATGTTCATAGATTGGTGAAACTTTCCGATGAAGAGAATCCCCATTTAAAAGAAGGAAGAAAAACCCATATATCTTTTCGCCGGGAGCTAGGGTCGAAAAGACTGATTGGCACCCACCCAACTAGAGAGACTAAGAAATTAATAGAGAACAAAACTTATCTTCAAACTCTACCTAATTCTGATCGTTGCAACAGTATTTGAGAGTTTGAACGGCACTCTAGTTAATGTAGATGGGAGATCCGTGTACCCAATTGAAGCAGTATCAGTCCCCGCCCCGACCACCTACTCTAGTTGAGATCCTTTAGTGCCCATGAGCCAGTGATACAACTTGTCTTGCACAAAGTGATAAACCAACTTAATGTGATTTCTACGACCATGAAAAACAGGATTAGAGTAAAGGGAGCACAAATACTTCATCTTTTCACTCTGCTGCCCGTCACACATATCCAACAAACTTCTTAACCTCCAGTGTGTTTGGGTTGGTTGGAGGGGAGGGGGGGAATTTAGTAAAGGAGAGGAAAGGAAAAAATTGTAAAGGATAGGAGGAGGGTTAAATCATATTTGAATTGGATAATTTGAGAAAATGAAAGTATCATAAAGGAATATGTGTATCTTTTATTTTGATTAGGAAAAAAATAAAAGGGAGATATAAATTTTATATATAAAATGACTTTCATAAGAGAGACCTACTCTCCTTCCCCTTTATTTTATCCCAAATCGGGGGAAAAGAAAAAATGAACTTGAAAGGAGTTGCTTGGACCCCCTCCACTTCCTTCCCCCTTGGAAAACTTCCAAAATAAACATGGGAGATAACTTTCTAATCTCTTCCCTTTACCTCCCCTTCCCCCATTCCCTTCCATCCAAACAGACAAGAGACATTTTGAGGAAAATAACTTGACTTCATTAATTACATGGAGTTGGCCCTTATAGTGCTTAGGTACAAGAGAAAAGTCTCTCTCCTCTAAAGTGGGAGAGAATACAAATAACAACACTCACTCTCAACAGTATTAACTACCTTAGTATACAAGTGGAAAGCAAGAAGAGGGCTAGGGGTGATTTTCTGCAGAGAACAAGTCAAGGAGGCATAAGGTTAAGGCTAGGGGCTCTGTAGAGCACTTTGTCGTCAAATGTCGATAACACAATAGAGGTTGATCATCTGTTGAAGAGGCTAATACAATTGTGACCTTTCTCGAATGAGTCTGTAGGGAGTTTGGTTTATTACAAAAAGGCATCTGCAAATCATATGTTTTCCGAGAAATGAAAGAAGTACAATGAGATAGTTGGTTGTTCTTCAACATGAATCCTGATGATGAGAGAGGCGAGATCTTTTCCTATGCACGCCGAGAATACAAGAAAGCTGAAGACCTCCGCTCAACGCTTGGTTGAAAAACATTCAAATTTGGCATCCAGAGACTAATGGAACCAGAAAAGCAATTACAGACGAACAGGAACAAACCCATCACAATTTCATAGCCACGAGCAAGTGTTCGAACTGTTCCCCATAGACCAAATTTGACAAAAACTGGCTTGCAGGCTTGTGCAATCTGGAAAGCAGACATCATCAAACACCGAAGATTCATGAGCCACCACGGTTAAAGAAAAGCTATCTATGGAGCAACTAAAATGTACTTTCAGCACCACACTTTGCAACAATTGGAATAAAGACATTTTTCCCCACGAGTTCAACAACATATCCCAAACTACCCCCATGATTTTTGATCTACTTAGGCCATCCTCAATGGGACTTCAAATTTAGAGACTTTCCAAATTTAAGTAGTTTTAGAGCCCTAATGACCCAAAAAACAACACTATTCATGGTAAAAATACACGGGATCCACCACTTTTGGCTTAAAAGATGCCAAAATAGAGGCCCATACTATTCATGAGGGCTTCAAATTTGTTGAAAAAATAGAGATTGTGACTCTATTTTAATATCTTTTAAGCTAAAAGTGGTGAACTCCACATACTTTTATCATGAATGGTGTTACTATTTGGACCATTGGGGCTCTAAAACCACCCAAATTTAGAAAGTCTCTAAATTGGAAGCCTCCATTGAGGATGCCTTTAAATTCCCCTGCCACCTAACACCTAACACAGTTAACAAAACTCTTAAGTTCAAGGGTATTTCAGTCTTTTGAACCCTAAATCCAAGGGTATTTCAATCTTATAATCTAATTTTAAAAAAAGAAACAAAAAAAAAGAAAAAGAAAACCAAACCCCTCCCCACAATCGGTTCACCCACACCACCACCACCACCACCACACAACATACACACACACCGGTTCAAACAACACACACACAAAAAGACACGCACCCATGCACAAACTGAAACAAGCACCCACGCACACACTGATAAAAGCATAGCACGCATTATTGCGGGTGACGTCGATGTGACTTTGGGGTGACATTGGTGGGGGTGGGTGGTAAAGATTTGGTGCCGGGGTGAGGGTGGTGCCGGTATCCTTAACGGACCCACAAAGTATACGAGGGAGTTTGGGATTTGTTGTGAAATTCATGTGGGAAAATGTTTTTATATCCCCTTTGCCGTTAACAATGACAATCTCTGTTGACACAGAGTTAATCATTTCAAGGTAAAAAGATAACTCATTCTTCTTTTTCCTTAAAAAAGAAAACCAAAAAGGCCTCCACCCACGCCCACTCCCACCCCCACCCCCAAAATGTAAAACGGGATTCCAGACACTGCTGTCTTAAACATTAAACTATTTTACATGATTTGGAGGATAAACAAATAATTGTTACTGACCAGAATAAAACCCCAACCAGAAGCCATGAAAGCAATAACATAGAACAAAATGTCTCTTGGTGTCATGTGCAGGAATGCGATCAAAGTGATCAGAATACAGAAAAGGAAGAGCATTCCCTTGAAAAGTCGGAACATGAGTTGAAAATTTGCCCTGAATTTTCGTTGTCCAACGAAGATCGTCTGCAATAGAAAAGAGAAAATTAAAAAGAAGAAAAGAAGAGAAAGCAAACAAAGAAAGACCAACGAAAAGTGCAATCTCAACCATGGGATATATATTGATAACTATGTTGCATAACATGATTATTACTATATGGAAATTTAAAGTCACTTCTAATTTATTCCCTCGCACAATGGAAAGATTTCCCTCTCACCTTCATTGCGAACAGTATCAAAAAGATCATCAACCACGGTGCACCATATGCCTGTGATCCACTCATATATATGTCAATGTAGCACAATGAGATTGATGTTATCAATGAGATAACTTTACAGCATAAAAAAAGAAACTCGAAATCAAACATACCAAGAGACTTGTGGCATTCTTTGTTTTATTTAAGTGATAAATAAGCCCATATTGAAAGATGAAGAATCGTGAAGCTAAAATGATCTCTGCAACGATACCACACTTCCCAGTATGAAGAAGATGCTCTTGTTCTTTCTCCCACCAGGATTCCCAACTTTTCTGAGAAGGTACACCAATACCTCCCCTGTTGCTTATCCACTTGTTCCACTCTTTCCAATCGCTGGCTATATTTTCCCACTCAAATCCAGAGGAACTAAAGAGGAAGGGAG
Organism: Ehretia macrophylla; assembly: GCA_037974665.1. Lineage (NCBI taxonomy): Eukaryota > Viridiplantae > Streptophyta > Magnoliopsida > Boraginales > Ehretiaceae > Ehretia > Ehretia macrophylla. The sequence continues at coordinate 62,205,664 of CM075773.1, forward strand.
CAAAGAGCCAAGTAAAGACCATAAACCATATGGACACGGTGATTGAAGAGGAAGGGAGCAAAAAGCCAAATATAGACCATAAACCATATGCATCAGCTTTATAAGATTGACCATACACTTGGTACACAACTAGTAGTATCATTAGCTCCAGTCCCTTCACAAAGTGACTACGCGAATAAATACAATAGTTATCCACAAACTTCACATGGAAAGGAACAAAACCACGACCAACTGACCAATGTGGTGCACCTCCATGAAGTATCGTCCTTCCATAGTAATGAGTCTTTGTTCCAAGTTGAAATGCGAAAAGCACTGGTGCCAATTGTAATTGCATCAATATGAATTCACTTAATGCAGTAAGGAAACCCCTTTGTAGGACAATTTCCATCATCATAGGAAGTGCCATCAAAAATCCAAGTTGCACAAAAGACTGAGAAGCAAGAACAACATGGAGAGCCTTATTATCTAGTATTCCAGGTTGCATACGCAGTTTTTCTTCAAGTCCAGTAAAAATGAGATAAAGGCGCCCATAAAGGAATACATATACCGTGAGCACCGTAATCTGCCAGAAAATTCACAAAATGCTTAGAATACATGACATACATTTGAAGTCAACTATAAGCAAAGTTCATTTGACAACATACCAAGGAACTGAAATAGAAACCAATAGTGGTAAAGTAACATGATAACATCCTGAAAAAGTCAGAAAGTTGTCCAAGCCTGTATAAGTCACGACTCAAAGTCAACTCTCCATTGCCTTTAGCTATTTTCGCCTCAAAGAAATAATTCTGTTTAAGGCCTACATCCCGCCCTTTACCAATTTGTATGTACTCATGGTAAGTTACACAGCCTTCACGAAGTGTAGAGTTTAAACCTGTAATCAAGATTACATTAAAGATAGCATTGGAATCAAGAACCATGGAAATGGGGCAACTTGATAGACCTTTGAACTCGTTAAAGCAAGAGTATACCAGCAAATATGTCTTCATTCATGTTCATGTCCTTGGAGGCTTTGCCGACCCCACCTCTTGTAAGGTGAAATATTCTATCAAAAACATTTGAATGACCACAGCGAAATCGAACCCTAAATGAGCAATGAAACGTAAAAAATAATGTATTAAAATATTGAGGAAGCCGGTGAGAAGAGCCTGGGAAATCATAATGTACAAGAAACTCTAGCAAACTAATCATCCATAAAAGTTAAGGACAAACATTAATAAGATGTCGGTGAAGCATCAAATGAATCCCTAAATCTGAGTCAAACATTGATCACTATTTAGCATACCATAATTGGACCAGCACATTACCATTTCAATTGACTCCCTGTTCTGCATCACCTGTTTGTTTGATAGAGAAGTTTGTTTAGGGTAAAATACACTCCCGTGTCGTTAAAAGTCTAAAAAAGGCCTTTGTCTAATTTTGAAAGGTTTCACGTTACCTCCCTCCGCCCATTTTTCCGTCAATTTTGTACCTCATGAGCTTGGAGGGCAACTTTTTTTATTTTTTGGCTTGCTTCTCACCCAAATGACTCTTTTATGGATGAGAATACCCTAGAAATCCCACCCTTTGACCCCGCCAAAAACCCATCTTTGACCCAAAACAACGAGAAAAAAAAAAAAAAAATTTAAAGCCCCACCCTTACCGACTCCCCCGCCCCACCCTCGCACCTAGCCTACTTTCCCCAACCAAAACCCATCACCCATCAACCCAGGGGCGGAGCCAAGCACCAGAGGTCAGGGTAGACACTACAATGGCACAACTAGTAATTAAGAGTTCAAGAACACTCATTTATACATAAACTAATACTTAATTTACGTACATTATAGCAATTATAAAATGTTAGCAATAAAACATATATAGAGTATTTAAGACATGACTCTCCTTATATAATAATGATATAACATATAAAAGAGAGAAAAATAAATAATTATAGTAATACAAAAAGTATCTTTTATTAATTTTCCTGAACGTGACTTCATGTTTTGAAATCGTTGAATAATCAATTCATTGTCGATGCTTAATTAGTCATAAGTACGTACACATAAAAATAATAATTGCATCAATTAAAATAAACATATGAAAATGAACAAAAACAAGTTCTAATAATTACACACCCCTAAAAAGAATAATTAGCACACATTATACTTTTTACTTCAAGCTATGAACAAAAACTTTGCAATGTTCATTCTAAACCATAAGAATTAGAATTACATTCTCAAATAAAAAAGAAACAGAAAATTATAAAGCCATTATTAGACTCATGATGATCGAAAACTTAGTTGCTTAGAATTGGACATAGACCGCGTAGTTTATATTCAATAGAGTAAAATGCACCATACCCCCCCTGTGTTTTCATAAAGTTGCATTATAAACCCCGTGATTTCAAAAGTCGCATTATAAACCCTGTGTTATGAAAAATGTTGCATATTGCCCCCCGCTGTCCATTTCTTTGTCATTTTTAACGTTATTTGTCCTACACGCACCAATAATGCGAAGATGGCAATTATCATATTGTAAAATAGATAGAGAATGACAAAAATACCCATCCTCACATGAGTAGCCTCTTTTAAATTCAACCTATTTTTTTTTTCTTTTGTTTATCGTGTTTTTTTTTAATAATCTTCTTCACTCTTCTTCTTCCTCACCATTTGGACATCCCACCATCACCACATCTTTCCACCATAAATTACTCTTAACAGCTTACCATTAATAATCTTATGAGAATCCTTATCTCATATACATCATTTTCCTATAAGAATTTAACCTAAAAAATGGTTTGATTTAATTTAACCTTGTTATTGGATTTTAAGCTAAATTCAATTTTTACAAAATTTTATGATCAAAAAATATTTATTGTTGTTTATTTGTTATCTGGTTCTTTATGTTGATGGTTTCTCAAAGGTTGATGGTTGGTGAAGGTAGTTGATGAAGATGACTTTTGAAAATGGCAGATGTAATTTCAGGTTGTTGTTAGATAACATAATATAAACTCTTAGCCACTCAAACAAAACGAATGAGTGTAAGTTAGCATGGTGGTAGTGTGTGAACTTGGTAGGCTTTAGGATGCGCGGTCAATTCCTGCTAACAGCAAGCAATTCAATTTTTGTGTTAATCCACTTGCCACGTGTTATTACGGCATTGGCTAATCCAAAACGACATCATTTTGGAGTTGTCTTCTACCTTCCCCCAGCAACATTTTCAGCCATGAAAACAAAATTAAAAAATTCATATCTATTTCATTTCTTGTTCAAAATGCATGAAACTTGAAGCGTTGGATTCATAATTTTAAGTAGAATGAGGAGAAATAAAAGTTATATGAATTTTGTTTATCAATATTTTGTTATTGTGATCTATGATAAAGAAATAAATTCAAAAGGCTAGATAAAAAAATGTTTTTTAACAGGGGTAATTTGGTCTTTTATGCCTTTTGACTAACAGAGTTAAGTGAGAGGTTAAATTGGGAAGAGTGTGCAACATTTTTCATAACACAGGGTCTATAATGCCACTTTTTAAAACACAAGGTTTATGATGCAACTTTATGAAAACACAGGGAGGAATGGTACATTTTACTCTATTCAATATCAACAAAAGCTGATCTGAGCTAAGAAACTCAACAATCACGTCATTTTCCGTTTACCCTTTTATTGGTTTTCTCTCTATCCGAGATTCGCATGAGCATGAATAGCTTTTAGTTATGGCATCAATAATTTTGATTACCCCCAAAAACTAATAACACTAAAAAATTCAATGGTTAACAATTACTACTATTTGTTATCCAAATTATGGAAGTTGATACACCATATTGTTGACACCTAGAAAATCCAATGTATGCAAATGCATACACTGGTGGCCACATAGCTCTGCCTATGCATCAACCCCCTTACCCCCTAAACAACCCACAACCTAAAACTGTACAATTGTGTGTGTTGTGCATGTGTTTTAGGTGTGGAAGTTATGGCTGTCTTTTGACGGAAGTAGTGATGGTGGTGGCGGTGGGTTTTGATGGAGGTGGTGATAGTAGTGGCTGTGTTTTGGCTGTGGTGGTGGTAGGTTTCGATGAAGGTGATTATGATTGTGATGGTAGGTTCTGATGGAGGTGGTCTTACAAATGACTTATTTATAGACTTAGTACAACCATATATATCTCTAGGCTAAAACGATTATTTAAGACTTAAATAATGTATTATATTGCGAAATCTTAGAAAAATGGATCCTAAGACCATTCTAGTCAAAAGGAGGAGGTCACAAATAGTAGAATTCTAAAATTAAAGACACAAATAGCAGAATCCCATGGATGAGAAGATGCCATATACTCGAAGTGTTCAATTGAGCTAAGTTACTGTAGCATCGGGGCTACTGTAACAATATGACATATTGGACTAAGAATTGGACTTCAGCTCCTAGTTTGAATTGTGTTCCTTCTTGGACTTGGGCTAATTTGTTGGATTGCACAAAATATGCTCCTATTTCATGAGGTGTACTCACTCCCACATTGCAAAAGAGGAAGTCTCTTTGTCCTAAGAGAGCCCTAGAAAAAGAAGGGCCTAATACATTGTATCAAGCAAGTTATTTTCACTAATAAACATACTTATGTTATTCTCTCTCTCTCTCTCTCTCTCTCTCTCTCTCTTTTATTCAACATGGTATCAAAGCTATGATTAGGAAACTTAACCTCCAACCCTAACCTACCTTTTTATTCTCGGCCACCATCCAAAAAAAATTGTCATCGTCTTCCTCAAGCAGATTTAGCTACTGTTCATTTCTGTCGGGGACGAAGGTAAGAAGGACCAGGGGAGCACAGGCCCCCAATATAATTTTTTTTAAAAAAATGAATTTGCACCCACCCCCCTCAAACACCGAATAGGAAAAAAAATAAAAACTTGACTATACTTCTAAGGAATCTGACCCCTCCCTCATTCTTTTAAGGAAAAAAAATGAATTCGCCAAAAGGCCTCATCTCTAAAAGCCCGAGAGCTAGTTCCTTGAAAACTTTTCCCTTGACTTCTATAGTTAGCCTTTTTCTTCCCTCGGGTCCAGCAAAAACCAAGAACTAAGAACTTATAATCGTGGACCGAAAAAATGGAAAAACAATTATTGCAATCAAATCGTTTGTCTAGATAAAGGGGTGGCAATAACCAAATCTAACTGTAAACTTGAAAAGGATTGGACTGCTCAATCTAATCGACACAGCAAATAGAACTTAGCGAGGGAAAATGTGAGACTTAAATGCTAGTAGAGCACGATAAACACCCTTTACTCTGGGGTAAAGACAAGGACGAGCAAATTATTGAGCTTTCTATGGCCAGTAATAAAAAAAAAAGGGACAGGGCTACTGGATGAACAAAGCAGCAAATGAAAAACCAAAAAAAAAGTTGTCATGACATTAAAATTTTTCCCATTCCTTGTTTCCTTTGTTCTGCCGCCACAGAATGAAAAGGGGAGCTGACGACGTCCCTCAACTCCTTATTTCTCATTTTGTCTCTTATGACTCTTTGTCTTCTCCATATGCGTCTTATGTTGCTTCACTTTCCTCTGGTTATATTCCTAAAGTCTATTATAGAGGTTTTTAGGAACCTTGGTTCGCATGATGCTAAGTGTATATCTCTGCTTTGCACTCCAATGGCACTTGGGACTTAATTGATCTTCTGCTTGAGAAATATCCTGTTGGATGTTATTAGGTGTTCACTCTGAAGGCTTCTTAGAATAATACAGTGGATCATATAAACCTTGTTTCATGGCTTAGGTATATACACAAGTATATGAGGTTGATTATGGGGATCACTTTGTCTATATCTTTCTTTCCTTGGTTGCTATGTCCTATTGGTCCCTTCATCTATTGGATATTAAGTATTTCTTTTTAATGATCTTGAGAAGTAAGTTTATATGGAACATCTACTTGGGTTTGTAGCTCAAGGGAACCAAGTAAAGTGTGTCGCCTTAAGAAGGCTTTGTAAGACTTAAAACAGTCTCATAGGACGTGGTTTGGGTGATTCAGTGTGGGAGAAGCGGAGTTTGGTTTAATTTGCTATGGGGTTGATTCGATGTTATATCAGTGTTCCCAATTTAATAAATGTCTTTTGTTGATTGTGTATATTCATACGATATCATTATAAATGAACTTGGGACAATTCCAACCAAGGACTTGGGATAGTTGTGCTACTTCCTAGGGAATGAAATGGCACAGTAAAAACATGGGGTGTTCATGTCTTGGTGCACATATAGCTTAGATACAATAAGTAAAACTGGGATGCTTGGTGTGCCACCGTGTAAATCTCCTATGGATCCAAATGTGAAACTTGTGCATGATTTGGGAGGGGAGGGAAGGGGATTTGCAGATCTAGGGAGGTATAAAAAGCTAGTTGGAAAGTGCAACTACCTCATAGTGACTAATCCAAGTATCTCGTTTGCAATAAGTGTTGTTAGTCAATTTGTGGACTCTCCAAGGGAGAGTCATTAGGAGGTAGTTGTTCATATTCCCCGGTATATTTAAGAGGCCCTTGGAAAAGGGTTGTTGTATCGTTATTAAGGGCACACACAGAGATCATTGGCTATTCAAATACAGACTGGGCAAGTAGTCTTTTTGATAAGACATTCTACCTCTGGGTATTATGTCTTTTATGGTGCGAATTTAGTCTCATGGAAGAGCGATAAGCGAGATGTGGTGGCTTGATCAAGTTCTTAATCAGAATATCATGCCGTAAGTTTGACTACTTGCGAGTTAATATGGGTAAAAACTTACTTATAATGATTAAGTTTGGAATTGGTTGCTCTTGCCCTTTGAAGCTGATTTGTGTTAATCAAGCAGCTATCCACATTGCATCAAAGCCAATTTTCCATGATGTGGACTCAGAATATTGAAGTTGATGTCATTTTATGAGGGATAAAGTGTTGATAAAAGAATTGTAACTTCGTATGTTAGGCCTAATAATCAACTAGCTGATTGGTTACTAAGTCTTCAAGATACCCTCGAGTTAGGTATATTTGTAACAAGTTAGGCACATAAGATACTATATGCTTCAACTTGAAGGGGGAGTGTTGTTAGTACTATTAAGATAGTATAACTCTCCCACATCAGTGAATATAAGAATTGTTTTTGGGAGGATAGAAATATAAAGATGGGCTGGTGGTTGAGAGAAGCACCAAACAATTCTTTTCCACACTCACTCAAATTTCTCTCACTTCTCTTCCTACATAATAGAGTTTAAACTGGGGACAAACTTTATCTCCTAAACGATTAGAAGTTAGAAAGCTAACGAGAAATAAGTCGCACAAAAAGGTTTTTAATGTGCTATTTTATTAGAAAAACATGTTGAAGATTCTAGTTGAGGCACAAGTGTAGTTCTCACAAAGAGTTGATTCCACTCTGATACCATGTGAGAAAAGCTACAAAGAGAGAAAAGATATTTTCCAGAAGTTGATCATTTTATCGATAGTTTTGAATTGCTACAGAGTTGTTATATTTATAGCATAGATACAACTTGTGCTTCAAGTTAGTTACAATTGAGTGGCCGCTGGTTACAGCTGTCACTTATACAAGCACTTCTAACTAACTAACTAACTAACACATACTAGAACTAACTCTGAAATACAAAAGCTAATATCTAATATCAATCTAAGTTTATTTACTGAGTCTGAACTTCTGTAGTTGACTGAATATCCTTGACAGGACATGTATTGCATAGTGAATAGCTGATGCATCAAATTTTGAGTTATACTTTCTGTTCGACTATGGCCCGTATTTGCAATTAGGCTGGTTACTTGCAAAACCCAAGCACACGAGTCCATTTCCTAGAAACTTCTAATTGGTTGGTGAAGTGTGGTAAGTAGGACTCTTGATGCCTATAAATCAAGAGCCTTAGCTATGTAACAAGTGAGGTGAGAAGCATTGTAAGAGTGAGCTTGTAATAGTTCATCATATAGTGAAAATATTCTCCTGCTGTCCGTGAACGTAAACTTTAGGTCGAACCACGTAAAATTTGTGTCATATTTCTCGCATCTATTTGTGAGAAAGTATATTGGCTGATAAAACACTTTTGTGCTCTTTCATTAGTTTATATAACGCTCAAGTACAACAGATTGATGCTATAATAGTTACAAGAGATATGCAAGATCTTGCTTATTAATAATCTACAGAAGTTGAAGTATAAGTAAGACTCTGTAAAAGAGTCCAAGACCTAAAGAATAACAAGTCAAGCAAAGAGATTGTACAGAATAACATTAAGACTGATCCAACACTCCCCCGCAAGCTGACGGAAGGATAGCCACCTGAAGCTTGATTCGCAAGAGCTCATAATGTGGACAAAACAACGGCTTAGTAAATATATCTGCGAGCTGATCATTAGTGCCAATATATTGCAACTAGAGAGTGCCATCGCTCACCTTTTCCCGAGAAAAATGGATATCAATTTCAATATGCTTACTCCTATTATGTATAATACAATTAGTTGCAAGATAGATCAAACTAATGTTGTCACAAAATAGAACCGTTGCTTGAGGAAGGGATAGATGAAGAAATTTCAAAAATTTCCAGTACCCATAACATTTATAAGATGAGCGAGGCTAATGCACGGTACTCTGTTTCGGCACTAGACTTGGAAATGGTAGATTGTTCCTTTGAACTCCAATAGATAAGATTCGGACCAATACATATAGCGAACCCAGACGTAGAACGTCTTGTATCTGGACACCCGGCCCAATCGACATTACTATAGCCAGTGAGTTGTAAAGAGGATGTGGGGTTAAATTGAAGGCCATGGGATAAAGTGCCTTTGATATACCGTAAGACCCATTTAGTAGCCACTAGATGCGATGTGTGCGGAAATTGGATAGATTGACAAATAGAGTTGACAGCATAAAAGATATCCGGTCGAATCATTGTCAAATATTATAAGGCACCAACAAGCTTTTGAAAATCAGTGGGATCCGGCAACAATTCTCCCTCGTTCAGATGCAACATAGAGCTTGCTATAGGTGTGGAGATAGGCTTGGCACCATCTAGGCCAAACTGAGTAAGCAATTGAACAGAATACTTTGTTTGGGTAAGTGTAAGGCCACCTGCAGTGGACTGGACCTTCATACCGAGAAAATAACTAAAAGAACCCAAATCCTTCATATCAAAAGTTTGTGAAAGAACTCAAATGAAATCCGAAATCACTGTTGCAGAGCTTCCTGTGATGATAATGTCATCGATGTAAATTAGCAGTATAAGAACATGATCTTTAAAGTGCCAAATAAACAACGAAACATCATGATGGGAATGTATGAAATCATAGGACAATAAAAAGTTCATGAACATTTGATACCAGGCTCGTGGAACCTGCTTCAAGCCATAGATTGATTTGTGTAGCTTACAGACATAATTGGGATAGATCGGGTCGACAAAGCCTTGTGGCTGTTGCATATAGACTGTCTCCATAAGATCCCCATGTAAAAAAGCATTCTTTATGTCTAATTGATGTAAAACCCAATTGTTGGAAAGAACAATAACCAAGATTAGACGAATTGTACCAGGCTGTACAACCAGGCTAAAAGGGTCTCTGAAATCCCGTCATGTTGCTGATGATAACCTTTGGCTACTAAACGATCTTTGTAGTGTTCCAATGAACCATCATACCTCTACTTTATATGATATACGCACCTACAGCCAACAATGTTCATATGTGGTGAATGAGGGACAATAGCCCCCGTCTTATTTTTGAGTAATGAGTTGAATTCCTCTGTCGTTGTCATGCGCTAGTTTAGGTCTTTGAAGCTTGTGTGTAACAAAAAGGTTCCGTAGGTAAATTGGCAGAAATATGTAGTAGATGGCAGTTCGCCCTTTCAATCCTCCAGGTCCCAAATAGCAAGAAGGTTCTGTAGGTAAATTGGTAGAAATATGTAGTAGACAGTGAGGGAGTGGGTAGCGAGGAGAGTAAAACTTTTGGATTCCTCGTACCATCCATAGTACGGGTCACCATTGGATAATCACAGGTAGAGAGAGTGGGAACTGGATCGGTAAGATTTTGCAGAGTTGGTGACGATAGAATTGAGGGATTTGTGTAGGAAAGAGTCTGTATTGCATCATGATTATGGTGTAGAGAGATTGATACATCATCAGCTCGCAGAGAGGTGCTCTGTCGACGCAGAGCTGATGCAGGTCGTGGAGAGGCGAGTTGAGAAGAGTATGTAGGTTCTTTGTTTGATTGAAGATGTGGTATTAGCTTTGACTGTGGAGAAGTGATATGCAATGTAGGAGGAGAGAGATGTGGTTGAGAGGGGCACGTGGAACTTAATGAAGTCTAGAAAGGGGGAGAGAAAGAGAGATCTCTGAAAAAGATTTTATTGCTTGAATGAATATAATGTACATTCTTCAAGTATTTATAGAGATTACATGATTAGTGTGCATGTGCGGGCACATGGCTGAATGACAACTAATTGTGAACCGTCATTTAGTTAGTTTTCCTATCTGAATCAGTTCTGAGAATGACTCTCAGAACTGATCTAATACATTGTACAGAGTCACTGTTGTGACTACCTCTAAGCTCTACTGCAATACAATTGAAATGTAATATAGTGCAAGTACAAGAAGGTAAAGCAGTTACAAGTAGTCTGTTGACTCTATACTTTATCAACCCCCCTCAAGCTCTGTTGGGTAGTAGCCAGTGGCCAATGGCAGCTTGTGTCTGAGATAGCTATATTGCTTGAGATGAAGACCTTTAGTTTGAATGTCTGTTATCTGCTCTGAAGAAGGGATGTAAGAAACCTGTATTTGTTTGGCTGCCACTTGTTCTCTAATGAAATGGTAGTCCAAATTAAGTGTTTGGTCCTATCATGAAAGACTGGGTTGGCAACTAAAACAAGTGCAAAAATGTTGTCACAGTGAATCATAGAAGGCTTGACTGCAACATTTAGATCACCTAGCAAGTATGTCAACCATTTGATTTCTGCTGTAGTTTGGGCCAAGGCCCTATACTTAGCCTCTGGCCACAATGGCTTGCTTTTTGGAACACCAAGACACTGCATTAGGACCTAGGAAGACTGTGTAGCCAGTGGTGGACTTTTTGTCCTATAGATCACTAGCCCAGTCACTATCTAAATAGGCCTATAGGTGTAAAGGACCTTTCTGAAAAATCAAGCCATAGTGAATTGTCACGCCCCGGTCCAACACCTCGGACCCGCAAGCGCGACTGATGTTGTAAGCATAAGAAACTACTTGGGTCTCTTTTGTATTGGCCTAAAATGGTTAACCCAAGTTATTTCTTATACCCACAGCACCTACTTATAAACCACACAGTCACATTATATTCCACTGATGTAGGATATTACACACACCCCCGTTAAGGATCTAACGTCCTCATCTGGGGCACACATACTCATTACCAATCAGACGGTGTAGAATTCAAGAGGTAGCTCATTCGGGTTCAAGAGATGGCTCCCACCAGCCTTTTAGGTATAGCATTTTGTCCCGTATAGCACTTAGTTCCTGCACCGACTAGTGACCTATTCTGAATACTATTCTGTCATGCCCCGGTCCAGCACCTCGAACCCGCAAGCGCGACTGGTATTGAAGGCATAAGAAACAACCACTTGGGCCTATTTTCTACTGGCCCGAGATAGTTAACCCAAGTTATTTCTTATACCCACAGCACCCACTTATAAACCACACAATCACATTATATTCCACCGATGTGGGATATTACAGTGAATAGTGCCTTTTACATATCTCAGGGCTCTCTTAAGAGCTTCAAAATCTGCAATTGTAGGATTGTGCATTTTCTGACAGAGTGTATTGACTGAATATTGTAGGTCAAGCCTAGTAACAGTCAAGTACTATAAAGCCCCAACCAGTCTTCTGAACTGAATTGGATTGGCATAGGGAGTGCTGGTAGTTGTATGAGTTTGTGTAGCTTTAGAGTAGGTTGGTGTATCAGCAAATTTACAATCAGTTAGGCCTGACTTGAGTAGTAAATCCTGTGCATACTTGGTTTGATGGAGGAACAATGTATTGTTTTGGCTGGTGACCTCTATGCCTAAAAAATAGGATAAAGAACCAAGATCTTTCATGGCAAGCTTAGTTTTCATTTGAGTGATTAGCTATTGAATGGTTGTATGTGAGGTCCCTATGATGATTATATCATCAACATAAGTAGGATTAGCATGTGAGTGGCTGTTTTGAGAGTGAACAGAGATATATCAGCCTTACTACATTGAAAACCAAGACTGCATAGAAAAGTAGATAACCTGTGATACCAAGCTCTAGGGGCCTTCTTAAGTCCATAGAGGGACTTTTGAAGCTTGCATACATGGGTAGGATGGTGAGGATCAGAGAAACCTTGGGGTCGTGTCATGAAGATTTCTTCATTTAGGAAGCCATGTAGGAAAGCATTGGATACATCCAACTGCTGTAGTATCCAATTATGATGTAGTGCCAAGGCCAAAACCACTCTAATTGTATGTGGTTTGACCACTGAATTGAATGTCTCAGTGTAATCAATGCCAGCCTCTTGGTTATAACCTTTGGCCACTAACCTATCCTTGTATCTTGCTATGGAACCATCTGAGTTCTTCTTTATTTTATAGACCCATTTGTATCCAATAGGCTGTCTATTTGAGGGTAAGGGAACCAAGGACCATGTGTTGTGTTCTTGCAATGCTTTGTATTTCTTTTGCATTGCTTGACAACAAGAGTACATAGAAGCCTCTTTGTATGTTGTAGGTTCTGTTGTAGAAGATGTTGTGATAAGGGTATGTAGTTGATAGATTGGTGGTGGGAGACAGCCAATTTTTTACCTTGTAAGCATAGGATGCAAAGTATTGGGGGCCAAATCAGTAAGAGACTGTGTATTGGCTTGGGAATTAGTAGAGGAGTGGGAAGCAAAATTAGAGTTTGATGTTTGGGAAGCTGGTGACTCAGAAGAGGTTGTAGCAGGAGAAGGATTGAGTAGAGATTCAGAGATGATAGGAGACATAAAAGAAGGAGTCTAGTATGGAGATGGTAGGGGAACTGCAGTTTGTGACGCAACAGAGAAGACACTAGGATCTAGACCAATAGGACTGACACTAGTTTCTTGTAAAGGGGTTGTGTTGAACACAAGGGGTAAAGAAGAAGAGGAAACTGGTTAGGATGTGGGTTGTGGAGTAGGAGTGTGAAAGGGAAAAATGTTTTCCACAAACCTCACATGCCTGGAAGTGTATACTCTCTCTGTGGAGAGATCTAGGCACTTGTAACCTTTGGTATTGGGACAGTAACCTAGGAACACACATGGCTTAGACCTGTTTTGCAATTTGTTGTGATTGTAAGGCCTGAGCCATGGGTAACAAAGGCAACCAAAAACCTTTAGGCGATGATAATCAGGGGGAGTAGAAAATAGAGCTTCATAGGGGGATCTATTTTTCAAAACAAGGGTAAGCATTCTGTTTATCAAGTAATTGGTTGTAGCTACTGCTTCAAGCCAGTACTTAGTAGGCATGTAAGAGTGGTTTAGAAGAGCTAAGGCAATCTCTATAAGGTGTTGATGTTTCCTTTTTGCCCTCCCATTTTGTTCAGGGGTATGGGGGTAAGAAGTCTGTGAATAGTACCTTGGGAATGTAGATATTAGGTAAACTTATGGTCTATGAACTCTCCCCCATTATAAACCTAAGTACTTGGATAGTAGTATGAAATTGTGTTTTAACAAAAGTAGTAAACTGTAGAAAAGCAAAAAAACTTCTGATTTATATTTCAGTGGATAAATCCATGAGAATCTGGAAAAATCATCTAGGAATAGCACATAATACTTGTAGTTCCTACATGATAGGAATGGGGCTAGACCCCAAACATTTGAATGAACTTTTTGAAAAGGAAATTTACTGAATGTGTTAGACAAATTGAAAGGTAGTTTGTGAGATTTAGTTACAACACAAGTAGTACATTCTAAAGTAGTCAGTGGCAACTTTAGATGTAGCATAGAAAAGAAAGAAGTTGTGCTGAAGGTCTTGAGGGATGTCCAAGCCTGAGATGCCACAGAGAGGTGGTGGGCTTGGAATCAATATTAGAAGTGTTGGAAAAGACTTTATTTGCTGCAGAGTTAGAAAGCACAGTTCTGCCTGGTAGAGGATAAAGACCTCTTTCACAAAGGGCCTTGAACAGGGTCGTGTGTAGTATTGTCCAAGATAGTAACCCCCTTGGCATCAAATAATAAGGTGCAGTTATTATCAGTGGCTATTTTAGAAACTGAAAGGAGATTGGAAGAGATTTGTGGAACATATAGAACAGAAGATAAGACTAAAGCAGAGGAAGGAGTGAAGAGAATACTAGTTCCTATGCTGTGAATGGGCAGAGTGTTGCCATTACCAACTGACACCAGTGTATGGCTGAGTATACTACAGATAGGACATGTCATGAGTGACATGAGTGTTAGCTCCTGAATCCAAATACCAGTGGCTTTCGCTGTTGGCAGAAGGTCCTGCTTGTGCAGCCATGGCCTTCTTATCAGCTTTGGGATTGGCATACTTAACTGTGTCACACCTATACCAACATTCTAGGGTAATGTGGTTGGGTTTTCCACAATTTGACAGAAAACTGAAAGTGTAGATGAGGAATTAGTCTGTTGACTAGTAGAACCACCTCTGTTTGAATTCCTCCCCCTACTTCCTCCTCGACCTCTTTTGTTGTTTATCCGCTTGCCTTTGTTGTCTTGTGGTAAGGAGGTATTTGTGTAAAGAGCAGTTGGTAGGTCAGAGGAAGCTGTTGTTGGTGAAATCTTGGCAGAATTTAGCAATTGAATGTGCAGTTCCTCATAAAGAAAAAGACTGCTCACTTTTGCTAAACTAACAGGTTCATCTTTCATCCTAATAGATGTTCTAAAGGATTCAAATTCATGTGGTAAACCTTTCAAAATGTAAAGAATCAAGTCCTCAATAGGTACAGGAGCTCCTGCTGAGTTTAGACTCAGTGAGATTCTTTACCTCATCTAGGTATACCTGCATTGAATTTGGGCCTTTGTGAAGATTATGAAGCTTGAGCTTCAATTGCTAAACATGAGACCTACTGAAAGAGTTGAATCTAGCCTCCAGTTCTTGCCAAATAGCATTGGCTGTGGGAAGATGAAGTATGTGAGGCAAAACAGTAGGTATCATTGAAGCTACAGGGCAAGCTTTTAGATGTTCATCTGTAAGCTGCCATGTGATGTAGGCTAGATTGATAGTAGGATTGGTGTTTGTTGATGAAGTTTCTGCATAATTGAGAAACTGAGGTGGTTGCTGAACTGCTCCAATAACATGACCAAGCAGTTGATGTGCTGTGAGTATGATCTTCATTTGAGCTTTCCATAGAGTGTATTTAGTGTTATCCAACTTCAATTGAATCAAGCTATTCATGTTGTGAATGAGCAGCTTCAATTGAGATGGAAGCTCAACTTCTGTTGAAGAATTTGAAGCCATGAGAGTTGCAGAAAAGCTTGAAGATGTGTTTCCATGGTGGTTTTGAAACCCTAGAAATTCGAAATTGAAATTTAGAAGGAAAAAACTAGAGCAAATAACAGAGGTAAGCTTGATGAAGCTTCGGCTATGGTGCTTGAAGCTTGGAGAAGAGAATATTGAAGCTTCGAGAGTGCTCTCCCATGGAGATTTTTTTTTTTGAAGCTCTCGAAAAAAAATGAAAGTAGGATCTTTTGGCTCTATGATACCATAATGAAGTCTAGAGAAAGAGAGAGAGAGAGAGATAGAGATATTTCTGAAAAAGATTTTATTGCTTGAATGAATATAATATACATTCTTCAAGTACTTATAGAGATTACATGACTAGTGTGCATGTGCAGGCACATGGCTGAATGACAACTAATTGTGAACTGTCATTCAGTTAGTTTTCCTATCTGAATCAGTTCTGAGAATGACTCTCAGAACTGATCTAATACATTGCACAGAGTCAGTGTTGTGACTGCTTCTAAGCTCTACTGCATTACAACTGAAATGTAATATAGTGCAAGTACAAAAAGGTAAAGCAGTTACAAGTAGTCTGTTGACTCTATACTTTATCAAAACTATTGGTAGAAGTTGAAGGCATGGCCTTTGAGGCTGACGTATCATGTACTGTAGAAGACAGAGGAGTTAGCATGTACAACTGGTATAATATTATGGAGTGAATTGCTTGCCGCCCCCCTGTGTTTTGGTCGAAATACTCATTCACCCCCTGTGTTTTTAAAATAGACTTCTTACCCCCCTGTGATTTTCGGAATGTAGCTGACCGTCCCCCTCCGTTAGAAAAACCGTTTAATTTAACGGCAATTGTAACACAAGCGCTTAAAATACGATTTTTTTATGCTTTTGGTTAACATAAATTCTTTGTTGGACAAAAATACCCTTTTAGTAAATTGCTTGCCGCCCCCCTGTGTTTTTCCTGAAATACTCATTCACCCCCTGTGTTTTTAAAATAGGCTCATTTACCCCCTGTGTTTTTTCGATTTTAACTTTATGTAAGGGTATAACGATCAATTAACTAATTTTGTAACGTTTGCTAACGGAATAAGCGATTTTGGTGCGTCAGCTTAATCGATAAAAACACAGGGGGGTAATGAGCCTATTTTAAAAACACAAGGGGTGAATGAGTATTTCGGGCAAAACACAGGAGGGCAGCAAGCAATTCACTCATAATATTATGTATTATTATGTTTCCTCATTTAGATAGGAATTGACATATTAGAATCTTAGTATTAGTTGTCAGCTTTATTGTATAATTGACCTTCCTAGAATAGGAAATTGTATTAGTTGTCAGCTTTATTGTATAGTTGATCTTCCTAAAATAGGTTACGAATACTCTGTATATATACCCCTTCAAGATATATGAAAATCATTCAGCCAATTTATCAATTTGGTATCAAAAGAAAAACAAAAATCCGCTGCTTCTTTTTGGCTAAAACCCTAGCCACCTCTTCCTTCTCTTTTAAACTTCCTACACCATGTCTAAGAAAGCAGATGTGAATATTTTTTACAGCAAGAAGCCATCCACAGTGACTGTTCATGAGACTTCCTCTCCAACAATTTCGATTAAGTTGATAGGTGACAATTGTCGTGTTTGGTCTCAAATCATGGAGATGCATATTGTTGGCAGAAGGAAAAAGGGATATATCACAGGAAAGAAGGCTGCTCCCGCAGAAAACGACCCAAGCTATGATGAATGGGAGGCTGAAGATGCGCTGGTCAAGTCTTGGCTCATCAATTCCCTAACCGACAAACTGATGGCACATTTTGTGCAATGTGGAACAGCTAAAGAGGTTTAGGATGCAGTCAAGAGAAGCTACGTTGATGTCTCTGATTCTTCTCAAGTCTACGAACTAATGAAGAAATCATTCCAATCACGCCAAGGGGGCCGTCCTCTTGCAGAATATTACAACGAGTTGAACTCCATATTCTTGGAACTTGACTATCGTAGGCCAAATATGGAGTATCCAACTGATGTTGAGAAACTGAGGAAACGTACCACTGAGGATCGAGTCTATATATTCCTTGCAAGTCTTGATCACAATCTAGATCAAGTTAGTGGTCAGGTCTTGGCTACCTCTTCTTTACCAAGTCTAGAAAGCATATTCGCAGGTCCGTCGTGAGGCACAAAGGCAAGTTACCATGGGATTAGAAGAACATTATGAGGCGTCTGTAATGGCTGTCCAGAAGAATAATACAAGGCCAACACTCTCTCCTTACTCAACTGCTTCTTCTTCTCGGTTTTGTACTCACTGCAATAGCACCAAACACACGGTGGACGTTTGCTGGAAGAAGCGTGGCTATCCAGAATGGTACGAACTGAAACAAGCTGAAAGGAAGAACAAGAAATTGGCTCAGGTTGCTCTTAATGACACTCCTTCAACTCCTACTGCTTCTGCGTCTCAGGTTTCTCGTTTATCTCATCAGGAAGGTAATTCTGGTTTGGCCTTTGTTTCTGCTACCCCTAACACTTGGATAATTGATTCAGGGGCTACGGATCATATGACTAGTAATCCTTCCCTACTTGATACTCTAATGCCTTCTACTGTTAAGTCTGTTCAGGTTGCTAACGGGGCTCCCATGCCTGTATCTAGGGCTGGGAACATCTTATTTTCTCCTACACTTTCCATGTCCTCTGTCTTACTTGCTCCTAGTCTTTCTAATAATCTCATTTCTATTAGCAAGATTACCAAAGACCTTCAAAGTTCTATGACATGTCATTCTACTCACTGTGTTTTTCAGGACAATCTTACGAAGATGACGAATGGTATTGGTAAGGAGAGAGGTGGCCTCTACTACTTGGAGGGGGAAAGGGAGTTACAACCTGAATCGGACCGTGTTTTTCAAGTAACAAAGGAGACATCTGACAGAGAAAAAATTCTTCTATGGCATTGTCGATTGGGTGACCCATCTTTTTCGTATCTGGAACGTTTATTTCCTCAGTTGTTTAAAAATGTTTCAGCTTCTAGCTTAAGGTGTGAACAATGCATTTATGCTAAGAATCATCGTGTAACTTTCAAAATAAGTCTCAGTAGAAGTCCGAGTCCTTTTACCCGTGTTTTTACAGATGTTTGGGGTCCTTTCTCTACTTCTTCTGCTTCAGGTCATCGCTACTTTGTGTCTTTTATTGATGACTGCACTAGAGTGAGTTGGGTATACTTGTTGAAGTCTAAGGATGATGTGTTACATGTTATTCCTCAATTTTCAAAAATGATTGTCACACAGTTTAACACACAGGTTAAGATTTTTCATTTTGACAATGGTCGTGAGTTTGTTAATCAGTCCCTTGCTGAAGTTTTCAAAGAAAATGGAATTCTCCACCAAACAACGTATACATACACGCCCCACCAAAATGGCATAGCAGAACGTAAAAATTGCCATGTACTTGAAGTGGCACGAGCTTTATGCTTCACTATGGGGGTTCCAAAACGCTCATGGGCGGATGCCGTTATGACTAATGTTTTTCTTAACAATCGCATGCCTGCCCATGTCATTGACTATCAAACTCATTTGCGTATGTTATCTCAGTTTCACTCTATTCCTTCTGTCTTGAATCTTTGTCCTAAGGTTTTTGGTTGTGTCTATTATGTTCATGTTCACTCACACCAAAGGGACAAACTTGATCCTCATGCTCTCAAATGTGTCTTTCTTGGCTATTCCAACTCTCAAAAGGGCTATAAATGCTATCATCCTCTTACAGGGAAATACTATGTCTCCATGGATGTCCAATTTTGTGAACGTGAGTCTTATTTCTCTGGGGGAAATACTATGTCTCCATGGATGTCCAATTTTGTGAACGTGAGTCTTATTTCTCTGGGGATGTGTCTCCAGTTCCTCTTCAGGGGGAGCTTAACAGTAAGGAGAGGAAAAATTATGGCTGGAAGAAAAGAGATTTTGGATTTCAGGAGGTCCGGGGGAAGACTCAGCTGATGGTCAGAAGGAATCTTCTAATGCTCCTGAACCTATAGTAGCCGAGCTTGAACCTAGGGAAAGAATAGAGAGACCGGATGATTTGTTTTTCAAGCAAGGCTATACAAGGAGGAACAAAGATGCTGCAGTCATAACCCCTCCAAGTTCCAATGCTCCTCTTAAAGATACTACCATGCCATCGGATGACTTTTTAGATACAAATCCTGAGGCATTCTTCTTCACCACCTTTGATTCCAGAAACTCCTAACTTGAATCCACAGGTTGAAGACCAAGGTAGGAGATATCCTCTTCGAGATCGTAAAGTGCCTGATAGGTTAGGTTTCTCAAAATCATCCTCAAACATTGTCTATCCCATTTCTGATTTTGTCTCATACCATCATCTATCCAAGACTCACCTTGCCTTTGCCTTTCAGTTATCCTCTGTGTTTATTCCTAGTCATTTTCAGGAAGCCCTTGAAGATCCTAAGTGGAAATCTGCTATGGTAGACGAAATGAAGGCTTTCTAGAAAAACTCTACTTGGGAGATGGTCGAGCTTCCTAGGGATAAGAAGACGGTAGGATGCAAGTGGGTTTTTTCAGTGAAGTACAAGTCAGATGGAACAATTGACAGGTACAAGGCTAGATTGGTTGCCAAGGGATACATCCAGACTTATAGAATCAACTATCAAGAGACCTTTGCTCCTGTGGCCAAAATGAATATTGTAAGAATAATTCTATCCCTTGCGGTTAATCTAGACTGGCCATTAAGATAGTTTGATATGTGTTTACATCGATTTACGTGCATTTGCATCGTTATACGTGCAATTATGTTCACTTACGTGTATTTAAGCGTTTTAGATGTCGTAGGCATTAATTAAATATTATTAAGTCAAGACTAGCAACTAAGTAGTTAGAAAGCAACTAGAATGACATGCAATAAATAACCTTTAGTTAAAGGGGCAAGGTGGTCATTTGGTTAAAGTGTAAAATATCCTACCAACAAATTGTGTCTTCCAAAGCTAAACAAAACACAAAACACACACATTTACACACACACATAGCCGGACAAGGAGAGGAGAAAGGAAGGGAGAAAGAAGAAAGAAAAGAAGAAAAAGAAGAAGAAGAAAGAGGAGAAAGAAAGATCAAGCCATTTTCAAGCATTATCAAAGCATTGTTTTGCACCTACGAGCTTGTCTAGCACTATTTCTTGCATTTTAACTCCAAGCTAAGGTGAAGGATGTTTTCCAAAGTTTTATAAAGTCATATGGCTCATGGTATAAAGATCTCTATGTGTATGAAGCATGATTAAGGTCATTGATAAGCTAGAATGTGCAATTGAGCTTGAAAGGGTTTTCTAGGGTTCAAGACTTTTTCGCTTTGCTATAAATTGTTTGTATATGCTCTTGTAGGCAAGTATATTGTTACTTGTGAGTATTATACTTGAGTTGAGGTATGAAAATGGGAGGTGCAACATTAGATGACAAATCTTGGTTGTTGGGCTTACAAGGGTTGTAGTTGCTAAATTGAGCCCTTTAATTGCATCTATGATAGTTTTGATCCTTGATGATGTTTGATGTATGTTAGATGGTGGTAAAGAAGTATAATTGAAGGAAGTTTGGTGCATGATCATAGTTGAAGCAAGATTGGAGAAGAAAGGGGTGAAAGAACATGAAAATTCGGAGTTGAATTCGCTTAGCTGCTCCAGTCGGTCAAGGGAGTCGGTCAAGGGAGCTTATCCGACTTCCCCCTCCTTTTTGTGCTTTGAGCCCTTTTGCTTTGGAATATGTTAAGGTTCTATTGTCTTGTTTGCTAACATGTTAAGTGGACTTTATGGAGGTTATTGTGGCATTGTAAGGGGCATGTAATTGTTGATCTTGCATTGCATATGAAGTCTTGCTTGGTTGAGAATTGCTTGATCAAGTATTGAACCTCCACGAGTTTGTTTGAAATCGTTGCATGAATTATGCTTGCTTAATGGAGACAACCAACTTTGTTGCCCTCCAAACGTGTTCCTATTTTGTTAAAGTGTCCCCTCTCACTTGGTGTGTTTCCTCAGAGAGATGGGATGTACTTATTCAATTGATTATATGGTTCTTGAAATCGAGTAACCCCGTGGTAGAAGTTCTGTTCTGCCTGGGCGGCGTAAGGCTTGCCAGGACGGCCCGACTACCATGGTTTAGGTTACCTCTGGAGTACCCTCTTGATTGGTATGTTGAGGAAGATTTGACAAAGAAGCTTCAAAACTGGTCATCTCCAACAAAGTTTGTGAAATTGTATCCTTTTACTATATGGTTCATACTCTCGCTTGGTCTCTCAAGGTCTTGATTGTTATTATGACTATTATGTTCTTGTTATTTTAATTAAGTGTTGTATATGCATAACATGGCTTTTCGAAAGGTTTGCGAAATGATGAAAACAATTGTGAAAATCCCTATTCCCCTTATCCCTCGCTGAGCCAAGTATAACTCATCCCTTTTCTTAACAATTACAAGTGAAGCTGAGCCCAAGCAAACTATACAGGTTGAGGGTGAAGCTGCTTTACTTGATGAGACCGATTTCTGTCTCTTGTGATCTTCATGCTTGTGTTGAAGATGTAACTTTTGAACTACAAGAAAGATTATGATGATTACATTTGAATACTTCATGACTTGTAATATTCTTTTGGATACTTGGGTTGTAATTAAGTTTAACTACTATTCTTTTGAGGCCTAGTTGAACTATTGAGAACGGATAATATAGCTGGATAAGTGGTACTAGGCCTTGTACATATGTAACAGGTTGATGTGGCTTATAAAGTTAGTGCTTCGCGCGTTCTTTTGAAGTTACTTGTGGTTGATATTGAACGTTTAGGTAATGGAAGGATTATCTCATAGGTACTAAGTTAGTGACCCATCGCGTCCCGGCCTTAACCTCCACAGGTCTTGGTCTTGGGGCGTGACACACATGCTATCACCCTTGATCTTAGCAAACTGGTATCAAAGCCAGGTTGGGTGAGGGGTGTGTTGCTTCCAAGTGCAAGAAGAACTAGATCTGAAAATTTTCGAACTGCTACAGTGCTAGAAATTAGCAGTCCGAAAATTGGGTCTTGGAAAACGGAAACTTCATGATGCTCCAAGCATATAGTTAGAACCGTCTCAACGAGGGAATACCACCGTATTTGTGGTGTTGCCATTGGAGGCCCGAATTGGACGAAAATTGAGCCTGAAGGCGCAAATCTTGAGAAGTTCGTGTACGCTTTACGGAATGTCCAATAGGTGATTGAAGGGTACTATTGGAATCAGAGTGACGATAGGAAGCTATTGGTAGGTAGCAAGCAACTCAAAGATCGTTAGAACGAGATCTACCATTGACGGCTAGAAAGCTTTAAAGTTTCAAGTCACTTTTCAATCCGTGGATTTTCATAGCCAAAATTGGCGATTGAGTACACCATTCATCTCGTTGAAGCGCAAGGAGCCCAACGATGGTGGCCACGCAACACGGGGTATCGGAATCACGACAAAGAAAAGGAAGAAAGTGGTTTGCAATTGTCTAAAAATCTAAGCAGTGATTGGGGATCTGATCGGAAATTTGAAACTACCAGGTTATTTTACGTTCAACGAGGATTGCAATGATATATTATGAGCGAACATCGAACGCTCGGATCTCGAGATATGAGCAGGTCAAGTTTCGTGTTGAATGTAAGATCCATAGGTTTAAATCTAGGTGAAAAAGGTGAGAAAAAAAAATAGCTGGTGGATCCAGGGCATTGGACCGAGTTGGATCGTGGATCAGGTCGAATTTGATTTCTTGTGGAGCGGGTTCTTGGGTTTGGGCAAAAGGGTTTTTGTTGTGGTGTAGTGCATGGTAACATTTCTCGCATAATTTTCAAATCTCTCTCCGAGTGGGGATAACATTTCTCTTCTGCATGTCTATAGAGGGAGGTTGTGATGCTTTTTCAATCTTTCGACTAGATAATCTAGTATCCTTATGCATGAAGAGAATCAATTCGGTTGTTATGGTCGGACTTTATTATGAATTTCTGACCACATTCTCCATAAGGCCCTCTCATGGTGCGTTCCGACGTATGAAGTGGAAAAGAAGGGATGGCATAATTGTTGGGTTTTGAATAACACGACCTTTTGATTTTTCATTTTTTTCAGAAGTAGAAATGTCGGAAAACTCCGACTTATAGATGGAATTTTAGAGTTTCTCTAAGCCTTATAAGTTTTGGCTCAGTCAACTCTATCATATGATGAGGATTTTGAAGCGGTTGTTGCCTGTTCTTTTAATGCCTATAGAAACAATAAAATAATTAGCATAAAAATACATTATAAGTTGCTTATGCAAACTTTTGATGACGTCCATGGCAGAAGACTTTGTATATGAGCAACATCTCAGCCAAAACTGTAAGGAAATAACAATATTCATGGCATGCTCGCACCCTAGTACAAACAGACTTTTAGAGAAACAGAAAAGTGGATTGAATTGGGGATATCTTACTTCAGAGGATTGGCCAACAACCGTTGAGCAATGGTTACAAAGCTCGTCTCTAGACTTAAGATAAACCAGCCAAGAGAAGAAGAACTGCAGAAGACAGCCGCAGATTACAAAAGGTATGTACATAGAGAATAACAGCTGGAACACAGTGTCTGCCCAACTATGTTGTCAACTCAGTACTACTTACCTTTCAGTAAATACATGGTCTCTCAATCCAAGTATCGTTGGCTGTTTTATGCCATTGTGTCTCTTGAGAAATTCTTGAAGCAAGTTTCTCATTTTTAAGGCCTCTTCCATATAGTTATCCTGCAATAGACATTTTATTCAGTAGGCAGGTGGACTAAGTTCAGAGTCCGGGATATATCACAACACTTGCTCCTAATTCTTTCTTTTTGCCTTTTCAGGCTTTACTCTCTGCGGTAAAAGAAATTATACCTGATTCATATCTATCAACTGCAAGCCTTCTCCACGTGTGAAAATTGCAGCATGATTCAGATTTTCAGGTTTCCCCTCACCAAGGATTGCAGGTCCTGGAAGTTTTATACGATAAATAACCTGCAAGAGAAGATAAAAGTCATTATTTAGATATGAGTCCAGTACATTGGTTGGCAGAACCTTATTGTTGGCTTATTTCCACTCAAAATTATGTTCAACAAACCAAAAGACCATCATGCAAAATAGATGTGGATCTTAGAACAATCAACAGAAAAATACGTGAAGTTTGCCAAATTTGTAATGCCTTCCAGCAAGAGGTCTTCAATTGACAAATTCTAGTGGCAATGCTTAAATTATT
Organism: Ehretia macrophylla; assembly: GCA_037974665.1. NCBI lineage: Eukaryota > Viridiplantae > Streptophyta > Magnoliopsida > Boraginales > Ehretiaceae > Ehretia > Ehretia macrophylla. Next base: position 62,230,277 of record CM075773.1, read on the forward strand.
GCGTGAAAGAGGTTTGGAAGTAGCAGAAAAAATATTGTAGTAGCAGTATATCTCTTTTGACAAAGGCCAATTGCCATCCAATATTCTTTCTGCTCTAAAATGATTTAACATCTAATAAGGATAAAAATATTATTCCCAATATTCGGAGTAGACTGCCTATTAATGACTTAACACAAAACATATTTATCTCTTTTACCTTCAAGAATGATATTAATATATTTTTTTAATTCACCTGGTCCAGATTTTTCCATGGCTCTGAAGATGACCTTAGCATCACAGCTTTTACGAGAGTAGAATAGTAAACCTTATGCGTAACATTCTTTGACCTGTCTTTGCTTGGTTCTTCAAGTTCATCAATATAAGCTACTCGTAGAGATGGGTGTCTGTCATAAGGAGATAAGTACACAGGTCGGAAGTTATTATAATACTAACAAAAACGTACAATATTTTCTTACACTTACACGGTCATAAGCCTCAATATATCCTGTGAACGTTGATCGCCAGACCGCTTCTGACTCCCATATAGATGGCATGACAAAACACATGTAAACTTCATATCACCCACTGCTTGACATTGATCCCATAGTGACCTCTTTCCCTCCATTTGATCCTCATTTATGTCAATAGCCTTATAGCCTTTCATCAAATCTATTGAAGTAATACAAACGCTAGTAATTTCCAAAAGAAAAAAGATTTTCACACAATATAAAAGTTATGCTAGCATTAGAAAAACCAGTTTTATATCTAGCATTCAAGGGTCACACTGAGCAATTGATTTACTACCTTCATCATTTGCCATATCAAGGAAGGCTTGAAGTTCCAGAGCTTTCCGGTAATACATCATACCTCTCACTGAGAATTTAAGAAATGACAAGCCAATAAAATACGAACATTAAGCATAACAAATAAAGGGTGCCTTTTAATATTTTAATTGAGATCCACTCATCCCTATAGTAACAAAGACAACAAGAAGGATCAAAAGCACTGAAGAAATAGAGACATAGAGAGAGAATTCTAGAGAGAAGATATCTGAAACTGAATTGTGTGTTGTTATTCAAATGATTTCAGTTACAGTTACACATATATATAGCTTCAGCTTTACTTAGTTGCTGACGTGTTGCTTAGTCAGGTTAGTTACCTCACTAACTTGATCAATCTTTGACTATTTTAACTGCCTAACAAAGCTTGTACAACAAGTTCACTATTCTAGACGTAGATAGCTAGGCTACTGTCCTTATCATCCCTGCTCAAATTGAGTAGGGCCTTGGCTATAGGCAGTTTTTCCCTGAGCTTGAGAAACTGAGCTTTGGTGAGAGGCTTGATGAATAAATCTGCTATCTGTTCTGCTAATGGCATATGACATATTTGCATAACATTGTTGACTACTTGATTTCTAATAAAGTGATAGTCAATGGCAATGTGCTTGGTCCTGCCATGGTAGACTGGATTGGCTTGCTAGAGCTAAGGCTGACCAGTTGTCACATTAAAGTAGAGGTGTAGAATGCTTAAGATGGAGGTCTTTGAGCAAATAAGTAAGCCACATGATCTCAGTAGTGATATAGGTCATGGCTCTATAATCAGCCTCTGTAGAAGATCTAGCCACAGTGGGCTATTTTTTAAAGCACCAGGACAACAAATTATGGCCTATGTAGATACAATATCCTGTTGTGGATTTCCTGTCTGAAATGTCACTAGCCCAATCTGAATCTGAAAAGGCACCAAGAGTAAATGGGCTAGGTCAGAACTGAATACCAAGAGTGAGTGTAGACTTAGAAAAGATTTGACAAGCATTCCTGGAAGGATGTCCTAGCCTTAGATGCCATAGTGTTACAGGTTGCAGTTGAGTAGTCCAAGAGTTAGCTTGCAAGGGAGCAAAGTGGTGAGCAGTTGTAGAGGACAGTAAGGAGGGCAAAAGATAGAGGCCTTTTTTACAAGGGCCCTAGAACTTGAAGTGGTGTATAGAATTGTCCTATATTTGTACCCCTTTAGAAGTAAACACAACAGTACAATTATTATCTTTGGTTAGATGATAAACAAAAAGTAATTTTGTAGATATTTGAGGCACAAATAGAACATTAGAATGTTGTAGGGAAGATGTAGGAGTAAGTAGAGTACCAAAACCTATGCTAGTGATGGGAAAAGCCTGTCAATTTTCTACTGAAACAAAGTCATGGCCATGGTAGGGTTGTTGGGTGAGAAACTAACTGAAGTCATTGGTAATGTGTGCATTGGCTCCCGAGTCAGATACTATGGATAGGAGCAATCAGTTGAAGTCCTTGTTTGAGCAGTATAGGCCTATTTTTCTTGTTTGGGTGGAACTACATAATTTGTGTTGTCAAACCTGTGCTAGCACTCAAGTGCTAAGTGGTTCTTCATGCCACAAATTTGGCAGTAGGGATGGGTCAGAGGCAGTGGTATTTTGTTGAGTTGGAAAGTATGGTTGAGAGTTAGTGTTGCCTCTTCCTGAGCCTCTCTAGCCTCTACCACATCTAGAATTGTTTTCTCTGCCCTTCCTCTATTAGAATTGCCTCTTCCACCACATTTGTTGACATAGAGAGCAATGTGTGTAGGAGTTAAAGAAGACTCTGAGAAAGTGAGTTTGTTGGAGAGATTATGATTAAGTTCTTCAGTGAGTAGGCGGCTGAAAAGTGTGGGAAGAGGAAGAGGATTTGATTTGAGTCTAACTAAAGATTTGAAAGCATCATATTCAGCTGGTAGGCCTTTGAGAACAGTGAAGTCTATGTCTGCATTTGTTGGGGGTTCTCCAACTGATGCTAGCTTCTCAGTTAGGTTTTCATTGTGTCTAGATAGGTCTACATAGAATACTCTCCTTTTTGAAGTGTGTAGAGCTTTATCTTCAACTCATAAGCATAGGACATGCCTATGGAATGGAATCTCTATTCCAAAATTGTCCAAATTGCAGCAGAAGTTGACTGATAACGAAGATAGGGCAGTACTTGTGGTGTGATTGAGGCAAAAGACAGGACCTCAAGTGTGTATCAACTGTGTTCCACTGTGTGTACTCAGGATTGATAGTAGATTTACCTTTGTCATCTGTGATCAGAGGTGTAAGACATGGTTTGGCTCCATTCACTTGATCAAACACATGGTGGCCTTGAAGAACAGTTTGGAGTTGAGTCCTCCAAATATTGTAATTGGAGTTGTCTATCTTAATATGAACTAGAGAGTTGAGACTTTGTAGCAGAAGCTTGAGCTCTTGAGGAAGCTCAAGAGTATCCATTAATGGAGGTTAAAGAACTGAGAGATTTGGAGACGTAGTGGCTGAGGTGAAATTACGATAAAAATCAGTAGTAGAAGTGCTCGCTAAGGAGATAGAGGCTTCGATTGTGATTTCAAGCTTCACTGTGAGCTTTAATGGAGTTTTAGAAGAGATCTCCAATGGAAATATGAAAATTAGGGTTTCTAAGCAAGTTGATGAAAACTTGCAGGAAAAAGTAGTTTTATAGCTAGAGTATGCTTCTAGGAAGCTTCAATTGAAGTAATTGAGCTTGAATTTGAAGCTTTAATGGTATTCTCTCATGGAGATTTTACCTCGAAAAGGATCAATGGCTTTATGATACCATGAAGAAATAGAGACATAGAAAGAGAATTGTAGAGAAAAAAATATCTGAAACTGAATTTTATATTGTAAGTCAAATGATTTCAGTTACAGTTACACATATATATAGCTTCAGCTTTACTTAGTTACTGAGTTGTTGCTTAGCTATTAGGTTAGTTAACTAACCTGATCAGTCTGTGACTATGCTAACTGCCTAACAAAGCTTGTACAGCAACTTCACTATTCTAGGGCTAGATAACTAGTCTACTGTCCTTATCAAGCACCATTCAGACCAAATCAAATCAAGCCAAATCTTATCCTACTAAATAGGGTTGAGCAAAAGCATCGACACAAGGAAAGAGTAGTTATACCTGATGCCTGAAAAGAAAATCCAAAAAGAACAGAGAAAAAAATAATGCCCTATATGCGAAAAAAATTAGACACCGTCGCATGAATGGCATACCAGCTCTGGTCAAAGTTTGGCCTCTATATGATGCCCACAGTCTCAATTCTTCCTCCATGTCATCTGATTCTTTAAGTTCTTCTTCACTATTGCACTTCATTCGCTCAAGAAAATTATTCCATTCATCTGCAAGTTAAAAATTAGAAAGTCAGTACAATTGAAGGAAAAGATCATGACCCAATAACTAACGACAAAAAAGTAGTAGACCTGGGAAATTTTTCTGCATGTACAAGAGGATGGAAACCCCATCTTCATTTGGCATTTCCAGGACATGCAATGGGAAAAGCACTTCCTCAGCGTAGTATGGAGTCAAAGCACTGCAAATGAAAAGTGTTGATCGAGAGAAAGAGAGACATTAAATAATATAAGAGAATGATTTGACGCTATTGCTTAGCATATGCCTATTATTTATATCCCACTAAGCTATTACAAAGGTTCACTCTTCTGTGATATGGGAGAGAGCACAATAGTGCACACATGTACTTAACACTCTCAACACTCCCCTTCAAGTAAAAGCATATATATCATACACGCCTAGCTTGTGACAAATATATTCAACTCGGGGACCTCAAAGATTTAATAAAGAGCTAAGCTAACTGATCATTTGAACTAATATGTGAAGTAACTATCTCTTTAGCTAATACTTTACTTCTTACAAAATGACAATCAATTTCAATACTTTTGGCACGTTCATGAAATATTGGATTCGGTGCAATGTGCATAGCTGCCTGATTATCATAGATCAACTACATAGGTTGTGACAATCCATTCCAATCTCTTTAAGTAGGTGTTTTACCCATATCAACTCACATGTAGCTAGTCCTATTGCTCAATATTCAGATTCTGTGCTAGAACATACTACGACAGTTTGTTTCTTACTTTTCAATGAGATAAGATTTCCACCAATAAAAACACAATACCAAGACATGGATCGTTTATGAACAACAATGTTAGTATGTACATAGGTTGCGACAATCCATTCCAATCTCTTTAAGCAGGTGTTTTACCCATATCAACTCACATGCAGCTAGTCCTATTGCTCAATATTCAGATTATGTGCTAGAACGTAATACGACAATTTGTTTCTTACTTTTCCATGAGATAAGATTTCCACCAATAAAAACACAATACCAAGACATGGATCGTTTATAAACAACAATGTTAGTATGTCCCCTGTGTTTATACAATATGCCTTTTCCTGGGCCATTTTTTAGGTACCGAAGAATATGAATTACTGCATAGATGACTCTCCCGTGGTGAGTCCAAATATTGGCTTACCATACTTACAAGGAAAAATCTGGGCAAGTCACTGTAAGGTAATTGAGTTTACCAATTAATCTTTTGTACCTTCCGAGGTCTGATATAAGCTCACCTTCATTAAGTATGAGGTGACCATTTGGATCCATCGGTAAATCAAGAACATATTTGCGTTGAGAAATAAAGACACCTTGATCTGAGTGTGCAACCTCAATACTCAAAAAATAGTGTAACTGCCCCATATCCTTAGTTTGAAATTGTCGGTACAGAAAGGCCTTTAGATCCTATATGCCTGCTATGTTAGCCCTAGTTATGATAATATCATCAACATAAACAATCAACAAAATATGTTTTTCGAAAAAAGAATGTCGATAAAAGACTAAATGGTCAACTCCACATCGTGTCGATCCAAATTCAATGACAGCTTCGCTGGAACGTCCAAACCATGCCTGAGGAGACTATTTTAATCCATATAAATACTTTCTCAAACGACACACCTTATAAGACACCTCTTGAGCAACGAACCCTGGTGGTTGCTCCATATACACTTCCTCCTCAAGATCTACATTAAGAAAGGCTACTTAATGTCAAGCTGATAAGAGGCTAATGGAACATAGCAGGGAAAGTTAGAAAATGCAAACAAAAGACATCTTAGCAATAGTAGAAAATGTATCACAATAGACAACACCATAAACCTATGTATACCCCTTTGTAACTAAACAACCCTTCAAGCGATCGATTGTACCATCAAGAGAACTTTTCACAAGGTAAACCCAACGACCACCAACAATAGATTTTCCCAAGGGCGGATTTCTCCTCTATCATTGCCTCATGCCAACTAGGGTGATTAAGAGCCTCTGAAATATTGTGAGGAACAGACACTGAAGAAAGGGAAGCCACAAAAGACATATAGGATGGTGAGAGAGAATGGCAAAAGACAAAATCAGAGATGGGATGCTTGGTAGTGCATGTATGAGTACCCAGGTTGACCTTGTAACTGTTGGTTTCTTATTTAAACACCAAGGTAGACACATAACCCTGTAGTAGATTTTCTATCAAAGGGATAATTGGCCCAGCCACTGTCAAAGTAGGCTTACAAGTAACAAGGTCAAGGAGCAAACAGAAGACCATGATTTAGAGTGCCTTTCACATACCTACGTGTACTTTTCAAAGCAACATAGTTTTATTAGTACAACGTGCATATGTTGGCAAATACTGTCGACTACATATTGCAAATCAGGCCTGGTAACTATTAGATATTGCAAGACACCAACTAGGCTTCAAAAGTATGTAGGATTGGAGTAGGGAAAAGAATCAGACTGATCAACAGTGGCAAACTTAGAAGCAGTAAGATCGGAGCAAGACTTGCAGTCAGATAAACCAGCTTTTTTAGGAAATCTTTGGCATACTAAGCTTGATGAATGAAAGGACTATTTGGATAACTAGACACCTTAATTCCAAGAAAATAGGATAGGGCCCAAAGTCTTTCATAGCGAAGGCAAAGCTCATAAAATAAATAAGAGAATTCATTAAAGAGCTAGAATTTCCTATAAGGATGATATCATCCACAAAGACTAGGAGTACGACAAACTGAGTAGCAATACTTTGCACAAATAATGAGGAATCTGTTGTGCTACACTTGAATCCTTGACTGAGAAGAAAAGATGATAACATATGATACCATGCCCTGGGTGATGAGATTTGAAGAATAGAGAGAAACTTTACAGTAAAAAACTTCGTTGTATTAATCAAGTTTTGTAGTTATAGGAGTGTTACATTTATAGCTTGCAGTAACTTGCATTACAAGATTAGTAGCTTGTAACACAAGAACAGTTAGTTATATAACTGAATGACAACTGTTCTTAGCTACAACTGCTTTTAACTGACAGTTGTACTAACTTTAATTGTAAATAACTAACTGACTATATCTTTGACTAATTAATTGAGCTTTGTCACTGCAAAGCTCGGTGCAACTTTCTGTTAAGATAGATCTTGTATCTTCAGTGTTGTTTTGTTCTCCCATGAAAAAATGGATTAGAGGCCAAAGCCAAAGCTGATAACACTATCACAAATAATGTAGGCATATGACAAAGATATAAAGGTCCTTTAGCAAGTATGTTAACCATTTGATTTCTGCAGCAGCTTGGGCCATTGCCGTATATTCAATCTCAGTAGAGGATCTTGTTACTGTAGATTGTTTCTTTGAACACTAGTAGATGAGATAAAGGCCAAGGTAGACACAGAATCCTGTGGTTGATTTGATGTCCAAAGGGCTGTTAGCCCAGTCACTATCAGAAAAGGCATGCAACTGTAGAGCACCAGGATAGAATATAAGACCAAGCTGAATAGAGCCCTTAACATATCTTAGAATTTTTTTTTAGGGCAACAAAATCTCTATTAGTATGGGAGTGCATATGCTAACAGATGCTATTGACTGCAAATTGCAAATCAGGCCCTGTTATTATGAGATATTGTAAAGCACCTACTAAGCTTTTGAACTGAGTTGGATTGTCATTGGGAAGGTGAGCATCTTGAGTTGTGGTATAATATTTGGAGGCAGTAAGGTTAAAAAATACTTGCAATCAGTCAAACCAGCTTTGTGAAGCAGTTCCTTTGCATACTAAGTTTGGTAATGTTGTGCTAATGGGTTAAGTAATTATTAATTACTTAGATGCCGAAGGCAATAGAGATATAGGAGAAAAAGACCCAAGAAAATAATGATGCAAGAACACACAAGAATTACGTGGTTTGGCTATGCCTAAATCCACAAAGCAACTGAATAAATTCACCAATGCAAAAGAGAAAGTATTACAATATCTCTTCGAAAGAAAAACTCTCCAAAGCTATGCTAAATCTTCTCAACTATAATGCTATGAGATTGCAATAATGCAAAGCAACACTCTCTCTCTTAAAAAACTACAAAGAAGAGCCCATTTATAGAAGAAAACTAGTGCTAATCCTAATATGATTAGGATGGGAAATAAGGTTAATGCTAATCCTATGAGAATTGGGATTCTCCTCTTTTAGTTTCATTAGACTTGTTTTTCCAAATTGGCTTAGGAAAATACGAGTCACTTCCAACATTCCCCACCTTGATGAGAATTTTGCAAACTCGAATTGCACATGTTCCACCTCAATGCGAAATGAGTTATCAATTAGCTCTACAATATGAACTTAATCCTGTCACTCATGCGAATTCATCTTCAAACGACTGTGATACAAGCCAAGTCCAAACAATGAGAGAACTTGACTTCACTAACCACCTTAGTCAACATATCAGCTGGATTCTTTTTGGTATCAATCTTCTCAAGAAGAATGTCACCCTCATTAATTATATCTCGGATAAAGTGAAAGCGAACATCAATATGCTTTGTCCAGGGATGATACACTTAGTTCTTTGCTAAATAGATGACACTTTGACTGTCACAAAACACCTCCACAAATTTTTGGTGCACTCCCAAGTTTACTATCAAACCACAAATCCAAATGGCTTCTTTTAAAGCCTCTGCATTTGCCATATATTAGGCCTCTGTAGTAGACAAAGCCAACTGTTGATTGCAATGTAGACCTCTAGCCATGGTGAATAAATAACTTGTGGTCGATCTCCTCTTGTCCAAATCGCTTGCATAATTTGAATCAACATATCCCACAAGAAATTTACCAACACCCTTTAGATTTCTTGCAAGATTTAGTCCCAGGTCTTTGGTACCTTTGAGATACCTCAAAATCCACTTTGCAGCTGCCCAATGCTTCTTACCTAGACCATGCATATATTGCTAACAATACCAATAGCTTGTGCAATGTCAGGTCTAGTGCAAACCATCATATACATCAAACTCCCAACCAAGCAAGCATAAGGTACACGAAGCATATATTTTCTCTTCATCATTACTAAGGGATAATTGAGCAGTTAGCTTAAAGTGGGATGCTAAAGGAATAGTTACAAATTTTAATTTATCATCCATACCAAATTTTCGTAGCATTCTCCTTAGTACTACTTTTGTGTTGAGCTAACAGTGCCTTTTTCTTGTCTTGGGTAATTTCCATTCCAAGAATTTTCTTGGCTTTACCAAGATCCTTCATCTCAAACTCTTTTGTCAATTGGGTTTTCAGCTTTTCAATCTCTATATTGTTCTTAGGTGCAATTAACATGTCATCCACTTACAAAAGCAAATATATAAAGGAACCATCATGCAAACTCTTGAAGTAAACACATTGGTCGTATTGACTTCTAGAGTATTTTTGTTCCTGCATAAACTGATCAAATCTTTTGTACCATTGCCTTGGAGATTGCTTCAAACCATACAAAGATCTTTTCAATTTGCATACCCATTATTCTTTACCCTCAACTTTGAAACCATCTGGTTGAAACATATAAATCTCTTCATCCAAATCCCCATGCAAGAAAGTTGTCCTTATATCCAATTGAACCAATTCTAACTCGAACTGTGCAACCAAGGCTAATAAAATTCGAATCGACGAATGCTTAACAACCGGTGAGAATACCTCATTGTAGTTGATCCCTTCTTTTCGTGCATACCCCTTTGCAAACAATCTAGCCTTCAATCTAACACCACTTTTGCATTGAAGATCTTCTTTCTTAGTATAGATCCATTTGCAACCAATGGCCTTCCTATTGCAAGGCAATTTCATAAGCTCCCACGTTTTATTCTTATGTAGAGATTGCATCTCTTCATTCATTGTATTGTTCCAGTCTACAAATTCTGTGTTTTTTACTGCTTCTTTGTAAATGGTTAGAACATCATCATTTATCGTGGGTAATGCATATGCTACCATATCATCAAATCTAGCTGGTTTGCGTATTTCTCTTCAGGGTCTATTTACTGCAATGGACTCTTGTTGTTGAGGCTCTTGTGGTGTAACCTCTTTAACTTCATCCAAATGTTCATATTCTTCTATTGGAGGAAAATTATCAAATTGCGAACCAGACGGAGTTCTTTCTACCTCCACTTGCAACACATCTTTTTCTTCTTTGCTAATTTCTTTGTGCGTCTCTTTTTCTGAACTCTTCAACATCTTGCTTTCATCAAAAGTGATTTTTTTTTTTTTTTTTTCCTGCTGTTTTGAGCACCATAACCTGAAACCCTTTACACCACTGCTAAAACCAAGAAAGATGGCTTCCTTTGCTCAAGAGTCAAGTTTGTTTTCAATCACATAATAATAGGTAGGACAACCAAATATATGTTGTGAATCATAATCAGTAGCGGGTTTTCCAGTCCATACCTCAATAGGAGTTTTACCTTTAAGTGCAGCAGATGGTAATCGATTGATCAGGTGACTAGCATAAAGTACTGCTTTTGCCCAAAAACTCTTGCTCAGACAAGAATTTAGATAACATGCATCTAACCTTCTCAAGTAAGGTTCTATTCATCCTTTCTGCTACCCCATTCTATTGCAAAGTGCTTCTCACTTTGAAGTGTCTTTTGATTCCTTCATCTTGACATACTTTCAAGAAAGGATCACAAGTATATTCACCACCATTATTAGATCTCAAACACTTAATTTTTCTTTTAGTTTGATTTTCCATCATTTTTTTCCACATCAAGAAAACATCAAGCACTTGATTCTTATGCTTCATGGTATAAGCCCACAGTCTTCTAGAGTAGTCATCAACAAAAGTAACAAACCAATGCTTACCGCTCAAAGATGCTATTTTGGTAAGACCCCAAACATCTGTATGAACATAGTTTAGAATCCCTCAAGTCCTATGCATTGCAATGCCAAATTTTAATTTGGTTTGTTTTCCCAACACACAATGTTCGCAAAAATCAATCTTACAACCTTTCAATAGCCCTTGTTTTACCAACCCTTGCATAGCTTTCTAACCGGCATGACCAAGTCTCATATGCCAAATCCTTGTGTCAGGAACTACATCACTTGTTTTTTCAACCACAACTGCTGCTCCATCAACTATAGTTTTTCACTACAAAAAGTACAAGTTTTTGCGTGTAGTCCCTTCATAATGACAAAAGCACCTTTTGCAATTTTCAAAACTCCAGCTTCTATAATGATCTTGAATCCCTGTGACTCTAAAGCCCCCAAGGAAATCATGTTCTTCTTCAAATCAGGTACATACCAAACATTAGACAATTTTTGAATTGTCCCATCATGTAATTTGATCCGAACTATGCCAACCCCCTTCTTTTCGCATGCATAATCATTACCCATGAATACTGTTCCGCTGCTAACCAATTCCAGACTTGAAAAACTGCTTTTATCTGGACTCATATGACAAGAACATGCTGAATCGAGTATCTATTCATCGGAAGCGCAATCATTAATGAAGGCAAGTGCATATTCAGAATCTTCATCAATCTATACCACGTTTGCAATATTGTCCTTGTCTTTATTTTTTATTTTTGGACAATCTTTCTTCCAATGTCCCTTTTGAAAGCAATAAGAACATTCATCTTTTGCTAGAACTTTTCTGCCATCTTTTGAAACTCCTCTCGACTTAGATCGAGACTTGTTTCCCTTCGAATGATCTGTTATTTGATATGCCCATGGCCTCGGATCTCTTATTCTGTGCTTCTTTATCTTTTCTACGGAGTTCATTATTCATCAATGCATCTGACACATCTTTATATGTAATCGAATTTTTTCCGTAGATTAGGGTTGTTGCAAAGTGATCATACTCATCAGGCAAGGAACATAACAGAATCATTGTTTTATTGTTCATGTAGGTTCAATAAATCTATAATTAATTTATTGAATGCATTAAGGCTCTGTTTGTCATTTATTATCTTTCTTATGTTGTAAATAGTACTATTGTTATGAATAGTACTATTTTGTTAGTTTTATCCCACATAGGAAGTTTAGCAAGTTTTTAGGCTCAAGTGTTCCTATAAATAGATGGCTTCCTAAGCCCTCTAAAGACACTTCAATCAATACAAAAACTAATATTATATACTTCCTCTCTAACATTCTAGAGTTGTAATATTTAAAGTTTTTCTTGTATCAAGGACGTTTTGCTAGAACAAATCTAGTGTTTTGCTTCCGTTCTGCGCCAGCTCTTAGGTACATCAAAGGGATTCTGAATAATGGCTTACTTTTCCAACAAGGGCGTCTACATTTACAGACCTTCTGATGGTGATTGGGCCAGTGACATCATGGATAGGAAGTCTAGTACAGGCTTTGTCATATTTTTGGGACCAAATGCAATATCTTGGTGTTCTAACAAGCATGCCACTGTAGCCAGACCATCCACAGAGGCTAAATACAGGTCTATGGCTCAGACAGCTGCCGAAGTGAAATGGTTAACCTACCTATTACATGATCTCTATGTTCTACTAAAGTGGCTAGTCTTACACTGTGATAGTAGCTCAACAATAGCAATAGCATCCAATCTAGTCTATTATGCCAGGACCAAACATATAGAAATAGACTATCACTTCATCGGGGATCAAATGGTAGCCAAACAACTACAGCTCTCCTACTTGCAGTCCATATAACAAGTTGCAGATATCCTAACCAAGTCACTACTTGCCAAGCAGTTCCAGTACCTTAGGTCCAAGCTGCCACTTTGCACTACCAAAGCTCAACTTGAGAGGGGGTGATAAAGTATAAGGCATACACCTTTTGTAAACACTGCAGTGTGGTAGCTTTAGGACTACTTCTGTTAGTTAGATAGGCAGTTATGAGATTAGTTGTATACAATTGTATTTCAGCTGTCATTTGACATGTGCAGAATAGCACATGCATTCTCTATAAATAGTAGTTGTAAGCTAACATTTCAGTTAATGAAAATCACAGGTCAGTTTCTTTCTTTTTCTTCTAAACTTCTTCAAAGATATTTACAGAAATGAGGCAACTTGCTCTCCAAGTAGTTGTTATGTGCACATGATAGTTGTGCATGAGCAACTGATCCTAGCATGATTAACTAACTAATTGTACTAACTCACTCTAGCCTAGGATTGTACATTGCACAACTTAGCTATTGAGCTGAGTTAGTTGTGTCTAAGCTAGAGTTGACATGTTAGGTTGATCCTTAACATAAACCTAGCCATCATTGGCATGATCAAGCCTCAAATAATTTGTGATTGTTGATTGGTGGCACCTCAAAGAATATGTGATTGTTGATTGGTGGCTTTGGCGATGGTGAACGGTAGTCACCATGAATAGTAACCCAACATTATTTTCTTCTCTTGTGCGGTGGATTATAGAGTTTTGGAGGGTTGTTTTTACGTTTTAGTGTCTCTCCTTGGCTCTAGACACCACCATGTCAATGGAGAGAAAGAAAGAGACATTAGACAGTTGTAGGAGAATGTCTTAATGCTAATACGCTTTGTAAGCTTTGTTGTATAACACTAAGTAAATGGACAAAGCTTCCTCTCTTCCAATGAGGGGGAGATGACAAACAATAATATTAGAACTTCCTTCAACAGGGACTATAAGGGTTTTAGGAGCTACAAATAAATAATATCCTTCTGTCTCACCCATTTAATTTTCCATGCATTAGGACCTGCCAAAACAAAACAAAAAATTGTTCCTATCACTGTTTATGTTTCCCTAAACACCATTCTTGTTTTTTCTCTGCCTTAATTTATATCCACCATTGACATTATTCTTTGTTTAGTTTGTCCAATATTTAGAGGCTACAATAAATTAACAACTTTAGGAAACCTTAATGGATGTTTCATCGGAGGACTTACGAGAAGGAAAGCATGTTGCGAACTTTTGGAGCAGGTGGCATGTCCATAAACAAAGAATTGGAAAAGAAAGAGATACGCCTCCTAGCTTCAGAATTGGATGGGACTTCTGCAGCAGACTCCTTCATTGTAAGCAACAAATGCAATCTTTTTATCTGTCAAAATGAGCATGGGAAAAACTGAGAATAAAAGCCTTCCTATGTGAAGAAAATATTATGTTATTATAGATATAAATATATAGTTCACCTTTTCTTTCCAAGCTTCTGATTCAGGAGTTGGAAATTGAATGGCTCCAGCGGATGCAAATAATGGATATTGTTCATCAAGAGGATTTATTCCTTCATGTCCCAGACCCTCATGTATTGAACCTACCAAGCTGTTCATATAATGAAGAGTCACGATTTCATGTAGAACTGCAAAATAACCATGGTAACATTGTTTACCTGGATGTATGGTTCTCCATCATTATATCTCTTATCACAACTTCTACCATGTCTTGCAAAATAATTAGAACCAGATCCCTATCCTCCTGATTATTCTCTAGCTGCAAAATAAAAATTGACCAAGTGTTAATCTCCAGGCATGTTTGCAACAGAAATGTGGGATGTGACAATAATGTGCTTTGGAACACCTACCAGGATTTTTATAAGCTTAACAAAGAGTTCGTAAAGCATTGGAAGAGCACTCATTTTATATTTAGTTATTAGGTCACCAGCTTCTATGTGCTTGTCAACTTCTGAAAAGATATAGCCAATAACCCTGAAAGAACAGATTAAGCACAACAGAATTATCATAATCACCCATAGGGAAGCACCTTGAAAATGGACTTCTTTAGAAACTTACTTCTTTTCATGAGCACCTCGAACCAAAAAATTGATGATGTTTTGGAAGGAAGCATAGCATTCACGAACAGAAGAGGACATATACGGATCAGAATCCATTCTATTTTTCAGCTCACTATCATTGCCATTGTTGTCGTTAGCCACATACACAGCTAAGGGAATCTGTTTAATTGATTCAAAATACTTATAGGGCAACTCAAAGTTCTTAGTTGCAAAAGAATAGAGCTTGCCAACAGCAATTGTAGTTGAATGAAATGAATGATACACATCGTGTATAACACGTCGTATCTAAGAATGACAAGAAGTCGAAGTCATTTTTGCAAGATGTGCAATTGAGGAACCTCATCCAGTTGAACTCTAACATTTCTAATGGCTTCGAATCACTTAGAATATATGTAGTAATTTCCTATTGCAATTAATATGTTTTACAAATTTTGGCCCGTTCTTACTTTTCTTCCCTTTTTTATTGTCAAAGTGCTTTCTTATGTCTTCATGCTTTCTATCAAACATACTCTCTAAAGACAATATAAAGAATTGCTTGGTGTATTAACTAAGCACCAATCCCTCTTACTTATTTAACAAGACTAGAGTAAGCGTCTATTTTCCAATGTGAGAAAAATACCACACTATTGACAGAATTATGCTAAAACAACAAGATACAAAGAGAAAGTAAGGTTATGAATTAATGAGTCCTCATGTTGAGAACACTATCCTTTTATTTTTGTCATCTCATTACAGTATCCCATGAATTTGATTACAATCAACATTAGCCCATGAATTGAGTGATTACAATTAACATTAATTAGGCTTGTTATGGGATCATACTATCTACATTGACATTTTTTTTTTATATTTACAGCTCACAAGGTTAATTGGGACAGTCAATAGCACATCAAGATTTGGTTGATTTGGCTGGATCTTAGACTTCTCACAAGTTGCCAAATAGTAATAATTTGATTGCTAACAGCTGTTCTACTTACAACATAAATAAATAAAATTACGCATATGTAAAGTTGATTTTCTATACTTGAAAGGATAGATTGTATATTGCATCTAATGGTATTTTTTTTATTTATATAGATTTTATATAAATATTTCCATGCATATGGAATTTTATTTATATTTGTTGTTAGTAGGATAGTATATGGTGGGAGAAATACACACTAGTATTCTCGAGCATGTTACACATGTAAGAAGGGTTGGTCCATATCTAATACACCAAGGCCACTCTCTCTATGTTATCTTTATTCCCCTTCCATTCTCTAGATGTAAGGAAGAAATTAAACCCTAACTACACCAAAACTCTATATGCCTTTTCACCAAACAAAAGAACGACAAAAAATAAACAGAAAGATCATAACCCTATTGCCACCCTATGTTTGATGTTGTTATCAAAGGTGTCAGAGGTCGCCATCAACTCGTAGGTCTGAGGGTGCCAGAAATAGCTTGCACTCATACAGCGAAACTTCTTTGATTCACGCAAATCTAGGAACCATCTAGAGAATTTGACCACACTACTAGAGTCACCATCCAATTTCAAATCAAACCCCTAAAACTAGCGAGTCAATCCCGTGTCAACCTCGTAGGCTGGTCTCGTGGTTCAAAATGTCTGAACCTGCCCTAAACACTATGTAGGACCAATTCAGGCATGTCTTGGCTAGCACACATGCCGGCCAATTCATGTCCTTAAGGTACCGGGTCGAGCTTTTAACAGCTTAGGCTCAACCTGTTTGACATGTTGATAAGCAACCAATCATGTGATAGACAACATATGTCATGCGCAAGCAAAAGTCTTAAAAGGGAAAAGGTTTAAAACAAGTGAAACCTGGCCAGCCAGCAAAAAGGGAGGCCATTGCATGATGTTCTCCAAATCGTGATCAGCCCAATATGGAACAAGCAACAGGCCCATTTCCCTGAAAACAAAAGCAAGCATACATAGTCATCAAATGGTTCTGGAAAGATAAAAGCAAGCATACCAATCTATACATTACCATTGAAAGGCTTCTCCTTTTTAAATTTGATTGCGGGCACTAAAACATTAAATGTCTACATAATTGAAAGTTGGGGGGAGGGAAGGAGGGAGGGGAATATTTCACATGTACCTATCACTAATAAGATCCTCCTCTCTCAAACTGGTGATTATTGTGTTCCACAACTGGGCAAATCTTGCGGCTTTTTTATCTTTACTGCATGGTATCTACAACATTGAAATTTAGAATTGTTCTAAGCAATTATTTTTGATAACCAGTCCTTAGAACTGGCTACAGGCATATTCCAATGTTGCTGAATATGACTCAACCTGCTTGAAACCGTTAGACGATGTGGCCACCAGTCCTCTCTTATTTGATGGGTCATTATTCTCTTCTGGTATTAAACAGGCGTTAAATGCATCAGGAAAAGAGTCAAACCGTGACCTCAGCATTCCTAAAGTTTGGATCTGAAAGCAAGGCAAGGAATAAGATAAAAATCTGACAGTATATGGAATTTAAAAATCATGTCTACAATTTTTATGAATACGTGATCTTATCTTAAGATAACTACCACTCTTCAGCAAAATGTAGTTTTGGTGAGCATTTATTAAAAAGCTTCTATTCCTATCTTATTATCAACAAGTCTAGAGGCCCTACTATATGAGGTTAGGAGTTTCCTATGTTGTGAGTTAGTTTTTTTTACTTCTTTTGTAAATAGGAAAAGTTTAAGTGGCTTCGATTGAGGATAAGATGAGGGAGAATCATTTGAGATGGTTTGAACATATTAGGAGATGACCTTTCAAGGCTCCTGAAGGTTTAAAAATAGTACATTGGAAGATGGGTAGAAGAAGACCTAAGATGACTTGGACAGAGACACTCAGATGAGACATTGCATGTACAGAGTTGAGAGAAGATACGACTCTCGACGAAAATGAATGGCGTCGTATAATTCATATAGCCGACCCCACCTAGTCAGACAAGGCTCAATTTGGTTGGGTTTGGTTTGATTTGTAAATAGGAACAGTTTTTTTTTTTTAAAACTATTTTATATAAGCTTAAGGGACCTTACTTGTGTATATGCATACCTTTATTGTTGAAAGAAATCTTCTTGGCATAACATCTTTTGTCCTTTACATGGATTACAGAGCTAGATCCAATCTAGCTCTAGCTCTCATCTCATTTTCGTTTCTTCAAATGCTATTGCCTTCTTCGTCAAACAAGCTGCTGCTTCTTTTATTCAATATTTTTACATTCAAACAAGCCAGACTCGTTGCCCATACAGGCTATAGTCTTCTTGTACTAGTCTTCGCCTAATCATGCAGAGGTCTTAGGCGCATTGACCTTGTCCACGTCACCAATTGATGATCCATTACCTACTTCTTCCACTGCATTACTTGTCATGTCCGCTGAATCTCTATTTGTGTCATCTCCAAGCCAAGTTCGACTGGAGAAACCTGGTTCTGCCTAGTGGCTTTACTCGCCGAAGCCTCATCCCTTGCCATCTTCAAGGTTGTGTCGTCACGTTGCCTTCCCCCTACCAAGAGGCGTCGTCACAAACAAGTACTTAACAACCTTCGAGCAACTTTCTTTCCTATTATCGCTACTCACCTTCCCATTTGGCTTTTATTGCTAATGTTAGTCGTAATGTTGAGGATGATAATCATGAAGAAGTAGCCCTTGATCCTACTGACAGCAAACAATGGCTTTTGATCTTCAAGTATTGGAAGTTAATAATACTTAGCAAGTAATACAAGCTTTAAATCTTCAAAGTCTCGACTCTCTACCTTTCCCGTTGATAACATCGTCCGGATTCTAGAACCTCAACAATGCTCATGCAATTTGGAAAATTGGACTTCAGATTCGCATTCTGGATACTAGTAACCTTTAGAAACACTTTTGTTAACTCAATCAAGGCTCAATCAAAGTCTAGTCAACGCCCTCATATGTCTAGTCAACTAGTTTGCACATCCTCCCTTAAGCTCAAAGCACTAGATCCAAATCACCTTAAATCAACACATCTATGGCTATGACTAACCAAGCTTATAGACTCCAGTTGACACACGAACTTCATCTTCTTTAAGCTTTTCTTTTATAAATCTTCTTAATTTTTTTCTTTTTTTTGTTTTGGGTTGTATTTTTTCTCCATCTTGCAATATAGTGAACAAGCTTTTTTTTTGCCAAGCATCTCCAGCATCTTCTTGAATGGCAATGCTTGTTGGCTCTCTTTTAGAGAGTTGTGGCTTTCTGCCTTCCCAATGCATTTCACAAGCACGTCATTCCTCTATGGTACAGCAGCAACAACATGCAACATTGTCCTTCTTTCTCCACTATCTATGATCACTCTTTTCTAAATTTGGAGTTGCAATAAGAACTCCAATGCTCCATGTTATCCCTTGCTCCAGCACATCATAAATCTCCTAAATGCGTGGCAGCAACAATTTTCAACAACGAGCTTTTTTCCTCCTTCCTTCACCGCATTGGAGGATTGAATAATAAGGACGCGGGTGACTCAGCTCTAACGTCCAAATTGTCGCCTTTCTCTCTTATCTTTCCATCGAGCACTGAACCATGTCTTGATGCAAGTTCCTATCTTGCTCCAGCATCCTCGCTTTGTCAATCTTCATCTCCAACATAGAACACACCTTCTCTTGGCAATGACAATACCAACATATCTATGTGCAGTCACAGGCTCTGATACCACTTTGTTGGAAGTATCGTGCATATAGACATATTGGTACACAACAATATTTTAACGTGATTTAGCATAGCCTATATCCACAAGGCATTATTCTCTATTAAGCATGCCACTTACACCTACCAGAGGTTTATAACATATAATTCTAGTCTAATCTAATATGGTACGTCCAAGTAGTGGTGTGTGACACCTAAACACAGCCTAAATAGTCCTATTTATAAAGACTATTAATTTGTCCATTTACACTAAGCTGGTTGTGCTGGTAAAGAAGAACCGACCACACGGAAACTTCGACTACATAGGGACTTATAGATTCCGAAACAAAGAAGACAGCAAGGAAAACAAAAAAAATTGAATTCAAAAGAGAAGAGAGAACATAAGTTTAACAAGATAATACATCAAGGTCCTTAAAATTCTTTTCCGTATTGGTCATTTTTCTTCTTTTATTTTGGGGGGAGGGGGGTTTAGCTTCTTGGTTGTTGATGACTTCTATGCTTTTTCTGAAATTAATTAGAACAAATTAATGAGGGCCAGGAACCACTTTCCACGTACATCTTCCATTAACCCCTAGTAAACATTATACACCTATAGTACCCATCCTTTTTTCTCAAAACTTTTGCAAAAGATTATTTCATTCCCAAAACATTTATGTGCAAAATTATTGGAAGCATGATTTTTGTTTTTTGGCGTGGGAACTGGGAAGCAAAGGCGAGAAAGGTATAACGTGGCTAACAAGGCATTTTAACGTAATTTTGAGGAGTTAGAAGATACATGATGCCTGGTGGAAGAGTACCTTAGTTCCAATATACAAAAATAAAGGAGACATCCAGAATTGCGCCAATTACTGATGAATTAAATTAATGAGCCATTATGAAACTTTGGGAAAGAGTGATTGGAAGGAGAATAAGGAGAAATACACGGATGTCAAAAAATCAATTTGGTTTTA
This sequence comes from Ehretia macrophylla, assembly GCA_037974665.1. NCBI lineage: Eukaryota > Viridiplantae > Streptophyta > Magnoliopsida > Boraginales > Ehretiaceae > Ehretia > Ehretia macrophylla. The sequence goes on from CM075773.1 coordinate 62,250,678, forward strand.
TGCTTGGCAGATCAACAATGGAAGCTATATTTTTAATAAGGAGATTAATAGAATAATATCGAAGGAACCAGAAAGACTTACACATGGTGTTTATTGACTTGGAGAAAACATATGACCGAGTTCCTAGGAAGGTTCTATAGAGAGTGTTGGACAGAAAAAATGTGTGTATAGCATATATTGAGGTGATAAAAGATATGTACGATGGAGCGATGACTAGCGTAAGGACGAAGGAAGAAGAGTCTAGTTTTTTCCTGATTACAATAGGACTACATCAAGGATCTGTCCTGAGCCCATACCTTTTCGCATTAATCATGAATGAACTCACTAGCCAAATCCAAGATGAAGTACAGTCATACATGTTATTTGAGAATGATATTGTTTTGATAGATGAGTCTAGAGAAGGTGTAAATACTAAGCTAGAATTATGGAGATCAACTTTAGAATCTAAGGGCTTTAAGCTAAGCAGATCAAAGGCTGAATATATGAAATGTAGGTTTAGCAAAAATAAGTTGATAAATAAGATAGAAGTAAGATTAAACTTAAAAAGAATATAAAAAAAAGAGTTTTCGATACTTGAGTTCTATGGTTCAATAAAATAAAAAGATTAACGTGGACGTTGATCACATAATCAAAGCAGGATGGATGAAGTGGAGAAATGCATCAAAGAATCTTGTGTGATTGAAAAATACCACTTAAACTAAAAGCGGAGTTCTATAAGATAGCCATTAAGCCTGCTATGTTATATGGTTCGAAGTGTTGGGCGGTGAAATATCAACATGTTCATAAACTGTCGGTGGCCGAGATGAGAATGTTGAGATGGATGTGTAGCAAAACCAAGAAGGACAATATTAGGAACGAGGTGATACGTGAAAGAGTAGGAGTGGCTCCGATTGAGGATAAGATGAGGAAAAATTGTCTGAGATGGTTTGGCCATGTCAGGAGATGACCTGTCGAGGCGCCTGTTAGAATGTGCAAACGTTTAAAAATCGTACATTAGAAGAGAAGTAGAGGTAAACATAAGATGACTTGGACGAAAACAAGTAGATGAGACCTTGCATATGTGGAGCTTATAGGAAAGATGACTCTCAACAGGAACGAATAGTGTCGCATGATCCATATAGTCAATCCCACCTAGTAGGACAAGGCTTAGTTTGGTTTGATTTGGTTTGTGGGAACTGGGAAGCATGATTAAAAGTAAAGAAAATCAATATGCGTTACCTAACTGTAAAGTATGCTAAGAGACAAAAGACCCTGACCTAATTCATGATGAGCCTACCAATTCCTTGAACTGGCAAAGCCATGGATATCAATTGATCAATATGAATCTTGAGTGTTATCATGCATAGAAAAACAATATGTGGCCTTTGGCCTACAAATATGAGGAACTTTGTTCAAGAAGATAGCTGTTTATTTTCCATATAACATTCGCAATCAAAAGGGAAAATGAATTCAGTTCACATGAAACCAACTTATTTTTTCATTTCTTTTCTTTTGCTTAACTTAACACCTTATCGTAAAGCTCGGTAGGTGTTTCCCATATACATTTGAATACAAACACAACTTCTCTTCTCATTCTAACAGATTCAATAGACATGTGAGTTTATACAGGATAAATTATAGACAAAAGGAAGCCATCTGACCTCTCCAAGGTGACAAAATGCACCATAAATACCTCCAAGTAACGTTGAAAATATAGAATACCAGATCTGGGTATCCATGAAATAGACCTAAAAAAATAGGGGAGAAAGGTGAAGAACGCTCTATATCTTTATGAAAAGATATAACAGATAATGATTGGCAGAAAAAAAAGCCCATACAAGAGTAATTGGAGCCCATAAGGTAATGACGACACCAATGTTGCTCCTTGCTGCAAATCAGATATTACATAAAAGGGTCAGCACCTATATAAAACAATATAGCTTTAACAAAAGGGGAAAGATTTATGTCATTGGTAAGTAAGAATATGGACACTCATACCTGCTTTTGTTGAACCTACAATAGGCCTTATCTGCAATCATGTAACAGTTAAAATAGCCATTTCGGATCAAACTTCTATTTGCATCAACGTCCCAAGATATTTTCTCTCTAAAACCAAGGATTTTATAAGAAATTCTAAAACAGAAAATGAAGAATAATATGTAACTTTCTCCTACGAATAGACCTGGCGGCAGACAAACTCAGTATTCTGCTTTGCCTCCACAATGAAATCAGACATCTAGGTGAACAGTCTACTTTTATTCTTGAGCAACTTTGCTCCAATTCCGTAACCAGTAAGTTACAGGGGGGAAACATTTATATGACCTTGAGATCCATCTTAAAGATTTTATACTAGATGATACTTTAATATGTGTTAACAAAACAGAATGAAAAGCAAAAAACACTTCTATGCAAAACGAATAATAGAAGCCACAGCCAATTGTGGCTCTAGAAGAAGGAAAAAATGATAACTACTATATCTTGAATTTATTCGGTAAATCGAAGCACAAACGAAAAAAAATTCTATTTATAGACCTCAAAATTTGGTGTCCAAAAATACAAAATTTAACTACTAAAAAGCATACACTAATACCAAAACCTTTTATTTCCTTAATTCAAGTCCCTAATATAAAGAATAACACTAAAATCTAATTTACATCAACCACCTCCCCCAAACTACAGTAGGGAAACTACAGTTTGCTAATTGAATTGGCAGGATGCCTTGGAGTCATTGCCACCATCCTAACAAACAAAATAAATAAATAAAAAATAAAGAATACCAAACAAAATGTTAACACAACATGGAAATGTAGTAAGGGTTAAATCAACTGGCTATTCAACTTTTTAAAGTAAGAAGACCAACGCTAGAAAGCCAAAATGCTAGAAGAAGAACAATGTCCAGAGGGCAAATAAAGAAGAGTAATGCCCGAGGCCCTAAGAAATAAGAAAAATGTTCGAAAGCCCAAAGAAATGAGAGCAATGCCCGAAGGCCCGAAGAAAGAAGACGAACAAATGTCCGAAGACCCAAATTGTTTGAAGGTTAACTATCCAAATACCAATGAAACAAAAAGATGATTAAAACAACTACACCAATGCCCAAATTCAAGGCTCAACAAGATACATCAAGAATTTGGCAAAACAGACTGTAAAATCGGATTCAAAACGCAAAAAAATCCTAGAACCACTCTCACGCCAAGTTAACGCACTCAAAGAGCCTGTTGATTGAGCTCGGAGCCCTCTTCACACGCACGCTGCACTGCCTCAAAACTTGCAGCTTCATTTAATTAACACTAAGCTGTACACTTTTCTTCAATGTTCCATGTTACACTGCACCATCCACATCTAGAGCATATCATCACATGATCTACATTCCAGATCATTAAAGCTTACCAAATCCACATGAACAACATTGTACCAAATCCAAGCAACAGATCTGGGTTAACTTCTAAAGAGACAACCCAGCACAACACTACAGTTCGGTGGCGTAAGACCTCCAACTCAAATGAGGGGAGTAAGGTTGACTCCAGTCCCTCCTCTTAAAGGAAGTGAGCGATCAGTAATGGTAAGAAGTGATGAAAGTCAAAGAAATGTCATGATAGGTAAAAGATTGGATGATTCAATGATGGTGGTGAATAAAGATGCTGGCAGAATAAGGAAAAGAAGAAGAAAGACCCCAAGGATGATTTGTTGTATGAGAAGTTTCATAAAACTATTTATTACATACGTCCCGCAATCAAGCAAAGAGAAAATAAATATTGCAGATGGAAAAATGTCCTCGATAGCAGGCAAAGAAATAGTTACAATTTCCCGACATATAATCCTGCAATATGTGTTACATGTTCCTCGATTGACAATGAATGTTATTCCAGTATGTAACCTATGTAAATCACTAAATGTTTTAACTTTTTTTTCCACTTCTGGATGCTATTTTTGGACTTAATCTTAGGGAATGAGATTGGCATTCTAATGGAAGGGGAAGGTTGTTCTTTGTGAGACACAGAGATCAGAAAAGTGGATCGACCAATGAATTCCATAGTAGAAATGAGACTGCAACTCAAGAAAACCAGTTATGGTACCAAAGGATGGGTCACCCTTCTCTGATTGTTCTCCATATACTCTTTCATAACCAATTTTGGAATTGTCCGGTCTTGAAGTTCAATTCTGATGTATATGACCTGGCTAACACCTTCATGTCTCTTATCCTATCAATACTTGAGAAAACTTTGGTTCCTTTTCTCAATCATCCACTTCGATGTATTGGGTCCTAGGGTAACTAACACTTTTGGTCATCAATGGTATGTTTAGTGATGAGTTTATGCGATTCACTTGGATTTATCTCATGAAGGAAAAGTCAGAAGTTGTCAATTCTACAACATGATCACCATACAATCCAAAGTAGAGATCAACAACAGCATAGTGTCCATACTGGAGAATACAAGTCCCGCACCCTACAATACTTCCTTACCTCTAAAGACGTTACTCATGTCATGTCATGTGTGAGTACTCCTATTCAAAATGGATTAGTTGAGAGGAAAATACTCATCTTCTAGAGGTTGCAAGAAATTTGTTTTTTATCCCACAAATGCCAAAGTCCCACTGAGGTGATGTAGTACTAACTGCAACATAACTCACTAATAGAACCCTTACTAGGATGCTAGAATTCAAGTCACTTCTTCAAGCCCTCGCTCTGTTCCTTTATTCACTATACTACTTGATCTTTAGTTTAAAGCATTTCTCTATGTCTTATATGTCCATTGGTTTGGTGAAAGAAAGTACTCTGGCAATCAAGAGATACAACAACTACAAGAAGGTTGTACATTAGCCAAGATGTATCCTTTCAGAAGAGCTATCTTACTTCCCAAAATCAATTCAACAGGGGAAGAATGACCTCTATGATCTGATTTGGCTTCCAGAAACTTTTTTACACTCCAGGCCAATCAAAGTGAAACCCATCACAGCCTACAGAAACTACTAAGACGCCACTTCTTTTAGGCAGGTTTTCCTGATCAAAATGAGCAGACTAAAAGGCAAAGGATCAATAACCCTCTTGATCCTAATTATGAGGCACCCCTCAAGGTATACAGGAGAAAACTTGAAGCATAGCTGAGAAAGCAACCTCTTTGACTCTCATGACCAATTACTCCCGTCTGAGGTAAGGGTTCCTGATCATAAGCCTCATGAAGAGAGAATTGAAACCAGAGTTACCTCAAGAAAATGACATACCAATTGCATTAAGAAAGGGTATCAGTTCATGTATTCAACACCCCTTACCAAAGTTTGTGTCTCTTCACAGCTAAATGCCCTTATCGAAGTTTGTGTTTCTTCACAGCTAAATTCTAGTTCAAGGCATTCACAACACAAATGTCAAAGGTGGAAATCCCTAAAAATGTGCATGACGCCTTGAAAAAGGACAAGTGGAGAAAGGCAGAAATGGAGGCTATAAGGCACTACATGATAATCAAACCTGGGAGATAGTTGACTTGCCCAAAGGAAAAGGGCCCATATGTTGTAAGTAGGTGTTCTCATTTAAGTACAAGGAATATGATCCTATAGAAAGAAATAAAGCCTGGTTAGTAGATAAGGACATACAAAAAGCTACGGTGTTGACAATGCAGAAACCTTCAAACCTATGGCTCAAATGAACACTATCAGAATATAACTCCAGCAGATTTTCAAGACTGGAAATTGATGCAACATGGTGTAAAAATTAGGCATGCAGATTGAAGAAATCTATGTATAGGCCAAAACAATCACCTAAATCCTTATTTGGCAGATTTAGCAAATTTATGACTCAATAATGGCTATCGGCAAAACAGAGATGACCATAGTTAACCTTCAACCATTCAAGAATAGGAAAGATATCCGGATTGTATACCTAAACTATAATATTGTATTCAGAGATGACACAAAGAGATGGAGATATTGGAGAGTAGTATGGCCGGAGTGTTTGAGGTCAAGGACCTCAGGCCATTAAGGTATTCCCTAGGTATGGTGGTATCTAGGTCTAAGCAAGTGATCCTCTTATTGTTAAGGAACTATGTCATAGATCTGTTAGAAGAAATTTGCCTCATTTGGGCACAACCAACCGGTACACCTATTAATACTAAGACTAAGTTAACCTTGTGATGTGCGCGATGCAGAACTCGAGGGCAGGTACCAAAGACTGGTAAATAAACTGATCTACCTCTCAATTACTTGCCCTACCATTAGATTTGCATTAGGTTTCGTGAGTCCATTCTTGCAAGCTCCGGATAGAAAACACATGGAAGTAGCCTTACAAGATAGGCAGATCCCATGATGTTTTCTGCTATTTCTTCTCATAGAATTTCATGTGCATCATTTTACAAATGACATACATGACAGGTGCACAACCCAAGTCAGATATCTCTTTGTACCTACTTACTGAGTTTGATTCTACATTTACCACCCACAGATGGAGTCAAAATCTATCTAAACTGCAACAGATATCTCTTTATACCTACTTACTAAGTTTGATTCCACATGTACTACCCACACATGGAGTCAAAATCTATCTAAACTACGACAACTATGGGCACAAAGAAGAATAAAGTTAATATCCACTGCCTGCATGATAACCAGATAAATTAGTTTAGTAAAGATAGACAAGAGAGACACCTGTACATAGTAGCTAAAAGCTAGCTTAGTCATGATTAGAAGAATCCAGAACAATGAATACCTGGAAATTTTGGGTCAAGAAGTTAGAAACCAAAAAACATACCACCATAAAATTCCAAAGATCTTCAAATTCTTACTTGAATAGAGAAAATGTGCTCTCATAAGCTCCCCTTCCAATATAAAGCTGAGGCTGCAATACGTAAAAATCCTTTGAGATTTTAAATTGTTATTTCCGTATCTACTAGATCAGGTGACATAAATATTAGGATATACATATGTTATACATACAAACGAAGAGCAAGAGAAAGATAACAAATCTATTACGAATACCTGTGACCACCACATCATAAGCATTATGATCTTGTAATTTGATCTCTCAAGGGATCTATGAATGAAGGGGAAGAGAACTAAAATGGCTGCAAGCATCTTTGGTGACAAGTAGATGATGACAGCCAAGATAAAGAGTGAAGGACAAGACGAACTATTGCCAAACCAACTTTTGATGGTTTGAGCAAATCCAGAAGGATTCTCCCATGTATAGCAATAAGTTACTGATAAAATTATTACCCACGTAGCAGCAGACAGAAGCTTTAGAATGTAACGTAATCTAACATGAAATGACATGCTTTGCCGAGCCTTCCAGCTAAGGATTACATCAAGGACCGCTGCAATTCAAAAGGTACAATTCTCAGATTTGAATAGTAGCCAGATGCAAAAACTAAAAGTCTAGATTTTTTCATGAGAATTATGTTCCCTTAATCTGAGATATGGTAAAAAGTCAAGCTATACTGAAGAAAAATTGAATAATTCAAAGTAGAAAAAAAGATATAATTATATTAGAATTAATTACTTTGTAAGAAAGCCTACAAAAAGGAAGTAGGCAGTAATATCACCAAAGGGCAATAATATCAATCTATTTCTCAGTAAGAAAAAACCACATAGTCATGTGATTGTTATAACTAAGGCTCCTTGTTAGGATCGGAGGTGATTTCGTGTGTGAAAACGTGACAAGGAACAAGGAATAATATGAGAAAAATGACACAAAAATTTTACATGATTTGGCCTCAAGCCTATGTCGGGCAACAGTAGAATATTTTCACTATATGATGAACACGTAATAAGCACACTATTACACTACCTCACAACCACTCGTGTTTTTACAAATGTCACATAGCTAGAGCTCTTGATTTATAGGCATCAAGAGCCCCTCTTACCACATTTCACCAACCACCTAGAAGTTTCTAGGAAATGGACTCGTGGGCTTGGGCCTTGCAAGTAGCCAACCAAAATGCAAATTTGGGCCATAATCCAACAAATTTCCACCTTGGACTGTATTTGCTCCATATCATATAAAAAAGTCATTCTCCTTTCACTGCCAAACAGCCCCTACCAGGACTCAACCCCCTCACGATGGCTCACTACTCTGTATTGCACATATCACTCCAAGTCAAGCCATGCAGCCTGACATCTGAGGAACTCTTTCACAATACTCCTATGCTCTCGTAGAGCTATGCTCCCGCTACCAACACGTCCACCTATGAAACATCATCCCAAGTACAGCCATAGTACTTCCACTGCTACTAACACTGGAACACGGAACATGTAACAAATGCTCCACTTTATCCTCGAATAAACCTTTATGAAGATTGTTCTCTTCACCCATAACACCAACCCACTGAGATGCAATTGGAATACAAACCTCACCCTAGGAGCCCAACCCATACACACCCGTATCTACAGAAGACAAAGCATAAGCCACCACATCCACTAACTTATCTTTGTGAGATTTTTCAACCTGGCCTCCTTACTTCTTAGCACTCACTACGCACCCTGAGATACAAATTGTTCATGTATCTCAACCAGTTGAACTAAACTGCTCTTTTTATCACAACCCAGAACCCCTAGAACTTTATTCCTCAACGCCATAGTTTGAACCAATAGTTCCAGCCCCAAGAGCACCTTGGAACTGAGACCACCATTGGCTTCTTCTCAAGAAGGCAAAGCTATTGACGTGTTTCACGCCTCACAAAATGACTCAATAGTGGTGATCTCCGATACCAGGCGTTAACTTTTCCAATGATGATGGATCTTCTTTGGCCACTTTCGGCTTGTCTGAATGGCACCACTAGAGTCCTTGAGTGAAGATGAGTCCAATGGTATATCATTTGTCAAGTTTTTCTCACCAAAAACTCGACATAATTTTCACGCGAGCTTTCTTCTTCGTTAATGGCAAAACTCATTCCTACAACTCTCAAACTACACCTACCAGTAGCTTCCTCTTGTTACGTTGATTCCAACGGTACCCTCCAATCTCCGATTGGACACTTCTTTAAGCATAAATGAGCTCTCAAGATCCGTACTTTCAGGTTCAATTTCCCCCCAATCTGAGCCTCCAATGACAACACCACAGGTATGGTTGCACTATTTTTGTCGAGATGGTCCTACCAATGTACTTCGAGTAGCCTATTGATGCCGTTTTCTAAGACCCAACTCTGAGCTACAGTAACTTCATCTTCAAGGTCAAAACATTTTCAGATTTGGACTTTGCACGCGGAAACAATAGACCCTTAACCCAAATGGATCTAATACTAGTTTGTTAGAATTAGGGTGATATCATATATAAAAACGTGATTTGGAACAAAGAATAATACGAGAAAAATGACTCACAAATTTTACGTTATTTGGTCTCAAGCCTACGTCCATAGGCAATAGGAGAATATTTTCATTATACGATGAATACGTTACAAGCAAACTCTTACATTGCCTCACAACCTCTCATGTTTCAGCAAATGTTACTTAGCTAGAGCTCTTGATTTATAGGCATCAAAAGTCCCACCTACCACATTTCGCCAACCACCAAAAAGTTTATAGGAAATGAACTCGTGGGCTTGGGCCTTGCAAGTAACCAACCCAAATGCAAATACGGGCCAGTCCAACACTCCCCAAATGAGATATCATCTATCACTTATTCAAACATAGACGAAAATTTATATATGAGGTGTCAAAATATTCATCATCTAAGTTAACACATGGAAGTTTATTATTTTATGAAAATTGATAGTGTTATAATTGAAAAAAGGGCCAAAGAGATGTACATAACCAATTGTAGAGAAGACATCAGAATAGGAATCAGCCTACAATTTTCTCTCTGAGAGCACAATAATTAGTCAAATGCCTTATGTGTTTTACAATCAATCAAACATCTATCAGATAGCCAATCCTAGAAATAAAACGGACAAATCTTGATCCATTGTCAAAATATCAAACAACACAATTTTGCATCTAATATGCAGTCTGCAGAAACCAGCAGAGTAAGAGCTACACTTGGTAAAAAGAAGTTTTTAACATTATCAGATATATAAAAGTCAGCATGATACAGAAATAAAAGGGACTAATCTTGATCCATTGTCAAAATACGAAATAGCACAATATTGCATTTAATAAGAAGTCTGCAGAAACCAGCAGAGTAAGAGCTACAGCTGGTAAAAAGAAGTTTCCAACACTATCATTTACATAAGAGAACGTAAATTAATCAAATTTACCTTGCCCAAGCTGCAAAATTGCAGCCGTTATAAAGACACTGAGTACTTTCTTGAAAACATCAGCATGAAAGATTGAACTTGGATGCCCAGGACCATTCCAAGCGACAAGTATCATAGCCTTGGCAGCAGTCAATGATTTTAGTTATCAACATCATAGAGCAAACGATATACAGATACTGAAGAGCATTTACCTGTAAGCATAATATGAAAAAGCTCCACATTCTATCGAAGCTTCTAAAAATGTGCCAAAATGATCGAATCTCAACAAAATTGACCTTCCCTACCCATTGATCTCTACTAGGCTTGTTATCCTGCATTTTCCAATAGGAGTGTTGAGTGGAAAGAGAGAGAAATGGAAAGAAATTTCTAAAAGCAATAAAATGCACAAGCCCCTTTATTTATAGTGTATACAAGAGCAACAAGAACTCCCTCTCTTCCAATGTGGGAGAGGTACAATAACATACAACATATAACATATTTTACACTCCTAACAAGAACAACTAACAATACTCCGCCACAAATTTGGAGCATATAAAATATATGTGCTTAGCTTGTTACAAATGTCATTGACCCAAGGACCTCTAAAATACTTTGGCAAACAAATCGGCTAATTGATCACTGGAACCAACATACCCGACAACTTTTCCTTTACAAAGTGAAAATCAACTTCAATGTGTTTGGTCCTCCCACGGGATACTAGATTTGATGCGAGGTGTCAAAAATAAGCTTTATAGGGCGAGAGCAGTCAATTCCGATCTCTAGAAGTAAATGCTTGACACAAATTAACTTCCAAGTGGTTAAACTCATGGAATGATAGGGCAATAAAGCAATATTCTTGTTCTGCACTAGATCTAGACACTACTTACAGCTTTATAGGGCGAGAGCAGTCAATTCCGATCTGTATAAGTAAATGTTTGACACAAATTAACTTGTAAGTGGTTAAACTCATGGAATGATAGGGCAATAGAGCAGTATTCTTGTTCTGCACTTGATCTAGACACTACTTCCAGCTTCGTGCTTTTCCAAAAGACTAAGTTTCTGAAGAGAATGAGAGAGTAGAGAGAGAAAATATCTGAGAGGAAAATTCATTTAATTTCAACTGATTTGCTTGTGTACATATGTCTATTTATAGTTGTGACTTATTACATCAGCCACTCCTTTGCTATATCCACTCCTATAATTGACTTTCCTAACTAAATCGCACGTGTCTAATAATCATAGAAACTACAGTAACTAGCTAGCAAGCTGACTAGTACTATAACTGCTAGATATTTACAAGTATGTTCAGTTAGCTTTTGCTAACTGATTTGAGTCTTAGCTGGTACAGCAGTTTGCAGAGCAGGCTTGTGACTCTTTCTTATTAGTTTCTGCCAGCAAAGACAGAATACCCAGAGGTTGAACGTCTATCAGAAGTTCTACTTGCCAATCCATTTCTGAATAGCCAATGATCTCTATGCGCCCTTGATCACAATACAACGATCCTTCAGAGCCCTTTGATATACTGAAGGATATAAACAATTGCATCCCAATAACTCCCACTCAAATAGCCTATAAACTGACTGGCAACACTTATTGCGAGAAGATATCTAGGCGTGTCAGATTAGAGATTGGATGTCGTAATCATTGGAAACAACGAAACAACGAAGAACAGTACGACGGTCTTATTTTCCTCATTTTGGTTTTGGTTTTTTTTTTCTTACCCACCTAACAACAACTATTAACAAAAGGAAGAGTGAGAATGAAATGGCTTAATGTAATACAATGCATTAGCCCTTCATTTATGTATAGCGTTAAAAAGAACAAGAATTCCTCTCTTCAATGTGGGGGAGAGGACAATTACATACGCACAACATACAACATATCTTACACACCTAAATACAACAAATAACAACAATTTAAATAATATATAATGATGGTGAGAAAAAATATGTTTGAGGTAATAGCAGCAATGCACCTGATGAGTGCTTTCACAAAAGAAATTGGATATATTCTACAAAGAAAGTTGAAGAACAACATTTGCCTGATTGAGCCTTTTTGAAGCGACAAAGGCAAGTTGGTTAAAATTATGTGGCAATAAAATATTAGTCAACTGGCTTGGGAGAAATCCTAGAAAAAGTTGTTAAGAATACAAATGTCCTGCATGAAAAAGTTTTCAATACTCTTACATAATAATGCTATCCACCTAATGCCATTTGATTATCAGATGGGCCTGTGTTTATTATGGTTTCACAGCCAACATGTCTAACCATCATGGTGTAATACGTTAAAATACTTTTAGAAAAGATTCTTGTTAATTGCCCCTTCCACTTTAAATAAGGTTATTCTAATGAGTAAGACAACATGAAAATTTAGATAAAAAAGAATAGTCTTATGAGCCAATGATGACAAGAAAATGTATTCAGAAATTTTTATGGGCACCAGGCATCGTCTTGGTATGATCAAACGATACAGAGAATGAAATATATCCAGGAAGGCATAATGCGTGTCAACATTTGGATTCCTACTCTGCCGCCGATTCCAATCTCCAAAGTCAAGAGAAAGAGAAAATCTGGAAGAGACTATTGTTACCTCATGTCAATAAGCTAACTGTTAAGGATATTCAGTCAATCAGCTAAACGACAGCAGAATCAGATCTATATAAATTCAGACTGTAATTAGCTATGAGCACTTGTATCCTAGAGTTAGTTCTAGAATCAGTTAGCTATGCTAGCATAAAGTGACAGCTGTATAAAATATAGCACTCTTGTATCAATTCAGTTTAATCAATGAGAAGTTCAATTTCTGAAAAAAAATATCTTCTCTCTAGCTTTTCTCACACTAACAATAATAGAATACATCTTTCGGAAGTGGATATAGGAGGAAAATTTAGCTAAGCATAAGTTGAAGTTTGCTTATATTAACTCAATACTGGAAAATAAATCACGGGACCGCAAATCGGTCATAGTTAAAGATCCCTAAAATATTATGTCTAGACAACAAGAAATCCTGGATCTCCATATAACTAATCAAAAAATTGCAGCTTACCCCATTTTTCTCAAACCGAAGTTGTTCTTGAGGTAGACAAAAAAAATCAGCATCAGCACGCATTGGCCAACCTAAGTGGAAACAATCCGTGGACCTAACATATTATAGAAAAGGAAATTAGTGAAATGAAGATACACTGATGACATATCGAGAGGCACAAGATGTCACTTTACCAGAAGTACTCATTTAAATCATCATAATTCCTCCACTGTGAATGTGTTGCATTTTGGACTTTGCACCTTGCAGCTTCCTGAAGAGCAGGGTTGGGATTGCTTTAGTTCAAAGAAAAAGATCCTAAGTGAGCATGATTTAAATAGAAGGAAATGAGAGGAAAGCATGCACGCATTACCCGTGCAATCACATCATAAATAGGAGTTATAACTTTCCTCAAGAAAGCCTCTTCTTCTCCTCCATAGGCTGGCTTCACAGTTTCACCTGTCATGGGATTGACATTGCTGGAGAGCATACAATAGAGCTCAAAGCCCATCTAGAAAGACAAGAATTTACCATTAACATTCAGCAAGGGATAAAAGACCCCACGAAGCCCTCTCATCTATCAAAAGAATATGTCAAATAAAGCACAGACCAGCCATGTGTCTTCCTTCTTAAAATTACTTTAATGTGGTCGCAAATAAAGCTATCTGCAATATTCAACCCGCATAATCCACTACAACTTACAATTAAAACCTGTCTACCAGGAGTGAAGCAGAGTGGCAACCAGCACGATGTTCAAGGCTGCACCAAAATTCTTTGATTTGGAAGAGATAAGCATTTATGAACTGATACATTTTGGGTTCCAATGATTTACAATTTCAATTTTGAAGAACATCTTAGAATATATCTAACAAATTAGTGGGAAGAACTCAAATGCAGAGAAGCAAAGTGCAACCAGTATGATGGTCAAGAGGATAACATAATTCTTTGATTCTGCAGAAGCATTCACTCGGGTACTAATACCTTTCAAGTTCCAATAATTTATAATTCAACTTTAAAGCACATCTTAGAAATATATCACAATGTATTTAGCTTGTATGAAGAATGCGAAAGCATTTTAGTGTTAGTATACTATTTGACCAATTGCTATAACTAATTAATGAACTTAAGAATTAAGTGATTCATCGTAAATTCATAAGTATTTCACAAATCTGATTCCTTGTCAATCAGCTATGGGAACAGAAAAAGAAAAGTGAAGAAGAATATTCTCAAGAAAATATCAATACTAAAGCTAAGAGAAATCTAATTTTTTACTGAATTTCGAGTGTCTAAATTCTGTGATTTGACAAATTAGCAGGTAAATACTGAGTATGGTTGGGAGTAAACTGCATATCGTGCCTCCTTCTTTTCTAATAAGAATAGAAGTTTCATTTACTTGGCAAAATGGGGCATCCATTGCTAACAAGTATGCTTATAGGATTCAGAAAACACTTTGTTGTGAGAAGGAAAAATTATTCAACACTGATAGATAGAATAAGTTGCGTGTTCTATTAAACTGATATAAAGAGGGACTAGCTTTAAGTTAGATGCATTATACCATGCTGCCCCCGTTCTTTCTTTAAGTCTTTTCTCTCTTTTCCGTTGTTCTACTGTCAGAGCCTAGGACAACAAAAATCCTGGATTTAAAGTCTCGTTACTACAGATTTAAAACAATATGTCCCACTGCAACTCAGTCAAAAAAGAATACCACCTACACAAGACGCATTGAAGAAAAAAGAATGTACCCAAGTTGTGCCATCCCACATCGTTGGGAGATAGTGTGATTGTATGGTTTATAAGTAGGTATTGTGGATATAAGGGATAATTTGGGTTAACCATTTTGGGCCAGTAGAAAATGAGCTGAGGTAGTTATTTCTTATGCTTATTGATGATGTGTGGAACATAACATACGCGGAAGATTGAACACGCGTGGGACACATGCCCTTGGTGAATAAGACTAGACCAAGGGCTCACTTCTGATACCATGTGTTAAGATAATTGAGATTTTATCCTAAAACTAATTGGTGTCAGGAAGAAAGGGTATGCTGTAAGAGAGATGATCTCATCAAAAAGAAATAACAGAAGTTGAACAATTAAATTAACATTTTCTCCTCTCAAGAATTAAACTTGAAATTGTGTTATCAGTGTAAATTCTGCCATAAGGTATAAGCATGAAAGCATACGTGATGATAGATATAGCAAAGGCATTCCGGCATGAATCTCAAGTTTGCAGCTTCCCCCCAAATAAGAAGATACAGTGCCGTGTACAATAATTTTCGCTGTTGCATCTCCTGCTGTATAGTTGGCAACCTACAAGCCGTTAATGAAAAAATAATCACAAGCACGGTAAGCTGTCAGTTACATACGCACCAGACTTATTTTTGTGAGTATTTCAGAATGGGAACATTCTGGGGAGAGAAAGCCTCACCATAGACTGCTTTTTCGATCCAAAAACTTACACCATTTCTTATAGTTCTTCAACAGTTTCTTCATCACTTCATCCAGAGTGCGATCATCCAACTAAGGAAAACATGTAGAAAAAGGTCACTTCATCAAAACACAAGACATACCAACACGCTGACAGATTTGTTGGAAAGAATCAACATGGAAAGCTGATCTGAAGTATATCCAACCTGTTTTGGTTTATTATCTATTTATATGAACTATTCTTCAAATGTTGTTCTTTAGCTAAACTGAAAAGAACAATATAAATAGATAGCCTACCTTTAGATATTGGTTAAATGAAAAGGATCAGAATTCAAAAATGGAATATTACTGGTAGCCAATGCACTTTGTCTTGGAGCCGGTAATGACAGAAATTATGATACAAACGCGCAATGCTGGAACAGAAAACCATAGAACATAGAAAGAAAACAAATACTATGCTTCTATGAATGTTACTGAATTACCCTTACGTGCGTTTAACAAACAAAATATAAATGTAAATGTACAAAAAACCACCTTAGCTTCAAGCCTTGTAAATGAAAGAATTATATAAAATGTAACTGCCTACTCTTCTAGCTGATTTAAAACTAGACAGAAGCAGAAAAACTGTGTAACTGCTATAATGGAAACAAAAATTTTCAAAAGACAATGACCTTACATGAACAGGGAAATTTTCAGAAGACAAACCTCGGATTGTTGATCAGAATTTGGGAACCGTCGCATATGCACATTTGCAAGTAGCAAAATCAGATGCTCCCTTTGATTCGCAACGTTATCTTTCTGAAATTTAATCAAGAGGCAGATATCATCAAACCCACAAATTAAAAAGAATAAGAAAATAATTGAAGTCCTAATAATCATATTTCCATAAGCTCTCTAATCTCAAAGACAGCTCACAGCAAAGAATGTTTGAGACCAAACATACAACATGATGGAATTGCACTAAGAAGCAGGAATTTTGACCTGAAAACCAAACATAATTTGAAGCCAGTCAAGAATATCTTCATGTTTCTTCTTGTAGTCCTTAGGCCATGGTAGACCCTTGGTATTTCTCAGAGCATATATCACAGATTGAATCTGGAAATCAAAACAATTAAGCTGACAAATATAATAGAAGAGCTGATAGTGAAGGTAAAGAGTTCAGGTATTTGCAAACCTCCGGATATCTCATAGCACTATCAGGATCAAGAGGAATAATATTGTAAGGAACATATAATTCTGTCTTCTCCGCAACTTTATCGTAGACTTCCAGTATCTATGCATTAATAGTCAATCATTATTCTCAGTTGCACAAGGAGAAACATTATCATACAACTGAAGATTTCTGACAAAGAACGTCCCTCAGAAGGTCAAAGCAGAATCATCCAAGAACGCCCCTCAGAAGGTGAAAGCAGAATCATCCAAGAACAAGGCATTATATCAAAAGATGTATTCCCCTCATCTCAAATTGAGATTCAACTTGTCAATTTGCATGAAGTTTAGCTAAGATTTGAAACTAAATAGTAGTTTAAGCAGAATGGGAATGAAATTGACCACAATATAGTTTTTGTATAAGTGATATTGTGTCCTAGAGTCTACAAAAAACAGTTACAGCTTACCTACAGTACTAAGCCATTCTCTCCACTCTCTCTCTCTCTCTCTCTCTCTCTATATATATATATATATATATATTCTACAATTATTTTGAAGTTGGTAAGAGTTTCCATTTCAGGAAAGTGGATATTAATTTGGAACAAGCCATAACTGAAATATGGATATTCAGTCAGGGAGATGTGAACTAATTCTTATAAAAGATGCAAGGATGTCATTTGGATTCACCTCATCATCCACTTCCTCAAATTGCATCTGATAAATTGCTTTTAAAACTTCAAACAGAATGCTAGCAGTTTGGTGCACTTTAGTCAGCTGTGCACTGAAAATTGAAGAAGTAAAATATCAAAACACTAGCAAAACAAGCCAACAATAGAACATGATACAATATTAGAAGAATAAAAAGGGGATAAACATACTGGCTGGCTTTATCAGCGGCATTGTGTAATGCTTCAACATACTCTTTGTAGTAATGCTGATAAAAGCTCTGCATTTCATGTGCATCACTATCTTTTACCCTTCCGATTAAGGTTGGATCGTTATCCTGGAAGAATGTCATTAAATTCAGTACCAACCGCTGGAAATAACCACAAATCCACCTCAACCCACGGTCATCAAACTGAAGACCCAAAATTCAGACATTACATTATAGATTTGACGCATCATAGATCTAGTGACCTTAATACTGTACACGTTCTTGGTGATGAGGGATGTTTCTCAAAAAGGAAGAAGAAATTATATGATGACTGATATCAAGCAAAATCCCACAAATGTTGAGATGTACACCCAAGAATCAGGAGCAGACATAGCAAAGATCTGTTAGCATAAATTGATTGTCATTGACCCACCATTCCCGTTGCCGATCCACAATCACAGGACCTAAATATGTGCTCATGTATTAGTTTGTCTTTCAATACTCGGGATACAGAACATCTCTTTCTCTTGGATATATACATGTATCAAACAATAAGGCTACAGCAATGATAATAGCTTCCAGACTTGTATGAGTTTTCATTTGGTATGGTCATCATCGATCTTTTTTGCATGTTGGACACATGCAAAAGATGCCATGACAAACTCAGGAGTTGGGCATCCTCGCATCTCTAGAATCAAGCATCTTACTCAGATAAGTTGGTTAGAGAAAGTCAGCTAAATAATCCTCAAACCGTTGCTCAAGAAACCATACTGCAGTGAGGGTAATTGCAACCATTAAGTTTGGTCGTAGTAATGGTGGAGTTCTCGTGAATTTCACACAACCACATATGTCGCTGAAGCAGATTGACCGGAGATCAAAGTTGTAAGACCTTAATTGAAAGGTGTAATTCCAGGAAGAAGACTACAAACCGAGCCTCTATTGATATTAGTTTAACCACAAACAAATATCCTTTCTTACCTTAGTAACTATGAGTGAATGGTGTCTGACAAACAAAAGCAACCAAAAAACAAGTAAGAGGCAAATAGGCAGAGATCATCAAGCCATATGCTTATCAAAGACATCATTTACAACAAAGAAGTCTACACTGATTAACAAGAATGTAGATAACCACTGTGATTTGTGAAAATGAAAGATTAATAACAATGCAAGGTTGTTAAGCTACCTTTTCAAGTCGCAGTTGAAGTGCAGTTCTGAATTGACGAACACCAGATCCACTCAAAGTAGGGTCCAAGCTGTGAACCTTCTTAAGCGCATAAAACCGGCCTTGATAACAAATTAAGTAATCCAAAACTGTTAGTATTGGCCAGTTATAATGAAAATAGCCAAAAGTTAGCACATGATACACAAACTTCTTTTCAAGACTTGTAGATTGTTAAGAATCATGGGTTCCATTCTAAAACTAATTAGTGTCGGGTGTAGTAGTTCAGGATCTTATAAGGTGATCTTAGAGTTTATAGTTTTTCTATGTGTGACAAGGGTATATTCTAATATACACTGTTATAATCCTCCTTTATTACCTTTAGCTTAATTACTAGAAATTCAAATAAAAACCCCAACTAATAATTAACTCTTACACAATGCTAATACGCTAGCTCTTAAGACACCAAAACCCTTCACTCTGCCAAAAAATAGTTAGTGGTGCGTTAATTTGTTAGAAGTTTCTTCCCCATAATTTATAATGGAATATATAGGCATAAAAGTATTGCTGATTTGCATCAGATTTCTCTCTGAGCTGTAGCATATTTTTAGGGAAAATTTCACAAATAGTCCCTATTGTTACCCTTTTGTCTCAATTTAGTCCTTATTGTTCCATTTGTCTCAATTTAGTCCCTATTGTTTGCAAAAAAATCTCAATTTGGTCCCTTCCGTCAAATAAGGGTTAAATCTAACAGAAAGTTGGTCACGTGCACCATTTGTCTCAATTTAGTCCCTATTGTTTGCAAAAAAATCTCAATTTGGTCCCTTCCGTCAAATAAGGGTTAAATCTAACAGAAAGTTGGTCACGTGCACCGCACGTGACCACGGTCTCAGGAGCAATTTTGGAATATAACAATAAAAGTTCAATTTAATTCTCAATGTTTTGAAAAAGTTTCATTTGAGTCCTTAATGTTTTAAAAAAATTTCAAATAAGTCCTTAATGTTTTAAAAATATTTCAAATAAGTCCTCAATATTTTAAAAATGTTTTAAATAGGTCCTCAATGTTTTAAAAATGTTTCAAATAGGTCCTCAATGTTTTTAAAATGTTTCAAATTGGTCCTCAATATTTTAAAAATGTTTCAAATAAGTCCTCAATGTTTTGAAAAGATTTTAATTAAGTCCTTACTGTTCTATAAAGTTGGAAATAAACCCTTAAGGTCCCCCATCTTTTAAACACACAAGGTTTGGGTGGTTAACAAGGAGGAAATAGACTTGTCTTGATGGATGTAGCTCAAAAAATTTAGTCGAGTTAGCTTTTAACCAATAAGTGATTTCGAATTTGTCAAAACCAAAATTAGGGAAGTCACAATACGTAAACAAAAGGGTAGAATAATGACACAATATACGTTACCAACTACAGACCTTTAACATTTTTCATTTGAATACCTGTTATGAAAACAATCATAAATACCTCAACATTATAAAAAATTATGTTTCTTCATCCTTAATCCAAAAAAAACATAACAATAATATCATCAAAGTATCAGTCATAAAAGTCTGTCATAATCTTATAACATGTCATAAAAAAAAAGTCATTAAATATGGTTAAAGTCATTATATTTAGCTATCATAGTCCCATCCATATACAAAAATCATCTTTACATATCCTGTCATAATCCCATCCATCTACAAAAATATTCATCAGTCATGTCATAACCTATTTGTAACCCATCCACAAAAACCATTGGATTGACTAACTTTGTTCATAGCATGTTCATTCATCAATATGAATAAAGTTACAAACAATATCCATCAGTCCTGTCATAACCTATTTGTAACTCATCCACAAAAACCACTGAGTTGACTAACTTTGTTCATACCATGTTCATTCATCAATATGAACAAAGTAAGGACTTAATTGAAATCTTTTCAAAACATTTAGGACTTATTTGAAACATTTTTAAAACATTGAGGACTTATTTGAAATATTTTTAAAATATTAAGAACCTATTTAAAACATTTTTAAAACATTGAGGACCTATTTGAAATATTTTTAAAACATTGAGGACTTATTTAAAAAAAATTTAAAACATTGAGGACTCAAATAAAACTTTTTCAAAATATTAAAAACTAAATTGAAATTTTATTATTATATTCCAAAATTGTTCCTGACACCGTGGTCAGGTACAGATTTAACCTTTATTTGACAGAAGGGACCAAATTGAGATTTTTTTTTACAAATAATAAAAACTAAATTGAGACAAATGGAACAATAAGGACTAAGCTGAGATAAAAGGGTAATAATAGGGACTATTTGTGAAATTTGCCCCATATGTTCATTACTATCTAAGCTTTTTGTTTCCGCCGTATCTTCTAATACTTACACAGTTCTATTAGTCAACGTTAGATGTTACTCTAGTTGAACATGAATTCATGCCCATAAAGTTTTCTAGTTAGTGGTGAGGACTTCACGTACCATAACATATACCTATGTTATGCTATAGTGTTCTGGGCTGGACTAAGCTATGGGAGATTTGGGCATGGACGACTTGGGCCTGTGCCCAAGACCCCCTTAGTTCAGGCACCCAATTTAAAAACATTGTTTTTTTATAAAAAAAAAATAAAGGTGTATCTTAAATTAATTAGTGTTCTTTAATTGAGATTAAGAGGTAAGAAAAATAAATTTTATATAGATTTATTTTTTGTTAATTTGTAATATTATGTTATTTTATAATATTAATTTTTTTTTTATAATATTATGTTATTTTATAATTCTAATTTTGTTTGTTTTTTTATTTATAGTGATTATTTTAATAAAAAATTTAAAATTTTTTTTATTAAAAAAAATCTAATTATTAAGGCTACCAATTAAATGATGACCCAAGATCCCAAATTATTTGAGACGACTTTAATAGTGTCAAAGAACAATCAAGACTTACAGAGGTAAGCGACTCTGGGATTGATGTAATCGATCTCATTGGCGACACGGAGAATGGGAGCTATATCAACCACTGAAGAGGGCAGCACCTCACTGTCGAATTTCGACGACTGTCCCAAATTGTACTCCATTTTCTGAGCTCTGATTATCCGCCTCTGCATGTTTCCTTTTTTTTTCTTTAATTATTTTTTTCTCTTTTTTCACTTGTTGCAATAAATAAAGATTCTAAATTCTTCTCACATAAAAAAAAAAAAAAAAAAAAAACCTGCAAAAAGGTAGAAAAAGAAAAAAAATCATGCCATCTATTAATCTACAGTATAGATAAAAACACTCCAAAGGAAAAAAATAATAGAATAGAAGATGATGCGTATGAGTAACAGATAAGACATGAACAACCACATGCAAAGCTCATGAGTATGCAATACATACCAGATTTTGAAAACCTAGACGACAGAAGAAGGAGAAGAAGAACAAGGGACGATGGAAAAAGAAAGCTGTTGATGGTTGTTTAAACAAGAAAAAACAAAATGAGGAAGCAAATATAGCTACAGATGGTGAAAGTCTTGAGTTGACTTTGAGACAAAACTACCAGGAGTCCGCGGCGACATTGAAAAGAAGCAGAAACGGCAATGGACGAATGTTTTCTTTGAAGGAGTAGTTTTCTCTGATGGAAGCTGAGATACATACTAAAAGGTCAATTAGACATCAATGGTGGAAACAGGGGAGAAATGTATTGTAAAATAGGGCTGTTCATCGTCCTGATCTCTACACGTGTCTCCATTATTGAGTCCACTTGCATAATTTTATCATAAACAAATTTCAAAGAAGCAGCAGAATTGAGGAACCTTCAAAGAAGAAGTAATTTTTTTTTATTTTTTATGACGGGGTAATTAATTGATAAAATTCAATTATTGAAGTCTGACAGAATCGGCCACTTTTTTTTAATTATAATAATATATTTTAATACATGTATCAATTATTTAAAGATTTTTAAAACAAATAACGTAAAACAAACTCAAAAATATATCGTGTTCGATATTTACTCCTTATAGCGGGACTACTCCTTGGGTATAAGAAGAAATATCTTTAATGTTTAGGATTTGTTGTAAATGAATGTTTTCTTAATGCGGGTTCAAATTTCTTTTATTAATAAATCAGCACAAGGTTATATTTTCAAGGACAATAACAAACGTGACATCAACATATGTTGATTTTTGCAATCAGGTCTACCAACTCTTCTTTTACAGTGACAACATACATACATATTGGATGGGAATTATCAAAAACTTCTGTAGATGATAATTCATAAATGTCAATTGATTTTATCTCATACAACAGTTTCTACGCACAACTTGTAATGACTTGGTCATAAGTGGGTCAATTAGTGATTACATAATTTTTACCACTAACTTTGTAGCTAAGTGGATATTAGAGTCTTTTTTAAAAAAGAAAAAAGAAAAAGAGAGAGATAATTGTAATGATAATTAAATTATATTCTTACTTTGTCTAGAACTCTTTCATTAGAAAGAAAAATAAAATAAAATACGAGACAGAACATTTAAGGGTTTTGTTATTATTCTATTCCTTTACAAAAGCATATAACAAAATATTGAGAAAAAAAAAATCTCTTCTTTTAGGAGATGGAATTACTATTGCAAGCAGAGATTGAGATAGTGACAAATCAAGCAATCGGGGTAAGCTTTTTTGTAGGTTGATGACAGCTCTCGAAACAGCTTTAGTTCCCTAACAATGTAAACAATTGTTTCATGGATGAAACCACTAAATTAGACTCTTGGAGAATTAAAAAGTGTTCATAAATAACTGATTAATTGGTGATTTTTAATATCTAAATTAGAGGTAAATGGTACTGTCCTCCTTACTTTCCAAAGCAGGCCGGGAAATCTTAATCAAGGTTGTCTTTCAGGCTATTTCGATGTATGCAATGTCCGTTTTTTGTTTCCCAAAAAGTATTTGCAAAAAATTGGCATCCTTGGTCTCTTGTTTTTGGTGGAGGTCCAACACAGGTTCATGTATCCCGTAGGTCAAATGGTCCGTTATGACTACTCTTAAACAACAAGAGGGTTTGGGTTTCTATGATTTTGCTGTGATGAATCTGGCACTTGTAGCTGGTGAAGTCTGGCATCTCCTCCACAACACGGAAGGGTTGGCCTATCGAGTTTTACGCAGTCTATACTTTGTTAATTCTGACCTCCCTTTGGCTTTACCTCCTCGTCGTGCTTCTTGGAGCTGGCAAAGTCTCTTTAAGGGCCTGACTTTTCTTAGAAAGCACTGGCAGTGGCAGATTGGCACACGTACTTCTATTTCTATTTGGAATGATCATTGGCTTCCTCAGTATCCATCTTTTGTCCGCCCCCCATACTGCTCTCTTTCCTAGGTAGTTGACTTGATTGATCCAAAAACGAGTCGGGGGAAGACTGACCTTCTCTCCCACATTTTCTCACGTTAACTCCTTAGTCACATTCTCAATTTACAGCCCTCCTGGTCTCACCAACTGGACTCTATCATTTGGCCTTCCTGCCGTAATGGTGACTACCAAGTTCGCTCAACTTATGCTCTTGCCCTTTAGGATGCCTCTTTTCAAACCCCTCAACTATTACCCTTTCCTCTTACCAATTCACATCCCAATTGTGGAAGGACATTTGGTCATCAAGGGTTAGTCCACGAGTTAAGAATTTTATATGGCGTGCCTGTAGAGGAGCACTAGCCTCACGAGAAAACCTCTTCAAGAGACACTGTTCTGGCTCTCCTGATTGCAAATTGTGTCACTCAGAGGTTGAGACTATTGAACATATCATTTTGTGTTACCCATGGACCTCCAAACTATGGTTTGCCTTGCCTCTCTAACTTCAAACAGACTATTTCCACATCACTCGGTTTGATCTCTGGGTTACGAACTTGGTTCGGTCTTGTGTTGACATGGTTTATTCGCGATCAACTGCCATTAACCTTATTTCCATCATCTGCTGGACAATTTGGAAGGCCCGTAATCGATTGATCTTTGATGGTAGACATCCTGACATTACTGATCTTCTCACGCAAATCAAACTCCAACAAACTGATGTAGCCTTTTGTGATTTGTCAACAGCAACAGACTCTGCCTCGGGTGTCTAACCCAGCTTGGATGCCCCCACCTCCGGGTGTTCACAAGTTAAATTGTGATGGATCTTTCATTGATCCTGATCATCTAGCAAGTATCGCAGTTGTGTGCTGATATAACCGTGGCAGAGTAATAGATGATCGAGTCTTCTTACTCAAATGTTGTAATGCACTACTAGCAGAAGCTATGGCTTGCCAGACAACTTGTTCTTTGATCTCTGCCTACAAAGCCTCTTCTCCAACCATCGTGGAATCTGACTCCTTAACACCTATTAAAGCTCTCTAGGGCTTCTTGTTATGTGACTGAAAGATTTCTTCTATTGTCCATAACTTTTTATCTCTCCTATCATCAGTTTCTAGCTACTCTTTTAGGTGGATTCGTCGATCAGCCAACCGGGTAGCAGACTGGGTTGCTCATGTAGTAGGATAGATCTCTCCCTGTTAACTGGTTTAGTAACCTCCCCCTGGAACTTCATTCACTGGTACTTCAAGATACTGTACTCCACGACCTTAATCATGCTAACCCTATGGGGATTGGCTGATCATGTATATTTTTGTATGCTATGAAATACCTTAATGACCAAAAAAAAAAAGTATTGTCCTCCTTAAGTATATTTGTGACGTTACACTATTATGGTGGAACTGGAGTCCTAAAGTGGTAAATAGGAATCCTGCATCATGAATTTTATATTTTCAAGTATTGATTTGCATGATCCCGTTATCGTTGATTTCCATATTAATTAAATAGATGTCCACCATTTGTTCGTTACCGTTGATTTCCATATTAATTAAACTGTTTGCCAATGTTTGTCATCATACATATATGAGTATTTTTTACTGACACCCCTCCATTCTTATACATATGTGAAACTTACACCTCATACTTATTAATAAATGAGACTAATATCCCTTTGTTAAACACATGTGCATTTTTTTCGTTAAATGCCACCAAATGACATTTTCTCCCTTGCGGTCACCAAGCTAAACACAAGCACCCAAACCAACCCCGCTCATCCCCAAAATACCCATCGCCGAATCTTCCTACCCTATCCATTCGACATCTTACCCCAACCTATGGTAACACCCTAATTAACCATCCTCGAAGCACCCTATCCCCAGCAGTACCAAACCCCTGTCAGTACACAACCCCATCCCACCCATTCGACATACTACATCACTTATCCATCTTCTTCAAGCGCTTCGACGAGCTTCTAGTCAACTTGGACAGGCTAATAGTACCATTGAATTCTTCTTGCATCAACGGTTTCAATGATATATCAAATTTCTTGTTTGGGTTGCGGATGCTGACTGATTGCATTTAAACCAACCTAGTTAAGCTTTGTCTTGTCCCGCAAAAGAAATAAGCTTTTCTAGCGAATCTTTAGATGCATAGTGACCTTGATTAAATTTCTCTCATGGCGACGAGTAGAATGACAGTGGTGGAGAGCTACTCTAATGGCGACAAGAGCTCCACACCCATACATACGTATAACACTCCTTAAACTTCTTGTTGGACCACCCAATGGGCTTGGTCCATTTAATTAACCCATGTGGGTTGGCCTTTTAGTTATTAGTAGTAAAAAAAAAATATACGAGTGGATAAACCATAGAATCATAAGGTATGTTATTTTGTGGTATGGTGAGAGTAAAAACGAGAGAGAGAGAGAGAGTGTGAAAAAAGTGAGAAAAAAATTTGTAGCACAGTTTTGATCTCGTAGACGATCGGAAAGTCATTTGTTGTTCGATCGTGCTGAAATTTTGTGAGTAGTGGGTCTTCAATCTATAGGTTCAGAATTTGATTTGGAGCTCTCTACAGCCCGATTTTGCTGCATGAACAGTGAAGCAGTTTTTTGGTGATTTTTCGCCAACTTTTGGTTTAATATTTTGTTGGTACAATATTTGCAATAATATGTTATTCTTAGTAAATGTATTGTGTATATCTCTAGTTGTAGTTAGAGAAGACTCTCGTACCCATTATTTATTGATAGTAGAAGAGTTTGAGTAGACTACAGTCTTGTGGTTTTTTCTCTTTATATTAGGGAGGTTTTTCACGTTAAAATCTGGTGTTGCTCTACTTTGTTCAAATTTTTAGATTTGTGCATTGTGTGTTGGCTTTACTTGTTGCTTCCTAACATATTTACATAAGGTGGGAGGGTGATTTTTTTCGCTTTGCATTTGTTGTTTCTATGATTTTGTGCTTTCCTCCCAACAAAGTGGTCTCAGAGTTTAGTTGTTAAATTGTTGTCTTGTGTAAACAATGGAAGTTATTACAAGTAGAATGATATTTTTGAATGGTTTAAATTATGCTATTTGGAAATGAAAAATGGAAGACTTGTTGTATGTGAAATATTATTATTTACCAGTGTTTGGTATTGAAAAACTTGAAAACAAAACTGATGAATAATGGAATTTATTTCACAAGCAATTGTGTGGGTATATCAAGTAATGGGTAGATGATAATGTGATGAACTATGTTAGTGAGAAAACACATGCACGAACATTATAGAACAAACTTGAAGAATTGTATGCACTAAAGTGTGGGAGCAACAAGCTATTTTTGATAAAAATAGCTGATAGGTTTGAGATACCGAGATAAAACCCCTATAACTGATCATGTAAATGTTTATCTTGGGATCATAAATTAGTTAACTACCACTGGAATTAAATTGGATGATAAACCTGAGAGGTTATTGCTTCTTGGTACTTTACCAGACTCATGGGAGACATTTAGAATGTGATTGTGTAACTCAACCCCAAATGATGTAATCACTTTGAATCTAGCTAAAAGTAGACTTATAATTAGTAAATGACTATTATATCCTTAATATTGATGAAAAAACTAACGGAACATTAATTGGATGAGTATAACTCTTATATGTTGAAAAGTGTGAGATTAGGTCACAATGTTTTTCTTTTCTTTTCTTTTTGTGGATGACGTGGGAATTCAACTAATAGAGTTCGACCATTAGATTATTCGGTGAAACTCGACCACCAACTAGTAAACCTTTAAGTGCAGTGGTGTGCCCCCAAACATGACCCAGATCGATCAAAGGCAAAATTCCAAAGCACTAGAGAGCGTCTAATTTGTGACCTTGTATGAGTGATTTTGCCTACACAACCACTGAATCATGCCTCTAGGGGCAATTAGGTCACACTCATTAAAAGTGTAACAAGTTTCAAAAATAATTACCCGTAAATAATAAAACAAACTTCTCTATAAACTGTTAGATGAGATACCCACCAAAAAACTTCTTTCCATTGCTGCATTTCTTGAAAGCATCCTCCAATAACACTATGCCTTCACGCAATTGCTCTATGGCGGCTTCTCTTGCTTCGTCTCCTGATTGTTTTGTTAGCACGTCGCCAATTGAAGGAAACCACTGTACGTAGCAGCCAAGTAAACAGCGTCACCAAATTGTATACGAAACTTTTCAGCAAAATCAAGCAATATAGTTCAAGATTGTGTGATATAATTTAATACTCAACACCACAAATAGTATAGTAAAATTTTGATGATGTGCTTTGAGGAACATATAATGTTTACTAGACTAAAACTTTTCATCAATTATATTGCCTATAAAAGATAGAAAAGAATCCAAGAATAATCACAACAAATCAAATCTATCAATCAAATATTTCAACACAATCTATCTTAATATAAATTTTGAATTCAACGAGAATTAAAAGATTAACATCACATAATTTTATACTATAATTTTCTTTAATGCAACAAAGTTTGCCACAAATGGTGCTTTAACATAACATGAGTTATCACGAACTGTGAACTGTGATGCAATCTTGATGCTTTAGTCTTCATCTTAATTTTCTTTATTGCATTAATACTATCATATAAGCCTGATCAGTGCATAACAGATATAAGGAGACTAACTTCCATGTAACAAAGTTGGCACAATTTGCTTTAATATAATTAAATAATAACAAATCATACACAAAGCTTAATCACAACAAACGTAAAAGGAAACTACTTTGGGTCTTAATGATGATTTCTTAAGAACAACATTAAAACCAAAGGCATAAAATGCTTATACTTTCTTTTAAGAGTAAAAAACTTGTAGGTTTCTCAGGTTTTGTAAAAGTAACATTTTGGTTTCTTAATTTTTGAAAAGTGATTATTTGGTCAATTTTTGACCGAAAATGTTAACTTTTTGTGATTTTTTTATTTTACCTTTGGACCTATTTTCTCTCTCATGCATGACATTATGCACCATTTTGGTAGCCATGAGATATCATCAAAAATCAGAAAAAGAATCACCAAAAAATTTACAAAAATATACCTGTCCAAACCAAAATAAAAAAAATACAATTTCTACAAAATGACTTCAACATCATCATTCACCACAGTTAAAGAAGAAATAAACGAAACAATTATCAAGTTAAAAAATAAGAGATATTATTGTGGGTTAAAAGCAACTGATCGCATATCTGAATAGGAAATATAAGAGTCTGTCGTTAATTTATCGCTAATTAGTAACGGAATTAGCAAAGGAAATAAGTATTTATCTCAAAAAATAAATGTTACAAATCATAATTTCTTATAAAATACATTTTACACTTCGTTGACTATATGAACAAGTATTTTTCAACTTAATTTGATGTCCGAGCCATTTTCAGAATGAAAATCAACAAAATTGGATTTATTTTATTGTTTATCTTTAAATTTTTTCTAAATTCCGTCGCTAATTTTGTTGTTATTTAGTGACGGATTTAGTGAAGCAATTACTACATGCTGTCACTATTCCGTCGCAAATTTATTGGTCATCATTAATCCGTCGCGATGTTGCGAGAGATTAGTGTCAAAATTTAGTTATAAATTTTTTCGTTGCAAAGTCGTCACTAATCCGTTACTAATTAGTGACTGAATATTTTCCTCGCTAAATCTATTGCCACTTAGTGATGAAAAAAAATTTGTCGCTAAAATTCGTCACCCGTTTCAATTTTTCTTATAGTGGACCACTTCATTTTTTTTGTTTTGATTTTAAAAGAGAAAAATCAAAATATCTCCTATTTTTTAACTTGATAATTGTTCCGTTTATTTCTTCTCTAACTGTGGTGGATGATGATGTTGAAGTCATTTTGTAAAAATTGTATTTTTTGTTTTGGTTTGGACAAATATATTTTGTGAATTTTTTGGTGATTTTTTTCTGATTTTTGGTGATATCCCATTGCTGCTTAAATGGTACATAATGTCATGCATGAAAGAGAAAATGGGTCCAAGGGTAAAATAGGAAAATCACAAAAAGTTAACATTTTTCGTAAAAAACAGACTAAATAGTCACTTTTCAAAAGTTGAGGGACCAAAATGTTATTTTTACAAAACCTGAGGGACCTAAAGGTTTTTTACTCCTTTCTTTAATTGTTATGATCATCATATTTGGCTATACTACGACTTATGCATCAGGTAAAAGGCTATTAACGCTACTCTTATTTGTTTTAATGGAGTGTATTCAATTAAAGATTTAAACCGTTGGAGGAAAGATAATATTTTTTCCCATTAAGGAGATTAGACGGCTCTGATATATACCATATGTAAGCATAATTATTACAAAAACATACTACAACTAATTTACCAGAAACATGTAATCATCACAGTAAAATCACTAGGGGCATAAATTACTTAATTGATGCAGAAAATGAAACCATGATAGTGATTAACTGATTTGTCCATTTTAACCTTATTTTTTATAGTGTAGATATGTGATGAAACTTTACAACTCTCTTTGCGGGTAGGGAGAACACCAATTAACATGTATACATAGGAATATGTTTGTTACTCTATCAAGTAACTTAATAGCCTTAGGCCTTTTATGTTAAATTAAGTGGATTACCAATAAATTAATGGGTCACCACTTACAATAAATTTCAAAATTTTCTTATAAGATTCTAGTTTATATTATCTAATGCCAATTAATTTTAGAATGAAACTCTATGTTAATTTAATTGTTTTTGTTAACTAGCATATTATAATTAATTAAGCAGGGAAGATACAGAGAAAAACTAAGCTCAAACTATACAAGAACCCAGAAAGCAAAACAAAGAAGCAAACCATACACGTAAAGACTGGAAACACAATGCTATAAGGGGAGTTAAAACACCAAAAATGAGTGAGGGGACCTACCTAATTGTATACGTAACTCAAACTGCCATAAGGTTGGCTCGGGAAGACAAGAGTCAGAAGTGGTCTGGCGAGGAAGATAGATAGAGTGAGAATTGTGAACAACAAAGAAAACTCTCTGGTCACAATTTAAGGAACCTCGAATAGTCTCCAAAACCAATTATGGTATTGTGGCGAAACCATATGGACAAGAAACCAACGCACCAACAAACACACTATCATTGAGTTGAAGTTGGGAAGTACCACCATTGGAAGAGAAATATTGAACAAAAGTGCAGCTGTTGTGGTCAATGGAGTAAAGAATATCAAAAATCAAACACCAAATTTGAATTTTTACATAAAAGAATCAGGGATAAAGAGAAGATAAAATAGATAAGAGGGGAAATGAGAGGAAGAGAGAGGGCGGCTCTGGCTCTATGCGGAGGATGAAAGAAGAAGATGAGAGAAGATTGCTCGCGAGAGGTAGTGGAAAACCACGAGAGAGACAAAACTGATTCTATGCTAATTTCTTAAGGCTATCTTCAATGGAGTCTCTATAATGGGTCTCTATCTATCATTTTAGAGACCCATATAGAGACCAAAATCAATTTTAGAGACCCACTTAGAGACCAATGAAAAAAACTATTCCATTTAGAGACCAAGGTAAAAAAAAATCCCTAGTGATGGTCTCTATAAAATTGAGTCTCTATATCGTATTAATTTTAATTTTACATAATAATTTGATTATGTGTAATTTTTTCTCATGTGTTACTTTTTTTAAAAAAATTAATTGTTATTTAGATTATCTCAAATTTTTTAACAAATATTTCAAGCAAAAAATAAATAATTTGCGACGAAGATAACGTTTAAAAAATTAGGATTACATTTAATTACATAATTGCATTTTGAAAAAAACTAATTAAAAATCTCTAATTTAAAAAAACCCTACGTAAAAAAATCTTAATTAAAAACCCTAATTAATTTACCCATTAAATTAAAATTTTTTCGTGTGTTGCGTTTATATTTGTTTTTTTGTTCTTCATTTTATTCAATTTGTAAATTAATTAATTTTATTAATTTAATCAAAAATCTTTTACCTAAATAATACCCATTGGATTGTATTTTTTATCATCAATCTCATCCGTCCGTTTGTTATCTCAATATCAAATATCTTATCCAAACAACATCCATTGGATTGAAGACATGTATAATTCTTCAAAATATGATTGTGGAAGATAACCGGATTGAAGAAGGTGATGATTTTGTCGATGATCCATCTCGTTTTCATGTAGACGAGCCACTCGTTGTGCCTGATCAAGATCCAATTACGATTAACAAATATTTAAACAATCGTAGACAAGTCAGGGACGAAACTGCGTACTTTTTGTTCTGAAGTGACCTTGTTCAACATGTGTGGAACGAATTTTGTGTAGGAAATATAAATTTGTAATCTCATTATGCAATTTCAAATTGTAATATTCATATATTTAATAAAACATATATTTAACTAATTAAAATATGAATTACAAACACAAATTTTAATAAACAATACAAATACATCTATTGTTCTTCGTCAAGTGAAGTCATATGAGGATGATATACGTCATTATCAAAGTTAATCGAACGGGATACCCTTTTTGCCATAATTGCATTTTGTTCCTCAATCATCCACGCTTTTCTGGCCGGAGTTTTTATTGCTGAAGTCTTCGTCATCATAATCTTATAATCGTTAGAAGCTTCTATTTCCTGTTTGTACTCCTTCATTATTTTTGCCATGTCTTTCGCTTGTTCATTAAGATCTTCTGCAATGGCCTTACCCTTTGCTTATTTTCTAGCTTTTTTGTTTCCAATCGGCCTTAACGATCTCAGGGTTTCCGATACTGACTCCATAGGATCATCATTGTCAAGAGAAAAATCCGTCTCGGGTGGACTCATATTCATCATTGGACTCACAATATCAATTATTGATCACCATTTTTTTCCGTGTTGTAAAATTAACCAACAGTGTTCCAGGTTGAAATTCTGACCCATAGCTGTGTATAAGCGCCTTGCGTCATCCATCTACAAAACAATTCAATATCTCTCAAAATTTAATATAAATTTTTTTAAAGTATTAAATACAATATACTCTATAAAAATACAATATATAGTATTAAAAACTCACATTGTCAACGACATTTGCTCCGCTTCTTGGTCTCATATTTAATTGAGCAAGACACTCCGCAAATTTTGTGCATTTTTGGTTTATTTGCGTCCATCGGGATTTAAGGTTCTTTGTTGTTCTTTTTTCACTTGGATTGTTGGGGGGTGTAACTCTTCATATTTTTGTAAAACTCGATTCCACACTGTTCCTGATGTTTGATTTATCCCGATCAAAGGATTTTCGCAAATCGCGATATAAGCCCGACATAAAACCTTATCATCTTCATGCGTGAAATTGCGACCCCTAGAAATTCCGTCCGTACATTCCATAATTGCTAATCCATAAAAGGCAAAAACGAGAGTTAGAAAATAAAATACAAAACCCTAATTAAAATAAAAAGCTAAACTAAAAATTTTTTTAAAAAAAACCTAAAATAAAATAACATTAAAAAATACAATACAAAACCCTAATTAAATATATTATTAAAATATAATTCAAAAAATAACCTAAACTAAAAAAACATAAAAAATAACCTAAACTAAAATAACATTAAAAAATAAAATACAAAACCCTAATTAAATATATTATTAAAATATAATTTAAAAATATAATTAAAAAAATAAACAAAAATAAAAAAATATAAAAAATAATCTAAACTAAAATAACATTAAAAAATAAAATACAAAACCCTAATTAAATATATTATTAAAATATAATTCAAAAATATAATTAAAAAAATAACCTAAAATAAAAAAAAAATAACATAAACTAAAATAACACTAAAAAATAAAATACAAAACCCTAATTAAATATATTATAAAAATATAATTCAAAAATATAATTATAAAAATAACCTAAAATAAAAAACAAAAAATAAACCTAAACTAAAATAACATTAAAAAATAAAATAAAAAATCCTAATTAAATATATTATTAAAATATAATTCAAAAATATAATTAAAAATAACCACAAATAAAAAAACATAAAAAAATAATCTAAACTAAAATAACATTAAAAAAATAAAATACAAAACCCTAATTAAATATATTATTAAAATATAATTCAAAAAATAACCTAAAATAAAAAAACATAAAAAATAACCTAAACTAAAATAACATCAAAAAATAAAATACAAAATCCTAATTAAATATATTATTAAAATATAATTCAAAAATATAATTCAAAAAATAACCTAAACTTAAAAAACATAAAAAATAACCTAAACTAAAATAACATTAAAAAATAAAATACAAAAACCTAATTAAAAATATTTTTGAATTATAATTAAAAAACTAACCTAAAATAAAAAAACATAAAAAAAAACTAAACTAAAATAACAGTAAAAAGAAAAATACAAAACCTTAATTAAATATATTATTAAAATATAATTCAAAAATATAATTAAAAAATAACCTAAAATAAAAAAACATAAAAAATTACCTAAACTAAAATAACATTAAAAATAAAATACAAAACCTTAATTAAATATATTATTAAAATATAATTCAAAAATATAATTAAAAAAATAACCTAAAATAAAAAAAATAAAAAAACAACATAAACTAAAATAACATTAAAAAAATAAAATACAAAACCATAATTAAACATATAATTAAAATATAATTCAAAAATATAATTAAAAAAAAACCTAAACTAAAAAAACATAAAAAAATAACCTAAACTAAAAAAACATTAAATACAAAACTCTAATTAAATATATTAAAAAAATTAATTAAAAAAATAACCTAAACTAAAAAAATATAAAAAATAAACAAAATATAATAAAAAACTGAATTAAAAAAATTGTAATTAAAAACCCTAACTATAAAAGCACCCCCTATATATTTTGCTCAATTCCTCCCCCTGTAGCGCCGCCCCCCCTCTTTCTTCCTTCTCTGCAACGCCGCCGCACCCTCCCTCTCTCTTTCTTCCTTCTCTGCAGCGCCGCCGTACCTCTCCCTCTCCCCTTCCTTCTTCTTTCTTTGTAGCGCCGCCACCCCCCTCTATTTCTTTTCCCTGCACATCTATATACACACACAAACACACACAATATATGTGTGTGTGTGTGTGTGTTCGTATGAAGTGCGCCCCCCTGCCCCCTGCCGCCTGCCCCTTGCCCCCTGCAGATCTATATACACACACACACACACACACATATATATATATATACGTGTGTGTGTGTGTGTGTGTGTATATGTGTGTGTGTGTTTGTATGTGATGCGCGAGCCCCCCCCCACTGCCTGTTTTTACCTTTTTTTCTGTTTATTGAGCCAAAGTTGAGTTTTTTGTTTCAAATCTTTGGTATGTTAAAAGATTTCTGATATGTGTTGATGGTATTTTTGTTTCTAGATTTACTTGCATATATATATGAATTTCAACGGATCAAATTTTTTTTTTCAGCTTTGCAACTGCTGTAACGACCCTAGCAAAACGAATACCCACTGACGGGCAGAGGCACACCGGCGGAACGCACACCAAGGAAGTATTGTCCGCTTTGGGATACCCCGCACTTTACGCACGGGCAAGCCCTCACGGTTTTTTCCCTTCTCTAGCCACTTTGGACTAGGAAAAATGCTTCCTCGAATATAAGAAAGAACCCTCCTCTATATATTCAATGGTCCCAGCTCGTAACCAACCGATGTGGGATGGGTTCACCACATCCATCCCCCCTTAAGGAGCCCCAGCACCCTCGCGAGACACTGATACAAAGGTCGGCCCGCTCTGATACCACTTAATGTAACGACCCCGGCAAGGCAAATACCCACTGATGGGCAGAGGCACACTGGCGGAACGCACACCAAGGAAGTATTGTCCGCTTTGGGATACCCCGTACTTTACGCACGGGCAAGCCCTCACGGTTTTTTCCCTTCTCTAGCCACTTTGGACTAGGAAAAGCGCTTCCTTGAATATAAGGGAGAACCCTCCTCTATATATTCAATAGTCCCAGCTCGTAACCAACCGATGTGGGATGGGTTCACCATATCAATGTAACGACCCCGGCAAAGCGAATACCCATTGACGGGCAGAGGCACACCGGTGGAACGCACACCAAGGAAGTTTTGTCCATTTTGGAACACCCCACACTTTGCGTACGGGCGAGCCCTCACGGTTTTGTCCATTCTCTAACCACTTTGGACTAGGAAAAGCGCTTCCTCGAATATAAAGGAGAACCCTTCTCTATATATTCAATAATCTCAGCTCGTAACCAACCGATGTGGGAGAGGCACACTGACGGAACGCACACCAAGGAAGTATTGTCCGCTTTGGGACACTCCGCACTTTGCGCACGGGCGAGCCCTCACGGTTTTGTCCCTTCTCTAGCCACTTTGGACTAGGAAAAGCGCTTCCTCGAATATAAGGGATAACCCTCCTCTATATATTCAATAGTCTTAGCTCGTAACCAACCGACGTGGGATGGGTTCACCACATCAATGTAATGACCCTGGCAAAGCGAATACCCATTGACGGGCAGAGGCACACCGGCGGAACGCACACCAAGGAAGTATTGTCCACTTTGGGACACCCCGCACTTTGCGTACGGGCGAGCCCTCACAGTTTTGTCCCTTCTCTAGCCACTTTGGACTAGGAAAAGCGCTTCCTCGAATATAAGGGAGAACCCTTCTCTATATATTCAATAGTCCCAGCTCGTAACCAACTGATGTGGGAGAGGCACATCGGCGGAACACACACCAAGGAAGTATTGTCCGCTTTGGGACACCCCGCACTTTGCGCACGGGCTAGCCCTCACGGTTTTGTCCCTTCTCTAGCCACTTTGAAAAGCACTTCCTCGAATATAAGGGAGAACCCTCATCTATATATTCAATAGTCCCCCGAACCCGGCGTATACTTAATAGCATTTAATTGTATTTAATTACGTGCTTACAGTAATTTATTCCTTCATTTTAAGGCATTATTTTCATAATTCTTTTTAAATATTTAGATAATAGTTTAATTAGTTATTTTAAATGAATATTAACTATTTTGATTATTTTTAATATTTGGTTTCATTTTCTTGCATTATTGAATTTGTTTTCAACTAAAAAGCTAGTTTTGACTTTTTAAATGGACCATTTGTGAGGACCCGAGCATTCATTACATGTGCAGTCATTTATTTTAATCATTATTTGAAAAATAATATATGCATTTGCATGACTCATTTAGTGTTTTAAACTAAAATTGCATTTAAAGTTCATCTAAATTGCATCTTGTTGACTTTTCACCTTCTTTGACCAAACTAGTTGACTTTTCATTTACATTGGCCAACTAGGACAAGGTGGAAATTTTTGAAATATTAATGAAGGACAAACTTAAGTTAGTCAAATTTTGGGTCAACTTTGGAATTAAATCTGAACCAATTGAGAAAGATTTAGGTGGTAAATTATATATGGTTGGAAAGCTCTACGAATCTAGTTTCTAGGGCTTCAAACCGTTTGTGAATTGGAGTTTTCTAGAAGAAATTATGATCATTTTCGTAAGGCAGCGCAGAGCTGTTTTGGTTTACGCGGGTTTGACCGAAAGCTTGACCCTTTGACTTTCATTAAAACTTATAAAACACCAAAAAAAAAAAAAAAATCCGAAAATTGCTCATCTTCTTCTTGCTTCAGCCGTGACCAGTCCAAACTCTAGGAATAGTAGATTTTTCACTATTTTTCTTATATCTTGAGCTAGAAGCGGAACCAAGACGCAAACCAAGCATTTTTGGACTCGTGTCGACGTCTAGCATCTTTCTACCAATCGTTTTTGCCTTTATTTTGCAAAACAAAGGTGAGGGAATTTTTTATCAAATCTTTCAAAGTTCATTTTTATGTTATAAAATGCTAGAATTACATTTGTATCTTGCTAAATAGGTGTTAGAGAAGACTTTACTGATTAATTTCTTATATAGAACATATTTTGTTAAAATTGGCTATTTTAAATTGTTCAATGATTTATATGTTTAAGTTGCGTTTAATCTTGATTCTTAGCTTCTATATAATGTTCATGTGTTAATGAACCTATCTAGCATAATAAAATAGCTTGAGATTGCAAAATGGAACAAAAAATGGAGAATGTAGCTTGCTGAATTTTTTTTATTTTTGGGCGTTTTGGGGCTGTTTCGTTGGGCAGTTTTTGTGCACCCATTAGATTGCCTATTTTATGCTATTATATGGTTTATAAGCCTTCTATTAGATAAGGAAAAATGTTGGTAGTTGAAGGGTCATGGTGGTTTGGGTGGAATAAACTAAATTGTTGGTGTTTTTGAGTTGAAATGGTTGGTTTAGGTGCAAATGTGTGCTCCTGTGTGGTGTGTAATCTCTACGCTTGTAATAGTGACCTTTGGGCTGCCTTGGAGTTATAATAGTAGCATGCTAAGGTTGTGTGGTGATAGGTGGAATTTAGAATAATTTTGATTGCATAAGTTGTTATAATTGAGCTAGTATTGTCTACTTAGCTATTGTTCTCGTTGTTATATTTGGCTGTGAATGACGTCCATGAGGTTTCTTGTAATGAATATGTGTTCTATTACATGCTAGGTGGATCCATTGAGCCCAAACTTGCGTCATGGAGACTGGTAGAGGTGATGGAGAATCATTTTATATGCATTTATTTGAATGTTAGGGTTTATGTGGAATTTTGCATTTGTTGTATATTGTGATTTAAATGCTTATAAATGCTTCTAAAACCTTCTAAAATGATTAGTGAACATTCTTTTGCAAGCTATAGGCATAGTTTATGGCTAGATTTTGAAATGGCAAGTTAAAGAAGACAATGAATAGTGTAAATTTTAGGGTTTTGATAAAATGTGCTTTAGGGTTTGATTCAATACTATAGTTAGGTGCTATAGATATTAATGAGGATAGTCTACTGACCCCGTATAGTTTAATTGCTCGTAACTAAGTAAAAACGTGAATTTAGTGACATTTAGAAAGGGGTTTCAGGGTTAATGCGAATGCGGGTTAATTTGGCCTTCACATTTAGTGTTCTTAGGCTATATAGGTGCTAGATATGCTTTTCTAACTTCCGGTTGAGCTCCGGTTAGGGTACGTGTAGTACAAACTCACAAAGGGGCAATCAGGGCTTTTAGGGTAATTGCGGGTAATTGGATAGTTTTGAGGGTCATAGGGATGGCATAAGGGGTAATTAGAAATATGGTATAGCTCCCTTGTGAAATTGGAACATTTCCTTTTGTTTGGAAGACAAATGGCTTAAGATACAAAGGGGAAAATGTGGAAAATGGATTGTTTTATACATCTAGTGCCTTGTAACTGATTATAATGTGGTTAGATGCATTTTTAAGTTAATTGTGAGCTTTTGGTAATATTTTGTGTAAAGTATGGAATTCGCCTTGTATGTTCATTTAGTTAACTTCGTACTATTGCTTATATTTTAACTGTTTCTAAGGGAAACGTACTTGTTGTCCATCCTAAGTATTATTGCTTTACAATGTTATTATAATTGTCATTGGTTTAAGTGCATTGCATAGTGGTTGCGCAACCATAGTGTCAAGGGCGGATGCATTGGATATCGGCTGGGCAGTAGCGGGCTTGCCAGTGGATATTCGATCTTCGTACTCTAGTCCCTCACTTGCCTAGTCCGGATATTGCCAGGGGGTGTTGGGTCGTAGGTTTATCGGGGTACATCCGGAGTACACTCACTGGAGTTATTGGGGTTTATGCCGGCACATTGATCGAGGTTCGTGGTTCGAGGCTCGTGGTTCGTGTTTAAAGATCAATTGAATTATGGAGTGTTGGGGTTAAAGTGAATCGTATCCTTTTAATGTGTGGTAACTTATTATTTACATTGTTCGTAGGTTGTTTAAATGCTTTATTTGTGTTAATTGTTGCATTGCACGCCCTATTAAACTATATCCCTCACTGAGCAATTGTGGTTGCTCATACCTCGCTAAACATGTTTCAGGTGGTGCAGTTGAAGGAGTTACCTTGATTGCTATGTGTTATTGCTTGAGATTGGAGTGTTTGCCTGCTAAACTATGGAATACTTTGTTTGTATTATATTATGTTCCATTTTGCCTGTGGGTTGTATATATGTTTGGAGTTGTAGGAATTGTAATAGTTAGGTTGATGTTTGGCTTGAATGGTAATGGTTTGGAATAGTTTAGCCTTATTTACTTTCTATGTTGCTTGCTTGTGTGTTAACGAAAGCTAGTAGTTGTTTGGCTTTAGATTATAAGAAAGTCTAATTAATAATGGGTTAAAATCATTTTAGTCCCTGAGATTTACACTAAAGATCAAATTGGTCCCTAAAATATGTAAAAAACCCAATTCAGTCCCTACTGTTAGTTTTCTATTAACAGTTAACCTATTGACCGTGTAAAATGACGCTCATGCCCTTATCTTTTAAATTTTTGTTAATGTGTTAAACAAAAAAAAAAAAAAGCATGATAGCCATTGAAAATCCAACGACTATTTTACGTTGTTCTTCTTGCCATGCCTGTAATGCATCGCCAACCAAAAAAAAAAAAGCAATCTCATGGACGTTATATTCCAACGGCTAAAACCCAACGACTATCATCCCTTTTTTTTTTTTGTTCAACACATTAGTAAAAATTTAAAAGACAAGGGCATGAGCGTCATTTTACACAGTCAATAGGTTGACCGTTAATAGAAAACTAACAGCAGGGACTGAATTGGGCTTTTTGCATACCACAGGGACCAATTTGATCTTTAGTACAAACCTCGGGACTAAAATGATTTTAACCCAATTAATAATATAGAGTGGTATGATAAACGGACCAAAGATAAAGATTCAAGGATTGTTAATTGCATGCTTATACGTGTTTATAATATCTTGTATTGCTTAAGGCTCGGATGACCATGAAACTGGGGGATGTTGTGGATGTTGAATTTTGTGTGGCTTGTGCCTTTGTTGTCTGTTGGCAGGCAGTTGTTCGTCCTAT
Organism: Ehretia macrophylla; assembly: GCA_037974665.1. Taxonomy (NCBI): domain Eukaryota; kingdom Viridiplantae; phylum Streptophyta; class Magnoliopsida; order Boraginales; family Ehretiaceae; genus Ehretia; species Ehretia macrophylla. Next base: position 62,291,646 of record CM075773.1, read on the forward strand.
AAATAGGAAAAACTTCGTCTGTTTTTTCTCGTTTTTCATAACTTGGGATTTGGATCGGGTAGTGTATAATGGATTATTGAGCTCCTGTTTCTGTGAGGGAACATGGCGTTACAACGGCTCTATTGTCAACATATGTTGGCAATTTTTTTTTTGTTTTTTCATGTCTGATTAAAATAAAAATTTCTGTAATTTTTTTTTTCCTGATCTGACAATCTGACTTTGTCAGAGTGTCAGATCGTCACATGCTTCAAAATAGAGACTCATTTTTGTCTTCTTGTGTAGTCTCTATTTTCTTCAACAAATTTGTTGAAAAAAATGGAGACCAGGTGCTATTTTGGCTCCTCAAGGCTTTTGTGATGTCATTATTTTGCCAAAAAGTGTCAAATAGTGTTTTAGAGACTCCCATTGATGTTGGTTTTTCTTTAATGGAGTCTCTAAAAATAATAATTATTGCTATTTAAAGACTCAATTGAGAATGCCCTAACAAGGCTCTTTTATGCAAATGCTACTAGCTAATTTTTTATAGGATCATCGCTAGATACCAACTGTTTTTATTATCCATTTATCGTCTTATATGTGGATAGTTGGCATGCTAAAATACAAAAGTTTCTCATTTCTCTATCTTTTTTGGCATGTCAACTAAACATTCAAATAGAAAGTAATAAATGGGTGATTAAAATGTGGTGGTATCTAAACAAATTTTTTTTTGGGTACAGTATAGTAAAAGTATTTTGTTAGATATCACCTCTTTTTCATTATTCATTTATCATTTTCTATGTATATGGAGTATCACTATATACCATCCTATTTTTATTACTCATTTATCACCTTCTTTATGGATTTTTAGTTGGCATGCTAAAATAATAAGCTTTTTATTTCTCTATTTTCTTTTTGGTAAATATCACCTTACCCCTCTATGTTACACATAATTATCATGCCGCCCCCTATAATTTGAAAACCATCACGATACCCTCTGTATTTTTAAAAGTAATCACACCGCCCCCTCCCGTTAATTTTTGTGTAACACCGTTAATAAATTTATTGAACTTACCAATTTGCCCATTTTTTAATATGTATTTATTTTTCTTTTATTCTTTATTCTTTATTCTTCATCTTCTCCAACCCACCCCCGCACCCCCTACCCTAACCTCAAGCTGCCCCCAACCCTCACCTCCACTCCTCCATCCCCACCTCAAACAGCCCCTCACCCCCACCCCCCACCCTCACCATCACCCCACAACCTCTGTGACGCTCGAGATTTATCCATGCATTTAATTATTGTTGCATTCTTTGTTTGCGCTTCTCTTTCTATGCCTTATTAACTGCCTTCTTAGGTTACTATTCACTTCATTTTTAAACTGCATTCTATTGGTTAATTAGCATTTTTATTAAATCATATTAATTGTAAAAGTAGTGGGAAAAATGTTCATTGGAGCTAAAGGCGTTAGGAGAGCTCATTTAGAAAATGATTTTTGTAGTTGAATGAATAGTGTTACGTAATAACTTTATATATTTAATTAGCTAGCCTAAGTTTTATACATTAGCCTCGTTTTGGAACTAGCACCGCGCATTATAATAGATCACTTAAACACCCAAATGACCCCCCCCCAACTTAGCCCTTTTTTTATATCATTTAAACTCTCATAATGCAAAAGAAAAAAAAAATAAAAGCTGAATAGGAGCAGGAGCAAACCCGACAGCAGCATTAGGAGAAAAGAGGGAGATTTTGCTCACCAAGCCTTTCCAAGCCTTGAGCAACTAGTGTAGGGTGTTTGCAAGGTCCCTAGGTGCTCCTACGCGCTTTGGTGAGGGATTTCACGGCTTGTTTTTGCATTTCTAAATAGTTGTCAATTTCTTGATTTGTTGAAATGTGATCAAATGTTAATGTATGAGTTATCTATGCTAATATACCATCTATATGAATGCTAGAGAACACATTTGAGCCGTTGTTTCGCTTTTTAAACGGTTAGAATCGTTAATTTGAAATTTTGGGTGAATAGTGACGTTTTTATAGGGTTTTGCGTAATTGCTCGAATTAGCTTGATTTAATGCTTCTAATAGACGCCTTAGGTGCTAGTGAAGGTAACCTAATAGCCCCGTGTACTTGCATTGTCTTTAAATCGCCTAAAATGGAAAATAGCCGACTTTAACTTGGGGCTTTTGGGGTTAATGCGAATCCGAGTGGATTCGGGCTTCAATTCTAGTATCCTTAGGCTACCTAGGTGCTATAGATGCCTTGATATCCCTTGTTTGAAGCCCGGACAATGTACGCGTAGTTTAAAGCCATAAGAGGAAATTTGGGACTTTCGGGGTAATTGCGGGCATTTGAATGAGTTAAAGGCTTGAGAGGGTACCTTGAGGGTTAGTTAGAAGGTTGGGAGAGTTCTCTTTGAAAATGAAATCATTAACTTTGGTTTGGAAGAGAAATAGTTTGTAAAATAAAGGGGTTTAAGCGCAATTTCGGTTGTCTCACATTTCTAAACCCACGGCATGTCTTCTTGAGTGTTTATATGTGATATTAAGTTGATTTGGAGCTTTTGGTATAATTCTATGGTTATTTTGTAATGTCTCTTTGCAAAACTGCATATTTGCTTATATAATTGTTCTATTCTCATTGCATCGAGGTCAACCTACTTTGTTGATCCTCATATGTGTTAATGCTTATATTATTGCTATTAACTTGCCATCGTTAAGTGCATTGCATAGTGGTTGCGCAACCATAGTGTCAGGGGCGGATGTGTTGAATATCGGCTGGGCGGCAGAGGGCTTGCTGGTGGATATTCAAACTCCGTGCCCTATTCCCTCATTCGCCTGGTCCGGAGATTGCCAGGGGATGTTGGGTCGTAGGATTATCGGGGTACATCCGGAGTACACCCACTGGAGTGATTGGGGTTATGCCGGCTTATCGTGATTGTGCTCGTGGTTCGTGGATCGTGAATGAAGACTAGTGAAGATTGGTGTATAGGGGATTGTGTGAAATGTATCCTTTTTAATGTGTGGATTACTTAAGTCATCATTGTTTCTTAAATTGTCTAAGTGAAATTGCCGTATAACTGTATTATCTGTTGCATTGCACGCCCCGGGACTATATCCCTCACTGGGCAACAGTGGTTGCTCATACCTCGATATCTATTTCAGGAGACGCTGAGGGTGATCCCCAGCTTGTTGATTTAGTTGAGGAACAAGAAGTTCAGATTGAGCCTTTACCTTAGTTGCTGTGCCTGATAGCTTGAGGTGGTTAATGAATTGCTGCTATGTGGAAGATTCATCTGATTACTTTATGTACTATTTTGTAGCCCAAGGGCTATGTATATGCTTGTTATGTAAGTTGAATACTAGTTGGTTGTGTTGTAGCTTTGAAAGCCTATGAACTGTAATAACTTATGATCTACTTCTATTCACTTTGCTTGCTTGGGAGTGAATGACTTAAAGTAGAAATGTTTGGTCTTTCAATTATGTTTAATTGATTTCCTAGAATGTCATGATTATAAAACTATGTTGATAATAAGTTCTCGCATGCTTGTGTGTTTTGGAACTATTGTGTATTATAAGGCTCGGATGGCCTTAGAACTTTGTTGTTTATTTAAGAAAAGCTTGTATTGTATTGTTGGGACTTTGTTTAAGTGTTTACAGGTTTTTAGAATGTCCACGGTACAGGGGAGACTCTGTCCGTGTGTCGGGTCCGGACCTAACCTTTAGCTTGGGGGTTGGGTCGGGGCGTGACATTTAAGTGGTATCAGAGCTATAGATTGCATGAAGCCGGGTTAAATTTCTCGGTCTGTGGGTAGAGATTTGTTATGTGACTTTGTGAATACATGAGTCTTTGATTTTGATTTGCCTAAGTGAAATTTGAATTAGAAATGAACATGCTAGCATAGAAATAGAATATCAAGAGACTAGAATGCCAAGTATGATCTAATGACATATGTGTACTTCAAGAATGTGGAATATTTATTTGAACTTCTATGTACTTGACTTTATGTGAATCTAATTGGACTTTTCTTTATGTGTTTACTTATAAATTGCATATATACATATATATACCTGTCATAACACTTTGCATTCTAGCTATTCGAGATGGGGCCTCGCCGTCGTGCTGATAATCCGAATGTTGGTGGAGAACCCGAGGGGGTTCATGGGCAAGAAGCTGAGGTGGCCGAAAATGCACCGCAGGTTCAAGAACCGAGCACTGCACAGATCTTGGCCACGATGGCCACAGCTATGAACACTATCGGCCAGTTTGTTACACAACAGGGTCAGCCAGGGGTCGTTGGAGGTAATCAGGCTCCGAGAGCCGTAGGTAGTGGTCCTACAGGAGGGAATCTGTATTATACATCATGGGGCCTATACTTTCTTTGGGGAGCCGGACGATATGAAAGCTGAGATGTGGTTAAGGAAGTTTGAGAGAGTGGCAGCAATACTGGAGTGCCATGATGACAGGAAGATTACGTATGCTACTTTCCTCCTCGAGGGTGATGCTGAAGATTGGTGGAATACCATCAGTGAGAAATGGGGAGCTGAGGGAGTTCATCATATGTGGGCCGACTTTGTCCGAGAATTTCGAGACAAGTATATATCGGTAGTTGCCCGCGAGAGGCGACAAACTGAGTTCATAAACTTGAAGCAGGGAAGTATGACGGTAGATCAATACGAGGCTACTTTTACCCGGCTTTCCCGTTATGCACCAGCTTTAATTCAGCCGGAGGACATGAAGATTCAGAGGTTCATCCTGGGTTTGAGGAGAGATATTATGCTGAACTTGTCTTCAAATGATTTTCCCAACTATGCTGCAGTAGTCCGAGCTGCCTCGAGATATGAGAAACGGAAGGCCGATGTGTTAGCCGAGACCAGTCAATCGGGTAAACGGTTTCAGTCTCAGATTCAAGGGTACCAGGGGCAGGCTGTATCAGTTAGGCAGAGTTCACAGCCGAGGCAGACTCAGAGTTACACAGGGCCTACTCAGACTCAGGCACGACCAGTCCAGAGTCAGACTCAGAGTCAGTTCCGTTCAGTAGTTTCCCGTTCGCAGCAGGGTAGTTCACCTACCTCTACTTACAGAGCTCCTTCGGGAGGCACTGTTGCAAGACGTCACCAGCAGTGCAGCTTCTGTCAGCGTCAGGGCCACACTGAGGATGTTTGTTGGAAAAAACATAACAAGTGTACAGGTTGCGGCAGTGATCAGCACAGGGTTAAAGATTGTCAGAAATTTAAGAACCCTAGGGGTCAGACATCAGCTCAGAACTCTCAGACCAGGGCACCAGCTGCAGCACCACCACCACGAGGTCAGGCCCGTGTATTTGCTTTGGATGCTGAGGAGCTTCCGGACACTACTGCTGTGGTAGAAGGTATTTTTCTTCTTAATGATCAGTCAGTTAAGGTTTTAATTGATTCCGGGGCTTCGCATTCTTTTATTACTCCTACTTGTGCACAAAATGCTAAATTGAAACATGATAAACTGTTGCATGAGATTGTGGTTTATACTCCTATGGGTCCGAAGTTTGTTACTAGATCTATTTGCAGAGCATGTAGTATATTTATTGAGAGTCGTGTTTTTCCTGCTAATTTGATTATCCTACCCTTCAATGATTTTGAAATTATATTGGGGATGGACTAGTTAAGTAAATATAATGCCCAGCTTGATTGTAGAAAGAAGATCGTGTATCTAGAAATGCCTGACCAGCCTGTACTTAAAATAGTTGGTAGTAGAAAATCTACGGGAACTCCTATTATTTCTTCTATTAGGGCATCTAAATTATTGAGCAAGGGTTGTGAGGCTTATCTTGCATATTTGATTAATCAACCTGGGGATCAATTGAAATTGAATGATGTACCTATCGTGAGAGAGTTTCCGGGGGTCTTTCCTGAGGAATTACCTGGGTTACCGCCTGATAGAGAGATAGAGTTCATGATTGATTTATTGCCGGGGACTTCACCTATCTCTAGGACTCCGTACAGAATGGCTCCACCTGAGTTGCAGGAATTGAAAGTTCAATTGCAGGGCTTACTTGAGAAGGGATTCATTCAGCCGAGTTCTTCACCGTGGGGTGCGCCAGTTCTATTCGTTAAAAAGAAAGACGGATCTCTTCGCCTATGCATCGATTACCGGGGTCTTAACCAGGTAACCATCAAAAATAAATATCCTTTGCCTTTAATCGAAGAGTTATTTGATCAGTTGCAAGGCGCCAGAGTATTCTCTAAATTTGATCTGAGGCAGGGCTATTATCAGTTGAGGATTAAGAAAGATGATGTTCCTAAAACTGCTTTCAGAACTCGATATGGCCATTATGAGTTTGTTGTCTTGCCGTTTGGTCTTACTAATGCCCCCGCCGCATTCATGGATTTAATGCAGAGGGTATTCCGTCCTTATCTGGACCAATTTGTGGTCATATTCATTGATGATATTCTTGTCTATTCTAAAAATTAAGCAGAGCATGAACAGCATCTCAGAATTGTGTTGCAGACTCTTCAGGAGCATCAGTTATTTGCAAAGTTTAGTAAGTGTGAATTCTGGCTTAAGCAAGTTGCTTTTCTGGGCCATATTATCTCGCAAGATGGTATTTCTGTTGATCCAGCGAAGATTGAAGTTGTGTTATCTTGGAAACGACCTGAAACTGTAACAGAAATTCGTAGCTTCCTTGGTTTAGCTGGGTATTATCGGAGGTTTGTAAAGGATTTCTCTAAGATTGCAGGGCCTTTAACTCAACTTACTCAGAAGAAAACCGTATTTGACTGGAATGATAAATGCGAGGCCAGCTTCCAGGAATTGAAGAAGAGATTGACTACAGCTCCTATTCTTTCTTTACCTGAGGGTTATGATAATCTGGTGATCTATAGTGATGCTTCGAAGGAAGGTCTGGGTTGTGTATTGATGCAGAATGGCCGGGTTATTGCTTATGCTTCCAGGAAACTGAAGCCTTATGAACTCAATTATCCGACTCATGATCTTGAGCTTGCAGCTATCATTCTTGCATTAAAGAAATGGCGTCATTATCTCTGGGGCAACAAATTTGAAATCTTCACTGATCATAAGAGCTTGAAATATCTGTTTTCACAGAAAGAGTTGAACATGAGGCAGAGGCGATGGTTGGAATTACTTGAGGACTATAACTGCACTATTAACTATTTTTCCGGTAAGGCCAATATTGTTGCTGATGCTTTGAGCCGAAAGGCTACTGTTGCTAGCTTGATTATCAAGAATTGGGAATTCATGGAAGAATTGTGCTTATGGAAGCCTAGTACTTCAAATTCTGGTATTCAATTTGCAAGTTTGTAGATTCAATCTCTGTTGTTATCTAGAATTCGAGAAGCTCAACAGGCCGATCTTCAATTATTGAAAGTCTTAGAGAATTCTAAAGGGGGAGAGTCGGATTTCAAACTGCACGATGATGGTATTCTTAAATTCAAGGGTAGAATCTGTATTCTGAATGATCCAACTTTGAAAAAGGATATTCTTGCTGAGGCACACAGTTCCAGATATACTATCCATCCAGGCAGTACTAAAATGTATAGAGATTTGAAGCAGAATTTCTGGTGGAATAATATGAAGAGAGAAATTGCTGACTATGTTGCACGATGCCTTACTTGTCAGAAAGTTAAAGCAGAACATCAGAGACCTGCAGGGTTGTTGCAGCCTTTGGCTATTCCTGTTTGGAAATGGGATCATATTACTATGGATTTCGTATCAGATTTACCGAGGTCTTCGAGGGGTAATGACTCAGTTTGGGTTATTGTGGATAGACTGACCAAGACTTCTCATTTTATTGCTAAAAAGAAGTCTGATTCTCTTGATAAACTGGTAGAGTTGTATATTGAGAATGTTGTCCGACTTCATGGAATTCCAAAGAGTATCGTGTCATATAGAGATCCCAGATTCACATCTCAATTATGGCAGAAGATTCAGAAAGCTTTGGGCACGACTTTGAGTTTCAGTACAGCTTTTCATCCTCAGACAGATGGTCAATCCGAGAGAACTATCTTGATCCTTGAGGATATGTTACGGGCTTGTATTCTGGACTTCGGTAAAAGTTGGGAGAAATATTTGCCACTAGCAGAGTTCGCCTACAACAATAGTTATCAAGCTACTATTGGTATGGCACCTTATGAGGCACTGTATGGGCGTAAATGTCGGTCTCCTCTCTACTGAGATGATGTTGGTGAAATGAAGACTATCGACCCTACTCTCTTACCTGAAATGAACAAAATGATTGATCATGTGCAGCTTATCAGAAAAAGAATGCTTACAACACAGAGCCGGCAAAAGAGTTATGCAAATAGACGACGTCGTGATCTGAAATTTACTGTAGGAGACCGGATATTTCTAAAAATTTCTCCTCGCAAGGGTTTGATTCGGCATGGTAAAGGAGGTAAACTCAGTCCTCGATATGTGGGACCATTTGAGATAACTGAAACTGTTGGTGATTTGGCTTACCGTCTAGCTTTACCTCCCAGTCTGGGCAGAATTCATGACGTATTCCATGTTTCCATGCTTCAGAAGTATCTGCCAGATCCCTGTCACATACTTGTGCGGGAACCGCTAGACAGCAGTGAAACTGTGACCTACACAGAGAAACCTCTTGGAATTGTTGATCAGACAGTTCAGGAGCTGAGGGCTAAAAGCATTCCGATGGTTAAAGGGCTGTGGGATCATCGCGGAGTAGAGGATGCGACATGGGAAAAAGAGGATCAGATGCGGGAACGGTATCCAGAGTCTTTCCCCGAATCATGTAAGAATTGCGTGGACGCAATTAGTTTAAGGGGGAGAGGATATGACGCCCGAGATTTAGCCATGCATTTAATTATTGTTGCATCCTTTGTTTGCGCATCTCTTTCTATGCCTTATTAACTGTCTTCTTAGGTTACTATTCACTTCGTTTTTAAACTGCATTCTATTGGTTAATTAGCATTTTTATTAAATTATATTAATTGTAAAAGTAGTGGGAAAAATGTGCATTTGAGTTAAAGGCATTAGGAGAGCTCGTTTAAAAAATAATTTTTGTAGTCAAGTGAATAGTGTTACGTAATAACTTTATAGATTTAATTAGCTAGCCTAAGTTTTATACATTAGCCTCGTTTTAGAGCTAGCAACGCGCATTATAATAGATCACTTAAGCACCCAAATGACCCCACCTCAACTTAGCCCCTTTTATATATCATTTAAACTCTCAAATTGCAAAAGAAAAAAAAATATAAGCTGAATAGGAGCAGGAGCAAACCCGACAGCAGCATTAGGAGAAAAGAGGAAGATTTTGCTCACCAAGCCTCCAATCCAAGCCTCTCCAAGCCTTGAGCAACTAGTGTAGGGTGTTTGTAAGGTCCCTAGGTGCTCCTACGCGCTTTGGTGAGGGATTTCACGGCTTGTTTTTGCATTTCTAAATAGTTGTCAATTTCTTGATTTGTTGAAAATGTGATCAAATGTTAATGTATGAGTTATCTATGCTAATATACCATCTATATGAATGCTAGAGAACACATTTGAGCCGTTGTTTCACTTTTTAAATGGTTAGAATCGTTAATTTGAAATTTTGGGTGAATAGTGACATTTTTCTAGGGTTTTGCGTAATTACTCGAATTAGCTTGATTTAATGCTTCTAATAGACGCCTTAGGTGCTAGTGAAGGTAACCTAATAGCCCCGTGCACTTGCATTGTCTTTAAATCGCCTAAAATGGAAAATAGCCGACTTTAACTTGGGGCTTTTGGGGTTAATGCGAATCCAGGTGGATTCGGACTTCAATTCTAGTATCCTTAGGCTACCTAGGTGCTATAGATGCCTTGATATCCCTTGTTTGAAGCCCGGACAATGTACGCGTAGTTTAAAGCAATAAGAGGAAATTTGGGGCTTTCGGGGTAATTGCGGGCATTTGAATGAGTTAGAGGGTTGAGAGGGTACCTTGAGGGTTAGTTAGAAGGTTGGGAGAGTTCTCTTTGAAAATGAAATCATTAACTTTGGTTTGGAAGAGAAAGAGTTTGGAAAATAAAGGGGTTTAAGCGCAATTTCGGTTGTGTCACATTTCTAATCCCAGGGCGTGTCTTCTTGAATGTTGATATGTGATATTAAGTGGAGTTGGAGCTTTTGGTATAATTCTATGGTTATTTTGTAATGTCTCTTTGCAAAACTGCATATTTGCTTATATAATTGTTCTATTCTCATTGCATCGAGGTCAACCTACTTTGTTGATCCTCATATGTGTTAATGCTTATATTATTGCTATTAACTTGCCATCGTTAAGTGCATTGCATAGTGGTTGCGCAACCATAGTGTCAGGGGCGGATGTGTTGAATATCGGCTGGGCGGCAGAGGGCTTGCCGGTGGATATTCAAACTCCGTGCCCTATTCCCTCATTCGCCTGGTCCGGAGATTGCCAGGGGATGTTGGGTCGTAGGATTATCGGGGTACATCCGGAGTACACCCACTGGAGTGTTTGGGGTTATGCCGGCTTATCGTGATCGTGCTCGTGGTTCGTGGATCGTGAATGAAGACCAGTGAAGATTGGTGTATAGGGGATTGTGTGAAATGTATCCTTTTTAATGTGTGGATTACTTAAGTCATCATTGTTTCTTAAATTGTCTAAGTGAAATTGCTGTATAACTGTATTATCTGTTGCATTGCACGCCCCGGGACTATATCCCTCACTGGGCAACAGTGGTTGCTCATACCTCGATATCTGTTTCAGGAGACGCTGCGGGTGATCCCCAGCTTGTTGATTTAGTTGAGGAAGAAGAAGTTCAGATTGAGCCTTTACCTTAGTTGCTGTCCTGATAGCTTGAGGTGGTTAATGATTTGCTGCTATGTGGAAGATTCATCTGATTACTTTATGTACTATTTTGTAGCCCAAGGGCTATGTATATGCTTGTTATGTAAGTAGAATACTAGTTGGTTGTGTTGTAGCTTTGAAAGCCTATGAACTGTAATAACTTATGATCTACTTCTATTCGCTTTGCTTGCTTGGGAGTGAATGACTTAAAGTAGAAATGTTTGGTCTTCCAATTATGTTTAATTGATTTCCTAGAATGTGATGATTATAGAAGTATGTTGATAATAAGTTCTCGCATGCTTGTGTGTTTTGGAACTATTGTGTACCATAAGGCTCGGATGGCCTTAGAACTTTGTTGTTTATTTAAGAAAAGCTTGTATTGTATTGTTGGGACTTTGTTTAAGTGTTTACAGGTTTTTAGAATGTCCACGGTACAGGGGAGACTCTGTCCGTGTGTCGGGTCCGGACTTAACCTTTAGCTTGGGGGTTGGGTCGGGGCGTGACAACCTCCACCCTTATGCACCACGTTGGAGTAGCAGTGAGATTTGCTGCTCTGACAGAACAATAAGGGGTGGGGGGTACGTAAGGGTAGGGGGTGCTGGGTGTTTGGAATATAACTTTTTTTTTATAAAAATGTTCTTGTGGTTTTTGTTTTTTTTTTTCTTGGTCAAACATGTGAATTTTATTTTCTTTTTTGGTCAGACATGTGAATTTTATTGAAATAAGGGTTTTTTGGTCCATTTATGCTTTATTTAAAGCTAAAAAAATGTCAAGGGCTTTTTGCAGCACGTGACATACATGTTTAACGAAAAATGTAACGCTAGGAGGCTTATGTGATCACTTTTAAAAACACAAGGGATAACGTGATGGTTTTCAAATCATAGGGGACACCGTGATAATTATATATAACACAGGGGGGGAAGGTGATATTTACCATTTTCTTTTTGCATACCAACCCAGCACCCACATAAGAAGTAATAAATGAGTAATAGAAATCGAATGAGATACAGGATTTCTCTTTTGATGCCTAATTTTGGTACTAAAATAATCTCTTTTTTCTTTTTTCTCTATTTTCTTTTGACATGTCAACGGTCAACGAAACATATAAATAAGAGATAATAAATGAATAATAAAGAAAAAGATAATATCTAGTATTTTTCAAACGTTTTATAGCCGAAACTTGAGATTTATGCTGCCCAGCTTCTTGGCCGTAGTAGTCTACAAGTCAAACTAGCAATGTAAATATCAAGACTATGTTCTAAAATTGATATTCCATCCAAAACATTCTTTTTTGACCCAAAAAAAAAATAAAAAATCCAAAGCATTCTTTAACCTTTAATATATAGGTTCTTTGGTTCTTCAATTGAAACTAGCATAAATTAAGTTAGGTTATATATGTTGGTCTTTTTATTTGAGCTCACTTACTCGTATCATAAGCAAAAACCGAACTCTAACATGGTCCTGTTTCATTGAATACATTTTAAACTAGTTGTTTGACTCCATCCCTTGTAATGATGATATCTCAACATCTCTATTCTACTTTAACATCACAAAATTACATGTGTGCCAGATCTAGGATTAACATCCTTTCTGTTATTTTTTCTTTTCCTAGTGCTTCTCTTTCCATTTTCTTTTTTTCTTTCTTGGCTTTTCTTTTCATTAAGCTTTTGGGATTTCAAATCCTATAATATTATAATAAAGATAAACAGGAATGGAATGATGACATAATCATTTAATCTTCATACTCAAATAGAAATCATTTTAGCTAACTATATAATTATGTTATCACAATTAATGTTTTTCATAACGTTGCAATTGAATTCAAATTCAAGTATAATTTTAAGAGTACATAATTTTTCTCCTAAAGACTGCTTGGTTGTACCGGTTGAGGGAAGGTGATGAATCTCACATATGATTTGAGAGCTGACAAAAACGAAAATTAAATAAAAGTCTTTTTCCCGAATCTTGAATGGGAATTAATAACACATTTTCGAGTGTGAGGATACTTAGTGACTTTTTTGTTTATAAAAAAAACAAAAAACAAAACGCTAAGAGCCTTCTCCCTTTAAGACAAGCAATGTCAAAGAAGTAGGCCCCACTTTGTTCTTTTCTTAGTCCCCACTCCCACATGTCAAGCCCAGTCCCTACATTACATGAGACATTTGGACCTCATAATCATTAAAGATCACAATCTCTAGCTATATACATTAGCAAACCAAGAACTAGCTACACACACAAACTTAATCTACAGTACTCTGGAGTGAGAGAGAGAGAAAAGGAGAAAGGCCATAGTTTTCCCCACCCCCACCCCTTAGGAAGGTGGAAACAGCCTTTGTGGTTGTTCTCTTCCCCTTTCTCTATCTCTCACACACAACACACACACAAAAACTTAAATAATACATACTCATCCATCCCACCATTTTCTTTGGCTTCACTTGTCGATTTTCATAATCTCTACATCTTCTTTTACACCTCTTTTGTTTTTGTCTTACCTCACTTCACTTATTCTGACAGACACACACACTCTCATAGCATACATTGCAGTTTGGTCCAAATCTAAACCTCACTTTCTTACACATTCTTCAAGAATAGCTGATAAAGCCTACAATTCAGCCAAAGCCAACGGCACCGCCCCCACCGCCGTCAACCCACGGCCATCACAATTCGCACCACCAACCAAACCTCATCTCTACAACCCCGCACGCCACCCTTCCCGCCCTACCCCCTCTCCCCTCCGCCGAGACAACAACCGTTGCTGTAGCTGCCGCCGTTGTTGCTTCTTCTGCTGTTGTTGGTCCATTATTTTCCTCATCTTCATCATCCTCCTCGCATGCATCGCCGTCCCCGCCGTCTACTTCCTCTATCACCCGAAAACCCCCACTTTCTCCATCTCCTCCTTCAAAATCTCTCAATTTAACCTCACAACTAACCCTTCAGACGACACCACCCGCCTAACAACTAAGCTCAACTTAACACTTTCATCTAAAAACTCCAACAAAAAAATCATCATCCTTTACGATCCAATCACTATCAAAGCATATTCAAACCAACAAGTCCTCCTCGCCAACGGCTCGTTTCCGGCCTTCGTTAGCCCCGGAAACAACGTGACGATCATACACACCACGTTAGCAATGGCTAGCCAAGTGCTGGATGCAGATTCGGCAACGGCGTTACGATCAGATCTCAAGAAGAAAACTGGTGTGCCAATGGAATTGGTTCTTGAAACAAAGGTCAAAGTGAAGTTTGATAAGGTTAAGGTAGGAAAATTTGGAGTAGTTGTTACATGTCAAGGCATTCATGGGCTGGTTCCTAGTGGTAAAAATCATGCAACGCAAGCTTCAACTTCAAACGCTAAATGTAAGGTAGATCTAAGATTCAAGATCTGGAAAGTAACCTTATGATTTTTATTATTATTTTCCTATTTAATCTCAGTTTTTTTATTTTGTCCTTTTTAATATACCAAAAAATAAATTGGGTTTCTCTGTAAAGTTGGAGTGAAAGATATTGGGAAAAAGAAATTCAGAGGTATAATTTAATATAACAAGAATTGAGGGGTTAGAAATATAATTTTTGGGTTTTCTATTTTTGTGATGAAATTCACTTTTTTTTTATTTTATTCTTTTCATCTTAGATGTATTAATTTTTTTGTCGTTGTAATTAATGATACTGTCATTAGGAGTTAATTACCATGATTTACGTCTTATAATTTGGTGGTGTTTATTTTATTTCTTCAGAGTATTTAAATTTAATTTGTGGTTTTTCTTTTCCTTATATTTCATTTTAATTTTGACCTTCATAATTGATTCGAGGCGAAAAGTGACAACTTCTAGAAGGGCTAATAAAGAAATAATGCAAAAGAAACACCCATGTTACTAGTAAGTGTTGGCTTATATGCCTGTTTATTTTATTGCTCTCACCTTAGAAAGATGGAGCAGCAAGCCACATGATTCTTTTCTTTAATTAATTTGAGTTGTGAGTCCACAGTTTGACCTGAATCATTTCATATCAAATAATATTATGAGAAAAATTTAATTATGATAAATTATCTTAAATCATTCCATCTATATAATTACATGGCTAATTCACTACCGTTAAATCTCTTTCATAATGTTAACGTTATTATAGTTATAATAATGGTAAAATAATAAAGCAATTATGATTAAATAGTTGGACCATTGAGTTTGGAATTGAATAATTATATTATTACTTCATTACTATTAATCTTAATTCACCACCATTAGATCTCTCATATAATATTAACATTATTATAATTATAATAATGATGAAATGATAATGTTAGAATATGCACTTGTCCCACATAGAAAAATTATAAACTCTTATACTACTTAATAAGATCTTAAGTTATTCCACTTGACACCAATTGGTTTTAAAATAGAAACTCATGTTTCTTCACATGGTATCAGAGCTATGCTCATGGTCTAGTCTCATTCATCTTTCGCGTGTGACCCATCTCAAATCAGATCCATTTGTCTTCAATTTTTTGCTTGTACATAGTCCATGCACTTTCAATCTTTCATAAGTGTTATCTACTACATGTGTGTTCAATTTTTCATGTATGATCCATCTTAAAAAATTCAGACCCATGATTTTTCACAGATAAAGCAATTAGGACTAAATGGTCTAGACCATTGAGTTTGCAATTAAATAATAATATTATTGCTTTATTATTATTAATCTCTTATAATATTATAGATAAATGATAAATGTCATCCTATTTATAATCTCTATGCGTATTTAGTTGGAATGTTAAAAGAAAAGAAAAGTAAAAAAATTAATTAATTATTTTGGTATACCAATTAGACAAAAATATACGAAGTGATAAATAAAGAATAAAAATAAGATTGACATTTAACAATGCTTAATGTTGTAACGGTAATCAAATTCAGTGGATGTGTAGGAGGGTAGAGATTATTTAATAATAGGGAAAAGGACATTTAGGTCCCTGTCCTTTCCCCATTTCCTCAAATAGGTCCTCCAGTTAAAAATAAGATTGACATTTAAGAATGCTTAATGTTGTAACGGTAATCAAATTCAGTGGATGTGTAAGAAGGGTAGAGATTATTTAATAATAGGGAAAAAGGACATTTAGGTCCTTGTTCTTTTCCCCTTTCCTCAAATAAGTCTTCCAGTTTTTGAAAATGTCTTGAGAGGTTCTTCACTAAGCGGTAATTTAGTCTTTTAATAATAATTAAAATAAAAAATAATTAAAAATTGATAGTATAAGTTAATAAATTATACACACACCCTAAAAAGATAATATAATTAATAATTAATCCCATAATTTTTTTTAGAAATTAGACAACTCAACCCTTACAGATCATACTACCACCCATATTAATCCCACCATCACTACTACTAGCACCACCATCACCACCACCACCACCATGCCAGAAGTATTTCCTACTGTTGTACTTTCAACAAGAGAAATCATCCTACACGATAAGCCACACAAGCAGCTCTTGGTTCAATGGGCCAACTTACTAATTGAAGATGCAACTTGGGTGGATGAAGAAGATTTTTAGAAAGCCTATGCTGACTTGAACCTTGAGGACAAGGTTCATCTTCGAGGGGGAGGTAATGTTATAAATGGTACTATAATATCATAAATCTCTCTCTAACAACTTAAATTTTTAGATGATGTGATCATTTAACATAATATCAAAGTCTAGGTACCAAAAGGTCTTGGATTTAAAACTCAACCATCCGTTTAAAGCATTAGAATAATTGTCCAAGTACAAGGCTGATAAACTAACTATGTCTGTACTTATGAGAACATGTTGTAAATAATATATAACATAATAAACCCTCTCCAACAACGTAAACTTTTAGATAAGGTGGCCACTTAGCACTAATTAAATAAACGTTTGCAAAATGAAACCGATAACAAATTTATGTCAGTATGAACTCCTAGTACAACTTAAACTTTTAAATGAGGTGGCTACTTAGCACTGACTAATGAGATGTTTGTAAAGTGAAAGCGATAACAAATTGTCAATTTGAACTCATGGCACATCTTAAACATTTAGATGAGGTGGTCACTTAGTACTAACTAATGAGACGTTTGCAAAGTGAAAGCAATAACACAAATTCTAGATTAGGTACAAGTACAGATACTGGTTTCACATCCAACATGGCCCTTCTTGAGGAGATTGTTCAATTTGATGGGTATGTGCCAAATCTGATACTTACCCTGCTGATTTGCTCTCTGTCTCTACTAAGCCATCTCTCCATCGATCCATACATGTAAGAGTTATTCCCTTTATTCACTTATGCCTTTCTAGATTAGGCCATGCCTCTTTAGGCAAATTGAAATCTTTAGTATCTAGAGGCTTGTTATGAAATTTGTCTTATGCATACTTTTGACTGTTTATCTTGTCAACTTTGCAAACAACCTACTTTACCTTTTAATAAAAGTGAGTATTTATCTTTTGCGTGTTTTGACTTGGTTCATTTTGATATTTGGGGACCTTCCCCAAAGCTTACCATGGGCGGATTCCGATATTTTGTAATTTTCGTAGATGGCTTTTCTCGATTTACATGGATATATCTTATGCATCATAGATCTGATTTGTCTTGCATCTACTCTGAATTCACTGTCATGGTTCACACCCAGTTCAATCAGCATAATAAGATCCTCCGTACCGATAATGCCATAGAATATAAAGAGTCCACTATACTTACCCCTCTTCGTCAATCTGACACTAATTGATTTTGTGATACAACCTTATGATTCTTAACATGATATCAGAGCTAGACCCATGGTTTAATCTTATTCATCTTCCACGTGTGTCATCTTCCATGCTTGTTTATCTATGTGCAACTCTTCTCAAATTATGTGACACGTGTGTTCAATCTTCTTTGGTGTGTGTTACCTTCCACGTGTATTCAACCTTCTATTTGTGTTTATCTACCACATGTATTTAATCTTATACATGTGACATATTTCAAATCAGGTCACATGTGATGGGAAGTGTTAATCCAAATCGAAAAATCATAAACTCCAAAATCACCTTATAAGATTATGAATTATTCTACTTAGCACTAATTAATTTTAAAATGGACTTCATGATTCTTAACATCCAAGAGTTAGGTAAAATGATCAAATAATTTATTGTAATAATTTCAAATTTAAGTCACGACTTTGGTTTCCGCAGTAACATATTATATGTATGTCTACATGTGTGTGTGTGGGTATGGGTGTGAAATCCATAACTTAGGAGCAGATGCACAAAGACATTGGTCTCACCAACATTCATTTGACCATCAGAACATATAATTCAAAGACAACGCACATGATTATGCCTAAATACATAGGCACATGGATCAGACTAATATAATGAATAAGATAAAAATACAAATTCTTTCAATGGCTGCAACAAGGCAACAAGATGCAGGCGAAAGCATATGTTATTTAATCATGGAGGCAAACGTTAAACAGACGCGAGTTTATGCCTGGTGCCATGCATGTGACAAAGTAACGGATAATGTACATTTTTCTATTACCATCATCTTGTATACACTCTTACGTGTTATGAAATGATAGAGACAACATATGTGTATATTAAATGGAACAGGATAAAATTACATACGGATAACTATAGCAATAATAATGTGCTATAAGATCCCCCAGTGAAGCAGAAAACATATAGAATATCACAAGAGCTTCTGTATTGACTTTGACCAAAGTCTAGTAAACGTGGTTGCAAGATATGAAGAGTCAAATATGTCTGTTATGGTGAGTTCAGGAGTCACGAAAATAACTAGCTTTAATATATGTATAAAACCTGATTTTTGACTAAATTTCTCTTTATTTATTCAAGGAAAGACTAAATTTCTTTTTATTTATTCAATGAAAGTTTAAACTGTATAACACAAAGCAGAAAAATGTCGTTTAACAAAATTCACAATCTCTCGCACTTATTGTGAGGAGCACACCACTAAACTAACACTACAAGAAAAACTGTTAAAGGTGACGGTTTGTCACATTTTCGTCGCAAAAAAAGTGACGAAAATGAGATGGAACTTTCGCTATATGAATAGTGACCATTTTGAGACGGTTTGGAAACGACTTAGTTGTGTCGTCTCCAAACCGTCTCCCATTAGAGACGATTTGGAGACGAAACATGAATGTCGTTTCCAATTCGTCTCCGATAAGAGACAAAAAAGAGATGACATGTTTGAAGATATGTTATATGTCTCCATTTCGTCTCTCTTTTGGAGACGAAATGGAGACAAACCGTTGATGTAGTTGTTTCAATTTGTTTAACTTCTTCCCGAAAAAATTTTTAAAAAAAAATTATCGAAAGGGAGACGGACCCAATGTTCCGTCTCCAAAAGGGAGACGGACCCAAGGTTCCGTCTCCAAAATTGGAGACGGAATTGATAATTCGTCTCCAAAAAAAAAAAAAAAAAAATTGATACAGTTTTTTTTTGTTTTCCGTTTTATGGGAAAAAAATTAAACAAAGATAAAATAAAAATTATGAATAAAATAAAAAAATAAAATAGAGACGGACCAGTTGGTCTGTCTCCTTATATACTTATATATACTTATATATATATATACTTATATATATATATATATATACTTATATATATATATATATATATATATATATATATGTATATATACCTTTTTTTTGAATATGTAGATGTAAGTTTGTTTTTTTTTTTTTTTTGGGTTTCTGTTTTTTTTTTTATTGTTTTTTTTTTTTTTTATTCATATATAAATATAAATATATTTATTTATTTAGGTATATGCATATATACCTAAATTTTGATGGTAGATGTTAGTAATTTTTGGGGGGGATTTTGTTTAATATTTTATTTTTCAGTTTCATTTTTTTCCCTTTATTTGTTATTTATATATTTTTAAAAATAAAAAATATAACAATTAGAATTTTAAAACTTTTTAATTTTAAATTATTTGTTTTAAAAAAAATTTAAAAAATATGACGGAAAGGAGATAAAATGTGAGGGAGACGGAACAGAGATGAAATGTGAACGGAGACGGAAATGAGACGAAATTATATGGAAACAGAAATGAGACGAAATATAAGAGAGACGGAACGGAGACGAAATGTGAGGGAGACGGAAATGTGACTAAATATGAGGGAGACAGAAAGGTGACGAAATATTTTTTCGTCTCCATTTGAGACGAAACAGTGACAAAATTCAAAAAAGAAGACAGGTCGAAAGGTGACACCCGAGTTTCGTCTCCTTTTCAGATTGGAGATGGAACGGAGACAGAAATGTGCCGTCTCCGAACGCAAAATTTCTTGTAGTGCAAAAGGCCGGTGGTGACTAAAAAATTTAAGTTAGTGGCTTTTGAGAAGACACGTAAGGTCAACTCTAACAATTTCTTTATTTTTTTCTTATAATCAGGACCCAAAAAAATAGCCCTATAATTTTAGGGATTCTAACTTTAGTTTCACTTCAACAACACTCTTTATTATTAGTCATTCTCTATTTTAGAGATTTTATATTTCAATTTTACCCCAATAGTACTCTTTAAGTATAAAAATAGGGAGCACTTTATAGCTCCCTAAATCAGTTGAGACCCACACATAAAATAGGGGTAATTTTTTTCAAAACCCCTTTCAATTTTGATAATTGTAATCTAGATCTCACACCTTTTAATATATGAATGTCACACCCCTACTGCTAGCGATCCATCACTGTTTCTGTTAAAAATCGATAAAAGCCATTTTTGCCCTTCCTATGTTTGAGAATTAATAAATACCTAAAAGTTCTCATTTGACTACCTTTTTTGTGTGTTCACATCATCTACCTATGCAAGTATGTAATTTTGTCATGAAAAAGAGACATACAACAACTATTGAAAGACTTTGCTCCAACTTCAGGCAACTTGAAGGACATGGTCAATATTTATCTTTTCTTGCATATTAGAATCTGCAGATGACAATTTTCATATGGTAAATAAGCTTGTAAAATTGTATGTAGTATATAAGAAATATATATGTTATTGGCCTAATTTGCGTCACTGTTAAGTCATAATCTTTTTTATATTTAGTCAATCAAATTAGTACCTAATCATACCTGACTTCAAATTTTATATATCTTAATTTCACATATTGTAGAAAAGTGAAAGCAAGTTATGAAGATCTAGTCAAACTTTTAAAAGCTCAAGGTTATCCAATTTGATAAGCTAGCTTACAACATTTTTTCTTGTGAACTTTGTTTTGTTTTGCTATCTTCCTTTTTTTTGGCACATATAAAATTAAGAAATATTCTATTAACAAAAAGGTCAAATGGCATTCCATTGACATTCAATTGAGTTCCAAGTTGAGTGTTTGAGTATTAGTTTATATATATCTTTATGATCTGAACCTTGAATCTCACTATAATATTGGTCAAATTAGAATAAAAGTACAAATTTTTATAGTTAGATGATGTGAACACAAAAAAATAATTAAATAAAAGCTTTTAGATATTTATTGATTCTCTCACATCGTAAGAGCGAAAATGGCTTTTACCGATTTTTAACAAAAAAACTAACAAATTATTAGCGAAAGAGATGTGATATTGATATATTACAAAGTGCGGGATCTAAGTCACAGTTATCAAAAGTGCAAAGGCTGTCAAAGAAAATTATCTCTAAGGACTCCCAATTTTAGGGAGCCCTTGATAAGGAAGTTTGAATAAATTTTAAGCATTTACCTCCCTTAAATAGCTAGACCTAAGTGACATCGTCATTCGGTGCATACCAATATATATAGAATGGTGTAGATTGGCATGATTACAAATCCTAGATCTCTCACAATAATAAAACGTGGAAGGCTGGGATTCCACTTTATATTTTTATAGGGTGAATCACTCAAGACCCCTTATGTTTTCTCAAAATTGTACAAGACCTCTTTATGATTCAAAAACCACTAAACACTTCTTCTGTGATTTTTAAAACATATCACAAGACTTACACCCTCCATCAAAAAAACCGTCACTTTTAACATAAAGAGTAATACACGAGCGTGTTTTGCAACATGGATTGTTTTTAAACAGTTTTGGTAATAAAATAAGTGAATTGATTGACCAAAATACCATTTTCACCAATAAAAAAAATTCAAATAGTGTCATCTTCCCTAACCCTCTCCCTCCACCCCTTCACCTTCTCAGGCCCCTACCCCCCACCCCTCAGCCACCCAACCCCCAACCTCGTTAGCCTTCTGCTTATCCCCACCCTATTAGAGTCCTTACTTTGTCAAATCCCCTACCCCGTCAAACCCCCCATCCAGTCAGTCATCGACCCTCTAACCCTGTCAATTCTCCCCACCCACCCTATTAACCCCATCATTCCTACCCACCCCAACCCTGTCAACCCCCCACCCCCACCTTATCTAGCCCTAATTCTTTTTCTTTTCTCTATTTTTTCCTTTTTCTTTTATTTTTGGTGTAAGCATGTGTGTATATATATATTTTATTTTACTGGGTCTAATGTATATATGAATATATATAGGTTTCTACATATCGGCCATGTGCAAGTTGCACTTAAGCCTTTAATCAGAGAAGGACTAGATACCAGTGTATATCTAGCTCTTAGAGATTGTAGGTTACTCAGATACAATGATTCACTACTAGGTTTAGTAGAGACGAGTCTTTGTAATGGACCTATTTTCTTTAATTGTTTTCCAGATCATTCTATATCTCTTACATGTCCACATATCATGAAAGCTTTACAGTTAGATATTAAGACGCATAACTATGATGTTGATCGTGGTACACATGCATATGAAGTTATTTATCGTCTTAATTATAAATTAATGACCACAGGATTAAACCCTAGATCAATAACTAGACATCGTCCTAAAGGTGAAACTATCCTTTGGAACATGGACATAAATAGATCAATAGTTAACATACCCAGAACTATCATGTGGAGTGAAGTTTCACTTCCAGAAAGGTGGGATATTGAGAATGCCACCAAACCAGTTGTTCAGGACCAGAACGTCCAGAACTCCAGAATAGAACAGATCATCCAGTATGATGATGGTACTGTTTCCATTAAGATAGATAAAGGAAATAGAGGATCAGTTTTATCCCAATCAGCCTCTAGTGTCTCTAAAATCAGTATTTCAGACCCTACCCCAGGATTTGTTGATCTTTCTTCAACACATAGAACTCAGACTCAATCTGTTCCCATAGGAATCAGAATAGAAGAACAGACTGCTCGACCAGTCTATCCAGAATTTGAACCAACAGATACATCGTCTGTTGACTTCAACCCTTCAGCTTCAGACTTCGGCGTCAATGTTTTATCTGAAGTCTTTGAACGAGATGTTCAAGGATTAAAAGATGAATTCATGTCAGAAGAAAATAAACAGATCAGAGAATGGTATTTTGAAAACCATAATAATGAACAATTAGCATATTTAAAAAGCCAATGGCTTCAATACCTGCAACTTGTTAGGTTAAATGTACCATTTTTTATGTGGTTTAAACATAGGAATAAGCCAATGAACATTAATGTTCTTACTGCAAGAACAAGAAAATGGAATTTGCCTGATTCCACAAAAGTTATTGAATCGGAGCACCCTCCGTTTCAACATACACAGCTTCCTACATCAGAAGGAACTGTAGATCTTAAACCAGTTATTGTTTCACAACAACCAGAACTTAAAGACATAGCCCAACAAAATAATTGGACTAATCTTTCAGTAGTTACATTACAAAAACAGATTCAGAATATCGAAGATATTCTTGAAAAATAGAATACAATCCCAGTTACTCCAGTTAAGACTGATGAATCAAAACAAAAGTCAACTGAACAGACCACTGTTGCATTGACAAAACCATTTGATTCACTTAGGTTAACCAGTTCTAAGGTTAAACCAGAATCTCCAATCAAGGTTTTACCTTTTAAAATATCAAAATATATTCCAAATTTGGAATCTACAGAAGAGAAGAATACCAAACTTCTCCAGGAACTGATTTCCAGAACCAAGAAATCAGAACCTTCATCCAGCCAATTGGCTCTTCAAACATTAAAACAGTCAGACAGTAATTCTGATTGCGATTCCTCATCTTCACAGAATTCCGGGAGGGATAAAGTTATCCATCTCAATAGAATTTCTTTCCCAGACACAAAGAATTTCTATCCCAGACCTTCACCTCCAGATCTTCAATTTGAAGAATCACATCCTCAAAGATCTTTCTCAGGATCTCAGATCTATGAATGGAATATAGATGGGATGTCAGAACATCAGATTCTCAATGTTACCAAACAGATAATCATAATCGGTAACATTTACAAGCAAGCTGTTACTGAGAGAGCAGTAACTAGAAACATCATTCTTGGTTTCAATGGTCAGCTTAAAGGATGGTGGGATGACCATCTCAGTGAAGCTACCAAAGAAAGCATTCTTAACATGGTGAAAACCAATGAGAATGGAGAACCCGTTCTTAATCAGAATGGCCAAACAGAGTCTTGTGCTCTATCAGCCTTAGTCTTCGATATCACCTACCATTTCATAGGTGATCCTACAGTTTATCAAGAAAGAACATCTGAAATCCTTCAGAATCTCAGATGTAGAACACTCCAAGACTTCCGATGGTATAAGGATGTCTTCCTCAGTAAACTATACCAAAGATCTGACAACAATGCCAGTTATTGGAAAGAAAGATTCCTCTGTGGACTTCCAAAATTGTTTGCTTAGCAAGTGATAGAATCTCTCTCATCTGAATATCCCAGTTTAGACTATGATCTTATGACATATGGTGACATCATTTCCCATATTAATAAGACTGCTTTGAAGATTTGCACTGATCTTCGGTTTAAAGCCCAGTTAAAGAAACAGTCTAACAGAAAAGAATTAGGAAATTGATGTGAACAGTATGGTATGGAAAGAATCAAACCACCCCATACTCAGAAAATACATAAGTCCAGAATTTCCACTAGAAAATATAAAAGTCACTTCAAGTCCATTGGACAGAAGTATAACCAGAAGTATGGCAACAAACCATACACTCATAAGAAGAAACATTACCAGAGGTTTCCCCGAAGAAATTGGAAATATCAAAAGGATAGTAAAAAAGAACAGAAAACCACAGGATGCTTCAAATGTGGTAAATCAGGACATTTTGCAAAAGATTGTAGAATCAGATCACTAATTCAGTCATTAGAATTAGATGAAGCTACAAAAAGCAAAATTATCCAGTCCATAGATGATCTAGAATCATCATCCAGTTCTTCTTCAGATTACTCTGATGAAGAAAACATTAATCAGATTGGAACAGACAACTACTACTCTAGTAGTTCTTCCAACTCCATCCAGGAATGTGCGTGCCCCAGCAAAGGAGCATGTTTCTGCCAGAAAGGATTAAATGTCCTTACAGATTCTCATGGTCTTATGATCGATATGATCTGTAAGATTAATGACCCAGAAGAAAAGCAAGATTTTCTCCTCAGACTCAAAGATGTTATGGATCAGAAAGAGGAAGATAAACCTCAATCCATTCCTATTCAGAATAACATCAAGAATACCAATTATTCTGATGTTCTCAGTTATTTTCAGAAGAGAAAAACCCAACCTGTAGGGATCTCTGATCTCCAGCATGAGATTAAACTGTTAAAATCAGAAATTCAGCAACTCAGACATGAGTATAGACAAGAGATTGGTGATCTCAGACTAGATCATGAACATCTCCAACAAGATGTCCAACTCTTACAAATAGAATCCTTAGAACGTCAAGAACATCTTTCCCAGAATGATGAACTTGATAAGCAGACTCAGATTGCCTTAGGCAAGTTGACAGAAGGAGCTAGTACCTCCAAACCAACTGAAGATTATCTTAATCTTCTAAACAGAATCACTTACCAGAAATGGTATGTTCAGTTAACCATCAAGGTTAATGATTTCAAATTTGAAACCATTGCCTTACTAGACTCAGGAGCAGATATGAACTGCATCCAAGAAGGATTAATTCCTTCCAGATATTTCGAAAAAACCAAAGAGAAGCTTTCTACAGCTGACTCTACCAGACTTCATATTCAATACAAATTACCTGATGCACATGTTTGCAACCAAGGAATTTGTTTCCCTACCAGCTTTGTACTGATAAAACAGTTAAATTCCCAAGTCATTCTCGGGAATCCATTCCTTCAACAGTTATTTCCCATGACTGTTACAGAACTAGGTATATCTACCAAGGTGTTAGGTAAACCTATCCTTTTTGAGTTTTATTTCCCTTCACAGCGAAGAGATATTAACTCAATCCAACAGAAAGAAAACCAGATTAGTTTTCTTAAGCAAGACATCAAGACCCTCAGAATTGATGAACAGATTGATAAACAGAAAAAGTCCATCAATGAATTCCAGACCAAACTTGAAAAAGAAGTTTGTTCAGATCTTCCTACGGCCTTTTGGGATCGTAAGAAACATTCAGTCTCTCTCCCATACGAGAAGGACTTCTTAGAACATAATATTCCTACCAGGGCTCGGCCCATTCAGATGAATCAAGAATATCTTACTCTTTGTAAAAAAGAGATCCAGAGCTTATTAGATAAAAAGTTAATCCGACCCAGCAAAAGCCCATGGTCGTGTGCAGCCTTTTATGTTAATAAACATGCAGAACAGGAACGAGGCGTCCCTCGTCTTGTCATCAATTATAAGCCCTTGAACAAGGTCTTACAATGGATCAGGTATCCATTGCCCAACAAGAATGATCTCCTTAAGAGATTAAACCAGGCCCATGTCTTCAGTAAATTTGACATGAAATCAGGATTTTGGCAGATCCAAGTCAATGAATCAGATAGGTATAAGACAGCATTCACCGTTCCATTTGGACAATATGAATGGAATGTTATGCCTTTTGGGCTTAAGAATGCACCTTCAGAATTCCAGAATATCATGAATCAGATATTTAATCAGTATACAGATTTTACAATTGTTTACATTGATGATGTGTTAATCTTCAGTAATGACATTCATCAGCATTGGAAACATTTGCATATTTTCTTTAAAGTCATTAAAGAAACCGGTCTTGTGGTTTCTGCACCCAAGATTAGACTTTTTCAGACCAAAATTAGGTTTCTTGGTAATATGATTTCTTTCGGGAAAATCACCCCAATCCAAAGAACACTTGATTTTGCAGAAAAATTCCCAGACATTCTGCGTGAGAAGACACAGTTACAGAGATTTTTAGGAACTTTGAACTATGTTGGAGAGTTTTATCCTGGCATTCGCCATCTTTGTAAACCTCTTTTTGAACGTCTTAAAAAGAACCCTCCAGCATGGACTGATGTCCATACCAACGCTGTCAAGGAAATTAAGCGTCAGGTTAGAGTTTTACCAGTTTTGACTTTATGTCAACTAGATACTCCAAAAATAGTTCAGACAGATGCTTCTGAATTAGGATTTGGTGGTATACTTATCCAGATTATAGAAGGAAAAGAACACATTGTTCGTTTCCATTCAGGAACTTGGGATAAAGCCCAACAAAACTATTCAACAGTTAAAAAGGAAATTTTGTCCATTGTTAAATGCATATCAAAATTTCAAGATGACTTGTTGAACCAGAAATTCTTAGTTCGTGTTGAGTGCAAGTCAGCAAAAGATGTGCTTACTAAGGATGTTAAAAATATTGCATCTAAACAGATATTTGCCAGGTGGCAGGCTATCCTGTCAATCTTTGACTTTGACATTCAGTACATCAAGGGAGAGGATAACTCCATCCCTGATTTTCTGACCAGAGAGTTTCTTACAGGCCACGTGCCTATCACATAGGATTCCTTCGGGAATACCTTTTCAATTTTGTTTCATTTTACAGGTCACAGAAGCGGACACCAAAAATTCAGATAGTGGATTTAGATGGATTGTTTCAAGTCCACCGCAATTAAGTAGATTGAAACATAGATTCAGATCCAGAAGCGTAATTGATAATTGTTTCAATTCCGTAATTCTTTCTATATATTGTTGCTAACCACTCTGCAGGATCATCAACTCCTGATAATTAGTAGCAATGGCACCCAAGAAAGATAAAGGGAAAGCTAAAGCATTAGATATTGCATCCTATGCCCAGAAAGCTAGCACTCCAACAGCATCTCCAGTCCAATCTTCAACCCCAGTAAAAATTGAAGATAAACAGATAACATATACACCATATTCTACCCAGTCACCCCTAGGTAGAAACCTCACAGTTTTGGGGACTTTTACCCCACATAAACAGTTAACAGATGTTCATGCAGGTACTGCAGGTACATCGTCTTCCCAGACGACAGTCAGTAACAGGTTTCAGCCGCTTGTTACTAAGAAGAAGACAGTAACCCCAGAACCAAAACAACCTCAACCACAGTTACCATCACCCACATACATATACAAGAATGTATTCGATCAGATTCTTGTAACAGAACCTTTCCATTTCAAACAGAACCCCAATATGACCCCCGATGAGTTTGCTAGGGCATTCCTTCATCCCCATTCAAACTACATCCCAGACAATACATATAAAACACAGAGTTACTATGAGTCCATCCTCATAGCAACAGAGTCCATTGAGTTTGTTGCAGATGACAAAAACAAACCTCCAGGCCAGTATAGCCATGTCAAGGCTAAACTCCAGAAAGTGATCACTCTTGATCAATGGGGACAACCCCCACAGAAAACCAAACAGATTCCAGATGAAGTTCCCCTCAAGGACTACAACTATTATGACTACATTCAGGCGTGGTTCAGAGCATTCAATCGCCAGAATGACAAGCATGATATGTCATGGTTCTTCCTCTTCACCAAGACATTTCCATTAGAAGTTCCAAATTGGTTCATCCAATGGTGGGCATCATTTGGCCCAATCACAGACATTCTACCAGAACCAGTCCTAGAAGGATTCCAGTACTTCACAGAACATTGAAAGACACCAGCTCAGTTAGCGTATCTTCCTCCATTTTTTGTGTTTTACAGAATCTTCTTTGTCACATGGATTTTCAGATCAGAATTCGCGTACAAGCATGTTTCTTTCGGAAACCAGCAAGACATTTTGGCTTTCGGAAGAGCTCATTCAGTTATGTGGTGGAAGAAGATGAACAATAGTTCGTGTTCGATACCAAAGGTCCAACAATGGCTCGAGACCAACCAGAAGCAGAAAAAAGAGATTCAACCAGAACAGCAGGAATTTCTTTCATTTAAGAACTTCCTCACTACACAGTTAGCAGCGGCCACCAGTTATTATGAAGTCAAGGCCATCATGCTACAACTTGAAGAGCTTGATAAAGCCTCAGATCAGGCTTCAGTTTCAACAGATCAGGCGGATGACAACGAAGATGACTGTTACGGCATTTATACTCCACTATGAGTATAAACTGGATGTAATACTCCACTATGAGTATAAACTGGAAACAGACATAGTATAGAAAACAGATGTAAAACTCCTCTATGAGTATAAACTGGGCCACATGAGTTTTCCGGTGTTCTCTTCAAAAACACAGGACAAATAAGTTTTCTAATGTTCTCTAAAAACATTGGACAGATAGGGTTTTGTTCTTCTAAGTTCCCTTCAAAAACTAGGATGAAACGGTAAGACTTCCCCTCTCTGAAATCATATGGTTTCTGAAGAATTCCATGAAACTTCAGCTAGTCCGGGTCAAACGGCAACTGGTAAAGACATCTCAAGTCCGTTGATGGGTGTGGCTTTCCCAAAAAGCCAAAGGAGATTTAGAAATTAGTTTATCTTCTAGCCTGTATTTTATTTTGTATTTTTATTAGTCAACTTACCTTTAGCCAACTTACCTTTAGCAAACCTATTTCAACAACCATGTAAGGTCACGGCGTTGAGGAGCAGAGGGCGTAAGACTCCGTGTTGGCCATATGGCAGTTTGGTGAGAAATAGTTAGGCTTCGAATATAGTAAGGCTTCAAAGATAGTAAGACTAAGTACGGTACAAGGTAGATTATAGGGAAAATAGACTAGTTTATTTATTTTCTTTGTATTTGTGGGAAATACACTTCGATCAGTGTACTTTTATGTATTTTATCATTAGCCAGTATGATCCAGACTGAAGAAGTTCACAGCATCTTCAGTTTTGAACCAGTCAGATTCAGAGACGATGAAGAAGATGAATCTACAGTCAAGATTCCATCAGACATCATTATCACAAAACGACAAAATTACTTTCGGTCACAGTGAAAGTAATCCAGTAAAAAAGATAGCATTATCACATCGAGACAAGTGATCTTTCGGCCACAGTAAAAGCCACACATGATCATCAAGTCACGACAAATCAAGATTCGGCCACAGTAAAAGCCGATCACTATTGATGAATAGTAAAATCACTTTTTACTGTTCACTTTAGGAAAAGTTACTTTTGACTTTTCTTTTTACTTTTTCACTTTTGTTTTTCAGTTTCGATATTCTATATAAGACAGAGTCTGTCTTATAAAAAAAAAAAGAAAAAAAAAGGGAGGAAAAAGGGAAAGGAAAAAAAATTTATCTTAATTAGGTATCACTCTTTTACATTGTACTCTTGTACAACCAACAGTGTAGCACAGTCTACTTCCATTCACAGTTAATAGCAATGTAGCACAGTCTACTTCCATTCACAGTTAATAGCAAGTAAGAGACTTTGTCTCCTTTATCTTCATCTTGTTTGTATTTTCAATTATTTATCTGTCTATTATTCATGTTTATTTCGCTTTCTGTTATGGCTTTGACGATCTGCTCCATCCTGGTTAGTTTCTATATATATATATATATATAATATTTATAGATAAATAAACAAAAGAAAAAGGAGAAAAGAGATAAAAGAAAAAAAAATTGAAGGCATTTACTTTTTATAAATTTCGTTAATTACTTTGACGAAGTAGAGAGAAGGAACGTTTGATGCGTTTTAAAAATCACAAAGAATGTGTTTGTTGGTTTTTGAACCACATGAAGGTTCTGTACAATTTTAAAAAAACATGGAAGAATCTTGTATAGTTCACTTAGGCCTTTCATATGAAAGTATCCTCATCCAAACATTGATGAGTCTCATGAAAGATATTAAGTTCGTATGAGTACTTATCTATATATGTTCATATAAAATATTAAGCTATTTCCCCCAATGTAAAGCATTAGTAAAACCTCAAAGATGAAAAAGAAATAAAACTACAGTTGGATCCCAAAACTAATGCAAGGCTTCAACTATGTATAGGACAACGGGTAGAGTCAGGACCCTAAGGTTAATTTGTGCACTTATAGAGTTAGGATTTAATATAATAATTTTCTTTTAATTGAGTGTCTACTTGTACACAACCTCATCATTAATATGTGGCTCTGCCACTGTAAGGCTTAACAAAAAATGTCACAAATAATTATAATAAACTCATTTCTAACAATTTAATCTTTTAGATAAAGTTTTAATTTAATAATCTTTATACCATTCATCTTTGCCTTTCTTCTCTAAATGTGTTATTCATATCACTGCTAACTATTGGTGGACCTACATAGATATGAGGGGATGCATGCCCTCAATTTGAAACAAGACATTTTTTTTCTTTTTTTTTTTTGGTTTTTTTTCAAAAAAATTATTATATTAGACATTTTTGTTTTATGATGACATCCTGCCTTCTCTTACCACACAAGTGCACCCTTGAGCTTGGATGTCTAGGTCCACCATTGCCTAGCATTCACTTTTCTAATTGAATTAATTATGGATATAACTTGAGGGCTTAATATTTATTGATAATGAAATGTTATTTTATAAATAATACGATATAACATGATTTATTGAAATTCAAGTTTTTGTAAATTTATTCTATATGTTAGATTTAGGAGGAGTCACTGGTGGATTCTCTGGTGGTGTTTCTGGTGGATTTGGTGGTCCTCGTCTTGGCGGAAGATTACATTCAGTGAACAGTAGCAAATTTCATTTTGACATCTACCTGATACGAAGCGTTCATGCATGCATATGATGTTGCAATTACGGTCTACATGTTGGATACACTTTCCTCTAAACTTACGGCTTCTTGCTCTGCACATTCTTGTTTCACTGTGCATCGTCAACTCTTGAGCGAATAGAAGGAAGAGTAACAACACAATTGTAAAGAGCCTCTTCTCTATTCTTCACTATAACTAATTTGGTCAAGTACTAACCAAACCAACCAAACTAAATTGAGCCTTTGTCCCACTAGGTGGCATCGGCTATATGGATTAGATGACACCATTCATTTATGTTGAAAGTTAACTCTTCTATAAGCTCTATATACGTAAAGTCCCATCTGAGTGTCTCCGTCTAAGTCAACTTAGGTATTCTTCTACCCCTCTTTCTATGTGTTATCTCTAAACATTCACACCGTCTCACCGGCGCCTCTACAGGTCATCTCCTAACATGCCCAAACAATCTCAATCGGTTCTCTCATCTTATCCTTGATTGGGGTCACTCCATTCTTTCACGGATTGCATCATTCCTAATCCTGTCATTCCTGGTTTTTCCATACATCCATCTCAACATTCTCATTACGGCCACTGACATTTTATGGATGTGTTGATATTTCACCGCCCAACACTCAGAACCATACAACATAGCTGGTCTAATGGCAATCTTATAGAACTTTCCTTTTAGCTTATGTGGTATTTTTCAGTCACACAATATTCCTGTCGTGTTCTTCCATTTCGTCCATCCTGCTTTGATTATGTTAACATCCGCATTAATCTCCCAATCATGTTGGATCATAGAACCTAAGTATCTAAAACTCTCTTTTTCATGTATTCTTTCCGAGTCTAATATTACATCTATCTCACTTCTTGACCTAGTCTTGCTAAACCTGCATTCCATATACTCTGTCTTTGATCTGCTAAGTTTAAAGCCCTTAGATTCTAAAGTCGACCTCCACAATTCTAGCTTAGTATTTATAACTTTTCTAGATTCATTCACCAAAACAATATCATCCGCAAATAGCATGCACCACGACTCATCATCTTGGATTTGGCTAGTGAGTTCATCCATGACAAGCGCAAAAAGGTATGGGCTCAAAGCAGATCTTTGATGTAGACCTACTGTAATCGGAAAAGGACTAGACTCTCGGTCAAGTACTAAAATTTGGGAAATTTGATTTATTGATAGTTAGAGCTATCTTTTATAGTAGTATCATGAGATTAGAGATGTGGCCAAGGTTTAAGTCCACTCATGTATTATTACAATTGCCTTTAAGGTAGTGTGCTATTAATACTACATGGCCACTTGTATATTTCATGAATAAATGTTGAAAAAAGCTTAAGTAGTATTGATTTCACCCTATAGTTTGACATGTAGTGATTTTAAAAATTATGTTGCATTATAATTATATTGGTAGAATGATATTAATTTGCACTGTTTATTTGAGGGTGCATTGCACCGAACTCCTCTATGCTTTTACGAAAGTTTACCATACCCTCTTGTGATCTAAAAACTACACCATATCCTCTTGTGGTATTACAAAACTCACCACACGTGTTCCCTTCATACCATTCCATCAACATATACAAAAGATTTGCACAAAAAGACTTAAGTGCCCTTAATTTTTTTCTTTTCTCTCTTTTCTTCTTTTTCCTTTTGTTTATATATATAGACACACACACATAACCAGACAATATATATATATATATATAAGCCTTTTACCTTATCCACCCGACCCCTTTATATATATGTAGTGGGTAGGGTAAGGGGGTCGGGTGGGTAAGGTAGAGGGTATTGAGGCAATTACTTTTGATCGCAGATTAATTGGCTATGTTTTGCAAAATGGGTGTTATTACCATATTTGTGTTTTTGCCTTTTTGAATGAGCAAGTAAAATATTATGGTAACTTACCACAAAAGAAGAAGTCAAGTGATTGCATTAATTGTCCTTTTCCTAAAAAGAAATGAGGGTTTTATGAGAAGGATCTTTTCTTGAACGCCAAGGCATGCAAGTATTTAGGTGGAGCACAGGACATGAAGAAGATAGAGAAAAAAAAAGAAGAGCACGGACCAGCTGCAAGAGAACATATAGGATTTCTATGTTCCGTGTTATGTTGCAATACAATCAGTGTGTTAGTCTTTGATTGTTCTAAGTGTTGCAACTCTGTTTGTTTAGTTTGATAGTAAGTAATGAGCGTTTTGTATGAGCTTTGAGTGTTTAGCTTACTGTCTCTTTTATTCATTCTTCGGGAGAAGAAGGTGTTGTTCTCAGGAGAGAACGTTGCAAGTCAAGGGGAGCTCGCCAAACCGAAGTTCATTAAGCAGTTCATCATTGCGGCGTCAAAGGTTAAGAAGGAGTCTTTATTTGTGTAAGTCCATTGGTGTTGTAACTTATCATATTTCTTAATGAACAGGTTTGTTGGACCAGGGGAGGTCCCATGGACGTAGACCTCATGGTTGAACCACGTTAAATCTTGGTGTTCTTGTTTCTGTTATGATTCTATTATTTCCGATGCTGATTACTTATGTTGGAGCGTCATGGTTGTGGACTAAGTAGTTAGAAAATCGATCTGTTAACAAACTGTAAAAGAAAGCAGGTTCCAGTTAATGTTGCAACATCATGTGTAACAGAATCACTTTACACCAAGTAATTACATCAGTTTTTCATATTCACCACAGAACTTCGTTGATTGAGCAAATTAGTCATATTGCTTCAAAAATAATCCATACTTATACTGCACAAACTCTAACAAGTGGCATCAAGATCAGGTTACGAACTAATTCGGTTAGATTCTTGGGAGTTAGTTGTTTACTTGCAGGGATAAGTATGGACACCTTGCGTGGAAGAGGCTCAATCTCTAAATCACCGCTGTTGGATGGTGTGAATTACTCGTATTGGAAGGCTCGGATGAGGGCATTCATCAAGTCTATTGATGAGAGGGCTTAGAAAGTAATCTTGACTGGCTGGACAACTCCAATCAAAACAGATGCTCAGGGCAATGTTGCAACTAAACCTGAAATAGAATGGACCAAGGATGAAGATCTTTTGGCAAATTGGAACGCTAAGGTACTGAATATGTCACACCCCGAACCCAACCCATCGCTAGGCTAGACTGGAACTGAAAGGACCGTTACAAGAGGTGAATCACAACATACATAATGAGATAGATGGAAGCAAAACCTTGATTTCAAAAATTTTCCAGCAATATATATCATTTGTATTCCCCATAATACCTTATGTCTAATCCATGTAATCAACATATCTACTACATATATATGAATGAACAAGAGTTATCAAGGTATACCTCTTGAAGATCTAGCCAAAGGAATGAAGAAGCACCACAAGAATGATGACAAAGCCTTTTACACGTGCAAAAGTACTAGTTCGTCCACACGAGCATCCAAGAGCTTCTTCTCCACAAACCAAATCTTTGTACTAGCTATTTAGTTGGATTGATGAGCTTACACAAGTGTTGAAAGCAAGAGAACAAGGCTACCCAAGCACCCTTGGTCGAAATTATAAGAGAGCATAGGAGAAAAAAAAAATTCTTCTTCTTTCTTGCAATGTGTTTTCTCTCTCTTCTCCTCTTATTTTTTATGCATATATTTTTCCTATGCATACTTGTGTCTTGCGCATTCCAAACATATATGTCTCCAATACATCCTAGTGTCTTGTGCATTCCCAACATATATGTCTCCAATGCATATTTGTGTCTTGTGTAACAATATAATATAAGTATATTGGATAGTGGAAGATTATGGAATTATCAATTATTCTTGCCATAATAAATCCTAGCCATAGATCTAGTCAAGATCAAATCTTGGCCTTAGATTATAATTAATCATAATCAATATTAGATTAATTAATTGGAAACTAACTTTTCATATTTATACTTTGGCCCCAATACTTTCAATAATTACACTTTTGGCCTATTACGCCTTAATGACCAAATACAACAACGTTAACTTTTTAACGTTTCTAAACTTATTGTAAGCTCATTATAGAAACTCTATTCATGATACTCAAACGTGTGTGACTCTCTAGATTCACCACCGTATAGCAATAAGGGACGATTAAACTCTTTCAATCTATTTCGAAAATGTCCCCGTCATTCTCGGAATACCCTAACGTTCTAGAGTGATGTCTAGTAACATATCAAGACAATATATACGATAATGAAGTCAATTTCTTGTGAATCTATTTATAGTCGCTGATTATCGTGCAATCTAATCCTTCCATTAATTGTCCCGTCGAGCAAGAACCATAATTCGATTAAGTTCATAAAGTCGATACTATGCATAGATCTAATTGGTGTAATGAGATATGACACATGGAAAACCCCATTTCCATCATTCATACCTTGGCCAAGGATTTCCTCATTAAACAACCAATCTTAAATCGCATAGGACATCGCCTCACGCCGGAGGTTAATGGATCCTGTCTTGACTACTACATGTCAATCACTATACCAGACGAATGAAACTGCAAGAGGACGTATCTCGTCTCATTTATCGAGATAGGCATTATCCAAACGCTTGAATCAAACCCCAATATATATGATAGCCGTAATATCTCAAGTCTAAGGATTACATGCACAATCGCAATGGATAACAAATTATTAATCTACAGTCATGTAATTTGTTATTCACGGCACATTCAGTGAACTATTCAACTAATAATCACCCACATGTTTGTTAGTCGCATCCCTATGCTGTTATGGCACGTGGCTCACCATCCTTTATCACTAACATCTCTATGTTAATCAAAGGTAACAACACATGTGATAGTCCGTAATAGATTATTGAAATCCCGATCAAATAATCTAAGAACTATGAATACTTTAAGTATTTATCATATTAAGAAAATACGCCAACATATTCTAACTGCTTTTAGAATACATTCCTCTAATAAAAATACTAGAGACTCATTCATACATATAAAGAAGGAGAATATGAATGTCCTAATTATGTCAATATGTAAATGAACATATAAACACGAATGCCATAAGTAAATGTCAAAATACCCCAATATATATCATCTAAATATGTAGCATTAGGGCATATCTCTAACAATCTCTCACTTACACTAATGTTATATAACATAGTATTAGTACAACAAATAATGATATCTCATATCCATCTTCTCAAAATGAGGACCTAGCTATGACTGATTCAAAGCTACGATGAGTAGGTCAGCTACATAAAGAGATGTGGCCGTTTTTTGCAAAGACATATCACAATATGATTATTGGCTACAGATACAATGCATGAAGATGGAAACATTTTTCTAAATGTTTAGACATACAATGAGACCCTGGTTCCACAAGCTTGTGCAATAGCTCCGTATAATCGAAACACAAAAGCATCACAACTTAACTGTAGGAACCATAACCAACTCGTATGATTTCCTCGATCCAAACAACTTCTTTCGTAATATTACATATCACAAAAGACATGAGTTATGTAATGGAATCTACAGTTTGCTCAGAACCTTTCTAAGTTACTGAGCCCCCATTATAAATAACCGTGAACCCTAACATAGGCATTCTATTATAAGATTCAGATTAAGAATCTGAACTGGTAAATCCATCACTACGGAATTTACCTCCTCCATGAATCAAAACATATCTTTGGTGTTTCCAAAGTACTTAAGAATATATTTTAATTCTATCCACCGTTCCCAAACCTGGATTGAATTGATATCTACTCGTAACACTTTACAGTTTACGCAATATCAAGTCTTTGTACATAGTATAGCAAATATGAAGTTACTATGACTTGAATCATAAATATGCTATGTTACAAAAGTGTCTTGAACACCTTCAAGCTTATTCTATGTACATTATAAAGAACATACCAAGTAATCTATTCGTACTATTACCATAGCCATGAATTCACAAGATACGAACAACAAGTTCCAAATGGAGAACAGTTAATATGACTACACTTTAATTAATATCACAACTCATATATCATCAACCATGATATCCAAGTCATCATTATTGTGGCTATAGAAAAGTGGATGCGTTCCCACTATTCTTCTGCAATCACAATGTTCATCCACATTCTAAATGAAATCTAACTCTTTAATCTCATTTGAAATAGATGAAATATTTCCAAGGAATTCACTTAAAAATCTACAAGTGGATTTATCAAGTATGCACATTTTACTCATATCAATATATCAGAATCATCAATATAGTAATACAATGTGCTATAATGATTAGCATAATACAACAAGACTAAAGCACAATAATTGATAAAAAGACTTTATCATAGCCAACACTTTGCATTTGATGATATCTTTCAAAAACCAATCTAGCTATATAAAAGGTCATTAGCCTTTTTCTATTAACTTCAACCTTTATCTCGGAAATCAACATTCAAATTAAGTTAAAGCACAATAATTGGTAAAAAAGACTTCATCATAGCCAACACTTTGCATTTGATGATATCTTTCAAAAACCAATCTAACTATATAAAAGGTCACTAGCCTTTTCCATTAACTTCAACCTCTATCTCGGAAATCAACATCCAGATTAAGTTAAAGCACATGGAGTCTAATCAATATGCTTTACATTATATTGTTTCTTAGAGTCGATTTCATATATACCGTTTCTTTGTAAATCATAAGATCAACTAATTGATCATTATCTCAAATAAACAAACAACGTTTGTGCATCACAAAAGGATATCCATGTATTCCTTTGAAGAATGAGATACACTACTAGATTTGCAAAGATCTTGTGTGATGACACATTTTGGACCGAATTGAATAAATACATTACTTTGGTCTAGGTGATTTTATAGCTTTAGAGGACAATTCCACAAATTCTATTTTATTAGAAAGTAACACATTTTTGAACAAAACCTTTTCTTCAAGAAGATTACAATCTAATAGATCAATAGACATTGATCATTAAATAGAAATTATATCCTACAAAACTAGGATATACTATAAAATTATATTTAACCAAAACTCCCACTAGTCCTTATAAAACTTTTCAATAAAAGTAGGACAAACCAAAATTAACACATTTAATCCTTGGTTGCTATCCAACTTATATCAAATATAAAGTTCTAGCAATAGTAGAGATTTACTATTCAACTAAAATTAAATTGAGGAAAGTACGACCTATAAATAAATATGATGATTAGTTAAACTAATCAACAAATATACTATGTCCAACAAAGCACAGTTTTTTCACTAAGAAAATCTCATTTAATTGCGGTACACCGGGCATTGTTAATTTCGATACTATATCAAAATTTTGGGATACTCAAACAAAATAGTACTTAAGTATTTTACCTTCATGATCCGATCATAAGGCACTAATATTATTTTCCTATATGAGCCTATTCTGAAATAGCTCTATATACATCAACATGTATTAATCCAAACAATTTAGTTCTAATCCTTTATCAAACAAAGGATGACTTGGTTATCATTCCAATATATAAGATGTATAAGTTGATCAAACCAACCTAATCATCATCGTATTATTAGAATAACCTAATCATATAGAAACTACCATTGATTTGGATTATTTGAGTGATCTTAAAATTTGATAGATGGTCATAATGATTAACAATATGTTTGCAATACAATCTTTCGTCCATATTAAAATAATAAAGACTACACCATAATGCGCTTTTACAAGCTTTAGGAATATACATTTTATTCCTAACATTATTTAGGTATAATCCTTAAAGTAAAATATATCCAGAAAACATTCAAACATATTGTCCTTAACTAATGCAACAACCTTTGTTTCATTTGCTAACACCTAAACCATTCTACGCTTCCGAAAGCGTACTACTGTGATTGAGATTCTACCCTCGAACACATAACTAATGTTTCTCTAGAATAAAAAACTCAAAGTAGTATCAATCACAATAAAAGAAGATTTATAATTCATAGTAGCTTTACAACCTTGACCTTCAAGCTATAAAGATACTTTGGATTAAAACCACTTTTAATGTCCGGTTTCTAGGCTATGAAAACACCTTTCACACAGGCCTATACAATCCTTAATTTTCTTCTTAGATATGCTCCCACTGGCTAATAGAAATCATTTTTCTTTGCCTTTCTTCTTTGCATTACCACTAACCAAAGAGAAAACACAAATATGAGAATGAATTCCTTTTATATCTAATATTATGCCATTGAATATGCTTATCACACAACCATTTGTTAGTTTAGAATTATATTCTTTACGTCTTGCATTCCCATATGCAAACTATGAAAGAATACAACTCCTTAGCATATTTAACTTGTTTTACTTATTAACCATAAGTACTACAATTTTTCGTTTTGATACATTATCAAGATGAAAAATAACGAGGCATACAATTTTAAGAGTTGATTAAGTTTCTTAAGAACCATTCTTAGACGAAATCGTTAATTCAAAAAGTTTGGTCCGATTACGCGATATATAGTCTAGTTAATTAAAAATGGGTTCATTATTGTAGCAATAAACGTATGCAAAAAATAAGATCGCAAGTTGACATAAAACTTGTTAAAACATTTAATTTGGCCTTTAATTAAATGATATGTCCCATTAATTTTATCGAATCTCACACTTCCTTAATGAGATCGTGAATCTAATTAAAGACTCATCAGTAGGTGACCATGGTTCTCTTTAATATGAATATCCCTCAGCTTTGGTGCATTATTGGAATATACATACAAAGAGTTAACAACGATTACTATATCTATCAATATATAGGATATAGCCATTTTTCCCTTAAATCACTGTAACCTCAGCTTTGGTGTATTATTGAAAACCTGATCTAGTTAGATTACACCCACCGTCACAATGTTGCGACAATTTGAATCCCGGACCTCAGCTTTAGTGTGTTATTGGCCTCGTGATATTGGAACAACACAACATCATTATGCTTGCTAGGTAAACATAATACTTTTATGGAATATGTCTTCCTACCTTTGGGTTAGCCAAGACATACCCAATCGAGCAAATGTAACCTAGGATAATGGAAGGCAACAATAAACACTTTTACCGTTTTACAATCTAATATGTTTGCACGTAGGAAGATTTTGAATTTAATTAGGTCTCACTTTGCACATTAGTTCATTTACAAGCATACATCACATATAGGCAAATAAATAAACATACATGCAAAATCATACATCATAGTGGATCATGGACTTGGACTGTGAAACAAAACAAGACAAGAATAAAACCTAAACAAGCACATCAACATGTCTTCTTTGGTCTTGTCTTCTTGATTTCTTCAAAGATCCAAAGCACCTCCAACTCCTCGAAAGCCTCCAATGGTCTTCTTGCAAACTTCTTGTAGAAATTACATACATTATGTCTTACTACAATTTTCTCTCAATTGCAAGAAAGTAAAACGAGACTTATGCCTCAATTAGATATTAATGAATGGTAGAAATAGCTACAATGCCATCTAACCATTCACTAACCAAGTCCATGATCAAATTCACCATTTATCATCCAACATCAAACATCACAATGTAAGATAAAACTCATAAAGCTAAGTAAATGCATCATATACATAAACATAAGAAAGCTAAACAAGCAAGCTAGCACAAACTAATGTATCCAATACAATAAATAAATGAAAGACATGTTTGCAATAAGTTTCATATCTTGAGCTTTTAACATCTCATGTTAAACAACATAAAAGAACTCAATAAAAATAATTTTAAGCACATACTTGTTGAATAAGGCCCAATACAAATCATTTGTTAATTTCATGGCTCAATTTGAGTTCCAAGGCATATTTTTAATCTTCACTAAGAAAAAACTTCATCTAATCTTATTAGACTTAAGCCCACTAATTTTTAGAACCATTGGGCTTAACCAAAATCCAATCACATAGTCATGGCTTTTAATTTAAGACCCATCACAAATCTGCTGCACATGTACTAACTATATTGATTCAGTTATCCTATCTACAGATCTTAAAAACTTCTAAAATTTTACAGAGACGTAGCTCTTCGAGTGTAGATAGTTTTAGAATCAAACAGAGCTCAATTCAGAGTTAAACTCACTGAGTTATGCCTCTTGGAACAGACACTGTGCAGTCTGTGCAAAATAGCGCGAGAATCAGTGAGGTTACATTAATTGATCTAAATGAGACCTTTAACCATGAAATTAGGAGATGCATATTAGAAGAAAAAATGTTCTACTATCTCGATAGAATAACATAACCAAAAATCAGCCATAAACAACAATATTTGTGCAGTCAAAATAGCCATACAAAAATAGTGGACAGTTAAGTTGCACAAAATTTCTAAGCATCTATTCATGCAAAGATTGTGTTCTAATTCTCTTGTGCTCAAAACTCTCGAAACTTTAAGCATATATATGTGATTACATGGACTACACAAACAAGGCTCTGATACCACTTGAAAGGACCGTTACAAGAGGTGAATCATAGTATACATAATGAGCTAGATGGAAGCAAAACATTGATTTCAAAAATTTTCCAGTAATATATATCATTTGTATTCACGATAATACCTTATGTCTAATCCATGTAATCAACATATCTACTACATATATATGAATGAACAAGAGTTATCAAGGTATACCTCTTGAAGATCTAGCCAAAGGAATGAAGAAGCACCACAAGAATGATGACAAAGCCTTTCACACGTGCAAAAGTTCTAGTTCGTCCACACGAGTATCCAAGAGCTTCTTCTCCACAAACCAAATCTTTGTACTAGCTATTTAGTTGGATTGATGAGCTTACACAAGTGTTGAAAGCAAGAGAACAAGGCTGCCCAAGCACCCTTAGTCGAAATTATGAGAGAGCATAGGAGAAAAAAAAAATTCTTCTTCTTTCTTGCAATGTGATTTCTCTTTCTTCTCCTCTTGTTTTCTATGCATATATTTTTCCTATGCATACTTGTGTCTTGTGCATTCCAAACATATATGTCTCCAATGCATCCTAGTGTCTTGTGCATTCCCAACATATATGTCTCCAATGCATCTTTGTGTCTTGTGTAACAATATAATATAAGTATATTGGATAGTGGA
Source organism: Ehretia macrophylla (assembly GCA_037974665.1). Classification (NCBI taxonomy): domain Eukaryota; kingdom Viridiplantae; phylum Streptophyta; class Magnoliopsida; order Boraginales; family Ehretiaceae; genus Ehretia; species Ehretia macrophylla. The sequence goes on from CM075773.1 coordinate 62,334,308, forward strand.
AGATTATGGAATTATCAATTATTCTTGCCATAATAAATCCTAGCCATAGATCTAGTCAAGATCAAATCTTGGCCTTAGGTTATAATTAATCCTAATCAATATTAGATTAATTAATTGGAAACTAACTTTCCATATTTATACTTTGGCCTTAATACTTTCAATAATTACACTTTTGGCCTATTACGCCTTAATGACCAAATACAACAACGTTAACTCTTTAACGTTTCCAAACTTATTGTAAGCTCATTATAGAAACTCTATTCATGATACTCAAACGTGTATGACTCTCTAGATTCACCACCGTATAGCAATGAGGGATGATTAAACTCTTTCAATCTATTCTGAAAATGTCCCCGTCATTCTCGGAATACCCTCACGTTCTAGAGTGACGTCTAGTAACATATCAAGACAATATATACGGTAATGAAATCAATTTCTTGTGAATCTATTTATAGTCGCAGATTATCGTGCAATCCAATCCTTCCATTAATTGTCCTGTCGAGCAAGAACCATGATTCGATTAAGTTCATAAACTCGATACTATGCATAGATCTAATTGGTGTAATGAGATATGACACATGGAAAACCGCATTTCTATCATTCATACCTTGGCCAAGGATTTCCTCATTAAACAACCAATTTTAGATCGCATAGGATATCGCCTCACGCCGGAGGTTAATGGGTCCTCTCTACCACTACCTATCAATCACTATACCAGACGAATGAAATTGCGAGATGACGTATCTCATCTCGTTTGTCGAGACAAGCATTATCTAAACGCTTGAATCAAACCCCAATACATATGACAGCCGTAATGTCTCAAGTCTAAGGATTACATAGACAATCGCAACGGAGAACAAATTATTAATCCATAGTCATGTAATTTGTTATTCACGTCACATTCAATGAACTATTCAACTAATAATCACCCACGTGTTTGTTAGTCGCATCCCTATGTTGTTATAGCACGTGGCTCACTATCATTTATCATTAACATTCTTATGTTAATTAAATGTAATAACACATGTGATAGTCTGTAATAGATTATTGAAGTGCCGATCAAATAATCTAAGGACTATGAATACTTTAAGCATTTATCATATTAAGGAAATACGCCAACATATTCTAATCGCTTTTAGAATACATTCCTCTAATGAAAATACTAGGGACTCATTCATACGTATAAAGAAGGAGAATATAAATGTCCTAATTATGTCAATATGTAAACGAACATATAAACACGAATGCCACAAGTAAATGTCGAAATACCCTAATATATGTCATCCAAATATGTAGCATTAGCGCATATCTCTAACACGAACATGCCGTTCGAATTGCTTAAAACCTGAAATGAATAACTTAACAATAATATATCCACGGTACATTCCATCAAAGTTCTAAGTGGCTGCCAAAACATCGGCCTTAAAGGATTGCAACAAATCGTAAAATATTCACAAGACTTCGGCTTCACCTGTTCATACATAACAACTAACCAAGAATCAAGCTTCTAGGTCTCTCTAGAATGTTCATTAGCTTAAGGTCACATTAATCCTATACCCATATTATACAAACTTCATCACTAATAGTTAAGATTACAATCATAATCCATCAAGTTACATAACACCTATCACCGCATACATATTTACAAGATCTCGGTCTTGCAATTTACATTAAACATCACTTGTCTTTATACAATATTCCACCATTACAACAAGGAGTCTTTCATGTATACAATCCTTTCCTTTAACTTGCAGAGTCAACTCGAGCATCCTTACCTGTAATTGTCATAAAAGAGGGGTGAGTTAAACTAACACTTAGCTTAGTGAGGGCCACGAGGAATGGGGATTTTAGCAATCGTTTTTTTTAATTTCAAATTCCATTTTCAAAACCCATGTCATGCACATATAAATGCAATTCACAAATAAACCATACCTAATCCTGCATATTTTCAATGTAATAACAAGCGTTTGAATAACATGTGGAAACATGCAATAACATGAAGCGGATATCCACATGATGGTAATCCATCAAGGGAACTACACACATGATAGGTGTTACATGATATTAAACACATAACCCAACTCACCAAGGGCAAAGGTTCCTAATGGGAGTGGTAACATATAATATTGAAATCCGAGTCACGTATCAATAACAACAACGACATTTAGATAAACATTCAACCTCTCATTTCCCCCCTCCCCCCCCGAGGTCCTCCAAGAACCAAGCGAGAGTACTTAATCACATAATAAAAGGATACGGATGTACGATCGTTGTTGGAGATGGCCAGTCTCGAGTCTTCAATCAATATCTTCCCATTTCACCAACATTATGTGTTATTCGGATATACACCGCGGTCCATGGTAGTCGATACTGACTAGGAGGCCGATACTACCCAGAGATAACGAACTCTACCATGCCCTTGAAGTTTGGTACCACCGCGCTCGTCATTGATAACAATAAGAACATTTTTGGAGGGCAACAAAACAGGTTGCCTCCGTCATACAAGCATGTACAAGTATTTTAACCATTTAACTATCTAGGATATCATGTAAATAGACATTTAGACATATAAAGGCGTTAGCATATGAACAAGTGATAACAGTACTCAAGCATGTAAAGGACTTAATATTCATTCAATCATGACCTTACGTGCAATACAAGTCCAACTCTTATATACACCTTTATTATGCCACAATTAACCTTTATAATGCCCATGAAACAAGCTAGTTCCAATGCATCAAAATCATAACTTAAACCATTACACATAAGGATGAAAACATACAAGGGACAGAGGGAGTCGGGCGAGGGATTGATATGTAATGTACTTCTAAGTTATTTTCATAATATAAACTATTGGCCAAGTGATAGGCATCACACAACCACACAGAACCAATTAACTCAAGCAAATATTTTGAAAAAGAGACTTCCGAATCGATCGGAGAAGATTCTTGATCGATAGGGTGTCATGAAAACAAAATCAGTGTTCTGTTCGTTCGATCGATCGGCCAAAGTGGCTAATCGATCGGGCACTCTGTCCGATCGATCGGAGAAAGCAGCTGATCGATCAGGCGGAAGACAAGTTTAGCACGAATAATGCCCGATCGATCGGGCCTCATCCCTGATTGATCAAGACCTGCACAAAACGGGAAATTTCACAACTTCACAAATTCTTTCATCTTCCTTGCCACACATGAATTTCCACACTAACCACCATTCAACCACAACTCCAAAACCTCACTTAGCATGCTTATACAACATATAAATCAAACCATTCAAATAAGAACCCAAAGGGTGTACAAAACTCATCAAACAACATCAAGCTTCAATTTCATCCTAGAATCTTAATCTTATTACATACTTAAGGTTCATAAATATGCCATATGCTACTTTAGAAAACCTTTGAAAAAAAACCCCTCACCTTGATTGCTACCATAGATGCTTGAAGATTGTTGTAGTTGCAAGAAAAACTTGAAAAATGCAAGATGGAGCTACAAAAATGGCTTGAAGCTTCTTATCTTCCTCTTTTCTTCTTTCTTTCTTCCATGGTCGAATGATGTGAGGTGTGTGTATATCAGATGTGTATATGAGTGTGTTGTGTATTGTATATATTTAGGTAGGTAGGATATTTAAAATAAGCCAAATGACCCAAATGCCCCTTAACTATAGCCTATCTACTAGTTTTCCATGCCATTAGATCCTAACTAATTTGGTTCCAACATGTAATTTGGTAATAATTAATTGATGTCTACAATGTTTAAAACATGTAAATGCTCGTGAATACACGTAAAATAAGACAAGGGCACGTAAAATGATATAAATACACGTCAAATGATGAAAATGCATAGTAAATGACATAGATGCGCATGCTCGTAAAACGATGCAATTTTTATAAAAGTACGTGAATGCAAGTAAAACGATTTATATGCATGTTAATTATATATTAATCTATATGAAAATATGCATGCATACTTGCAGGGCTTCACAGAATGCAATATTCAATGTTGTTGACTTGAATCAATTAAAGTTAATCTCGACATGTGAATCTGCGAAGGAGGCTTGGGAGATATTGCAAACAGCATATGAGGGAACAACATTAGCCAGAAGATCAAAATTGCAAATGCTTGCCACAAGATTCAAGGAATTGAGGATGCAGGAGGATGAAATCATTGCGGATTTCAATGCCAAATTGTACGACATTGCTAATGAATCCTTTGCTTTGGGAGAAAAGTATTCTGATGCTAAAGTTGTAAGGAAAACCTCGCGCTCTCTCCTAGACATATTTGGAATTAAGGTGGCTTCCATAGAAGAATCAAAAAATGTTGATGAAATCAAGATTGATGAACTGATGGGGTCACTCCAAACTTTTGAGATAAAGTTTAAACAAAAGAAGAAAGAAAAGGGTATTGCACTAAAGGTTGAGCTTGAAATGAAAGAAATGCTAAGCTCCTCGGATAATGAGGAATCTGAAATCTCTGAATCCTTAGCCTTACTTACCAAGAATTTCAATAGAGTGCTGAAAAAATGGGACAAACGGAGAAAAGGTTTTAGACAGTCGAATTTTGATAAGAAGCCTTATGTTGCAACAACTGTTGACTCATTCAAGAAGCAAAACTTCAAACAAACTGGCTAAAGAAAGACTGTTGGAAGTGCAGATGTTGCAACATGAACTAAAACAGATGCAGTGAAATATAAAAATGCTGAATTCTGGAACTGAAAAGTTGGATCACATGTTATCCATTCAAAAATCGAGCAGGGATTATACTGGACTTGGTTTTTGTGTAGGAGAATATTCTGGAAAAACTATTTTTGTCAAAAGTTCAAAAACTTCAGAATTACAGCATACAGTTGCAACTGCACAGATTAACAGTAAAACTGCCCTAGTTACGGATGTTACGACAAGAACTGCGATATCACAAAAGCAACATAGGAAAAAGAAAAACAGTTTCATGCCCATCTATCACTTCTACCTTGCACCTAGACACATCAAACCTCACTGCTTTTAGCTTCAAAATTTGTTGGAAAAAGATAAGTATCTCAATCTGCAAAAGAGATCCTCACACATGTTTATGCAACACAAGGTAAGACAATTATGGGTGAAAAAATCAAACTTAGTTTGTTTTGTTGTTTATACCTCTATGCAATCTCGTACTGCTAACTCTTGGTACTTTGATAGTGGGTGTTCTAGACATATGACAGGTATGCGTGAAGCTTGAGCAACTAGAAGGAGTGCAATGAAGGCCAAGTTACATTTGAAGATGGTGTTGAAGGAAAAATACTTGGAAGATAAACTTTGGATATTGAAGGATTTCCGAGGCTCAAGAAAGTATTACACGTGGATGGCTTAAAAGCTAATCTTATTAGTATTAGTCAACTGTGTGATCAAGACTTGCATGTGAAATTCACTAAAGATGGTTGTCATGTGTTAGACATTACTAACAATTGTGTGCTTACAGGAAAAATGTCATTTGACAACTGCTACATGCTCACACCATCTCAGGAACAATCACTGCCATATTACAACAGTACCTGTGACAACACAGAACTGTGGCACCAAAGGTTGGGACACTTGAATTACAAATTGCTAATCAAAATTGTGTATGTAGGTGCAATAAGAGGAGTGCCAAAGTTGGAAAAAATGCAATCAAGTGTGTATAGTCCCTGTCAACTAGGCAAACATGTAAAAATATCACACAAGATGTTGTAACATGTGTCGACCAAGAAAATCTTGGAACTGTTGCACAGCATCGGAGGTAAAAGATATGTGTTTGTCTGTGTGGATGATTTTTCTAGATATACGTTTGTGGATTTCTTTAGAGAAAAATCAGACACCTTTGATGTTTTTAAAAAAATGTGCTTAAAATTGAAAACTGAAAAAGGTTGCAACATCCAGAGAGTCATTAGAATAAAAATTGACCATGGTAGAGAATTTGAGAATCAATTTTTTACTGAGTTTTGCAATGCACATGGAATAACTCATGAATTCTATGCCCCAAAGACCCCACAACAGAATGGTGTGGTTGAAAGAAAGAATAGAACAATTCAAGAAATGGCTCGTGTGATGTTGAATAATAAAAATCTCTCTCACAAGTTTTGGGCAGAAGCAGTTAACACTACATGTTACACCATAAATCAAGTACTCTTACGACCAGGTACCACCAAAACTCCTTATGAAATTTGGAAAGGTAAGAAACCCTCACTGGGTTATTTTCATGTGTTTGGTAGCACATGTTACATCTTGAATAACAGAGAACAAAGAAGTTTGATGCTAAAAGTGATAAAGATATTTTTCTTGGATATGCAACCAATAGCCATGCTTTTCGAGTCTTTAATTTAACCACCGGGACTATAATGGAATCGGTTAATGCGGTGGTTGACGAATTGCAAAAATGTGTAGGTGAATCGACGGAAGAAACCAGCACCAGCAAACTAAAGACTGATATGGCAGATGATGTTGTAACACTAAAAGAAGAAGGAATAAAAAAAACCTGTCATGACTAAGCCAGATGCAATAGCTGAGCAGACAGACAATAGTTCATAGGATAATACAACATGCGATGGGATAATAGATGAAACCACTAAAGAAACTCAAACTGAACTGCCACAAGTTCACAGGAATCATGCTTCAACAGATGTGATTGGTTCAATACGTGATAATATTCGAACCAGAGGTAAACCCAAGCTAAACTACAAAAATATGGTAAGGTTTGTTTGTTTCACATATTATTTTGAACCCAAAAATGTGACTGAAGCCTTAAAAGATGAATTTTTGGTAAACGCCATGCAAGAGGAATTTAATCAATTTGTGAGAAATGATGTATGGACTTTAGTTCCTAGGCTGAAAGATATCAATATCATTCGAACTAAATGGATCTTTAAAAACAAGACAAATGAAAATGGTAACATAACTAGAAACAAGGCTAGACTTGTAGCACAAAGATATACTAAAATAGAAGGTGTGGATTTTGATGAGACCTTTGCTCCGGTTGCTAGGATTGAATCTATTAGGTTGTTATTGTCCATTGCATGCGTGTTAAAAGTCAAATTATTTCAAATGGATGTGAAAAGTTCATTCTTGAATGGAATTTTAAATGAGGAAGCATATGTGGAACAACCAAAAGGTTTTGAGGATCCTAATTATCCTATTTTTGTGTATAAATTGAAAAAGACATTGTATGGATTAAAACAAGCTCCACGAGCTTGGTATGACAGGTTGACAAAATTTTTGCTTGAAAAAGGCTACCAGGGAGGGGGAGTAGACAAGACTTTGTTCATCAAAAGGTCAGAATTAAGTATTCTCATTACTCAAATTTATGTTGATGACATTGTATTTGGTGCAACTTCTGAAAAAAAGGTTGATAAGTTTGTTAGGCATATGAAGCATGAGTTTGAAATGAGCATGGTTGGGGAACTAACATACTTCCTACGATTGTAGGTCAAGCAATGTGAGGATGTGATCTTTATATCTCAAGAAAAGTATGCCAAGAACCTAGTCAAGAGATTTGGGTTAGAATCTGCTAAGTCTTCAAGAACCCCCATGAATGTGACCACCAAGTTGACAAAAAGTGAGAATGAGAAATCAGTTGACCCTAGCCTGTATAGGAGCATGATAGGAAGCTTGTTGTATCTTACAGCAAGTAGACCTGACATATGTTTTAGTGTTGGAATGTGTGCCAGATATCAAGCAGATCTAAAAGAATTTCACTTACTTGCTGTAAAAGGGATAATCAAATATGTGAGTGGAACAGTAAATCTTGGAATTTGGTTTACTAATGACACTAACACTAATCTTGTTGGCTTTAGTGATACTGGTTGGGCAGGAAATGCCGATGATAGAAAGAGTAAAACTAGTGGATACTTCTACATTGGAAACAACATGGTGTCTTCGTACAACAAGAAGCAAAGCTCAATATCCTTATCTACAGCAGAAGCTGAATACATGGCTGTAGGAAGTTGTTGTGCACAACTTCTATGGATGAAACAGATGCTGGATGACTATAGAATCGAAAATCAGGTTTTGACTGTTTATTGTGATAACATGAGTGCCATTAACATATCCAAGAATCCTGTTCAGCACTCTCGTACTAAACATATTGACATAAGGCATCATTTTATATGCGAACTTGTTGAAACAAAAATCATTATTTTGGAACATGTTGCAACAGAAAAACAATTGGCAGATATCTTCACTAAAGCTTTAGATCCTTTAAGATTTGAAACCCTAAGAAAAGCTATAGGGATTTGTAGTATCTAATGTTGCATCATGATTTTTGAACAGGAACTTGAAAAAAACTTGAGAAATCTGAAAGTCTGATATTCAATTCAACTAGTGGTTTAATTTATGAACCATATATCTTTGTACACCTTGAAGTCTAGGTTGAGAAAGCTAATATGGATAGTCTAGAAGTGCAGGAGCTTGATCTTTCTGATGACTAGGGATAAAGTGAGAAGTCTCTCTAAATCCATTCCTGTATTCTATTCATTTTCAAGATCAAAAAAAAAAAGAGCATGAAAGAATGTGATTATCAAGCACTGGAAAGAGCTACCTAATTCAAAATAAAAGAGATTTAAGTGAAAGCTACCAGTTGCAACTTGAGCTAAAATTGTAAAGGAAAAAGTACATGTGAAAAAACCTATATGATGTTTCCAGTCACAACATAGGCTGGAACAAAAATAAATAAATATATTGTGCTTTCCTGCGAGATGAATAGATGATCATGTACGTTTGAGTTGATAGGGAGAGTACTTGTACTTTGCAATTTGAAGGTGATAGCTATCTGAATTCTACTTCTTACACACACATGGTTCATTAGTTAAATCCTTGACTGAAATAAGTATTGATGAGTAAAGTTTCTTGAGTAATTTCATGTTGCCTGGTTTCATCTTGCATTTCAATTTATTTTTGTTTTTAATCAAAAATAATAATAATTAAAAAAAAAAGGAAGGGTGGGGGGGGAGGAGGGGGGGAAAAAATCTTAAGGATATGAGAATTGTGAAACATACTGCTAGTGTGTTTTTGGTTGCAACATTATCACTAGATCCATCATAATAAATTGTTATGGCTTATGTCAAAATGTTGCAACTTCCGTATACCACGTGGTATTTTGTCAGAAAGGGAAGTTTGGTTTGAGTGGGAATTGTTGGATATCATTAATTGGTCGTTGCTTTACTTTTGCAATTTTCATTTGAATTTCCCAAGATTGTGGGATTGGTTAACTATAATGAGTAGTTACCCACGATTAGGGCACGATTTAATTGAGCAAATCTGTGACTTTCCATCTTTCAATTGCTTTGTTCTCTGTGTTGCTAAGGCTTATCATTTTTTTTCTCTCGTCTTCTCTGTGTCTCTTTGAGTCTTTTGTTGCTTACCCACTTTCATAACACACCATGGTGAGAACGAGATCAGGCGGTATACATTAGGGAACCCTTAAACCAGGTGCACCAGGAGGTGTTTCAACACAACCCATCATTATTGATGAGCCTTCTCCTCCCACAGCGACTGCAGGTGGTGTTGCGCCATCATCAAGCGACACAAGTTCTAATGGATCTCTCCGTCCTTGAACCACCAAAGCTAGGGCTGAAGCACCACCCATTGACCCTTTGTGGGATTCAACAGGTATAGACATGGTTGTACACACTAAAATGACTCAGTGTCATGCCGAGGAGGCGAAGTCCTCGGACTCTGAAGCTATGCCCAAAATGGATGGTGCCACTCCAGTCGTAACACCATCTTCCCTACCAGCACCTGCTGCGGAAAGAAGCAGTGTCACAACACCTTTTGCCATAGGTCATACTACTACAGAACTACCTAGTGAACAGTCTAAGGACACTCCTGTCTCAGTCATAAGAGATGTTACAGCTTCGCGTGTAACATCAGAAACAGAGGCCGAAGATGCACTGACAGGTGGGGCAGACGCGAAGCTTGCGAAGGAACTTCGTCAGTCCAAGTCAAACAGAAAGAAACATATTGGAAGCTTCAAACGCAAAGGGGCTAAACTTCCAGAGTCCTCACGACCCAAGCGACGTGCCTATCCAGGATACAATCTTTCCTCTCATGACTCTTCAAAATTTTTCTTGTCTGAGTCAAAAGAAAAGTTTAAAATTGTGTCTCAGCGAAAGTTTGTTGTGGAGAAACCTCTGAATGAGAAATCGTATCAAGGGACTGGGCTGATTGAATTACTTAGGGACAGAAAACGGTTAGGCTCATTTGATTTGGTGAAATCATATTCTAGCAATCTGGTTTATGAATTTTATTCAAATTTGCACACAAAGGTCAATGTTGCCACATCAAAATACTATTATCAGATTTTTGTGTGAAATCATGTTTTTGAGTTCTTTCCCACTGCCCTCAATAACTTCTTAGGATGCGAGCCTGTTACAGAGATTATCCCTGATATTTCTTTGTGCACTATTGTTATGGAACTCATCAGAGGGCCTTATGAGTGGAAATATGAAGCCCGATTACCAGGTAACAAACTCATTACTAACTATGCTGCCTTACTTAAGATGGCCATGGCTAATTGGTATCCTACTAAGCATTCCACCACCCTAAGTATTGAGATGGGCAGACTGATGTACTCAGTGGGCATTGGAATCAATCTTGATTTGGGTAAAGTTATCTTTGATCGCATTATTGAGGAGGCTACTAATAACTTTGCTAGTCAGTACTTGCCGTATCCCTCTTTCATCTGCGAGTTTCTCTTGTCACAACACAAGGTTCTTGATCCAGATGAAGTGTTGCACAAACCACCCTCTTCACTGTTATTCTCTAAGAAATTTTTGCAGAGGGCTCACAAAGATGATATCAAGGAGGAGCAAGTTGGTGTTGCAACAGCCTCTGCCATAGGACATGCAAGCTCTTCAGCTGATCAGTCTGCCATGGTGTACCAGATTCAGCAACTCCGTGAGGCCATCGAGGAGCTGCGAGAGGAGCAAGAGAATATCCAAGCTAATCAGGACCAACTCAGTCAGACTTTGGCTCAACTTCTCAAAAGGCAGAATGCCATAATGAAACATTTGATGGGGTCTTCTTCTAGTTGATGCTGTTTTTTTTTTGTTTCTTGGATAATATTTTTATGCCTGTTGCTCTAACACTATTTTAACATTCTATGTTTGTTCTACTACTATCTCTTTTGCCTTTGGTTTGGCAAAAAATGGGAGTTAATTGTTCTGGGCTACTTTGTTAATTATGTTTGTTACTTATTTTTTGCTAACTTCCTGTTGTCTAGTTCTTGTCTGCTTGGTTCTGGTCTCTGTGTTGGTTTCTTATTTTTATGCTGGATTTATGCTCTACTTTACTCATGTTACTCTTACTGTTGCAACAACAGGATCACCTTGACTTTTGTACTTGTGCTGTTAAAGGCTTTCCAATGTGTGCTACATGGGTTTTGCCAAAACAAAGCCAAATGGGGAGATTGTTGAGGCAATTACTTTTGATCGCATATTAATTGGCTATGTTTTGCAAAACGGGTGTTATTACCATATTTGTGTTTTTGCCTTTCTGAATAAGCATGTAAAATATTATGGTAACTTACCAAAAAAGAAGAAGTCCTGTGATTGCATTAATTGTCCTTTTCCTAAAAGGAAATGAGGGATTTATGAGAAGGATCTTTTCTTGAACGCCAAGGCATGACAAGTATTTAGGTGGAGCACAGGACGTGAAGAAGATAGAGAAAAAAAAGAGAAAGAGAGCACGGACGAGCTGCAAAAGAACACATCGGATTTCTATGTTCCGTGTTATGTTGCAATACAATTTGTGTGTTAGTCTTTGATTGTTCTAAGTGTTGCAACTCTGTTTGTTTAGTTTGACAGTAAGTCATGAGCGTTTTGTATGAGGCTTTGAGTGTTTAGCTTACTGTCTTCATTCTTAGGGATGAGTGACGAGGTTGGGAGGGGCTTGCGGAATCGGGTGGGTAGAGTGGGGAGTTGGCGGGCAAGGGTGGAGCCAGAAATTTAATACCGCCGTCCCCCTAGCTCCACTTTTACTGGCGTTGTGGGGGCTAATGGGACTGGATGAGATGGGATAGGGTGGGGTGGGGGGTGGATGGTTGGGGAAGATGACTGTTGGTATTTTTTAGGTAAAAATGGTGGGTGGAGAGAGAAGAAAATAAAATAAAATAAAAAGATAACAATGGCATTTTTGTAAATAAAAAAAAACCTATTTAAGCAAAACAATATGAATAATCACATATGGCGAGCATGCAATGCACTCTCTATCAAAATAGATGGATTTTTCAGCATAATGGGTATTGTGCTTATTTAAACAAACTTTACAAGTATATGGTGTAATTTTTGGACCACAAGGGGTATGATGCAATTTTGTAAAAGCACAGGGGCTTCGATGCAGTTCACCCATTTATTTGATTTCAGTGGTCTACTTGCATACATGCCTCTATTATTTTATGTATAAATGAACTCTTTCAAGGAGATGTGAGTAAGGAATCAAAGTAAATAGTTGGCAAAAGCCAAGGGCCTAGCCTTGTTTTTAGATAGCGGATTGGATTTGTATTAACTCAAACCCATACAATAATAGGTCCAGCTTGAGCTACAAATTAGAAAAAATTTATAAGTATCTCTCTATACCTTGTTAAAAGAAAGGGAAAAAGCCCCTAACCTCCAACATAGCCATCTCTAGCCACCTTACGACTCTATAAACAGTCTACATAGCTTGGCCTTCTGGAATTAACGGGTTGTCAATGACCAACGAAAAAAAATTATAAAGGTAAAAACTACATAACTTAAGTGTAGAGTTGAGGATCTACACCTTTGACATTGGTGTTAGAAAATGATACAAATTTCACAGTTTTACCGGTTTAAATTCGGTGAACTCGTTTCACCATCATCATGATCTTGCAATTCTTTTCATCTCACACTAAACAAAAATTAAAAGTTTAATATAGTTCAACGAACAATTAGAAAATACAAAGCAGTTTACAATAAACATATAAATATCTATTCAACATTCAAACAAAAAGAAACAACCCATTTATATGCAAAAAAATAATTACTTATCATTTCATCTTCTGTTATCATCATCATCTTTATTTTCCTTGTTTTGCTCTGCTTTTCCTACTGTAGCGCTCCACCTTTTCCCTCGAACATTCCTTTAAACTTCAACTAAAATGTCATCTTTTACTTGTTTTCTTCCACCACGAGTCACTATTATTGTACGTTTACCTGTCTCCTTCAACCCTCTTCAAGTTTTAACTCTCTTTACGTAGTGTTACGATAAAAATTTGGTGAAGGGCCAGATAAGCTCGTGGCTCCATCAAATGAGCTCGTCCAGTTCGTGATTCCACCAAATAGGCTCGTATTCTTGTTCCGGCAATGAATTACTTGCAAAACAAAGGACCATGGGGGCTCACTCCGACGCTCAAGTCAGTCATGAAGCCCAAATTATATATGAGCAAAAGATAAATTGCATATGAGCAAAAGAAAGATATGGGGAGCAAGAGAAAGAGAAAGAGTATAGGCATGTGTGCCAAATACTGATTACCTTATTTGGGAAAGACTCTTATATTTATACTAATCCCTAAGTTATTAGAGACTGCCACGTATCCTACTACTAAAATGGTCTATAAGCCTTTTGGGTGTATTCTATTGTAACTGCTTCCCCGAGGTCTGAGGTCTATGATAGGCCTCGGGGTGGTAGACCTTGACTTGGTAGGCCTCGAGTTGCTAGACCTCGGCTCAATAGACCTCGACTTCAAGTCTCGGCTTGGTAGACATCAACCTGGTAGGCCTCGACGTTGGTCCTTGACTTGGTAGGCCTTAACTTCAGGCCTCGGCTTGGTAGGCCTCGGCCTCGGGTTATCGGGACCTCAGGAAGAATCTTTAAATGGATCTCAACTAGGTGAATCTCCTCAGGGGTATTTTAGTAATTGCGTCCAAGTTCGAAATTTATCCCATATCACGTAGTCTTATCCTTAATTTCCATGATGACTATCTTACCAAATCTATCATTTTACACCACACCAAAAAATGAAACTCATTGAAAACTAAAAAAGAGTAATTTTTTTTTTTGGTAAAAAAAAAACGAGTAATGTTAAAAACAATAAATAATATCACAAATCTCTTTCTAAAATATTTAACTTTTAAATGAGGTGGTGATTTAGCATGGTATCATAGCCTAAGCTCCAAAAGATCTTGGTTTCAAGTCTTGCCGTCATCCACTTAAATATAATATTAAAATTATCTACGCACCAGTATCAAAAACAAATCTCGTTTGCACGTATTGAGGTGTGTTGAAATCAATAAATAAATCAAATAAACCCCTCTTTAAAACTTTAAAGTTTTTAAATGAAGTGTTAACTTAATAGGTAAACTAATTTTGTACAGGCATATGCTACTGGACATCCAATCGATTATACTAATTAAATCTTGTTCTTCATTTAACAATTTATAATAAACTAAAGGGAAAAATTAGAAAAGGAAAAAGGGTTCTGGAGATATGTTTGTGATTGAATCTTCATCCTTTTTGATAAAGTATCATCCCTATTAATCCTCAGTTTAAAATTGTGTTTGTTGTATTTGAATTTATTCATAAGATGTGTCTGTTGTTTTTTAAATTATTCATATGTAATCCTTATTTACGCATACTTACTCTTGTACTGCTAGTATAAACTGTTGTAATGCATTCCAAACTATTCAATACAGAGAAACATTTTTCTCCTTTCACTTTTCTTTTTTTTTTTTTTTTTTGCGCCAAAAATCTTAATCATTTTCACAACAAATTAGGAAACATCACAACATGTCCAAATTGCGATTGATTGCCCATCCAATATTTGTATCCTTACCATTGAACAATGGGAGGTTGTATTTTTATATGCATTGATTTTAGCACTTGCACTGATATTTAAAGCTTAGCCCTATCTAAACTTTTCTGATCAAGGATTCTCATATCATCAACGGTCACCAATCAATCTACGATAGAGCTGACATCTAGGATGATTCGACCCAGTCCAATGCAAACTGCATGGATTGTGGGTTGAAATAATTAGGCTTAGCTCGGCCTAAGTTTTTAGTGGGCTAGACTTGGTTGGGCCTGTTTCTCAAAACATTCAACTCAGCTCAACTCATTAGTTCACCATCATGGGTCACAAGCTTGCCCAAAATGTTTCTATAAAAATAAATAAATAATGTTTTCCCTTCAAAAATCCTGAAGGACATTCTTATTTTTTTCCAATATTTAATTTTAAATTATTTAAATATCTTTGTTAATTTCGAATTTTTTTCAAATTTTAATTTTTTAAGTTTTATGTTTTAAAATAACATACAATTTTTTATTTTTAAATAAAGTGAAATTTAAAGTTAAGTTGAATATAAATTTCTATATGAAAAGGTGGCAACACAAATATTTGAATAATACCTCAAATTTTATTCACTTAACTTAATAATTGAAAACCACAATTACAGTAATGTTTAAACATTTTAATAATACCTCATCATTTAATTCACTAACTTGATAATCACAATTTATAATTTATTTGAAAATACACAATACACATAAAAAAGTAAACATTGTTTTTTTGAAAGAAATTGAATTTTCAATAATTTCAGTCTTTCATTTTCATCGGTCAACGTTGATTGGAACATTAGTTGAATGGCCTGTTGTAATTTGTTTATTTGGATAAAGGTCAATATTAAGCTAAATAAGATGTTGCGTCGTGTATTTTGCAGTGACCCAATCTTTATTGCATATTAGTATTTGTAATTAGTTGGATGTCAAACTACTCTTCAACTCACTCAATATCCTACAACCAAAACACTAAAAGCACTTTTTGGTGCTACTTTAAACACTGAAATCATTAATAGATATCATAGGCCTTGATGCAAAGTACTTGGTAAAAACTGAAATATGCTTTTCACCAGGCCTATACTTTAAAATTATGATCAAAGTCTTCAGATGGAGAGTTAATTGTCAAATAAAAATTTAATTCATTAATATGCTAAGACGAATAAGCAGTTCTTGTTTTCTAAAAGAGTTAAAAAAAAAATTGAATAAGACTTTTTACTAGTTGCAGAAAGAGACGAAGAGGAAGTCTCATTAGATTATTGTGCTAGATACAAATTAAATAAAAATATCAAAGTTGAAGAAATGGTAGGGTAAATCTCACTACTAGTTCCCATTGTTTCATTTTGTCTCAAACTAGTCCCCATTATTTCAGCTGTCCCAAACTAGTCCCCATTGTTTCAAAAAAAGTCTCAAGTTAGTCCCTTCAGTCAAAGTAGGTGTTAAACTTAACAGAAATGAATAGTAATAAATGGGTAAAATGGTAAAAGCATATCTTCATCTTAATACTACCACCACCACCATGCACCGCCACTGCCACCACCATGCACCGCCGCCGCCGCCACCACGCACTGCCGCTGCCACCACCATCACATAAAACACACACACACACAAATCATATACACAACACACATATACACACAAATCACATACACAAATCATATACACAATACACATATACACACAAACCACCATGCACCACCACCGCCGCCACTGCCACCACTGCCACCACTGCCACCACCACCAACCACAGCCCACCATCCACTACAGCCCATCAACCACCGCCGCCTACCAAACCGCCACCAACCACCGAAACCCACCCACAACACAAAAAAAACACACACAAACAAGCCACTGTCGCCACTGCCACCACCGCCACCACCAACCACCACAGCCCACCAACCACCGCCGCCTACCAAACTGCCACCAACCACCACAACCCACCAACAACACACATATATACACACATATAAAACACACATAATCACGCCACCAACAACACACATTCGCAGGGTGGTATGGGGAGCAGTAGGGTGGGGGCAGCAGCTTGGGGTGGGGGTGGGCAGTGGCGGCAACGTGGGGGTGGGGCAGCGTGGGGAGATGGGGGGGGTGAGGGCAGCGTAGGAGGAGTGGGGGAGGGGGAGGGGGAGGGGGAGGGGGGTGGACAGCGTGGGGTAGTGGGTGTTTGTTTTGATTTGGGAATAGGGGTAAGGTGATGGGTAGGGAAAATGGGGTTTTAGTAATTTTAATTAGGTTTTAAAGGTATTTTAATCATTTAATAGGTTATCAGTTATATTTTTAACAGAAGGGACTAACTTGAGACTTTTTTTGAAACAATGGGGACTAGTTTGAGACAACATGAAACATTGGAGACTAGTAGTGAGATTTACCCAGAAATGGTAAATATCATCATTTTTCATATTCGTGTTATAGTTGTAAAATAGTTTCAACATAGGTTTTTAATCTAGGATCGACAATTAAAACGAGGAAATAAATTATAATCACAAATTCAATATTGCAACGAGAGAAAAAGACTAGCCATTTCAATATTATTTTATTTTTCAATAAATTTGGGGCTTGAACTGGGCCTAAACTGGGCTCAAGAAGCGTTGGGCTCATGAGCTGAGTTGGGTTAGTCCCATGTAGAAATAGGCTAGGGTCATAAATTTTGCAACCCAATTTGGCCCACCTCTATGTGATAAATTGGGCCGAATCAAGCCCGTATCAATTGAATTGGGCTGGGTTTGTACTTTTTTGAATTGGGCTGTGCTGGGCTCGTTCTTGCCTAGCCTAAATGCGAGCTCTAATCTACGTCAATGTCAATTAGCTACTACAATGCTTTATTTAAATTTAGAGGGAAAAAAGAGAAGCTTTATTCAATAACCTCTACCCTTCCCAAACCTATACACCCTCGGATATGAATGTTTCTCCAATAACGTTATAGGAGATTAAAAAGAATGAAGTAATGATATAATAAATTAGTCTCAAAACTCATTTGTCTAGACCATACTGTACATCCAATTCTCATCATTCCTTCCATCTGCCAGACTGAGACGACAGTAATCTGCCGGTAAGCTCGTTCTGATGTTAGACTTAATGCATTGAAATCCTGAAGAGGCATCTTACTTGACGAAAAGGCAACATCTAATACCAAAATTTGAACAAAACGCCCCAAGTTTTTTTTTTTAAAGCCCTAGTTATAGGTACCATCCACGCTAAACCTTGCCAAAACTGTCATGGCCCAATACTGTATCTTCCACTTTGTTCCTTCTTTTATTATCTTTGTTTATTGTAAGACCCAATACTTCAATAATAAACCTTCAAATCGTTATTTATATTTGAACACCCTTTTAAGCAAGTCTATTCGTATAAATAAGCCATTTAAAATAAATTCATTGCTCCAGCCCATAATACAATTAATCCAAACGTAGTTCTCAGAGGCAAAATATAATCAATTTGAATTCGGATTGGACATCTGCAACGTCCTCTCATGCATTTTTTTATTTAAAATATAGGACAAACTAAAAAAATTATCATAATTGATCATCACTTTACCATGGTTAAAATAATTATAATACTTATGAGATAATCCGAATCATGCATCTACAACACAAATTAATTGAAGAAAAGAATCTTGTGGCCTGCTGCTCCATTTTTGCCTTAGCAAAAACAGCCATAAAATAAAGACGCATACAAGCTAGCACTTAGAGCAAGTTCAATGGGGGTTTTAAAATATAAATTTTTTTATTTTTGGGCATTTTTGTACTTTTTTAGAGTCCCATACCCTAAAAAATAGTACTATTTATGGAAAAAGGTTGCTGAACATTTTGAAGCCCGGAGCACTATTTTGACATCTTTTAATCTAAAAGTGGTAAATCCCACGTCTTTTTTCCATGAATAGTATTACTTTTTAGGGTATGGGACTCTAAAAAAGTATAAAAATATCCAAAAATAAAAAAATTTATATTTTAAAACCCCCATTGAAAATAACCTTACTAAGTAACATGGATGCTTCTTTTGCATTATTTCTTCGTTAGCCCTTCTAGAAGTTGTCACTTTCCAGCAAGGCCTCAAAGCAATAATGAAGGTCAAAATTAAAATGAAAATTAAAGGAAAAGAAAAACCAAAAATTAATTGTAAATACTCTGGTACAAAAAGAAATTAAAAAAATAAACGACATTCAATATAAGACGTAGATGATGTTAATTAATGCCTATTGACAGTATTATCGCAATGATGAAAAATTACATCTAAGGTAAAAACAATAAAAAAACTGAATTACATCGATCGCAAAAATAGAAAACCCAAAGATTATAATTTGTAACCCCTCATTTCTTGTTAAATTGAACTAAATCCCTGAATTTCTTTTCCCCATAATCTTTCACTCCAAATTTACAAAGAAAGACCATTTCTTCTTTTTTTTTTTTTTGCTATATAAAAGAATACAAAATTAAACAGCTGAGATTAATTATAAAAAAATGATAACAATATAAATCATAAGGTTACTTTCCAGATCTTGAATCTTAGATCAACCTTACATTTAGCGTTTGAAGTTGAAGCTTGCGTTGCATGATTTTTACCACTAGGAACCAACGCATGAATGCCTTGACATGTAACAACTACTCCAAATTTTCTCACCTTAACTTTATCAAACTTCACTTTGACCTTTGTTTCAAGAACCAATTCCATTGGCACACCAGTTTTCTTCTTGAGATCTGATCGTAACGCCGTTGCCGAATCTGCATCCAGCACTTGGCTAGCCATTGCTAACGTGGTGTGTATGATCGTCACGTTGTTTCCGGGGCTAACGAAGGCCGGAAAGGAGCCGATGGCGAGGAGGACTTGTTGGTTTGAATATGCTTTGATAGTGATTGGATCGTAAAGGATGATGATTTTTTTGTTGGGGTTTTTAGATGAAAGTGTTAAGTTGAGCTTAGTTGTTAGGCGGGTGGTGTCGTCTGAAGGGTTAGTTGTGAGGTTAAATTGAGAGATTTTGAAGGAGGAGATGGAGAAAGTGGGGGTTTTCGGGTGGTAGAGGAAGTAGACGGCGGCGACGGCGATGCATGCGAGGAGGATGATGAAGATGAGGAAAATAATGGACCAACAACAGCAGAAGAAGCAACAACGGCGGCAGCTACAGCAACGGTTGTTGTCGCGGCGGAGGGAAGAGGGGGTAGGGCGGTAAGGGTGGCGTGCGGGTTTGTAGGGGTGGGGCTTGGTTGGTGGTGCGAATTGTGATGGCCGTGGATTGACGGCGGTGGGGGCGGTGCCGTTGGCATTGGCTGATGTGTAGGCTTTATCAGCCATTCTTGAAGAATGTGTAAGAAAGTGAGGTTTAGATTTGGACCAAAATACAATGTATGCTATGAGTGTGTGTGTGTGTGTGTGTCAGAATAAGTGCAAGTAAGGTAAGCAAAAACAAAAGAGGTGTGAAAGAAGATATATAGAGATTATGAAAATCGACAAGTGAAGCCAAAGAAAAAGGATGGATGGATGAGTACGAAGTTTTTGTGTGTTGTGTGAGAGAGATAGAGAGACCGGGGGGAGGGGGGGAAGAGAACAACCATACAGGGTTGCTTCCACCTTACTAAGATGGCGGTGGGGAAATCTGTGGGCGTGCTCGTTTCTCTTTCTCTCACTCCAGACCAGAGTAGATTACCTTTGTGTGTCTATCTAGTTCTTGTTTTGCTAATGTTTGTGTATAGCTAGAGAATGTGGTCTTCTTTATCGACCAAAAAAAAAAAAGTGGTCTTTAATGATTATGAGGTCCAGATGTCTCATGTAATCTGGGGATTGGGCTCGACAATGGGAGTGGAGAGTAAGTAAAGAACAAAGTGGGGCTACTTTTTTCACATTGTTTGTTTTAAAGTTGCACTTGGATAGTCAATAGCTAAGTAAAAGGGTAAATCGCACGGAATTTTCCTGTGATTTTACGTATGTGTATATTTGTTCTTTGTATTTTTTAATATGTATATTTATTTTTTGTGATTTGATAAAATAATGCGTAATATTCTTTTTATTAAAAAAATTCATTCAACTTAACGGTAATTGTGTCACATGCGTGCAATATACGAATTTGTGAGTGATTTACTTAAAAAGATTATTTTACTAGACCAAAATGTCCTTATTTTGATATAATAGCATGTTCTTTCTTTTATTTTCTTTCTTTTACTTAATATAGAAAATGAATTTTTTCTTGTTGCGAAATATAAAAGTAGATAACTTTTAGCAAATAATTTCCCAAAAGAGCAAATATAGATTTCACCTCTGGGTTGTCCTAGCTTTATTGTAATGACAAGTGATCAGTGGACTAATTAAGTCATGATTAACATTTCTTTTCTTTTCTTATGATGAAGATTCACTTTAGGAACTATTTTAAATTTAGTTTTATGTTAAAAATTTTGTGATATAACAACTAATTTCAATGTATATTTTAATTTAATATTATAATATTATTATCTAATTATTTTACTCAATCTTTGAGCTATCATTTTTATCATTTACTTCACTCAAAAGTCAATAAACGGAACAATTTCTTATCCGATTGATCTTTTCAAGGTTGGAGCATATTGAAATGACGTGCTTGATAATCCTTTGGGCATAATTAGAAAAGAGTCTTAGCTTTGGTTGTCAATTAGTGCTTAGGTTAGTCCTGCTATTGTCCCACTGACCCTCAATAAAAAGATGTTCAAATAGTGGCCGAGAATTAAAGGGTAAACGGCACGGAATTTTCTTTGGTTTCACTTATGTGCATATTTATCCCCTATAATTTATTGTTGAGATTTGGATTTAATCCAAATAATTAATTGCTAACGTTGACTGAATTTAAAGTGGTTCCTTTAGCTTGATACGAGAAGGACTATGTATAATCACGTTCGTCTTTTCGAATAGATGAACGTAGAATATTCACTTGGTTAAATTCAAAAGGTGAATGAGAAATTGAAGTTCAAAGTTGAAGAATTAAATTGAATTAACTCTTCTAGAAAGGTTAGCAGTTATAATCAAAGGAAAAAATAAACTGTCTCAGACAGTTTTCTTTAACTATCTTCAGATAGTTTTTCCTGGGACATTTTTTGTCAAAAAGCCACATATAACAACTGATCAGTTTGCAAGCACCTGTCTAAAGAGGCACCTCAACTTCTATATATAGCCTGCGAAGCTAGAGCCTTATTCATTCAATTCTTCACTTGCATTCGTAGATTATTTTAGTATATTTAGAAGAGAGAGTTTCTGTATTTATTTTGGTTCGTCGGTCTTACGTTTTGTAGTGCTGCTAACGTAAGAGTGAGATCGTTTCATCCTAGGAGGTTAGCGCCATTGAGCCGTTAGCACTAGTGTAGGGCAATAAAATCTTAAGGAGATTGGATTCAATCCAAGATTCGATCTAAAATTTGCATTTGGTCTCTTCAAGTAAGATTTATTATTATTCTATTTTCTTTATTTATGGTTCTCTAAATCCAGGAAGAATTATTTTATGTTCTTAGTTTTTTTCAATTTACATAAGTTATACATCTAGCACTGATTTATCTAACAGTCTTAAGATTTTAATGTCTTTGTATAATTTATGTACGTTGTTTATTTTATTAGTAGTCTCTGTGTAGGCTACTGTAACAAAGTTTATAAATATTTTGGATCAATTTTTTTTTTTTTCCTTTACTTCTCTGGTGTCGAAGTATTTATGTATTTGCAAATGTAATCAAATTTAGTATTTTAATAGTCATCCACATAGAAGCCTTGTGTAAGGGAACTTTATATTAAATATTTGCATATAATTTGTTGATCGAATTCACGGCACAAAGTTGATACTAATACTATAATATTAGTTTGTATACTAAATTTGATAAGATATCTTTTATATATATATTTTTTAAGATCTAGAGATAAATAGAATTTTCTGTCTTACAAAGATCTGTTAGTTTATAGAATTTAGAGTCTTTCTTTTATTTAGATTTAATTTCTATATATTCAGAGTTTATATTCTGTATATTTTAGAAATTAAATTGAGATTTTTCATTCTATTATTTTTGGTTCTTTTTGAGGAATATTTGAGACTAGGTTTTAATTGGAGTCTGTATTGACTAATACAGTATATCATTTTGAATCTGTCTTTTAAAGACAGTGTGAATTTTAGAAAAAGGTGAAATCCTATTATAATTCTACTATTTCCATTTTCTTTGTTAGAAAAAATGTCAACTGAAAAAACTAACACCACTACAACTGAAACCGGTCAAAATTCTGGAACTGGGAATATGACACCTCCGGTTAATGTTGTGACGCCTACATTTGTGGTACCTACTCATGCGCCCATTGGACATGATGAAAAACCAGAAAAATTTAATGGAAATGATTTTAAAAGGTGGCAACAAAAAATGCTATTTTATTTGACCACCTTGAGTTTGGCTAGATTTCTGCAAGAGGATGTACCTGAGATGGGTGACAATCTGGACAGACAAACTGTTGCTGTTGTGGATGCATGGAAATATGCAGATTTTCTTTGCAGGAATTATATCCTCAATGGATTGGACAATTCATTATATAATGTCTATAATCCAATCAAAACTGCTAAGGCCTTGTGGGAATTTCTCGAAAAAAAATACAAGACCAAAGATGCCAGTACAAAGAAATTTGTGGTGGGCAAATTCCTTGATTTTAAAATGATAGATTCCAAATATGTGATTAGCCAAGTCCAAGATTTTCAACTTATCTTGCATGAGATTCATGCGGAAGGCATGAAACTGAGTGAATGCTTCCAAGTGGCTGCTCTTGTGGAAAAATTACCTCATGCTTGGAAAGAATTCAAAAATTATTCAAAACAAAAACGCACGGAGATGAAGTTGGAAGATTTGATCGTAAGGCTAAGGATTGAGGAAGATAATAGACTCTCAGAAAAAATGGTTGGAAATCAAATGTTGGAATCCAAGGCGAATGTTGTGGAACAAGGCAAGTCCAACAACAATAAGAAGAAGTGCTCTGGACAAGGTCAAACTAGCGGCGACAATAAGAAGAAGAAGTTCAATGGGAACTGCTATGTGTGTGGAAAAGCTGAACATCGAGCCAAAGATTGTCAAAATCGCAAAAAATAGGGAAACTCCAACAAGGGGAAGAATCCACAAGCCAATGTGACTAAAGTAGAGAATCTGGTTGATAATGTATCTGACATAAACTTGTCCGCTGTAATATCTGAGGTCAACTTGGTCAACAATCCTAAACAATGGTAGATAGACACTGGGGCTACCAAACATGTATGTTCTGAGAGAAAAATGTTCTCCACATACCAAGTGGCAACTACTGAAGAAATATTGTTTATGGGTAATTCTTCTACTTCAAAGGTGCAAGGAATAAGGAAGGTGGTCCTGAAGATGACTTCAGGTAAAGAACTCACTCTCAACAATGTGCTACATGTGCCAGACATTCGGAAGAATTTAGTCTCTGGGTCATTATTGAGCAAAACTGGGTTTAAGTTAGTTTTTGAATCTGATAAGTTTGTACTAACTAATAATGGAATGTACGTACGAAAAAGGTACTTATGTGACGGTCTATTTAAACTAAATGTAATGACTGTCGTCCCCAATGCTATGCCAACTGTTGTAACTGTTGAAGCTAATAAGAATAAATCTTCTGCTTACTTGTTGGTGTTTCCTAATTTATGGCATGATAGATTAGGGCATGTGAATTTTCATTCATTGCATAAACTAGTAAATCTTGGTTTATTGCCTCAAATGGATATAAATTCACATAATAAATGCAAAGTATGTGTGGAAGCAAAAATGGCTAAAACTCCTTTTCGTACTATTGAAAGAAATTCAGAGCCATTAGAATTAATTCACAGTGACATCTGTGATTTAAAAAATGTGCAATCTAAAGGTGGAAGAAAATATTTTATTACTTTTATAGACGATTGCACGAGATTTTGTTATGTTTATTTACTTCGAAGTAAAGATGAGGCTTTAGAAGTATTTAAACAATACAAAAATGAAGTTGAAAATCAACTAAGCAAGAAGATCAGAGTATTGAGAAGTGATCGAGGAGGAGAATATTTTCTTTTGAGAAATATTGTGAAGAACATGGAATAATTCACCAAACAACAGCTCCTTACTCACCTCAGCAAAACGGAGTTGCTGAATGCAAAAATCACACTTTGAAAGAAATGATGAATGCTTTGTTGATAAACTCTGGTTTACCTCAGAACTTGTGGGGGGAGGCTATTTTGACTGCTAATCACAACCTTAATAAGCTACCCCATAAGAAATTAGACAAAACACCTTTTGAGTTATGGAAAGGTCGACCACCTTCGTACCAATACTTAAAAGTGTGGGGGTGTCTAGCAAAAGTAGGAGTTCCAACTCTAAAGATGGTCAAGATAGGACCTAAAACCATTGACTGCATTTTCATTGGGCATGCAAGCAACAGTTCAGCATATCGATTTCTTGTACATAAATCTAAGATTGATGACATTCATGTCAACACAATCATAGAATCAAGGAATGCACATTTCTTTGAAGAAATATTTCCTTGTAAGAATGTACAAGAACAATTTTTTTTTTAAAAGAACTCATGACTCTCTTGATAACAGTCAGAAGGACAAAATAGACCAAGAGTCTATAAATGAACCTAGACGTAGAAAGAGGGCTAAAATGTCTAAGTCATTTGGCCCCTATTTGTTAGAAAATGAGCCTCGAACGTTCAAAGAAGCAATGTCAACTTCTGAGTCTTCCTATTGGAAAGAGACTGTTAATAGTGAAATTGAATCCATCATGCATAATCATACTTGAGAACTGGTGAATCTTCCTCTTGGAAATAAACCTTTAGGGTATAAATGAATTTTCAAGAGAAAGATGAAAGCTGATGGATCAATTGATAAATACAAGGCAAGGCTTATAGTCAAAGGGTATAAGCAAAAGGAAGGCCTTGATTATTTTGACACATATTCACCAATTATGAGGATAACTTCCATTCGAATGTTAATAGCTATTGCAGCTATTAACAATTTGGAAATACATCAAATGAATGTGAAGACAACCTTTTTAAATGGATATTTAAATGAAGAGATTTATATGGAACAACCAGAGGGGTTTGTAGTTCCAGGTAATGAAAAGAAGGTCTGCAAGCTTGTTAAATCATTATATGGTTTAAAGCAAGCTCCAAAACAATGGCATGAGAAATTTGATAAAGTCATGATTTCAAATGGTTTTAAAATCAATGAATGTGATAAATGTGTCTATGTGAAAGGCACTGAAATGAATATGTCATTGTTTGCCTTTATGTGGATGATATGCTTATCATTGGAAGCAATATTAACGTTACTAAGGCTACCAAGAAGATGTTGACTAGTAAATTTGATATGAAAGACTTAGGTGTAGCAAATGTAATTTTGGGGATTAAAATCACCAAAACATCTGAAGGACTAGCACTATCTCAATCTCATTACATTGAGAAAATATTAGATAAATTTTGCAAAGATGACAGAAGTCAAGCAAAGACACCTATAGATGCGAGTGTACATCTTATAAAAAATACTGGTGAACAAATAGCTCAATTAAAGTATTCATAAATTATTGGAAGTCTAATGTACGTTATGAATTGTACTATACCTGATATTGCATATGTTGTTAGCAAGCTAAGCAGGTTTACTAGTAATCCTGGACGAGACCATTGGATAGTTATTGTGAGAGTTCTAAAATATCTTAGATGTACTTTGAACTATGGACTGCATTATATTGGTTATCTAGCTGTATTAGAAGGATACAGTGATGCTAACTGGATTTCTGATTCAAATGATTCAAAATCCACTAGTGGATATGTATTCACATTAGGAGGTGCAACTATTTCTTGGAAGTCTTCAAAACAAACATGTATAGCCAGATCTACCATGGAATCTGAATTCATAGCTTTAGATAAAGCTAGGGAAGAAGCTGAGGGGCTTCGTCATTTCTTAGAAGATATTCCAAATTGGCCAAAACCTATGTCAGCTATCTGCATACACTGTGATAGTCAATCTGCAATTGGAAGGGCATAAAATAGTATGTATAATGGTAAGTCTCGACATATCCATCGTAGGCATAATACTGTAAGACAATTGCTCTTTAATGGAGTTATCTATGTTGATTATGTGAAATCAAAAGATAACATTACGGATCCGCTTACAAAAGGTCTAACTAAAGAGCAAGTACACAATTCATCGAGGGGAATGGGACTTAAGCCAATATTAAAAGAGTTGTCATAATGGAAACCCTACCTAGTTGATTGAAGATCCCAAGATCTAGGTTGAAAGGGAAAATCGAATTATGTAACTGTGACTCAGTTAAGGCATTATGGGGGATATTTCCTCTACCCATTTCTATGATGAGCAGACAATGCTACTTGTAAAAGTTTAGGTTAAGCCATGCTTTTAATGATTCTCATATCTTGAAATATCAAGTGGGGTACCGCAAGATACTCTTAATGAGAAATCACCTATATGAGTAGGGAGTAGGCCGCTCCTATGAGAATTTAAGGCTAAATTCTCTAGAGTACTCATGGAAACCAGGAGTCGTTCAGGGCCAAAATAAACACAATCATGAGAAACATATAATGTCTAGAAAGATATTGTGTGAGTCATGTTGTCTTGGTTTGCATAAAAGATGAATAGTTCAAGACATTACGTTCACTGGTTAGGGAGTAAATCCGATAGTTCTCATTAGTGAAGGTTCAAAGCCAAAAGCTACCTATCTCGATACAGTATCTTTCTAAATTGAACTTTCTCCTAAGTCTGCATTGCATTTGTGATCTGATCAGTCAATTCAATTTTCATTCATGTGGGGGATTGTTGAGATTTGGATTTAATCCAAATAATTAATTGCTAACATTGACTCAATTTAAAATGGGTCCTATAGCTTAAAACGAGAAGGACTATGTGTAATCACGTTCGTCTTTCCAAATAGAAGAACGTAGAATATTCACTTGGTTAAATCCAAAAGGTGAATGAGAAATTGAAGTTCAAAGTTGAAGAATTAATTTGAATTAACTATTCTAGAAAGGTTAGCAGTTATAATCGAAGGAAAAAATAAACTGTCTCAGACAGTTTTCTTTAACTATCTTCAGACAGTTTTTCCTGGGACATGTTTTGTCGAAAAGCCACATATAACAACTGATAAGTTTGCAAGCACCTGTCTAAAGAGGCACCTCTACTTCTATATATAGCATGCGAAGCCAGAGCCTTATTCATTCAATTCTTCACTTGCATTCGTAGATTATTTTAGTATATTTAGAAGAGAGAGTTTCTGCATTTATTTTGGTTTGTCGGTCTTACGTTCTGTAGTGCTACTAACCTAAGAGGTAGATCATTTCATCTTGGGAGGTTTGCACCATTGAGCAAAGCACCAATGCGGAGCAATAAAATTTTAAGAAGATTGGATCCAATCCAAGACTCAGTTTAGAATTTGCATTTGGTCTCTTCAAGTAAGTTTATTATTATTCTATTTTATTTATTTATGGTTCTCTAAATCCAGGAAAAGTTATTTTATGTTCTAAGTTTTTCTCAATTTACATAAGTTATACATCTAGCACTGATTTATCTAACATTTATAACATGCACGAATCCCCCTATGATTTTAAAAAGTGTGTATACGTCCTCATCCATCTATCAACCGTTAGTTTTTTAACAACAATAGTATATTTGACACTTACACCTTTTTATAAAAGTAAAAAAAAAGAAGTGAAAATTAGATAAGCTATGTCTTTTAAAAATTAACAAAAAATAATAATAATCAGAAAAAAATGGATTTGCAGCAAGAAAAAAAAACAGATTTGCAACAAAAAGAAAAAAAATAGTCTACCCCACCCCTAGTACCACCACTGCCACCAACACCATCACCATCATCACCAATACCACTATTACACCTACCAACACCATAACCATTACCACTATCCCCCACCCCCACCCTACAAACATCACCACTAGCCGCCATCATAAAATACCTCTACCACACAGCCATTACTACCACAAAATGAAAACTCACACATACATATCGGAAACACACACACACAAATCGAAACACACACATACACATAGCACAAAACATACACACACGCAGCCTAACACGTGCAATTTTGGGTTGAGAGTTGGGGTTTCTGATATAGGGTTGAGGGTGGTGGGATTTGGGGGTAGTGGTAGCGGGTAGAGGTGGAAATGGTGCTGACAGGGGTGAGGGTGGTGGTGAAGGCTACTAATGGTGTTGGGGTGGGGGTGGGGTTACCTAGGGCGTAAGGAGTTGGGGATGATGGTTGCATTTTTTTATTTTTTAAAGCTGGTTGTAAGAATAAAAGAAGGAAAATACTATTATATCAAAATAAGGGAATTTTGGTTCAGTAAAATAATCTTTCTAAGTAAATCACTCACAAATTCACACATCGCGCGCATGTGGCACAATTGCCGTTAAGTTGGACGAATTTTTTAACGGAAGGGATATTACGCACTATTTTATCAAACCACAAGAGGGAAACATGCACATTAAAAAGCATAGGGGCAAACTTGCACATAAGTAAAACCACAGGGGGTCTTGTGCCGTTTACCCAAGAAATAATGTTGGGTTCATATTCTACTCATTGTCGAAGATTGGGCCTACTTGCACTTTCGCTTATTAGGCTGGGATTTTATTCTTTCTTAATTTTCTCATTTCGAAAGAAATAGTTGAGATTTAAAATGATCAAATCTAATAGTTCATGATTCACCTATAATATAAAAGAGTTAGTAACAAGAGGATCTTGATGGCTTGTAAAGGTGGGGGATGTCGTAAAGAGCTAGCAAAAAAAGGATTTTGCTTTTAAATGAGTTGGTAACTTAATATGGTATTAGAGTTTAGATACAAAAAAATTCTAGATTCAAAACTCACTGCGAATGTGTCGAACACAATAAATGAATGCAATAGACTCATTTCTATGAAGAAAGTTATAGTTCCCATAACTTCTTCCTATTGTGAAGTTCCATATTTCATTTCTATCTTATTGGAGAGATAATCTCCAATAACGCTTTCTAATTTTTTCCTATTAGAAGGAGTGAAAATAATTTCTTCATATTTCATGGAGTTTTTTTTTTTTGTTTCACTCAAATAGTAAAAGAAAAGAGATCCAAAGAAAACTAAAATTTAGGGGCACTCGTTAAGTCTTAGGTGGCAATTTAATACTTTATGGCAAACTGAGATTTAAATGAACATGTAGGAGTCAAACTGTGTTTATAAACCCTGAAGCTTTTACAGTAGAAACTCCAATATTGAAAGGAAAACAACCCCAAAGGAAAAATAATATAATTACAGGGGGCACTTTTGCAAATAAGGGAGCAAAGTGTATTGATGTCGACTTCATTAATACATCCTTTATTAACACGGCTACAAATTAGCTCACGTGTTTTCTCAAGCAAATAGAACAAGGTGCACCTCTCATATTTTTTCTCAAGTATACGGATCAACAATGTCTCAGGAGGGAAATGCTTAAAAAACGATAGCTGAACAATTTGGATAACATATGGGGTCGGACTAACACACACCCACAGCGAGACAAATCTGACTAATGTTTTTAAGACTTTTCCTATCTCAATATTATGTTCATCTGATTCATAGCCGAAGCTTTAAATGGACACCTTTTAAGTTGTTTTTTGTTGCAATAAAGTACCACATCTGATTGAAAGAAAGTGTAGACTTTTCACTGGCTACTTTCTCACTTAGGAACAAATATTTGATAGGAGTTCAAATGATGTTAAAAGCCGATTGTACATTAGGAAAAAAGGTATAAATTGAATGCATTTAATTTCTCTAGTTGTCTTGCCCGGAATTTGTATATTAGCATGCTCAGCAAGGCATGTTATTTTGCTTTATTTTTTGTATAGTTTTGGAATGATGAATGAGAATCGCTCTTGGTTATTTAGCAAAAAGAAATAGGGTGCAAATTTTGTTTACTCAATACTTAAGCATAAGACCTTAGAGAGAAAAGAGTTTTGAACGGTGAAGATAACGTAAGATGTGACGACCTTTCTTATAAGCCCTTTCACATTTAAAATACGTTCTTCACATGGGATAAGTATGAACTTAAAATTTTTTGTATGACTTACATGATCACCTGTTAGGAATCGATAGTGATCCTAGTTTGATTAGCCTTGTTGGATTTATTTATTGACGCATAGGATTAAAATTAACGAGTAGAAATATAGACTTATGTAATTTGACATAAGGTAAGTTAGGACTCTCTTGTTTTAATAATGATGGACCGTAAAATAATGCTATGGCAAAACATAAAACCTAGAAGCTAAATTATATACTTGGATCGAAATATTAGACTCAAAGTAGAATTGGGCCACAGCCTGGCAGAAGACTTGGTCAATAATGTGAGCAAGTCATTGTCTATTTCAAACACAATCTTAACCACTCGAGAGAAGGATAAGCCCATTCCTCCATTTCGAGGCTAAAGGTCCGGATGAGGGGGGAACAGTCCCCATGATCATTGTAGGACAACTCCATATTCTCCAACTAAATCATAGGCACCACTTCGCTTATAAAAGGACCACTCAAACACTCGAAAAATGTATCTAAACTCTAATTACGCACAGTGAATTGCTCACTAGGCTTTCTATAAGCTATTTTTGTCCTTATAACTAACTTAAGAATCGAATGAGGATCCCATAGACAACACCTTAGGTCCTTTGTTTTGCAAATACCCAACTCGGTATCACACCTTCTTGGTTCGGGAAGGCGGGCCTTGCTCTATATTGGTGGCATAATACAAACCCAATCTTAACAAATATAAATCTTGAATATATGTAGTTATGTTATCAAAATAAAATTTCTAGTAAATTCTGACTTTGCTTGACTTGCTTCAATATATTGAAATATTGATTCATGTTGTTTTATAAAGTATTCTTGAAGTGAATTGCTTAATTGTCACATCTCTATTGTTATCTTGGGCCATTCTACCTTTGTTATTAAGATGTATTATTTCTGATTTTTCGATGTGGGATAAGTATATATTCTAACAACAAGAGTTGTGAATATCTTCAAAAATGTAGGTGATATCCACTAGAGGGGCAATTAAACGATCAGTTTCTGCTTTAAAGAGAACTTCCGAATCCATTTCATCTATAAGGTTTTTGAGTGTTGGATTTGGGACGGGTCGTCCAATATGGGTTGACCTGACCCGACCCATTTATGGGTATGGAAATTATGGGAAGTTATTCAACTTCCCACAACTTCTGATATCTAAGAAAAAAGAGACGTCCTTTTTTCTTAGACATCAGATACAAAAAAAAAAGACAATGAGTCTTCTTCTCATCTTCTCTACTCTCTCTCTCAATCTCTCTTACTATGTCTATAGTGCATAGACATCAAAATCAAACCGGCATTTAAGTTGTGGCAATATAGTCCAAGATCGAATATGTATTTTGGACTTCGATTCGCGGTAGTTTAACGGTGGAACGATCGTGGTTAATTCCTGCAGACTCTTCCGCATACTACGAGATTGTTGGTTCTCCATAGATATTTGATCTCTGCAGTATATATGTGTATATGCATGTTTTTGAGCAATTTTTAACGTAATAATTGTTAATTTATGTTTTTGTGAAGTATCATAAGTATGTGTATTTTTGGTAATGGTAGAAAGTGCTCGTTGTAAGGATTCTAACAGAGCAAATTTCGTAATTTTTCGTTAAGTAATGAATTTATTATGAATTTTTAAAGTTTAATTGTCAAACTGATTAAAACATTTTTTTTGCATTTTTTCGTCACTGTTTTGGCCTTTTTTCATGTCTGTATCATGCTCCAAAATTTTTTTATTTGGTACTATTAGAACGGGCTCGTTGAAAGCTTTCCGTAGATATGTAATTCTCTAATTTTGAGCTTAAAATGCATGAGATATGATTTTTGGAAGATTTTCGTGAAAATCTAAAAAAAGTTGGACTAGTGCGTGTTTTTGGTGTAGTGTGTGCGCGACAAAAAACGTGAAACGTTGGCTGAATATGGGTCTGGACATAGGGGCCAGGTGGCCCAATCGTGGGATGCCACGTGGCCGCGCACTTTTTTTTTGTGGCTGAGGATTTTTAAAAAAAAAAAAAAAAAGGAAAACAAAATAGGGTCATTGCAACTTGTGTCAGACGTGATTGAACATACATGTTCAATCACGTCTGAACATCAAGTAGTGGGCCACGTGGCTCAATTAAGATACGCCACGTGGCCATGTGCCATTTAAACTTTTTTTTTTTTTTAATAAAAAAAAAAAAAAAAAAAACAGAATTAAATTTTGTTTTTAATTCTTAGCTCTCAAATGTGACTTGCCTTGGCTTGTGATATGGTGGCTCGGCTAAGAGGCTCGGCTCGACTTGGAGGCTTGGCTCGTCGGCTCGGCTTGCTCAGTCGGCTCCGGCTCGGCTTGAAGGCTCGGCTTGGTGGCTCGACTAACAGTTCAGCTTGGTGGCTTACTTAACGGCTTGGCTTTATAGCTCAGCTCATGGCTCGGCTCGGCTCGGCTTAGTTTTGGCTTGGCTTGGCTCGGCTTGGCATTTAAAAAAAAAAAAATATTAATACATATGTTGTATTATTGTTATTATTATTATTTTTTTTGGCCCACATCTTTATGATGTTTTTATAAATGACCCCATAACTTTGTATTATTTACGTTTTGATCACATAACTTTGTGTTATTTAAGGTTTGATCCCATAACTTTGTATTATTTATGGATTGATCTCATAACTTTGTATTATTTACAGTTTGACCCCATAACTTTATGTTATTTATGATTTGACCTCAAAACTTTATATTATTTATAGTTTGACCCCATAACTATGTATTATTTTTGATCTAGCCCATTACCTTAGTGGTAATTAAAATTTTTTTTTTATACTTTATGTTCTTCTTTTGGCCTATTATCTCTGTAATAATATCATTTTTGACCCCCATGTTCTCAATTAGGGCCATTATCTTTGTGATAATTGTGTTTTAGGCTTCTATTTCTCGCAGAACAAGTATATAATTTAAATTAATTTCAATTTAGACATGAAATCGTGAGTGATTTCATTTAATTACCCAAATTTCTTTGTGATTCAATTGTAATTATTACAATATATTCATGAAATTTTTGTAATTTTATATAAATGCCTAAAATTTGTATCATTTCCTTGCAATATTTACAATAAGGGGCATGAAATTTTTGTAATTTTATTTAAATTTTGAAATTTGTGTAATTACGTTGGAATCTTTACAACAAGTGACATGAAATTTTTGTAATTTTATTTCATAGTATGAAATTTATGTCATTTCATCATACAACTTGTCGTGTACAATATTAATAGATGCTATGTGCACTATTAATTTTTGAAATTAATTGATTGGATCATTATGTACTAAAGTTGTTTATTTTTTCGAGGACTTTAGTGGTCATTTAAGGATTGTGCGAGTTAAACAACCCGCGAGAAATACTCCCAACACTACTGACCATATGAACACACATTGTTGTGGGCCCAAAATGATTATCCCTTAAATTTTGTTATTCTTATAATTATATGATGGGATAATTTGATGAGCATGTGATAGTCATATGTGATTTCATGCATAATGTCAGACCGCACCCTTATTTCTCTTAACATGTAGAACCAAAATGTGTCTTTTGGATCTCAATAAGTTTGAGATAGCTTATATGTGCCTAATAATCATGGTCTACATGTGTAAAGAGAATTGAATGTGTTAATTTTTGTGGACCGGACTGAGTTATAAACGGATGGAGAACATTGAAGAGTGCTTAATTATGTCTAACATTATTAGTTATTTTATATGTTAAATATTTTTTCATGTTCATCTCATGATAATATTTGTATTTATCATCATTCTTTTATTATAATCTTCTACTGCATATGTTATTAAATTAATAATTAGTTTATTAATCCTTTATCTGAGTGGGAGTCCTAAGATTGGAATTGGTGTGATTCTAATCTAGAACTATTAGTTCTCACACATGTAAATTTATGTAATTCATATACAGAACTAATATTTCTACTCGGATAGGATTAAATTGTGATAATTGTGACATTTGAATTTGACAGGTTGTACTACAATGTGTTGGTATTATATCTTATGTCACTTTATTATATTTAAATACTTGTTCAAGTAGAATTAAACATCTAAATGTGCTAGTATCAAACATCCAAAATATGTCTATGTTGTGGTTATTATTAATAATAGCCAAAACATCATTTTGCCCTCAACCAAAGGAAAACTGAACGGTGATGATTGCCGAACATGGCATCATATAGTTCAGAACATCCTTGAGGAGCAAATAGGTGCTTGGAAAATTGAGTTATGTTGTGGTGAACCATTAGGGTGGAAACACCACTCCGCATAAGAGGTAAAAGCCTATCGGGTTGGAAAAATGCTAATGCTTGCATCACATTGCTGAGCATTATGCATATTGCCTCATTATTTATTACGAAGTAAGACCTACTGACGTGGGGATTTTGAAAGCTTGAAAGAGAAGTTCAGTGAAATTTCTATTTCTAAGCTAAGTCAGCTTATAATCAAGTTCGACAGATGCTAGAAGCGCCTCAATGCTACTGAGAGGTAGCATTTTTGAGATGTCGAACATAATTAGAGAACTGAAGGCAGTTGGCCACATTCTCACTAATGAACAACTAGTGTAAGTTGTCATATTATCCTTTCCATCTAGCTGAGTGCACATAATTGTCAACATGACGTACAATAGGAATGTTAAGACGTTTCAAACATAAAACGTCAACTGGAGATTGTAGGTAATGCCTCTTAGCCATCTAGGCCATTGGTCAAGCTTATGTAGCTAAGTCCAATAAACAAGGGTCATGAGGATCCAAGCACAAGGGGCAATGACTCCAATGATAAAAAGAAAGGATAAGCTGACTGAGAGGCCAAGAACGTTAGACGTATATGTGACAAATTTGAGCTATGTACTACAATTGTCATAAAAACGGTCACTAAGCTCGAAATTGCCTTGAGCCGAAGACTAAGCATCTAACCCTATAACTAGACATGAATGAGCATTTATAATACCATTAGATTTTGGGTGAATTACGGTGGATGTTTGTAGGAAATAATCCGAGAGTTGAAGACAAGGGCATCGGCACTTGTTAGCTTCCACTATGTGATGGTCAAACTCTAATTTTTTCCATGCATCCTATAAGCTCCGATTCTAGAAATACATGGTCTATGGATCAAATTCTTTTACGATTAGGTTCTCAACTTCGTATATATGGAACTCAGTCAAATTGTTAGGAACAACTCATTATAAATATGGCTATATATTGTGGATGCTCTGCTTGTTCTATACACTGAACATGAAGAACCATTGCTATATAAATATGTGTTTTTAACGCTATATAGTTGAAATTTGTAGTATAGCAAGCTAGACATATTGAGAAAAATAGAATGCACAGACTCACAAGAGAAGGTCTTTTGAGCTTGTGATTTGCATAATTCTATCTGCCTCTGTGTGCAAGTTGTCTAGCTAATAACTCCACGGTAAAAATGTTTGGCGAAGGCTTGCGAGCTAGTTTTCAATTGTCTTGAATTCATCTTGAAATCTATGGTCCAAAGAATGATAGGGAGAGACATGAGGCATTTCGTTACTTTTCTCAAAGCTTTCACAAGTGTTGGTCTTGCCTTTTTTTTGTTCTCACATGTCCGAAGTTTAATTGCTTTGGATGATATTTTAATCATGTTGAGAATCAAACCAACATAATGAGAAATCTTTGAGAACCGATCTAGTTCGGTGATATTGATTTGATTTGTTCAAAACAATTTGTGACAAAAAAATGTATGACGTGAGGGCTAAATATTTTCGACACTTCACAACTATGAGATGTTGTAGAAGAAGGGATAAAACCTCATTGGATGTGGTTAAGTATATGTTGGCTCATGTAGTTTTCTCAATTTTGTGTTGAGAATAAATAACTGCCACATAGATATCTACTTGACCGAGAGCCCCATAAATCAGTCACTTCAACTCTCTATGCGTCATGGACAGGTGGTGAACTAGTCTCCGATGACTTATGACTATGTGAGTTGACCACTTTTGTTCATCACATTTCTCATGAGCTTGAGAAATTTAAACCAAAAGGAAATATGTGTATTTCCATTTGGTACTTTGAACGCTCCAAAGGAAAAGTTCATTGCTAAACAGATAGTGGGAGTGTGTCTGAACTCAACATTCTTGGATATAGAATTTCTTAGTAGGAGATTTAGTTTTCTGAATTGAATACTCCTAATGGTCCTATCTCTCATAAATTTTTAGTTGAAATGAGGATTTGCTTCCGTTCACTGATCCAAGTGAGAGAGAAACACGTTTGGTTTGGTTTGGTCTACTTGAATTTGTTTCAAGATCAAAGTGAGTTTGTCTCATAACCAAAATGAGTATGTCTCATAAACCGGTTTGTGGATCATGTTTACTTGCAATAGTAATATAGGTTTGATCACTCAAATCTGTTTCGTGATCAATATAAGTTTGTTTCACTATCGAGTGATTATGAAAATAAGTTTTTCATTTGATTACTAGTTAAGACGATGATGGATCTTAGATAGTGGCTGAAATTCTCTCATCTTTTTGTAAGGAAAAGTTGGATGAAAAACAATGAAAGAACAATTGGATTTAATATCAAATAGAAGCTCGCCAATGACTAAAAGTTGTACCCAAATTGAGAGTATAACTTGCAAGCAAACCTTCTTTCATTGTTAGGTTTGTCTCTATTCACCTATTTCTGATCATGTCACCTTATTGAACCTCAAATTATATCAGATGGATGTAAATGTGATGTTTCTTAGTGGAGAAATGCAAGAAGAATTCATTATGTATGATCTTCAAATGGTTCAATAAGGCATATGCGTATATGTCAATTGATCTGAGAGTAGATATGTGGTTCTATATCTCTAGATAGATGATATCATTGATCAGAAATGACAAGGAGTACGTAGTCACTATCAGGAAGTGGTTAGTTGTCCTTAACTTTGTGGGATAAAGGACATTGGTGGAGTAACTTATGTGTTTAGAGTCAAGATCCAGATGGGTCAATCTAAGATTCTTGTTTTTGTTGCAAGAGTCATATGTCAAGCAAGTTCTTGAATGACTCAACGCGTAAGTCTACAAACCAGTGGATGCTTATGTAACTGAGGGATAAAGCCTAAGCCAAGGGAACTGTCCCCAATGCCAGAATAGACTGATGAGATAAAATGTTCCTTATTCAAGCATCATGAGAAGCCCTGTATATATTGTGGTATGTACATGGCCAGATATTCGTTTTTGCCATGGAATTGATATGTTGTTATCAATCACAGACTTAGACAAGCTTGTTGGAGCATTGTCAAAAGGATCTTGAGGTATTTGAAAGGCAACTTAGATTGTGCCTATGCCATTGAAATGTTGATCTTTATCAGTAGAGATCTACAAGTGTTAATTTAGGTGATAACCCAGATAAGCGTAAAGTTACCTCTTATGTTTTCTTGCTGGTCAATAGCACGACTTTGTGGAATAGCAAGAAACAAATATTCATAGTATTGTCAATTGTGGAAATTGAGCTGTGTGGCATGCTCAACAATTATGCAAAAGGCAGTATAGCTCGAGAGATTATGATGGACTTGAGATGAGTCAGTTGCTAGACAGGCAATGACGATCTATTGTGTCCACTAATTATCCATCGCCTATGCTAATGATCCTAAATTTTATGGCGAGACCTAGTACATAGACATTATGGCTTTGTGTCATAAAAGGAAGTGATTGTGGAACATTCACCTATGCAAGAGAAGGCAATGACGCACTCGATAAGTCCATATCCAGAGATTTGTATTTGTTGCAATAGAATCTCTAGGATTGCATAGGGCTTGATATTGATATTCTATAAAGTGATATGCAATTACTAATGTACTTATACTGGTGAGTATTTGATGCCAGTTCATAGTGAACAAAATTTTTTTCATGTGTTTGTTTACTGCCTTGTCTTTGTGATAAGTTTGGAAGAAATCGAGTATGAGTATACTAGCACAGGTTGGCATCGAAAAGTATGTCGACAGGTTGATGAGATTGGCTCTCTCACATGAGCAATCGCCTCTAACGCAGTGGGAACGTGCAGAGATGAGACGATATGAGTTGGTTAGTATTCGTCAGGAAATACTATGCACATATAAGATACGTCGCCTTAAGTATTGGTTTGGAATTGGTTTCTGTGACAATATTAAGATGAGACCTCTTAATTGTATATGTTACGATTAAAGACTGACATGAGGTCGATATGGATTCCCACTATCCATATAACCTGTTTGTAGCCAGATTTGAAACCTTGATTATTAAGTGTATTAAGTTCGAGAATTCATGTTAGTTTCTGAGTGATAATTAGACCAAGATCTGTACGGTGTTTGATTTAGGTAAAAGACATACGCCCTATATAAAGGAAGTCACACCGTAACACATGTTTCATACCATGTGTGCTTTGCGACCGTAAAAAAGAAGTGGGTGAATAGATCCCTGCTTCACTACTGTGTGAGTCCTTGAAGCAATAAATGCTTCTTTGGGATACTCTTAGTGACCTACGTTCATATTCTAATAGGTCAAGTTCAATGTTAGGTACTTTGGTATGTTGCCTAAAGATCACGTTAGATTCGATCATATGGGACATGTCTGGGAAAGCGGTTGACTTGATTTAGAAGGATATTGAGCGAAGGGAAGACTGTTTGCATCTAGCGCTACATGTGTTCATTGGTCGACTAGTTAGACAATCTTTGTGATTGAATAATCTTTGCGATTGAACATAACTATGAATACATGTTTAAGATTTAAAGGTCAAACATGGCCTATGAGGGATAAGGTGTGTGTTGACTGACGTGAACTTAAAATTGGTCTAGGGTACAGTGGGACATTTTCTTCCGTTGAAGACTGTAACTCTCATGTCATCCCTAATAGGTGCATGGTTTGAGCTTCCACTTGTTGCGTGCTCGTGGGTCGCATGACTTATTTGCCCGTATGAATTTGATGGTGGTTCCCGATAAGGTTATAGAGAGAGATAGTGGTGGATACGAGTCTACCCATTTGTGCAAGTAGGAGGTGTTGGATTTGGGATGGGTCGCCCAATGTGGGTTGACC
Source organism: Ehretia macrophylla (assembly GCA_037974665.1). Classification (NCBI taxonomy): domain Eukaryota; kingdom Viridiplantae; phylum Streptophyta; class Magnoliopsida; order Boraginales; family Ehretiaceae; genus Ehretia; species Ehretia macrophylla. Next base: position 62,374,201 of record CM075773.1, read on the forward strand.
CGAGCCGACCTATTTATAGGTATGGAAGTTATGGGAAGTTCTTCAACTTCCCACAACTTCTGATATCTAAGAAAAAAGAGACGTTCTTTTTTCTTAGACATCAGATACAAGAAAAGAAGACAGTGAGTCTTCTTCTCATCTTCTCTACTCTCTCTCTCAATCTCTCTTACTATGTCTATAGTGCGTAGACATCAAAATCAAATCGGCATTTAAGTTGTGGCAATATAATCCAAGATCGAACATGTATTTTGAACTCTGATTCGCGGCTGTTTAACGGTGGAACCAATGTGGCTAATTCCTGTAGACTCTTCTGTATACTTTGAGGTTAATATTATATTCGGATTATGAAGATCCGTATTCTGTGTTAAATTCTTCATTGAGATTAAGTAATCAAGTGCAGTTATGGCAGGCATTGAGCACCCAATAGCTTTTGCTTGAAGTACAGAGCAACATGTCACTTTGTTACCAATACCAAAGATGATGAAACCATACTCGTTTCTGCAAATTACTACAATTGTTCCCCTTGTGCTATCATTAAAGAATGCATTAGAGTTGAACTTAATTCTACATAGATTGCATGCCAAAGGTCTTAATCTTTAAAGTTGATAATCTTGAGGGTATTGAATGCCAATAGGTTTTTGCTGGGAGAGCAAGATTGAAAACATTAAGATCTATGAAAAGTGATATTCCAGGAAAGGAAGATATTTTTCTCATTGATTTACTATGCGTATATATAAGAATGTACAAGAAGAAATTACGGGTATATAAAAGAAAAACTATACAGCATTGGTAAATACCTACAATTATGAATTTGCAATCCTTGATTGATGGCCCAATCATTGCACGTGAGAAATATGGTGTTTGTTAACATTCCTCCTTAAGTTAGAGTGTGTAAATCTCGAACACCTAACTTGCTTAGCAAACTATTGAACTGTAGTTTTCCCAAAGCTTTGGTGAAAATGTTTACTAGTTGCTGTGTAGTGGGAACATGACTTGTTTCTATCAATCCTACTTGCAGTTCTCTCGAATGAGGTGACAATCAAGCTCAATGTGCTTTGTTCGTTCATGAAAGACTGGGTTTGAAGAGATGTGAAGTGCGACTTTATGGTCACATAAGAGTTTAGCTGGTATAGAATCAAGAACTTTGAAGTCATGCAATAAATATTTTAGCCAAATTAGCTCACAACATACAGTTGCCATGGCACGGTATTTTGCCTCTTCTGAGGATCTTGAGATCGTAGGTTATTTTTTTGTCTTCCAACAAATTAGTGCTCCTCCAAGCAATATATAAAACCTCGTTATGGAACATCTCATGATCAGACAACTAGCCCAATCTGAATCACAATCGGCTGCAAGTAGAGGTATGCAGTGAAATTGTCAACCCGCTCAAACCGCCTAACCCAACCCAAACTAACCCACTTTTAGTGGTTTTTTAAAAATTTCATTAGCTATGGTTTAAGATTTTATAAAAACCGACTATATGGGTTGGTTTATGGTTTTTATCATTGAAATCGATAAACCCAAACCGCCCCAAACATATATATATATATATAGGCCCAATACAACTGCTGATTTTTTTTCATTGCTGCACTTTCTTTTGATTCAAGTGCTGATTTTTTTTTCATTTTGTGTTTGGCTATGTTTTGTTATTTTGGGGATTACTAATATCTTATGATTATTTTATATTATGGGAAGTATTATTTTGAATTTGGGGTCAATGTAAAAATTAATTTGTGGTATTTTGATATAGACAAGTATGTTGTTTCTTTTTGTTTATTGTTTCTATTTACATTTTTAATATAAGCAATTATATTAGCAGGTAGTGACAGATATCAACCTGACAAACCAAATCAAACCGAACCAAACCGGTCTAATGATTTGGAACCCGCCTAACTTTGAATGATTTTGATAAATGTATGGTTTGATTTTAATTTCAATTTTTTTCAAATCGAATATATTGATTCGATTCAAAAAATATCTTTCAAACCGCCTAAATCGACCTATATACACCCCTAGCTGCAAGTGATAAGGAATTTTATGAGGGAAAGAGCAAACCCTGTCTAGGTGACTCATTTAGATATTGAAGTAACCTGCAGTTGCGTCGTGGTATGATTTTCGGGGAACATGCATGAATTGACTGAGTGTGTGCATAGAGAACACAATGTTTGGGCGAGTAATGGTTAAATATATAAGTGGAACAATAAGTCTTCGATAGATAGATGGATCATGTAGAAGTTCTCCATCTTCATTTGATAACTTCAAGTGTTGCTCCATTGGAAGATCATTCGGACATGCGCCTAGGTATCCAGCATCTTTTAGAATATCCATGGTATACTTCCTCTGAGAGATATATATGCCTTGACTTGAATGAGCTACTTCAATTCCGAAAAGTATTTCAGTTTCCCCAAGTCTTTGATTCGGCATCGTTCTTGCAGAAATGTCTTGAGTTGCATGATGGCCTTAGGATCATTCCTTCCAATAATCATGTCATCAATATATACCAAGACTGTTATGAATGATGTGCTTTAGGATCGAGTAAATAAAGAATAATTAGCCTGTGACGGAGTTTAACCGGCTTCATGAAGGGCTAAAGAAAGTTTGGCAAACTAGTTTCTGGATGCTTGTTTAAGACCATAGATGGACTTTTGCAAGCGACAAACCCTATGCTCCCCTTGTTTTCCAAACCCAGGAGGCAGGGCCACGTAGAGTTCTTCATCCAAATTACCATGCAAGAAAGCATTGTGAACATCCATTTGATGAAGAGACCAATTCTTGGATGCTACAATAGCTAAAAAACAACGGACAATGGTGAGTTTAGCAATAGAAGGGAAAGTCTATTGGTAATATATACCTTCCTGTTGGGTATTGCCTTTGGTGACAAGGCGTGCTTTGTAACGTTCAATGGTATCGTCCGCCTTGTACTTGATTTTATAAACCCATTTGCAACCAATGAGTCGTTTCCTTGAGGGTAAATCCATGAGTGTCCAGGGGTCGTTGGCTTGTAAAGCAGAGAGCTCGTCTTGTATGGCTTTATACAAATTAGGGTCTTGCATAGCTTCAACAAATGAGGTAGGTTCGGTGTTGCGTGAAATAGAAGATAGATAGGTACAATGGATATTAGAGAACCAATTGTAAAAGAGAAAATGGGATAGAGGATACCGAGTACCTGGTATAGGAACCTGCAATGAGCTAGATGCATGGTTGAACAAGGAATCAAAAGCATTTGGACACATGTAATCACGCAAATGAGGTAGGGGCTGGCCAATACAGGTAGAGTGACGAAGAGGGGATTCAGGCGGCGTGACAAGAAGCGGGGCCTGGGTGGCTAAGGGTTCAGGCAGCGAATTTGGTGTATCACTAACTAGTACCGGGGATTGTGTGGGTTTCTCGTGTGGTGGCATTAGAGATGGGCAAGGTAAAGATAGGTGCCATAAAGGAGGAAGACTCTGGGGTGGATGCAAATGAGAATGAAGTTTCATGGAAGACGACGTCGCGAGAGGTAAATACTTCACTATTGTCGAGGTCCAGGAGTCTATACACTTTTTGGCCAATGGGATAACCTAGAAAAACACAACGGCTTGCACAATGAGCAAACTTATGAGGAAAGGTATGTGTAGTGGCAAAGCAGAGATACCCGAAAACCCATAAATGACTGTAGGATGGGAGTTTATTAGTGAGAACCTCATGTAGAGTTTTGCTTGAGAGTAGCAATTGATAAGATATGTGGCAGTAAGAACACAATCACCCCAAAAACGAAGAAGAAGCAAAGCCTGAAAACGCAAGGCCTTAGCAACATTTAAAAGGTAACGATGCTTTTGCTTAGCAACCCCATTCTGTTGAGGCGTAGCAATGTAGCTATGTTGGTGTAAGACGTCTTTTTCATTTAAAAAAGAACGAAAATCATTGGAAAAAACTCAGCCCTGTTAACCCTGCTGAAAATTTTAACTGTGCTTGAGAATTGATTTTCTATCATTTGAAAAAAGGATTTAAGTAGATTACATGATTCAGACTTGTGCATAAGATATACCTATGTGCAACGAGAATAATCATCAATGACAGTTACAAAATATTAAACGCCAGAAATAGAGGATGTTGAATGAGACTCCCAAATGTCACAATGTAATAATTCAAAATTATTTTTTATAGAAATATGACTGCGAGAAAATGAGTGACGAGTTTGTTTGCCTAATGGACAAGTTTCACAAATGAACTTAGATTCAAAAAAAAAATAAATGGAGCAATAGTAGTTAAATCTTGAATTCGTGGAACGGACGGATGACCCAGCCGTTGGTGCCAAATAGTCGGAGACAATAAGCGGTGCGTGATGTAGAAAAATGGCGAGGACGGGCTGAAGAGATACATACTTCCAGATTCCTTACCCAAACCAATTATCCTCTTTATTGCAAGGTCCTGAAACACATAGTAGTAAGGAAAAAAAGTTACGGAACAATTTAGCGATTTAGTCAATTTGCTTACTGAAAGTAAATTGACCGTAACATGAAGGACATTGTGGAGGGACAAGTGAGGAGAAAGAGTGATGGAGCTCGAAGATAAAACGGGAACCGTGGTGCCATTAGGGTAAACGAATGCGGGCATAATCATAAGGGGTATGATGAGTGAAGGAAGTGGACGTATGGATCATGTGGTCCGTGGCGCCAGTGTCAATAATATATGTTGGGTTATTGGCAGTGAAAGACACGTGGGAAGAAGGGATAGAGAAAATATACCTGCCGCGTTTGCCAAAGGGGAAGAGATACCTTCATTGATCAAAGCCATAATTTGCTTATATTGAGCCCGTGTAAATGGAGATGTGAGCTGGGCATCATTGGAGTCAGTCACCTTGCTAGTGGAAACAATATGTGAAAAATGGGCATGACTTGGCGTGTAATTTTTATGGCCAGGAGGATAACCATGTAATTTCTAACAGCGTTGAGTAGAATGCTTATCCCCAGATAATCCATGGTTGCGGCAATGGTCACATGTCAGATGGTTACGATTGGAACCACAACCGTGAGAAGAGCTAGGCATGACTGAACTATGGGAACGTTGAGTTGCAAGAGCTGTACCATCATTAGAAGATAGGACCGAAAGTGCAACGGCATCAGTGGACGGGATAGGAGCAGTGATTTGGCGTTGCTTTTCTTCCTAAAGCACAAGAGAATAAGTCTGATTAATGATAGGTAATGGTGTCTTGAGTAAGACTTGGCCTCGAATAGCTAGATAAGACTTGTGCAGCCCCATTAAGAATTGCATAACACGATCTTCTTATTCGCGCTAAGTGAGAGTTTTCATTGCCTCATAAGAACAAACAGGTGGGGGGGTGATAAGAGGCCAGTTTATCCCACAAAGATTTAAGCTTGTTGAATTAAGAAACGACATAGGACTGTAGCTGTTGAAGAGAGGCAAGTTCGCAGTGAATCTGAAAGATATGTGGTGTATTATTGCTAATTCATTTTTGTAATATATCACGTACTTATATTGAGAATACCCTACTCGTTTTTTATGGTTGAGCAAAATAAACCACTCTTCGTATTATGCAGTCACGGACGCAGCCTATTGTGTATTTTAATAAGAATAAGTTTCGTTTGTTATGTTGCATTACGCATTGACTTTTATATTGTTATAATGATTTTATGCATTGCATTATTTATTATCTTCACTTGCTATTGAAGTATTAATTTTTGTATCGATATGAACAAATTAAAGCTTTGTATCATTCTTTTTTCTATACGCTATGTATTTTATTGTCTTTTGAAAATTATTGTTACGTCAAAGGTCCCAAATTATTTTCTAGAGAAGTGTCCCACTTACTAAGTTATATACTCATGTTAATTTGTGTTATTTTACAGATAACGAGGATTAGAGCAGTAAAGACTCCCTATTTGCTATTTCATAAGAATTTATGAAAGTAAAGTTTGATTTAGTTTTTGGAATCTTTAATTAGACTTCGTTATTAATATTTAACTTTTGATTTTAGTGTTTTAGATTGACGTTATTTTGTAAATTGGTTATTTGCGGATTGTAAATTGCTTATTGGAATTACCATAAATTTTTGGTTATAGATGTATTTAATCTCTTAACGACTTTGGATCGAATATAGTCTTGAAGGCTTTGGTGGGGTACGTCCCTTCCTCGATACGCAGCAATTGCATTCATGAAATTTTTGTTTATGGTGAATTTCGGGACGTAACAAATATTTAAGGATAAATATTTAATTTGATCTTTTATTTTTAGGGTTTGTGTTATTTTAGTATTTATTTTTTAAAATTTACTTTTTTAATATTTTATTTTTATTATTTATCTAAATTTAGTCCTTATTTTTTAAAATGTAATCTTTTAGTCCTGTATCTTTATCATTTGTTACAACTTAATCCTTATCTTTGTCATTATGGTCCATGTTAGTCCCCAACTATTTTGAAAGGTAAGGATTAAGTTGGAATAAATTGTAAATATACATGACTAAAATGATACATTTTAAAAAATAGGGACTAAGTTGGGACAAATGGTAAAGATATAAGACTAAAAAAGTATATTTTAAAAAATATAGATTAAATTAAAACAAACTCTAAAGATAAGAGATCAAGTTAAATATTTACCCAATATTTAATAATTTCTTCTTATAACATAATATGGGACCAATTCCATAACCTGGTATACCATGAACCATAGATTCAATAGATGCAAATCAACATTTTGTTCTCCCGAGAGGGTGAAAACAATCAAGAAAGGTGTTTGACTTGTGAATTTAAGGCCTTGAGTTTAAGTCTTTTTTTTAATATATTGGAGTGTGTGTCGTTATAATTTTAGAATAAATTTAATATAATTTTATTGAGGATAAGTTTTTCATGGTTAAAAATAAAAAATACAATCCTGTTAATTGTACATATATAATGTTAAACTACTTTGCCTCGAGGAAATGTTGGCTTATAGACAAATGGCCTTTAAGAAATTATTTTACAACGCATATAAAGGATAGGAACTTAATGTTTAAGACAGCATGGTAGAGATTCTATCCAAATAATCAACTTACAAGTCATGCGTTCGATACTTCCCATTATTTTAAAATTATGTCATTCAGTGATTTGGTGTATGTGTGAGTGTACATCGCTACATCTAGGGGTTTATCAGTTGGTGTTCAAACTCCGCCAGATAATTCGCTGATCGATCTCTGTCAGTTGGGTTCTCACGATACTCCCCATTATTTTGAAATTATATCATTCAGTGATTTGGTGCATGTGTGGGTGTACATCGCTACATCCGAGAGTTTACTAGTTAGTGTTCAAACTCCGCCAAATAATTCACCGATCGACCTCTGTCAGTTGGGTTCTCACGTCATTAAAAAAAAAAAAAAATTACGAGCATTACACAATAAATCCATAACGCAGGAGAAGGCACAAAGACATACAATGGTCTTCACTGATCTCTCCATCATATATAATTCAATGACATAGCATACCATCAATGCCTAAATGCAGAGGCACATGGATGAGATTAATAAACACACGCCTGTTTATGGCTGGTGCCATGCATGTGACAAATGTTATATGTTGAAGATAATAAATATTATTTTAATTTTTTTTAAATTTGTAATTAAAATAGTAATTTAAGATGATATTAAAATTCAGAACTATCATATATATAATCATTAGTTTAAGTCTCTTTGTTATTTATTTAAAAAATATGTCTACGTGCAAAGTTTAATAAAAAATAATTTCGCTTACACGTGAATGATTGTGTTAAAAATAAATCATATAATCAAGCTTTTTGTCTAATTGTTTAATTTTTTAAATGATGTTAGATCATTTAATTAACTGATAGAGACAGTGTCTAAATACAATGCAGCCACTATTTGTATAATTAATGGAACAGGATAATATTACATATTGATAATTATAGCAGTAACGTGCTATAAGATCCTCTATGAAACAGAAAACATACAGAAGAGCTTCGGGAGTTGCGGAAATAATAAAGTTTTTGTTTGTCAACATGTATATAATTTAACTTTGAACCAATAGGGGCAAACTCCTATATATTTTTGTTCAACGAGAGTTAAAAACGTACAGTTTAAAATTTATGTACAAATAGTTTTAATTAGTGGAGGTTAAATTGAATCTTCAAAGTAAAAATACTTTAAAATTAAAATACTATATTGTTTTTTAAAAATCTAAATAAAAATTTAGGCGCCCAACTCACTTATACATGCCTCCGTCATTGCGAACTCTCTAAATCGAGCCATAACTATTCCTTAGTCAATCTCCCTCTTGCACCTAGATCTCCCATGAGGTATTGCGAGCTTAATTACTCCATTGCATGAGACCTACTTGAGAAAGGTAGAATGAAACCTTGCTTCATTTTGAGTCCATCGCGTTACCATGGCCTGCATAGTGTTTAAAAGTCCAACCCCCAAATAGGATTAGTCAATAGATATAATTTTCGAAAAGCTCATATATAGGCCAAGAGTTTCTAAAGTATGTAGATTATAAATATAGGTTACAATTTCAACAAAATTGTTTTGGTGCTCTCCACACAAAATTCTCATAGGCATCAATTGAGTTTATCATATGTCATGATGAGGAGAGGTACAAGTGGCATCATCATTTGGTGTCTCACAATATAGAATGGTTGAGATTAGCTTCATTCAATTAGTCTAGATACCTCATATTTATATGAGAGGCCTTTCATATTAGTGAATGATCCTCATATACACACAAATGAGCCTCATAAAATAGTTTAGCTTGATATGATTAGCTATCTATTTATCTTTGCTTATACGTGCATAATTAACTATGAGAAATGTTAAATACTACTTTATTTTTATCACCTAAATATCACTTTCTATGTGTATGTTTAGTTGGTATATTAAAAGAAGAAAGAAAAATTAAAAAATTATTATTTTAGCATACCAACTAAGTATCCATATAGGAGGTGGTATTTGGATGACAAAAATAGAGCGCTATATAACAATGTTTTTAAACTATTCGCCACAAGGTAAAGTATTAACGAAAGCATTAATGAAAACACAAAGAACTACTGAATATTTGGTCTAGTGGTATGATTCTTATTTTAGATGTGAAAGGGTTCGAAATTCATTCTCGTGTATAACTTTTCAAGTGATATAAAATACTTCACGACTCTCTTGAATAAATAAAAAAAGAAAAAAAACGAAAATTCAAGGAGAAAAACTATCAAACTGATGGTAAAACTAATGCAAGGCTTCTTTACCTTATATCTCATTGTTTATGGTTGAAACCCATGTTTTAAACTCAAAATTAATAATAAAAAAAAATCGAAACTCAGATTCAAATATTTATATTGAATGAATAAACTTTTAGTTTCTAAAGTGTTATTCTTCTCCAATTGAGTTTTTGTTGTAATATCGTGTATTTTATCTTTTTGCATTCTTTTATCATACTCATACTAAGAAATTTTGTAAAACAAAAGCTAGATGACTCTACTCGATGCAATAATCAATATTATATTGCTGAGTTTATTGAGTTTGAATCAAAATTAGGTTATCGTGGAAATAATTTATAAAAAGGGTTTCCAAAGGCAATATTTTTAGTTTTCTTTTCCAAATTCGGGTCGATATTAAAAAGACTTAGATATCATTTGGACAAGTATAAACCCAACATTATTTTCCCCCAAAATGAGAATGTATGTGCAAGAAAATGTTGCAATATTGAAGGAAAGAACCGTAGTTCATTAGGTGTAATTGGAGATTTTCGTGGTTTTTTTCGTCATGATATATTGGGCCTTCAATTATGCGTCATGTCGACACACCTACATGAGGTTGAAATTTGGGCCTTTGGAAAGGCTTGTTAACATTAATAAAAACCTCTTTGCTCCACTTGAATCCATCAAGGTAAAGAAGACTTCGAAGTTGGGCTGTCTTAAAAAGCAAGTAATTTTATGTTATCATTTCGAAGGTCTTTGAATTGGTGATCTTGTATTAGTTTGTGACATTCGATGTTTTCTTCTATAGGTTCATCTGATAAAAAGCTTTTGGTTTTAGGGTATGTTTGACTTAATTTTTAGATATTTAAAAGTATTTTTTGTGAGTTTAGAAATTGAAATTAACATGTTTGACTCATTTTTGAAAAAGTATTTAGGTAAAAACTGAAATTAAAAAAGAAGAAAAAAAATAAGAAACTCCAAATTGAAACTTTTAAATAAAGACTTTTGCATAACTGTTTTTACATAATATTGGAAGTTATTTTTCTTTTTCTTTTGCAAATATATCTTTTCATATTTTTTTAAAGTTCAATATTGCCTCAAAGTTTCTGAAAGCCCATCATTACCTAACATAAATCAAATAATCAACGATTTTTATTGATCAATGAATATTCCTACCAATTGGATATCGAGAATTCCGGGGAAGAATGTGGTGAGTATACTAGCCTCAAAAGGCAGTTTCTAGAGAATATCTCCCTTTAGGGCCTCTTTTTTTTTGGTCGGATTTAGGGCCTCCTAAAGAATACGTGGGGGAGTACGAAAATTTCCGCAAGATCGGGGGCCTCTTTTCTTGAATAGTATAAATATGACCTCAACCCTTTTAAGGCTGTCCTTAGTAGAGTCTCTAAAATAGAGACTCTACTATCGTATAATTATTACGTAATATTGTTAACATTTTTAGAGACTCTATACTTTTTAGAGACCCGAGTCCACTTTTAGTGATTTTAATCTCTACTTTATGAATTTTTGTTGCACCAAATGAACTATATTACGTAATAATTATACGATAGTAGAGTCTCTATTTTAGAGACTCTACTAAGGACAACCTAACAGATAATTCATTTTTTGAGTTAATACTCAATATAGTCCCATATTTTTAACATGTTTGACAAAATGGTAATTTATCTTTCAAAATGTAATATTTTAGTCCTTTATCTTTGATTCATGTGACATCATTAGTGATGAATATAATAAATAATATAATAAATCCCTCTCTAACAAGTTAAACTTTTAAAAGAGGTGGTAATTTAATATAGTATCAGAGTCTATGTATCAAAAGGTCCTAAGTTCAAAACTTACTGTCACCCAATTCAAAAAAAAAAATATTAAAACTGTCCAAGTATAAAACTAAAAAATTAATTTCGCCCACACTTGTAAGAACGTGTTAAAAATAATAAATAATACAACAAATCTCTCTAGTCCTTTTCAACTATTCAGTTAAAAATTTCATTAAATACAATCATATATATATATATATATCAATAAATTGCAGGGATAATTTCGTCCATACTTCTTCATCTTCTTCTTTTTCTCTCTCTCTTTCTCTTTCCCTATGCGACTCCGGTACCACAGATGTCACCTCTCTGTCGCAACCCTTGTTCTACAGAGGTATATAAATATATATATATATATTTATATTGAAATGTTTAAATTTTCAGCAGAAATATTTATTTATATTTATATTTAAGTTTATGTTGAAATACTAATGTTGAAATGTTCTATAGATGAAATTACCCCTACAATTTTCAGCTGTCATTAAATTTTTAACAGAATAGTTGAAAAGAACTAGTGTCACACAAATTAAAGATAAGATACTGAAATATTACAATTTAAAAAATAAGATACCATTTTGTCAAACATGTTAAATATATGGAACTAAATTGTGTATTAACCTTTTAAAGATAGGAGACTAAATTGGGACCACTTTATCGAGCATATTTAATTAACTTAATCGTCGGAGGTATTCCCTGAAAACCACTCTGAGGCTTCCATCTTTTTTAGTTTAGCTTATTTGGAGCGAAGCAAACAAATTTCTACCTTAATATTATGAGAAGATCCCATACTTGATGTTATTCGAATTACAATTTATTGGGTTTATGAGAAGATATCATTATTGAAATAGCTGAATATTGTAGACCACGTGATTCCATTGTTCGAAATAACATATTACTAAATAAAATATCTGTCGCAAAAAAAAAGAAAAGGAAGAGAAAGAGAAGAAGAAGAAAAAGCTATTGTGCCTGTGATCAAGGGGCAGAGTCAGGTATCAGAGATCAGTGTAAACACTAACCTTGGTTAGTAGCATAACTGATAACCAAAAGTTCAAGACACTCATTTATACATAGAATAATATTTAATTTATGCATATTATAATAACTATAAAAATATAAGCACCAAAATATATACAGAGTTTTTAAGAAATGACTCTTCTCGTATAATAATGATCACTGGCGGAGCTATGTGCATCTCAGGGGGTTCACATGAACCCCCTGAAATTTAAAGTTTTTTTTCCTTCTAAAAATACTCTTTTATTTTCTCTCTTCTCATGCTTTTTTTTTTTCTTTTTTTTTTCACTTTTATTCTCTTCTTTTTAAATAGGTTTTAAATTTAATTTCTTTATTTTGGAATTATTTGTGTTATCATTGTATATGAATTTTGATTTATCTATTTTTGTAATATTTTTAACATTTATATTAAATTTTTTTAGTTTAATTGTACATTTAATTCAATTTCAAATTTTTAAATAATTTTTAGACTGTCTTTTTATTTTTAATTGATTATTTTGTATATTTGATTAAACAGTTAGGTTTGAATACTGACGATTCTATATTTCTAAATATTTTAATATTTTTTTTTATCATGATCATGATTTTAGGGATAAAGATAATAATTTTCTTTTCAATTTATATAAAATATATTTGCATTTCCTTAACCCCGGGGAGTGGAGCGGCTTCCCCTAACCCCAAGTGCCTGCCTTCGCCATTGATAATGACATAACATATAAAAGAGAGAAAAATAAATGACTATAGTAATACAAAATGTACCTTTTAATTATAACACACCTAGTATAATTAATTAGCACACAATTTATATTTCTCAGCTAATTAGGGCATAATAAAAATGACGCACATACATGCACAATTGTAGATTTACATAAATTTACTACTTGTAGAATTGCTTAGTCATCATTTTCTGTTAGTGAACATTCTTGATAGCGGAAAACTATTTATTCATTCATCAGCGTAGCTCAACATTATACTTGAAGAAGGAGGGATGGCTAAGACTTTTCAATTCAGCGAAAGAAACTGGCCTGCATGCAACTTGGTCAAAGCAAAATTATGATTTCTTGTACAATACTACACTTGCCATGTTTTAATTTTTAATGTTGATCCAATCTCAAATTGTGATGTATATCCAAAGCCATGCCCATTAGACTAGCCATGGTTTATTTTTATATTTTTGTAGCTAATTAGGTCACAAGACTCACAACACAAATTCAAACACAAACATAAATAAAAAGAGGTTGAAGAAATGAAACCTTGAGTTGGTAAAATATGTAGCAGATGTAAGTAATGAAGAAGTTGGAGAATGGTGGAAATAAGTATCGGGCTTAATGGAATTGAAGATTGTGGTGAATTGTGGTTTTGGTTGGGTTTAATGAAGATTGAAGACTGAAGAGATTTAAAAAAATATAACGTGCAACATTTTTTTAATTAAATAAATATCAATTTATAAAAATAGCCTTAATTTTTTTTTCCCCTATATTCAAGCCTGTGTAGCTTGGCCTATGTAATTGAGACCAATTTTATATAATAAGACTGTTCTCATATTTGTGGAACGAAAATATTTGTACTTCAATTTATTGCACATTCTATATGTGTGCTCGAGTGAGATCACGATGTCAAAGCTAACTATGCATCTAAGTATATGGAACTTGGTTGGATAAAACCTTATGAGTAATTATGGGGTCTTTTTTTTTTTTGGGAGCAATCTCATCTCTCTGAATATATAGACATAAATCATAGTGGTAGTTATTTCGTTTTGCCTTTTATCACTGTTTCAAAACAATAGTTTGATACAAGAAACTCTTGTTATGCTAGAAATAGAATAGGTAAATTCACTCCAAAGTCTATTGCAACACAAAATTACCTTATATTTTGCAAAATATTATTTTTATGATTTAAATGCATTATTGTAAGATTACATGAAGACAAATTTAACATTGCGTTTAGGTCACCGTTGACACAACTACTCCTAAAAGAAAAATGGAAAAAAGGATAAATAACATTGTAGTTTCTTATAGTTTGTTAAAAGTACACAGGATCTTCCTATACTTTTAAAAGTGCACTATAACCCCCTGTGATTTAAAAAGCATAGCACCATAGCCCCCTTTTCAAAAAAATAGTTTTAACGGCACGTGAGTTACACGTGCGGCTCATACAACTTTGATTATTTTTAAACAATTTTGTCAATAAAATATGTGTATCAATTGATCAGAAACCCTTTTCAACCAAAAAAAAATCACACAGGTACTCTATTATTTTCCCAAAAAAAAAAAAAAAATTCACACAGGTACTCTATCATTTTCCCCACCCAAGCTCCCCACACCCCCAGCCCCGTCGGACCTCCCACCCCACCCCCCAAAACCCCATCTTGGAGCACTACGGGATGCTTTTACACTGATGTATGTATGTGTATATGCATTATATATACATATGTAGATATATATATATATATTTGTTTCTGTCTTTTTGGGTTGCAATCAACACTTGTTTTATATAGTATTTTTGCAGCATGAAACCCTTGAGCTATAATTTATTTGCTTGTGATTTATGAATGGAGCTTTCATAGTGTGTTTATATATATATATATGTGTGTGTGTGTGTGTGTGTGTATGTACACATATATATACACATACAGATATTACAAGGGTTGATTTGCGTCATTTAATTTTTTCCGTTGCTAAACTTAACAGAAAATCGACGAAGGGCACATATGCTACTTTTTCAAACATCAAGGGGTTATGGTGCACTTTTTAAAGTATAGGGGTTTTACGCACTTTTGATAAATTATAGGAGGCTATGACATTATTTATCCCAAAAAAAATTAAGGAATGAATGCTAACGACATAACAAGAAACCAAGTTTAGGAGGAAGAAACTTGCATTAGCACTCATTGCAAATTGCCAAAAACGCAATCTTTTTTCCTCCAAATCAGCATACTCGTTACTGTAGTTTCCAAAATCTGGCCAAGACTTAAACCATATTCTTAAGCGGATTGGATATGGATTAACTCAAGACTATACGACAATGATCCAACTTGAGCCATAAGTTAGGAAATTCTTGTTAAGTTTTCCTCTATACCTTGCTAAGAAAGGGGAGAAAACCCTAACCTTCAACGTCGTCATCTCAAGTCATCCCAACCTATAGCTCCACTACCATCGAGCCTCTTAGGATTAGCAGGTTATTAATTAGTGCCCACCAAAAAAGAAATTACAAAAATGAAAATTATATATAATCTTAATTGTAGATTTGAGCATATACCTTTACAAACTTATTTTCTTTTTGTGGTCATTTTCTCGTTACAAACTTGATTAAGGCTTACAACCATATGTGTAGATATTTCTCATGGATGGCAAGAACTCAAAACTTTAATTTTGTGATTCATTATCTTTACAGCATGGACTAGGCTTCTAACGGGAGAAAATTATTTTCACTTATTTTTGGTGATCAGGAATTAACGATTTTGAATTCTCTCATAACATGATAAAATTTAAGAAATAATAAGAGTGATAAAATAATAATAATACAATATGATGAATTAATCACGACTACTGAATGTTCATATTATAACGTACATAATACAATCAATTATGATGAAATAATCATTATTGAATGTTAAAATTAGATTATTGCATCACTAATCTTTCACATAAAAGTTTTAACGTTACCACGGAACACAAATTAATGGGAATAAGTTCCAGTGGTTTATCAAACCACTTAATTCAACTCAATTTTATCTGCATGCTTCGTCTTGGGACTCGATCTTTTGATGTAAACCCCCAAAAAGATGGAGTGCGCATGGCATGCACGTCAACAATCGTGGAATTATTCTGAGGACCACTCTTAGCCTAGCAGCACATACCTGGTCCTTTTTTTTTTTTTAATTATAAGGCTAAAAATTACACAACTATATTTTTAGGGGATATCACACCCCATTTGTCCCTATCTAATAATGGTTCTAAAGCCACTAGGATGTAAGTAATTGCATGATAACCAATAGGAAAAAATAAGCCAAAATTAATCAAAAAATTCGCTCATTGATTTGTGTCCTGATAAACGCAAGGGACCAAAAAACCTGGGTGGTTGCGAAGGATATCCCAACAGTCTTCAATATGT
The DNA here is from genome assembly GCA_037974665.1 of Ehretia macrophylla. NCBI lineage: Eukaryota > Viridiplantae > Streptophyta > Magnoliopsida > Boraginales > Ehretiaceae > Ehretia > Ehretia macrophylla. The sequence goes on from CM075773.1 coordinate 62,390,331, forward strand.
GGTCGAAAAAGATAGTTAACAAATTGGACAATCAAAATTAATAACGAACAAACCACACTAGAATCTGTCTCAATCTGGATCAACATATTTCGAACACGACACTTTTTCAGGTGAACTTAATCGACTTCCAAGCCTTTGAGATGAAAACATAATGGAGACAATACCATACATGCTACATGGGTCAATTTTGCCGCATCTGACCTTCCTTTGGACACAATGTCGACATTTTCATCAGCTTCAACTGGCACAAAAATAAGAAACAGAAAAGAAACATATATTCATTCAATTTAGGGGATAATTACATTAGTGGTCCTTGTCACCTTATTTCATGTGTGTGTATATATATATTCTTAAGGTCACGGATTCAATTTTGTCTCAGCAACATCCAAACAACTGACTAATTTGACTAACTCCTTAAAACAATAACAGACTAAATTGGTCAATGTCAAAAAAACTAAGTTGAAAATTCGTGGTGACATTGAGGATTATTAGTGTAATTAGACTTAAATTATATAAGAGTGATTTAGTCATTTTATGTAGTTTTTGTTAAATTTAACCAAATTTTTTTACATTAAAGACTAAATTCACTAATTTTATAAAACAATGAGGATTAATTGACCACTTTTAAACGATGGAGACAAGGTTAAAATCAATATCTCAAGTTTAAATTTAAGTTAATTTTTTGGGAATTAATCATCTTGTACTTGACTAATTTAAACTATATATTCTCTAACGGAATCATATGTTGCAATGTAGGTACATTTGATGTTAGCTGAAAGACTTCTTAAAGAGAGAGATCCGTTACCAAAAGAAGAAAAACCAAAAAAAAAAAGGAAAGAAAATCGTGGGGCAAAAGACATGAGGCTGCTCTTACTTTCACTGTGATTGAGCAATTTCTGGAATAATTAGCTCTCACAACTCTTAACAAGTCATTCTCTGCATGACGAGCTTTTATAAGTCCATTTACTTATTTTACGTACAGCCAAGTCATTGTCATTTATTTGTATCTTAAAGTCTTACGTCATTTTTCTGTTTATATGTACCTAGATACACACATGTATTTTGTGGAAGCCACAAATGTTAGATCTTATGTAGAAGTTTTATAATTTCTTTTTTTTCTTGTTAACAAGGTAACCCAATTGGTAGAATCCGACTATTAGAATATCCAGCGGAACCCGACCATCAGTTGTTAAATTTCGGGTACAGAGCCTTACTTTAAAGATACACCAAGTGATTCAAGAACAGAACCTCATGATAAGGTACGGATTTGAATTTGTGACCTACCACAGGCTGTCCCACACCTTAACCATCCAAACCATGCCCTGGGAGCTAGAAGTTTTATAATTTGTTTTGCTAAGCAGGAGTTTTATAATTAATTCTTCAACATTAGTTCATTTGGTTGTATTTCTCACAAATAGTTCATATTTAGGGTAAAAAATGCTTACCATACTACGTGATACTGTCAGTACTCTTAGATAACGATTAGTACACTAAAATGAATTTGAAAAGGAATGGAATGGAATTGAGAATGAAATGAACTTGGAAATAGAAATGACATGTTTCGTATGCTTTAGGAATGAAAATAGGAATGAATATATTAATTTCAAACCAATGTTTGGCAGTCAGTATATAAAAGTAGTAATGAAAATGATTTGTATATTACCTTTTTATTATTATAGTATTAAAATAAGAATAAACATGAATATAATCGTAAATGGTATAAACATAATAAACATACCTATTAATAATAATTAAAATAATAACAATATATTCTTATTCTTATTGTTATTATTATTTTAATTTAATTTATTATGATTATTGTCAATTTTTTTATTAAGTTTTTATATTTATATTTATATTATTAATTTATTCTATTATTATTATCATAATAACAGTTATTATTTTTATAATAATGATAATAATAATAATGATTATTATTTATTATAAATGTTGTAATTATTATTATTATTATTTATATTATCACTATAATAATAATTATTATTCTATTGTTTTTATAATAATGATAATTATTATTATTATTACTATTCATTTTTATTATTAATGATATTATTGTTGTTATTATTATTTATTATTATAATTATATTGTTATTATTATTATTTGTATTTTTGTTTTTAGTTTTATTAATTTTATTTTAATTTTTTATTATTATTAATTTTTTTATATTATTATTATTATTATTATTTGTTAAGTTATTATTATTTTTATTTTTTATTAGTATTATTATTATATTATTATTATTATTTTCTTTGTATTTTTATAATTTATTATTATTTTCTATTTTTATTATTATTATTATTATTACTACAAAAGAAACTATATAAAAGTTTTATTTTTATGGGGGTATGTTAGTTATTTTAGAAATAAGTCCATTCCCAAATATATGAGAATGGGCTAATCTCATGTATTTATTCTAAAATGGCTAATCTCATATACATGGGAATGAGATTACCTTGATAATGAGATTTTCAAGTTCATTCTTTCATACCAAGCATGGAAATTTGAGTAGAGTTGAGAATGTCATTCCATTCCCAACCCCATTCCAATGTACCAATCGCTATCTTGGAGGTGCCCAATACATTGAGCGCTGCAAGCACTTAGGTGACGCTCAATGACGACCAATAAAGTTGAGGAATGTCTATTAATAGTGTACCCGACCTCAACATTCTAGATAAATACATATCACAACATGTGTTACTATCTTCATTGGGACTAGTTCTCCCACTTAACAGACTTAAGTATCGAAATTGTCCCCGTTAAAGCTCGAGGCTATCCCACAATTCACTGTGCTATTGGAACCTCCACTTTGTAATCTCATTGAGGATTGCTGGTCAGGATCACTTGTCATCAACTTAGTTTAGTTGTCAATTTGTCACACAATAATCAAAAGAGTTGGCTAGAAAACACTGCAGCTGGACTTTTAGTTCATTGACAAAAAGAAAAAAAAATGACTTTCATTGGTTCTTTTGACCAAAGAAGGATAGTTTATTTATGTTTCAATTATGTACTTTAATTAAAAATATGGTAAGAAATGGTCACTCTTATCACAAGTCAAATGCCAACTGGTTCTAGTTTCCAACAATATTGTTCTGCAAAAGTTTGATATATATAATCCATCACAGTCACTAAAATTTGAACTTGTAAAAAGAAATGAATCGAGCAAAATGAAGTACTCAGCCAACATATTTAAAGTTGGCAAGTAACTTCTGCTACAAAAATCCATATCTTTTGTCAAATTCGATCATATTTTTCAAAACTACCATTGTTTCAAAAAAAAAAAATCTCTAAACCGTTCCTTCTAAATTAAAGTTAAATTGTGTAATGTGTGAATGATATATATAAATATTAGAATATATACTTATTCACATCGAACAATCATAGACTTTAAGACCACTTTATAAGATGCTTGATCGTGGACTACTCAATCTAGCACCAATTGATTTTAGGAAGGGACTCCATGTTTCTTAACAACAAAAATGTTTTGCAAGAGACCATCCATTTGTTTATGACTGAACTTTTAGAAAGATTCAACGAAATGTAAACGTGAGAAACCCAGTTTTCTTCAGCTATTTGTTCAGAATTTCTAGATTCAAGATCTAATTGTGCGAATAGTCAAAATGATTAATGTCAATAATAATAATAATAATAATAAGTTTTCCTATTTTTCCCTGCAAAAGTTAAATTTTCTAATAACATGTGTAGCACACGTGCTTTTAATGGTGAAATTTGAACGGAACTAGACTTAGGGACTACGGTGTCTCATTTGAGTGAGTTAAAGGACTAAATGCCCATTTTCAAGGTTAAGAGATGACCAAATTGTCACTTCAATCAAAGTTAAGAGACCATTTGGGTAATTTACCCTTTAATAAATAATAGGCTCTAATATGGAATTTAGGACCTTCATTTCAAAATCTTTAATAGAAGGATGCAAACTTATAAAAAAAAATAGGTATTTTACATACTATTAACTTTTTCTTTCTTTTTCAACTTCTAAGTGGTATTTTCTTCTTTTATATATATATATACACATGCACATATATACATAATACATAAGCGTCCACACGCACACATTTTTTTATCTAAAAAAATATTGAACTCCCAGCAAATAAGCCTTTCCTATGTAGATGCATCTAAAAAAATATTGAACTCCCAGCAAATAAGCCTTTCCTATGTAGATGCATACATGTTGGGAGTTCAACATTCTAGATAAATACGTGTGAGTATATATATGTCTATATTTATATCTTTGTGTGTATATATGTTAGGGTTTGGATTTAAGAAGGGCTTAAATTTCTATGTGGCGAATCAGTAAATGATAAAAAAAAAAAATAGAACATACGAGTTGAAAAAAACATAGAAATACCATGTAGAAGTTGAAAGCAGAAAAAGGGCTACTAAACTTTGCCCCTTTGATATATAACTTGCACAATGATTTATCCTCTAATGTATTTTAATTTTTGTATCACTTGACAATCTTCCTTTCAACGGTAAATTAAAATGGTAGGCAAAATGTTATATTAACTTTGAATATACATAACTACCCTTGAAGAGTTTAAGTGAGGCAAAATGTTGTGTCATAAATTGCAACGCTCTATGTTCATTAAAGGGGTAGAGAATTACTATATAACTTTTATAGATAAGATATCGTTGCATTATTCATACATCTTTTTTTTTCGTGGTTCATTATTTACTCATACTTTAAGAATAAATAAATATAAGCTCGTATTTATATTCGATCATCACTAATTTGATCATTATACCTTCTCCATCTACCAAAAGTTTTAGTTTTTTTTAGCTCATTTCTAAGTTAAATGGTTTTTAATAATACAAATGCTTATTAAAGTGAAAACAAGCTTGCTGCCCCGTAGGTACCAAAAAAGTCATAGTGAAAATAACAAATAAAAAATAATTTTCTATTATTTTGAAATCAAATATTCTAATTTTTTAGTCTCTATATTTCAAATGTTGAGTTGTCAAAAGTAATGCATGCAATAGCATCAAAATTATACAAGTCTATTCTCAACTCAATTTGTTTACGTTTTTCTACTGCTAACAAAAATTCTTATGTTTAAATAAATTACAACAAATACATTTTATTATTGCAATTATCTTAATATATATAGAAAACAAAAGGCAAATGAAAAACCAGTTTCTAGCTTCATGTCCGACTGTGCATTTAAACAGTTAAACACGTTTGCAGATTAACCACAGTGAAACGCCTAATTCAGACAGTGAAACAAAATGAAAAGACAGTAAGTAAAGTACACACAGTATTTTAACGTGGAAAATCCAACAGGAAAAAAATCACGTGACTAATCCCTGGTCAAAATAAGCAATCCACTAGATGTTTTTACGGTTACAATAGTCAATAGACTTATGTGATTGACAACTCCCTTGTAACCCTCACCGCCTAGACCATCTAACCCACACAAGGATTTACAACCTAGCGAGATCCCATCGACTTAGCGTATTCTCCCGAATACTCACCTCCTTCTCCCGAAGAATGTCTAAACAAGAAGAATAATTAGAGTCTTTACAAACAAAACCTGCTCAGCGCAATTATAGTTCCTGAACAAACTCTCACCACAGTGTTTCCCCAAATTGACTTGATAAACTCATAGCAGCCCTTGCAAGATCTAGATTTTGCTCTCTGTCGTCTGTCTCTCTTTGATTCTTGCGAGATCATCAGTATATATAGGTGAGAGAACTGCAAACTTGGGCTCCAAGCATCTGTGGATATTATTGGCCTTTGTAGAAGTCTTTACCCAAGTCAATCTCCAAGGATTTGCTCAATCAACGATTTGCTCAATCAGAGATTTGCTAAATCAAAGATTTCCTTAATCAGAATCTTCTTGGCCTTATAAAAATCGTCTCAGCATAATTATAGTTGCAGCAAATTGATCTATTTCCATATAAGATAAATCATGCACAATCTTTTACCAAAACAAGATAAGACCTATCTTTGCCAAAAATAAAGACAATTAACACAATTATGATTGCCCCTAATTTAGGGTGCAATTGGTTGGCGGCTAACAACAAATACTATTATAATGGTTTAAAGATGGAGAAGATATAATGATAGCTTTTCATTATGTTTGATTAGGTGCAACTATAAGTTTTTCTTTTATTTTCTCAAATATGAATAATGTAATAATATATTTATCTAAATGCTAGTAAAATTTTATTTCTTAATATGTAAAAAGTGTAGTGATTAGCCCCTTATATTTATGTTTGTTATTTATCTCTTAAGGGTAGTTGTGTATATTCAAATTTTAATATAATGCTTTGAGTGTTTTTTAATTGATCAATATAATGAGGGGGCTAAATGAGAAAGAATATATATATATATGTTAAAAGGTAATTCATTATACTATTAATATATTAAGAGAGGCATAGTGTTAGGACCCAAAATAGAATACCTTTTTGCGTATATATATGTTACTAAGTAATATTGTTTGCGTATTGTCTACAGAAGAAAAGTAGGAATTGAACAAAAAAGAATAACAACGAAAACTCTAGCCGGTAATGTCCCACAGTATTCAATATTAGACAGTTAAGCAGCACTAGAGAGTTGATGGTTGAAATTCAAGAAGAAAAAAAAAAAAAAAAAGTGAGCACTGCGTCAACAAAGGGGGAGGGAAAAGATAAATCACTACTTGGAAAACCGTGGCTTCCACACTTTCTCATGATGTAACTCCTCATTAATGCTCAAGACTTTCATGCATGGTTATTCTGTATTTTTCTTCTCCACCTTGGAAAAATGGTAAGGGGAGAAGACGAGTTTGCATTATTCCGTAATCACTTGGAAGTTGAAACTCCCTGAAAATTGCCTCCTTTTTCCCGGTATTGACCCTTGAGAATGTGTGATCCTTTGTCTTGGCTACCAGATGAATTTATTTTTTCCTTTTTCTTGGTCAAATCATAACATTGAAAGCGTATATAGGTCAACCAATTTTCGAAGGATAGATAGAACAAGACAACAAGTACACCATATGATAGGAGAAACAAGACACCCAATTCATAGGCAAATGTTTGTTAAGTTTATATTTAGCTAGGCAATCACACAATCATTAGATTCTCATCAATGAGTTTCTAGTAATAATCTTTAGGATATCCTCTATGATGATATTTACTCTTCAACTGATAACAGTTCTTACAGAATTTGCTTTTAAAAATAACATCTGCATCACTCTCAATTCAATGTAAAATTGAGAAGAGTTGAATGTTTCTAATTCAATGTAAAATCCCCAACGTGGAAAATGGACAAACCAAAGACACTTCCAGATTTTTCGATTCAGATTTCTTTTGAAACTTTTACAATTTTCTTCTAATTTGTAAAGTAAGGCCTCATTTATGGGCGAACCCAAGTATACGGTTGTATGCAGGGGCGAATTAAGAACCATCAATATGGTGGAATGAGCCAAGCCTTAATAGCCTATAACAACTTGTCAAGTTATATTTTCATTTCTCAGCAAATAATATAATAGATAAGGAAAAACTTGATAAATGGTTCTTAATATTTATTCATTTTTTCAATTCAGTTTTCAAAGTTATAAAAGTGGCAAAACTAATCCCTAATATTACATAAAAGTGACGCAATTAGCCTTTACCATTAAATCAATGTTAAAATTGGATGAAAAATAATATTTTTTATGCAAAAAGTGTTGAAAATATACATGATAATTTTTTTAAAAAAATTAAACATTATGCAGCAGAATTAATCATGTATCTGTTCATGATTATTAACGCAGATTCATAAACATGCATAAATTTAATCTACATTAAATTTACATGAGTTCTAGGATTACCTCAATTGTGAAAATCAGAGTGTGAATCTGAGACGAGCTTTCCAAGTATGAAGCCTCCAAGAATAGTCCACAGGAGTTCGCGCTAATCAACTAGATTCAAGCCCCCACTAGAGCTTTGAGAGAAAACTTATAATTTTAACTGAATGTAAGATTTTGTGCTAGTTTGTCCTTCATTCAGAACAATCTTTTATACAGGAAACTCCTTTTTGGCCTAGGGTCAACAATGGGGCAGTCTAACTTTACCAGTCTTGGACTCTAACATAATCAGCCTGCATGTCTAATTACTACGAGCCCATAATTAATTTAATATTAGGACGATTCTAAATAAATTTAATTAATTTATCTCTTCCAATTAATAGCTAGATCTCAATTGTGTGTGACCTCTTGTGTTCATAATTAATTGACAGTGAATTAATATTTAATTTAATTAGAACTCTTATAATTAATTCTGCAAATGGCGAGTGATACGTAGCAATATATCGCGATAATTAATAATAAAATGTAAATATACGAACCCTCTCATATGTAATTCCCATGCAATTAATTCCTTCTGTCTAAACCATCCCGATTAAGCGAGAGTCATAGATAGGGTCGTCAAACTCTTTTACTTAATCATATGACCAAATCCATTTAATCAGTCGCTTATGAATAAATAGAACAACTTCCACTATTCTACCTCGGCCAAGGATTTCTAGTTACTTGATTAATGGATCGCATAGGATCCCTAATTGACAGATTCTAAATCTATACCCACATATTTCTATGTAGAAGTAGATCATAACCACTTAATACATTATCCAATCCTTGATTAGAATCAGATTATTCATACTAGCAAATTATGGTATCCATACACAAGATAACCGTAGCATCTTAGGTCTAAAGACTAATTGCACAATTACAGTATATGATAAATTATTGACTTATCTATGTAATTTGTCGTATTAGTGGTCATGTTCAGTCACTTGTTCTTAATAAGTACTTATACATCTATTATTACGATATGAGACTAATCACCCAAATTAATAACTCATATTAATTTGGCTAGTAGACTATTTCAAAAAATAAAATAAAAATGATTTAAGCACAATAACTGGCCCGAGTGCTACTCAAGGCTTTCCTACTTCAAGTCTTTTAATTGAAATACATCAATCTCCTCTACAGCTTGACCCGTAGCACTCCCTTGATCAACTCCAGGTCCAATAGAAGCAAACCATACGGCCAATCCAACAACAATAGCGGAAGTGACAGAAATCAATGGATTTATGATAAGTTCCTCGTATCAAAAAAAGAAGAAAATGATTAATGATACAATCAACCAATGAATTTTGACTTAATTATTCTATCGCTAGGATTCATCCAGTCAAAGTAACTAAGAACTTCGAGTTAAGGTAATATAATAAAATAATATTATTGAATCACCAGAACTACTTCGATATATCTTTTTTAGTTTCTATCCACAGAGTCTTTGTGAACCCATACGACTTACTTTTTTCCATTTCTTGGTTCCAAACTGTTATTTGAATTCTTCAATCTTTTCTTGATTTCATCTGTTTATTCATTCAATTCCCAGTCATAATGAGACGGAAGGATTTATATTGGAATCTCCAATCTATCTGGATCCATTAACGCCCAATTAATTCATCTTATGATCCGAAACTTATTCTAGAATATATTATTAACTATAGATCCTGTCACTCATATCCTTAACCCTTTAAGGATAGAATCTATAAATATTATTCTAAGCACTTTACTTAAATGATTAATCACATTAATATAATTAAATAAATTTTCCAATTAAATAAAAAAATAATACATTTATTCATGTCCTAAAATACAATAAATTGGCTTTTAGAGCACCTAATCTAACAAAAAGATCATCATGGCCTTTGTAGAGGCTAGATTTGGGGTTAAGAGTATCGTGGGCCTGAAGGAAGTTGGGGAAGATCCCAGCCCAAAGACCCTGCTGGCGTAGTGGGCAGGGCTCGGAGGCCCGAATGTGGGGGAAAGAAATCAAATAAAGGGACATCGGTATTGGGATAGGTCCAATTGATAAGGTCTAATATGAGGCAGGCCTACCAATAGCAAAGGTTTACATAAATTGGAGTCCTAGTGGAAGAGTGCAACCTGAATTAGGATCATGGTGGTAGAATCCAACTTCAATTGATATCCTAGTGGTAAAGTTTGGAATAGGTTAGAACCCTAGTGGTGGAGTTCAATGTAAGCTAGGATCTTAGTAGTAGAGTCCAACACGGGTTTGGACCCCTTATGGTAGATATCCTCATTGATAAGCCACGTACTAGGGGGTGGTAATCCCATCTATAAATAAGACTGGAAGGAAGAGAATATATCACAACCAAACACTATATCCCACCCCTATAACCTCATTTTTGGATCAGGAAACCGCTTAATCACCTTGCAAAGAACTGAGTAGCAACATCGGCGACTATCTGATTCCAATTGTAGATCTAAGTAGCAACATCAAGAAACCGCTTATTCATCTTACAAAGAAATTAGTACCTCATTTTACCCATGAAATAACTAACTTAACCTTAAAAGTTTACAATTTATTTTCTTTTTTTTTTCCTTCTACTTCTTCTTCACCTCTGTCAATACACAATACTACCACACAAATCATACACATAACACGCATGGTACATACACATGATGCACACAAAATTAGACACATAAGTAGTCGCAGTTAGGGTAGGGGTTCACGAGGTAGGGTGGCATTGGGGTACAGAGTAACGTAGGTAAGGTAGGGTATTTTTGGTAGGGGCCTATAGGATAGGGTTTAGAGAGGGGCTGTGATGTTTCTATAGGGATAGGGGTGCTCCATGTGAGGTGTGGGGATGGGGGAAGGAAAAGTAAATAGAGAAAGAAAGAAAAAAAATTGTAAAATGCTAGAAAAGTAAATAGAAACAATTAAAATCATGGTCAAATGACTTTTTTATCTTTCAAAAACTTGTCATGTGCTAAAAAATTGAAGCCCTTGAATGGGTCCAAGAGAGATGTGCTCAAAAGTTAGAAGGATGGAAAAGTCTTATGCTCTTAGATGGAGGTAAAGATACTCTTATCAAAGTTGTTATTAATGCCCTGCCTTCTTATGTTATGTCCTATTTCCTTCTCCCTAAGCATGTTTGTAATAGACTGTCATCTATGGCAGCACGTTTTTGGTGGGGGAAAAATGGTAAACAATCAATCAACTAGCTTCGATGGGAGGAATTGACGAAACCAAAGGCCTAGGGCGGCCTTGGTTTCAGAAACATCTTTTGCTTTAACCTGGCCATGATTGCGAAACAAGTATGGAAAATCCATTCCAACCCTAAATCTCTACCAGCTAAGATCCTTAAAGGCATAAACTATGCTAATGGGGACTTCTGGAATGCTAAACCTGGAAGAACATCTTCTTGGTCATGGAAAAGCCTTCTTAAAGGGCGTGATCTCATAAAGAATAGAGCAATTTGGGCAATTGGTAACGGCAAGTCCATCAAGATTTGGCATGATTCGTGGCTTCTAGATTTCTTTGTGCTTTGTAATGAGAATGGTTCAAACATTTCAGTGGTTGGGGATTTGATTGATCAGACTTCTCACAAGTGGAAAGAGTCTTTGGTTAGGAGTTTGTTCCTTAATCACATTGGAGAAACTATTATTTCAACTGTCATCCCATGGACAGATAAGAGTCTTTGGTTAAGAATTTGCTCTTAAAGTTTGTGCTGTTAAGCACAAGAATTGGATTTAGTTACATCTACTGCTGTTAGTATCGCTGCCAACATGAATTCAATTCCTATGCTTAACGGTATAAACTTTAAGAGCTGGAAAGAGAACATGTTATTAGTTCTCGGATGTATAGATATAGACTATGCAATAAGGAAAGAACAACCCACTCCTCTTACGGATACAAGTTCATCTGAGGACAAAGTGAACTTTGAGAAGTGGGATCGTTCAAATCGCCTTAGTCTAATGATGCTAAAGAAAAGCGTTCCAGAAGCATTCAGGGGCGGTATGTCCGATGAGGTAACTGCTAAGGGTTTCCTACCAGAAATAGAAAAAACATTCGCTAAGAATGAAAAGGCTGAGACAAGCAAGCTTTTGGCTGACCTTGTCCAGATGAGGTATCAAGAAAAAGGAAACATAAGGGAGTACATTATGGAGATGTCTAACATCGCTTCTAAACTCAAGGCACTAAAGTTAGAGCTGTCTAACGACTTGCTCGTGCATCTAGTACTTATATCCCTTCCTGCACACTACAGACAGTTTATTGTGAATTATAACACTCAAAATGATAAATGGTCTCTTAATGAGCTCATTTCCCACTGTATACAAGAAGAGGATGGATTGAAGCGAGACAAGACTGAAAGTGCTTATGTGAAAACTACCTCAAAAAACAATAAGCAAAAAGGGAATAATAATAAAGATGATGCAGTGGGAACTTCACAACCCAACAAGCAACAAAAGACGCAGGATTAGGAATTCACCCGCTACTTTTGCCTGGGCATGTAAAGAAGGATTGTTCTAAGTACGTCGCATGGCATGCGAAGAAAGGTACACTTCTCACTTTGGTTTGTTCTGAAGTTAATTTAGTTTTTGTACCTGTTGATACTTGGTGGGTGGATTCTGATGCTACTACTCACACAAGTATGTCTTTGCAGGGATGCTTGTGGAGTCGACCACCAAGTGATACTGAAAGATTCATCTATTTGGGTGATGACAAAGCAGTTCCAATTAAAGCAATTGGGATATTTAGATTATCTTTCAATACTCGTTGTTTTATTGAATTAAGAGAGACTTATGTTGTACTGTCATTTAGATGGAATTTGGTTTCTATTTCTACTTTGGACAAATTTGGTTATTCTTGTTCTTTTGGAAACAATAAAGTTAGTCTTTATCTTAATTCTTCTCTTGTTGCGACTGGTTCTTTGATTGATAGCCTTGCAAACAACTTCTAGAGGTACAAAACGTAAACTAACAAATGAGCATTCTGTCACTCTATGGCACAAGCGTTTAGGTAATATCTCCGAAAGGAGAATTCAGAGACTTGTGTCAGACGAAATGCTTGAATCCCTTTATTACACAGACCATAAGGTGTAATCACTTTAGGGAGAGGCACTAAAGACTACAGCATATATATTGAATAGAGTACCTAGTAAAGCGGTAGCTAAAACCCTTTATGAACTATGATTAGACAAGAAGCCTAGTATCAAGCACTTACACATTTGGGGTTGTCCAATTGAAGCAAGGCCTTATAGGCCACATGAAAGGAAACTGGACTCAAGAACAATTAGCTGCTATTTTGTTGGGTATGCTGAACGGTCGAGGGGTTATAAGTTTTATGATCCTTCAACTAGGTCCCTTTTGCGAGATAGGAAATGCGAGATTTCTTGAGGATGTTGAGTTTGAGGGGGAAGATAAGGTTAGGGATATTGTCTTTGAAGAGGAATCTATTCCTCTTCCTTCAGTTATTACTGACAATAATCAACCTATTGACATTGTCCAAGGCAACAATGAGGATTTCCATATGGACCTTCCCACTCAAAACCAGAATGTTGCTCTAGAAGAGCAAACGCAACAACCTCAAGAAGAAGTGCCACTTAGGTGATCCACTAAAGAAAGAAGAAGTGCAATTTCTAGTAATTACATTGTATTTCTTCAAAAGCATGAGTTTGTCATAGGGACTATAAAGGATGATCCAATCAACTTTCAACAAGTCAAACAAGTTCAATGGAAGTAAATTTATTTTCCTAGTCTCAATCAGTGCCCCAAGGATGAAATTGAAAGAAATTGTGATGTTAAAGTTAAGGAAATTTACAAGATCCCTTATGCATCAGTTGTAGGGAATCTTAAGAAAATTCAAGTATGTACGTGTTTGTATGGTGCGTACATAATAAGGATGTTAGGCAGTAACTAAGGAACCCTATAATGGATCATAAAGAAATTAGAACACAAATGGGTTATAAAGAATTGATAGAGAACATAAGGTTACATGCTCACTTATCGAAAGTCAGATCAAATGGAGATCATTAGGTATACTGATTCTGATTTTGAGATTCCAAGCCATGAGAGATCCATCAAGTGTCTAGGTACTTAAGGAAAGAATTTAGAGTAAAATAGTGTCAATTGAACATATAAGAACATATTCCATACTTGCGGACCTACTTACTAAATGTTTACCACCTAAGGTCTTTCATGAGCATACTACTCATATGGGTGTTGTTTTATTTGATGGTATGTAGTTTTAGTAGGAGTCTGTGTTTGTCTTCAGTTGTTTTCTTTGACACTATGTATATTCAATTTTCTGTAGAATAAAGTCGATGGTTTTATTTTCAGTTGTTACTCTGAATGTGTTATCTTTCAATTGTGGTTTAACATAAGGTTTGAGAGACTAAGGTTTGATCTCACTACGGGATAAAGTTAGGATCAATTGGAAATAGGCATGTTTGAGATCACATTACATGTAATTTCTGAGCCACACATCCATACTTGATCTATGTCATTGAATATATTTGGTATGGTGATCATTGATGGGTCCCATTACGGTGTAATGTAACGAAGGTTGCTTTGCTCTCATGCTAGTATAGGAGATGGACCAGATTGATTCAGGAGATGTCTTAATAATATATAGCAATTTTGTGCGCACCTATGGTTTTCAAATATAATTGTCTTCAGTATTAATTTGTAGCCCAAGTAGGAGATTGTTGGGTTATTTTAATAACAACCTGATGTGGGTTTACAAATTATTCACAATTATATTTGGGTTTCTATTCTAATTAGGAAAATTAAAGTGATCTGTTTTAGTAGATCCTAATAAGACATCTAATTTGGTATGGACTTTGTAATGTGTGGTATCCAATAACAACTTGGTTTAGGGTTAGTGGGATTTTAATCAGGTTGTCTATATAAAGAGGTCTTGGTCCCCAAGACTAAATACACCATATTCTCTGTTTTTTCAAATCCCCACCTTGAGCAACATACAGCAAGAGAATCTTGTTTAGTCTGGGGAAGGCCTTGCACCAAATTCTCAAAGGTTTTCCTGCTTTTACGTTATTATTGTCATGGATTCAAGTATATCATTCTCATAACTTTAAATTCTACAATCCTGATATTCTGAATGAAGTGTATGGTTTATGTGAATATATTAATAATGTTCTTACATCTACAACATAAAGACAGAGTATTATGTAGCAAAAGATCTGGTCTCGACTGCTAATTGTTCTATTGTGGAATCATCCTACAAGGACCCGGATGAACTGTGGAAATTGATTTGGAACATCAAAGCCCCTCAAAAAATTCGAATCTTCATGTGGAAAGTGAGTCGAAACTGTTTGCCAACTAATAAGAATCGTTTCAAAAGAAAATGTGCTGATAGTCCCATCTGTAAAATTTGTAATAATTTTGTGGAGTCTGTGGAACATTTGTTGTTCCTGTGCCCGTGGGCTCAAAGAATGTGGTGTGCCTCGTCTTTGTAGTGTTCTATCGACTCGCGCCTTGTTTCCAGATTCAGAGAATGGCTTATTTCTATTTTTCGTCATTGTCAAGGAGCAGGATACTGCAAGGAGAAAGCATCCTCTAAGATAGCTTTTATTTGTTGGCAAATTTGGAAGGAGATGAGTGGCTTTTGTATGGAGAACAAGCAAATTTACATCTTACGTGCAACCACTCAAGCTTTCAACTGTTTCCTTGAGTTTACTTCTGCACTAAGTGACCTCCTTTCGGAGTCCTCATCTCATCCACAAGAGACTTATGCCACCCCTGTCACATGGACCCTTCCACCACTTAGAGCTATCAAGATCAACACTGATGCTGCTTTCAGGAAAAATTTGGCTCTTGCTGCTGCTGCTGTTATTACACGTGATTCAAGGGGAGAACTTATTGTAGGTCAAGATGATTCTGTTTTATGCAAATATGCATTTGAAGCTGAAGCTTTGGCTCTTAGGAGTGCCTACCACTTTGCTACCCAGTTTGATTTTCATAACATCACTCTCGAAAGTGATGCAGAGTCCATTCTCAAAGCAATCACTTCTTTGGACCTTGCAACCAGTTGGAATGCAAGATTAATAGTGGAGGATATCCAAAAGATTATGGTCGGATCCACTCGAGTTCGGATCCTTAGCATTAGGAAAATGACAAACCATTCTTGCAATTAGATTGCAAAAGCAAAAATTTGTAATAAGCTTCCTCTTAATTGGGTGTCCAACGCCCCTCCCCGTTTGTCACACTTTTTGTCCCAGGACATTGCCCGTTTAGGAATTGCTAATTTGTAATCTCTGTTTGGTTTATGAATGAATGATTTCTTGCTCAAACAAAAAAAAAAATGTCATGCTCATGAGCAATTTCTATCCACTTTTTAACAGAATTTTGGCAGGGACAAATTGTATGACTTTTTTGTAAATATGAAGGACGTACCAAACACGTAATTTTGAACGGTGATACGAATTTAAGAATATGAGTAAACATTTAATTAGAATTATTTGTGAAATTTGTCCAAACAAATAACATTAAATCAGCTATAAAATTCCATCAATCAAATATATCTAGCTTAAATGATCTTCAACATCCATATTTATTATCCGAGGCATTTATACAACCGTATGTAAATATGTACATAACTATCAAAATAAGAATGAAACGAATTTACTTGTTTAACAAAAAAAATAAAAACAAAAACAAAAACATAGAGCCTATGTCTTTACGTGCAAGCCGCAAGCGAGTTGCAAGTGTGCCTAGAATGACAACATCTTGATTATTAATGGCGTGAATTTTTGGAGGAAGTCCGATTGTTTTCCTTACAATCAAGAGTAATTCAATCGCATTCATGGAACGCTATAATAATATTGCTTGCTGGAATTAAATTGGTGCTATAGTCAACATGTGCTGACATAATACGTTGGGAAAGAAATAGGTGAATGTAATATCTACTCTCCTATTACATTAGGAAAAAAAGTATATATAAACGGGAAGTATTATCAGATTGTGGTTAGGTCAGCATTATTTTATAATTCGTAATGTTAGGTTATGAAATATCATTATATTTTTAAAATATTAATGGTGAAAATAATAATATTGAGATGTATGCATGAAAAAATTAGGAAAGACAAGATTACGAATGAGGTGATGCAAGAAAAAGTGACGGAGATGAGAATGTTAAGATAGATGTGTGACAAAACTCAAAAAAACAAAATTACGAATGAGGTGATATAAGAAAAACTGGGATCGGAGGGTGATTGATGATAAAATAAAGGAGAATCGACTAAGATGGTACGAACATATTAGGAGACGATTTGTGAAGACACCTGTTAAGAGTTACGAATGTATAAAGATAACACATATGTTGAAGATAATAAATAATATAATAAGTTAAAGATAATAAATAATAATAATGAACCTTTCTTTAACAGTTTAAACTTTTAGATGAGGTGGTCACTTAACATGGTATCAGAATCTAGGTACCAAAAAGTTCATGATCCAAAACTCCCAGCTACTCATTTAAAAAATAATAAAACTGTTAAAAATTAACTCTGTATATACTTGTGGGGGCGTGTTGAGAATCATAAATAATATAATAAACCCCTCTTTAAAAGCTTAAACTTTTAAATAAGGTTCAAGACTCAAAACTAACTCTACATGCACTTGCGGGGGCATTTTAAATATAATAAATAATATAATAAATCCCTCTTTAAAAGTTTAAACTTTTAAATAAGGTGCAAGACTCAAAACTAACTCTGCATGCACTTGTAGGACGTGTTGAAGATAATAATTTATATATATATATAACACTTAAAATTTTTAGATGAGCTGATTATTAAACAATCTCATAGGAGGAATAAAAAAAGGCCTAATATAAATTGAACGAAAAATTTAAATCTCGGTTTTATGAAGCTAATGAATAAAGACGGAAGTTAATAGAAAATGCGGCTCCTAATTAAAATGAATAGCGTCAACAAGAAGCTTGGTTTGATTTAATTTAATTTTGAAAAATCCAAGTTAAAATTTTCAAGTTGATCACGTTCGACGCACCAATAAGAAGCGGCACGTGGTGTAGCCAAGCCCGTTCGCTTAGGAGAATCTCCACATCCTTACTCCATTTATGATGTAATCACTTGCTGACTCCCACTTTGCAATATTATAAAAATAAGACGATGCAAGAAGATTCCGTTTGCATGTTTCTACATTTTTCATAGGGAGAATTACACTACAAGTCCCTATTGTTTTTTATTTTTTAAATTAGTCCCCATTATTTATAATAGTTCAAATTAGTCCTTAATATTTTTAAAAAATATCAATTTAGTCCTTGCTGTTTGAAAGTATTGAGAGCTAAATTGACACTTTTTAAAAAATATTAGGACTAAATTGATACTCTTTAAAGATATTGGGGATTGATTTGAAAATTTTGAAACAATAAAAATTAATTAGAAAAAAGTGAAATAAAGAGAACTATTAGTGCTATTTTCCCTTTTTCATATGCATGTCGTGACTCTCAAGTAATGAAAAACTTCAAAAATCATCAAGTACTAGCTAAGAGAAGTCTTCTAAAAGATAACTAATGCAACATAAATAAGAGAATCATATAACAAAAGAAAGCAAAAGAGAAATTCAAAAACAACTTAAATCCGATAAATGTTTAATAACATTTTACCACCTTAACGTTAATTTTGTAAGAGAGTCATATAACAAAAGAAAGGAAAAGAAAAATTAAAGAATTACTATAATACGATAAAGGTTAATGCATACAAAGTGTAATACTTTATTTATTTAATGTAAATTTTGGAAGAGAATCATATAACAAAAGAAAGGAAATGAAAAATCAAAGAACAACTACTAAGGGCATCCTCAATGGAGTCTTTCAATGCAAAACTTTCATAATTTAGGTATTTTTAAAGACTTCAATATCTAAAAACAACACTATTTATGATAAAAATACGTGGGGTCTACTATTTTTGGCTTAAAAGATGCCAAAATAGAGACATAGTCTCTATTTTCTTTCACAAATTTGTTGAAAAAAATTGAGACCGGGTCTCTATTTTGATATCTTTTAAGTTAAAAGTAGTGGACCCCACGTACTTTTGCCATGAATAGTGTTGTTTTTAGAGATTAGGGTATCTAAAAATACTCAAATTAAAAAAGTTTTATATTTTAGAGACTAAATTGAGGATAGCCTAAGGTTTTGGTTCAATAGTATATTACTCATGTGTAAAAGATTACGTGCACGAGTTTCAATTGACTAAAAAATTTAAAAAAAAAAAAAAGTCAAAGAACAACTACAATACGCTAAATACCACTCACAAGTGTACAAGACCAAATACGTAAATATTACACAGATGTGTCGACACTTTCATGCTCATTCTCTCGCGTACCTACGCAACTGTTCCCTCTTACCTCGTCTCCTTTCCTCTTTTTAGTTTACATTTATGTCGACATCAAGATCACAACACCCCCCCGCCCCCCCGACACCCACACCCCCATTTCCTCCTTCAAGTACCTCAGGAGAAGCCGTGTCTAATGTGTATGTCACACCCCATTTCATGCCTTCCACCATTTTTGTGTGAAGTAATCAATTTTCAACTTGACTTTGTCACCCTTTTCTTTAAGAAAACCACACACTTTTCATTAATATATAGACATTACATAAGATAGATGTGTGTATGTGTATAAAGGTATAAGAGAATTGTGTTGTTTGAGAGAGAGAGAAAAGTGGTTGAAGAAGAAGAAGAAAGATAGGACCATGTCATTCATTGAGGTTAGCTATTCGATGTATACTAAAACAACATTGTATGACATATATATGGTTTTGTTTGTGTTTGTTTTTTGACTTTTGTAAAGAAAGTGGTGTCTTCTTCATTTATATTTCATTCCACGTGCACTTTTTTGTCTAGAAAGTTGTGATTTTTATTGTGTTTATATATGTTTTTGTGTTTTTTTCTAGGATCTGTTGCCTTTGCTTACCTTGAAGCAATTTAGAGAAACGGGTCGGGCCTTTTCAGGTAAATTTGCTTCACCCCCTTTTCATTTTTATACTTGAAAATGAAGAAAAATAAGTTATTTGATTGTTCATTTTTGGATTTTGATTGTTTGATTACTAAGCTCATGTAATTGTTCTGGCTTACAGATAGTTGATTTACATAGAGAAGAATTTTATTTATTGGTTTTGAATAGAATTGGTAAAGTTTGAAGCTTTGAAAAATTCAGTAGATTGCAAGGCTTAAGCAACTTTATTTCTGAATTAATTATGGTGCAGATATCAATGTTCAATTTCGTTCATTGATTTTTATAACTGATTGTTTAGTTGGGTATTTGAATATTGAAGTTTAATATGGTTTGGCTAGCTGAAGATTCAATTTTGTATAAACTGTTTCATTCGTTTGAAGACTCGTGGAAATTGATATCTTCTTAGAGATCTTTTTGCATTTGGACTGGTTGGTTTTGCTTTAAAAGCTTCAAATTAGCGGCCTTTTTGCTTTTTCTCATTTATTCCGCAGTTGAAAAACTGTGTGCAGAAATGATGCTTAATTACCAATCAGCAAGATGCATATGTCGTCAAGGCTTCCTAGATCTAATATGCTATTTGAGGGAAGAAGAGGGGAATTGTAAAATTGTTGTGACCTTTTCTCCTCAATTTCCTTCTGACTTTGACATTGAACGGTATATTTCAGCATGTTGTTTATATTACAATTTTTTTTTTTTGTAGTCGTATTGCTTTGTTTTATGAGGAAAATAGTAGGTTTCTTGCATGTGTAGTTCTTGTACTATCCTTCTAGTTTTTACAGTGGGTGAAAGGTGTCTAAATCTTTGTATTATCTTTGTTGTGGGGTTCAAAAGACTCAGTTGTGCAGAGCTTTTCTCAATCCATGTCTAACGTAAACTGTGCTGCTGAGGCTGAGGTAGAAGGATGTCGAAATGAATCGGCTGCACTGACCCTTAAAATGATAGGAATTACAGTCATTCTTATTGCAGGAGTGTGCGGTGTTGCCCTTCCGTTAATTGGCAAGAAGCGACGCTTCCTCCAAATGGACTCCAATCTTTTCGTGGCTGCCAAAGCCTTTGCTGCTGGCGTAATCCTCGCTACTGGTTTTGTCCATATGTTACCAGATGCAACAGAAGCATTAAATGATCCATGTCTGCCTGAAATCCCGTGGTCAAAATTCCCCTTCTCCGGATTCATTGCAATGATGGCCGCATTATTTACATTGTTGGCTGAGTTTGTCGGGACACAGTACTATGAGCGTAAACAAGAGAAAGAAAGCCAACTTATTCGGGCTGCTTCTGTGGACATGGTGTCCGAGTCAGGGAGTGTAAGATTAGAATCACAGGTGAGTGTGGGGAAGGTATTTGGGGAAGAGGAAGGGGGTGCAATGCACATTGTGGGGATGCATGCTCATGCCGCGCATCACAGACATAGCCATCGTCAGGAACAAGGAGCATGCCAAGGGCAAGTCAGGGAGCATGCACATGCTGGTCATTCACACTCCCACAGTTTTGTTGACGGAGATGAGGAAGGCACTGTGAGACACGTTGTTGTTTCTCAGGTAATTTCCACATTTGGGTCTATGCTATTTTATTGCTCAACATCCTCAACCAAAACCCCACCGCAAACTAATTCTTCATTTTGATGTTTTCCTTTTCTGATACTGTGGAAACATGTCTTGAATCACTGCTTGGAAGAAATTGATGATTCTAGTGTAGTTTTCTGTTGGTCTCCTCGTTGGCGTTGCCGTTCGTATGCTATGTATTTTGGTCTTTCTGGAATGTTATATCCTGCTACGTGGTTAAGATTTTCTTGCATAGAAGTGCGAAATGCTACCCATGTCATCCCAAAGTTAGGATTCAAACTTTCTATCTCTGGAAGATATTTCAGAAAGTTTTCATCTTCATGGGAATCAATGAGCCTAATTTTGAATTATCTGATTGGGGTTCAAATGAGCACTATAAGTTGCTCATATTATTCCTTTTCTCTGTTGTGTTGTAATTACCTAGCCTACTGTTTTGATCCTATTGAATAATACTCCTGTATATCATTGCCACTTAGAATT
The DNA here is from genome assembly GCA_037974665.1 of Ehretia macrophylla. Classification (NCBI taxonomy): domain Eukaryota; kingdom Viridiplantae; phylum Streptophyta; class Magnoliopsida; order Boraginales; family Ehretiaceae; genus Ehretia; species Ehretia macrophylla. The sequence goes on from CM075773.1 coordinate 62,412,179, forward strand.
ACCAATCAAATCAATTAATGTCATAGCCAAAACTAGAATATTATCAATATAATGGACACAAAATATTATTACTGAAATTTAATCTAGATATTATGAGTCATTTATGGTGGTTGCCTCAGGAAACTAGACTTTGAGTGAATGATCTTCGACCAAAAAAAGGAAAAGGGTATGATCTTTATCAATGAGACATCTTGTATGAATAATTGCCAACTTTTAGACAGCATGAATTGGTTTTAGAAGGTTACTTCTTACTCTGTGCCATGTAAGATTTTCATTTGATTATTTGAACTCAATATGCCAATCTTAGTTAAATTGAACCACCAATAAATATGGTGAAAATTGCGCTAATGGAGAGATAATTAATCGTGAGCCAAAGGATTGCCTGATGGAAGTCGAGTTCTGTGTACTTTCTTTTGTTCTGGAATTTGTCAAGTGTAATGGTTCTTTTTTTCTATATGTGGCATCAAGAGGTGTTGTTATCTATTCGACTTGAAACAAATATTTCTGTTTCTCTTAGCTTTTGGCTTTTTAAGTTATGATGGTTAATATTGGTATTATTGGCTTCCAACAATTATGTGATTGCAAGGCTGACTTTGTGATTTCTATTCATCCCCTACAGGTTCTGGAACTAGGGATAGTGTCACACTCAGTTATCATCGGGCTTTCACTCGGAGTTTCACAAAGTCCGTGTACCATTAGACCCTTGATTGCAGCATTATCATTCCATCAGTTTTTTGAAGGTTTTGCTTTAGGAGGCTGCATCTCCCAGGCCCAATTTAGGGCCCTCCAGTCCACCCTTATGGCATGCTTCTTCGCCATAACAACCCCGTTGGGAATTGCTGTGGGAAGTGGCATTTCATCATTCTATAATCCCAACAGCCCAAGAGCTTTGGCAATTGAAGGCGTCCTTGATTCTATTTCTTCTGGTATTCTAGTTTACATGTCTTTAGTGGACCTGATTGCTGCCGATTTCTTGAGTAAGAGAATGAGTTGCAATGTCAGGCTGCAAGTGGTGTCTTATTTTGCACTCTTCTTAGGAGCTGGATTGATGTCCTCTCTGGCATTATGGGCTTGATCATATTTATTTAGTCGCATGTAATTCTCCCTTCCGTTTGTTATTTTTCTTAGCCGAGCAAAATGAAGAAAGCATCATATTCGTTCGTTTTTCCTCCATTTCAGAAATAACATTTTTTGGGTTTCAGGCCGAAGCTGAAGTTAGCTTGGGTGGAAAGCGCTGTTGTAATACCTTTACTTTCTCGAATACCTTTACTTTTACCATGATGTTACACAGTTTCTTTTGCGCTTACACACGGATTTGATGTGATTCTGGGAAGATAAATCAAAGTTTTGTGCCAGTTGGTTAACATTGTTGTACTCATATTTGGATAATTTGTCATTCAATTTTAGAGAATTTAGGTACTTTATTAGCTCTGCATATTTTGGTGGCTTGGTGAAATTGTACTGGTTGTGTATGGTTTGATGTCAATTTCTTTGCCTACTTCTGGTAGTACATATGGAAAAGTAACAAGTTCAAATTGGATGATATGGTTGTACAACGTTATAGGAGAGATTTAACGATGGTAAATTGTTCAAATTATTTTCTCATAACTATATAGATAATTTACTAGTATTAGATCTCTTGTACATTATGAGGGAATTCAAGTTGGTCCAGGAAGTGGGTAGTTTACTAGTATTGGATCTCTCGTACATTATAAGGGAATTCAAGTTGGTCGAGGAAGTGGGTGCAAGTTCAAATAGGATTATATGGTTGTACAAGGTTATAATGTTATGAAAGATACTCAATGATGGTGATTTATTCAAATTATTTGATTATAATTGCATATAGATAGTTTACTACTATTGAATTTTCCTTGTATGTTATGAGGAGACTCAAATCAATACTGGGAGTGGGTAGTAAACTATGATGTGCCTCCCTAACTCCTACCTCCCACCAAAGAAACACTTAGAAATTAAATTGTCCTTTTCACATGAACATCCATTGTTGCGGGTGAAGATGGGTTTATTCGTTTATTAGTTTTAAAATCTTTTTTTGCTTTTTTTTTTTTTGTCTCTTAGGAAGGCACGAAGCCAGAAAAAAGTCTACACTATTACACACCTAGGGGAAGAATCTTCCTTGTTGTCGTTCTCCAAGAATGAAAAGAAGGTCTCGTCCGGTGGCCGATCAAGATTATGGTTGCCAATGGAAAGAGTAAGGCCAAAGTTGGTGATCTAATTTGTACATTTGTTTGTTTCTCTATACACGAGTGATGACATAACTTGGTTGATGTAGTAATAATCGCTTACACTCTTCGATGACTAGCATGAGGGGGCTACGTGGAAGAGTTGATCCTTGAATAAGTGAACAAACGACACTAGAGCCCGTCTCGATACTAAACACATTAATACCCAGTCTGTGAGCATGTCTTAATCTTGCCAACAATGTTGTGAATATTGCCACTATGTTTGTGGTGGAACCAAGATTAATAGCAAACATAAATTGCCAAGATCCATCACTATCTCTGAAGAGCCAGCCTACAGTAGCAAGGGCAGGATTCCCCTTTGAGCAGCCATCCACATTTAGTTTCTATCCCACATTCAGTTTTTCCCAACTTATAAAGGACAAACTACAAGAGACCCTCCAATGGATTGCTTCATTTATCCCCCACGCTTTCTTTAACTTCCAAAGCATACTTAGGTATAACATCGAATTTGTAAAAATCAATCATTATCACGTGCTCCCCAAACAGATTCTCATTTCTCTAGCGCCAAAATCTTTTTTTTGCTTTCATGTGTCTTTTCACCTGAAAGTATACATTCAAGGGACTTAAGAAACAAAAATACCTATCATTCTTCCATGTAGTTAGGCTATGATGATGTTCGGGGACATGTGTAACCTTTAAAAAACACAGAGCAGTATGAGCAAGTTATTATACTACTAAGGATAGTTGCATTTTTGCCTAACTACATGGAAGAATTTTTCCATTTACCTCAAAACTATATCTGAACAGAGGTGTGGACCCAAGTAGCTGTGAGCCTGTGAAAGTCGTAGTTAGAAATAGATATGCTCATACTGTAATGTGTAAAATTTAATAGTTGTAAATTATTGATATGTTCATGATAAAATGATACGAACAGTTTATAATCATAGGATCTCGATTCCGCTCATAATATTATAAAATATTATGAAAGAATTCTTACTCGTCGTTGTTAATGGCTAAAGTCAACTCAGTTTTTTGATGTCTACAGCTGCAAATTGGCACCCTTAAACCAAAGCCAACTCTTGATTCATCATGCTACATAGATCACTAGATTACATATGCAAAAATCTTAATCTTTGACTCTTTGTTCTCAAACTCTTTGAAGGAATACCTTCATAGAAATACCTTCATAAAATTTGCATGATCCAAAATCAATACAAAATTTCAGTTGATGAGTTTTTAGATTTAGTACAAAAAAGTCAATTTGTTTATATTGATTTTACAAATATTTATTTATTTTTGAAATTTTTACCATAATAATTTTTTTGTTGAGCTCGTTTCATGTGCATCGTATTATTGGATGTATACGTATAGCACGTGCATAGATGGATAAGACTCGTTTACACACGAAACGGCTGCATACTATGATTCAACTAATACCTGTACTAGTGAAGTCTCTAGCAAGCAGAATTTGCAACTCAATAGCGATATTTGTTATCTAGTCATGGGTAAGCTATCAAGTTTGATTCTATTAGCAATCCAATTTGCAGGAAGATTGAATTGCCTACCAACATAAGAAAAACAATAAGAATCATAGGAGATAACATTAGTTTAGTATCTCTAATGATAGAGACAAGGTTAGCCGCACCCAGGGGTATAGTCCAGCGGTAGTGAAGTGAGATCGCTCATTCGAGGTAGTGGGGTTTAACACTTTCTGCTGCTCTGGAATTTTGCTCTTAACTAACTTGGTGTATATATGGGGCAAACCGCTGGACCTAGGAATTTACCAATTAGTGATCGGGATCTACCAAAAAATCTGATAGTCCGGTGGTAGTGGGGTGAAATCGCTTATGCGAGATCGCGGGTTCGTCAATCCTCATTGCTCAAGAGTTCTGCCATTGACTGACCCGGTACATTTGTGGAGGCGCATCGTTGTACCCAAGAATTTATTAGTTGGTGATTGAACTCCATAGGATAATTCAGTGGTCAGACTCCGCTAACTAAGTTCTTATGTCATCAAAAACAAAGTTGACGATTTCGATAGAATCGAACTTAATAATGAAGTTAATGTTAGCCTTATGCCAAAAGATATGATTTTGATGATAACAAATCAAGGAAAATCGGATTTGTAAGTGTGTTTGTGCTAATGTGTTTACATGTTTAAAATACACACTTGTTGGCTTATGTGCATGAAATATATATATCATTATAAACCCAAATTGTACTTTAATATTTTGGATTGTGTGGATTATACTGTACTAATGATATTATGAGCCAAAATATATTGTGAATGCTTGGTATTGAAAGAGGAAGAGTATTTTGCATGAAGATGTAAATGATTTTTATTCAAGAATTGATGCAAGATTGAAAAAGATGCAAATTATGTTGGTCATTATTGTATACACGAGTAAGATCACCACAAGTATGAAGAAATGAAGTTTTGTTGAGTTGAAGAAATGAAGATCATATTTCAAGAATCAAGACATGAAGACATGAAGATGAAGTGGTGTTATAAGGATGGAAACGTAGCGACACAAGGGGTAACGGCTTAAAAATATCGTTTGCCTTAGGTATGCATTTTTATGGTTCAAGCTCGTGGTAATCTTTTAAGAATGTATTTAAATCTTTCCTCAAGAGTTTTGCAAAGATTTTAAAAGGTTAATTGGGTTGGAGTATCTTTTAAAGAAATGTTCTTAAAAGGTTTAAATTAATTTATCTTCAAAAGATTGAATTTTCGGTTGAAAATGTATTTTAAACTCTTGATTACAAAAATCGGTCTTAATCTTTCTACAAGAGTTTAAAAATATTTTAAAGCATTAAAAAGGTTGGAAACTCCTTAGAAGAAGTGTCTTTGAAGTGTCCAAGTGTTTAGCCTTCAAAAAAATAGATTTTGGGCTCAATTTTGCAAAATTGAAAAACTGGCACTATTTGGCACTATTCCAATGCTGGGCGAGTAACTCAATCGGCTACTCAACTGGATTTTCCAGTGGCTTCTCAAACAATGCCGGATGAGCAATTCCAGACGAGTTAGTCGACCGGCTACTCGCTCGACTTTGGCTGAAGTTTGAAAAATAGCCGTTAAAGAGCCGTTGCAACATTTTCTTTAAGTACGAAACCAATCCATTTCATCAAACAACTCTTCCAACATCTCCAAAACATCATATATTGATTCTAAGCTTCAAATTTCATATATTTCAATCAATATACACCAAGCTTGAGTTATAACTTATATTATCTATTGAGTATTCAAAGGGCTTCATTTGTATTACCCAACTCTAGAGGAGTTAAAGCTTTGTATCTTTCATATACACATATTTATGATTGTATTTCTCTCTATATCTTAGATTGTGAAAATCATAGAAGATAAGAGAGTGTTGTAAAATCTTTTGTGATTCAAAGGAGGAGAGATTGTAGGTTTGAGCTTTACCTACTTGTGAAGAAGCTTGGTTGATCTCTTGTGAGTTCAAGAGATTGTTGTATTTGCTCTTGTAGATTCAAGAGTGGACTTGCAAGTTGGTTTGTGCTTGACCAACATTTGAAGAAGCATTGATTTAGTAAAGTTTAGGAAATCCTAAGGAGGAAGACTTTCGGTGGTAGACTAGGCCTTCGAGAGTGCGAACCACTTGAAAATACCGAGTTTGATTTCTCTCTCCCTACTCTATTTATATTCATTGTCATATATATTGTTTAGTGTAGTTATCTTGCCCTTGTGTATGATTATTATTCATCATATTAACTCTTATCTAGTTATTCACACAAAGTATTTGATAAATTGTCTCAAAGAACTTTTTGTGGGTTGTAGTTTATTTTAAATAGTAATATTTTGCTATAATCTTAATTCACCCTCCTCCTAAAATTATTTGCCACTAACAATTAATAAACCTTTTCTGAACTGCGAAAGCGCAAGCATTCTTAGAAATCAAAACTTCTTCTTGGATAGCCAAACTTTAACATCTAGTAAAAAGTAGTACATCATTTTCAAACAAGTAGATAATTATGCCTTAATTAGTCCAATGATCTTCCAAGCATACTTATATATCCATATCTCATAATACGAAAAATGAAAAAGTTGAAGAAATCTGCTGGTGTGGTAGCTACTACAAAAAAAGAGGTAAAGGGTGACACTTTTTTCTTTTCATATAGGTGGCATTTTAGAAAGTATTGCTTATAAGTATGCAGCATTTCAGAAAGTACCACAACAAATGCCGCGGTAGCGAGTGTCGGGAAACTTTAGTGACATTAAGGTAAACGCCACCTATTATATCCCTAAAGTGGCGCTTCACAAAAACGCCGCGTATAAGAGGACCAATAGCTGGCGTTCTATGTGAGTGAATAGTATGTTCTCATGAACGGCGCTTATAGAAATGCCGCCTATGATACCTTTTTAATAATTTTCTTTCTTTATAAGTGGCATTTTAAAAATGCTGCATATTAATAATTTAAGTTTTATTTATATTTTCTTTTAAATTTGTTGCAACTATTAGGCAACATTTTCTGAAATACCGCCTATTTTTTTATTTTTTAAATGGGTGAATTTCAGAGCAATTCTTACTTTTAATTATGCTTTCATATTTGACTTCAAATGCACATGCAAAATCACTTTAACCTTAATGTAACATTGACATACAACCTCAAATTCCAAGATAAAGGCTAAAATAACAAATAAACTAACAATCCTCAAAACAATTAATTGATAACACCAAATAAAGTATAAGTAAGTCTCCAATATAAAGCCAAAAATCCTTCATAGTTTTATAACATCATACAACATAATAATAGCAAAACTAAGTCTCAACCACAACAGGAGCTTAGTAATAGTTATACAATCCTCATAACTTTGAAACACAATAAGAGCTAAAAGAAATATTATATAATCTACCCAGAAAGTTGTGCCAAAAATACAAACAAATCCCAATAAGTAGTAGAATCAAAAAGTTACACAACCTCAAAAACTTGGAAAAAAAAAGGGTAACATAACTAATCAATCCAAAAACTTGTGCCCAAAATACCAACATATTACTCCGAACAAATCCAGTTTGTAGGATCAAGCACTTGCAAGGGATCTACAAGAAAATAAGAAAAAATCAGTACAGAAACTTTGCAAGTTGTATACATCTAAATCAGCTAGTTTAGGAACTCTAGTTTCTTATTCTTTTTCAACTGATTCAAACAATAATTCATGTGTAATAACTTTTGATAACTAAAGTATACATCTATGTCAAAGCTTAAGATTCAAGATCTAATGTAATATTTTACATATAATGAAAAAAAAAATTACCTTTCAATGAGTAACTGCAATTTTTCTTGTAGTTGATTCATATATGCTTCCAACTTGGAACGTGCAGCCCGCTCAACAGCTAGTAGGGCTTCACGTTCAGCCTTCTCGGCAGCTAATAAGGCTTCACGTTCAGCTCTCTCGGTAGCCAATAAGGCGTCCCTCTCAGCCCGCTCAATAGCTAATTGATCCTCTAAACATCGTACTTCTAATGTAGCATGCCTCAAGCCAAAGATTGTAGAAGGGGTCGGTCCCAACCCTTTCCCTCTAACACGACCCAGACGTTTTGGGCCCCTTATTTCATGAATGGTCTCATACTCTAAGTTAATTGATTTTGGGTCATCGGCTCCAATACCTAAGGATGCCATCTTTTCATCCAAACGGGATTTACACTTAGCCTAGACATAAAAATTGAAAAGAGTTAAAGGGAAGAATTATATTATTTGTTCAATGATAAAGCATATTGATAAAGATGATGAAACAACCCGATCCCTCACGGAATCAAGTCCATTAGTAACAACCCGATCCAACCCCAATACGAGAAACGAGGGAAAACGGACGGAATTTTTCCTGTACTATGGACAATCCACACCTATTCATTCAAACTCAACAACAAGCATTCAATCACAACATTCAAAGCCCTGTATCACATGCATGATAGGTTCAGCATCTCTTTAACTTTCATTTTACATTCAAGCCTTTCAACTACAAAACTAAGCTAATCTAAGTATACATTTGTTACATTTCCATAATGACTATAAAATTCACAACATTCATTTGATATGAACAACACAAAACCACGACCTATCACGAATAAGATAGAATTCCTTGCAAAGTAGGCCCAACAACTCGTAAAACACTTCAAAATCCACCTCGCATTACCTGAAATTGTTGAAGAAAAAGGGGTGAGCAACTACGTGCTCAGTGAGGGGGGACAAGTATGGGGAGGTTTTAAAAAGCCTTTTTCATGAATGCACGTAGGTCACTAACATGAATCATTTAATGAGCATACACTAAGCAAGCAATAGGCAATAACGAGACACTCGAAGCATTCGATCAAGTAATAAATCACTATATAATCACTTATAGAAAGGATACGATCATTATGTAAACACTTTAGAAAAGGATATGATTTTATTCCATCCTTATCACTCCCACTTTCGTTGCGATAGCGATAACGATAACGATAATGATAGTGATAATGATAAACCCCTTATAACACCGGTGGGTGTACTTCGGATGTACCCCGATAACCTACAACCCAACACCCCAATGCCTTCACCGACCAAGCGAGTGAGGGAAGAGGACGCGGAGGTTGAGCAACCAAACACTAGCAAGCCCGATGCCGCCCAGTAGAGGCCCAACACTACCATGCCTCGATAAAATGTTGCAACCTTCGATAACACTCGATACACCACTTAAATAATCAATAAAATGATTAAACGATAAGCACGTAAATGAGGGGACAACAAAGTAGGTTACCCCTCGAGCATTAAAACATTTATCAAGCAATCTAAACAATTTGACCAATCGAGCATTCAAGCATTCAAGTAAACAATACAATCAATAAAGTATTTATAATCGATAGTTCAATTAACTCTTGCATTTAAACATTTAAGCAATCAATATAACTCATGAACATTCACGCACTTATCGTTAGCAAAGCAACACAAGAAAAGGATCATTTCAACTAGAATCTCAATTACAATTACAAGTTAAATTCAAGCATGAATTATTTAGTTTGGTTATTAACCTTAATGTCCTTTAAAAACTCTTAAACTGCACAGAAATATAGTTCTTTAAATGAAGATGGGTTTAGCATCAAACGGATCTCGATTCGGAGCTATATTAAGCAAGATATGACATCTAGAAATTTATTGTGCAAACTGTCCAACACCTACGCGTGGAACATAACCCTACTGTAATCAGTTTAAATCATCACCTAAACCTCAATATTTGAACATTCTCCAAACATAAAGTTTATTCTACTATGAGTCTAGTATAATATATCTGAAAATCAGCCTTATCCATTAAGGTTTACCATATCAAAATAATCATGCAAAAACAGTGCGTAGGATTCTCTTTTAGGCCTTGTTTTGCTTGCATTGAAGTGTAAATAAGTCATGCTCTTTAGTTTTTGAGCTAAGAATGTTCTCTCAAGCATTCAATCAAACATTTAAACTTCAAGCTTTCTACTCAATTCAAGCAATATGTACCAATAACATATTCACCCAAAGCTTAGCTACACAAGACATATATCACATATGTCACATATATTTCACTATAAAATTAACTTGGCATGCTTTAACATAGCTCAAACCATCATTCTACTACTTAACAATAAACTTATCACAATAAATACAATAAGAATTATGCATAAATTCATGAATCCCCTCACCTTAGCTTGTAGGAATTGCACAAAACTAGCTAGGATGCGCAAAAGTTCATTATTTTCTTCCTTTTTTCCCCTCTTTTTCATCTTCTTTCTTCCTTCTCAGCTTTGAGCTCCTCTTTTTTTTTTCTTCACCGATTCTAGAGGCTTCTCCTAGCTTTGTTTCTTGTTTTGTTGTTATAAGAGCTAAATTGGGCTACCATTTGGGATTTTAAATGATCAATATGGAATTAATCAGGCCCACAAGTCATTTTGGCCTCAATTGCAATTAGAAAATTAAATTAAGCCTACTAAAATGCACTTATTATGCTAATGTTTAAATAACCAATTTCTATTTTCACTAATTTCACTTACTTTAAATGCAATGAAAGCACATATCAATTAAAATAATAAGAACAAGTCACTTATTTGCAAACGAATAAATGCAACTTATTAAAATAAGTATTGCCTTTGGGTCCAGGGCCTCACATATGTCATCATCTTCAATTTTTACTAGATATTGATTATAATTGCTAGAATTTCAAACTCAGTTAAGATAGCTAAGCATGGCTTGTACATTGAGTTTCAAATCTGCCTAGGTCAAGATAGTTAGAATTCACATGTTCAGTTTGCCTTATAAGTGGACAAAGACTACAAAGCTAGCAAATTTGCTTTCTGTAAATTAGTAAACAGATGGGTTTATATTACTAGTGGCATACAAGTACCACATGTCATCATTCTTTCCTTTTAAATCATTAATTATTATGTTGCTAATGTCTAAGCCTCTTTAATCATGATGTATTACAAGCTCTAGGTAGTTTAGCTATCATCATCTGTGTTTTAATGTGCAACATTTCAATAAACGCCATTTATGTAAAACGAAGTAAAACACTTATAAGTGGCTTTTAACCAAGATGCCACCTAACTGAAGTGACATAGGCCGCATTTGAGGAAACGTCGCTAATACTCAGCTCGATATCCACTTTTGGCGCAATATTTTGGCGCTAAATTCCTAGAGTTAGTGGCACTTTTCTAGCGTTCATAACTGGCAATTGTGAAAAGCGCCACAAAATGCTATTGCCTTTTATCTAATAGGTGGCGTTTCATTAAAGTGCCTCTAATAAAGTGCCCCCTATATCCACGATTTTTTGTAGTGAAGTACTAGTTGAATCTGCTGCAATATGGTGTCAAACACAAACTCACATAACAAAAAGCCCATAAAAACACATTTCCAAATGCAACTCTTACATTAGTCTACCATGAGAGCAAGGTCAAAAATTAATTTACCAAACCCTTAAGGAAGTCCTATCAATTTTATTATCGAGTTAGATATCCGTTAGTTTTTAATTTAAACTTTACTTCATTGTCACCCCTATACCATATTCACATAGGACTTGGATCCCCTATCTACTATTATGAATGAGTTTTAATGATAATAATTGTCTATGTAATTAGAGTTGGCATATGAGACAACCTGACACTGCTCTACTGAATCATGGATTGAGAAAACTGAGTTCAATTCGACATAGATATTTAGTGGGCTGAGTTATACTCGGCTCATTTATCGGAATATAGAACCTAGCTTGACCCACGAGTTCGCTACCATGAGTTGCGAGTTGGGTTGAGTTGGGCCAACCTATTTTTTTTTGTAATTAGTGTATTTTGAATATAATATTATATATATATGTTACTTGGATAGTTGGATTAATAATTAAAAAAAAATTTAAACTTAATTTTTTTAAAGAAAAGTTCATTTAACTATTAATGAGACAATACACAAGTTGATTAATAACATTAACAATTAACATAAATGATAAATATATTACATAAACGCTTGGGGAAAGCTAGTACAAAAGTTCTCCGTTTTGTTATGCTCCTTATACAAGTGTTGGGTCTGCTGGTGGTAGTGGTGGGCTTGGCGGTGGCGGTGGCGGTGGCAGTGGTTGAATAACTACTTCAGGATTAAAATACTTTGTGACATTTGGGTGTTGAAATACAAGGTGTCTTACAAGCGTTTCAGTTCTAAATTTACGTCAAAATATAGATTGATGTTGGCAATAGTTACAAACGACGTATCCCTGTTCTTCAAAGTATGTAAAATGATTTCAAACATCTGATAAATGTAATCGTTGTGAAAAATTTTCTTTTCCCATGAACATAGTTATATATAATGCTGTAAACTTGTAATAAAAAAAAGTTGAATATACTAAGTGACTAAAACACTATGTCACTAATTATTTGTAGGAAAAATTATATGTACAATTATAAGAATTGTAAAAAAAAAAAAAATTGTACCTAAAATCTTTAAAAAAAAAGATAATATGAAGGGACTTAAAGTTACAAGTTGCAAACTTGCAATATCATAAAAATGATTTAATAACAAGTCACTTAATATCAACTTAAAATATAAATTTGCTATTTGTTATATTATTAGTTTGTTAAAATAAAAAGTTACTACGACTTGCTAATTTGTTTTAAATGAAATAGTTACTACAACTTACATTGCATACATAAAGTATAATATTTTAATTTCTTTTAATAAGTGAACTCAAATTGTATTTAATTTGTATTTGGCCCGAGTTGGGATCTAGATTTGCCTTATATGGTCTCGAGATGGGCCTTATTTGGATTCTAGCTAGGCCTGTGCTGGACTTTAGTTGGGCTAGGCTTATGGGTTGGGTTGGGTTGGGATGGACTGGGCTGAGATTGAGCTCAAATAGGTTGGGTCAAAAATTATATAACTCAACTCGATCCACTTATATGTGGCTGATTAGGCCGAGTCGAACCCACTTTCAACTAAGTTAAACTGAGTTCGAATTTTCGTGTGTTAGGCTGAGTTAAGACTATATCGACCCAGTTTAAATTCCATCTCTATATGTAATTATAATAAAATAATTTTAAAAAATCTATTATCATAGAGTTTCTCTGATAACATTATCATGTTATGAACACATATTAATATGAAAAACAATAAATTACTAAAGAACCCTGCTGGTGCGATAACTCTCGAAGGAAAATTTCTTTAATTCGATAAAATAAAAAGTGAGCTCAACATACATGTAGCTGACGGCCGATTACTGGGAATCTTTCCTCTGCTGGAGTTTAGGTGAGTATCTGCTGCAACTGTGTCAGACAAAAACTTGCATAACAAAACATCCATTAAAAACATTTCCAATTGCAACACTTATTAAACTGTAACTACCAGATCAAGCTCTAAAAATAGATACAATTACAGTAAGTAATAGTCAACTACTCCATCTCTTAAATGGCAAGATTGCCCTTATCATTTCTCTAAATTACCAAAAATGCCACGAACACATTCTCACTTGCCACTCTCCACCTCCGATCCCCACGACGACAACGACAAGTACTATTCAAAATCCGAAAAGACCAAAAAGCCCCTGAACTTGCCACTCCAACCCCGAACCCCAATACCCATTATCGTCATTTCAACTCTCTGCATCCTTATAGGCGTCTCCGGAACAATCTTCTATCTTCTCGCCGTATTCCGCCCCAAACCCACCCCCGTCTTCCGCTGCGGCCTTGTGGAGGATACTTTCCGGGCATTCTACTCCCTTCCCAACGCACGACGTCTCGGCGGTGGTGATGCCGGCACCGGCACCGGCGTCGCCGACCGGCCGAAGCTTCTTGGGTTTGTTGGTATTCAGACTGGGTTTTCGTCCCGCGATCGCCGCCAGGCTTTGAGGAGTACTTGGTTTCCTTCTGATCCTGAGGCCCTTCTAAGGTATATCATATAATTTTTTTGTCTTGCAAGCGAAATTAGTATTGTATGTTTAAGAATAATTGTCTTGATCGCCCGAATTATTAGCACTGATTAGTATCGTAAGTATAAGAATAATTAACCTTGTATTTATCTTATACAAATGTGGAGCACAACAATTTCCGCGTTGGGGACCTTTTAACATCCTCGTTAGGAACACAGTCACTCAATACCAACACGGGCGCTGAAATGAAACTAATGTTATAGCTTAACGATAAGTGTCTTGGCCTCAAATCCTCTGGCCAAAACAGTTAACTCGTGTTATCATTTAAACCGTAACACTAACTTTTAAATCACTTGTATATATATGTATGTATTTCTTTATGTATATGTAAGTTAGTTAAAGTTTACTTGGAGCTGGAATGTAGAGATGTATGTGATTCTTGAAGGTGAATTTGTGATTGTTAGAAGTAGAACTTGTAAAACGAAGAAGAAACAAAAAAAAAATTAATTTCTTTCTTTCTCTTTTTGGTGATTGATATAAAAAGATGGTAGAAATGGCTCTTGCGGTAATTTGGATTTCTCTTAAAAGAGAAAAGAATTTTGCTTTTCCATTTAAATAATTTTTGGGTGCATGAGGTTAGATATTGTAAGTTGATAAAATGTGGCTGCGAATATTAGCTACTTATTGTGCAGTGTCCCGAGCGATGTTTCAGAGCTCTTTTGTTATTCTATTTTTCCAAGTTTTTCTTCTGAAGGCGGAGGGGTTTTGGGAAGCAAATGAATAATTAGTAATTTGGTTCTTAGTAATATTTGTCTAGAGGGAGGTAGCAGTTTTAAGAAATGAATGGTTATCTTACAGCTGACAGCCCGAGATGCTTAAATGGAAGGTAATGAAATAATAGAGGGATGCTTGATAAGTAAAAAACACTAATAGACTACTATGGAAAAATTCATCATTACTTGTTTGAGTATGGGAACTCTGAGTAGCCTTTGAATTCAGGGGCGGATCTAGGAATTTAATATTGGGCAGGCCAAAATATTTTTTTAATGATACTATATAAATTTTTTTTTAAATTAGGGGGGCCGATAATTTTTTTTGACGATACTATATAGATATTTTTTAAGCCCCCCTCCCACACTACATAGATCCGCCCCTACCTTTGATTATGATAATGATGTGTAAAAGGAGAGAAAGCATGATATGCCATGTAGAGTCCTAGCCTTTGTGAGGGCTTCATTAAACTGTGTCCCTTTCCATGCTCAACAGTTTTAACCCTATGCAGTATTATGCGAGCCAAATGTGAAAAACGTTTTTCACATTCTTTCGTCATTGGGTTCTATTAGAATCTTCTGTGGATTTTGTAAATCTTTCTTGAATTGTTTCATAATTCATACATGTGCTGTTCTTTTGTGATCGTTTCTTGCCCACTAGACGGTTTTCCTCAATTTGCCTGGTTGTATTGCTTAATTTGAGATTCAAGTTGGCAGAGTAAAATATTGGTCAGTTTTTGAATTTTCGCCTCATTTCCATTTGTTTTAGGTTGGAGCAAGCTACTGGTTTGGCTTTTAGATTTGTGATTGGACGAACAAAAGACTCAAGAAAGATGGCTGAGCTTGAAAGAGAAATTGAGAAGTACAAGGACTTTATGATTATAGATGTTGAAGAACAATATTTAAAGCTTCCATACAAAACGTGAGGTCAATATCTCTTGAATTCCTTATCTTATTCAATACGATTGCCAGCTGACATCTTGTTTCTACTCCTTTTGCAGTATAGCATTTTTTAAAGCTTCCTTTGAGCTATTTGAAGCAGATTATTATGTAAAAGCTGATGATGACATTTATTTGCGTCCTGGTATGGCCTGTGAATTACATATGTGGTTTGCCTCTAGCTCAATTGTGTGTTGTAATGCCGACTTCTCATGCACTCAGATCGACTTTCTATCCTTCTGGCTAAGGAGAGAACCCATTCTATGACATATATTGGCTGCATGAAGAAAGGACCTGTGATTACTGACCCGAAGATGAAATGGTAATTTTGGTACAATACATCTTTTTGTTTAATTTCTGCTATAAGAGATGATATTTTGGATACTTGGATGCTTTTTCTTTTTACTGAATCTTACCTTAATCTTTCATGTCTCCAACAATTTTCAGGTATGAGAAATCTGGTCATCTAATTGGGAGTGAATACTTCTTGCATGCTTATGGTCCTATCTATGTTCTTTCTGCAGAGGTGGTGGCATCGTTGGCAATTGCTAGAAATAACAGGTTTGTCACTTGTGCAGAGCTGATGTGCTATTTAGCAAATCGCTTTCTGATCATAACTATTTCCAACTCTAACTACACAAATGAATTGCTAACATTGGCCAATGTCACTAACTGATCAATGGTGATAACTTTTCAATGTCAAAATCCATAATTCTTTGTCATTTGTTTGGTGTTTATGTGTGAAATAATGTAACTGAGACATATTATATGTAGTCTGGTGGGTTTTGAGATCCTTAATGGTAATTTTGATTTTTGCACACCAGTAAATTCAATTAATAATTTGTGATGATAAGAAGGTTTAGTAATATATAAAGGACAAATATATTTTTCGGTAGACTGAGCCAAATTATCAGGAGAAGGTATACATGCTCAAGTTTAGAACCATTATCTTGTCTTCAGCTTACTTGTTGAGCTTTACATGAAATGCTTCATTCTTTAAAAGCATGGCTGCAATGAACCGAGTTGTTCATGAACAAAACAGTGTATGAAGCGGACCATGTTGAGCATGACAATAGGGCTCATGTAATGAAGGAGCAGAATACGATCGCGATTGATTTCAGCTTGTTGAACACATAATTTTTATAATTTTACTTTCTTTGGCAAAAATTATGTCGTCAATCAGATCAATAGAGGGAAATATTGAGGTTTTCATATAATTTATATTCAATAAATAGTCTGGATAGTTATTATGATGCTCGCTTAAAAGTGCTTTATTTATTTGTATTAAATTTCACTGCCGTTCTTTACATTAACATGTTCTAAAGGTAAGATTGTTGGTGAAGCAAACTGATCATGAGCTGGTTGATAAACAGCTCATGTTCTGATGAGCCAGACGTAAGCACAATTTTTAGACTAGTCATGAACACAAGTCAAGCACAAGTGCACAGTGCACTAGCAGTAACACCTTTGTGTTTGGCTCGGCTTGGTTCATTTGCACCCCTATCATAGTTATGTTCTTTAACTTATCCTAGAGAGTAGTACTTTATAATTTCATATGCATAGGAAATGATAACTATGTGCTTTCTCTTTTTACCTATATTCATAAGCTAATTGTCTCTGCCATTTCATCCCATCCTTCTTTATAAATTAAGCATCATTTTAATATTTTTTTTTGTCAAACTGCCCAAGCAAGTATAAACTCTACTTTTTTATTTGTTTATTCCTGTTTTTCCCCATTTTCAGTTATTTCTTAATTCTTCAAAATTTGTGCCAATCAATCTCAAAGGCAGCAGAGAATAGCAATTTTATATGGCAACAACCCCTGTAAGACGGGGTGGGGCATTTGATATAAACTTTCAACACTATCAGACTATTTAGGTCATGTTTTTGTTAATTACTGGTGTTCTTTCACTTCTTCAGTTTATATTTTTTCTTTTCAATTTCAGTATGAGGATGTTCAACAATGAGGATGTCACTATTGGGTCATGGATGCTTGCCATGAATGTTCATCATGAAGATAATCGAGCAATATGCGATCCTCGCTGCACACCCACATCTATTGCTGTTTGGGACATACCAAAATGTTCAGGTAAAAACTACATATGAATATATGATGCCTACATTGCCAATGCAAATTTAGTTTGACTTGTAACACATTTTTAATATTGTGAGGTGATATTCGTTTAACCAGTCTAGCCTCAAGATAATCTCACATGCCTCCTGAAAATTTGTGGAAAGAAGCAATTAACCCTAGTCAAAGTTTGAAACTATAAGCCTATCTTCTTTATTTGATGATTGCAAAAGCAGCTTAATCAGAGAACCTAGACACTTACACCTTTCTCTCATTGCCCTTCATCCCCTTTCTACTGTCCTGTACTCCATATATAACTGCTGACCATGTAGGCAGCCAGAATAACCACTGACCACCACATGGACTCACTATCCACCAGCAGTACAGAACTGCTGGATTGTTGTCTGTTTGAACAAACACCCAAAACGGTGATTTTAATTGATTCACATCTGTCAAATGTGCATTGAACTATATCATCTTTAATATAGATAAACGGAATTTGATAGTGGCATGTTACGGGTGCTGAATAATGTAAGATATCTTGTGGCAGTATAGCGGCAGTGGGTTTGATGTGTAGTAGTGGTATTCATGATGTTTGTTGTAATTGCGGGTTTTCCGTGGTGATATCATAATGGGGCTCTGGTGCTCATGTTAAGAAATGTGGTCGTGGCAGCTTGTAATGTAATGCCGGCTGATATTCATTGAGTACGTCTTGGTAAGTTGGGAGATGGTTTGGTGGTGGATGGATTTGCTTACCGGAGTTTATAGTACAGGAACTAGGGCTGGAGTTGGTGAAAGTGTGGATGCTGGTAACATGAAAGTGGAGGATAGTGGTGACAGTAATTGGTGGCTTGTGGTGACGAATGATGGTTAAGGTGGTGGCAGTTGAGGAGTTGAGGGTGGAGATGTCATTCAGCACAAACAAGTCTGGTCTGGACTCGAGTTAAAGACTGATCATCATCGGTTAAATTTCCATCCAATATGAAAAGAGGGGCATAGAAGTCTTCATCAAGTGATCAATATTTGTGAATCGGAGAGGAAGAAATAGAAGAGGAAGAAAGAAAGAAAGCTATGAGTTCCACCTAGAACTCTTTAAAAAAAAAAACAATAACAAAAAATAAGAACCTCCTAAGGTAAGGTTGCATCCAACATTAGGCACGACCACCTAAAGAAGACATCTTAAGAGACAGAGTAGTTCGTTTGCCATCCTTCAAATATCAGAACTCATGCACATATATACAATAAAAGACTTGGTCCTATGAGACAACATAGGAAAATACCAGGTCTTAAAACCGAATAACTTAGTGCCATAAGACAAATTCACTATGTTTTTAGGACTCGGCAAATTCCAATTACAATGACCCATTAATTAGTTGCTCCTTATAGAACTTTTTTTATGACTCGAGGACCATAGCTTAGAGAGCTACTTAAATTCTTTGATAGCTAGAATTTGAATATCCTAAACAAAACAGCAGCAGCAGTTTATTTATTTAACTAAGATTTCGATGATCTGCAGTTTAAACCTAAGCAACTTCACTCCTATGACTCTTACTCTACAAGACTCCTAATCTGTTCTTTGTTGTCCTTATTGCGTTCAAGGATAACATGCATAATCAGTAGGGTGAGGCCTATGGGTGTCGAAGAGCTTTGGGACTATGTTGATGACAGAGGAGGTGGTGGTGAAAATTGTTAAGTGATGGCTATAGGATGATTGGAGGAGGTGACCATGAGGAGGGTGGGGCCTTTGGGCGATAGCAAGTGGTTGGTGCAGGAAGTCTCAGCAGTACGCAGACAAATACACACATCCACACGCACACTCTCTCTCTCTATATGTTCTACGACAAACGTGGAATTAAAACTTTTAAGGAAGGGTGAAATTGTCTTTTAGTCTAAGTGAGGTCAACCAAGGTCTCCTCCCATCTACCACAGCAACTACATAGTGTATCTTCCAAATTTTAGGGGCAACTGACGTGTAACTCCAGACTGGATGGGGTAAATGAAAATTATCCTTCTCTTCGGTGATTTAAATGGCGAATAGTTAATATAGAAATACAGAGAATCATCTTGAAGTTTAGTCTTGTATCATATTTTCGCCAGACTTCGAACTTCTCCTTAAACGTGTACTCTCAGTTGCATCTTCAGGTTAGTGATCATATCTGACACATTATGGGCTTTGTATGTTCTGAACCTTTCCTCTCTTTCTTTTCTGCCAGTAGAAGTAGCGAAATCCTAATAGAAGTTTCAAAACACATATAGGTCTATCTCTTTTTATGATTTCAGATTGAAACATAAAGTAATTAGACATCTTTTTACTATAACTTTGAACTCTTCACCGAAAGCTTTATATGTAAACCTTACGGTTCTTATCCTGCACATCTTTCATTATCATGAACCAACAGTCCCCTGACAAACCTCTTTGGTTCTTGTTGGTGGCCTGTCATTTTGTTTAACCACTTTCACTTTCTAAACCATTTCTAGATAGATCAAATGAAAATCGCGTATTGGTCTGGGTGCATCCTTTTATATATGGGAAAAAATATTATTTGATAAGTGGAAAAGATATATGTGAAAATATTCTCACTCCTTTGACATGACCAGGAAAGCGGAATTATGTAAAATACCTCTTCCCCTCATTTTTTCAAGGATGAGAAACATCCATTTCAATTTTGAATACATTTCATTTAGAATCTGGATTTTTCCACTTCATTGTTCCAATATATTTCATAAATCTTAGCATAGTCAGCTAAAAGTGAAAGAAAATTTTTTCCACATATTCTTTCCTATACCTAGTTGCACTTTTTGGTAACTGAGACTTATCTTATAGATGAAAGTTAAGGCACACTAGATCTGACAACAAGCTATATATACCACCATTGGATACTTCCAGCATATATCTTTGTTCTACACATCCATATAAAGTGTGTAACTCCACATATCTAATAGTGTAGACTTATTTAACACAATGACTCATTCAGCAATACGGTCACAATCTCTTCATTTCTGCTTCAGCTAGTATTTGCAATGAGGAAATTACCGTGTCCAATTTTGCACTTTTCTTCATATACAGAAGACCAGTATTATCTTTGATACCAAGTTTTTAGTGAAGATCTGCTTGTATGCTACATCAAAGTTTTATGTGAAGGAATTCTGATTCCATGTATCTGCTTTAGTTAGGTTGGATACCATACATTGTTATGAGATCAGGTTGACGGCAGTTTCTTCTTAGTTATTATGGAGACTTTATCACTACAAGTAACAGACATGCTATTGTTTCAAATAAATTTCATGTGGCTTCTACTTTGAAGAAGCAAAGATCTCAGCAGTGAGTGTACACCATTTTTTCGCTATAAAGCAGCAATTATGGTGCTTATTTTAGTGGATTATCTCCATCTTTGTATTATCCTTCCTTTTGGCCACTAATATGCATGATTAGTCATCCCTTTCCATAATATATTTCGTGACAGAGTTGGCCATTACACTGATGACTAAAATAGCGAGAAACTTGTACCTCGAAAGGGATAATGTGTAAAAATAGGGGTTTCATGTACACCGAGTCTGCTTTTGTTTCTTTTCACTTGAAAAACTTAAAAATTTGGGGACGAGTTATATTAGCTAATCTTTTGAATCTGTGCCACACAAATTATGATAATGCAGACACAAATGTCCCCTTTAAACCACGTGCTTATTTGTAGTTTACTGTCTCATGACAAATTTGACAATTTCCAGGTCTGTGCAATCCAGCTAAAAAAATGAAAGAGCTACATAATATCAGTATGTGTTCGAAAAGTCCAACATTGCCACCTGATGATAGATAATGTCTCGTTCGCCCTGGAGTTCAAATACTTTTAGTAATACGTTACCGGATGGCTCTGCTATGATAATGGTTATACAGGTAATTGAGGATGTACTACAGCCTCCCTTAGATTCATATGCCTATTTGTGTAAAGTGTTGTATTCATTTTTCATTATTACTTGGAAGCATAGTGTTGTATTATAGTTGGGTGCCAACGGCTGCCTGTTTGCTCGCCACATGTAGAGTTATATGAATATAAAGTCATATGGCATTCAATGTTCAACGGCAATGGCCGGCCGTTTTAAAGATTCTCCCTTATAGTTAACCAACTTTTTTCCGAGTCTTGTCACACTTCTACTCATGTAACAGGATTTTGGAATCTATTATGCAGTAGTGTTAGACACTTAGTATACATACTGCAGGGCTTCATTGTGTGTAAAAAGACTGAAGCACTTGGTGAAAAGATTTATGGTTTAGTTCACACACTTATTTACTTTAGTCAATAGCAATATATCATTGTTTTTTATTCATGGATTCTTCTTCTTCTTCTTATTGTAAAGGCCATCAGTATTTTATCCTAACACTTGATATGTTGTGTTGAATAATCACGGGCGAATTTAAGATGTTTTATTTATTTAGGTGACTAAAGTTAGTGGAACTAATTGAAATTAAGTGATTTTACGGATTTTTAGAAATCAAATAATTTACATTATTTTGTGGATTCGTGGGGGCTTCAGTCTCCACAGGCTGGGAATTATAAACCCAATTTTGAAATGGCCCGAGAAAAATTAAGAGCTTGCAAATTAAGGTTTTCTTTGTGGCATTGCACATTTTTCTCTCAAATTTCTCAATAATATTCTTCTCTTCCTCTTTGAATCGAACGCATTGTTCCGCTGAATTTATAAAAATTGTTTCTCTTCCTCCCTGTTTGATGCCTGAAAGATAAATACTTTGGTTTGGTATATATTGAATTCATTTGTGTAGTTGAACTATTTATAATGCAATCACTTTTTTAAGTTTCATGTTTTAGTTGGGTTAGCAAATTAATTTAGAATAAAATCCTTGCGAGTATCAACGATAAAATATGTTTAATGTACAATTATTTTTTTATAATGAGGAATTCACTTTAAAGTATAAATTCGTCAGGCTTGTCATGGGAAAGTTTCCTATTATGCCGTCTGGTCACCCGGGTCTATTCATATATCAGGTGGTTTTATTACATGTGAGACTCACTTGTACAGATAATCGTTGCCTGATTAGAGATTTTCCCTGCTACATCAGCATCTAGTGTACAATTACTTAGTCCAGATTATCTAAATCTTCACGGCCTTGCAGATTATAAGCTGTAGAGGGCCACTTGATATGAGGATCCAAATCCTCAGACATGATGCTATTTCATTGAAAATTTTGGTTGGTAGCATTTTTGTGGATTTGTGTAATAGGTTGTACATATAAATTAACAAATATTAGGCCAGCTCAAAAACGAATTGACCTTGCGCAGGCCCAAATTGTGGCCCATTCTAGAGAGTGGATTTTGACATCAGGCTATGTTAGCAGGACTCATGCTCATTCAAGGTCCATTCCTAATTACCACGGGGCCTTAGTGAAATGATATGCTCTTTGCTACAAGTGTGAGAGATTAGATAATCAATTTTTCTCGGTGATATCCTTAAAATTGTATGTCCAACTTAAGCTTCCCTTCAATCAAAGTAAAAAAAAAAAAAAGCCATTCCTAATTGAAGGGTCACAAGAGTTGGACTTTGGACCTGTCAATATCTGCAATATATTTTTCTTTACACTAAGAGTTGAAAAAATTGTTTTCGAGAATAACTAACAATGAAACAAAAAAAAAAAAAAAATACAAAAGAGCAACTAACAAAATGATTTCTCGTTTTGGATTCTCTTTGAGTTATTTTGAGAACAAAAGATTGTATTAAAAAATTGAACCAAACAAACCTTTAAGGGCCTGCTTAGTTGCCTAAAACTATATTCTCTAAGTCCTTTTTCTTTTTTTCTTTGTTCTTTTCTTGCTTTGATAAAAAAAAAAAAACGTTTTTTTTTTTTTTGTTTAAACTTTGGTCATATCTTCTCAAGACTTGGATCCAATCTTAGAACCATTTAGTAAGGTGAATTTTAAGACTTAATTTGGAAATTAAAATGTATTAATTTAAAACTGAGGGGAGGTCTTTAGAATGTTCACATTGTGTGTGGCACAGAGTGAAAGAATATTTAGTATGTCATGGAATGATTAATAGGTATACCAAGTCAATTTATCATGGTGAAATTGTTGAAATTAGAGATGCACGACCTCCTATTGATATGGAACCACCAATCAACAACTTTTGAAAATCATAACAATATGAATGACTTAGTGAGGGATGCATTTGAAATTCATGATAGATCAAATTTTATAAATGAAGGTTTAGAGGGTGAAAAAATAAATAAGGATGACGATGATGTTGATATTAATATTGAGGTTGAACATCACAATCAATCTGAAAATGTACCTAATGAAGAAGTTTCAAAATTTTATAAGTTTCTTGAAGAAGCCATTCAAGAAGAGAACTCTATCTTGATTCCAAATCAAAGATTTTGTCATTCAAGTTGAGCTAATGCACTTAAAATGCAATAACAAATTGACTAAGAAATCAGTTGATAGACTTCTTGAATTCTTGAAAGATCATTATCCACAGTCGAGAATGCCTAAATCTTGTTATGAAGCGAAGAAGATGACAAATGTATTAGGCTTAAAGTATGAAAAGATTCATGTATGCCTGAATAATTGTATGTTGTAGATGAGTGTGAGAGCATCACAACAGTCCTGTTATGTTTATAATTCATCTTGCTAGCACAAAGACAATGAGGTTTATGGAAGAGAAAAAAAAATTGCTACTAAAATTTTGTGATATTTTCCATTGATACCAAGGCTTCAAAAGCTATACATGTCTTTGAAAAAATCTTCTTCAATGAGATGGCATGATGAGCATCGCATGAAGGATGGACTTTTAAGGCATCCTACAAATTCATTAGCATGGAAGGATTTTGATTGTCGATATCCCAAGTTTGCTTCTAATCCTCGAAATATGAGACTTGCATTAGCTAGTGATAGTTTTAATCCTTTTGGATTGATGATTAATGTGTACAACATATAGCATGTAATTTTGATTTCGTACAATTTACTCTTGTGGATGTACATGAAACAATCTTCATTTATTTTGTCAATGATCATCTCAGGTAAAGAGTCCCTCGAAAACAAAGTAGATATTTTTCTTCAACCACTTATTGAAAAGTTGCTCCAATTGTGAGAAGGGATACAAACATATAATGCAATGAGTTGCATTGATTTGGGCTATAAGTGACTTTCTTGGCTATGCTTGTTTATTAGGTTAGAGCATTAAAGAAAAATAATCATGTCCATGTTGTGCAGATAAGACACAATCAAGGTGGTTAAAAAATAGGGACAAATTTTTTATTTAGGGGCATCATCATTGGTTAAGTGATTCACACAAGTTCCGTGCACAAAAGCAGTATTTTGGTAGGACAAAGGAACAAGGGACGACACCTAAGAAATTATCTGGGTCGGATGCGATGAGACAATTAAAAGGGGTTAGTTTCATTGACGAGTACACAATAAATATAAGGAACGAGGCAACCGCTTCTAAAAGAAAGAGAACAAGAGTTACAAGTATTGAAGATGATTGTTTAGGATAAGCATGTGGAGGGGGTGACAATCATGTTAGTGAATTAACATTGTGGGAAAAGAAAAGTATTTTTTTAAAAATTATTGGGAGTTCAATAAATTGCGTCACAATCTTGATATCATGCATATTGAGAAAAATGTTTGTGAAAATATACTTGGAACATTATTAAACATCAAAGAGAAAAGATAATTCAAAAGTACGCTATGACTTGGAGGACAAAGAAATAAGGCCACAACTTCAACCGGCTGTAAGGTACTTAACCGAAAAGGGTTTTTCCCTCATGTATCTTACTCAATGACTAGGAAAGGAAAATATGTATTTCTCAAGGTACTGAAACATGTAAAAATGTCTGATTCATATGCATCAAATATATTAGTATCAATGATAGAAAATTACAATATCTCAATAAACATTTGTTAGGTCCCAATGTTCAATCTTGATAGGGTGAAAAAATTGAATGAGCAAATTAATTGCACAAGTAAAATAATTAGAGTAGGGAAAGAGAATAATTGACACATTTTGATTTATCCTGGTTCCCTACACCTCTTAGTGTTGATCAGTCCAGTTTCAAGGAATTCTCTTGACTTTACAACAACTTTTCACTAATCAACAATAACAGTTAATGCATCTATTACAACAGCAGCAATAAAAAATATAGAATAAATATTCTAAGTTAACTCTCTGAGAGTTAACAATAAGCAAGAATTTCTTGCTTTTGATATCCTAACACACAACGCTTCTCAACTAGACAAATATTACAATTCAGCTTATCTATTACAACTCAAATATCATATGAATATAATAATGAATGACTCAATCACTTACATGATAAAGAAAGCTTTCAGAATTTGGAGCTTGAAATATATCTGACAATAACGATCTCGAGTTTTTTGATGTGTGTAAGTATGATAATCTTGTATATGAGTTGTTATTTTTTGTGAAGTTTTTGGGTGTCTTGATAGCCAAAAACTTCAATAATTTCCATTGCTACATTACCCAAACAGTGCTCCAACGGGTCTGCTACAGTACTAAACAGTAACTCAGACATTTACATGGTGTTTGGATTGCACTAAGGAATGGAAAGGAAAGTAAAGTAAAGCAAGAAAAATAAAGGAAAGTAAAGTAAAGCAAGAAAAATAAAGGAAAGGAAAGTAAATGAATTACCTTGTTTGTATTGCAAAAAAAATAATAATGGAAAGGAAATGAAATTTTTTTATAATTCTTTGTTTGGATTAGAGAAGGAAAGGAAATGACAATTTTAAATAGTAAATTATTTAAATGTCCTTTTTCAAAATCAGGGCAGTATAGTCTTTTTTTATGGAAACCATTCATTTTCCTCCCAAACACTCCAAATTGGATAAATTAAAAAATTCATCCAATTAAAGGAAATGGAGGGAATATTGTACCCCTCCATTTCCTTTATTGCTTTCAAATTTGTAATCCAAACAAGGGGAGGGGTTCCTTATTCCCTTCCCTTCCTTTACTTTCTATTAAAAAAGTAAATCCAAACAAGCTGTTAGATTTCTATATGGCCAAACAATAACTCCAACGGTATTGCTACAGTACCCAATTTTAAATTTTCAAATCTTCTACAGTGTTTGAGTTGCTACAATTACCATTTTGCTACAGTTCAGTGTTGCTACAGTACCAACATTTATACAAAAAATTCCATTTTATTGTCGCTTCCAACATCCTATTTTTGCTAATTTCAATACTAAACAAAATCATATTAATTCACTTATTTGTTGTCATCAAAATTAAAATTAATAAGAAATTGTTGGGTTCAATTCCAATAACATTAATGTATTTCTTTCTTTTTTTTTTCAATTTTTTGTTGTTTTACTTCTTTCAATTTTTTTCCTTCTTTTTAATTTTCTAGATTGTTTCTTAATGTTAAGATCACAGTATTTAAAGTTTTCTATACATTGTCAGAATATCAATTTCATAGAAAATCGTGAGAAATTTTCGTGCGGGCAATTTTGTTTATGTTAGCCAACTTAAGTTCTCTCTATGAAAGAAAAAAATTTGACGATTAGCGATTAATTCTCTTACACAAAATATCAAAGTCACACCTAATACTTGAAAAAATCAACGGTGATAGATTGTGGATAAAGTAAAATTAATTTATTTGATTTGAACAATCATTGTTCAAGACATCATAACAAGCATCACTGTTTCCCCTTAATGTTATCACATTAAAGGATCCATTTCTAGCAAAGATATGATTGATCATCAAACCATATTATCATAATCATTACCATTGTTTCCTCTGGTAATGCTTACATGATTGGTCGAAGAATATATTTCTATTAGATTAGAGAAAGCTCAAAGATAGAAGATTTTTGCATAAAGTGGAAAAACTTTCCGGCAAAGGATTACAAAAGGTCAACTACTAATCCATGGATTTGAGACATGAAAAGTTTTTGATTTAGGTGCACTAAAGTGAAATCTCACTAGATATCATTAATGAAGGAAGGGTTCCTGGCTCAAATATTACGACTTCCAAAAATAGTACATGAATCTAGTAAAATATAACCACCACATACTGAATTCTTGACATAGAGATTAGAAACAAATTAATTTTGCCCGTTCATCCTAATGCAGTTTTGAATAATTATCGAAAATTCCTTGACTAAAACCTAATATATTTACCGGAATTTAATGGAAGATTCAACTACTACCTTTAGATCTACAAGCACAAACAAAGATGGAACGAGAAATGCAAGAAAAAGAAGGTAAATAGCCTTATTAGTCTTTTAATTTTGGACAAAATGACAATTTAGTCCTCTAACTTCAAAAATAAATATTTTCTTCCTTTAAGTAACTAAAGTAGGATATCTTTCGTTCTTTACCAATTTTTCATCCGTTTCAGCATGTGAGCTTAATGGCTGAAAATAAACAAAATTTGCCTTAATTAGGACTAATTGTTAGAGTATACATTCTTTCCACATCAAAAAATCAGAAATTCTTACACCACCTTATTAGATCTTGGTTACTTCACTCACCACAAATTGGTTTTAGGATGAAATCCATGATTTTTAACATGGTATCAGAGTTAGGCTCATGACATAGTCTTATTTATCTTCTGTATGTGTCATCTTTCACGCGTGTTCATCAACATGTGACCCTTTTCAAATTATGTCACACGTGTGTTGAATCTTCTTCCATGCGTGTCTATGTGTGACACATCTCAAAATCAAGTCACACTTGTATTTACTCTTTCATGTGTCTCTTACATGCATTCAATTTTTCATATGTGTTCATCCACCACATGTGTTCAATTTTTTATGTGTAACCTCTTCAAATTAGCTCATACGTAAAAGGGAGTGTTAGAATATACACTCATCCTACATTAAAAAATCAAAAATTTTAAGACCACCTTATAAGATCATGAGCTACTCTACCGGGCACCAATTGGTTTTAGGATAGAACCCCATGATTCTTAACATGGTATCAGAGTTAAGCGCATGGTCTAGTCTTGTTCATCTTCCATGTGTGTCTCATGCATATTTAATCTTTCACGTCTTGTCCTTTTAACGTGTGTTCATCCGTGTGTGACCTATATTAAATCAGGTCCACATGTGTTTTCTATTATCTTTTGCATGTGACGATTTCAAATCAGGTCATACGTGAGAGAGAGTTTTAGAATATACACTCTTCCTACATCGAAAAATCAAAAACTCCTGACCACTTTAGAAAATTCTAGACTACTTCATTTACCACTAATTGGTTTTAATATGAAAACTCATAATTCTTAACACTAATAGTGTCCCATTTTAGTGAATTAAAGGATCTAAATGTTCGTTTTAGAATGGAAGCTCATAATTCTTAATACTAATGGTGTTCCATTTCAGTGAATTAAAGGATCTAAATGTTCATTTTGAAAAATTATTAGACCAAATTGTCATTTTGCTCATACTTAAAGGACCAACGAAGATATTTACCTGAAAATCTATAAAGATGTTTTTCCATTATCTGCACTTTTGAGATGATAGATGTATTATTTGCCAAAGACAAAAAATCTCAGATACAATAATCGTGGCATTTAAAGCATACATCCCATAAAATTCTAGCCTCAAATGTCACATATTTATCACATTGTTGAGGTTATGTATATCTGAAGGTTAGATGATATGCTTTTTAACAGTGAAGTGCAAAGTGTGAGGTGAGCAATTGAGATAAGCCAAACGTGAAAGAGAATCTGCCAAGCAAGGATCTCTGATATCACAATTTTCTCCAAAATAAGGCCAAACACTTTTGAGGCCTTGTTTACACTCAAGTAGAATTTTCCATGTCCCTTTAATTTGGTCCATTGAAACTCAATCCACCCCTGTTCATTCCCTTCCATACAATCACAATTCAATTATATAGACAAACACAAACACAAAAAATTTCCTCATCTATATCACACTTAGGCACCTTATAAATAAATACACTCATAGATTTTTTTTTTCTTTCTTATAAATGAGTAATTCATATTAAGGAGGATCGCATTAATACCATATTTTTTTTTTTTTTTTTTATAAATGAAAAACTTATATTAGGTAAGATCGTATTAATATTGTCATCCTAAGACTCAAGGGCGAAACCATTCTTACAGGAGTTGTAGCCACTACTTATCCCAAATATATATATTTCTTTTTTGCTTTAAAAGGAGGCTAAACCCGGATATTATAACCATTTAATAACCCAAAAGGATAATTTTCCTTATTTATCCATCTCCATTAGAGTTGTCAGCTCCAAAGGTGTTGGTGTTTGGTCCATATGTTGCTCCCCCAATGGTTGTTGCATGCCAAAATTGGTTAATTAATCTGCACATTTATTTATCTCTCGATAAATATGCCTCACACGAAATCTTGAGTTTTGTCAGAATAATACTTTGCAGTCTTCCAACCATGGCCTAAAAGAGCTGTTATGAGGGGGTGCTATTATGGATTAAATAAAAATGTACTTGAGAGTCCGCTTTATTGTTAAGGTACTATCAAATTGAAAAATCAATCTTTTTTTTTGTATAAAAGAGAATTTCATTAAAATAAAACCTAAAAGTTCAATTAAACCCCATTTAAAAGTAATATATATATATATGAATGCTATACTGTGTGTATTTAGTTTTTATTGAAAAAAAATCTAAATCGCCCTTGCCAAAACTACAAAGCCCGTGATGTATTGCACTCTCAGTATGTATTCTAAATCATTCACGGGTTAAAAAATATTTGTAATTGGAGAAGATATATTCAAATTCAAACACTTTATCACATCAAATTATTACTTGGCCGCTCTACCTCAATTTAAAGGCTAAATATACTTGTAGATTCCTTAGCCCATAAGGCCCTATATCTCGTCCTTTTCCTTCCATAGATGCGTTGTCCTTAGCCTAACATATTCTTCACCCACGATCACAAAATCTTGAAATTAATATTTCTTGATATTTCATTTATATCTAATAGTACTTCAAAACCTAAATTAACTATCAAAATTTTCATGAATAAAAATATATACAGTATATATATATATGCACCTCAGCCTCAACATACATACCCATTAGCTCCATTACCACCACCCAAATTTTCTACTCCTCCATGTAACAAAAACAAAAGAAATAGAGAAGACAACACACAAAGCAAAAAGCTTTGTCTAGTTGTTTCTTTTTCCTTTCTTTCTTTGTTTGCTTTCATTGACAACCATTAATGGAGCGTGCTCGCAAGCTCGCGAGCCGATCCATTCTGAAACGTCTGGTTTCAGAATCGAAGCAACACCGCACGGTGCATGACACTTTGTTTTCTTCATCATCATCTCCTCCTCTATGTCTATACAGGCCTTCAAGGCACTTGTCAACTCTATCATCATCGCCATGTTTGTTTCATCAAAAAGCAAATGCATGGACACCCAAAAGAGACATGTTTCACCATTATTCACATGCGAGATCAATATCAGTCGAGGCACTAAAGCCATCTGATACTTTCCCACGTCGACACAACTCAGCCACCCCAGAAGAACAAACGAAAATGTCTGAGCTTTGCGGGTTTGGTTGCTTAGACGATCTCATCACTGCCACAGTGCCGAAATCTATACGTATTGATTCGATGAAGTTTCCCAAGTTCGACCACGGCTTAACCGAGGCACAAATGATTGAACACATGGAAAAACTTGCGTCTAAAAACAAAGTGTACAAGTCTTTTATCGGAATGGGTTATTACAACACCTTTGTTCCACCTGTTATCTTACGAAACATCATGGAAAACCCTGCCTGGTACACACAGTACACACCCTACCAGGCCGAGATTTCTCAGGGAAGACTCGAGTCATTGCTGAACTATCAGACCATAATCACAGACCTGACAGCATTGCCAATGTCGAACGCGTCTTTACTAGACGAAGGAACAGCTGCAGCGGAAGCCATGGCGATGTGCAACAATATCCAGAAGGGGAAAAAGAAGACTTTCATCATTGCAAACAATTGTCATCCTCAAACTATCGATGTCTGCAAGACAAGAGCCGAAGGTTTCGATCTAAAAGTTGTGACATCTGATGTTAAGGACATTGATTACTCGTCCGGAGATGTTTGTGGTGTGCTGATACAGTACCCTGGAACTGAAGGTGAGGTTTTGGATTATGGTGAGTTTATCAAGAAAGCACATGGAAATGGTGTGAAGGTTGTGATGGCGAGTGATTTGTTGGCTTTAACGATGTTGAAACCTCCTGGTGAATTGGGTGCTGACATTGTTGTTGGTTCAGCTCAGAGGTTTGGTGTTCCAATGGGGTATGGTGGTCCTCATGCTGCTTTCTTGGCTACATCTCAAGAGTATAAGAGGATGATGCCTGGAAGGATTATTGGTGTTAGTGTGGATTCTTCAGGAAAGCCTGCTTTACGTATGGCTATGCAGACAAGAGAGCAGCATATCCGCAGGGATAAGGCTACTAGTAACATTTGCACTGCTCAG
The DNA here is from genome assembly GCA_037974665.1 of Ehretia macrophylla. Taxonomy (NCBI): domain Eukaryota; kingdom Viridiplantae; phylum Streptophyta; class Magnoliopsida; order Boraginales; family Ehretiaceae; genus Ehretia; species Ehretia macrophylla. The sequence goes on from CM075773.1 coordinate 62,443,963, forward strand.
GTTCCTTTCTAGCTTTCATTTTATATCTTACTTTTTAATACTTTTAAATCTTCTCATCCATCATTTAAAAATATTAAAATTAAGCTAAAAAATGAATTCTACATGTATATGCTAAGACGTATTATCTAAAAATTTAAAGTGTTAGAGACAAATTTATTATATTATTTATTATCTTCAATATTTCTGATGATGTTGAACTAATTCTTGGAGCTGCAATTTTAGACTATGTTGAAATAATTGAGTACGTGTTGGGTATATAAGGAATAGGATTTTTATGTGTATTATATGAATAAAGATGAACTGTACAACCCGAGTTTTAAATTCTTCTCTGTCACTGGAGACCTTGACTTACTTGATACATGTCTTGAGTCGAGTCGTTATATTCGGGAACTTTGGTTTACATTTAGTCATTAGCCCAATGAGGGGACGCCGGCATGTCCCATCCAATGTCAGTATATAGTGATTAATTCGGTTTATATTTTGTGGGTTGGTTGAGTGAATATGTTTTCTTAGTTTAGCAAAAAAAAAAAAAAAAAAAAAAAATGAAGCTAATTGTCCCACTTCCGAAGTCTCTAGTACTATGGAGGTCATGGTAACGCAATAGCTTCTCAATGGAATTAGGCAGTAGGCTCATAAGATAGAGTAAGTTCGCACTAATTCAAAACTTTTAGTGAGATATTTCTAAAGTTTGAGGTCCTGAAGGACTCTCGATGAAGCAAGGGCGGATTCCTGTATCGGGGGTCTTGTACAATAAAGTAAGGACTCGGTGACTCATGGGTAATCTCGGCCCATAGAGGGAGCTACTAAAGCCCATCGGTAACTAATGTGTAAATGATATAAGGTTTGTGAGGGTGGTGATGAAGATGGATGTATCAGTAATGATTGTAATTCGAGGGGAATGAAAATGGGGAACGGATCCTCTCATAGGTAGGATTTTTTCATGTTGAGATGATGGAGAATTTTGACTATTAATTAGTAATGTCTTAATTTTGAGCTAGTACGTGTCACCTTAATTTTATTCACACATCTCACTTCTCTTCCACCTCAGGCCCACCTATCCCGAGACATATCAGTTCGGGATTAAGACGTTGTTAATTAATAGCCAAGATTCTCCATCACCTCAACATGAGAGGATCCTGCCTATGAGGGGATCCATTTCCATGAAAATGGAGTTGAGGTTCAATAAGGCGCGAATAATCACGAGGGAGTTGAGGTCTAATACGGATAATTAACAAGGATTTGTCACGATGTCATGTAATAAAAATTAATATATAAGTGTAAGTTCAAAATCCAATAGCTTAAGTTTTTCGGTCAAAGATGTGTATTAAAATACAGTTGTTCCCGCGACTTCCGAGCTTGCTATAACACAGGGAAGTTGGAACAGAAAGAAATGAAGTAGACTAATTGTCATCTGGTTTGTGGTAGCCATGATGAACGCCCTCATAGATATATATATAGGCAAGCTCTTGCCTGTGGTGTTGGATAATTATCTCTCATATGTGTTGTAAAAAATTCTTTACTTTTTTTATTAATCATCTCCTTATGTTATGCAGGCGCTATTAGCCAATATGGCTGCGATGTATGCTGTTTATCACGGACCTGCAGGGCTTAAATCCATTGCTCAAAGGGTTCATGGTCTTGCTGCAACATTTGCTGCTGGATTGAAAAAGCTTGGAACAGTGGAAGTCCAGGGACTTCCATTCTTTGACACTGTGAAAGTTAAATGTGCTGATTCGAATGCAATTGCTGATGCTGCTTACAAGAGTGAGATGAATTTGCGTGTCGTGGACAAGAATACTGTAAGTCTGCTTTTTCTCTCGTATGGTTCGCAAATTACAACTTAAGCTTGTAGATCATTGGAGGTCCTCTGCCTTTCAGATTACTGTTTCTTTTGATGAAACAACCACCTTAGAAGATGTGGACAAGCTATTTAAAGTTTTTTCTGGTGGCAAGCCTGTAAGTAATACCGAAATTTTCCATTCGGCTGAAGTTCTTATAAAGAAATTCTATAGCAGCATCTGTTTTAACTTTTTTTGGTAATTCCAGGTGACATTTACGGCTGAAAGTCTTGGATCAGAAGTTCAGAATGTGATCCCTACTGGGCTTGTGAGGAAGAGTCCATACCTGACTCATCCTATATTCAACTCGTATGTGTTTCTTGTTTAAAATCGATTATCTATGTTACATATCAATGTGCAAAACTGATGCTAACTTTCAATTTGTTTCCAGGTATCACACAGAGCACGAGCTACTTAGGTACATCCACAAGTTACAATCAAAAGACCTGTCCTTGTGTCACAGCATGATTCCCTTGGGATCCTGTACAATGAAACTAAACGCGACAACAGAGATGATGCCAGTGACATGGCCTAGCTTTACAAATATTCATCCTTTTGCCCCTTGTGAACAGGCTGAGGGTTACCAGGTTTTTATCCGCGTTTTCAAAATCCTTGTCTCATCCTGTTTGCTTTTTTGGAACAATGAATGTTTATTACCATAATCTTTGACGACCTTTTAGGAAATGTTCAATAATTTGGGAGAATTGTTGTGTGCAATCACTGGCTTCGATTCATTCTCCTTGCAACCAAATGCTGGAGCCGCTGGAGAGTATGCTGGATTGATGGTTATTCGTGCATATCATATGGTATGATGATCCATTCCTGTATAAGAAGTATTCTACTTTTTTGATAACCAAAGCCATGCCTACTGCATGCTGTCGAAAGTGTACCCTTTGCTTCGTTTAAGTCTTGCCCATCTGTGAAGCTAAAAGAAAATATTCTTATGAGCTGCCTAAAGCTCTATATTTCCTTAAGTTAGAGACCCTCAAAGACTAATAGTTGCGATTTAAATTTTGGTTTGTGGCTGAAGTCGATGCAAGAAAACCATTTGAGGAGAACCAGATCCTTGTTATCCTTTATGGTTTTAGGGATTGGCTAATTTGGATACTCTACTTGCCATTCTTGATGAAAAAAGTTGAAAGGCCAATCCAATCTTTATGTCATCCTTTGAAACTTGAGTATAATTCTAGAAAAATATCATTTTGTGTGATGCATCTTTGCTTCAATTTACAGTTGTTGATCAGAGGTATAACCTGTTTGTCACACTCCTTATCCTCCTAATCCTTCTGATATACACTATTCTTTTTTCTTCTGTAGTCGAGAGGAGACAAACATCGCGATGTGTGCATCATTCCTGTATCGGCACATGGAACAAATCCTGCAAGTGCTGCTATGTGTGGAATGAAGATTGTTTCTGTTGGAACTGATGCCAAGGGAAACATTAACATTGAAGAGTTACGGAAGGCTGCTGAAACAAACAAGGAGAATCTAAGCGCTCTTATGGTATGTTTGATTAGCATTTAAGTGTCTAGATGTGTTTTGAATTGTTGCACGTAGTAAGTATTCTTTTATATAATTTTTTTTTTCTAATTCTAGGTTACATATCCTTCAACTCATGGAGTTTATGAAGAAGGTATCGATGAGATATGCAAGATAATTCATGACAATGGCGGTCAAGTTTATATGGATGGAGCCAACATGAATGCACAGGTCTGTTAGTTTCAATAGACTTCATTGTTAGTATTTTGTAGACTTTGTATTGCTTTCTTGATCAAAATAGTTCTTCAGCGATTCAGAGTATCTCTAGTTGGAAAAGAGTCAGGTCTTACATGTATTTGGCATAGAGTGGTTCTTAACATCATCTTTAGAAGGCTGTTGGATTGTGAAATGCGTAGTTTATACCTCTGAGGTTAAAGTCCATTTCAAGCATCGCCCTTTTCTCCTAGAGTGCATATCTTTTTTACCGCGTTCTTAGTAACAGAGGCAGAGCAAATGTATGAACTTATTTGTCAACAGTTTTCATAACTTTAAAGTTCTGACTTGTGTTGCCGCATTGCTTAGTTACTATAAAGATTCACAAAGCCTCAGCTGCTTTCAACTTGTAGATTTCCTGTGCTGTTCAACCCTTGAGTTCGATAAATTGAGAAATGCACTATACAATAGACTCTGCAATATTTAGATTATTTGATTCCGTGTTGGTTATCCATTCCGGTTTTGGATGAGAAATGTTCCCAACATGTATGCACATCTGCATCTGGTACTGATCAGACCTCTATGTTCACTTCTTGATGCTTTCATCCGTCCCATAATTCGCACCCTGATTGTTTTTAATAATTCGTCTTTCTGCATTTTGTTTGTTATCCATTGTTCAATTGGTGAATACATCAAATATCATTCTGAAAGAATTCTCTCTTCTTACAGGTTGGTCTAACTAGTCCAGGCTTTATTGGCGCGGATGTTTGCCATCTCAACCTCCACAAAACGTTCTGCATTCCTCATGGTGGTGGCGGCCCTGGTATGGGTCCTATTGGTGTAAAGAAACATCTGGCACCTTTTCTACCATCACACCCTGTGGTACGCGCTTATACAGACTCGACCGTTTTTACATTCATTATCAAAGCAAGATTGTCCATGTTAGGTCCTAATGCAGGCAGCCTCTTAAGTAATGAATGATTCTCAAACTGCCTATATTCTAAGTTGATTGTTTCGTGCTTCGATTTTTTGTTGCAATGGCAAACATCCATCAATCAATGACTAGTGGTAGTTACAAATTTGAATGTACTTTCCTGTTGTAAATTTGTAATAGCTGCAAATTTATCGAAGTTCACATGCTTATTTATATTAAGCATAAAGGAGAATATGATTTTTATCAACTTAACATCTCATGGGCGGCAATGTGATGACTTCTGTGTCATATCAATTTGAAGGTGCCTACTGGAGGTATTCCAGCCCCGGACAAGATCCAGCCGCTTGGTACTATCGCTGCTGCACCTTGGGGATCCGCACTCATTTTGCCAATATCGTATACCTACATCGCCATGATGGGTTCTAAGGGACTTACAGAAGCATCAAAGATAGCCATCTTGAATGCAAACTACATGGCAAAGCGATTGGAGGTTCGTGCTTCTTATATCTACTTAACATCTTAATGACATTCACCATGTTCTGTGTTATTTCCTGCCTCGGTTGGTAGGCAAATCAAGTTGGTAAGTGAACCCAATTATTGCAATTGCTCAGGATACCCTCTTTTTCCAGCATTGACGTTCCTAGTCTTTCTTAGTAGCGAGCCTACTGAGCTCCTGGGGAGGATGATTTACTCTCATAGCCTTTTTTAGTTTTTTTTTAAAAAAGGAGGAAAAGAAAAACCCCTGTTGTTCTTCACAAATCAATTTGTACAAGGATGAAAATTTGATGCTCTGAAGGCATTGAAACCTTACATATTAGGCCTTTTTTGTCTCTTCAAATATGAGTCCATAGATGTTACCCCCTTTATGAACATAAGGTTGGATCTATATTGGACATTGGAATGAAGCTGCCCGGGCACGCAAGGAACCGTCCTGGCAGCACAGTAGCAAAGAGTCCTAACTCTCTCTCACTCTGGAAGTTTTACGGGCATCCTGCAGTAGGAATAGTTTGCCACTGTGCTTCCAGACGGTCCCTTGCATTCCCAGACCGCTTTATTTCAGTCCCTGATAATCTGCTATAGATATATTAACGTATTGATATTTTTTTGCTTTCTATATACAGAAACACTACCCGGTTCTTTTCCGCGGTGTCAATGGAACAGTTGCCCATGAATTCATCGTCGATTTGAGGGGCTTTAAGGTAACAACACTAACTGATTATCAATGCATTTACAACTTTTTTTTTCCCCCTCCTACTTATTGCAAGCAACTGCTGTTATATATAGACTAGTGCTGGCATAGAGGCTGAAGATGTTGCTAAGCGTCTTATGGACTATGGATTCCATGGACCAACGATGTCATGGCCAGTTCCAGGCACACTCATGATTGAACCTACTGAAAGTGAAAGCAAGGTATATATGTATATATTATTAATTGTTTGTCCTTCCTGGGAAAATTAGAAACCATTCGTGCTCGTAACTCAAGTTGGATAACTATCAAATAACTTGAATTAAATGAAAGGGTAAGAGAGTTAAACGGAGTGTGACAGAATTTACAATGTGTGATTCCTCTTGCAGGCCGAGTTAGACAGGTTTTGCGATGCTATGATCTCTATCCGAGAAGAAATTGCACAGATTGAGAAAGGAAATGCTGATGTTAACAACAATGTTCTTAAGGTAAAAAAAAATGCATTTTTTTGCCATTGGCCATTTGCTCTAGTGGTATGATTCTCACTTTAGGTGTGAGAGATCCCAAGATCAATTCTCGGAGTATGCAACATTCTTTAAAAATGATGTAAAATTGGCTTAGCCCTTTAAATCGAAAAAAGAAAAACGCATTCTTTACTGTTCTTGTTTCAAATCGCATTCATACAAGGGCGGAGCTATGTTCACATTGGAACCCCCACTCATCCCCAATTTTTCTCTAAAAATGTGTATGTTTTAAAGCTAGTTCTCAGCTAAAATAATTAATTTAGTCCATACTGAAAAAAATTATCTATACATAATTATGAAATTGCGTATTTTAGATTTCTCACTGAACAAAAATTCTAAATCCGTTCATGCATTCGTTTATTGCCTTGCTTTAGACTTTGGCAAATGCTATCAACTACTTAAAGCTTGGAAAGAAATATGATGGTTGTGTTTGTGTTTGTAATATTATTATTAAAAAATTGGTGAAAGTAACTGAAATGATGTATGTGCAGGGGGCTCCTCATCCACCATCAATGCTAATGGCAGATGCATGGACAAAACCCTACACACGAGACTATGCTGCCTTCCCTGCTTCCTGGCTTAGATCTGCCAAGTTCTGGCCAACCACCGGTATGTACCATTGATATTCTAATAATATATTGAGAAACTAGTAAAATAGTAGTTTGATACAGATAACTCTCGTTACATGTGACATTTTAAATTAGTTCACTATTAATGTCAACACGGGTTTTAGTATTTTGGCATTGTTTATTAGGCTCAATCTGGTGGCAGGTTAGTAGTTGGACATAGGTTAGTAGTTGGGCATAGATCGTTACAGGTGGTATCAAAATAGGCTACTAGGGGAAAGTGTGGGCTCTCCCCACTAACTAGTGGTCTTGGATTGTAGCTTTCTATTGTTTGGCGTAACAAGAACGTTGCATAAATAAGGGGGGGAGTTTGTGACATCCTGAAGTGGGTCTACTACTATTGTTAACACAAACTTAAACCTTTTGATTTAATTAATTAGGCTCTATATATTGCTTAGGTCATTATATTATGTCGGCATACCCTTACCTTTACCTTTTATTTTGTAAGAGGTTATTTTTGCGATATTGAGAAACCAGTTAACCAAATATAGACTTTCAAAGTATCTAAGTTGTGTCCAAATTTGCTAATGAGAGCATTTGGCTTGGAAATTTAATGCATATTAGTAGATCAGAAGATTTGTTTATATATGATGGATTTAATTCTAGTGTAGGCACTACTTAGAGGTGGTAACTCCAGATAGTATCAGAGCACAAGTTATAAAATAGTTTTGGGTTTAAGTCTCGTTGCCGTCCATTTTAAAGATATTAAAACTGTTCACGTGCAAGGTTCATAAAACAATCACGTCTGCACGTGTAGAGGCGTGTTAAAAATAATAAAGAAATATAATAATCTCGTCTCAAACAACTTCTTTTAGATGTAGTAACTTAATGGGTTACTAGAATAGTTTAGACTTATGAACGTGGAAACATTAAATCTTGGAAAATAACTAACTATTTACTGGTTGGATGGAGTGGTAAGGCAATAGCTTGTTGTAACTAAAGTCCGAAGTCCAAAACCTCTACTCTCCCTAAGAAAATGCTCTGCCCTTGTAGCATTGGGGCATAACATTCACCAACGAGCTTTTGTCTTAGGTGGATCTAATATGATCCTATTTAGAATGAGTTCCTCGTTAACGAAAAATACCTACCTATCTTTCAACTGTGAACAAATCTTTCTGGATACTAATAATGTTTCAACAGATTTATCCTTACTTATTTTCATAAATGGAGGACATGAACATGTTGGTTGTTCTCCTTTCAGGACGTGTTGACAACGTGTATGGGGATCGCAACCTCGTCTGCACCCTTCTTCCAGCTTCACAAACTGTTGAAGAACAGGCTGCTGCAACTGCTTAAACTTAAAAAGCATCATCATCTCTGCAAACTTCATAAGAGAAGCAATGTTCCCTTCACAAAAGTGAAAGCATTTCTCAATCATCTTGTATATAGAAAAGTCCACATACTTCTCTGTGGCTGCTGACTTTCATCTTCTTCCACATTGATGATGATGATGATGATCAGCCACTCTAAGAACATGTTGATGTTTTATAGCTTTTCATGTGGTAATTATCAGTATCCTATTTTCAATTGTTCTTGAGTTTTCAAATAGTCTACTAAACTTTGTTAAGAATGTTCTGCATCACCTTTTGAAGAATTTCTAACCAATGAAACAGAAATTATGTATAAAATCAATGAAATGGTAGCATAAATGAAACATTTATAGAATTTATGAAGCTTCTAATTGGTACTCTGAAATACATTGGACTTGAAATTGTACAAAATAAATTTGCATATAATTAAGAGGTTAACAATAATTTCATGACTAATGTATCGAGTTTCATTCTCTTTTTAGCTTAGTTTTTGTCACGCTCCAGGTCCTAGACAACCAAAGTCCTCATGTAAGATTAGTATCATATGTTTAAAGTAACTTTGTTGAACTTCAAATTTATAGGCCCTATACTGTTAATACGAACTATTACTTAAAATCACACTACCAACTTATAGATTCCTCTTATATCATGTCTTACACTACTATGGGATAGTACAATTTTAGAGTCCTAAAGTGGCCAATCACCATGATCGTTTTCAAGATTTTCTATGTTCTTCATTTCCCCTTATGAGGAATTATATGTGTTCTAGTAGCTTATTCTTTCATATATTATATAGTATGAAAACAACCTTTCTCACCACAAAGGGGAAATTAATATGCTAGTTTTGTTTTAATTGCAAAGAGGTATAAAGGTCATTTGGTATCATTAAAAAGTGAAAACAAATAAAGCATGAACCTGCCAAAGTAAGCAAACATGACAATGCAGATGAGTTTTGCAGGTACCCGTCATGCCCCTATCTTATATGGAGAAGGGATTCGGGTGAGAAATGAAGAATATGTGGGGATGGGGTTTAGCTTTTAGTGGGCCGGGAGAGATAAGTATTCCCGTCCCACATACATGCAAATTTATTTTAAAATAAATTTCAGAGTCTTAATTTTTGGTTATAGAAGAAATTTACTAATATGAAAAGGGTGTTTGTCCAACATTAATACAATCAAATTCTTTAAGTACAAGAGTTTGGAGTTCAAAAGGAAGATTAGCAATCTAATTAATGCTTAGAAGGCCTAATCTAACTCTTTTTATCACCCAATCAGCGATTGGGTTAGTTGGATTAAGAGGAAGCAAGTCCATAGCATTCTATACCAAAATAGTGAGCTTTAGAACTAATTCCAATTTTCACCCAAAAAAAAAAAACTAATTCCAATTTTATTTATTTATTGTCTAAGTGAGCAAAGTGTATATTAATTAGCAAAATACGTACAAAACGTGGCCAGAGCCATAGTTATATTTAGTTTAAAATGCTATCGACTAATTTCCAAACTATACAAATTATCCTATTCCAATTTGTACTCCTGACATTCTTGGAGCTAGCTCTAAGTAAGATAATCTCTTTAATTTGATTCAGCAATTACATACTCTTCAGTGCCCCCAAGGGTATAGTCCAGAGGTAGTGACGTAAAATTATTTCTGCGATAATTTTTTGTTAACTAACCTGATGCATGTGTGGAGGAGCACAATTGCACCTAAGGTTTATCAATTGGTGCTTAGAGTCTGCCGAATAATTCAGTAGTCGAGCTCCACCAATTGAATTCTCACGTTATCCAAAAAAACTACGTATTCTTCAGTACGGGTGCCAATACCATGAAGCCTGCTGTTCCTTTCTTGCCAAATAAAGTAAACAATTGCATTCATGCTAGTTTGATAACCCAACTGCTGAAGATTATTACCCTGAGCAGCTAACTTGAAATTTGAGACGATAGAATCTCATGTACAAGGGATATACCACTAGACGAAAGGCTTGTTGGTAGTAACGTTATGCTTGAAACGTGCAATGGCGTTCCAATAGACAACTCGATTTTTGGCTCGTATGATATCCCACGTTACCTTAGAATTGAATTTCCCATTAGGATAATACCCCATATCACCTTGTCTGCACAATCATTCAGAGGCACAATGATTCTCAGCTGATCTACAATGCCTTTGACCATATTGTTCATGCTATTCATGAAGGTGATGATTCTCGCTGCAACTTCCTCGATAGTTTCCATGTATCTGATCCCTGATGCCTCAACATCCTAGGCTCCAAATCTTTCTTTCAAATATCCACAGGAGTGCTAACTCGGCGACTCAAAGATATATTTTCAGTGGGGTTATGATATATAATTAAAGTTTATATATAATTTTTCATTTTTCTTAATGGGGATAATTAATACTTCAAATTAAAAATATCTGTAAAATGTAGTTATATTTAAAAAAAAAAAAAAACTGAATCAGTTGGACTGCAGCCTCTACTGACTCACAAATGCATCCACCTATGGATGCCAATGGCCGTGCCAAAAAGAGTTTGTTTAGGAAGATTTTACTATTTTTTAAGAAGGTTTTGTTTTCATGTCAGGAAAATCTTGACTCTCTCCAAAGAGTTCTCTCATTTCTTGGAGAAACCTTTTTTGGGTTTCCTTTCCCCCCTTCGGATCCCTCTTTGGTTTCCATCCTTCTTGATGTAGCCATTGTGGCTACATCTCCCTCCTTCCTCCCTCCTCCCTCCCTTTTTAAAAACTACACTATCCAAATTTACTCTCCTTGATTTGGTCATGGTCTCTCTCATCTCCTTGTTCTTTTTTATACCAGAGAACAATGACAATGAAGACCTTCTTCATGAAACAGATCTGCCTCTTTCCTACCTAAATGATGAGTACTTTCTTCTCCATGATAAGAGGTCTCTTGCTTTCGCGATTATATCTTCAACAAAGAGTTTTACCTTTCTCTGTCGCCGACCACCATATGTGTTGGCCCATCTGTCTGTTTCTTTGACCACTATTTGTGGTGTTTTCTCTTGGAGGTTTTTTGGTGGCTTTGATTACCACCCTCATCGGCTTGGGACCCTACTCATCCTTCGTAGGATTTGTGGGTATAGAACTTCTCAAGCTTGGGTTATCTCAGGCTGGTATGTCCCTTATGTTGCACTTTTTGACTTTCTGCATGCAAGATTCTTGCCAAATCTTTTGCGTTTGCAGGCTTAGATGGTGTCGCCGTCACTGTGGTGGTTTGGACGACGTTGGAGGTAGCTCTCCATTGCCAGATCCGTGCGAAGCTGATCTATCTTCTCCATTGTGTCTGATGGGCAGTCGTGATGTTGATGCTTTTGTGTTTGACATCCTGTGTATGACGATTGAACCTCCGTTTTGCTGAGCTGGCGCCGTTGTCAGAGTAGGGACAAATCTATTTCCCCTATCAAAATTGGGTTTCAACCCACTTTCAAATTTAGTTTGTATTTTCTTGTTCTTAGCCCATTGTTTTTGGGCCTTGTCTGTTTGTTTTATCATGTGTTGTGTTGTTCTTCGGCGGTCCTCTTTGTTTGTAACTCTTTGAATTTAATGAAATATTTTTTAGATAAAAATAAATAAATAATGTGAATTTGCCATTGGTCATTTTTTTGGTTAAAAAAATGGCATAACATGATATTTTTCTATTAGAAAATTTTAACCCAATCATATTTATTAAGAAATCACAAACTAAATAGTTCAAATCGTCTATGAACCTTTTTAGAGATCTAAAATGGGGAAAAATAGAGTACAAATGGAGCACAATGAGGCTAATTATGATTAAAAGTTCTTCTGAGGATAGAGAAATCATCAATTTGAAATACTTTTTTGAAGATCTCTTGAAGCATGGTTGCAACTACTGATCGATCTCATAAATCAAATTTCACTACTACTGGATAAAGAGTATTTTTGTATGATTGAAAAAGCTAAATAATGGTGAGCGGTCTCTTAATTAAAAAAAATAAAGGGTGAAGTGCACAAAGACTCTTGTACTTTTGTAAAGTTGTTTAATATCTCATGTGGTTTTAAAAGTGCACGATACATCCCTATAATTTTTGAAACTAAGCATAATAGCCCCTTGTGGTTTTAAAAGTGTACGGTACCCCCTTGTGGTTTCTGAAACTAAGCACAACAGCTCCCTCCATCAAAAAATTCGTTTATTTTAACAAAAAGTATGATGCATGTGTGACAAATGCATTTTTTTTTGCTTAAATTATTAATTATTTGGATAAAAATACCTATTTTCCCAACCCTAAAGAAAATATGTGTCATATAAAGGTATTTTTGTCTAAATAATTAATAATTTAAGCAAAAAAAATCTTAAATAATTGCATTTGACGCCAGTGCATCACATTTTTCGATAAAATAAATAGATTTTTTATTATTATTTATTTATTTATTTATTTATTATTTATTTATTTTTACAGAGATGGGCCATTGTGTTTAGTTTCAGAAACCACAGGGGGGTACCGTGCACTTTTAAAACTACAGGAAACTATTGTGCTTAGTTTCAAAAACTACAAAAAGGTATCGTGCACTTTTAAAGGTATAGAAAAATATTGTGTAACTTTACAAAAGTATAAAAAGTCCTGTATAATTTACCAAAAAATAAATATAAAATTCTTGGAAGTCATGATTCATATTCTCTCCAACTCTAATCAAAGTCTGTCTAATGTGATTTTCGTAGAATTTTTTATTTACAAACTTATGGTTTTGGTACATATGTATGGAGGACTAAGGTTATAACTATAATTTTTATTTTTGCGAGGAAGGGTGTGCTTATCCTTACCCCGTCCTTCCTCAGAAATTAAAAATCAATTTCTAGTCCCTTGGCCCCCTTCGCGTTTGTCGCTCCAATAGCCTTCCTTTTTGGGACAAACATATTAAAGTCCATCCCGATTGACAATACCTATTTTTGGGTTGGAACCAACATTTTAAAATCGTCTCTTACAATAACCCTTTATATAAATTAAATGAGAATAATTATGTTAATATATTTAGCCAAAGTCGATTATCTTTAAGAATGGCAAATGGGCGGGGTAGGGGCGGGGGAGCTATCCTCACGACCCACTCCGTTACTCAAAAAGTTCTTCCATCTCTCGCCCCGTTCCCGCATTCTATACCCCGTCCCCTGCCCCCGAATCCTTGTGGAAAATGGAGATTACCCGCGAAATTTTTATTATTATTTTAAACCTTAAAAATTAAGGTTAATTTAAATCATGTAACTTCAAAATATAAATTAAAGTTATAGTAATGATAAATATAAATATAGATCTTAAACAAAGTCTAATATTAATTATTCTTGTAGTTAAATAGTAAAAATAATATTATAGTAATTGAATCTCAAATTTTTAAAATAAATTTTGACTTAACTATTGTGTATGAGAATTATAATTAAAAAAGAACATTTATTTGTGCTGGTGAGATTGCATTGATTATTATAATTTTTTTCTTATCGCATGTCACATATAATATTAGTTGCAATTCTTTAAAATTCATCTTTAGATATGTTATTTGAAATTTTTTGAAGTGCAACTGAAATAACTAACAAATTTCTTAATTCATTATGAACAATAGTAAAATTGAGATATTTATGTCAAATGATAGCAAATCTCAAGTTACGGTATGTAATGGTTTTAAGAATAATTATAAAATCCTTTCAAATAATCTAATTTTTCATCTCCATTTTATAATACTTTGTTTAATATTATTTTTTATATTTTTATATATATAATTTTAATACATATATAATATTAAAATAATAAAAATAACTATCTATGTATGCGGGACGGGAAATGCTTATTCCTGCACCCCGCCCAGCCCCCGCGCAGGAATTAAAAATTAATCTCCATCCCCCGTTCCATTCTCCATTTTTCGTCTTAATCCCCACCACATTTAGGGTAGGGACGGGGCGGGTACTCACAATCCATATCCCCATTGTCATCCCTAATTATCCTCCAACTACACCTATTTCAAACCAATAAGTATATCAAATCCCATTAAAATTTCAACCCACGAGATCCATTCTACAATGTCTAATAATAAAGAACAATCGGTTGACTTAATCAGGAAGGAATTTACTGGTATTTTTGACTTTGTAATTTTTCTTTTTATAACGAGAAACTTATTTTAAACGGAACTATAGTTATATTACACCATACGCATCCACCATACGGGTAGGAATCTACACAACAATAGTAGACCAATACACCACATAATAACTCTCCATAATTGCTATGTCAAGACCAAGAGTTTTTAAACTTCAAACTTGGAAAATTCTACTACAACCATCTTTAAGGCCAACTTCAAAAGAGTTCTTAACTCATCTTCTACTCTACATGTAAGGAGGAAATTGGCTAAATTGTACTCCAATAGATCCTTTATCCCATCCCCTAAATTATAAGGGATCCCTACACTCATTTTTATTTTCTCTACATGTAGGAGAAAATACACCATATCCTACCTCATCCCCTAAGCACTGTACCTGTCAGAAAAATGTAAAATAAAAGAAGAAAAATTAAAAGTTAAACTCTCCAATGGTATGATTTTTTACCGTTGGAGAGGAAGATGGTATGTGTATATATATATATATACAGACCATGGTTTCTCCAATCTACACCAAAAAAAAAAAGCAAAAGAGATCATATTTTGGCCAAAAAAAAAACTGAAAAGAAAGCAAACAAAAAAAAAAAAGACAAAAGCTTGCCTGCAACACAAAGGTAAATCGTGGTGTTGGTTGGGGGTTGGGAGTGAAGGGCACGGCTGACAGATTTTTGGTGAAGGGGGTGGTATTTTTTTTTTTTTTTTTTTGGGTTTTGAAAAAGAATGGTACTGTGATCTTTTTGTGATGCTTGTGGGGAGGAGAAGAGAGGGGGATGATGAGAAGATGTTTCGTTGAGAGTGGTATGTGAGAGCCTGTGATTTTTTCTTGTTGGGCAGAGAAAATGGAGGCGTTCTTGTTGGACAGAGAAGATGGAGATGGAAACAAAAGGGTCATATATGTAGATTAGGTTTCATAGTTTTTTTTTTTAATTTTTTTTATAAATCAGTTTAGTTTTTTTTTATAATTACATTTAGGGCTTTGTTGTTTGTTTAATTTCAGTTTAAAATATATTGGCTTTTTAATTATATTAATTTCAGTCTAATATTTTTTAATTATACAAATACGGAAGCTGTTGGAGTAAAACTGAAATAGAGATTCCCTAAACGAAGAGATTGATTAAATATAGGGAAGCTGTTGGAGTGTAACTAAAATAAAGGATTCCTAGATGTAGGAAAAATGTTTTAAATCCCTACATGTAGGGAGAAAGGTAGGAAATCTGTTGGAGTTGACCTAAGAAGCTACTAACCGATACTAAATGAAACTGAAGATTTTTATAATCAAGTACAGTATCTTCATAAACTATAAATTTCATAAATAAAGACTAATATTTTATGAAACAAAATTGATGAAACGATGAACGTATTTGTTTCACTGTATATACCGAGAATCTGAGTGTATAATACTATATTATGCTCTACCTAATTCACAACCTAAATACCCTAGTTAATATGCTTTTAGAGAGATTTTTTAGAGAGAGCAATGTACTGCTTTTGTTTTTGTCTGGTGATAATAGAACATACGTTAACGTTCTATTATCTGAGTTGGACTTAAATACCATGTATTGGGAAGTTTATTAACTTTCCATACTTGGATCAAACTGGTCGGATCAACCCATCTTGGGCGACCCATGGCCCTAATCCAACAGAAATGAAGTAAATCAACATATAATGAGCTTGTTTAATAAGCAATAGTCAATATTCTCCAGGTTTTTAGATATTATTTGTGCTTGATCTCAGAAAACTAATATTTACCATACGCGTTGAAGCCGAAGCATTTACATGTTTAACAGACGTGACTAAATGACATGTATGTATTAAAAGAAAAGATGTAATCTCTCATTTCTCTGTATAGTTGTTGTATCAAGTGTTATGTTTACATTTTCTGTTGCAGATACACAACATTCGCCAAAGAGAAAGTGAATCATTTTACAGAGATTACAGGACCGCGTATGACTAACATATAATGCTGTACAGAAGGGAATTAGTACATCTATTATATTGAGAACCTAAGAATGAGGGAAAAGGATTGAGTAGAGCATAGGTTCAATAACCGGGCTTGGAAAAGAGAATGCGAATCTCGTTCAGCAAGAGGCTGGGTTTTTGGTCTTTCTACGTTTCAAGTGCCACTCCTTTGGTTAAGAATTCATATGCCATAAGATCAAGGAAGACCGGGTTCGCCACAGAATGCATCTGGCTCAAAAGATCTAGCAGACTCATCGTTGTAAACTCCTGGTACAGATCTACCACCAGGTTCTTCAGATGTTCTGTAAGCCTCCTTTTGGCTGCTCTCCGTAGTGAGAAAGACAGCAGCACATATAAATAACGATGTTGCTAGAATCACCAATGTATTCTTTAATCTATTGAGGACAGGCTTTACCTGAAAACAGAAAGGGGAAAAGGGCCAGATGAGTGACTGCGCCTAAATGTAGCCTGACTAATTTCACTAAGGTCACAACATTTATCTGATAAATCAGGTATGCTAAACGCTCGAACTTAATATCAGATGAAAGGTTTCCTTGATGGCAAATTATGGTTATCTTAACCAAAACAATGGGGGGCATTAAAGATACTGCTGTTTCTCTGATGAGTCCTAATACCTCCAATTGGTGAATAATTTTATTCACGCAGTAAATACAATAAAATCATTTCCTTAAGCTCGTGGTTTTGCTAAGAACGCTTAATTCTTCATGTTTTAAGGTCTGCATATTTAGCCCTGCTTCCACTATGCGGAACCTACTAGTATGCCCTGGGAATACTAAATGGCAATATTCAGCGCTTTGGTGTCCAGTTGGCTGGGGTTTTCAGTATAAGACCTCAGGAATGCTGCTGCATTCGCACGACACAGCTTTTTCAAAGTTAGCTGAAAGGGAAAATGCAATAACTGTGGCTATAACCATCATTGGGAAACAAATTGCTAATACAGTAAGTTCATATCGAGTAAAGTGTGATGATCACCTCAACGTGTTATCAAATAAAAGTATCAGATGGGCAATCAGAGTCAGAATTAGCACAGGTTCTACAAATACATACATGTGCTGAGTAGAATTACTTACTGAAAATGATCCTAAGAGTCGGTCACGTGCCAGAATTTCAGCAGTCTTCACCCATATCTGTTGAGGACAATTTGATTTAGATTGCAACAGTGTCAATCAATTCATCAAAAGCAAGTATATACACAAACTGAGCTATTCAACTGAAGTACAAATAACACAGAGCTAAAATGCATAAAACTTGCATTTAGCCTTGGCTCTAAATCCAAACATTCGTTGTGGCAGCAGGCTAAGAATTCTATTTAACTCATCGATGCTAATTCCATTGATCAGTAAATTCTATTTAAAAATGTGTATGCTAACGAATCAAACCTTAATAAAGAACATCAGAATATATGCCATATGCAGATGGAAACAAATGTCGTTCTCACAGTGCCTTTTGCGCTTAGTTGAAATACTCAGACTTCTTCCATATGACTATGAAATAATCTGATTGAACGAATAAAATCTAGAAGTATTAGATCCTTAATGAGAATGTCTACTTCATTCACCATCTAGTATAAGATAAGTTTTACCTCAATACTTGATAGTAAAGACACGATTTGACAAAACAGAACGCGACTGAATTGCTTTTGAAAACATGGGGATAATGCATTTTACTATCTGCAAATCTATGCATTCTTGTTATGGTTCCACGGAGTTGTACAGACTACAAAGTCGGATGAATTAAGCCTATTCGAAATCACAACCGAAAGAAATTTCATTTACTCTTCAAATAATTAGGGAATTCGCAGTATGCTTGAAAACAACAACAATACTTCATTGGTGTGCTGGTTCCAATCAAGAAACTATGAAGTCAAGCGAGGAAATTGCAGTAAAGCCAGTATTCACCATGAATTTTCATTGCTTCCTTTTACCAGGCCAAACACTAGGACATGTTAGCTAGATTGAGTGGGGGGTACTTGGTTACAATTCCTTTTTCCTTCCCACCATAAAGACTAATGGGTAAAGTTCACAAACTACACCCATTTTGTCAAAATTTGCACATTAAACCAGATTATACCGTAATAATTTAGTAACCCCTATAATTATAAGGATGTGGCTCACCGACCTTGGTGTCTAGTTTGCCATATTCTTATAAACATAGGTTCTATTAGATGGTACCACAGGGTTTAACTTGCAACTACGGCAAATCTTTTACACTCTACCCAAGACTAATAGGCAGAAACAAAGCCCTTTCATTTCTTCACCAAAAGGCTAATCAATTCATTTCTTTTAAATATCCTATAACTTTTACATAAAAGATTAATTTCCATTGAACCTTCAAACTAATGATGCTTAAGAATTTCAGACATTTTAACACCAATAAAGAGCTAAAACCACCTACCATGTCTCTCTGTAGGTAGATCCTTTTCATGTAAGACAACCATAAGCATTAAGAAGCATATCTAATAAGTATGCATATACATCCTTAGATATTATGACCGATATAGTGACACTCTTAGAAATCATATGTACGTGTTATCATATTATTATGGTACCACGAGTTATAACTAACAATTTTGATAAAACATGAGAATTTTTTTCAACTACTCCAATACTAAAAAGTACCTGGCCATCATACCAGCCTGTCTCTTCATCTGCAATTAAAAAAAAAAGGAAAGAAATTAAAAAATTCCACAAACTCATAATTTCTTTGGAAAAAAAAAAGTGATTACATTCAACAGTGGCACTCAGTAATCTGTTGCCCACATAAGCCCAACCCAAATACATCCTCACAACAGCAAGAGTCGACGCAACAAGCCCACTAGAAACGGCAGCCAAGAATCTTTTCAGAGGCTCGGGTTGTAGCCCAACTGATCCAAAGGAGGCCACGGGTAGGCCCACAAAGAGCGCGAAGGAAGTCCCAAGAACAAACAGCCTGGAACAGTATTCGACAAGGTCGCCGGAGGCCCATGAGAAGGGGAAGGAGGTGGACAAGGCCTGGTACTCGTTAATGGGCTGCTGGTCCAGTGGGACTGGACACCCAGTCTCTGGTGGGGTACTGTTGTTATTTCTGAAAGATGAAAGGGGTATTATTGGAATAAAAATTCTGTGGTTATGAGGTTTGGGATTGGTGAAAGATTTGAAAGTTAGTTGGTAGTTGGTGGCTGTGGAGGGAAAGGAGAGAAGTGGTGGTTTTGGAGAGAGAAGAAGAAAGTGTGGTGTGGTGGCCATTTTGCTTTATTCAATGCACTTTGTGTTTGCTTAGTAGATAGTTTTTGGAATTTCATCAAAAGGGCATAACAATGGAGGTTGATTTTTATTCATTTTGAGTGATTGGAAAGGAAAATATCTTTGGTCATGGTCATGGTTGAGTGAAGCTTGTAGCTCATTAGAAGCTGTTGTCATAGTCAATTTTTTGTAAGTGGGTATTAAGAATGTGTTGATTGATACGTTGAAGACATTTTATTAGTAATCGATAGTTGTAATTCTAACTTTTTTAAGGTAGTGAAATTCTTTGTTGCATAAATGGCGACTGCGCAAATAATGTAATGACTGTCTTGTTATCTCCGACAAGAAACTAGTGAAATTGAATTCAACGTGAACATGTGGAGTACTGATGGCTAGACGATAAGACTCGATACACCTTCACTATAGTTCAACAGTGAGAGCCTCTATCAAATGTGAAAGATATGAGAAGTGGAAATACACAATATCTAATATTGAAATACCACTATTTTTAGCTTACACCTTGATCATTCGAGAGCGGTGCACAAGCTCCTGCTATGCACCAAGTTGAACCCACTCACATTTGGTAAAATATACTAGAATGCTATATTGTGGTGGAGAACAAGATTTTAGAAACCATCTCAGATGTCAATTTCCGGCCAAAGAAACTATTATCCGAAAACCATTTCACACTTGACTCAAGCACCTTAAAATGCTAAAAATTAAAGTGAAGACGATTGTTGAAACCAACTAACCAAAATGTAACACTTTAAGCTATGCCATAGCTTTTCATACAATACACTTAATGGTAAAGCATGGTAAAGTACTAAAGTAGCACAGTTCAATTTCTGAGCTCAATATTTCAGCACATTTTCAAGTTTTTGAACCTTAGGCACCAAAAGATGCGGATATGCATATACGAAGAGGAAAAAATTATTTTCATATAAATGCATTTGATGTCATCAAGCTAGCTAAGGCCATAAAAATCACAAAAAAAAAACATATTTTTTTCAAAGCGTAGAAACGCAATCCACAAACTAACTATACTAGTTAAGTAAGAAAAAAGAAGAATCAAGAAGTAACATTTTTTTGGCAAATATATTTCTATAATTTTTTTTTCTTTTGGGTACAACTCTGCAGAGACAAAATGTTTACAATTCTGAAGCACTTACTGCTTCCTTGACGCCCTCTACAGATTCAAAACCTTCGATTTTCTTGAGTTTTTTATTTTTTTTATTTTTTTATTTTTTTTCCTTTGAGAGACTTCTTATACAAGGATGGTACATGGATCTACATTTTCACCCTTTTTGGCAGACCAAATATTAAGGACTTCCATACATAAGTTAGTGTTGTCTGCTATGCTACTAAACTACTCTTCAAATGACATCCTCCACTGCACTTCGCGCTGCCTTCGGCTTGGAGGATATACAATCTGTTTCAGATCGGCTGTGTTGCGTTCCCACTTCGAATGAACCAACACTTCCGAATCCAGTAACATGTCGTTGACGTTTTGTGTGTTTATTCACATCTACAACTTACCTGATGCGTCTGCTGCTCCAGCTCTCTGAGCCCTAGAACAAGCTTTCAGCTAGTGTTTCGATAATAATGCTTTTGGTCAACCTTGTGGCCGATCTGAACGAAGCTCTGGTTTGGGAACTTCTAAACGCTTAAGACTCTTGAGACGAGTAATAAGTTGCCCAAAGGAAGGGCGTGCCTCTGGATTACTGCAAATGACAAATACGAGAGTAATCAAACAGACTGAAATAAGCAAAAACTAGCAAGTTGTTGTAAACAGGCTATTCATCATTGGACTTGAGCATATCCTCAGCCCATTAGGATTCGAAAGTACTGGAAAGAGAGAAGAAAGTCACTAGGTATGAAACTCACGTCTTCCAGCAGTCGGTTATTATCTCCGCAACCTCCGGATCAACAGTTTCAGGAATATCAAGGCGCCTTCCCTGAAAACCAACAGCATAAACAACCTGCATCGAGTGCATCCCTGTCCATGGAACTTTAAGAGTTGCCAACTCCCACAATATCACACCAAAACTGTACACGTCAGATCTGCAGAGCAAACCACACCAGTTCAAGTGGTAAGCTAATTAATTATTCAAATAACCGAAGGCCCACTTCCAACAATTTAAGCTGAACATAGAGAACTAACTCACTTCTCATTGGATGGCTCGTTTCTCAGAACTTCGGGTGCCATCCATTCAGCCTGCATATTGAAAGGACTGGACTCTTTAAGTAAAACTAACTCAAAGACATCTTCCCTCACTTTCTTGGAGTCATATTTTTGGCTTTCTTCCTATTTCTTTGTCTGGTTTTAAGGTTGAGGGAGAGGGGGAGTTGTTCTATCAAGGGATGGACATATTTTAATCAGAAATCTGGTTTTGAGGTGCAATACCGTTCCGGCAGTTGACTTTGAAGAGAGGAATGTGTGGTGCATCATCCGCGACATACCAAAATCACAAACCTGCATATCATCCCCACAGGATTTAAATATCCACATATAATTTCAAATAGCCTCTAAGTTCAAATTTTGTTTTGATCACACCTTAACAACCCAGTTTTTATCAACAAGGAGATTTAGAGTCTTCAAATCGCGATGCACTATAACAGGGTGACTTGTATGTAAGTAATTCATTCCCTTGGCCTACAGTAAAACAGAACCAATTACAAACACAACAAACATCAATGACAAATAAAAACGAAAATTATTTCTCCAACTAATACCACATCAAGAGCCATTCTCAGCCGTCTCTTTTCTTCAAGTTGGATATTTGGACGGTGCAGTAGCTTATATAGACTTCCCCTGCATCCAGATGAGTTGAACAACAAACAACCATGAGAAAAAAAAAAAAAAAAAAAAAAAAAAGCAAAATAATCCATATCATTGTAGAGCTACCAATGTAGACACCCATCAAACTTTTCAGAATTGTAGACTTCATAATTGCTAGCATATTTTCCCGTCTAACATATATAGGTGTGTGATGCATGTCGCTCTCTGCTGATGTAATTGGTATTTGTAATGAAAGCAACAGATATATGTTAAATAGTTGCTGTTAGGGATTATCTTAATTACTTTTTTTAAGATTTAGTTTAGAAACCAAGATAAATAAAGTGAGAATCTAAGGAAGGTCATGTGCCTTCAGAATACATGTCATCCAAGAAACATCGTTGTTAGAAACAACGACGTGAATATAAGCAAGCTTATATCCTGTAGTATTTGACGAATAGCAAGGAAAAGAAATAAGGAAATCGTGAAGGATAACACATTTCTTTACTTTAACAATAAACAAGAGACGAAAATTTGGAAAAGAACAAAGGAGATAACTAGAACCAATAAACTATAATCTCAATTGTATCAAAATCTAAATTATTATACTTTGGAAGTAGTAGTATAAAAATGGATTTTCCTCCTCATCTTCTTTTCGTTACCACTTCGTGCATTAAACCCATAATCTGAATGTTGGCCTCATCAGAAATAAACAAAAGCTATGGCTACCAATTTATTGTTTGAAACCATGAATTTGGATTATGCTGCTCAAATTATAAAGGGATATCAATCAACCTTGGAAGAAACTCTGTAAGTATAGAGAGATTTGGCGGACGCATAACTGCTCCCATGAAAAGAACCACATTGGGGTGTCTCAATCTCAACATGATTTCAACCTGCAGAAGGCAAATGGCAAACAAAGTTGTAAATTCAGACAGTGATTCATCATAAAATGATCCCTTAGAACTCTAATTATTCTTTCCTTCCTTTCTTACAAGAACTTCTGACAAAGGCTTTAGCAGTTACCTCAAATTTGAACTGTGCAAGTGCGTCACCTGAGATATCTTGATTCATGAATTTCTTGACTGCAACTTCCTGGCATGATAATATTATCTTACTCAGATTGAATCTATAGTTAGAAGGGAGTATCTCTAAGTTTTAGCAGAAAGATAATCTTTTAGATAATGAAATAAATACAAAAGGGGTTCCATATTGAAGAAAAGAAATACTGAGAGGGGTTCCATATTGGAGAGAGAACTTACAGTGCCATTCCATTCTGCTCGGTAGACCTCGCCATATGAACCTGCAGAATAAGATGTCATGGGATCATATTCATACAAAGGTATCCACTCAAGGAAGGATCATCCAGTCTGAACACAAAAGGTTTTTACATATTGCAACTAAAATAATTTGATACCACCAGTTCAGAAATACCATTTCTATAAAATTGCGACTAAAAAGCAGTGTGTGTTGACTCAATGTAAGTTGACTGAGAGAGTATAGATATGTTTAAGCTGAACCCGCATACTTCACATACATCATATTTCAAGGATGTCACATAATATATATTCTGTGAATCAGAATAAACCACAAAAATCAATATCTTACCAATACCAATACGTTCACCAATCTGAAGATCCTCCCACGGAATTTCCCACTCAGAAACCGCTCCAAGCAGTGGGTCGATCTGCTCATTATGCATAGTGCAGAAATTGGGCTTGCTGGTAATAGCCACTTCCATATTTCTAATTCCAGAATTTTCTTCTGTCTCAATTTTATGGCAGATCTTCCCAGTTCTATCCTCAGGATACTTTGCACCTTCATTGAGAAGAATAACAATTTCAGATCAAACGTTGATACTGTTGATTGCACCCAAGGGATTGTTTAGTTGTGGAGATCATTTTCCATTTTCTTATTCTAAAATTTAATGCTGGTAGGGGAAGACAGTGTAAGTAATGATATTGTGATGTACAGGGATGCTGAAGAAAAAGAAAACAGTCAAAACTACAAATTGTTCTTTCCAACTTGACTTTGTGCTAATCTAACTTCATCTTCTCACATTGTTATTTCAGTAAGAGAATGGTCAATTTTGTAGGGACTAGTTTTGGTCAATCGAACAGGCCCCAACATTTGCAAGTTTTCCCCCATTTAGAGGTCTAGTTATCCAAGACATAGTTGCTGTAAGGGTTGCCTAAGCACATTGGAGATCATCAGCATGCAGATATATCGGCGAGAATCACTTAGGTTATTGAATATCAATGTATGACGTATTCTATTCTTCGTGTGTACTACTTACAGGCAGATAAAAATATAATTTAAACAAAGAAATGACTACTTTCCACAGCCACATAAATTTATTGTGCGGAGCAGAAAACACCAGAATTAAATGTGAGTGCTTCAATATACATAACCATATGGATCTTATCTATGTTTCTATCTGCTCTGTCCTACTTTAGAAGAACATTTTGCATGTAGTATATGTGCAGCTATTTATTTTTTCTCTCTTTTTCATCATATAATTGCATTAACTTGCTTATATGAAGAAAATAAAGTTCGTGAAAGGAAACTCCCTGCTAAGATGGCTAGCGATGCCCAGATGCTGGGTGACAGGACAGATTTCAACTTGTATAATTACTTAGTTGCCTCTGTGATTCTAGATGGATTAACAGAAAAATCATCCACATCCACAGTCCAGGATTCTCATTTCCCAGTTCTGCCAGTAACAAGTATAAATATTCACCTGTATTATCAGAAGATGAACTGGATCCACTACAAGGAACAGCAGATGCCACTTCATTCTGTTGTGCTGCCAACCCCTTTGCAGAAAGACTTCTTTCATTGCCGTCCAAAGCATTGCCAAATAACTGTACTCCAGAGAAAGATATAAGAGAACGCTTGTTGTTAGACAAATACACTTCTGGGTAGTTTTGACTGCCATCAACAATTTCTGCCTTTGATAATTGATTTTCTTCCACTCTCTGTTCTCCAGATTCATGGGTACATATATTTGAAAACAGATTCGGGGGCAGAGATGCACCACTCTCTAACAATACAGCACAAAGTTCTTGAGCGAATTCTGGGTTTTTAGCTGCATATTCAGAGACATCCTTTACTTGCATTTTCTGTGCAGCTGAAAGTCCTTCAGTTATTCTGCCAGATAATGGAATAACATTTCCAAACTCATGTCCAAACTGCTCAACTTCAAAATTTCCTGAAACACTGCCACAGTTGCCTTTTGGCCCGATGATGAGAGAAGACAGATCTGCAGTAGAATTACTGATTTTAACATTTCCATCAATTGCCGGTGAAACTGTCATAGGAATAGTAACTTCATCAGATACTGAATGTGATTTATTGAGGTTATCAGCAAAGAGGGTGTTACTCCTCTCATCAAGCCCACAATTTAGAAGTTGACTACTGGGGACCTCGGAAGGAATTAGGGTGCCCGGAGCACCCATTAGGTCAATAATGTACTCGCTGCACAAATCCAACAAAGCAGTTAAGTAATATAGAAAGATCCAGATCAAGTAAAAGTTACACATAAATCATCACGAAAAACTATTAGAGTATATGCAGGTGCC
Organism: Ehretia macrophylla; assembly: GCA_037974665.1. Classification (NCBI taxonomy): domain Eukaryota; kingdom Viridiplantae; phylum Streptophyta; class Magnoliopsida; order Boraginales; family Ehretiaceae; genus Ehretia; species Ehretia macrophylla. The sequence continues at coordinate 62,469,738 of CM075773.1, forward strand.
TGGAGCACCCATTAGGTCAATAATGTACTTGTTGAATAATCCAACAAAGCAGCTAAGTACTTAAAGATCCCCATCAAGGAAAAGTCACACATAGATCATTAGAGAAAATTATCAACCAACCATTTGGGTATATGGAGAATGACATACATGGATACAAATTATAAATAAGACAAGTCGGACCATTTTAAATGTAAAAAGTGAATTTGGGAAAGTGGCCAAATTTTAGCAGGGGGTTGGGTTTTCGAGAAACCTGAAGGCTCCAAGGTGGCGTCAATTGGGATTTCCTTTTTCTCATCATTTTTTTCTTTTCTGCAAATGATTTCTTGCATCATTGTGTTGCTTTTACTAAGATGTTATTCCATCAACTACCCATCCATATCCACCCACAAAAACAAGAAGGGAAACAAAAAAATACTCTTAATTAACAAATATATCAGACTTCTCAAAAATAACAAATTTATCAGATAAATATGATACATAGCTTTGACATATATGTGTGACTGTGAGAGAGAGAGAGAGAGAGAGAGAGAGAGAGAGAGAAACAGATCAAAATCACATGTAAATCTCTCTAAAATCTTTGTGAGTACTGAAATGCATGGAAATGAGGCTTTCAACATTTCTTTTGTGATTATTACCCAGCAACTATCTCACAAAGTATGTTACTGTACTTCCAAAGCAATGCAAAGGACAATTAAAACCAGGCAATAATGGTCTTAAAAGAAGGATAACATATGTGGAAAGTTTGTAATTTCTAGCAAAAGAATGTATCTTGACAATAGGAGAAATTATTACCTTCCATTATCGAACTTAATCAAGTTCACCGCTCCATCATCAGTGCCAGTATAATAACTTCCTTTGACTAGCATACAAGGCAGGTTAACCTTATCAGCGAGTACCTATCATGAATTAATACAATTAAGTGCTGGAAAGTTGACTTTAAGATAAAGCTGTAAGATGTTGATCAAAAGGATAATCAGATTTTTCAGTCAATAAATATTCCTAATGTAAACTTTTTTCTAAGTATGGCATGTTAATAAGAAGATAACAGGTTGAATGCTAAAGCATTTCTGATTCTTTGTCAACCAAACAGTTACATAGTGTTTGGATTGCACTATTTAAAGGAAAGGAAAGGAAAGGAGTGATTAGGGAATCCATCCCCTCATTTGGATTGACTTTTGGAAGGAGGAAAAGGTTACAGAGGGATTGAAGAATCCTTGATCCTCGCAATTTAGGGTTTTACGGAGGGAAAGGAAAGGTTGACGAGTAAAAGGTTTTAATTGTCCTTAGTACCTTATACATAATTTCAGTTATATCCTTAACATGCAATGAAAATGAAATTTATATCCTTAACATACAATGAATATATAAAGGGCATTTAAGTAACTTTCCATTTAAAATTACCCTTTCCTTTATTATTATTTTTCTCCAATCCAAACGAGGAAATCTCTTTCCTTTCCTTTCTTTTAGTATTCTCCCTTTACCTTACTCTCTTTCCCTTTCACCTGTGCAATCCAAACATAGTGTTAAGGAATGAACAACATTGGACGGCTAAACATCCATTCCCAAGATGACTGAAAGGGTCCGACATGGCTTTGCATCTTCAAACAATGAAACCAATATATAGACTAATTAAAGGGTCAGATATAGGGAACTACACAGGTAATGAGTAGCAGAAGAGGGACTCAATTGCCACAATGTAACTCAAACAATAAACAAGCTGCTAATGAACAAAGTCGAAATTCCGAAATTAACTACAACTGACGATTCAAAATCAGAAGGAAGATAGGAGGCATTTATTGGGTTATGATCCAGTATTTTTCTCCTAGAGTCTGAGAGATACAATAAAGAGAAGGAAAATCCCTTACAACCTTGAAGAGTAGAGCCCTATGTCGGGAAAGTCCAACATCAAGACAGCCAAGGGGAAGGATGACGTTGTTAAGAGAAATCCTTAGTTCATAACTCCTATCTGTCCACCTCCGCAAAATATCCTCCGTATCAGTTACAGGACCTCCCATTCTATTTACGACGAGATCTGCAATTCTTTGGACAAGAAGATTTCTGGATGGACCCTTCCTTAAAGAAAGACACTCCATAGACATAAAAAATACTCTTTCCTCAAGCTGCCGCAACTCCTGATCAGCAGCACGGTTCACTAAAATAACTTCATAATCCACATTGTCTAAAACAGAAACTGCTGCAAGATCTACCAACAATGGCATTTTTCCTTGCACGACTGAATTTGAATTAATTCCATAAACATCGTAGAACCCATCCACAATCTTCTCATCATAATTAACAACATTGTAAGTCTGCATTCAGCAAAAATGCAATCCCTCATCAAAAGAAATTGATCCCACCATAAATTTGGTTACATTAGCAAATAAATTTGGTGGAAAAGAACAAGAAAACCAGATGTCAACTTTAATCAATTCCGTGATAAGAAAAAGAAAATGCATATGTTAAATCTAATTGATTTCGCGAAAAGAACTGGAAAACACAGACGTCAGTGTGATCAATTTGGTAAAAAGAAGACAACCGAGACGTCATGACGAAAAGAACAATCAAATGCAGATGTCAACTCTAATGAACTTCGCGAAAAGAACAAGAAAGCACCGACTCAACTCTAATTAATCTGACGAAAGGAACAGGAAAAAATACATGCCAATTTCAACTAAAACACGAGAGAAAGCAAGAGAGCACTTTCATGATGTAACTCCACCGAACCAAGTATGTCAATGTATCGGCATTAAGCTCTAACAGACAAATTTGTGACATAATCCATAACATATCATCATCCATAACGTATTGTTGTGATCAATAAAATAATCTTGAATAATATAATAAAATGTATTTACAACATATCCAACACTAATACATATACACATATATATAATGGTAAATAGCATTGTGGTTCGCTGAAAGAGCATATTAGCCCTATGTGGTACCGTAATTACGGTTTTGATTCTTAAACCTTTTAAAAAGATTACACAACACCCCTCAATTAATATTTCCGTAGTGGTGATATACAACCTTTTTAAAAAACTTTGAGACTAAAACTGCAATTTACGGTAATATGCACTTTTGACGACTAAAACTGTAATTTACGGTGATATGCACTTTCAACGAAGCACAAGGCAACACAAGGCACGGTGTTATTTGCCCTTTTCTAACTAATAAATGATTGCAATTATTATGAAGTAAATACACTTCAAATTCACATAATTATGTTATCACAAAGCATAATTTAACATCTAATTTACTTATCAATGCAATAAACAACAATAATGAAGCCACAAATTGAACAAAAAAAACGTACCCAATAATGTAAAGAGAGAAATTGAACAAGAGATTGAGAAGGCGCACGACCCAAGCTAATTTGTTTGGCGGCCTTAATCTGCGCGGATTCCGGGTCATCACGCGAATCCGGATCCGAAACGCTGATCGCCAACGCCAATTGCATTTGAAACTCCTCTTCGAAGTAGTTAAAATCCGTGTCCGAACCCGGATTCGCACTCGGATTCGAATCAGTGGTCGGAGACAGATTGGATGACGATGACGGTTGATCGACGGCAGAGGGGCGGTGGTGGTGGGCATGGTGATTGTGGTGGTGATCGGTGTAGGCGCCGCCGATGTGGAGCTTGCGGAGCAAATGCTTCATTTTCGACATCGTATCTCATGGAACACGCTTTCTTCTTCTGTATCACTAGTTGTAGAGAGGGGTGGGGGGGGGGGGGGGGGGAGTGGCGGATGGTGTGGGCTGTGGGGAAGGTGCGGTGTTAAGCTGCAGAGGAACAAAAAGACTTTTGTGGGTTAAATTAATGTTTCATCTTTCCCTCCAACAAGTCTTTCTTACAACTACAAGTTGAGTATGTGGATATATATATATATTGTCTACAAATTATACGTGTAGGTGTAGTTGAGAGTATATTATATGTGTGTGTACTGTGTGTTGTGAAATTGAAAAGTGAGTAAAGAAATGGTTAGAGTGTTATTGCTTTAAAAATGCACTGAATGGAGGTTTTGAGGGGGTGTTGGGTTTGGGTTTGGGTTTGGGATGGGATGGGAGGGGAGGGGAGGTGTCTTCACTTTAAATAGGGTTATTGTAATTGAAAATGAGGTAATGGGTAGGGATTATGGATTGATTTTTAATCCGCACGTGATGGCGATAAGTGTAATATATTAGAGAAAATGAAAGAAGCTATTTGCATTACTTTTATCGATCTAAATTTAAAATGTTGAGAGTTCTATCTATAATAAATATACAAGAGAAGTTACACACTAAACTTTATTTAGATAGGGTTTAGCCAAACATTATCTATGTGAGTGAGAGTTCGGATAATAATATAACATTTGATGATTGGATAATCACAAACTATATTGATGATGAATATCATCTATCTGATAATTTTGTAGCACATCTTGGATATTTACCTTTTAAGAATATGTTTTGTTAAAACTTTGCTAGGAAAAAGTCAATGTGAAAAATTCTTAATGAAGGAAAAATAGTACAATATTCTTACACACGTTTATCAAATTGGCTCATTAAAAACTTTGCCATGAAAATTCAGTGGCACAAAACCTAGGCGAAGTGAAAAAGAGTACAATGCGTATTTTTCACTATCATGATGGCAAATCAATCAAGAGTGATCTCTAAGTCAGACGCATTCCAATCTTTTGTACAAGTTTCTCAAATGTTGTTGTAAGAAATTCTTTTGTAGATAAATATGATATGTTCTCACTTGAGCGAATTCGGCGAACATCAATTTCACCTTTCTTTTGGAGTTTATAAGTGAAGAAGAACTTTGGTGATATATATTTGGTTCTATCACCCTTAATATAGTCTCCTTTTACTTGAACAATACATGCAACATAATTGTCGTACAATGTAGTTGACTTTTTTTGCTTGTTGAAATATTGAATTCTCCCTCAATCTATTGAATCAAAGACTAAGACTCGACACATTTTCAACTTGTCTCATGAAGTGCAAGTATCTCAGCATGATTTGAGGAAGTATAGATTAATAGTTTACTTTGTAGAGCGCCAAAATATAGTAGTACCCTATATGTGAATAGATATCTAGTTTGAGATATCCTTTACGTGGACAAGACAAATACCCAACATCTACATACCTAATCAATTTGCGTTATGGATGCTTCGATATAATAATCCCATATTAATTGTTCCACAAAGATAATGAAATATATGTTTAACATTCTTTTAAAGTCTTTGTGTTGGTCCAAAACTATATCTTGCTAACAAAATAAAAGGAAACGCAATATCTGGGACACACGTTGTTAGCAAGATATGTTAATGCATCAATTGCACTAAGGTATAATATTTGAAACCCAATGATTTTTTCAGTACCTTATCAAGGACGAAAAAGGTTTCTTTCTTATATCAAGAGATAGGACAACTAGTGGGATACTCAATGGATGAGTTTTGTCCATTTTTAAGGTGAAATTATATGACTGATACTCAAAGAGCCTCAAATAAGTGAACTTGCAAGAAATAGGAACCTTGGGGTGCTTCTTGAGGGATACCTCTAAGGCTCAAGTTAGTAAACTTATACTTGAAGAGATAGGCAACTTAATGAGTAATGAGTAAAAGGATGGAGTATATATACTGATTTTGGAAAGGGACCCTAGATTTTACGGGTGGCCAAGTCTCTCCCCGAGCCTCTCTCCTATGTATTTAGAAAAGGGATATTCCTTAAGGGTTGCCCAATAATGTTGGTTCTCTCACAGGATATCCCTTGCGAACTCCAGAAAGCACAACGAAATATTCTCTAGGTTCTCCCAGTGTCTGGACATCAGATAGATCAGATAATTCCTACCATAAGTTCCTGGGGAGGTACGAAATATTAGCTATTATTCTTGACTACCTCGCGGCATAGTGCTTGGGACTTATCTGGATTTGGTTAGGGTTTAGGTCCCTATATCATCCATATTAAATCTCTTTAATACTTTTCATTGTAACTAGATTGTTAGACTAAAATTCCACTTGACAAATAATCAATTTGCAAATAGAGACAAAATTTTATTTTTCAGATATCATATCTTTCATCTCAAATTATTTCCTTAAATGAGTAACTATTACTATAAACTCTTCAATAGTTCCTATTATATTCAACTTATCAATATACACAACAATAATAATAAACTCATGTTTTGATTTTTTGATAAAATCACATGGGGTTATGAGATTATTAATGTATCCTTTCTTTAAAAGGTATAAGATGATTGTACCATATTCGTCCAAATTATTTTAATCCATACAAAGATATTTGTAATTTGATTGATACATTTCTCGGGATTTGAATTGCATGCTTCAAGCATGTTAGTCATTCAAAGACTTTCATAAAAATGTCAGTTATCAAGTGGTCCATAAAGGTAAACTACTACTACATTCCTAAGATACATATGAAGTTCTTTAGATTTTCTCAGGCTAAGTAAATATATAAATGTAATTGCATCTACCATAGGAAAATTTGTCTTTTTATAATCAATTTTAGGTCTTTGTGAAAAAACTTGTGCTACAAGTCGGGCGTTATATTTTACAACTTTATTGTGCCTATTACGTTTTCGCTTAAACACCCATTTGTAGCCTACATGTTTCATATCATCATGCGTTTGGGTTATAGGTCCAAAAACTTCATGCTTTTGAAGTGAATTTAATTTTGCTTGAATTGTGTCTTTCAATTTTGACCAATCAATTTTAAGTTGACATTCTTGAACATATTTTGGTTTAAAATCCTTGTTTTTTTTCATTAAATCAATAGGTACTGCATATACAATTTTTTAATCAATAACATTTTCATTTTGGTTTCATCATTTTCCTATAGAGATAGGATACCGACTCCTTAGAATTTGGTAACTTCAACTCAGGAGATACACTCATTTTTAATGTTTTCACTGTTTGTATTATTCTCAAGTACCTAAAATTCTACTAGAGTTTCCTTTTCAGCTATTTTTGAGTCGCGAAATCTGTAAGATTATCAAAGATCTCAAAATTTTCAACTTTCTTATTCTGTTCCTTTTTCTTTTGAGGTTTTTTTTTTTTTTTAAAATCTTTGGAACAGATAGGCCTACCATGTTGCTACTCTGCATTAGACTTATTACTAGGTTACTCTTTTGAAACATAAATTCGAGTAAGAATTTTTTAAAGTTAGTATATGTGACTTAGTCACTTTCTTTTCATCAACAAATACATGTGGTAACTGATTAGAAAATTTTTGTAATTGAATAATTTTGAACTTCTAGTTCAGATTAATTTGTGCGAGGATCAGAAAAAGACATTAATAGACTAAAACTACTCTGAAAGGAAAACCAACATCCTAACAATATTACACCCATTTGAGTGGATAAAAATATTACGGTATATTGCACAAGTAGTCCCTATAGTTGTCATAGTTTTTTAACTTAGTCTCATTATTCCAAATGACTCAAATAAGTCCCTAATGTTTCACAAAACTATTAAAATTGGTTCCTGCTGTCAAATTTTTAATGCACAATATTTAATGACTCAAATGCCCTTAAAAAATTTAAAAAAACTACTACTTTGGCCCCATCCCCACTTAAACACCTTACCCACCCACCCCGATTAATCACTTCCATTTCAGTCAAACACTCCCATTCCAAGGCCTAAGAATGGAAAATCTGAAGAAAAAAAAAAACCAAAACCGAAATCATTTAAAATAACCTAAATTCGAAATCGAAACCTAAGATCGATGGTTTTAAAAATTATTATCCAAAATCGAAATCAAAAAATATAAAAAAATCACAGATAACCGAAACTGAAACGTTAACTGATAAGTGATTTTTTTCTTAGTATTTTTTTAGTTGGGCTAAGCCCAATTGTTGTTTTTATTGTTCTTTTTAAAAATAGTTATATTGGGCTTCAAATCTTTTAAAAATATAGTCTATTTTAAATTTTTTTTAGTGATATAATTTTAGATATTAGTATAGAAATTATTTTTATATTTTTATCAACTATAAATATTATATTATATATATTATAATACATTAATAATCGAATTTTGGGTTTCAATTTTTTTAACGTCTAAAATCAAAACCAATCGATTTACCCGCCGGTTACTACTTATAAAAATCAAAACCTTTCGATTTACCCATCAGTTTTTATTATTGGATTTTTATTGAGCGGATACCATCGGTTTCATATTTAAATCTTAACAGCTACCATCTCTACCAAGGCCCCAACCCCAACCCAACCCCATTCCCACCCCCACACATTTCCTAGCCCCGTCACTACCTACCCCACACCCTTCCTAGTCTCATCACCACCGTACCCCACCCCACCCAACCCACGACTCCCACAGCCCACCCTTACAACCTCCTTCATCGTAAAAATCCCTCATGTGATCAGTCCTAGCCCTAAGGTGTGTTTGAGTACGCATGAAGTGCATGTGTGAATGTGGTATGTGTTTAAGGGTTGCGTGTTGTGTGTGGGAATCTGGGGGGTATGTGTGATTAGAATCTGGGTGTGTATGTGTCTGTGGGTGTGTGATTAAAATTTGAGGATGTGTATGTATGACTGGAATCTGTGTGTGTGTGGAATTGTGGGGTGGTATGTGTATGATATGTGGGTATGTGTGTGTGTGAGAGAATGGAATCTGGGTATCTGTGAAACCATATGTATGGGGATGTGTGTTTGTGAAACCATGTGTGTGTGTATATGTGTAATTGTATGTATATGTGTAACTGTGTGTTTGTGCGTGTATATTTTTTTATGAAGATGATAAAGATGATCCCTAGTACATTGAATTCTAAATTTGTTAGAATTAAATACTTTTTTTTAACGACAAGGGCTAATTTGAATAACTTTGTAAAACAATGGAGACTAATATGAACGATTTGGAATGATGGAGACTAAGTTGAAAAAGCGTCAACAATAGGGATTATTTGCGAAATTTACCCAAGATATTATTTAAGGTAGGATAGTTCCATCACCAATTAAATGTTCTATATTCTGCTATGGGTAAGTTTCACAAAATGTCCTAATTGTTTACACTTTTTGCCAATTTCGTCCTCTTTGTTTCAAAATTTTTGCATTTAATCACAAAGCTTATAAAATTTTTCAATTTAGTACCCAATGTTTATAATTTCTTTTAATTTTGTCCCCATTGTTTTAAAAGTAACATACTTAGTCTCCAAAGTTTGTAAAAAGTTTCAGTTTAGTTCATGCAGTTTGTGCTTTGTACATGAAACTTTGGGGACTAAATTAAAAAAACCAGGAGTGAAAACATTGAGGACTAAATTGAAACTTTTTGTAAACTTTAGAGAATAAGCACATTACTATTGTAACAATAAGGATTAAATCAGAAAAAAGTGTAAACATTGGGGACCAAAAATGTCATTTTCTAAACAATAGGAATGAAAATAAAAAAACGTGCAAACATTGGGTTATTTGTGAAATTTGCCCTTTTCCACTATCATCCTCAAAAAATTAGAACAATCTAGGTGCGTGTAATTCAGTTTATTATGATGTTCAACAAGATTTGTCTTCACATCTTTTAGTTTTTCTTTAAGCAAAGCTTATGAGAAGGTCCACAACATGTTTTATCGTATGACAAGTGCATTGTCAATGTTCTCTCATGCGACATCTATTGCAATTACTTTCTGTATGTTGGGAGGATTTCTTTTGTGGATCCTTTTCTTTACCGTGTTTTTCTTGTTGCTAAAAATTTATTGTGCTATGACCATCATAATATAAAGAGTTATTACAACCATGACCACAACTACGACTTCGTCAAAGTCTACATCTACGATCATATCTCTGGTCATGACCAAGACCAAGATAATCAAATATAACATTCATTTCAGGGAATGCAATTGCATTCACTTCAGGAAATCAATTTTATTCACTTTAGGGAATGGCTCTAAGCGGCCATATATTTTGTAAAAATATTAAAACTATCCATATGCAAGAGTCATAAAATGAATTATGCTTGCATGTGTGGAGATGTGTTGATAATAATAAATAAATATGATAGGCTCATCTCTAATCGCTTAAACCCCCATTGCTACAGATAAGAGTTGGCTTCTTATGTAAGATAAAATATATATAATGTGGCCTTCATGACCACGTACAAATATATATATATATATATATAAAATAGTGGTTGTTCAATGACCAAAGTCATGAAACCATTTGTAATCTCCTACATTAAGATGTGTTAGTGGGTTAATGAAAAGGTTAAGAGGAATATGAAGAGCCTATGGAACTTATGCAATATTGAATTCACCTATATTATAACCCTATATTATGGTACATTTAGTGGGTTTTAGAATGCTCATTATATCCCTACATCATGGTATAATTTAGTGGATTTAGTGGGTTAATTATAACCTATGTTATGGTGTACTTATTGAGGTTAGTGGGGTTAGTCAAGGTTTCTTTCTAATTAAATCTTTGATGGGTAGAATTAATTAGAAGAGTATTATATAAAGGGCTCTTGGTCCCTCTCTCCACTCATACACATACTCACAAGTTTGTAGATCCCATCACTTACAAACATAAGGATAGAGTTAGGGGAAAGAATACTTAAGAGCTATAGTTCCAAATCTCTTGGAACTTAACAGCTATATATGACAAGTGTTCAACTATTATCTAGGCTCCTTGATTGTGCTTGTTCGTGGTCTTGGTGTACGAAATTTCTAATCAAGTCCACAAATTCTTGGTATATTTTTAAGTTTTATTGTTTCAATAGCACAAGGTAATATATATGTTTTCTCTATTTATTTATTATATGATGCATAATATAATATCTAAGATCCTAAATAAAAGCTTACATGTGGTATCATAGCATAGGTTGATACATTTGTATTTTGCATCATTCTTACACATTTTCTCATATAAATGTATTTATGTTTATATGGATTTTGTTGATTAATCCTTTATCATGGCATGTTTTAAAAAAATAAAAAAAGAATTTGATGTCACCAAAATGGCATAAATCATATGATGTTATATTTTGATTGATTGAATAAACTTTTATGGAGTTATAAAATTACCCAAAGGGATTTTATAATTACTTCAATGAAATTAAAGTATTAAATCGTTATTTTACCCAAAGGTATATAATAATTTAAATCAAAGTTAGAAAAGTGAATCACTAGTATGTTGTTTTTGACCCAAAGGTTGAGGCAATGATACACTAGATTTCTTTTTAAATTTATTTACTCATGGCATGTCTTGTGTTCAAGCTATTACTCCAGTATCTTTGTCCGGACACATGTCTAACATTCCTAAATTGAATGGTTCTAACTATTTTGATTGATACGAACAACTTATTATTTCTTTGGGTTGTTTGGAGTTGGATTCGTGTCTTCGGATGGATGAGCCAAAACAGCCGACTCAAGAGAGCAACACTGAGGAAAAAACTCTTTATGAAAAATGGGAGCATTCCAATTGAATGAGCCTCATGATTGCAAAGAGAAAGATTGCTAAAAAAATCCGCAAATCTATTCCTGCTTCTAAGAATGCACGTGAGTACTTAGCATCTATTGAGAAACATTTCAAGACTTCTGATAAGGCACTAGCAGGTACGCTTAATTTGGCTGAGCAACTGAAATCAATGGATATGACTATTTCTGAGCCATTCCTGGTGCAATTTATTCTCAATTCTTTTCCTCCTCATTTTGGACCATTTCAAATTAACTATAACACACAAAAGGAGAAATGTCTATAAATGAACTTATCTCTATGTGTGTTCAAGATGAGGAAAGATTAAAGAGAGAAGGGTTGCAAGCAGTTCACATTGTGAGACCCTGACCCAACTGCATATGCATTACTATTCCACTATGTGTAATTACATGTTAAATGTATGTATATATACTAAATACCTGTAAACCCTAAATACGTGCTAGATACAATAGTATTAGGCTAGGAAATAAGCTAGAAGAAAGCGAACTAAGTAGAAAAACTTCGGGGTAACTTTGTAATATTGGAAAATTTTGGGGCCAAAGAGTAATTAACTAAAATTCACCAGGACACCAATTAAATAACCAAAATCAAGAATTAACATTTCCAAAATCCCACTAGACCCTAAGACTATAGGAAATTAGAAAAGAAAGCCAATAACAAGAGTTCTTTAAAAGTTAGGGGCATAGATGACGACTTTGGAACTTTCGGGGTCAAAAGTGCGATTATGAAAACTAATACTTGGAGACCGAGTTTGGCATTCTAAACTGGATATCGCATACACTAAATCGTACAAAGAACATCCCGGTCGAATTTGAAAGGAAACAGATGAACTTTTACATTTTAGAAAACACGAGGGGATGACTAACAAACTTATAAACTTTGGGGGGCTAAATTGCAAATACCAAAAGTTAAACATGGAGACCAAGATTTCAATTACAATTAGGATTTAAGATTGGTCAATCACCTAAGGGCCCCACAACTAAAGCTAGGCAAATTAGGGGTCAACTTATAAGAAGAAGAAACAATAAGGGCTAAAGGCAATCAGGCAATAGTTTTGACCTAGCTTCCAAGAGGAGTATAAAAAGACTTTTCATCACCTTTTCCCTTCATATGGCCGCAACCCTCCCCCCTCCCCCCCCCAATGGAGTTTAGAGAACATTTTGAGCATTTTCCTTGCAAGACTTTGTGAAGAAGAACAACAACTAAGGTGAATTCCAAGCTTGCTCGGTGGTCATAAGGCATTATCAAGGTAGTTCTTGCATTTCCAACCAAAACCAAAGGTGAGGGTTCTTTCAAAATGAGTATTTGTGATATATAAATGCATATTGATGGTTTTATGAGGATTGTATGGAGTTATAAATGCAAATCCATGGTTGAAATGTTGTTGGAGCTTGTTGTTGATGGTTTGGATCAAAGATTTGTTACTGGAATTTTTGAATGTTCTTGATGATGAAACTTGTATCTATCTACGTAAATATGGTTGATTGTTGCTTATTTAGGTTGCTAAAGGTTGCTTGGTTGTATAGTAGTTGATGTTGATGATTTAGAAGCTAGAACATGCAAGAATTTTCGGAATGACTTTACTAGACAGATTTGTCCAACCAGAAATGTTAGCCCATTTTTATGGCTGAATGATTTTATAAAAATCTATAAATTTCAAGAAATGTAGAAAAAGCGTAGAGGAACATTTCTTCTGTTGGCCATGTCATGAGGAAAAGTCGTTTTCATGCTTGAAAACACCCAATACAGTAGGTATTAGAAATTTTGCTACCATTAGACAGATTTGTACAAACTTGAAATTAAGCCTCTTTTTATAGTTGGATGATTTTATAAAAATATGAAAAATTCAGGAAATTTTTAAAACTCATAGAGGAACATTTCTTCAGTGTTCCATATCATGAGAAAAAATCATTTTCATGCTAAAAAATACATGAGACCATAGATTACGGGATTTTTGTTAAATCTGAGAGCTCACTGCCTTAAGATTCTTTTGGGCACTAAGAATAGTAAATGACCTCATAATTGAATGAAACTTTCACAGTAGCTATATTAGGAAGTTAGGAACAACTTTCATGTTTACAAAATGTTGGATTCTAATGTTTTAAATAGCTGAAGGTTCCATTTTCAAAATAACCCTATAATAGTCTTCAATCTTGATAATCAAGATATAGATGCATTAAATTGGTTATAACTCTGTCAATTTAGGTCGGAATTGAGATTTTATTGATTCCAAAATTATCTACACTTGAAGAGATTTAATTCTATACCTAATTCAAATAATTTGGAGTTCGGGAAGATAGGTTACTAATTAACTAAAGTTAGACTAATGCAGTGATATAACCATTGTTTTAAATCAATAAGTTTAGCTCTAATGTAAATTGCTATTGATTGAATGACTAAGTACTTGGGTTATTAATGTGTAGTGTTATTATATGATCTCTATATGCGTTAGAATATTTGTGGAGACATTAATTTGAATTATATTATTTGATTACTTGCTGAATTACCCGATATGCTATAAATGATCGTATTACTTGAACTTGAATTTGAATTGGTGTAAAAAAGGGTTGCAACCACCTAGTCTTGGCATGGTAGTGTGCATACTATGCCGTACATCTTAGGGGTGTCGGTGATCTTATGTCTACCATGGTCCGTATTCCCCTCTCGCTCGGAAACTTTGATTTTCTTGGAGAATCGGATCGTAGGATTCGAATATTATTCGGAATACTCTATTTGGGTGAGATAAGGAAGGAGATGTTGAACATCTCAGTTGCTATTGCTTGAATCAGATTTACTTGGAAATAATATGTTGTTTCTTACTTCGTATATGATATATGACTTGAATATGTATAATTGAATTGTTCTGGATTGCATCCACAGGTTTACAAAATGATTTACAAAAATGAGAAAAATATATTCGAAAACCCTTCCTATATTTCCCCCCTCGCTGAGCTTAATGTTGTTATAAGCTCACCCTCTTTGTTCCCCATTTCAGGCAATGAAGAGAGGTTTGTAGAATACTATGAGGATAATCCTTATCATACTAGACCGGAAGTGCCCGATACGTGATATATTCCTTTCTTCGGTGTATTGTTGACTTAGATGACTTGAACAATTAAATGTATATATTGTTTTGTGTATATGGATAGTTTTAATACCATGATCTTGTATAAGTGAACTAACTTAGTCATTGGTTATAATTGGTCAAGAAATTGGTTTAATGACTTAGTTAGCCATTATACAAGTGGCTCACATAGCCGGTTTTGTTTTTGGGTACTTGGCTACATGTCGGCTGTCAGGAGGTAATTTGGATGTTGTTAAAACTTTCTCTTAATGCAAGTAACAGATGTATATTTTCATATTGAACTTCTAATTGATTATATCATGTTGGTGAATAAATGAACTGTGTTGAAGTTTTGAATTGTGATGTTGAGGAGAAAGGTTGGGAGAAGTAGATGATGGTTTTTCTGTTTGCAGATTAAAGGAAAAAGGAAAACTGTTTTGTCCATAGTACAGCCATTATGATGCTCAATTTTTGAGGAAACTAATAATAAGTTGAAAATTTGACTAAGTATGGATTGATAATTGAATTAACGGTCACCCTCGGACTTAGTCGTACGCAGGTTGGGTTCGGGGCATGACAACTTTAGTGGTATCAGAGCTTAGCTAATTGGCTAGGCGTAGTTGGGTTTTGGAACCCCAAGCGAGTGGGTAGATGTCTTGATTTGAATAAGTAACTTAAGTAGTTATGTGCATATATGTGAATTATGTACTATGTGATAAACTTATGTGAACAACGTGCCTTGAATTATTATATGTGGTATATGTATCTTGTATATATTACGTATAGTATATTAAATATTACCTCCCTGACCCTTGCATAACATATAACGGTGAATGGGCATCTGTTCTCATAGATGGCAAGAGGTCCGAGGACACGGGGTAATCAGAAAGACGAGGAAGATGATAACATCGGCGGAGAAGGTCGACAGTTAGTAAAGGATCAGGTATTACAACAGATGACAACCACGATGGCCCAGATGGTTCAGGTTATGAGTCAGCAAAGAACAACTGGCCCAAGCCCCAGTGGTAGTGGTGTACATGTTACAGGAGGTAGTGGCGGAGACGGAGGCAATATGGGAAATGATACTTTGAAATATTTTCTGACCTATGGCCCTCCGAAATTCATGGGGCAACCAAATGATAACAAAGCAGAATATTGGCTTTCTCGAATAGAGAAGATTTATGCTGCCACAAACTATAAAGATCAGAATAAGGTCAATTTTGCGGTCTTTCAGTTGGAAGGTGACGCTAAAACATGGTAGTAGGCAGTAGCAGAACAGTGGGAAATCCAGCGCATTCCGTATACTTGGAGAAACTTTTCCAGGGTGTTCAAAGAAAAATACATATCCAAGGTATCCACGGAAAGAAGGATGAAAGAGTTAATGTATCTAAAGTAGGGAGGTATGATTGTAGCCGAGTATGGGGCGAGATTTGATAAACTTTCACAATATGCACAACACATGGTACAGACTCCTGCCGCCAAGATTTGGAAGTTTAAACAGGGGTTGAGGCTAGAGATTCAAGATGGTTTGGCGGTGGCTGAGTTCAATACTTATAATGCAGTCTTTGCTGTTGTATCGAGGGTAGAAGAACAGAAACTAGCAATGAGAGTAGGCTTGTCTCAGCAGAACAAGAAGCCCTTCCAGACTCAGGCGCAGTCACAGACATTCCAGATGCAGAGTAGCCAAGCTAGGCCGGTAGCTCCCCGGCCCTAGTCAAGAGCGTCAGTAGCTTCTATGACACGTAAGGGAACAGGTACCACCGCTACAGGTCCGGTTGTTACATGTTCGTTTTGTGAGAAGAAGGGTCACACTGAGGCCTAGTGTTGGAGAAAATCAGGGAACTGTATCAGGTGCGGCAGTGATCAGTACCCGGTGAGAGAGTGCCCGAAGAGGCAGAGATGTCAGATTCAGGCCACTGGGGGAGTAACACAGACTAAGCACGGGAAAATTGTCCCAGCACCGAGGATGCAAGCTCGGGCGTATGCCGTAGATGTACAGGAAATCCCAGATGAGGCAGCCGTTGTTGAATGTGCTTTTCTAATCTCAAATCAATTGGTTAAAGTACTTATTGATCCTGGTGCTACACACTCATTTATAACTCCAAAATGTGCTTTTTGTACAAAGTTGCCAGTTGAAAATTTAACTTACCATGTACAAGTTAATACACCAACGGGTTCCAAATGTTCTAGTAGATTAATATGTAGAGCAAGTAAGATACAGATTGAAGATTGGGAATTTTTGACGGATCTTATAGTATTTATCTTTCGGGACTATCACGTTATTATGGGAATGGACTGGCTAGCACGACATCATGCAAGACCGAATTGTCAAATGAAAGTAGTGGAGTTTAAAGTGTCGGGTTAGCCTATTTTTGAACTAAAGGGAATGAGGAGTTTGACCAGGGAACTGACCATTTCATCCCTAAAAGCGGTAAAGATGATCAATAAGGGATGTCACGGATATCTTGCCTACATGATCAACAAACTGGCGGATAAGGTCAAAATGAAGGAAGTACCGGTGATTAAGGAATATGCGGATATGTTTCCAGAAGAGTTACTGGGTTTGCCACCGGACAGAGAAGTAGAGTTCGTGATAGAGGTGGTACTAGGTACTCAACCAATATCAAGGGCTCCTTATCAGATGGCTCATACAAAATTATAGGAATTGAAAGACCAATTACAGGAGTTACTGGAGAAAAGGTTTTATTCAACCGAGTTCATCTCCGTGGGGTACACCAGTGTTGTTCATTAGAAAGAATGATGGGTCATTGAGACTGTGTATTGATTATAGGGGCTTGAACCAGGCAACGATCAAGAACAAATACCCTTTGCCACTGATCGATGAATTGTTTGATCAACTCCAAGGGGCTAAGGTATACTCAAAGTTCGATTTGAGGCAAGGCTATTACCAGCTTCGGATCAAGAATGATGATGTACCTAAATCAGCTTTTAGAACGAGGTACGGGCATTACGAGTTTATAGTTATGCCATTTGGGTTGATTAATGCCCTTGCAGCATTTATGGACTTAATGCATAGGGCGTTCCAACTATATTTGGACCAGTTTATGGTGATTTTCATAGATGATATATTGGTCTACTCTAAATTGGAAGCGGAGCATGAGCAACATTTGCGTTTGATATTGCAGAAACTTCAGGAACACCAACTATATGCCAAATTTAGCAAATGCGAATTCTGGTTAAACCAAATGGCCTTTTTGGGGCACATTATATCCCAAGGGGAAAAATCTATAGATCCAGCAAAGATTGAGGGTGTACTGGCATGGAAAAGACTGGAAACAATTATGGACATTCAGAGTTTTTTGGGATTGGCCGGTTACTATTGAAAATTTGTCAAAGACTTCTAAAAAATTGCTGGACCACTTACCAAGTTAACCCATGAAAAGATTAGTTTTGTTTAGGGTGATAAATGCGAGAATAGTTTCCAGGAGCTGAAGAAAAGACTAACTACGACATCTATTCTTGCATTATCGGAAGGGACCGAGAACTTCGTTATCTACAGTGATGCTTCCAAGGAAGGTTTAGGTTATGTGTTAATGTAGAACAAGAAGGTAATTTCTTATACCTCCCGAAAGTTGAAGAACTATGAGTTGAACTATCCCACTCATGATTTGGGGCTGGCAGCAATCGTATTTGCCCTGAAGAAGTGGCGATACTACTTGTGGGGTAGTAGGTTCGAGATATACACAGATCACAAAAGCTTTAGTACTTGTTTTCACAAAAAAGAGTTAAATATGAGGCAAAGGCGATGGATGAAGTTGTTAAGTGACTATAATTTTTCAATCAACTATGTGCTGGGGAAAACAAATATTGTGGCTAGTGCCTTGAGCCGGAAGGCAGGGTAGGCGACCTTGAGAATAAAGGAGTTTGAAATGCTGGGAGAAGTGGGTCGTTAGAAACCGGAGTTAACCAGGAAAAGAGTTTTGTTCGCTCATTTACAAGTTTGACCCCTGATGTTGACATAGATTAAGGAAGCTCAACAGCAAGACAAAAGGCTCTAGGAAATCATTAAGGAAAAACATGATTTCCAGGTGCATAATGATGAAATTTTACGGTTTCGAGGCCGAATCTGTGTTCCTAATGACCCTGAACTGAAACGGATGATTCTTGAAGAGGCACATAACACCAAGTACACCATTCATCCCGGTGAAACAAAGATGTACCGGGACTTAAGGCAATACTACTAGTGGAACAATATGAAAAGGGAGATTGCACAATTTGTGGCCCGATGTTTGACCTGTCAGAAAGTGAAAGCGGAGCATCAGAGGCAGGCAGGGTTGTTACAACTGTTGGAAATTCCCCAGTGGAAGTGGGAACAGATAACAATGGACTTCGTGATAGAGTTGTCGAGGTCACCGAGAGGATGTGGCACTATTTGGGTCGTAGTTGACAGACTGACCAAGATAACTCGCTTTATTCCAATGAGCAAGACAGATAATTTGGAGAAATTGGCCAAGCTGTATGTGAAGAACATTGTTAGATTACATGGTGTGCCAGCAAGTATTGTATCGGACAGGGATCCTCGTTTTACATCGTATTTTTGGGCGTTGTTTCAGAAAGCCTTAGGAACAAACTTGAAATTCAGTACGACATATCACCCCCAAATGGACGGACAGTCAGAAAGGACTATACAAATACTGGATGATATGTTGAGGGCTTGTGTTTTAGACTTTAGCAAAGGATGGGAAAACCATCTTCCATTGGCAAAGTTCGCTTTCAATAATAGTTATCAGTCTACGATAGAGATGGCTTCCTACGAGGCATTGTATGGGCGAAAATATAAATCCCCACTGTACTTGGATGAAGTTGGGGAGATGAAAGTAGTTGATCGCATGGTGTTGCCGGAGTTAGTAGAAAAGATTGAGAACGTGCATCTGATCCGAAAGAGAATGCTCACTACCCAGATTCATCAGAAAAGCTATGCAGATAAACGAAGACGGGATCTGGAGTTTGAGTTAGAGGATCGGGTATTCTTGAAAGTATTACCTCAGAGAGGGTTGGTCCGCTATGGCAAAGGTGGAAAACTTAGCCCAAGATACATGGGACCATTTGAGGTTATTGAAAAGATTGGTAAGTTGGCATACCGATTGGAGTTGCCTCCGAATCTTGGAAATGTGCATAATGCGTTTCACATGTTGATACTGAGGAAATATCACCCTAATCTGTCTCATGTCTTGGAGCTCGAGCCATTATAGATTCAGGAGAACTTGTCGTATCATGAGAAGTCGGTTCGGATTCTGGATGAGAAAGAACGAGAGTTGAGGTCAAAGAAGATCCTAATGGTAAAGGTTCTATGGAACGATCGTGGTATAGAGGAAGCGACGTGGGAGCGCCGAGACCAAATGGAACAACAGTATCCCGTGTTATTCGGAAGATAACTAAAATTTCGAGAACGAAATTCTTTTAAGGGGGGAGGATGTGAGACCCTGACCCAACTGCATATGCATTACTATTCCACTTTGTGTAGTTACGTGTAATTTCATGTTATATGTATGTATATATAGTAAATACCTGTAAACCCTAAATGCGTGCTAGATATAATAGTATTAGGCTAGGAAATAAGCTAGAAGAAAACGAACTAAGTAGAAAAACTTCGGGGTAACTTTGTAATATTAGAAAACTTCAGGGCCAAAGTGTAATTAACTAAAATTCACCCATACACCAATTAAATAACCAAAATCAAGAATTAACATTTCCAAAATCCCACTAGAACCCTAAGACTATAGGAAATTAGAAAAGAAAGCTAAGAACAAGAGTTCTTTAAAAGTTAGGAGCAGAGATGGCGACTTTAGAACTTTCGGGGTCAAAAGTGCGATTATGAAAACTAATACTTGGAGACCGAGTTTGGCATTCTAAATTGGATATTGCGTACACTAAATCGTATAAGGAACACCCTGGTCAAATTTGAAAGGAAACAGATGAACTTTTACATTTTAGAAAACACGAGGGGATGACTAGCAAACTTATAAACTTTGGGGGCTAAATTACAAATACCAAAAGTTAAAAATGGAGACCAAGATTTCATTTACAATTAGGATTTAAGATTGGTCAATCACCTAAGGGCCCCACGACTAAAGCTAGGCAAATTAGGGGTCAACTTATAAGAAGAAGAAACAATAAGGGCTAAAAGGCAATAAGACAATAGTTTTGACCTAGCTTTCAAGAGGAGTATAAAAAGACTTTTCATCATATTTTCCCTTCATATGGCGGCGCCCCCCCCCCCCCCCCCATAGGAGTTTAGAAAGCATTTTGAGCATTTTCCTTGCAAGACTTTGTGAAGAAGAACAACAACTAAGGTGAATTCCGAGCTTGCTAGGTGGTCATAAGGCATTATCAAGGTAGTTCTTGCATTTCCAACGAATACCAAAGGAGAGAGTTCTTTCAAAATGAGTATTTAAGATATATAAATGCATATTGATAGTTTTATGAGGCTTGTATGGAGTTATAAATGCAAATCCATGGTTGAAATGTTGTTGGAGCTTGTTGTTGATGGTTTGAATCAAAGATTTGTTGCTGGAATTTTTGAATGTTCTTGATCAGTGGCGGACCCAGGCTACGGGGTTCAGTGCATGCACCACAAAGATATAGTGAATAATCAAAGGTTCAAGTAAACTTATATATACGTAAACAAATACATATTAAGCACATTTTAAATATAAAATAGAGGAAAAAAGTGACTTTACAGTACAACAATACAAAAAGTACCTTTTATAATTGTCCCTGACGTGAAAGCATTTTTTGAAAGTGTTGAATAATCAACTCATTGTCGATGCCTTCAAATACATCTCTTTCTATGTAAAGGACTAATAAATCATTCATCCAATCATCTCCCATTCGATTCCTCAATTCAGTCTTCACAATTTTCATCGCTGAAAATGCTCTTTCTACTGTGGCTGTAGCAACTGGTAAAGTCAATGTCAGCTTAATAAGTAAATAAACCAATTGATAAACACGATGCTTTCCAGTCTTCACTAGCATCTCTGCAAGGTAAGCAGTCCCTTTTAACTATGAGAATTCACCACTTCTTCGCATATCAAGAATATATGTCTCCAACTGATTTTCAAGAACTACTAAATCCATGGGAGAAAAATCATTTGGATAAAACTTAGCAAATTCAATCAACTTGTACTTGTCATAATCTTCTTCACTTTCGTGTATACTTTTGGATAGAACATAAACTGGAAATCATTTCTTAGTTGGGTTTCATTTATGTTGTGTAGTGAAACCATCTAGTCATATACCATATCAATTTTTTTAATGCAAAAACCATTAAATATGATAACAAATAATCTCCTAGAAAACCGATTAATTCTTTTCGAGTTCTTTTTCTGCAGTATTTGTTGTACAGTCAACAGTGCGTGTATCAGATTGATACATCATACAAGGAACATAATGATAACAACAAATGGAAAAGTCAAGATAATGATTACAACAATTGAAAATTAAAAAATTAAAAAAGATGAAAGCTATCTTAACGTATCTAATTAGTTATCATTCTTTATTTCTTTATAACACTTTTGTTTCACAATGTTGCTGACTTGCTGTGACATTTAGCCATTAATATTAAATATTCTCCACAATCTAAAAAGTCAAATCTCAAAACACAATTTGTTTCACTCCACAATAAAACGAAGCAGAGCACTATAAGAAAACAATATGGGATTAAAATGTGTAAGGAAAAAGATGTTACCTTGCCTGCTTGCCAAATGGGTTTGATTTGGGAATCTGCCAATTTGGGTTTGATGGATTTGTACGCCAGTGCGGTTGGTTTGTAAATGAGAGAAAAGGGGAGAGGAGGGTTTGGGTTTGGGTTTGTGCGTATAGTTGTAAATGAGAGAGAAGGAGAGTGAAGGGTTTGGGTTTGGGTTTGGGTTTGATTTGGGAAAGTGAGCAAGTTTTTTTATTTATTTATTTATTTAAATTACAAGCTAAAACAAAGTGCACTGTGCACTGCAAAAAAAATCCACAACCTGAAGCACTCGAACCCGCGACCTGTAGCACCAAAGGATTTCAAAGGCATTTTTCTAACCACTGACCCATATTAATTTTTGTTCAGTGTAAGCCTGTGCTTACACTCAATATAGAGTAGGTCCGCCACTGTTGTTGATGATGAAACTTGTATCTATCTATGTAAATATGATTGATTGTTGCTTATTTAGGTTGCTAGAGGTTGCTTGGTTGTATAGTAGTTGATGTTGATGATTTAGAAGCTAGAACATGCAAGAATTTTTGGAATGACTTTACTGGACAAATTTGTCCAACTGGAAATGTTAGCCCATTTTTATAGTTGGATAATTTTATAAAAATCTGGAAAATTCAGAAAACGTATAAAAATCATATAGGAACATTTCTTCTGTTGGCCATGTCATGAGAAAAAATCATTTTCATGCTCGAAAACACACAAGACAGTAGGTATTAGAAATTTTGCTACCACTTGACAGATTTGTACAAACTTGAAATTTTAGCCCCTTTATATAGCTGGATGATTTTATAAAAATCTAGAAACTTTAGGAAATGTATAAAACTCATATAGGAACATTTATTCAGTTGGCCATATCATGAGGAAAAAACATTTTCATGCTAAAAAACACATGGGACAGTAGGTTATGGGATTTTTGTTAAATCTGAGAGCTCACTGCCTTAAGTTTCTTTTGTACATTAAAAATAGTAAACGACCTCGGAATTGAACAAAACTTTCACAGTAGCTAAATTAGCAGTTAGGAACAACTTTCATGTTTTACAAAATGTCGGATTCCATCGTTTTAAATAGCTGAAGTTTCCATTTTCAAAATAACCCCAGAATAGTCTTCAATCTGGACAGTCAAGACATAGATGCATTAAATTGGTTATAACTCTATCAATTTAGATTGGAATTGAGATTTTATTGATTCCAGAATTATCTACACTCAAAGAGCTTTAATTCCATACCTAATTCGAATAATTTGGAGTTCGGACAAATAGGATACTGATTAGCTAAAGTTAGACTAATGCAGTGATATAAGCATTGTTTTAAGTTAATAAGTTTAGCTCTAATGTAAATTGCTATTGATTGAATGACTAAGTACTTGGATTATCAATGTGTAGTATTATTATATGACTTCTATATGTGTTAGAATAATTGTAGGGACATTAATTTGAATTATATTGTTTGATTACTTGTTGAATAACCCAATATACTATAAATGTTCATATTACTTGAACTTGAATTTGAATTAGTGTCAAAAGAGGTTGCAACCACTTAGTCTTGGCATGGTAGTGTGCATACTACGCCGAAAATCTTAGAAGTATCAGTGATCTTATGTCTACCATGGTTCGTTTTCCCCTTTCGCTTGGGAACTTTGATTTCCTTGGAGAATGGGTCGTAGGATTCGAATATTATCCGGAATACTCTATTTGGGTGAGATAAGGAAGAAGATGTTGAACATCTCAATTGCTATTGCTTGAATCAGATTCACTTGGAAATAGTAAGTTGTTTCTTACTTCGTATATGATATATGACTTGAATATGTATAATTGAACTGTTCTGGATTGCAGATGTTGCTTGCATTGCATCCACATGTTTACAAAATGATTTACGAAAATGTGAAAAATGTATTCGAAAACCCTTCCCATATTTCCCCATCGCTGAGCTTAGTGTTGTTATAAACTCACCCTCTTTGTTCCCCCTTTCAGGCAATGAAGAGAGGTTTGTACAATACTATGAGGATAATCCTTATCATACTGGACCGAAAGCACTCGATACGTGATATGCACCTTTCTTCGGTGTATTGTTGACTTAGATGACTTGAACAATTAAATGTTTATATTATTTTGTGTATATGGATAGTTTTAATACCATGATCTTGTATAAATGAACTAACTTAGTCATTGATGATAATTGGTCAAGAAATTGGTTTAATGACTTAGTTAGCCATTATACAAGTGACTCACGTAGCCCGTTTTGTTTTTGGGTACTTGGCTACGTGTCAGCTATCAGGAGGTAATCTGGATGTTGTTAAAACCTTGTCTTAATGCAAGTAGCAGATGTATATTGTCATATTGAACTTCTAATTGGTTATATCATGTTGGTGAATGAATGAACTGTGTTGGAGTTTTGAATTGTGATGTTGAGGAGAAAAGTAGATGGTGGCTTTTCTGTTTGCAGATTAAAGGAAAAAGGAAAACTGTTTTGTCCACAGTACAGCCGTTATGCTGCTCAATTTTCGTGGAAACTAATAATAAGTTGAAAATTTGACTAAGTATGGATTGGTAATTGAATTAACGGTCACCCTTGGACTTAGTCCTACGCAGGTTGGGTTCGGGGCGTGACACACATAGTATTACATGGTCATAATGGTAGAAGACCTGAAATGGGCAAAAACTACGGTAATAAAAGGCCATAAAATAATGGAAAAGAAGAAGGTACATCTAACAATAATGGAAAGGATGACAGATGTTTTTTCTGTAAAAAGAAGGGACAAATGAAAAAGGATTGCCTCAAACGTAAGGCTTGGTTTAAGAATAAAGGTAATTTCTTTTCATTAGTGTGTTTTGAGACCAATTTTATTGATGTTCCTTCTAATACTTGGTGGTTAGATCATGGTGCAACCACTCACATTACTAATTCTATACAGGGATTCCTTATGTCTTGAAAACCAAATAATGGAGAAAAGTTTATTGTCATGGGAAATAACATGAAATCTGAAGTGGAAGCGGTTGGGACCTACATACTTGTTCTTGATATTGGATTTTCTTTAGATTTGCCAAACACTTTTTTGCTTCTTGC
Organism: Ehretia macrophylla; assembly: GCA_037974665.1. Taxonomy (NCBI): domain Eukaryota; kingdom Viridiplantae; phylum Streptophyta; class Magnoliopsida; order Boraginales; family Ehretiaceae; genus Ehretia; species Ehretia macrophylla. The sequence goes on from CM075773.1 coordinate 62,495,027, forward strand.
TTTAGAAATTTACTATCTTTATCTCATCTTGATGAACTTGGTTACATGTTTACTTTTGCAAATAAAACTCTTATTATCAAGAAAGATGGGATTCTAGTCGGCAATGGCAACTTGTGTGATGGACTATACAAAATTAACCTTGATCCTTTATTTTCTCAGTCATTTCTTTCCCTTAATGTGAATATAAATGTTGGCACCAAACGAATTTGACAAAATGAAAATTCTTCTATATTGTGGCATAAACGTTTAGGTCACATCTCGAAAGAGAGACTTGAAAGGTTAGTAAAGAATAGAGTTTTACAAACTCTAGACTTTACTGATTTTGGTACTTGTATTGATTGCATTAAGGGAAAACAAACAAAAGTTACCAAGAAAAGCGCCACTAGAAGTTCAAATTTGCTTGAAGTGATACATATAGATATTTGTGGACCATTTTCTTCTACTTGCATAAGTGGTTGAAAGTACTTTATCACTTTTATGACGATTTCTCAGGTTACGACTATGTTTATCTAATTAAGGATAAATCTGATGCCTTAAATGCTTTTAAAATTTTTAAGGTTGTGGTTGAAAAAAACAATTAGATAAACAAATTAAAGTGATGAGAACTGATAGAGGTGGTGAGTATTATGGCAAGTATGATGAAATAGGCCGTAATTTAGGGCCATTTGCTAGATTCCTTCAAGAAAATGGTATTGTAGCATAATATATAATGCCTGGTACACCTCAACAAAAATGGTGTACCTAAAAGACGTAATCACATGTTAATAGAAATGACAAGGTGTATGATTAGCGATTCTACCCTTCCTAAGTTTTTGTGGGGTGAAACCATTAGGACAACTATGTATATATTAAATCAAGTTCCTGGTACAGCTGTGCCCATTACTCCTTTTGAATTATGGGCACGAAGGAAACCAAGTTTAAATCATATACATATATCGGGTTGTTTAGCTGAGGCAAGATTTTACAATCCACATGAAAGAAAATTGGATCTAAGAACTGTAAGCTGCCATTTTATTGGTTATCCAGAGAGATCCAAAGGGTATAAATTTTATTGTCCTATTCATTACACCAGAATAGTAGAATCCAATGTATCTAAGTTCCTAGAAAATAGAATTTATAGTAGGAGCAATGATAAAAGAGAAGTGGTGTTACTTCCTAAAATGGTTGATTCTTCAAATGTCTTATCACATAAAGATGAGAATCAAACAATCGAGAATACACCACCTCATACTAAACATTGTGAAACTTCTATCGATTCCATTAAAGAAGGTACACATGAAATAAAAAGTATAAAGCATTTGGAAGCATTAAGGAAATCTTAAAGACAAAGGAAAAATGCTATTCCAAATGACTATATAGTGTACTTACAGGGACAAGATTCTGAAATTGGAATAGAAAATGATCCATGAACATTTTCACAAGCCATAAAAAGTAGTGAATCTATCAAGTGGATGGATACAATGAAAGATGAAATAGCATCTATGAAGCAAAACCAAGTCTAGGAATTGGTTGAATTGCCTCATGGAGTCATTCCCATCCAATGTAAATGGGTTTTTAAAACTAAAAGGGACTCTAAAGGTAATATTGACTTATATAAGGCCAAATTGGTTGCGAAATGATTCACTTAAAAGGAAGGAATTGATTATAACAAAAAATTTTCACTAGTTTCAAAGAAAGATTCCTTCAAAATACCTATGGCTTTACTAGCTCATTTTGATTTAGAGTTACATCAAATGGATGTGAAAACTATATTTTTGAATGGGCTAGATGAAAAAATTTATATGCAACAATCAGAAGGTTTTGAGGAGACTGGTCATGAACAATTAGTATGCAAGTTAAGAAAATCCATATATGGACTTAAGCAAGCCTTCCGCCAATGGTATCTTAAGTTTCATGATACTATTACTTCCTTTGGATTTCAAGAAAATAAACTTGATGATGGTGTATATCTAAAGGACAGTGGGAGTAAGTTTATATTTCTAATTGTATATGTGGTTGATATACTTGTTACTAATAATTTGAGAATATTGCATAAAACTAAAAGTTTTCTTTCTAAGAACTTTGACATGAAGGACTTTGGGGATGCATCCTTCGTGCTTGGGATTGAAATTTCTAGAGATAGACCTAAAGGTATTATTGGACTATCTCAGAAGACTTACATTGAAAAGGTTCTTGAAAGATTTTAAATACAAAATTGTTCACCAAGTCCAGCTCCAATTGCCAAAGGTGATAAATTTGGTCAATTTCAATGTCCGAAAAATGAAACTGAGAAAAAACAAATGAAAAATATTCCACATGCATTTGCTGTTGGAAGTATAATGTTTGCTCAAACTTGCACTCATCCTGATATTAGCTTTGTCATTGGAATGCTTGGGAGATATCAAAGTAATCCTGGAATAGAACATTGGAAAACTGCCAAAAAGGTGATGCGATATTTGCAAGGTACCAAAGATTATATGCTAACTTATAAACGAAGTGAGCATCTTGAGGTTATTGGCTATTTAGATTCAGATTTTATGGGATGTGTTGATTGTATGAAATCAACGTCAGAATATATTTTTCTATTAACTAGAGGTGTCATGTAACACACCAATCCCTCACGAGACCGGGGTCCCGATCCCAAAACCCAAGGCAAGAAAAACAAGAAAAAACGGACGGAGTCTCCCCTGTTTATACGACAATCTAAAACTTGTACAAGTAGTTAAAACCTCAAAATCAAAGTCCAACCTTCCCCGTACTTCCCAACTTCCACCATCATCTCAACCAACAAACTCTTCAAGGCTATTCAAGCCTTGGAACTCAATATTATAACACACAAGCATGCAAGGTTAAAATCCATTGAAATCTTATCTCTTAAATCCACTTATCATACCATTCTAATTCTAATTATCGTACTTACTTAAATATTAAGTCCATCACTCAACTTCCTTTAGCACACAAGCATGCAGTCAAAAGGCAGTAAAGTCTATCATTAACTATTACATACTAACTACGCCACTAACTATTCAAGACTACAACTTCAATTACAACCCACCAAATTCATCATTAATGCATACAAGACCTCAGAGGTCTCAAAATAAGACATATTACAATAATACACATCTTCAAAGACATCCAACCTCTGCAAGATAAGCAACCAGCAACACAACACTCAAGGTAGTTGTTCTAACTGCACCTGTAACATGTTAAAAAGAGGAATGAGTAACCAAAGTTACTCAGTGAGGGAGTGGATGCAGTAAACCAGGGGATGTTTTCGCCAATGATTTCATGCAATGCAACAAAGATAATAGCGTAATATAGCAAGCTAATTGAACAAATATTTAAACGCATTTAAAAAGGATACGGTTCATCTTCTTTATCTTTGATCTCGAACCACGAACCATGATTTTCAAGCATATGCCGACAAATCCCCTTATACCACCAATGGCGTACTCCAGATGTACCCCGATCCTACGACCCATTTCTCACGAGGTAGGTCCGTATGCCCTAACGAGGTGAACCACGCCTCTGGGGTAGATGAGTATACCTCAGCGAGAAAGAGAATAGGCACCATGGTAGCCGAGCTAGACCGACACCCCGATGCTGCCTGGAGTTTCTCGATACTACCATGTCCGAAAAGGTTGCGCAACCCGAAACACGAATTTGAGAATTCACGAGATATCACAAAATAATCACAAATAAACACGAGAAATCACAAGATAACAAGTAAATAGTACATATAAACTTTATCAATTAAACTAAATCATACAATTTAGAAACAATGAAATAAACTAAGATGCACAAAAAAGATGAAGACTCCCTCACCTTTAGCATCCAAACCTGCAAGAATTAGTAACATAAACAAGTCATAAGCACATTCATTCAATTCTCACTAAATCAAACATGTAACTCAACTCATGAACTTTCCCAAATAAATAATCAATTTTCCACAACATAATCCACACAATGCAGTTAACAAGTAATATAAGCAATATGACACTATAAACCAGATACAAACATATTCTAATAAAGTAGCTATACAACTTATTTCATGAAACTTCTCCAAACAACTGCATATGTCTTACCAATACCATTTAGACACTTATCTAATCATTTAAAAGTCAATTATAGTAATACTAATAACTAACCATGCAACGAGTTCAAACAATTCGCAGGAATCCAACAAAACTCTATTCCAATGCTTACTAAGTAAGTTCTAAACTTCACACGTAAGTTCTAAACTTCACACAAGACATGAAACCTTCAATCTAACTTTACTAATCACCTATAGCCATATTATGATACACATAAATGCCACGAAACCACATTTTAAGCTACAACTAACACAAAAGTCCTCAATTCCCTTTAGCCCGTTTGAACTACAAGTGCCCTATACGTTCATCAATTAAGTGCTATAATGACATTTAAAGCTCTATCCTACATTTATAAGACCATTTAGCATTCTAAATTACATTCTGAAACCCCACATCAAATGGTGTCTAATTAATATGCAATTAAGTTCTCAATTTTCAACGTTCTCGAAATTTGATACTTTTTATCGTTTAACCATTTTTACACCCCTAGAGTTCATATCAAGTGTTAAAACGAGTATCGGGTCACGTTTCGTTGGTCCTAAATGAATAGTGTCCAAAAAAACTAACTTTAACTTAATGTTCTTACATTTCAAACATCTCTAATCCATTCAAGACTATAATCTAGGTTCATTTACTCCTAAATCAAGCATAATTAACTATTAATCGAGCTAGGGTGCAAGATGTTACAAAATCTCAAATTTCAATATAATAATTCTACTTTATTTTAAAGATTAAGCAATCTAAGCATTTCCAAACCATGTGAGGCTCCAAACTAGGTTAATAACTCCTAAATCACACTTATATAACAATAAATTAAGCTATAACACAAGGGTTTATTATTCATGTTTCTTACTATTCATCATTTTCAACAATATGGCTCACACAAAAATTCAAGCAAACAAGCCATTAAATTGCACAAATCAAGTCCCTAGCTTATGTATACAACTCTTTCTGAAGGAATTTTGCAATATATAGTCATATAAACACAAATCTAGAAATTAAAGTTTAACCAATAAAACTTGAAAATATCATGAAATGCAAAACCCTCACCAAAAGCTCTTGAAGATACTTGGATTAGGCTTAGGAGACTTCGATTTCACTTCAAACCACCTTGGAGAAGCACAAAATGGCAAGCTTTGAAGAATTTTTTCTCTTATTTTCCTTCATTTCATTTTCGGGCAAAGGCCCATTTTTTGTTGTTTTTATGCTACTATTCTTGGAAGACACATTTTAAAAGATAGGAAAATGGGTTGGGTGAAAGGGTCATGGTTTTGGGTCAAGCTTGGGTCAATTGGAATGCAAATGGATCAAGTTTTGCATTCAATTCGTTAAAATAGCGTTAATGAAATGCTGAAAATACTATTCATTTAAAGACACCAATCAATTTTTTATCTAACGCTCCCGATATGCTATGTACTCAAACTCAATGAACGTATGACATATAAATAGCAAGTAATTAAGGAAAAATATAAAATTCAGAAAAAAAAAACATAAATTTTTTATGTCCGAGCTTGAGTTATTTAAACAATTAATGGGAAAATAATGAAATTTAGCACTTAAATACAAAATAATAAATTCCAATAATTATAATATTAAAATAGTTACCTTATTTAATTTTTACTAACTCTATTCGTATGTATTTCAAAAATATAATAAATAGAGCAATTAACGAATGAATTTAATTAAGTTATTCACATAATTATAAATAAACTTTTAAAGTAACACAGAAGTATATGCAAATATGTACAGTATGCTATATGCTAGGTCTGGCTATTACACTCTTCCCCTCTTCAAACAATTACGTCCTCGCAATTTCTTATTCTCAAGAGAATCCTCAACAATTGCAATTGTTCCAACCAGACTTGAAGCCAAAGAAGTACAACATCAACGAAGACTAGCAAGAATACCCTCCATAGTATCACTAAGAGGTCCAGAAAGAATACTATAGAACTCCGCCAATGAAATCTCAAGCAAAGTAGCCAAATAAAGGCCCCTATGAAAATATCATATAGAAACCCGAATATGAATACCATACGAGAAGACCATTTAGTGGTGCCGAGAAAATACCAAAAAAAGTTCCCTATATAAATACCGAAGATGAAGTTGAATAAAAACCCAATAATAATTCCTGCATACAGATAATACCGAGAAATGTCCAATAAAAATACCGAGGAGATGCCATATGTAAAGTCTCGAAGAATAAACCCAAGTAAGAAACCGTGTCATGAACACTAGCTGAACACCTTTGAATGTGAATTTCTCCAATTATAAGTGTAACGTCCCAATTCCTCACGGAACCGGGACTCCTATTTATCATGCTATTCTCACCCAATTCCAAACCCCGGGCACAAAATTTAGGGGAAAACGGACGGAGTCTCCCCTGTTTATAGGACTAAACTGGTACCTGCACAAAGACACCATGATGCTAGATCCACAAACAACAACTCTTATAACCAATCCTCCAAGATTTTTATGGGCCACCCGCAATCACAAGGCCATCTGAGTCTTGGAACAACAATTACATATAACACACAAGCAAGCAAAGCATTTCTAATTTTAACTATAGGTAGTTAGATACAACAATAGCCAAGTTCTACTTCCAAGTTTGTTAATCACACAAGCATGCAAAAGAATAAGTTTACTATGGATTATTACATGTCATTCCACTTTATATCCAACATACAAGATTACAAATTATTACATTCACCAATTATATTCGAGACCCCAAGGTCACAAAAAGGCAATCAACAACAACTCCACGCAAGCTTCTCATTTTAGACAACCTTATCACACAAAAAGTCACCGAAATTGCTTAACTAGCACTTCTTCCTCTTCTTCTATCAGCTGAGGATTCACCTCAGCTTCACCTGAAACATATTAAATGAGGAATGAGCAACTAAGTTGCCCAGCGAGGGAGGTGATGCAACATGCCAACGTGCAATATGATATGCAAACACAAGAAAACATATATAATCCACATAAACCAACAAGACAATAAGCCAAGCAATTAATCACTTTAAAAAGGATACGGTTCCACTTCCAAGTCTTCATTCACGAGCCACGAACCACGAGCATCACGAACATGCCGGCAAACCCCAAACACCACAATTGGGATACTCCGGATGTATCCCGATCCTACGACCCTTTCTCCCGAGGTAGGTCCATGCCCAGCAGGTGAACCACGCCTCTGGGGTAGTGGAGTATGCCTCAGCGAGAAAGGGAATAGGCACCATGGTAGTCGAGGGAGCACGGCAAGCCCGACGCCGCCCGTGTTTCTCGACGCTACCATGTCCGAAAAGGTTGCGCAACCTCGAGACAAGTCACAAGCAATCAATGTAACACATAACACATAAGAGGGACGACAAAGTAGGCCGCCCTCACATATAAGCACGATATAAGTTCACATAAGCACGAGATTAACTTAAAAATTCTAAAAGAAGAAATCAACACAATTAATTCCCACAATCTACTCAAATAGCTTAATTATATCCTAAATATTCAATATAATATGAGTTAACTTAAATACAAGTGCCAATTGCATCAAATATAACCAAAACTACTTTTTCCCCTTTCTTTAACCGAGTTTTCTTTCTCCTAAGCATGGTTCAAGATTCCCAATCATATCCTAGTCTTTCTATATTCTTAATTAAATCCAAAGGCACCTTTTAGGATCATAAAAACACATTTTAGCAACAAAAGTTCGGGAAGGTCCCGAACGGATTTGAACTACAACTATACTAACCGAACCCCATTTCCGCGAAACGAAAGCACCAAAGGTGCTTCCTTAGCCCAAGGATACCCGAATCAATGCCCAAACTTTCCCGGATTGCTCAACGGAAAAAGTCCCCTTTTTAAAGTCAGCTATTTATGCAATTAAATTCGATTTCGAGTGATTCAACATCACGTGACTTTTCAACTAACTTCACTAGGGTCTAGAGCACCTAATTGAAGCCTCAATTCAAGCTAATTAGCAATTTTTCTCAAAACTCTAATTATAGGCACTATTCATCATCTCTTTTGATCAATACATGCATTCAACCCTGGAATCTTCTAACAAACTATAAAAGTTAACTCTATAGATATCAAATAACTCATAGCAAGCATTCATAACAAGTTTTATAGCTAATATCAACAAATCAAGAAAATTCAACATAAGAGCATGAACTTTAAAACAAATGAAATGCATCTCCCTCACAATTTTTGAAGACAAGGAAGCTTGTTGAAGGCCCTAGGATGCTCAAAACCCTCCCAAGATCAAGCTAGGAGCTCAAGATGCAAGGTTGTTGAAGCAAAATCTCCTATTTTCCTTCTCCTTTGGTATTTTCGGCCCTGCTACAGTAATTCCTGCACATTTCTTCTCTTTTTTTTGTTGTGTTTTTGAGCTTATTTTTGCTATATAATGAGTAGGCTATGGGTGGGGTCAAGGGGGGTGCTTAAATGGTCTATTAAAATGAGCTTAGTTAGCTTTAAAACAAGTTCATTGCACATAAATTAAGTTAGCTAACTAAAACATTATGTTTCATACGTAACACTATTCACTAGTTTTCACAAATCATTTTCTAAACGAAGGCTCCTATCGCTTTAAACTCAAATGCACATTTTTCCCACTCCTCTAACAATTAATGTGATTTAATAAAAATGCTAATTCTCTAATAGAATATAGTTTGAAAACGGGATGAATAGTAGCTAAAGAAGACAGTTAATAAAGCACAGAAGGAAATGCATAAACAATAGATGCAACAGTAAATAAATGTACGGCTAAAATCTCGGGCGTCACAATAAGTACTAGACAAGAACTCTGTATATGACGCCAAGTAGAAGATCTATCTGAGACACCCAGGTGAGATTACTAATAAGAATGCAACTATAGACTATTATCAACAAACAGTTCCAACATGAATGCCATAACAAGTATCCCTCAGGAAGCCTATCTGTATATAATATCTCCCATTGATGTCTGACTAACTGTCCCCTCTTCCGATTGGTTTACATCTCTGGTAGATCCGCTGCCGGCCATCATACTATAAAGGGGAGAGATCCTTGCCAACCAAAGGGTAATATGTATGAATGCAATCGAAATCATATAAAATATACAAGCTTCAATACATGCACAACTTATTTAATGTAATGCCCACATAGCAGGTATCTATCATATAGGCACAGTTAATATCGAAAACTATCATGCTACCATTAGCTAGACTAGGATGTACTATCACCTACTTTTACTTGACATGTTGCCTTAACATAAGTATCAATTTATTGCATAAAGTTAAGTTATATATATCACTATTAGTAAGATAAGGAATTCTTAAAAACCAACTAAATACATACTCAATCACACATTAGCACTTAGGACATATTCTATTACGTATTTTTCACAGTTAGGTCACATAGATGTACATATAGGCACATAATAGCACATACTACACATCTTTCACGATTTCACACAATAAAGCACATAAATACATATTTTCACTCAAAAATATACAAGCCTCACATACATGCACTCACATTCAGGATTACTTTATCTATCTTATTCTAGTTCAAATGCCATACTCACATAAACTAATATTCACTTAAATCTTTAGTCATACATCTTATTAGGCACTTTAAATACTTCATGCAACATCAAGGAACTAAGGTCACTCTAGTCATCCAAGCAAGATCTAGCTAAAGATTACTTATATAGCCTAGACGATTAGGTAAATATGCATATAAGTTCAAATATCAATTAGCAACATGCAAGCAACATTCATTCTAACTCTAAAGCATCAACATAACGCAAAAAAGACGATTAATGATCATACATAAACTAACTAGAGCAAACTTATTCTCTCTAACCTAGACAATGTATAACATGCATGCGACTAATTATTTATCAAGGTAAACATATATATCTTATTCTTGTTACCGCAGCCTTCTGCCTCAAAACTTCGTTTGACTGTCTCCTGGATCTTCATCTCATCACCCCTGTACCAGAAGAAATAGTAATATAATAGATAGCCATATAACACATAAAGGCAAAATAGTTACATTCAAGACATCTTATTCACATAATCACATACAATGCACTTCGCTTACAAGACAATCTAGACATTTCACAACTCATGCAATAGACTCTTCATATTCTCACTTTCATGCTAGCATGCTATTCACTTGAACAATCATGCACTTAGACAAGTAATCAGTCACACAATTATATAATCATACAAAGCAACTTAAAACCATAAAATAATTACAAATGCATAAAGCTCACACTAATACACAACTTTACACATTTTAAGCACATAACACATCAATTTACTTAGCACACAAGTTACGTATACCACTATATCCACGTAACACACTTTACAAGCACACGATCAAAGGTCACTACCTAACAGGCCAAAGATCCTATCCCGGTTGTGAGCTATCTAAGCTCTGATACCACCTGTAACACACCAATCCCTCACGAGATCGGGGTCCTGATCCCAAAACCCAAAGCACAAAAAACTAAGAAAAACGTACGGAGTCTCCCCTGTTTATAGGACAATCCAAAACCTGTACAAGTAGTTATAACCTCAAAATCAAAGTCCAACCTTCCCCGTACTTTCCAACTTCCACCATCATCACAACCAACAAACTCCTCAAGGTCATCCAATCCTTGGAACCCAATATTATAACACACACGCATGCAAGGTTAAAATCCATTGAAATCTTATCTCTTAAATCCACTTATCGTACCACTCTAATTCTAATTACCGTACTTACTTAAATATTAAGTCCATCACTCAACTTCCTTTAACACACAAGCATGCAGTCAAAAGGCAGTAAAGTCTATCATTAACTATTACATACCAACTACGCCACTAATTATTCAAGACTACAACTTTAATTACAACCCATCAAATTCATCATTAATGCATACAAGACCTCAAAGATCTCAAAATAAGACATATTACAATAACACACATCTTCAAAGGCATCCAATCTCAGCAAGATAAGCAACCAACAACACAACACTCAAGGTAGTTGTTCTAACTGCACCTGTAACATGTTAAAAAGAGGAATGAGTAACCAAAGTTACTCAATGAGGGAGGCGATGCAGTAAACCAGGGGATGTTTTTGCCAATGATTTCGTGCAATGCAACAAAGATAATAACGCAAGTAACACAATATATCAAGTTAATTGAACAAATATTTAAACACATTTAAAAAGGATACGGTTCATCTTCCTTGTCTTCGATCTCAAACCACGAACCTTGATCTTCAAGCAAATGCCGGCAAATCCCCTTATACCACCAATGGGGTACTCCAGATGTACCCCAATCCTACGACCTATTTCTCCCGAGGTAGGTCCGTATGCCCTAATGAGGTGAACCATACCTCTGGGGTTAAGGAGTATGCCTCAGCAAGAAAGGGAATAGGCACCATGGTAGTCGAGCTAGACTGACAGCCCGATGCTGCCCGGAGTTTCTCGACACTACCATATCCGAAAAGGTTGCGCAACCCGAAACACAAATTCAAGAATTCACGAGATATCATGGAATAATCATAAATAAACACGAGAAATCACAAGATAACAAGTAAATAGTACATATAAACTTTATCAATTAAACTAAATCATACAATTTAGAAGCAATGAAATAAACTAAGATACACAAAAGAGATGAAGACTCCATCACCTTTAGCATCCAAACCTGCAAGAATTAGTAACATAAACAAGTCATAAGCACATTCATTCAATTCTCTCCAAATCAAACATGTAACTCAACTCACAAACTTTCCCGAATAAATAATCATTTTTCCACAACATAAACCCACACAATGTAGTTAACAAACAATATAAGCAATATGACACTATAAAGAAGATATAAACATATTCTAATAAAGTAGTTATACAACTTATTTCATGAAACTTCTCCAAACAACTGCATATGTCTTACCAATACCATTTAGACACTTATCTAATAATTTAAAAGTCAATTATAGTAATACTAATAACTAACCATGCATCGAGTTCAAGCAATTAACAGGAATCCAACAAAACTCTATTCCAAAGCTTATTAATTAGGTTCTAAACTTCACACAAGAGATGAAACCTTCAATCTAACTTTACTAATCACCTATAGCCATATTATGATACACATAAATGCCACAAAACCACATTTTAAGCTACAACTAACACAAAAGTCCCCAATGCCCTTTAGCCCGTTTGAACTACAAGTGCCCTATACGTGTATCAATTAAGTGCTATAATGACATTTAAAGCTCTATCCTACATTTATAAGATCATTTAGTATCCTAAATTACATTCCGGAACCCCACATCAAATGATGTCTAATTAATATGCAATTAAGTTCTCAATTTTTAATGTTCTCGAAATTCGATACTTTTTTTTTATCGTTTAACCATTTTTATACCCCTAGAGTCCATATCAAGTGTTCAAACAAGTATCGGGTCACGTTTTGTTGGTCCTGAATGAATAGTGTCCAAAAAAACTAACTTTAACTTAATGTTCTTACATTTGAAGCATCTCTAATCCATTCAAGACTATAATCTAGGTACATTTACTCCTAAATCAAGCATAATTAACAATTAATCGAGCTAGAGTGCAAGATGTCACAAAATCCTCAATTTCAATATAAGAACCCTACTTTAATTTAAAGATTAAGCAATCTAAGTATTTTCAAACCATGTGAGGCTCCAAACTAGGTTTAATAACTCCTAAATCATACTTATATAGCAATAAATTAAGCTAGAACACAATGGTTTACTATTCACGTGTTTTACTATTCATCATCTTCAACAATATGGCTCACACAAAAAATCAAGCAAACAAGCCATTAAATTGTACAAATTAAGTCCCTAGCTCATGTATACAACTCTTTGTGAAGGAATTTTGAAGATATAGTCATATAAACACAAATCTCAAAATTAAAGTTTAACCAATAAAACTTGAAAATATCATGAAATGCAAAACTTTTACCAAAAGCTCTTGAAGATGCTTGGATTAGGCTTAGGAGACTTTGATTTCACTTCAAACCACCTTGGAAAAGCACAAAATGGCAAGCTTTGAAATTTTCTTTCTCTTCGTTTCCTTTCCTTTTTCATTTTCGGCCAAAGGCCCTTTTTTGTTATTTTTATGCTACTATTCTTGGAAGACACATTTTAAAAGACAGGAAAATGGGTTGGGTGAAAGGGTCATGGTTTTGGGTCAAGCTTGGGTCAATTGGTATGCAAATGGAACAAGTTTTGTATTCAATTCGTTAAAATAGTGTTAATGAAAGTTGAAAACACTATTCATTTAAACACACCAACCAATTTTTTTTATTTAGCGCTCCCGATATGCTATGCACGCAAACTCAATGAACGTATGTCACATAAATAGCAAGTAATTAAGGAAAAATATAAAATTCAGAAGAAAAAAAAAAGAAACAGAAAAATTTGATGTCAGGGCTTGAGGTATTTAAACAATTAATAAGAAAATAATGGAATCTAGCACTTAAATACAAAAGAATAAATTCCAATAATTATAATATTAAAATAGTTACCTTATTTAATTTTTACTAACTCTATTCGCATATATTTCAAAAATATAATAAATAGATCAATTAACGAATGAATTGAATTAAGTTATTCACATAATTATAAATAAACTTTTAAAATAATACAAAAGTATATGCAAATATGTATTGTATGTTATATGTTGGGTCTGGCTATTACATGCCACCTCATAGAAAAGTGGAAAACAAACTCTTACAGCATCTTCCATAATGGAAGCTGAGTTTGTGGCATGCTACAAGGCAACTTCTTAAGCCATTTGGCTGCGGAATTTTATTTCAGGGCTTATGATTGTTGAATCAATCTCCAAACCACTTAAAGTATATCGTGACAATTCTGCAGTTGTATTTTTTTCAATGAACAACAAGTGCTCTAGCAAGTTGAAGCACATAGAATTAGAGTAATTCTGCAGCTGTATTCTTTTCAAAGAACAACAAGTGCTTTAGCAAGTTGAAGCACATAGAACTGGAGTTACATGTTGTTAGAGAAAGAATACAAAGAAGATATGTGTTCATTGAGCATATAAGTACTAATATGATGGTAGCAGATCCTTTGACAAAAGCATTGGAGCCTAAAAAGTATAAGGAACATGTTTGTTCCATGGGTCTTGCTAATTTTTGAACACATGTATGTAATATAAATAAAAGTTTCTAGTTTTCTTGTGCACATTGTGAAATTGTTGGTAACTGGAACTGTCAAAATTATTTTGACATTAAAGTGGGAACTTTAAGTTTTATTTGAAGGAATGCATGCATCCTATTATTATTATTATTCCCCATTAAGGTGTTATCTAAGTAAATAACTAATTTTGTGATACATGGAAGGGATTATATCAATTAGTTTGATTTAAAACTGCCATGATCCATATTGGTTGTTTGTTTAGATAAACATTATATTGTTAACGTGGCCACTGATGAATCCAATAAAACGTATCACAAGTATCTATGTGATCGTTCAGCCAAGTGGGAAAATATAAGATAAAATATATATAATGTGGCCTTCATGACCACATACAAAAATATATATATACAAAATAATGATGGTTCAATGACCAAAATCATGAAACCATTTGTAACCTTCTACATTAAGATGTGTTAATGGGTTCATGAAAATGTTAAGAGGAACATGAAGAGCCTATGAAACTTATGCAATATTGAATTCACCTATATTATGACCCTATACTATGGTACACTTAGAGGGTTTTAGTACGCTCATTATATTCCTACATCATGGTATAATTTAGTGGAGTTAGTGGGTTAATTGTAGCCTATGTCATGGTGTACTTATTGAGGTTAGTGGGGTTAGTTGGGTTCTTTCTAATTAAATCTTTGATGGGTAGAATTAATTGGAAGAGTATTATATAAAGGGCTCTTGGTCCCTCTCTCCACTCACACACATACTCACAAGTTTGTAGATCCCATGACTTACAAACATAAGGATAGAGTTAGGGGAGACAAGACTTAAGAGCTATAGTACCAAATCTCTTGGAACTTAACAACTAAATATTACAAATGTTCAACTATTATCCAGGCTCCTTGATTGTGCTTGTTCGTGGTCTTGTGTGCGGAATTTCTAATCAAGTTTACAAATTCTTGATATATTCTTAAGTTTTATTGTTTCAATGGCACAAGGTAATATATATGTTTTCTCTATTTAGTTTATTATATGATGCATAATATAATATCTAAGATCCTAAATAAAAGCTTACATCTTATGCACAAACAATATTGTGAAATTATAGTTTCAATCGTTCTATTTGCACTAAATGGCATCTAGACAATATTCTTCGTTGGGCTCTCGTTTTTGGGTTTTCTTTGTTTTTGGTCATTGACCACTTGCATTTCTTTTCATTATTAATGAAATATTTTCTTCCTGATTTAGCAAAAATTTAGAAAAAGAAAAACAATGAGAAATTCTAAAGTGCAGATTGCTAGTGATATATGTGGCATGGCCGCAACCAAAACAGAGGAGCATAAGATTTTTCATGAATTAACATGACATAAACAAGTAAACTAGAGAAAATTTTTGGAACATCAGCATGCGCGGTGAAAAGAGAGTTGCATATCAAAAACTCGTTGATTTACAAAAGAATACCGAGAAATTAAACTTGAAAAATTGAGAAAATCCTCAACACTGATTGAAATAAAATTGTCTGCCAGCAAGAGGCTTTACAAAAAAAATATATAAATGAACCCCTACATGCAGAAATTATAAAAATTGCAAAAAGGTCCCTAAATTATTGAAAAATTGTAAAACTAGCATAATTGTTATCGTCAAAGGAAAAAGTGTTGTTTGACCCTCGAAACAATAGAATTTGGCTAAAATCACGTTGGACACAGTGTTTTGCTCAAAAGGTCGTTTTTATCCGAAAAAGTAGTATTGTTTGTAAAAAAAAGACATAGTTGACTTTTCTTGGTCAAACTTGGCCTTTTTACACTGCATCAGGAAGGTACAAAATACTCATAGTTACAAAAAGATGAGACAAATTTATCTTAAACCAGTAGAGGGTTGAGCTAGCCCAATTGCCTTCTCCACAATGGGACCTCTTTTTCCCCTAGTTTTTTTTTTCTTTTTGATACAAAAGATTAAGAATGGAAGATATGTAAATTACCAAACTCTTTGTATCTCTTATTAATAATATTCCAATAATTTTTGTTACAATATAACCATAAAACCAATTATCTCTAATCAAAAGTCTATAACTTTTCCTCTTCTTTTTATTCTCTCTTCTGTATAAAATTCCTGACTATGACACATTATGTTAGTCTATATGCTAAAAAGGCGAACTTCAGAAACAAGATACAATTTCTTTCAAATACTATTTCCATTTTCCAATACAATAGTTATGTTTTAATAGTAACTCTGCTAATCCTTCTCCCTATCCCAAATATTTGAAGTGAAGGAAAAAAAAAAAATGAAAGAGATTGACTAGCCTTATTTGGGGTAGCTTGTGAAGGTAATGGAGAAGATATATATAAGCTAGCTCAATATATGTTCAATTATTAAAGTTTATAAACAATATTGGTAGAGATGAAGTGTTTGAGCAATATTTTACTGAAAGGACCATCTTAACTACTCTTTTCTTTCTTTTTCCTAAATAGGAAAAATATTAGATATGGTGATATGCGTACGTTAATGGTGGTTTATTTGGTAAAATCACACAAACTTGTTCCTAGGAAAAAAACATTGAAATATATTGTTATAATAAACAATTAGTTACATATTGGTATAACGACAATATTCCACAATTCAAATCCTCAGCATATCTAGAACGGCAACAAAAGTCATAACAACAATAGTATTTCGAACTGAATGTTACTACACATGAGACATGACAATACTAATCCAGAATGAGGATTCACTAATAATATCATAACGCTATAAGTGAAATTCAACACTTGTACGTAAATTGTTTACAATATTTTTGTATTATATTTATAATTTATAACCACTGAATTATACTCATAACACCATAACGTTATGAACGAATCTATTCTCATTCTAACCCACCTACACACACATCCATACCCACACCACACAACACCACATTCCTCGACCTCCATCACCCTCCCACCACACACCATTTTCATCAACTCTCGTTACTCAAACACACACACCCCACACACTAACTACAATCACCAACTTCTACAAGCATCCCATCCAACTTTATTTCTAATAAGTATTTGGCTCTGTTTGGCTTAACTGTGAAATTTTAGCTTTTGAGTTGTAGAGTTTTTGTAGTAGAGTTTTAGTTAGAAATGCTGTTGAACAAAAGTCGTTAACTGTTTGGCCTACATTAGACAATATTGAACTTTAAAAAAATTTGAGGGCAATATTATACTTTAAAAAATATGAAGTGGTATATTTGAGAAAGAAAAAGAAAACAGTTTCCTACATTATATAAAAACAGATTCCTACATTATATAAAAACAGATTCGTAAAAACCTATTTTTAAAAGCTCCAATTTGAAGCTTTTTTTTCAGCTTTTTTCAGCTTCTACTTTTACCTAAAAACACTTTTATAAATGGGCTAAATAGGTGATATCAGCTTCTAAACTCACAAAAAATACTTTTGACTGTCAAAAAGCTATGCCAAATAGAGCTTTTATCTATTATTAGATGATATTATATATACATATGGAAAGTTAATGATTAATAAACATATGGGTTTTAATGAATTTGAAGAACTAATTAAAACACTAGGGAAGCTTAAATGAAATGGAGATTTTAATCAATTTGCATGTAAAGGGATCCATTTATGAGTGTATGTGTTATCTCATGATGGTGGAGAGAAAAGGTGAAGATAGTGATTATTGTGGTTCTTGGGTTAAGGTTTGGAAATTTGGGAAAGAAAAATAAGATGAAAAAGAAAGGAGAAAAAAAAAGAAATTGAAAATTACGATGGTGGTGGCAGATTTCAATTGTAGTTGTGGTGGTGGAAAGGGAAAGAGAAGATGGACATAGAAGGAATGAATATATTACAAAACGCCTCATTTGTTCTAATTATGTTGTAGATTACTCCCTACTTTCTAATAGCTATTTAGGGGCAATCTTTGTGCCAAAAAAAATTATCTAAGCCAAAAATAAAAAATAAAAAGTTGCATTTCGAGCGGGTGCAGCTCAAAACTAATGAATATACATTGACGGAAGGGAGTAACGTGCAATATTCAACTAACACATGGGGTAATTTGGCACTTATTTTGACAAAGGGGAGCGAGTTGCAACTCTGGTAAAAAAAAAGAAGCAATTTATCAATATTTTATTTATTTATTATCTTTAATATGTCATTCACATGCAAAATTGGTAAAATAAGTGACAATTAGACTTAAACTCATGTCTTTTTGATAATCTAAGCACTAGTACAATATTAGATTACGACACAATTAATATATGACCTAACAACTTTTACTAATAATCATTGAGTACTGCATTAAATCAAAAAATGGTAGCTCGAAAAAGAAAAAAAAAATGACACTTTTGAGAGGCTGCAATAACCTAACTGCTTGTCTCACATTAAAATAGGGCAAAGAACATCAAATAATAATACGTATATATATAGATATAGATATGCATTTTCCCCCCAATTTTAGGGAACAATACCGATGGACTTCAAACAATCGAGTATAATTTTTTTTATTTTGACATGACCAAGTTATAAATATAAATAAATAAATAAATAAATAAAAATATATATATATAGTTCGATCAACTATCAATTTCAAAGGTGAATTTTTGCAAAATCATTTGCACTCTCCTCAAATAAGTGGCTAACCTTTCTTACTTAATCATTTGATAAAGGATGCATTAAAATAATAAAAGTAGGTAGTTGAGGAGTTTTCATGGTTGTTGTTAAGAATTACTAATCTTTCATCCTAAAATTAATTGGTGTTAATTGGAGTAATTTATAATTTTATAAGTTGGTCTTAGAGTTTTTAATTTTTTAATATGGGAGAAGTGTTATATTTTTACACTCTCCTTCACGTGTGACTTGATTTGAGAGAAGTGTTAAGTAGAGTAATCCATGATTTTATAAGTTGATCTTAGAGTTTTTAATTTTTTGATATAGGAGAAGTGTTATATTCTTACACTCTCTCTCACGTGTGACCTGATTTGAGAGAAGTTACACATGGAAGATTGAACACGCGTGCACCTAATTTTAAGGTGGGTCACACTTGAAAGATTAACAAGTGTGAAAGATTTAACACACGTGGGACATACGTGGAATATTGAAGATGCCTAAAACATGACACACGCAAAACAAATTAAAGATGCGTGAAATATGACACACATGAAACATTGAACACAAGTGGACCTGATTTGAAATTGGTGATCACACGCGGATGAATAAAACTAGACCAAGAGTCCAACTCTGGTACCATGTAAGAATCACTAAAGTTTTATCTTAAAACCAATTAGTATTAAGTGAAGTAGTCTAAGATCTTATAAAGTAGTCTTAGAGTTTTTAATTTTTTGATATAGAACAAGTATTATATTCTAACAGTTATGAAAAATAAAATCATCAACAGACCTTTAATTTAGTGATATACTCTTGTTATAAGTACGAAAAGTTACAAGAATGATTCTCATAGATAACATATTATATGTATTGTACGGCTTATTTCTAGTTAAAAAAAATCATCTAGTAGCATAACAAAGTTGACAGCGGGAATGGCCTGGTACTACATCTCGCAAGTATAAATTAGCTGGCGATGCCACCACGATTGTCACTCTGCGATCGCATTTCCCCCAGTCTCCTAACAGCCGATGGACCTCAAGCTTCTTTCAGCAGTCCCATTTTTACGACCAAAGATTAAGAAAATATGTCTCCAGACCAGAAAATTTCATTTCATACGCCAAAAAGTGGAACAGTTTTCTCATACAATGAGTTCCAAACAACCATTTCCAGCTCAATCAGCTCAACAAGAAACTTTTAAAAATTCGCTGAACTCTCAGAATCAGAGTAAGGGTGCGTCTTGGATTGATCTCTATTTGCCCGAAAAAGCTCGACCTTATGTACACCTAGCTCGAATTGATAAGCCTGCTGGCTGTTGGTTATTCGCTTTGCCCTGCTTCTGGTCTGTCGCTTTGGCAGCAGATCCAGGAAGTCTCCCTGATTTGAAGATTTTAGCAATACTCGGCTGGTGGGCGGTTTTCATACGAGGCGCAGGATGTACTATTAACGATTTCTTTGATCGAAATCTCGATAAGAAGGTAGAGCGTACGAAGTCGAGGCCACTCGCCAGCGGTGCTTTGACACCATCACAAGGACTTTGGTGGTTTGGTCTTCAATTACTTTTGGGTCTAGGCATTCTTCTCCAAGTGAATAATTTAACTCTAGTCTTGGCTGTTTTACATGTCCTGCTCATCGTTGCATATCCTCTCATGAAAAGGATAACATACTGGCCTCAAGCCTTTCTCGCTGGAATGGTCACCTGGGGAGCATTCTTAGGTTCGACTGCTACTAAAGGAAGCCTCGATTTTACTATTAGCTACCCATTTTACATTGCTACATTTTTTTGGAATCTCATGTATGATACTATATATGCACATCAAGATAAAGAGGATGATGCAAAAGCTGGTGTAAAATCCACAGCTTTGAGGTTTGGAGATTCAGCAAAAAAGTGGATTACTGGGTTTGGAACAGCATGCATTAGTGCTCTTGCTATTGGTGGAGTCGGTGCTAATATTGGTTGGCTATATTTCATGTCTTTGGCAATTGCATCTTGCCAATTAGCTTGGCTAATTTGGACGGTTGATCTTTCATCCCCTATTGATTGTGGGAGGACATTTGTTGCTAACCAGTGGTTTGGTGCTATAGTTTTTAGTGGCATTGTACTTGGAAGACTATTTCCTTGGTTTTCAGTGGTTTATTACTGTCATGTTTAGTGGCATTGAGTTCGAAATCCTATTGTTGTTATGACTTTTGGTGCATTTATTTGAGTTGTGGAGTTCGTTTTACCAATATGTAACTTGTTTATTAAGAATATAGATATGTCGCACTCGAGGGTTGGATAGAGTGATTAGATAGTGACTTATTAATGTTATGATCAAATGTTTTAAATTTAAATTTATATCTTTGCATCTCAAATATTATTTAGCCCTTGATTGGCCTGGATGTGCCTTAAGAAGGATGGATCCAATATTTTGGTTCAATAAGAGCTAAAAATAAGTAATTTAATGCTCATATAGGAATAAATATTTTCATTGGAGTTTAAATTATTTTTTTGATAACCTAAAAAACCTTTAAAATATGCATATTTTTTTAAAAAAATTTGCAGTAAATAGGGATTGTAGTCTCCTCTCACTTGATCATAGTTTTGCCATCGGCTACTGTACTATAGGGTTTATAGTATTGTGGTGATCTAATGTAATTCTAGCTAAGGTACGTGAGTTTCTTAAGTATTATAAAAAAATGATGTTTATATGTTTTTTTCTTAAGAACAAGTTTGATTAATTTTACCAAACAATCTACCATTAACGTACGCATATCACCATATCTAACATCTTCCTATTTAGGAAAATAAAGAAAAGAGTAGTTAAAATGATTCTTTCAGTAAGGAATTCCCAAAACACTCCACCTCTACCAATATTATTTATAATTTGTAATAATTGAGCATTGAGCTAGCATACATATATACATATCTATCTATCTTTGATTCATTATCTTCAAAAGTTACTCAAAATAAATCTCTTTCATTTTTTTCCTTCAAATTTTTTTGGGTAGGCACAAGGTTGAGGAGAGTTACTATTGCAACAAAAGTTTTGTTTTGGAAAATGGACATAGTATCTGAAAGAAATTGTATCTCATTTTGAAGTTCGCCTTTTTAGCATATAGATTAACGTAAGGCGTCATACCCAATAATTTTTATGCAGAATAAAAAAAAGAAAAAAAAAGAATCCTCAAATAATAGGGCACTCATCGAATGAAGCTGCCTATATCATTTATCGGTTAATTATGGACATTAAAGGTAATTTCATTAGATATTATTATTGAGCATGTATTAGTACGTCATTTACAATTAGTTTTCGATGTACTTGGCTAGATCTACATATATGCCAAGTGTTAAATCATACTGCATATGATATGCATAGTCGTAGTTTTGAATTTTGGTTAGTGCAAGGAACGTAAGATTTTAGTTGTGATAGCCTTGATCGTGTTGTAGATAAAAACAACATACGCATAATTTTGGAATTATAACCCTAAAATAACTTATCAGTTGTAGATATTTCTAAGTTGATTCTTATCAAATTAGAAATATCACTAAGGTATATACACATTAATTCTATGACAATTATACCCGTAAGTCTAAACTTAATTCTTAATTAAATCAATTTAATTAGGCTTAATTAATAGATACCACAACACATTTAAATATTTACATGTGTGGCCCCATATGTTAAAATTTTTCAACAATCTCCCATTGGGCCACATATGTAACCTTACAAATGTGTTTAATTTTATGAGCTCCAAAATTTGCTATCACAACCTTAGAGTATATCCGGACAATCTCGTCCATTGACTATATTGATATAGGATAAAAGCGGTCTTCGTCACATTTAGCGTAACTAAACCCGTCAATGGTCATGTATATCAATACAACCAAATGACATAGATCAATCATGGATGCGTAGCATGAAAAATTACATGAAATGTGATCCAGACATGTCTATTCTCAACTGGTCCTACTTTAGTGAGATCGAAACCGAACATAATATAACAAAGTGAATCTGAACTTAATACTTTATTTCTGCAGAAAATATCCAAATACCAAATACCAAAATGTGTCCTAAACCAAACATAAAGCATCAAAATACAAACTCTCACTAAACCGTAATATCCTCATACAATACTACACCCCTATAAACAGTGTACTCATTAAAGATCTTGGGTGGTAGTTCCTTAGTAAGCAGATCCGCAATCATAGAGTTTATATCAATATGCTTTATAGAAATATGTACACTTTGTATTCTTTTCTTAAGACATTTGATGGATCTCTCAATGTTTCGAAATCCCAAAGAATAGAAATCAGAATACCTAATGATCTCCAACTGATTTGACTTCCGATATGTGAACATGTAATCTTTTATTCTCTATCAATTCTTTATAACCCATTTGTGTCATAATTTCTTTATGATCCATTACAGGATTCCTTAGTTTCTGTCTAACATCCTTACTATGTACGCACAATAAAGACACATACATACTTGAATTTTCTTAAGATTCCCTACAGTTGATGCATAAGGGATCTTCTGAATTTCCTTAACTTTAACATCACCTTTTGGCATTTTCTGAAACTGAATTCTCCTTAGTGATAGGGGTGTCACCTGGTTTATTGTCTTGCATGCCAAATGTTTAAGTATCTTATCGATATAGCTCTTTTGTTATAATCCAAGAATACCCCGAGAGCAATCTCAGTGTATCTGAATCCCTAATACAAAAGAGATGTCACCAAGTTGGTTTCGTGCAACATGCCCATATCATTACTGGCAAGCTGTACATGATCAATTTATAAAACCAGGAAGATATTCTTATTCCCACTAAACTTGAGATACATACAATTAGCAACAATATTTATCTCAAAACCAAACTAGATATTTACTTGATGAAATTTTTAGTACCATTAATGAAAAGTTCGCTTGAGTACATAGATGGATTTCTTTAATTTGCAAACCATATTCTTTATGTCTTTCGACACAAAGTTTTTTGGTTGCACCATATACATTGTCTCATCAATGTCGTCATTGAGAAAAGCCGCCTTAATATCCATTTGATGTAACTCAAGTTCAAAATGTACAACATTCCCCAGGATTGTCCTGAAAGAGTCTTTCTTTGAAACCTGAGAGAAAGTCTCTCAAAAATGTAATGTCTTCCTTTTGAGTAAAGTTTTTAGCTACAAGACTAGTCTTATATCTTTTCACATTACCTTTCGAATCTCTTTGGTTTTAACCAATGGGTTCGCACTTTCTGGTAATAGGACAAGATCCCAAATTTTATTGTCTTGTTTTGACTTATACTCTTGATTGGTATTAATCCACTTTTGAGAGTTAGAACCATGCATGCCTTGATGGAAGTTGATTGAATCATCTCCCACCATTCCATTATTTTCCTTATGTTCTTTGAAGAAATCGTATTTCTCTTTTCTCTTGTGGATTTCCTTAGTGGAATTGTTTCTTGAGGTTGTTGAGTTTGTTCTTCTGGAACAATTGACTCATCTTGTATAGGGAGTTGTTCAACATTGTCTTTTGAGCTTCCGGATTTGCTTCTTGATCAATGACAGGTATGAAAACCTACACATTGTCAAAAGCAATAGTAGGAATCGAAACCGATTCCTCCTCAACGACAATGTCCATAACCTTATTTCTCCCCTAAACTCAATATCCTCAAAATGTTGCAGCTCCTGTCTCAAAACTAACCTAATTGTGGGATCTTAAGTTTTGTGGCCCCTGATCACTTTATAAAACCTAATAAAGCAGCTGCTCACTGTTTTGGAGTTCAATTTCCCTTTATGTGGCCTAGAAGGCCTTGCCGTAGCTGGACACATTCTTTAGGAATTTAACAAATGCTCCTAGACATTGTTCAACTGAACTGTCATATTTGCCATAGTATTCATCACCACGGTTAGATTTAATGCACCTAATCTTTTGTTGAGTTGGTACTTAATCTTAGCTTTAAAATCCTTGAATGTGTCCAATGATATATAATTTTCATTAATGAGATATAAGGGCCCTTAGCCTAAGTAATTGTCTAGTCCTTGATTGTTTTAGATGTGCCCTAAGAAGGACAGATCTAATATTTTTGTTCAGTAAGAGCTAAAAATAAGTAATTTAATGCTCATATACGAATAAATATTTTCATTGGGGTTTAAATTATTTTTTTAACTTAAAAAACCTTTAAAAATACATATTTCTTAAAAAAAATTGCAATAAGTAGGGGTTGTAGTTGTAGACCCTAAGAATCTATAATTAAAACTAAGGACTCCTTAATCCTTTTCTTTTGCTAGTAAGGTCCTGACACGTGAGTAGCTCCAAGAACCCAAGATGGTATTGAGGTTGATATGATGAAGGGTAAGGGTAGTGTTTAGGGTTATGATTTCATGTCCTTGGAATGTCCTGTCTCTTCCCTTATGTAGTTTTCTTCCTCCCACCTCTTTCCATATAAGAAATCAATCTTCCACAATTACTTCGCAATCAGATCCCGTAAATTAGATCCGATTATAGTTAATATCTCCAATTTGTCTCATTCCTTTCCTATTTTGATCATTTTCCCACTTAAGTTGGACTACTCCCTGCTTGGGATTGGGCTTTCATCGGCCTTGTACCCTTATAGGCCCTGAGTTAGGTGAGAAAAAGGATCAGAGTAGGAAAAAAATTTTAGATCGTGAAATTTACCCTGACTTAGTAAAAGAATTTTATGTTACGTTAAGAGTAGAAGAATGGTATGATAGTAATTATCTTATTAGTGATGTTTGTGGTCAAAAAATTAAGTTGGATGAAGAAATTTTGGCTGAATTGTCTATTATACCTAATGAGGGTCAAAGATATTATATTGCAAAAGGATGGCCTGAAATGACTACGGCCAATGATGATGCTATGAGTGATTGGATATGGAACGATGTTAGAGCGGAAAACCTTGCAAGAAGCACTCTAATGGCCATGAACTTAGCTAGTAGAACTAGGCTTTTAATGTGTATTATATGTGATATCATTATGCCTAGGAAGATAAATGATGGCAGAGTTCCTTATTGTGATGCTTATACCATGTATAAAATTCATGCAAATCAAAAAATAATCTTTTGTACATGATTCTATCTCACATGCAACGTGTAGCTGTGAATGAGCAAAGTTTGGCGTATGATACACCCCTCACTAGGATATTTGAGTACTTTAATGTGCCATTACAAAGGGATGTAGAGTTATGTCATCCCATGTAGTATTTTGACCGTGCTGCTATGAGGCGTATGCAACTGTACAATTATAATGGTCAAATACTCAATCAATTTGACTATGGCAACTTACCTGAGTCCACTAAAGAGGAAATTTTTGTACAAACACTTGTTACAAAATGTAAGAAGAAGAAAGCTACTAAAATGGGTGTGGATGAAGTTGAGAGAGGATATGATCAGATGGCAACTGAAGAACAAGTTTTGCAACATACATTGCAAATATCTAATGATAGTGCACAGAGAGAAGACGAGCATCGATGTGGAGTTAGTTCAAGTTCAGGTGTTGGTATTGATTCTGGATCAAATGTGCCTTTATTTGCTGCTCTTACTGGTTCTATGTCTGATACAGATAGGAGCATTGCATCTATGAATGATATGAAAATGTTCTTGGATCGCAAGATAAATGCTTGGGGGAAATCTCTTCGAAAACAACTGAATAGTCAGCATCAAACAGTGAAGAAAGATTTGGAGACTGTCCTTATTCAACTAAGCAATTTGAATCACTGGGCTGATGGCTATATAGCTTGGGTTCAAGACAATGGAGGAATGCCACCCCTACCACCAAACTACAAAAAGGTTCTATCTTAACTAGAATATGAGGATTATAGAGATGAACTTGATGATGAGGATGGAAAGGAAGATGTGGCTGATAAGGAAGAAGATTGAAGTTCTGGTGTCCACTTCTTTTCAAAACTTCTCTTTGATATGCTTTTAGTCTATTAATCTAAGTATGAATGTCATTTTATCTTTCTTTATCATCTTCAAAACATGAAATTTTAACATTTTCATCTTTAATACTCATGAGACATTTATCTTTAAATTGTCTTTGGCTTATTTTGATATGGTTTCTCTTCCTACTTATCTTGTGAAGAGTGCTATCCTCAGGGGGAGCCTTTCGTGTCCTCCCATTGTGCTTGCATCATTGATGATGACAAAAAGGGGGAGAAAAGATTATATGATTGTGTGATATAATTGTGTTGTTGCAAATATGATGATATAATTGTGTTGTTGGTATGATGATAAGCATTGTGTAAGGGGGAGTCTTGCTATGATGTGTTGATGATATGTATTAGGTGATATAATTGTGTTGTTGCAAATATGGTGATATAATTGTGTTGTTGGTATGATGATAAACATTGTGTAAATGGAAGTCTTTCTATGATGTGTTGATGATATGTATTGGGTTATATTGATAATTTGAAGATAAGCATTGAGTAAGGGGGAGTCTTTCTTGAAGAAAATAAAATTTGATATACACCTGGCAAGGGAGAACCTCCTATCTATATTCCTGCTTATTCAACATTATGAACAATCATTTAAGATTTTGTCATCATCAAAAAGGGGGAGATTGTTAGTCTTAGGGTATTTATCTTATTTTGATGATTACTAAATCTTAAACTAAATGACTAATCATAATTATATAAGTTATATATATGCTTAAGATTAGTCTTAGGTTGAAGAATACTCATACAAGAAGCAAATGATGTCTTGGAAAGCTAAAGAAGTAAAGATCGGATTTCAAGAAAGTTTCGAAGAAAGAAGATGGAGTTATAAGAGGAGATGTGGCAACATAAGGGATACCGGCAACTTAAAATGTCAAATGACTTTGATATGCTCGGTAAAGCTCAAATAAATCTTCTTTATAACTTGGTTTTAAAAAAACATTGTTTTAAATTGTGTTTTAAACTTTCTACCTTTTGCAAGAATGTGTTTTTACTTGTCTCTCCACTTGTCTATTGCAAAACCATAAGAGTCACTCAACCATAGAAATGCAGGGGCAAGTCGGTCGAGGCAGTCGGTCAAGACCCTCGACTGACACCTCCTCGACGTATTTACCGAGGGGCAGTCAGACGAGCCAAGTTGGACGAGGTTCTCGTCCGACTCACCCATGCGCAGTCGGAAGCCAAGTTGGACGAGGGACTCGTCTGACTCCCTCGACTGACTGGATCAGATGTTTGAAAATATAGCCGTTTATGACTGTTAAACACATTTTTCATATATTTTCAAACATCCCAAATGTCCAAAACACCTTTTCTAACATCAAGCGATTGTTCAATAGTTTTCAGATCTTTAAAACACATTTGTTTGATCATTTATTGAGCTTTAACTTGCAAATCAATTAAGCATTCAAGAGCATTAAATTGTATTTATCCACACTTAAAGAGAGTTTATTGTATTCATCTTTTATTCACTCTTGTTGTGAGATAAACATTTCTATAGCTTTGAGAGAATCATTGTATAGGGAGTGTTTGAAATCTTCTTTGTGGTTTCAAAGAAGTGAAGAGACTTGTACAAACTCTTGTGGAGTCAAGAGGTCTTATATTGTTGGTTTGTGCTTCACCAACTTGTGAAGAAGCATTAATAGTGGAGCTAGTAAAAAGCCTAAAGGGATGAAGACCTTGGGTAGTAGAGTAGATTAGCGAACCACCTAAAAATCGACGCGTCATCTCTTTTTCTTTTCTCTCCTTAAACTCTTTTTATTTGTGCATACTTAGTGTTTGATAAATTTCTAGAAAGAATTTATTGGTTTTTATCATTGTCAAAAAAGTAGTATTATTGTCTCTATATCCTAATTCACCCCCTCTTAGGATATCTAGGACCTACAATATCTTATTTTGAAGTTCGCCTTTTTAGCATATGGATTAACGTAAGGCGTCATACCTAGGAATTTTTATGCAAAATTAAAAAAAAAATGAATCCTCAAATAATAGGGCACTTATTGAATGAAACTACCTATATCATTTATCGGTTAACTATGGACATTAAGGGGGTGTTTGGTTCACGGATATATTTTTTATTCCCAAAAGAATGTTATTCTCGGGAATGTGATTAAAAGTATTTGGTTGTGATATGAACCTAATCAACATGTGCCGAGACCCAACACCAAGAATGGTAAAAACAAACCCAAAATATTTTCAAGAATGATGGAAACCGGGACCCTTTGCCTAGCAAAGCAAGAACCTTGGTATGGTGAAATTGCCACAAATAGGGATGGAAATTCGTTTGATAAGTCGAGGTCCTTGATAAGTTCAAAAGAGTTTCTTGAAGAACTCAAAGGAGAATAATCTCACAATTTTAATAAGTCAAAAAGGTCTATTAATTATCTTGAAAGCTAGCCTTATATAGGCAAAATAATAAAGAAATATCCTACTTGGAAAATATCTCCTAATCCTTATCCTAAGCAGAAAAACATGAACAGTAACTAGGTAAAAGGAAGTAGACTTTGAGTCCAAGAAAGACTCATTCCTCCTACGAATTTGACTCAAGATTGGAATTAGAGTTGGACTCAAGATTCCAATCTCCTAATTTTCGTCCATATTGAACTCTAAAGGAAAAAGTAGAATTCAATTAAACTAAAACTAAGATAGAATTACAAAGAAATCAAATCTTGACCAAGTCTTCCAAGCTTCTTGAAACTTTTTGAAGAATCTTGAATTTCTTGAACCTTAAAAACAGAATCTTGACTTGATTATTTGCTGGAAAATTCACCCAAATATGGTTGAATGAACATGGATTATTCAATGAATGTGGACGGTTCAACGAATGTGGACAGTTCAATGAATGTGGACGTCTGATTCTTGCCTGTTTCTTGAACGGTTCATACAGCTTTGATGTCCTCATCATTACCCCTCTCTTGAGAAGGATTTGTCCTCAAATCCTCCAGGTTCAAAGACCAGCCTAGGTGGTAGACCATGTGGTATGTCCTCGGGACACACTTCCTCAAAATCATACAAGAGAGGAACAACAACACTGGGCAATGCAGAGTCAAGTTTGTTAGTGTTTAAAAGAGCCTTCTTGTACATGAGTACATTTATCGGCCATTTTGAGATCAAAGCTCTCTTAACCTCACTTGCTTTTGTATAAAAATTTCTTTGTCTTCTCTCTGTTTTTACCCCCTTGGCCGAACTCTTCTCTCTCCTTACCTCATCTCCAGATTCGGCCTCTTTAGCTTGCAAGCTTAAGGCTCGTCGTGCTACTAGTCCAAGCATCTCTCCATGATCTGCCCCAAACTTTTCTTCAACCTCTATGGTATCCTCTAGTATGGGCATGTCATCAGAATACGTTTCGTCTTTGGATTCAATCTCACTACTTTCCAGGACTACTATTGCTCGCTTGTTTGGACATTGGCTTGCTATGTGTCCCCGTCCCTGAAATTTAAAATATTTAATCTCACTAGATCGAGTCATAGTAGAAACTGATTTACCTTGAGAGGTCGTGGCAATGGTGGATTGTTTGGGCTCGGTCTTGGCCTTGGAAGTAGATGGATTTTCTTCTTTCTTTGGGTAGCTCGTCCTCCAAGGTGCTGCACGCGAGTATTGTGGGGCTTGTCTTGGTCGTGTTCCACCCCTCTTTAATTGTTTCTCCACTTTAATGGCCATATGCACCAAATCTTCTAATTCCACATAATGATGCAACTCAATCGTGTTAGCAATCTCTCTGTTCAACCCATTCAAAAATCTGGCCATAGTCGCCTCTCGATCTTCCTCCACATTAGCTCTAATCATAGCCATCTCCATCTCTTTATAGTATTCATCAACACTTTTATTACCTTGGTAGAGACTTTGCAACTTGAGGTATAGATCCCGGTAGTAATGACTGGGTACAAATCGTCGTCTTATCACTTTCTTCATCTCATCCCAAGTTGTAATAGGACGATTTACATTCTGCCTCCTATTAATGCGCAACTGATCCCACCATACAATAGAATAATCAGTAAATTCAATTGCAGCAAGTTTTACCTTTTTCAATTCAGAATAGTTGTGGCAATCGAAAACCAACTCCATCTTTTTTTTCCACTCGAGATATGCTTCGGGATCACTCATTCCTTGAAAAATAGTAATCTTCATCTTTATGCTTCCCAAATTGTTATCAACACGGTCCCTAGCTTCTCTCTCTCGTCCATGTCTCCTATGGCTGGCCACTGACATCTTATCAAGCTCCTTCTTTAAGCATTCCTCTTCAACTTCATCTACATCTTCAACTTCTCTTTGTTGCAACCTGTTCCTCCTTGGTGCGTTTGGAGCAACTGGTAGTTGCCCCCTTTGTGCTATCTATTCTACCATATTCAACTTCTCATGTATTTGTTCTAATTCAGCCTTCATCATCCGTCTCATCTCTCCCATCAAAGCTTGCATTTGTAAATTTGAAACAACGGCTTGTTGAGCCTCTTCTCTTGTGTTTTCCCCTTGATTATAAGACATGATTGAAGTAACATTCCCTCACATGTTTCACTCAACTCAATTTGACTTTTATCCTCTATTATTCTTACACACTCTGTCTTTTTCCACTCGTATTCTTCTTTAAGTTCTTTAGAAACTAACCAAGAATATCAAGAAGGATTCAAGCAGCGAATAAGTTTTTGTTTCACGGATTCTGAATTTTTTTTTCTCTGTTTTTTTATTTTTTATTTGCAAACAGGCCTCTAAGACGTGGGGAACAAGATTAGAACAAGAAAACTAAGACAAAGCAAGAAAAATAAGTCTAGAGAAATAAGAAAAGTATAAGAAAATCTATGTGAAAACACAAAACGCCTAAAACTCCTAGTAAACGATGAAATTTGGCTTCAATAGGGTGGTGCCCATGGCAAAACCAAGGGTTTTTCTTAGAACGTTGTTTCCCTTCAGAAAGGTTTGGTCTCGAGGGCTAATTCAGCAATTTTTTTTTTGTCAGGCCCTCACTATCTTTTATATTTTTTTTCTTTCTTTTTCTTTCTTTTCTTTTCTGTTCTTTTCTTTTTTTGATGTCACAGAACACCCAAATTCACGTTTGGCCAAATGAAAGCCAAAACAAGAACGGAATTGAAAGCAAGAAATGGACTTGAAAAGAAAACAAGACACGAAATTGAAAACAACCCAAGAAACAGAATTGAGACACAACTAAAAACGAGAAATTCAAGAAAAATGAATTGAAAGCAAGACTCAATCAAGAATGAAGAACAAAATTAAAACCTAACCTAGACACACAGATTTGACCAAGAAAACAAGAAAATGATAGGCAAACCTGATAAACCTAAGCTCTGATTACCAACTGATATAAACCTGGTCAACGTGTACCGAGACCCAACACCAAGAATGGTAAAAACAAACCCAAGATTTTTTCAAGAATGATGGAAACCGCGACTCTTTACCTAGCAAAGCAAGAACCTTGGTATGGTAAAATCACCACAAACAGGGATGAAAATCCGTTTGATAAGTCCAGGTTGAACGCCATGAGGGAATCCTTAATAAGTTCAAAAGAGTTTTTTGAAGAACTCAAATGAGAATAATCTCACCATTTTAATACGTCAAAAACGTCTATTAATTATCTTGAAAGCTAGCCTTATATAGGCAAAATAACAAAG
This sequence comes from Ehretia macrophylla, assembly GCA_037974665.1. NCBI lineage: Eukaryota > Viridiplantae > Streptophyta > Magnoliopsida > Boraginales > Ehretiaceae > Ehretia > Ehretia macrophylla. The sequence continues at coordinate 62,527,425 of CM075773.1, forward strand.
AAATATTCTACTTGGAAAATATCTCCTAATCCTTATCCTAAGTAGAAAAATGTGAACAGTAACTAGGTAAAAGAAAGTAGACTTTGAGTCCAAGAAAGACTCATTCCTCCTACGAATTTGACTCAAGATTGGAATTAGAGTTGGACTCAAGATTTCAATCTCCTAATTGTCGTCCATATTGGACTCTAAAGGATAAACTAGAATTCAAATTAAACTAAAACTAAAACTAAGATAGAATTACAAAAAAATTAAATCTTTACTTAATTATTAGCTGGAAAATTCGCCCAAATATGGTTCAATGAACATGGATTGTTCAATGAATGTGGACGGTTCATTGAATGTGAACAGTTCAACAAATGTGGACGTCTGATTCTTGGTTGTTTCTTGAACGGTTTGTACAGCCTTGATGTCCTCATTAGGGTGTTAAAAATATTCCTGAAAATATTTTGTCAAATTCCTAATAATGTTATTTTACTATGTTTCGTTTAGACTCAATATTTCTAGGAATGTTTAACAATTTTCAACAATGTCATTCACTCAAAAAAATAAGAATATCAAACAATGTGTACAAATAACGATACATTTTGTATGCTTTAGCTAATACGCGAGTAAAAAAATATTTAATATATTAATACAAAGAAAATTAATTTATTGTTACAAATTATAAATTTTAACTTATTTGAGTTGTACACTTCTCAGATAGGATCAATTGTATGATGTATCTTTTCATTGTAATTTAAATTGCTTATTAAATAATGGTAGTTATACTTTGTATTTTAGACTCTTACCCTATGTAAACTTATCTAAGTTGTACACTTCTTATAAATCAATGAAAAAGGTCGACTATTCTATGTGGCCAAATATTTACTTACATGGTATCACGAGTTTAGGTTGATTTCTCTTCTATTTCACACACAAGTGCTCTTTTTTTTTCTCTTATGAAGTTCCAGGGCATCGCTGTCTACACCCGAGGTATATATTACTAAGTTTGCAGTTTCCTCTTGGCCTATGGTTTAGCACGCCTCTTTGCCTACGGTGCAACACATTCCCCTTGGGAAATGTTGCTCAAACTTGTTGAGTGACAATTTTCTTCTATGGAATACCAAGTCTTTCCAATTCTTCGCTACCATAATCTTCTTGGTTTCCTTGATAGAACTATCACCGAAACAGATGCTACCTCTGACAATTTTGCTTCGTGGGTTACGCTTGATCAGATCATACTTGGGTGGCTTCAAGGTTTTCTTTCGGATTCAATACTGTCTCAGGTGGTTGATAAAACCACAACATAAGATGTCTGGCTTAATTACTTTAGAAGTCCTTTATGGATCATAGTCAAGAGCTCGCATTCAACAAATAAAAACCGAATTACAATTACTAGCTAAATGGACTTAATCGGTTCCTTCACAACCCAATAAGCCATATGTTAGTTCTCAATCGAATTATAACAATCGAGGTCATGTTGGAGTTAATGTATCTTAGGATCATCTTAACCGCATTTTAATGCTCTCTACCAGGACTCACCATGAAGTGACTGATTGTGCCGACTGACCGTGCCGACTGCCTGTGCAATATCTGGTCTCGTACATATCATAGCAAACATGAGACTTCCCACTGCTGATGCATATGGTACTCGAAACATTTCCATCATCTCCACTTCATTACTAGGGCACAGACTTGAGGATAATTTGTAATTGACAATAAGTAGGGTCAAGATTTTCTTACAATTTTGCATGTTGAAATGGCTTAAGATTTTCTTGAAGCAGTTCTTTTGGGAAATACATTATTTCCTGCCTTTTCTATCCCGGTGAATTTTTATCCCTAAAATCTTGTTTGCTGGTCCTAAATCCTTCATATCGAACTCCCTAGCCAACTGTGCCTTCAATTCTTGGACTCGATTTTTGTTGAGGCCTGTTACCAGCATGTCATCTACGTACAACAGCAAAATAATGAAGTCATTATCTCCAAACCTCTTGCAATACGTACAATGGTATGCTCCAAGTTTGTTGTACCTAAGGATAATTATGAAGGAATCAAATCTCTTGTACCAGCATCTCGGCGCCTGCTTTAGATCGTACGGAGATTTGGTTAACCTGCAAACCAAGTTTTCTTTTTCTTTCTCAATAAAACCTTCTAGTTGAAGCATATAAATCTCTTCTTCAAGTTCACCATGAAGAAAAGCCGTCTTTACATCTAATTGTTCTAGATGTAAATCAAGTATGACACACATGGCCAAGACTACTTTGACAGTTAGAAGTCTAACCACATGATAAAATATCTCATTGAAGTCAATACCTTCTTTCTGAGCATATCCTTTCACCACCATCCTTGCACGATATCGCTACACCTAATCATTGCCATCATGTTTGATCTTGTAGACCCATTTGTTACCAATGGCTTTCATTCCCAGTAGTAGTGGAACAAGCTCCCACGTCTTGTTTTTATGCAGAGCTTCAATTTCTTCCTACATTGTTGTCATCCACAGAGCAACATCGGAGTTATTTACAGCCTCGTGAAAGGTAGATGGATCTCTATCCTCCGTTAGAAGACAATATGCAGCATTGCTCGCCATAACATAGTCAGAGTGCCATGTCGGTCTTGCTATCTGATGCGATGAGCATCGGACTTCTGTGACATCGGCCTCATCTAGTTCTTGTTCTTCGTACTCCGATGCTGCTTCAGAAGAACTATCTTCTTTTTCTGGCTTATCTTCAATATGTATTGTAGTAGTCCCCTTTGAAGTGTTGTTGTCTTCTTCACTTTGCAATTTACCTTCTACAAATATCACATCTCTGCTAACGATAACCTTTTGGGTAGTGGGATCCCACAGGTGACACCCCTTGACACTGTCAGCATATCCCAAGAAGATATATTTCTTGGATTTTGGATCCAACTTCGTTCTTTCTTGGGTACCATACATCATGTATGCAGGATATCCAAATACTTGTCAAATAGAATAATTTGCGGGTTTACCGGTCCACATCTCTATTGCAGTCTTCATATCAATTGCCATTGATAGTGTCCGGTTTATCAAGTAACAGGCTGTTCTAACTGCTTCCGCCCAGAATGATTTGGCAAGACCTGCATTTTCCAACATGGCTCTTGTTCTTTCTAGTAAAGTCCTGTTTATTCGCTCTACTACACCATTTTGATGAGGCGTATGTGTAATAGTAAATTGCCTCTGAATACTCTCTTGCTTGCAAAATGATAGAAAATTTCTCTTAGTGTATTCTCCTCCATTATTTGTCCTCAAACACTTGATCATTTTCCCGGATTCAAGTTCCACCAGCGCTTTGAAGGTCTTAAATACAACAAATACATCTGACTTATTCTTGATTGGGTACACCCACAATCTCCTAGAGAAGTCATCAATAAATTATACAAGGTATTTTGCTCATTCTATGTACAAAACCGGTGATTCCCATACATTTGAATGAATTAAATCTAGAATGTGTTTGCTTCTAGCAGTAGATCTACCAAATTTTAATTTATGCTGCTTACTAGTCACACAATGCTCACAGAAAAGTAAATTTACCAATTTGAGCCCGGATAAGATATTACATTCTGTGAGAATCTTCAAGCCTCGTTCCGTCATGTAGCCCAGTCTGCGATGCCACATGATTGTTGATTTCTTCCTGGTTGGCTAATGCAACTTATACATCTGCCTCTTGCAACGTATCTGTCAAAAGCATGTATAGATTTACCGTGATCTTTTCAGCCTTGATCACCACAAGCGCTCCCTTGATGATTTTCATGATCCTATTTTCAATATGGGCTTTACAACCGAGTTCATCTAATTATCCAAGACACAATAGATTTTTCTTCAAGCCCTTCACGTGTCATACTCTTTGAATGGTGCGAATTGTACCATCGTACATTTTTATTTTGATGGCACCAATACCAGCAATCTCTAAGGTATGTTCATTACCCATATACACAGATCCTTTAGAGATAGGTTCATATGTGTGGAACTATTCTTGACGAGCGGTCATATGCCATGTCGTTCCCGAATCCATTATCCAAATATCGGTGAGCTCATTTTTGCCTTTAGATACAGTTGCTACTTCGTTGTATAAAATATCCCCATCATCGGAGGCACTTGCAACACACCCTTGAGAATTTGTTACCTCGGGATTCTTCTTGTTGCTCCAACAATCCTTCTTAAGGTGCCTCCTTTTGCCACAGTTGTAGCATTTAGGGATTTTTTTGCCTTTTGATTTTGATCTACCTTGATTGTAACTCCCACTTGGGCCACGTTCTGTTGATTTGCTTCTCACCATTGATAACGCCTCTACTTCTTGTAAATTTTTGGATTTGTCCTCCCTATTTTTGCGCCTAATTTCCTCTTCTAGAACAGCGGTTGCAACATCATTGAAGACTAGAAAATTCGAAAGAACATTATTGGTGTAATTGATGATGAGTTAATCATACGAATCTGGTAGATTTTGAAGTAAAAGCTCAACATGTTCAAGTTCTACTATTTTATGACCCAATGAAGTGAGTTAGGAAAATAGCGTATTTTAGGTATTGATATGGTTTGTTACTGATGTGGTCTCATCCATTCGTAGAGTATAAAGTCTCATCTTTAAGAAGATCTTGTTGTAGAGTGACTTTACCTAATACAATTTAGTCATCACATCCCAAATCTCCTTTGCAGATTTCTTTTCTACAACACTTGACAATACTGAATCAGCCAATGCTAGATGCAAATTGGCCATTGCATCATCATCCATCTCTTTCCATCTGTCGTCAATCACCTCCGCCGGTCTGTATCTAATTGCTGCCAAACAATTGTCTTTTGTAAGGATTGCCTTCATCTTCAATTTTCATAGGGAAAAATTACTCCCGTTGAACTTCTCGTTTCCGTATTTTGTCGTCATAGTGTTATTGACGATCTGCTTCTCAACTCGAACCGGCTCCCACTATCTCACTAGGAACTGTACTATACACCTAGACAATACCATAAGTAGTACTATATACGTATATAGCAACACGTGGGAACAGTAACTATGAATAGTAACCTTGCAACCAATGGCTTTGATACTATTGTTGGGTATCGGCACAGCGAAATATTTGGGGCAAAGCGGTATCATGCAGTTAAAATAAGACTGAGAAAATGATAATTGAGACACAATATTTTTACGTGAAAAACCCTCAAACAAATTAAGGAAAAAACCACAGACAAGTATAGAATGATTCACTATGATGTAAGAATAAATTACAATGTCCTTCTCTCTAATATAAGGAGAGAATAATTTCACTCTCAAATAATTGGAGAAACTAATTCTTACTCACAAAATTAAGAAAATTAATATGGAAGAGAACACTCAGGAAAAACTCTCTATTTTCTCTATGATTTCTGGGATTCTGGGATACAATTGAACTGAAAAAATAACCTATTATTCAGGGGTGAAGCCAGGCACCAAGAGTCAATGTAGGCATCTGGTGCATGGCTCTGCCTCTGACAGGGATACAGTTAGTAACAAACTGTTCAGGGATACTCATTTATACATAAACTAATACTTAATTTATATACATTATAAAAATCAAAAAATGTAAGCACTAAAGTATATACAAAATTTTCAAGACATGACTATCCTCATACAATAATAACATAACAAATAAAATAGAAAAGAATAAATGACTATAATAATACAAAATCTACCTTGCATCAATTAAAATAAACATATGAAAAAAAACAAATAGAAGCTCACAATAACACACATAGAGAAATTATATATGTAATTATACCCCTAAAAATCAACAACATTAAAGAATAAATTCATCAAATAAAAATTCATCCTTTTGTGTAATATGATTAAACCTCTTTCAGTATATGAAATGTACAACAAACCACTCTAAATTTGTTTATAGTTTTATTAAGAGAAAAGAACTTTTACAACAAGTAAATCACGCCTTTTTTTTAAACTTTTACATAGACCACTAGTCAAGTTTAATATGTCAATTGAATAATCACAACAGAGATGCAAGAATGGGTTAGAATCAAGCCAAACCAATAGAGTGATAGATATAATAATTAATATAAAGTTGTCATGCTAAATAATTCAAGTTACGAGTTTTTGTATATTTATATAATGAACTTGAATCGGAAAATAAGAAGTGTAGCATAATAGTTAAATTTATATAAGAAGTTGAGTATATACCAACAATTCTTGAAAGACTCAGTTGTAACCAAAAAAAAAAAAAAAGGAACATCTATTTTTTTAATTAAATAAATGTACTATATTACTAAAATACCCCAGTGTATGCTTAAGCTTGCGCATACACTGGGGCATATGTCCCTCCGCCCATTTCTACTATTTATAGCTGAATGAACTCGCGTTGCTCATCTGTATTCCATGCGAACTTGAGCTGGAATTCATGTTTGACAACATGCAAAGTTTTTCCTCGTGCAAGACAACAACTCAAAACTTCAGCTTTCAATCTTCAATTCCATGTGCCAACTCCTTTTATAATATTTTACTATCTTTTCTTTTTGCTAGACGTATGCTTTGACTTGTGATGAATCAGGGATTGCAATTGGGGAAGATTCTTTCCTGATACATATCATGTATTGTACAGATTAGATGTAATAAAAAAAATCATCTAGCAGCATAACAAAGTTGACAGTGGCAATGGCCAGGTATTACATCTCTCAAGTATAAAAAAAGATCTTCTAGTAGCATTTCCCCCAGTCTCCTAACAGCCGATGGACTTCAAGCTTCTTTCAGCTATCCCATTTTTACGACCAAAGATTAAGAAAATATGTCTCCAGACCAGAAAATTTCATTTCATACGCCAAAAAGTGGAACGGTTTTCTCATACAATGAGTTCCAAACAACCATTTCCAGCTCAATCAGCTCAACAAGAAACTTTTAAAAATTCACGGAACTCTCAGAATCAGAGTAAGGGTGCGTCTTGGATTGATCTCTATTTGCCCCAAAAAGCTCGACCTTTTGCACACCTAGCTCGAATTGATAAGCCTGCTGGCTGTTGGTTATTCGCTTTGCCCTGCTTCTGGTTTGTCGCTTTGGCAGCAGATCCAGGAAGTCTCCCTGATTTGAAGATTTTAGCAATACTCGGCTGGTGGGCGGTTTTCATACGAGGCGCAGGATGTACTATTAACGATTTCTTTGATCGAGATCTCGATAAGAAGGTAGAGCGTACGAAGTCTAGGCCACTCGCCAGCGGTGCTTTGACACCAGGACAAGGGCTTTGGTGGTTTGGTCTTCAATTACTTTTGGGTCTAGGCATTCTTCTCCAAGTGAATAACTTAACTCTAGTCTTGGCTGTTTTACATGTCCTGCTCATCGTTGCGTATCCTCTCATGAAAAGGATAACATACTGGCCTCAAGCCTTTCTCGCTGGAATGGTCACCTGGGGAGCATTCTTAGGTTCGACTGCTACTAAAGGAAGCCTCGATTTTACTATTAGCTACCCATTTTACATTGCTACATTTTTTTGGAATCTCATGTATGATACTATATATGCACATCAAGATAAAGAGGATGATGCAAAAGCTGGTGTAAAATTCACAGCTTTGAGGTTTGGAGATTCAGCAAAAAAGTGGATTACTGGGTTTGGAACAGCATGCATTAGTGCTCTTGCTATTGGTGGAGTCGGTGCTAATATTGGTTGGCTATATTTCATGTCTTTGGCAATTGCATCTTGCCAATTAGCTTGGCTAATTTGGACGGTTGATCTTTCATCCCCTATTGATTGTGGGAGGACATTTGTTGCTAACCAGTGGTTTGGTGCTATAGTTTTTAGTGGCATTGTACTTGGAAGACTATTTCCTTGGTTTTCAGTGGTTTATTACTGTCATGTTTAGTGGCATTGAGTTCGAAATCCTATTGTTGTTATGACTTTTGGTGCATTTATTTGAGTTGTGGAGTTCGTTTTACCAATATGTAACTTGTTTATTAGAATATAGATATGTCGCATTCGAAGGTTGGATGAAATGATTAGATAGTAATTTGTTAATGTTATGATCAAATGTTTTAAATTTAAATTTATATATTTGCATCTTAAATATTGTCTAGCCCTTGATTGGCTTGGACGTGCCTTAAGAAGGATGGATCTAATATTTTGGTTCAATAAGAGCTAAAAATAAGTAATTTAATGCTCATATACGAATAAATATTTTCATTGGGGTTTAAATTATTTTTTTTAGAACCTAAAAAACCTTTAAAATATACATATTTTTTAAAAAAATTTGCAGTAAATAGGGGTTGTAGTCCCCACTCACTTGATCATAGTTTTGCCATCGGCTATTGAACCATAGGGTTTATAGTATTGTGGTGATCTAATGTAATTCTAGCTAAGATACGTGAGTTTCTTAAGTATTATAAAAAAATGATGTTTATATATTATTTTCTTAAGAACAAGTTTGAGTAATTTTACCAAACAATCTACCATTAACGTACGCATATCACCATATCTAACATCTTCCTATTTAGGAAAATAAAGAAAAGAGTAGTTAAAATGATTCTTTCAGTAAGGAATTCCTAAAACACTCCACCTCTACCAATATTATTTATAATTTGTAATAATTGAGCATTGAGCTAGCATACATATATACATGTCTATCTATCTTTGATCCATTATCTTCAAAAGTTACTCAAAATAAATCTCTTTCATTTTTTTCCTTCAATTTTTTTTGGGTAGGGAGAAGGTTGAGGAGAGTTACTATTACAATACAAGTTTTGTTTTGGAAAATGGAAATAGTATCTGAAAGAAATTGTATCTCATTTTGAAGTTCGCCTTTTTAACATATAGATTAACGTAAGGCGTCATACCCAGGAATTTTTAGGCAAAAAAAAAAAAAAATGAATCCTCAAATAATAGGCACTCATCGAATGGAACTGCCTATATATATCATTTATCGGTTCATTATGGACATTAAAGGTAATTTCATTAGATATTATTATTGAGCATGTATTAGTACGTCATTTTTTCATTTCCCTCTATCAAAATGATAAAAAAGGGTACAAATGGAGTTTTTTATTCCTGTGTTTGATCTCTTCCATCTCTGCCTCGCTACAATTAGTTTTTGATGTACTTGACTAGATCGATCTACGTCTCTAGATCTTCCTCATTGTTTTCGATGTACTTGACTAGATCGATTTACATCTCCAAATCGTCTCTATTGGGAGATAATTTTGAGACGACATACCTAAGTCATCTCTAAACCGTCTCTAAATTGTCAATATTCATGCATAAAATTTTTTATCTCCTTTTCATCGCTTTTTTGACGACGGAAAGGAGACGGACCATCACCAAAGACAGTTTTTCTTGTCGTGATCTACATATATGCCAAGTGTTAACTGATACTGCATGTGATATGCATAGTCGTAGTTTTGAATTTTGGTTAGTGCAAAGAACTTAAGATTTTAGTTGGTCTACTTACATGGTAGGACAACAACTCTAACTTAGCTAATTTATCACGAGATCAGTAATCTGACATATGAGATTAACAAAATTTTAGGCACAGTAAATTAGAATTTGTATATGATACATTGAATAAAAGTCATTCACTTATTTAATTTAGTTTTACCAATAAACCATTAAGTGAGGTAGTGTAGATTACATAGGCCCCTAATTCCCATTAGAAAACTACCCAACATGTTTTTCATATTTTACTAAGAAAGTATGAGATTCGAAAAATGGTGTACTATTCGAGTTAAAGACTCAAGTTAAATAGTTAAATAATACAAGGGACTAACAATCTCAATATTTTTTAAGTTAACCCTCTTGCTCATATTCTTGATAAGGAAAAATTGCACAAGTGGTCCTTATTGTTTCATTAAAATTTTAAATTCGTCCCTATTTTTTAAAATTAGCCACTTTGTCCCTATTATTTTCCAACAAATTTTAAATTTGTTCATATTTTTTTAAATTAGCTCATTTAATCCTTATTCATTCTTATTGTTCAAAATTAGCCAAGCAAAATTGTCTAAATGTGTATGAAAATGTACAAAATTATACAAATGTGTATAAAAGAGTACAAAAGGATTAAAAGGGTACAAAAGTATACAAACGTTTGACATGAGTGTACAAAACCATGCAAAAATATATAAAAGTGTAAAAATATGTACAAAGGTGTACTAAAGTGTGTGAAATTATACAATGGTGTGCAATGTATAAAGAAGTGTACAAATGTATAAGAAAGTGTACAAAAAGTCTATAAACATGTACAAATATGTACAAATTGTACAAAAATATAAAAGCATATAAAAGTATATAAAAGTGTACTTTTGTCAACAAATAATAGCACAGTAGAGGATCGATGTCCTTCATAGTAATGAGTAGAATTGGCCTTTCCATCCACCTTCCTTAGAGAGCATGAACACACACTATTCTCCGATGATTAGTAATTAGGTTTTGCATGGTTCTTTTATTTGCAGCCACTCTTCCAATGGTCTTTTCTCCTTCAAGTTTACTATTGTTGGTGAGGATGTGGTTGCTGTAATCAAATCTTTCTTCAAGCTGTGGCCCATTTCTTGTTCTAACACTATCTGTAAATGCATCTCCAAGATTATTGATAACACAGATTGAAAAGCTGCCATCCACGTATCATTTCCTAGAACCAATCAGCTTCTGTGGAGCCTAGGCTCATTGTTAAGAACATCCTCATAGTTCAAGATATTGTTAGATGGTACAGCAGAAATACCTCTGACCCAATATTTGCTTAGTGGATTTCATGGGGGCTTTTGATTCTCTTCGTTGAGATTTCAATAGCTTAACCATCTCTGCTTCGCTAATGATCTTCTCAGTTTCAATGATCTTCTCAGCTTCAATAAGGCAGACACATCTTCCATTAGAGGGAATATAGATGCTCTTAGCCTCTTCCATCGGCTGTATGGTCTTCAATATATAGTGGATAAGGGCGAAATCTTCTATGGTGGCTACATCTCTTCAATTCAATCATGAATGCTATCAATGACATCTTGGGCTATGAACTCTCTTTCTTTTGCAGGACGTCAAGGAAATTAAATTGGACAGTGTAAGGAAATAGGAACCATATCTAGTATTATTTACTCCTAATAGAGTGTATTGTGCCATGCACATGAAAGTTTGCGATTGTATTTCATTGATTTAGTCTTATCTCTATTTCGATCATTTTCCCTCTTAGGATTAATGGTGTTGTACTGAAAAACAAAAAGGAGAAAAAATCAATTAATCTCAAGTCAATTATTGCTCTCATTCAATGTGGTGAAATGTAGACTTTGTTCAACCACTTAAATATTTTCACTATCTTATTTTTCATTTATTCTTATTCCTGGACCTAGTCTTAACAAAGGCATCCCTAGAAATTAGCTAAATGACATCTTCAAGAGAATGTGTTATTGAAAGAGTTAATGCACGTCATTTTGTGTCTTGGCGAGAAATGCTCCAGCGAACCCTAAGTCAACTTGTGTAAAATTTCCGACAACACACCAAAAAATAGATTAGCATAAGATGAAACAATGTTGTTTTGGATTAGTATAAGAAGGACTTGCGCTCAACCTTGGTTCCCCCAAACCTTGGGAGTAGGGGCCAATTGATGTGTCCAAAAATATGTCATCCCGCTTAAACTTGCAACATCACCAACTTATAATGTTCATATATCTTTGGACGCGACAAGGATCTAAGCAATTAATGATCCCACATTGTGCCTAAGACCAAATTACGAGACTTGATAGCTACTATCTCCACTTTAAATACACTCAATCTTTCGATTTTTAAAAAACACCAATAGAATTACCACAGCGTCTCACGCCTTCTCATCTATCCTCATCTTTCCGTTACACCCAACAGAACAAAGGGACTGCAAAACATGTAAAGATCTTGGGGATGAGAAAGATCACCATGGTCTGAGGGACTATAAATAATACTTCACACCGTAACAAGCGAGGGGAATGAGATAATCTCTTTCATTTTCATGCACATGATTTTTGACCCCCTGGTGGTAGTGGTCAGATTCCTTTGTCAGGATGTCCTAGTTTCTAGTATAGCTACACTTATTTAATACATGTCTTGAGTCGAGCTATTATATCCAAAGGGTTTTGGTTCACATTTAGCCGTTAAGTCAACGAGGAGACGCCGACGTGTTCCTTTCGATGTCAGTGGATGGTGGCTAATCCGGTCTATGTTTCGTAGGCTGGTTGAGTAGGCATATTTCTCCAAGTTAGCCACAAAAAAAAAAGTATTTGGGCTTCTTTGGGCCTACTTTTCCTTTACAAACTCTAGCTAGGATACCAATCCGAGCAACAAGTTCCTGAGTCTTGAAACGAGTCCAAGATCGATCGACTTCATCAGAGTTAAATAGTTATGTTTGGGTGAAAACGTTTTTTTAATTATCTAGAACTCAAAGACAGTCTAAACAAGCGAACGGGACAAAGTTTTGGGGGTTTTTTTTCCCCAAAGAACAAAGCTTTGGTCTTTGGCGTGAGATTTTCTTAAACAATGGCGTCCTTGTTTCAGAAATGACATCATCATATAGCACCTTACAATCAAAGCCGCCCATTTCACTTTCGACTCAAAAACTTAAAAAAATTGCATAGGACAATTAATTCAAATTACTATTAAAGGATATATAATTAATTTGGAAAAAAAAATCATTTTAATCTCTTAGAAATATGATAAGTTTCAAACAGATCTTTGTGAATTTAAAAATCTCCCCACAAGTCCTTAGATTTTAATTTTTAATTTTTTTATGATTAAAGGACTAATGCACTAAAATACCATTTTTTTCCTTACAATTTGATCATTGTCCAATTATCTGTTAGAATTTTTTTTAATTAGTTTTTGACTTGTTCGTTGAAAATATGACTGCACAAATATAATCTCTTTTTTTTTTTTTAACCAAGAAGCAAATGGTCACACTATTTTTTAATAGTGAAAACTTCATTCTGGTGTGTCGTTGCATGAATAACTTATAACCAATTGATGAGATTTATAGTAAATTGATGCGCCAACATCAACAATTTCTTTCATCTCAACAACTATGAATTCGTCTAGAAGAAGAGAAAATTTAAAAAAGTATGCATTGAATGGTAGAAAGAGAAAAGTGAATTTCTAGGTTTAAACAAAAGAGAGAGAAGAGAAAAGAGGAAACATAATTAAGGGAGAGAAAAATAAAAAACAAAGAGTGTGAAAAATTGATAAACCAAGAGAGACAAATATAATAAAATTAATAAAAGAAGAGAGATAAATAAAATAAAATAAATTTATCTAGTTGACATGCCAAGTAGAATGTGATAATTGGATGATGAAAAGAGTTAAAAGTCTAGAATTACTCAAATTATGAAGCCCAAAGTTTTGGCAACATATATATCACTGAGATTAATATTTCTAATCACACTAAAAATGGAATCATATAAAAAGAAGTATATATCACTCTGCATCTCTTATTTTACAATATATTATCTTTTCTATATGAAAAAATCATAAAGATATTAGGCAGTAATTGGTATGTGGGAATGAGTTAGAATGAAATGACATTCCCAATTCTATTTTAATTATCATGTTTGGTATGAGGGAATGAATTTGGAAATGTTATTTCCAAGGGAATCCCATTCTCACATACATGGGATTAGTCATTCTAGACCAAATACATGGGAATGGCTCATCACATGTGTTTGGAATAAACTTAACTACCATACCCTTATATAATATAACTTTTATAAATAATTTATTTTATAATAATAATAATAATAAGTAAAAATATAATAATAATTATTATTATTATGAAAATTATAATGAAAATAAAAATAATAATAAAAACAAAAATAAAAAATAATAATAGTGATTAAATAATAATAATAATAATTAAGAATATGATAATATTATAATAATAATAATAATAATAATAATAATAAATGATAATAATAATAATAATAAATAAAATAATACTAAAAACAAAAATAAAAATTAATAATAGTGATTAAAATAATAATAATAAAAAATACTACTAATAATAATAAAGTAAAATAATAAAAATAAAAATAAAAATAATAATAATACCAATTTAATAATGATAATAATAATAATAATAATTGTTGTTGTTGTTATTATTATTATTATTATTTTAATTTTAATTTTTTTATTAATAATAATTTTTATTTTTATTTTTATTATTATTATTTATTGTTGTTGTTGTTGTTATTATTATTATTTATTATTTTTATTTTGTTGTTATTATTATTATTATTATTTTTTTTTATGTTTATATTGTTTACAGTTATATTTATTTTTATTTTTATTTTTAATACTATAATAATAAAAGGGCAATTCTATCATATTATACAAGTCATTCATATTACTACTCTTAATTTCTAGAGCATACCAAATATGTCATTCTCATTCACAATTTCATTTCATTCCCAATTTCATTCAATTTCTTTACTTATTCCTATTCAAATCTATTCCAGTGTACCAATCGCTACTTATGCTATTTCTCCTACCACTAAGTGATTAGGAATTTTTGCTAAGTCAGCGAGCAAAACGTTAAGACCACCCCTTTCCTCACTCAGCGATTCCATTTCTCATAATCTCCTATCACCGAATGGAACTCCGGCTTCTTTCAGCATTTACACTGATACCTTCCAAGTTTAACAAAGTGTGTCTCCAGACGAGAAATTTTTATCCATTTCACCAAAATGTCAAACAGTTTTCTCATAAAATAACGTCCAAACAAGCATCTCCAGTTCAATCACCCCCACAAACAAGTTTCCCAGATCCTTGAAACTCTCAGAAAATCAGTAATTAGCATGCTTCTTGGATTGATCTCTATTTCCCCGAAAAAGCTCGACCTTTTGCACACCTAGCACGAATAGATAAGCCTATTGGCAGTTGGTTACTCGCTTGGCCATGCTTCTGGTCTGTTGCTTTGGCGGCAAATCCAGGAAGTCTCCCTGATATGAAGATTTTAGCAATACTCGGCTGGTGGGCGGTTTTCATACGAGGCGCGGGATGTAGTACTATTAACGATTTCTTTGATCAGGTAGACCGTACGAAGTCTAGGCCATTCATCAGCGGTGCTTTGACACCAGCACAAGGGCATTGGTGGTTTGTATAAACATACACACACTATGAGAACAGTGCATAGAATGTTGTGCACTCTGCTTTGATTAGTATGGTGTATATATACACAACAGCTATATTACATTACAGTTGACTTTGAAGATTCTATGCATAACATAAGGAATACAACAATTACAATTTAGCTAAGAAGATGGAGCAGAATATGGAGAATGATATAATCTTGATTGCCTAGCCGTTGTCCACCAATTTGTTACTGATTTAGTGGAGATGATGATTCTCCATGATTTGCTCTGTCATGCCCCCGCAAGTGAGGGGTTCCATCAAGAACTCCGAGCTTGATGCGTTGTTGATGAAGAATATGCTTGGACAGCGGCTTTGTAAGTGAATCCGCCAATTGATCTCTCGAATGAACATGGGCAACTCGATGTGTCTTATTGGCAACTTGATCATGCACGAAATGGAAATCAATAGCAATATGTTTCATTCTGGAGTGAAACATTGGATTGGCACAAAGATATGTCGCACCAATATTGTCACAGTAGATTGTGGGTGTGTCAGGAAGCTTAATGCGCAATTCGCGTAGGAGGTTTTGAACCCAATTTAATTCCGCAGTTGTGGCTGCCACAGCTCTGTATTCAGCCTCTGTGGAGGAGCGAGCGACGGTTCGTTGCTTTTTAGAAGCCCAACTGATAGGAGTAGTGCCGAGGAAGACAACATAAGCTGATGTGGAGGTCCTGTCATCCAAGTTACCTGCCCAGTCAGCATCAGAGAAAGCATGAAGAGACAGAGTGTCTGAAGGACGAAGCATGAGTCCATGATTAATTGTATGCTTGAGGTAACGGAGCACTCGTTTTGCAGCCGTCCAGTGCTTAGTCGTCGGTTGGTGCATGAACTGGGATAACTTATTCACTGCATACGAAACATCCGGCCTTGTTAGAGACAAGTATTGTAGTGCACCAATCACTTGCCTATATTGAGTGGCATCAGTTGGAGGACTGCCATCATGGAGCTGCAACGTCTCAGAAGTGGACAAAGGGCTATGGACCTCTTTAGCTTCATTCATATTCGTTTTGATCAGTAGGTCCCTAATGTATTTTTGTTGTGACAAAAGAATGCCATTCTTCACATGAGTCACTTCAACACCAAGGAAATAAGCAAGTGTTCCCAAATCTTTTAAGGAAAAACGACTGGCAAAGGCTGCAATAATGTGATTGCCTGCTCGTGAATTTGATCCTGTAATAAGAATGTCATCCACATAAACTAATAAAAATATTGTCAATTGATGATGATGAAGAAAAAATAATGAGGTATCACTGCGAGAATTCACAAAGCCAAGCTCCAGGAGATAATTGCGCAGCTCAGTATACCATGCACGAGGGGCCTGCTTCAAACCATAGATAGCTTTATTCAGTTTACACACATAATCTGGAAATTGGGAGTTAACAAAACCCGGAGGTTGACTCATGTAAACATCATCTTGCAGCGTTCCTTGAAGGAATGCATTGTTTACATCTAACTGCCTTAAGGACCACCCAAATTGCACAGCCATGGCTAATATAATTCGAATTGTGGTAGATTTAACCACTGGGCTGAATGTGTCTTGAAAATCAATTCCGGGACGTTGGTGAAATCCTTTGGCGACAAGCCGAGCTTTATACTTGTCCAACGACCCATCCGGCCTGCGCTTGACCCTATACACCTATTTGCAACCTACAACATTTTGTGAGGGATGAAAAGGAACAAGATCCCATGTATGATTTTTGATTAATGCATCAAACTCAATACTCATGGCCTTTCGCCATTGGGAAGATTTTTGGGCTTGGAGAAATGTTGTTGGTTCTGTATCAGTGAGATTGTGATCTGTAGCAAGATAAGAAAATTTTTGTTTTGGCTTGAATCTTTGGTTCTTGGACCTGGTTATCATGTGGTGCCCTTGTTGTTCATGTGAGTGGAGTGTAGGTGGTGGATGAGGACTAGAAGGTGATGGACTTACCAGGCTAGCAGAAGGTTCACTTGTCATTGGAGAAGAGTTGAAACTTGTACAATTAGGCGAATGAGATGAGGACCCTGCTGTTGTGGTAGGGCGGGATTGGGTGTCATCAGGGGTGGTTATGGGTAATATAAGCGTTACACATAATGAATGACTGGCTGGCACAGGAGGTTTGGGAATTTCATGACTAGCGAAATTTGGTGGGGAAATCTGATCAGGTGTAGAGGGAGTAGGGGTAGCTGAAAAATTTAGCCACAAATTTCGAGTAGGAAGGGGAAGACTAGATGGGTTTGTGTTTGTGTTTGTATGAAATGGAAAAATGGTTTCGACAAAACGAACATGGCGAGAGATATAAATTTTTCTAGATGATGGGTCAAGACATTTGTATGCATTATGGGATATAGAATATCCAAGAAAGACACACGGACGTGACCGAGGCTCTAATTTATGCCGATTGTAAGATCTCAACCACGGATAACACAAGCATCCAAAAATTTTTAATTTTGTATAATTTGGACTGATGTGAAAGAGGGATTCGAAAGGGGATTGATCTTTTAGGATTGGAGTAGGAAGTCTATTTATTAGATATACAGCAGCTTGACATGCAAATGACCAAAATTGGAGTGGGACAAATGCTTGAGTCATTAAGGTGAGGTCTGTTTCTATTATTTGACGATGGCGCCTCTCAGCTGTGCCAACAAGTTGAGGTGTGTATGGAGGAGAGACAAGATGTGGAATCCCATATTTTGCCAAAGTAGAATGAAGACTAAGATACTCACCACCCCCATCTGAATAGACGGTTTGAATGGTGGTTTGGAAAAAAATTTCAATTAAGCTTTTAAAGTCTTCAAATACATACGTGACATCTGATTTGTTTTTGATAGGATATAGCCAAATGTATTTAGTAAAGTGGTCCACGAAGACAACATAGTAACGAAAATTATCAAAAGATTTAATTGGTGCTGGTCCCCAAACATCAGTGTAAATTATTTGTAACAGTCTAGAACTTGTAACAGATGATATTCCAAAGGGGAGTCGATGACTCTTATTGCAAAGACAAGAGTTACATGCATTAAGAGGAGACCTAGACACGGGTAAAGAAAAGCGAGAAACAATTGAGTGAAGCAGGCGGGAATGAGGGTGGCCAAAACGTTGATGCCAATGATCAAGAGAATGAGTGACTACATGGGCTTGTGGACGAGCTGAGGTAGATGGCTATTCATACAAGTTTCCTTTACTCTTGCCTCTGACAAGTTGTGCCCCCGTGGTCAGATCCTTCACATCAAAAAAATGAGGAAAAAATTCAATACTTGCATTATTTTGCTTGCAAAATTGGGAAACTGAAAGAAAATTTTTGTGAATAGATGGTGCACATAAAACATCTTTTAGTGTGAAAATGGAATTGGAAGCAGAAAGTTTAGAGGTACCAACGTGGGTGATAGGCAAGTCAGACCCATCCCCAATTAACACACCATCATTACCACCATATTCTGAGTGGATGGCCAAATTTTGAAGATCGGATGTGATGTGCTGCGAGGCCCCAGAATCCATTATCCAATTGTTACCGTATGTGGGTAACCCACGAGCCAAGAAATGTGCTTGGGGTTCTATATTGTGAGATCGTGAGCGACAAAATTTGGCTATATGGCCAAACTTAGCACAGAGCTGGCATTGGATTTTGCCTTGATTGGAATTGTTGTAGTGATTAGGCTTCCAAGTCTGATTGAATGATCGATTCCCATTATTTTGTGAATGACCAAAATTGTTGCTTTGACCATAGCGATGCCCAGATGATGCACCATTGAGCTGATTATAATTTGAAGAATTATGGCCTTTCTTGTTGCCACCATAACCACCTTTCCCTTTGTTGTTATTCTTTTGTGAAAATTGTGCAGTGATGATTGAAGGTTCTTTTCTGGCCTCTTCACGTTTAAGGAATGTTTCGTGATCGGTGAGTTTATCAAACAACTCTTCAAATGTAATTGACATGTCACGAGCACGAATAGCAGCGCTGATCTCTTTGTAGTCATCACCAAGACCCGAAAGAACTGTAATCACCAACTCATCAGTGCTGAGAGGCGAGCCTACAAGTGCAAGCTCATCAGCAGAGGCCTTAATGGTGCGCATATATTCAGCAATGGATTGGGAGTCCTTAGATATACGGACCAAACTGTTCCGAAGACTGTAAATGCGAGTCTTGGAAGTGTTGGCATAAGTTGTGCTAAGCTTGTCCCAGGCTGCTTTAGCCGTGGATGCCATTGTCACATAAGGTGCAATAGTTGAATCAACAGAGGCCAATATGGCATGCCGAAGAAGGTTGTCTTGGCGCATCCAAACCTTGTAATCGGGATTTGAGGCAGACACACCATTGGTGGTTATTGTTTCCGAAGGACAAGGTGAAGTTCCATCAATGAACCCCATGAGATCGTATCCATACAGAAGCGTATGAAATTGCGCACGCCATGTTGGATAATTGCTCCCTGTCAGTTTTAGCGGAAGTTGAGTTGCAGCATTGATAGCAATGATGGAGGATGAGAGAGGACCATTGGTGACAGTATTTGGTTGATCAATTGATGAGCTGGTATTTGAGGAAGTGGTGGTCGTCATTGTAAGAAAGGTTGGAGGCAGTAAAGCTAGAGGGAAAGACTTGGATTGGAAAAAAAATGCTTGTTAAAGCTATAAAGCTCTGATTACCATATAAACATACACACACTATGAGAACAGTGCATAGAATGCTGTGCACTCTGCTTTGATTAGTATGGTGTATATATACACAACAGCTATATTACATTATAGTTGACTTTGAAGATTCTATGCATAACATAAGGAATACAACAATTACAATTTAGCTAAGAAGATGGAGCAGAATATGGAGAATGATATAATCTTGATTGCCTAGCCGTTGTCCACCAATTTGTTACTGATTTAGTGGAGATGACGATGCTCCATGATTTGCTCTGTCAGTTTGCTCTAGGCATTCTTCTCCAAGTGAATAACTTAACTCTAGCATTGGCTGTTTTACATGTGCCGCTAGTCTTTGTGTATCCACTCTCATGAAAAGGATAACATATTGGCCTCAAGCCTTTCTTGGTGTGATGATTAGCTGGGGAGCTTTATTAGGCTCGATTGCTATTAAATGAAGTATTGATCCTAATATATATCGTACCCGCTTTATATTTGTAGCTTTTTCTGGGCACTTGTTTATGATAAAGAAGACGATCCAAAAGTGGGTCTAAAATCCACGGCCTTGAAGTTTGGAGATTCAACAATTAAGTGCATTACTGGGTTTGGAATGGCATGCATGGGAGCTCTTGCTCTTGGTGGTCTCTATGCTAATATTGGATGGTTATATTTTGTCTTTGGCAATTGCATCTAGCCAGTTAACAATGGCAGATTTGGACGGTTGATCTTTCATCTCCTATTGATTGTGGCAAGAAGTTTGGACGGAAGGGGTATCATGCACCATTTTGATTGACTATAAGGGGGTTCTGTGGTGATTTTGGAGTCACAAGGAGATTTCGTACACTTTTAGTAAATCATAGAGGGTAATATGCCATTTACCCAAAATTGAGCCATGTACATTATGAATTTAAATTTGTTAAAAATTTCATATGGTAAACTAAAGAGCAAAAATAATGATTTCTCCCACATGGAAATATTAAGACAAGAATGAGCTATTAAACATGTGTAGGCTCAATACCCAATAACTTAAACTTTTGAGTTAATAATTGAGTTCTACACATGTATATTAAAACCCATTTGTTCTTGGATTCTCATAAATGGTTTGATGATCTTGGCCGAACTCTCGAAAAATTATGGTAGTCACACTATCATGGTGGACTCTCAATGGAGCTAGGCAGTAGGGTTCAGACGATGGAGTAAGGTCACGATAAGCATGATTCTTGGGCTATACTATCAAAAGTGTATGAGATTACGGTAACGCGATGGAACAATACTTGGTTGTTGGGATCCCAAGGGGGCTCATACGAGAGTAAGATCGCGGTGCCTCATGGTTGATCTGGGTATACGAGAAAGAGCTACTGGAACCGACATGATAGCTAAGCTGCAAAAGAGATCTAAAAGCTTGTGAAAGTGGTGAAGATGGATTCATCGACAATGAAATATAGATCAAGGAGGAGTTGAGGCGCAACATGAAGTTCACATGTGAAAAATGGTAGGTTTGTTAGAAGTTTTTCATTGTGAAATAAAGAGTAACGAGAATGATTTCTCTCACCAAGAAAAATTAAGAAAAAAATGAGTTATTAATAAACATATGTACGTTGAAGAACAAATAACTTGAACTTTTGAGTCAATAATTAAGTTCTACACATGTGTATTAATTAGATCTATTTATTTTTGGATTCTTATAGTTCGTCACAATAAATTTTTTTAACACTTCGATAATATAACTTGTGATGATGCAAATTTAGGACTCATTTGCGTGAATGAATTTTAGATCAGTCAATAGGAAGGTGTTAAATTTATAATTTCGCCACACAAGCGTCATCGGTGATTGAAGGGAGCTGGCAGACATAATTGAGGACCTTACTCCTATGGATTAACAGGCTGGCCTTTTCCAAACGATCGTTGATGGAGATGTTGGAATCATTGGCCTCAATAATTTCTTATTCATTTTAGTTTTGAGAGTGACAAATAAGTGAATTGATATGATTTTGTTTAGTTTTGAAATGAAGCTAGAACAAGCCGCCAAAAGTGAAAACAAATTGAAGTGTGTTGGTGTTGAAGTAGAAAAGTTATTATTCAAACAAGTTGTGTTGATGAAAATAAATAAATATAATAAATTTTTTTTTAACATACTAAATTTTTAAATAAAATTATAAATTAATATGGTATTGAACTCAAATTACTAAATGATCTTGCGTTTAAGTCTTGCTATCACTCCTACACTAAAACTACTCAAATGCAAGACTCAAAAATAAATCGTGCTAAAACGTATGAAGGCGTATTAATGATAATAAATAAATATATTATTAATTTCTCTTTGACAGCTTAAGTTTTTAGATGGGATCTAAATTAATAGTTGGGTAAAACACTTCAATGATTCTACTGTTCTAGCAACTTAATCTTCAAATCAAGAATTGTTCGAACAAAAGTTAGATATCTACTGACGTCTCATATCCAATGTTCTAACTAAATCTTCAATCTATAAATACTCTAACAGGATTTTAGAAGAAATACATAGAATATAATAATAAAATGTTTGACTCCTTCAAGAGTTCTTAATTTTTACATATACACCTGTTAGATTAGATAGCCTAAAAGCCAAATCAATGTTCTTATTGATTTACAATAATAAAATAAGATAAATTCAAAAAATTCAAAATTCAAAATTAAAAAAAAAAGAAGAAAAAAATAAAATTAGAAAAAAAAGATAATAAAATTAAATTAAATTAAAAAAATTCAAAATTCAAAATTAAAAAAAAAAAGAAGAAAAAAATAAAATTAGAAAAAAAGATAATAAAATAAAATTATAAAAAAAAAGATAATAAAAAATAAAAAGTAAAATGAAATAAATACAAATTATTAATTTTACAATTTAAATTTATATTTAAAATAATTTTTCAATGCTAAATTCTAAATTTTAAAACTTTAAATTAAATTTCAAATTTAAAAATAAAAATAAAAATAAATAAAATAATTTTTAAATTTTTTAAAATAATAAATTTAAGTTTCTAATTTTTGAAGTCTAAGTTAAAGTTTACAAATATAAAAATAAATTTACTTTAGTTGTATAAATATATTAAATATTATATCATTATTTATATACTTTTTTATGATATTTTTGTTTCTATTCCTTGGGATTGGACCTGGCAACACGACAAGTGTCTATTTTGTCAAAAACTGTATTTTATTTGAGTAGTAGTATGGACTAGGATAAATATATTTGCAAGCATCTCTTGTTCTTTTCTTACTTATCTTGCTTTATATTGACTTCAGATAACTTTTTCAAACATGATGTTACGACGAAGTACCTACCCTTTAATAAATCATTCGAACAACTAAAAAGAAACAAGATGTTACTTGAGAATGTGACTAGACATGGAACAGCGCGAGGCAAGGACAGAGGACGTGGTGGAATAGAAAGATTTAGGCTCTGTTTGTTTGCTATAAAATAATTTGTTTGTTTTTGTGACTAGACATGAAAGAGCGCGAGGCAAGGACAGAGGACGTGGTAGAATAGAAAGATTTAGGCTTTGTTTGTTTGCTATAAAATAATTTGCTTGTGTAAAATATTTTTTGTAAAAAATATTTTTTTTAAAAATAAAATATTTTACAGGGCTCTGTTTGTTTGCAGTAAAATAACTTGTTGAGAAAAAATATTTTTCTAAAAAATAAATTACTAGAAAATATTTTTTAGTGTTTGGATATTCCATGAGTTCCGTAAAATATTTTCTTCTTCCAAAGTTCCATAAAACATTTTACAAAATTTTGTACTAGCCACAATTATTGACAGGAAAATATTTTACGATTGACTAATTTTACGGTGTTTAGTGTTACCAAACACCGTAAAATTAAGAAAAAGCAGCAACAATTGTTGACCGAAAAATATTTTACGGTTGACCAATTTTCCGGTGTTACCAAACAACGTAAAATCTGAAAAAAAAATTCCAGAAAAATATTTTACGGCAAACAAACGGAGCCTCAATTAATTTGATCAAGAAGAGAAATCAAAGGTTTCATTCACATAAACTTGGTTACAAAAGAGGCTCAGGCGAAAGGACCGTTCCGGGAGCGCTATTTCGTAACCAGGGCGAATTATTCAAGACAAATGTATGACAAATCTAATATTCAATGCTACGACTATAAAAACAAAAAAAAAATAGAGTCATCATGCTTATGAATCTATAAGTAATCTTAAAATTGTTGATGAGAAAATAAATTTTATTGAAAGACAAGAAAGGGAATAATAGATTACATTATTGAGGGCTTATCATGGCAAAGAAGATGGAGGAGATATTTTATGGTATCTTGATACAGCTACAAGTAACCATATGACTGGACAGAGGAGTATGTTCACAGAACTCAATAAAACTATCAAGGGCACTATAGAATTCGGAGATGGCTTCATGATCACAGTGAAAGGAAAATAAGATTTTAATCCATTTGAAAGATGGAAGGCATCATTGTATTCTTAAGATTTATTATGTGCTAAAATTAGAAAGTAATATTTTGAGCTTAGGTCAACTTTTTGAGAAAAATTACACAATTTTCTTAGAAGATAATATTGTGCAATAAAAGATGAAAATATTTTTTTTGATAACAAAAGTGTTAGAATATAACACTTATCTAATATCAAAAAATCAAAAATTTTAAGGCCACCTTATAAGATCCTGTGTTACTTAACTTAACACGAATTGGTTTTAAGTTGAAACATCAGTTATCTTAGCATGGTATTAGAGCTAGACCCTTGGTGCAGTTTTATTCATCTTCTGCATCTGTCCCACGCGTGTTTAGTCTTTCACATGCTGGCTTTTTCATGTGTGTTCAATCTCTTCCACGTGCGGCCCTTTTCACGTGTGTAATTCAATCTTGGGTAAATTGCATCGGACCCCCCTGTGGTGTAAAAACTTCCACCAGACCCCCCCGTGGTGATACAAAAGTGCACATCACCCCTCCGTCCGTCAGCAATTCTGTCAAAACTAACGAGAATGCACGACACGCGCTTGTTTTGCAACTATGATCGCTATGTAACATTTTGTTTAATAAAAATATGTGTATTTTATCACCATTATACCCTTTGCTCCATATATAAACCGCTCACTTGCAAGAAGTACAGTTGTTTGAGCTTCAACATCTCCTTCTCGGCTTGAGCTTCATCACCAACGGTGAGCTTCATTTTTTTTTTAACATAATAACTCTTTTTGCTTTTAACCATATTGAGATCTATAATTGTTTGAGCTTGAACATCTCCTTCTTGGCTTGAGCATCATTCAGTGAGCTTCATTTTTTTTTAACATAATAACTCTTCTTGCTTTTAACCATATTGAGTAACTTTTTTGTTAATAATAACTCTACTTTATTTTCAAACAGTGGTTAGCATTTGTTTTATTAGTAATAACTCAATACATTATTTTGTTACATTAATAAATATGTTATACATTTACATTTTTAATTATCACGTAATTATTCTTGTTTGTGAAAAATATTTTGTAGCATAAGTGAAAAATGTCAACTTCAAGTAGTCGAAGTCGTACGCGTAGTCGAAGTTATGAAGACCCAGCACTTGATTTGCAGTACACTAATAGGACATGTCATTGCTATAACAAGGCTGAAATCATTGTTGTAGTAGATGATAAGAAGCCTTCAAAAGGGTGTTTGTTCTATAACTATAATAGGTGCAAATTTTTCAGATGGTGCGAGCCTAATTTTGCATCTTGGAAAGGCACTGAGCTCCCTGTTCAAATGAGATTGGGAGACATTAAAGCTAGTGAAGATAGTGATGATGAGGAGAGTGGAGAAGAGGTGACATTTCCTTTGAAGAAGAAAAAGAAGAGAAAGATAACATAGAGTAATTACATTAGGGAGTTGAATACGTTTCTTCTTGCATGTTGTTGTATCTTGTTGCTACTACTATTTGTTGTGTTAATCTTCAAGAATTGAGATGTAAGGAGTCGTTGTGCCTTTGTAGTTATCATGTAATATGGAGTTCTTGGTTGGTTTATGCTAAGTTATGATGTATTAATGAATCAACATTGTGTTGCTCAGTTTAATCTTCAAGTTTGTTGCTAAGTTTAATCTTCAACTGTAATGTTTTCCTTTAAGTTTAATGAATCAACATTGTGATGCTAGCATTAATCTTCAAGTTTAAGTTTAATGAATCAACATTGTGATGCTAGCATTAATCTTCAAGTTTAATGCTTTTCAATGAATCAACATTGCGTTGCAAAGTTTTATGATTTCCAGTTTAAAACAGTGTTTGAAATACCAACCAAGAAATGTACCACTAACAGACTTTAATGACTTGCTCATCCAACGTGTCCAAATATGTCCTAATACCAAGCAACATTACAAAAAAAAAGTGTCCAAATACAGTGCAACCAACACAATATTTTATCCCATAAAGTCATAAAGTAAGCATGCCTGCATACAAAGGCAGAAAGTCTTTAAAAACTCCAACTAGAAGTCATAAAGTGAGCATGCCAAAAACCAACTAACTGGGACCGCACCATGTTCTTTCCAGAAACCATCAAATTGGACTACACCCAATTGATTAATAGAAAATGACATAAATTGTTTAAAAACTCCAACTTGAAGTCATGGCTTCCATATTGTTTTCTTCTTATTCATGTTGTCTACCACTTCATCAATGCGTTTTCTCTTTGTAGCATATCCACCCATGAGAGCTTCATTGTGGAAGCTTGTGTACACCCTGCCCATGGCTTCATCACTAGTTGAACCATCTAGAACAGTACGACGCACACCAAGCTTTGTCATACCACCTCTCACAGCCGACCCACTTCCACCAACATCAAATCTAGTTTCAAAATCAGATATGTTTTGCTCAAGTTCAGATCTAGTTTCAACATCAAATCTAATTTTGCTCAAGTTCATATCTGCCACCATCTGTTGTAGATCTGGCACTAATAGTACCTCGGCCTGCAACAGTTCGTCGAACACCTCTACCTCGACCAACGGCTCTTGGCATGGGTGGTAGTTGATTGCCCAGGTGTGATTCTTCAGTTATGGTAGGTTGTTACAATGAGTATGAAATAGTTATGGTAGGCTGTTAACAGTAGCACAATAATCCCTCAGTCTAGCAAACTGCTCTTCAGCATTCCCTTCTATTAGTTGTATTGCCACCTGTTTAGCTCTCAATGCTTTGTATTTGCCAACTGTGACTTCCACCTTTTTATGAATCTTTTTCTGTAATTTAACTGTGGGTCGATTCGGGTTATTCCTAACAGACTCCACAATTCTATGCCCAATGTACTTATAATCTGCCAACCTATTATCATACCTATGTCCACATTTGTGGCTACCTGTTAAGGTTTTTACTTGAAAGGTTGGACCACCATTGATTGGAGATGCATGTAATATCCAGGTACAACCATGACTTTCAGCATGTGTACATTTTTCTCTAACTTTTTCTTTCTCATTTTTCACTAATACATAGTCAATGCCCTTTCTCACAGCCCAATCCTTTAGAACCTTCCTGAATTGATAAACATCACTAAACTTCATTCTTCTAACCATATCAAATGTTTCCATATCAACATCATTAGAAAACTCTGGGCAATCACCGCAATTTAAGTTATCATCTTCTACATCACTAGCCCAGTCTTGATCACCCGTTGAACTTCCTTCATTCTCTCTACTTCTTCTCTTTTTAGACCTCTTTCTAAGTTTCTTCTTCCATTCTAGGTATTTTTCTTTTTTAGACCACCCCTCATCATTCTCATGAAAAATATCATCATCACTCAATCCCTCAATATCCTCATAAACTAAGCTAGGCGTCTCAGAATCTGTATCAGAAATTGATCCATCAGTTTCTACATAATCAGAATCATCAGAATCTGAATCTTCACTCTCTTTCTCATTACCTTAACTGCTATTATCATTCTCATTATTGGCTGCCTCATTTTCATCATTTTCATTCAACACATTATCATTCTCAGTGTCATTTTCATTCAACACATTATCATTCTCAATGTCATTTTCATTCAACACATTATCATTCTCAATGTCATTTTCATTATGCATAACAGTTGAACCATCACATAAGGCTACACAATCAGTCACAATGTTGAATTGACTCAAGTCAAAATCAGGCCATAACAGATCAAAATTAAATGTATTTCACAATGGTCCTCATTGACTTTATCATTAGCATCAGTCATTTTGAAATAAATAATTTAAACCATGATTAAGTACTAATAGGTGTCTCATGGCTAATGCAACAATAATCTATAAGTTACATAAAAATGTCACTTAGTTGAGTTACATATATATCTCAATAATATGTAAGAACCTGCCCGCAAGCACATGACGAGGACTGGTATGGAAAACTTTGATACATTTTTTTCAGTTATACTAATTTGCAAAATTGAAACGTAATTTGCAATACAAAGCCTAAATTGCAGTAATTATACACTAATATGCAAAACTAATAACAGAAATTAAACCCTAATTAACAAATTTGTAAAGCTGATTCAAAAACCCTAATTTGCAAATCTAATTTAAAAATCCTATTTTGTTCACTAACAGTTAAACCACATCTAATTAAACCCTAAAGAGTCAAAAAATTGCGCCTTATATACAAGAAAACATGAGAAAATACCTAGAAACACTATCGGGTTGTGAATCTTCAACCATTTCAGATCTTACAAGCTTATAGCAATTGTACCGGAGCCTTCAGATAGAGATAAAAATGGTAAAAATTTGATTTACAACGCCAATGGAACGAAGGAAATACGATAGAGAATGACAGAGGTGAATCGTTATGAGTTATCGTCGCATTGTGAGTTATCGTCGTGTCGTGAGTGAGAAAGCATTTTGGGATCTAGGTAAAAAAAACGAAGGACAATGAAATAAACACTGTGAATGATATGTTAAAAACAAGGGCACGAAAGTCATTTCGCTACTTTCCGTTAATCAAATAGATGGAAACATTATCTTGCAGTGTGTATGCACTTTTGTATCACCACAGTGGGGTCTGGTGGATGTTTTTACACCACTGGGGGGTCGTGTGCACTTAAACCTCACCACAGGGGGGTCCGATACAATTTACCCTTTAATCTTTTTATGTGTGACCCCTATTAAATCAAGTCACACATGAGATGGAGTGTTAGAATATGCATTTGTCCTACATAAAAAAATTATAAATTCTTAGACCACTTTATAAAATTCTGAGCTACTCCACTTAGCACCAATTGATTTTAGAATGAAAACCATTGATTCTTAATATGGTATCAGAGTTGGGCCCTTGGTCTAATCGTATTTATCCATGTATGGTCCATATGTCTCGTTTTGCTCTCGCTGACTCGTTTTTCCTTAGTGTTAGCTCTCGTTTCTCGGTTCTCTCCGAATGACACGTGAAGAGGGTGTTAAATATACATTTATCTCACATTAGAAAATCACCAACTCCAAATCCACCATATAAGATCTTGAGTTACTCTACCTAGCAACAATTGATTTTAAGATTAAACCTCAGACTTCTTAACACCTTCCATCAATTATCCTGAACAAAATATGTGAAGGATGTCTTCTTGGAAAATAAGCTAGAAATGTGTTTTCCAAAAGAGTCTAAATTAAGAGCAACAAGGCTACTAGAACTTATTCATATTCTTCGGTAAAGATTTTCTAAAAGAAAATCTAATGCTTTTGACAAGGTCAAGAAATTTAAAACTCTTGTTGAGAAGGAAACTGCTTGGGAGATCAAAGCCATGTGATTTGATAGAGGTAGAGGATTCATAGTGAGAGAATTTAATATTTTTTAAAAAAAATAATGGCATTCGACACCCTCTGACAGTTTCTCGATCACCTCAACAAAATGGAGTTGTTGAAAGAAAATGTGGATTGGTTATTGAAATGGCTCGAAGCATGTTGATGACTAAAGGAATGTCCAAAGAATTTTGGGTGAAAACTATTGATTATGATGTCTATCTCTTGAATCATTGTGCTGCAAAGAGTCTCTCTAACAAGACACCAATAGAAGTATGGGCGGGAAGAAAACCAACATCAAGCACTTAAGGATTGTTGGAATCATTTCTTATGCTCATGTTCTTGAGTAAAATCAATCCAAGCTTAATGATAAAAGCTAAAAGCTCGTCTATGTTGGCTATAAAAAATGTTTTAAAGCTTACAAGCTCTGTAATCATACTAGTAAAAAAATTATTCTGAGTAAAGAGGTCCAATTTGTTGAGGAAATTGAATAGGATTGGAATGTCAAACAAAAAAAAGGGCATAAACTTTTACCCATACAAGAGCAAAAGGAAGAAGCCAATAAAGATTTCATCTCTCCAACTCGAACTCGAACTCTATCTCTATATGTATCTTCAACTTCATCTCAAAGAAATCCAACTGTAACAACTTCAAGTTCATACAAAAGTCCCCCATTTTTTTGGAGCTTGAATAAAACCTATGAGGTAACTCGCAATTTAAATGATGAACTAACTATCTTTGTCTTTTTTCTAATTGCAAGCCAATAAGTTTGAGATATTAAATGAAAGTGAAAAATGGAGACAAGCCATTGTGATGACGAAATCAATGCGATAAAAAAGAATGACAAGTGAGAGATTGCAACTTTACCCAAAGTCCAGAAAACCATTAAATAAAGTGAATTTACAAGATGAAGAAGAATGCTAAGGAAGAAGTTGAAAGGTTACAGAGAAAGGTTGGCAACAAAAGATTATAGCCAACAAGTTGGAATTGACTATGGTGAGGTATTTGTTCATGTTGCTCGCTTCGAAACTATAAGGTTTATTATTTATTTGGCAGCTCAATAAAGATGACATTTTTTTCAATTGAATATTAAATATGTATTCTTGAATTGCTTTCTTCATGAAGAGGTTTATACTAGACAACCACTATGTTATGTGAAGACAAGATGTGAACATAAAGTCTTCAAGTTAAAAAATGCTCTTTATGGCCTAAAACAAGCTCTAAGAGCTTGGCATAGTAAAATTGATGAACATTTTCATCATAATAATTTCTTCAAATGTTCACATGAACATAATTTATATGCCAAAAATGAAAATGGAGACATGTTATATGGATGACTTATTTTCACTGAAAACAATCCAACTGTATTTGAAGATTTTGAAAGGACAATGGCAAGAGGATTTGAGATGACTAATATTGACCTTATGTCTTATTATCTTGGAAGTGAAGTGAAGCAACTAGATAGATAAATATTTATTTCTTAAGAAAGCTATACTAAGGAAATTCTCAAAAACTTCAAGAGGAAAAATTGCAGGCCTGCTAACACTCTTATTGAAGGTGGAGTAAACCTGCCAAAAGTTTATAAAGGAGAGAAAACAAATTCAACATTTTTTAAAAGCCTAGTTGGAAGCTTGAGATACTTTACCTACACAAAACCATATATTTTCCTTGGTATAGAACTTGTGTGCCAATTTTTGGAGACTCCTTCTAATGAACTCTTGATTATGGACTTTTATACTCCCACCCCTAGGACTTCAAACTTGTGAGGTAAATGATAGTGATTGGGCTGGTGATCTTAATGATTGAAAAAGTATTAGTGGATATCTTTTCTTCATGGGAGATACAGCATTCGCGTAGAATTCCAGGAAGCAAGCATTGTCATGCTTTCTACATGTGAAACTTCATATGTAGATGCCACATCATATGTCTATCATGCATTTTAGTTAAGGAATTTGATGAAAGAACTTAATATGCCTCAAGAAGATCCGGTGGAGATTTACGATGACAACAAGTTCACAATTGCTTTAGGCAATAATTCAGTATTTCATGAGAGAAACAATCGCATTGATACACATTACCATTTATTCGAGAATGCCTCACAAGGAAGGAAGTGCAGATAGAGTATGTGAATTCTCAAGATCAAGCTGCCAGCATTCTTACAAAGTCGCTCAAGACTAATGTGTTCATCAAGCTGACACTACAACAAAATAGCGTTTCAGCGAGGGACGGTTCCCCTCGCCGAATGGGTATCGGCAAGGGCCCGGCGAGGGGGAATCGTCCCTCGCCGAAACGCTCTTTGGTGAATTGGGGTCCCTCGCCGACCTCACGCTATTCGGAGACGGCTCGGCGAGGGACTATTTTGGCGACTACTATGCGAGGGCAACAAGCCCTCGCCGTGCCCTCGCCTTTTTCGTCCCTTGCCGTGCCCTTGCTTTTTTTGTCACTCGCCATGCCCTCGCCGTTTTCATCCGTCGCCGTGCCCTCGCTGTTTTCGTCACTCGCCGTGCCCTCGCTGTTTTCGTCACTCGCCGTGCCCTCGCTGTTTTTGTCCCTTGCCGTGCCCTCGTTTTTTTCGTCACTCGCTGTGCCCTTGCCACACTCTCGAATATTTGTCCATCACCGATTAATTAGAGTACAAAATTTATAAATATAAATTTCATATAAAAATTAAATTAATTAAAATTTGACAATCAAAATTCAATTTAAAATTAATATTACAAAGTTTTTTTATTATATATATGATTACAAAATATTTAATCACATATATAAGTACAAAATAGCTATCCCCCAAATCTAACTTAACCCTATGCATTTGAATCTTCTCCGAAACTATTCACGAGCTTTGAATCTCCAGAAGCTCTTGTCATTGATGAACTTTTGATAGCCTTTCAGATTGAAATTTTACCTCCTTTTGTTCTTTCTTTCAGTCAACATGAAAATCCTAGAGGACTATAATATATATTTAGAAATAGAACTCAAATAAATAACAAAATAAAATTATAAGATAAATGCAATACACAACAATCCATACATTAATGCACCAGGAGGACATTAAAAGAAAACATATAATATATCTTCTATAAAAATTATAGACACACTCAAATCTACCAATTCCACATATTAGTCAAAAGATCAGAGCAAGGCACATCTTAAATCATATTTTTCAAGATATTTTCAAACTCATAACAATTAATTTTTTATTGCACAACCAAACCAAACATTCATCTCAAAAGAAAATTGACATGGTAAAGCAAGTTCAAAGAACTACTTGGTGGAACAAAGATAATCAAACCTGAGCTCGCATGTAAAAGAACTACTTAATTGAATATAACCAAAAGCAGATGTTGAACATGACATGGTAAAGCAAGTTCAAAGAAGCACTAGTACAAATATACCTGAAGATCCCTTTGTTGAGCCAGAAGTTTCATCTTTTGCTCTTTATCTTCTTTCAATCTAAGAATGAATAAAACTAATTGGTTACTTAGATGCACCAAAAGTGTAATTATAAGATTGCACACATATAGAGCGAGTATTATAAAGTTAATGTTTGGGGCTTTCTTTCACTTTTCCAAGTTCTGTAATGACCTTTTCTTGCAAAGAAACACAAACATGAATGCAAGTTAACCTATAAGTAAAATAGACTATAAGTATTGCAGGATAAGACTGCCAAAAGGAACCAAACATTAATTTAGTTATTACAGGCCACTATTCTAAGATAACCTATTGATTAATTACATACTTTAACTTACTAACTAGAGACTATTTTATCATACTATTACAAAGCTAATAGTTGTGACACCCATCACACTATTCTCTAAATAATGACACTATCATCTTTAAACCCTTCGGTTGCTTCTTTTTCTTTTTTGATCTTTTTTTCTTTTTTAAAGAAAATCTTGGGTATTGCAATCTTCCCTCGTTATAAAAATTTCATCCTCAAAACTTCACTCATTACTTTCACTTTGTAAGAGGTACATATTGTTTCTTTTCATTCCTTCTTGATCATCATATTTTTGGCAGACTTCTTTTATCAGACTTTAACAAAAATAAAACCTTGTAATAACAGTTTCTTTAATCCTACTAACCATTTGATGTGAACTTCATTCACTATACTTGCTCCACTACTTAATCAAAAGTCTACAACTTGAGAAGTCTTCATCAAGAATCATCTCTTGACTTAGGAGTCATGTACTTCTTAAACATTATAAATGTCCAACAATCAACAAAAACTCAGTTATTACTCAAATTATTAACCAAATCCTGCCTTCACGAATACATTTAAAATTCTTTGTGATCCCTCGATTTCCCATAGGAAACTCAAGCAAAACAAATATAGTAGCATGATAGAATTCTCACATTCACAAATATCTTGTAATAGAAATGGTCTCAAATTAATCTCGGGTGATTCCTTATGCAAAAGCTAAACCTCTCAAAAACAAATCAATCGACATTCCAAAACTTTTAGGATACGTTCTTTCCATGCTTTCATTATAATCAAATTTCACTTCAAATTAGAAAGCGAATGCACCAACATAAAGATCATTACTTGCTTATTTGCTTGCTTGTGAAACTGTTTTGCACTTAATCTTATCATAGTTAACACCAACTCATCCCATAAAAACCTTTTATCAAACAACACATGCTCAACTCAAAAACAATAACTAACATGTTAACAATATCATAAGAAATCTTACAACACTTTTAGATTATACAAAAGAGAGCATCCACATCATAAAACATGTTAAAAATCATACATTCAATTAGTTACGAGCTTTGAATCATAGAGTTACAACATTAAAGAAACTAAACACACATAGTAAATGCAAATAACTCATGAATCCCTTACTCGATTTAGCTTCCCGCTTCCGATTAGACTCATATTCCTTTTTGAACCTATTTTGAAAAACAAAACAAATAAATTTATAAAAATTGAAATAAATACGAAAATTAAAAAAAAATCTCGAAAATTACAGAAAATAAGAAATATAATAACACATAAAAATCATACCTTAAATACTACAAAACAAAACAAAAAAAATTAACTATATATATATATATATATATATATATACAATATATATATATATATATATATATATATATATATATATATATATATATATATATATATATATATATGTACATATATGTAAATATATAACAAAAAAAAAAACTAGCCTTGATGCAAAGGATTAAGGGTGAGTTGACGGGTAGGGGTGGGTTGACAGGTAGGGGGAAGTGGAGGGTGGGTTCACGGGTAAAGGGTGGGTTCATGGGTAAGGGGTGGGGGGTAGGTTTGCCACGTTGGGAGGGGAGGGTGGGGTACACAGGTAAAGGGGGTAAGGGGGTAGGGTATGCTCCTCTGATAGGTGGGGGGGTAGGGGATGCGAGTAAAGGGGGTGGGTATCTGCTGCACAGCGTGGGGAAGGGGAGAAGAGGGTGGGGGGTGGGGTTTTTTTTTTGTTTTTTGAAAGTGGAGATCAGATGAGGCACGTTGCCTCATCTGATCTCTTTCTGGGCGACAGCCCAGCGTGAGACTGGGCCGTCGCCTAGAAACCAATGGGAAGGCCCATTGGTGTAACCAATGGGTCTCGCCCAATAGATTAGTTATAGGAGACGGACCTGCGTGGCCGTCTCCTATTTAATTTTTTTTTAATATTAATTTGCTTTACATTTTTTGTATCATGAATATTATATAAATTTAATATTACTTTGTTTTTTTCACTTTTTTTATTATCTTCACTTTTTTTTTACATATTAATTTGTTTAACTAACGAATAACATAATTAGTATAATAATTATATATTATATTGTGTTTTAAATTATGATTTGTTTATTAACTTTAAACTTTAAACAAAATTATTTAATATGTTTTTTTATATTTTCATCAAAATAATTATATTAATTAGCTAGCAGTTTGTTTTTCCCCACAATTATCTTTTTATTTATTATATTTTACTTATTTTTGTTGTTGTTTAAGTTGTTAATAATAATCGCATTAGCTAATATGAAATGCGATGGCCCCGTTTTGGAATAGACATAGCGAGACACCTGTTTTGCTTGCATTGTGTTCGTGTGCATGCCATGTGGCAGAAAATCGTCCAAACTAATAGGGCCCCGGTTTCGAAATGAGATGGACACATTAGCTTTTAAACCTCGAAACTAGCGTTCACGCATGTCCCCAATTATTTGACACATCCAAAACCAATGGTGGACAGTCACGTGTCCGCGAACCATTAGTTGATATCTTGACCCTTACAAAAAATGAAGATTTGTCTTCATATGCTCACGAAGCTATCAATCTTCGCATTCAATGACCTTCATCCTATAAATAGCACTTGACAATGCGTTTTCTTATAGCATCTTAAATTTGTAATTGTACTTTTCATCTAAAAAGTTTGAAGGATGAGTAAGGATCAACCACATTTGAAAGATTCTATTCGAGTGACTATTAAAGAAGAGGTGGATACAATGAAAGAGTATCCAAATTACTCCAAATTTGTTAAACCCGCCCTTGATCTAAATGCTCCGCCAAAATACGACAGATACATTTCGAATGCCCAAGTAGGCCAGCACGTTCAAGACCAAATGATGCGGATCCAGTGCCCAAACTTTTTTCCCTAATATCTCTATCTTTTTAACCTCGTTGAAAGTATCGGCATTAGTAATCTTTAATTATGTTAGGTATTAAGTCGCTGTGTTCTTGTATTAAAAAAGGATGATATGTAATCATTTATTAATTATCAATGTAAATTAGACAAATGTTTGTAATGCATTAACTATTATAATAAAATGTTTTAATTATAATTCTATTTTGTTGATTACAAATAAGTAATTGTTTATATTTTGCAGTACGTTAAATATTAATATTGCATATAATTTATATTTCACGTAGACAACAATTTGTCCCATAAATTATTTAAAGGATATAAACTTGTTTTTATTTATAGTCAAAGTTATATTTTATTTTGTAAGTAATGATAAATAAAGTATTGTTACAATCAAAGCCGAAATTTCGAAGCTTTACTCGAATTATGTACACACCAATCCAGGACATTTTAAGAAGGAAAATTATTAGTTAGTAACTATATGTATAATTATTTAAAACCAATAATTCATATTATTTAATTTAAATTTAATGATTTTAAAACACTCATTACATTTAACAATTACGATTGTTAAATGTACACTTTAAGACTAATCGGCGAGGGAAGTTCTTGTCCCTTGATATTTCGGTGACGGAACATCACCTTCCTCGCCGGTTTGGCGAGGGAAGTCCCTGTCCCTCGTCGATTTGGCGAGGGCAAGATTCGCCCTCGCCGAATCGGCGAGGGCAAGAGTCGGCCCTCGCTGATACGACAAGGGCAAGAGTCGGCCCTCGCCGATTTGGCGAGGGAAAGGCCTCTCTCGCCGAGCCGTCGTTGAAGAAGCGAGGGCATGGCGATGCCTCGTCGCTGAGACCGATTTTTCTTGTAGTGTGATTGAGCTTTACGTGAATTTACCAAATTTAAATCAAGTTTAAGGAGGGATGTTAGTACATAAACTTGATTAGAATTTATCTAGCTTATCTTTGTTAGTGTTGGATTGGTTTATTCCAGATAGTTTTTTTCTAGTAGGCATTGGATTTGTTATATCAAATCCAAGTAGGAGTTGGTTTTATGTGAGTCTTATAAATATGAGTTAGTCCTTTTAATTGTATACATTCTAAGTAGAATTGATAATAAAAATTTTGTTTAATTTCTTTATATTCTTCTCTTACATTTTTAATCAATCTCTATCTTGGGATTTGAGAAAATCCTAAAAAAATGAGTTCGCCTCTCATTTGGAAAACCAGTATTTGGGTTGAGAAATCCCTAAAAATAAGACATGATATAGGGTCTATTGTAGGTATTTTTGCATAGAAACTTCATTATATGTAGAAAAAAGAGGGATGTGAAATTAGTTTTGAGGAACTTGAGTGGGTTGCTATTCTACCATTCAAACTGACACAATCTTTTCACGCGAAGTGGGTTCTCCCTATGTAATCTATCTCTTTTCACAAATTTATGTGAATTCGAACCACTTGAAAAAAATCTCATCTGAAGCATCGAAATGTTTTCTTTCTTTGTGGCCGATAGTACTGCTGAAATTCTGATTAGATGTACAAATGGACCTCCTTTTTGTGTCCTCTGGCTATCATTTTCACCAAAAAAGAGGTTGACAAGTCCTATTTACTGTCTCTACATCTACATGAAATTATTTACACAAGGAATCTTCCATATCATTTTGAATAACTTTAGGCTTTAAGATTAGGAGAATTCTTCCATCCATCAACGGCAGATTTGGTTGATGTGCCTGACGAGGGGTTCCCGAGCTGATCCAAGTGAGCCGACCATTCCGAGCTGAGACTGGCTAATCCGTGCTCCGTTAACAGCGCGTTCAGCTCAATGTCCAACCTAGATGACTGACCCAACCCCGTTAACCCCGACCTCAGTTCCAGCTGTTCCGATGGGACATAAAGCACTAATGGGACATAAAGCTGCATCGCATTAAATGCTGTCAGACCCGAACTTAGTATAAATAGAGCTCCACCCTCTTCATTAAGGAGAGATATCTCGCTATTAAATGCTCTCAGCTACTTTTCCAGCTCAGACATACTAATCATTCGCACGCTTGAGGGGAAAATCCAGGTCATCACCCCGCCTTTTCCTTCCTTCCCTTGCGCAGGACCGATAGCCGACCAGGAAAGTATAGCTCGGAGGCCGACCTGAGAAGTCCAGCTCGGCAAAGGCAGCTCCCAAATTCAACTGTGAGATTTTCAACCTCGACAGTGCCGTTGATGGAAATTGGTAAATTCACGAAAATAGGCTCATACGAAATTTGACATTTTTTTTGGCATGTAAAATATTCAAGACTGTGAACATATACGATTAGACCATAACACTTTTCACTATTTTGGAATCGTATTACAAGTAACATATTAAAGACTGTGAACATGTACAATTAGGCTGTAATACTTTCCACTACTCTGAAATTCTTTTCTTAACTGACCTG
This sequence comes from Ehretia macrophylla, assembly GCA_037974665.1. Lineage (NCBI taxonomy): Eukaryota > Viridiplantae > Streptophyta > Magnoliopsida > Boraginales > Ehretiaceae > Ehretia > Ehretia macrophylla. Next base: position 62,565,874 of record CM075773.1, read on the forward strand.
GTGCATGTATAGGGACGCATCGTTGCACCCATAAGTTTACCAGTTGATGGTTGGACACTGCCGGATAATCCGATAGTCAAGTTCTGGTAACTGAGTTCCCATATTATCTAACTGGTGCCTATTATATTTTCTATGCGTTCCGCGTCTATTTAATATACTTAAAGGTAACTTAGTCATTACATCTAATAAGAATTTTAAAAAAAAATTAAGTGAATATCCAATTGTTCACATTGATTTTTAAAAAATCAATGGCCCCCATCATTTATGGCAGATTTGCCGCAGATGGATGGGAGACCAACCCGAAAGATTATAGATGAACTCGTTTTTCACAAAGCATATCAACTTTTCTCGCAAATATGCATCAGTGGCAAACTTCAGGAAACTTTGAAATGAGCCATGTAAATTTTGAATTTAATTTTTTTAACAATACTTCGAAATGCTTGAATTCCGAGATTTATCTGTGGGTCATATAACTTGTGATGATGCAAATTTTAAACTAATAAGCGTTAAAAAGTTTTAGCTCCAATTAATCGTAAAGAGTTAAATTTATAATTCACCACGTTCGGGTCACTGGTGATTAATTGAAGGGAGCTGGCAAAAAAAATTGAGGACCTTATGCCTGTGAATTAACAGGCTTACTTTTACCAAACGATCTTTTGATGGAGATGTTGGAATTGTTAGATTCGATAATTTTTTCTTTCTTTCAGTTTTAGTCCTGAAATGTTTAGGAAGACTGTCACGCATCCAAAATTCATCATAGAGAATTTCAAGAACGTAATTGTCGCGTACTTAAAAAGAGACATCCTTCCTAAGCCCGCAAGACTATAATCACTCAAAAAATCTAAAGCCATTAAATATAAGCTCTCAGAGTATCTATAACCCAAAAATTTCCAAAAGCAAATTATAATCTGTAAATTTCTAAATTACAAACATATCATTATATTTCCAAAGCTCTAGAACTTAACTTCCAAAACTAAGTCAAACAATACGTTATATTTTCGTTTCGAAGTAGCAATCATGACGTACTATTCCTCATTTTCTGCAAAATACATAAGTTAAAAATGAGTATATAACTTAGTAAGAGAGAAACTTCTCTAGAAAATAGCTTGGGACCTTATATCCATAAAAAATAGTCGATACAACAATAACTCTCAGACAACTCAAAAAGATGAGTAGCGTAATGAAAAAAAATAACTATGCAATTCATTAGTTTTTGAAAAGTCGATGTTCGATGCAAAATAACAAAACAAAACAAATTCTTATCGAAATACACGATAGGTTGTGACCATGGAAAAATAATACGAAAAGTAGTTCATTTTGCCCAACCAACAAAGGCGAGTAGGATATTCTTATTAAGTAGTGCACTATACGATATGATAATAATGACGATATACAAGCCCCACTTAAGGGTCACAATAACAATAATTTCCAATCAGAAGCACAACCTTGATACAGTGTCAAAATCCATTCTTAGAAATTTCAAATTTTACTTTTTGAATAGTTAAATACTCATAATATTATATAAGAAAAATAGTTAGCTTTCAACGTTTCTTTCTCAATGACTTTCATCAGTTGCAGAGCCAGAATTTAAAAAATGGGGGCCCGAAATTTTTTCATTAGTTTTTTATATAGTGTTTTCTCTTGTATAGTGTTTTTTGATCAGTAAAAAAAGACCTAAAAATATTTTTTCAATATAATTAGTTATAATAAAACTAAATAATAGAAAACTAATTAAGAATTCAATCAAATATAAATTATATATTGTACAAAATAGATAGTTTATCTCATAACAAAAATATTGGATTTTGGAGTCGGGTCGCCCAATATAGGCTAACCCGGCTCGACCCATTTTGTATGGGTCAATAGAACTTATGGGAAGTTATTCCCATAACTCCCACATCTAATTAAAAGAAAAAGAAATGTTTTTTTTCTTCAGAAGTTAGAAACAGAAGAAAATGGTTTTCTCCTTTCACTTCAATTCTCTCTCTCAATCTCTTTGCTTATTTACTATGTGTAAACAACCAATCAAAGAGGGCATATAATTTGTGAAATAGTTAGGCTACAATCGCATATATATTGTAGACTCGAACCTCTACCATACGCAGTGAAACGAACACACATCAAACGATTCACAGTCTTTTTCTTCATAAAAGGTCAATCCTCTTTTATGTAATTTTAGTTTTATGAAGATTTTGACAAAGTAAAAAAGAAAGAAGATCCAAGTAGTATAATATTCAATTGATGTGCATAAATATGAGAAAATTATTTACCTTAGTAACTTTGTTGGTGTTGTATCTCCCGATATTCATCCACTAGAAACAAAAAAAAAATGCATAAAATTATCTTACCAAAAATATAAATAAATTAAACATTATACAATATGTACCTTTGTGTGTGTATTATGTATGCTTTGAAAATCAAAATTGAGGAGGAAAAATGGTTGTATACCTATGCGAAGGGAGAGAGAAAGGGGACTGTACCCTGTGGTAAGGGTGAGAAGATAATTGGTATCAGAGAAGAAAATGAGGTAAAATGGGAAAGATATAGGAAAGCATAAAGGAAAAAGGGAAAAGGGAAAAGGGTAAAAGGAAAAAATAAGGGAAAGGGTAAAGGGGAAAGAGAGTGAGGAGTGGGGAAAGGAAATCTGGAAAATGGTAAAGTATAGATTGGGGGGCCAATTACTATGTAGGGGTGTTGTGGGGCAAAAAAATGCATATGCAGAATAAATAAAAAAAGTTGGGGCCCAGTTAGGGATGACAATGAGTAAGGTTTAAATTCGAATTCGGCAGGTATCTGACCTGATTATAAACCCATTTACGAAACCGATGGAATATCTGTTAGGGTTTGATTTTTACAAATGGTTACCGATGGGTAGTCCGATAGGGTTTGGTAATAGCAATTTAAAAAAATCCAAAACTCGAGAACCCGATTAATAATTTAATAAAAATATTTATATATTTACATACATATACAAAAATATATTATTTAAGAAAAGAAATTTTTTTAATATTGGTCCAATATTAATAGTTGTGGGCTATAACCTGACTCTTATTATACATTGTTAACATTCATAATTTATGTATTCTTTTCTCTAATTCAACTAATACAACTGCTCAATTGTTGAATAATTCAAACGAGAATGATAATTTACAATTGTGACAAGTACTTAATGTTCTTTTTTCTCCAGGTTATTTCATATTATAATGAAAGGATGATAACTTCTCAGCATAAAGATTTTGTTGAATGTTTCTATTAAGTTTAAGCTTGTTTATAGACAAGAAATTTAATTTAATTTTTCTAATCCATTGCGATTTGTCATTATTTTAGCACTTCTTTTCATTTATTTTAAAAACCTTTTAAGTTTTTCTTTAAAAAAAAAAATATTTTTCTATTAATTAACGGGTAAGGGTCGGGTACCCGCGGGTTTTTGAATATTTAACGAGTTCAGGTTTGGTAAGCAAAATCTAAACCCGACAGGTTTCCATCACAGGTTTGGTAAAATATAATTTGAATGAGTTTGGACTTGGTTTTATAAATTTTATTGGGTATCTGATCCGTTGTCATTCATAGGCCTGACCCCTCTCGTAGCTCTGCCCCTGACTTTGGTCCCAAGTTTATTCGAACATTTTCATTTTCATGTGTGCAACTTTAGAAACAATTTGGGAGTGTGTCAAAATATATGAAAATTAGTTACCAATTTGTAAACGAGACTTGAATGAGGCATGAAATAATAAATAAATAAATAAACAAAATATTGAATAGATTAGATAAAGCGAAACATGTAAAAATACATAAATTGGAAAAGATTTACAAAATTTGGACAAAAGGAAACTGACACGAATATATTTGTATAGCTAAGCCCAAAGAGGTTCGAATTAGTAGGTGTTAAGATAACTGATGTTTTATTATAAAATCAATCGGTGCTAAGTGAAGTAATTCAAGATCTTATAAGGTAGTCTTTCTGATATGAGACAAGTGTTATATTCTAACATTCCCCTTCACGTGTGACCTGATTGAAGAGGAATTACACGTGAAAGATTGAACACATGTGAACCTAATTTTGAGATGGGTCATACTTGTAAAATTGAATACATATGGTCGATTAACATATGTGAAAGATTGAACATATGTGGAACACATGAACACGTGTGGAGGATAACACACGCGAAAAAAGATTAAACATATGTGTGACATAATTTGAGAAGGGTCACACATGGAAGAAGATTAAATACACATGGGATGCACGTGAAAGATGAATAAGATTAGACTATGAGCCTAACTCTGATACCATGTTAAGTATCATGGATTTTCAACGAGAGCGAACTGACTTGAGAGAAGCAAGTCAGCAAGAGCGAAACAAGATAAAACAGATGGGTCACACATGAACGAATACAACTGGACAAAGGCCGAGCTCTGATATTATGTTAAGATAACTGAAGTTTTATCTTAGAATCAATTGGTGCTAAGTAGAGTAGCCCATAATCTTATAAAGTAATTTTTTTGATATAGGACAAGTGTTATATTTTAACAGTAGGAAAACAAAATAAGACAATTAAAACAATATTAAATAAGATAGAATTGAAGAAGTTTTACCGGGAACAAGAAGTCATATTTCAAATGCTTAAGGTCGTGTGGTAGTACAAAATCTTGGATGAAATACTATTAATTTTATATTTATAATGCAAAACACATCTTATGAACAATATCTAGAAGGGAGTTAAGGCATTGGATAAAATGTATTTTATATCCACAAGAATCAATAGTCTCGCAAGAAGAATTTGTAATAAGAAGATAGGATCAAATTCATGACATCTATAAAATTGAATACGAAGATGACGGTATTACAATTTCGTAGATTGATACAATTTAATATATGAATGGGGAGCAAAAATATAAATGTAGTAACAAAACAAGAAATAATACATCATAAGTAGAATAGGTAAAAATATAAATGTTGTAACAAAACAAGAAACAGCTCATTATTCTCCTAATCTTTCCATGTGGAACAAATCATTCTCTTCGTTCTTTAGTTTACCATGTGAAACTTCTAATAGATACTCTCACAAGCTATTTAGATTTCTTTTGCACCTTAGCTACTACTATGTCTGCTCCAGTAGCTATTCCTTATGCACGCCAAATCAACCATGCACTTAGCTACTACCATGCCAGCTCCAGTAGCTCTTCCTTGTGCACCCGACTTATGAACCCCAGATCGACCATGTACCTTAACTACTACCATGCCAACTCCTGTAGTTCTTCCTCGTGCACCTGAGATCAATCATGAGGCTCAGCGATCTTACTCTCGTACGAGCCCGCTTAGAATCACCCAGATCAACCAAGCCTTGCTCCATCGCGTTACTGTAACATCATACAACTTTGAGAGTATAGCCCAAGAATTATGCTTATCGACTCTGATACTAATTTATTGTGGTGAGCTCAGAGAATGTGAGAACAAATGAGCTTTTAAGACACATATGTAGAACTCAACTATTGATTCAAAAGCTTAAGTTGTTGGGTCTTGAACCTACACATGTTTATTAATAGCTCATTATTCTCCTAATCTTTCTATGTGGGAGAAATTTTTCTCTTCGCACTTTAGTTCACCATGTGAAACTCCTAACACAAGCCACTTCACAATTCTCTTATAAAGCAAATGGGTATTCAATATTTCGATTTGTTCAACCAATCAATACTTAAGTCAAAAGGTATTCGAAACTTATATATAGGGATTATGTTGAAAGAGGAAAGTCTCAATTTACCTCAAGATCATATTATCAAATTCAGAGCCTCAAAAGAAAACGTTAATCAAAACGTTGCTACAATCTTATATTTCCGTAGCCCAAGCAAAAACATATCTTAATAATTTATTTACTCAAAAATATTTCATTACAAGCCTAAATCCTCAATGCTAAAATAAAACTAATCCTCAAAAGACCTAATCAAAATAATATAACTCGCCTTGACTTAGTTGTGTTCTCCAACCCAGCTAACAAACAAGTTTCTGTTCATTTTTGTTTATGAATAATGGTGTATGTAGCAAGTGCTATAGATAAAGTCTATTAGCTTAATAGGTGCTGAAAATATCCTAACATTTCTTGTGATAAAGTAGGCTATTAAGTGAGTCCTTTAATCTTGAGTCATGAAATTTCAAAAGGCTCCAAATTAGTGATCATTAATCCACTAAAATGCATAATATCCCTCAATTAAATAAATAAATAAATAAATAAATAAATATAAATATATATATATATATATATATATATTTTTTTTTTTTTTGCTAAATAATCAAAGTATGTCCATTAAGCTCAACAAACTTATACAAAAAATAACCAACACCCAATCACATTAGATCAATTGGGTGTTGTCAAGATTCCAAGCTCTACAAAGTTGAAGATTAATACAAGATCTCCTATATTTTTGTTCTAATCTGATTTTGTGTCTAATTACATAACTGATCTTATGCAAAATAACTTCTTCAGAATCACTTATCTCTGACCATGAGCTCTTCTATTCCTTTCACATTAAAGGTAATAGATAGTTGCTGTGAATAATAACTTAAACACATAGGATTGGAGGCCATTAGATTTTGTGTTGCGGATTATCCAAACCAGCACATCATCCCACGTAGACACAGAGCCAATAGCAACTTTAATCAAATATATATTGTGATAACTTTTCCAATTTTGTTATTTTTGTCCATAGAAAATTTCTGGGGTATTACAAAGACTAAGTTTTAGTCCTGGTCTCCTGGACAACTATGCTCATGGTACCAATTGCATACATCTTTATTTCTTTTTTTTTTTTCTTTTTTTTGATTAATCGTATATTCTTGATGACCAAGTCTGAAAGGTCGTGGGGTAAGAAACAATATTTGTACGTAACCATCAAAAGAGTTTGTCTAGGTAAGAATTTTGTCATAAGATTTGTTTGGAGATTCACATCATACAAGTCTCTCTCCCAGGCCAACGCAATGAGATCATTCGACCATGAAAATAAAGAATGATAGCAGCAGTAGTTGAAAAATGAGACCATGATGATCTAATCATGCACGTTCACCTCCTTGTTGCGGTCTGCTAGCCACGAGTTAATGGCGTTCGCAAAGTCTAGAAGAGAAAATGACTATAGGCTGCGTTTGATGTGAAATATTTTTAATTTCAAGAAATTAATTTGATATTTCTGGTTAAATGTTGTTGCTTAAAGTTAGCATTATGTGTTGAGTTAATAAATTATGAATAATGTAAGCTCCCTTTATAAACTTTGAGATGATGTGATAAATTAATATGCTATCAGACTCCATATTATTGAAATTGAAATTGATGGTATCCATTAATATGTCCACTAAAAGGTCATGATCCCGCTTCACATGAGAGGACATATCGAGTTAATAAATGAATAAAATAACAATTTAAATTTTTAGATTAGCTAATAAAGTAATATAATTTTATAACCACTCTATCTCACAATTAGTTATTTCAATTGACAAAAGAATTTAATAATTCAAAGATATCGTAATTTGTTATTTTAAATAATGATAAAAAATTTCATAATAATCTAACTCAGAACACTCTTAATTACTCCCTTTTGCTTGGAGTGATTTTCTTTTGTAAGACTATATCAATATTGTAGCTTCACCCAACATCATTTGTTGTTTTTAGTAAATTTTATCAGCGTTAAATCTACTTTTTACCCCTGTACCTCTGACTTTTACATGCGGTGACACTTATTGCCCCTCATTTTTAAAAAATCCATTTATTGCCCCTCATCAATGTTCAAACTTTGGGTTGGTTTCCAAAGAGTCTCACGGTAATAAACCACTACTTATGAGAGCTCTTTAAGAGTTCTTCATAATAAAATCTTTAATATATGTTTATCAATAGAAACACATAGGCTACTAGGTTATTAACACATCCTTTTATTAAAATATTTGTATTAAGATAATTGTATTGTATTCTTTTAAAGTGCTTTCATCCCTACAAATATATTTGTAATTTAATTGAAATACAAATCTTGGGATTTTATGCCTCAAGCATTTTCAGTCTTTCAAAAACTTTCAAATAAATATTATTATTATGTGATCCTTATGGATACATGGTCATCATATTCATAAGACACATATAAAGTCTTTTACAAACTTTTCAGGTTAATATAATAGTATCCAACATGAGAGAATAATGATGGTCCAAAAACTTCACATTTTTCATGTGAATTTGATTATATCTAAATTGTGAAAATTTGATTTGGATAATCATTTCTAAGTTGACATTCTTGGATGGACTTCAATTCAAGATCCTCGCTTTCTTTTATTATAATATTAGCTACTCTATATAAAAATAGCTAATCATGATTCATTTTTCTTTTATGTTCCAAACTTTTTTACTTATGTAACTAAATGAGATCTCTTCCTTCTCAATATTCTTTATATTTATATTGTATTTAGGTATCTGTTAGCCTTTTAGACTAATTTTTTTCTCAATTATATTTTCTACCTATTTTTGTTGTCTTGACATTTTTAAAATATCAAACACTTTCAAAATGTCAACTTGTTTATTTTACTCCTTTTTCTTCAAAACCGATAAGCCTACCATGCTTTTGGCATGTAGTAGACCTATTTTCTAGTGTCTTTATCAATTGAAACAACAATCCAAATAGGAACATTTAAAGTTAGTGTTATGACTTAGTCACTTTTTAAAAATTAGTGAATGGATCTTTGCAACTTTTTTTTTCTTTTTGCAAATAATTTTCTGAACATATATATCAGTTCAAATTGAAGTATGCAAGGATCAATATGATCATGCATTCTGTAAAAATCTCTTTTTTTAGCATTTGTTTTTCTCCCTCTGATACTAAGAACATTACTTCAACAATTAGCACTAGAGTAAATGACTTAACACCCCCCATGTCTTTTATTAAAAGTATATAATACCCCTTTGTATTTTAAAACATACTTGATTACCCCTCCATGTGTTTTATAAAAGTAGCTGAATACCCCATGTATTTTAAAACGCAGCTGATTACACCCTAAGTAGCTGAATACCCCCTGTGTTTTTAATACCCCCCGCTTCCATCAAAAAAATTATTTATTTTAATAGAGGATATTCAGCTACGTTTTTTAAAAAGACAAGGGGGTAATCAATTACTTTTATAAACACAAGGGAGTAATCAGCTACGTTTTAAAATATATGGGGATATTCAGCTACATTTATAAAATACAGGGGGGTATTGTGTACTTTTGACAAAAAACAAGAGGTATTAAGTCGTTTACTCGTTAGCACTATTTGCTACAAAAATAACTGTAGTCAATGGCTTAAAATATTTAATAATTAACGAAGATTTAAATTCAACATAAGTTTTTTGTTTTCTTTTTAAACCCATCTATTTGTCGCTATGGTGGAACAATTTAAACATATATGGCATAAACATAAATTCTTAGATGGAATATTTTGGTTCTCGACCACTAGAGAGTATATATGATAGGTAGTTGGTCTTGCTTGAATTAGTATTGTCACATATGTAATATAATATGTCCTCAAGCATAACAAAACAACCTCAAAAACAATGGTTTAGTAATTCATTACAACCGATTAATAAAAAATTCTTCTACACACACACACACACACACATATATATATATAGGTAATTCGATATCAACTTATTTGAGGATTGCCTAGTAATTATTTTTCCTTGGGAACAAGTAGCACATAAAAATTTACTTATAAAAGAATCTTATGGTTCTTCAACGTGTGTCTATGTGAATTTTTAAGAATTCTTCTTATCATTATTAGGTTATCCTTACCAGATACTCTATATTAGAGACTCTTGAGTCGTACAATTATTACGTAATATAATTTATTTGGTTAAATAAAAATTCATAAAGTAGAAATTAAAATCACCAAAAAGTGAGCTCAGGTCTCTAAAAAGTACAAAGTTTCTAAAAATGTTGTTAAATTTAGCAACATTTTTAGAGACTTTGTACTTTTAGAGACTCGGGTCCACTTTTTGCTGATTTTGATCTCTACTTTATAGATTTTTGTTTCACCAAATGAATTATATTACGTAATAATTGTACAATACCAGAGACTCTGGTAAGGACAGCCTTACACCTATATGACTTAAGCAGTCATGCCAAAGAACAAATAGTTGTTGGATTAAATAACTTATGGAGTGAATTGCTTGTCGCCTCCTTGTGTTTTGCCGTAAATACTCATTTACCCCCTGTCTTTTTAAAATAGGCTCATTACCTCCCTGTGATTTTTAGAGTGTAGCTGACTGCCCCCCTCCGTTAAAAAACCGTCTAATTTAACAGCAATTGCAACACACGCGTTTAAAATGCGATTTTTTTATACTTTTGGTTTAAATAAATTCGTTATTGGACAAAAAAACTCTTTTAATAAATTGATTGTCGCCCCCTTGTGTTTTGCCCTAAATATTCATTCACCCCCTATAATTTTAAAATAGGCTTATTTACCCCCCTATGTTTTTTCGATTTTAACTTTATGTAAGGATATAACGATCAATTAACTAATTTGGTAACATTTGTTAATGAAATAAGAGATTTTATGTGCGTCAGCTATAATCGAAAAAACACAGGGGGGTAATGAGCATATTTTAAAATTATAGGGAATGAATAAGTATTTTGAACAAAACATAGGGGGGCGACAAGCAATTTATTCATAACTTCTGATTATTGAAAATATTGGATTCCATTGGATATATAAATCAAAAGATAATAATGACAATTTTTTTTGGTGTATGCCTTTTGATAGAGATAAGTGATATAATATACATATACATATATTATTCATTTCTTTTATATATGGTATCAATTTGAGATTCATTACAACATATATGTCTATGATATAGTTTATTGTTTTATGGTCTACTAGAACACAAACCATCACTTATAAACAATTATGCTTCTTCAGGCAACACAATGTTGGTTCTTAAAAACCTAGGTTCCTCGTAAACTTTAATTGAATTTAAGGTAAATCCATGTTTTATCGTGATAACAAATAAAAAAATATTTATAAATATTAAAGAAACATAGAGGACTTTTTTCGGGTATAGGACAACTAAGGCTAAGGATAATAGTAAGAGATTCTTCCCTGCCTTGTTTGACAAAGCTATTTTGATTATCCCTCACCCCAAGAAGGATAAGATATTGATTTCTTTCTCCTCACATGCCAAGTCCAAGAGTCTCACTTGTCTCAAGCCATTAACCTTAGCTTTAGCTTTGGCTTTGGCCCTGTCTGGAAAGGAAAATCTTAAAGCTTCCCTATTTTTTTTGCCTCTCCAATATGATGATTTGAAATCTAATATCTTTTACATAATAAGGGCAAGGACCTCACATAAAAGTATAAAAAATAACACAATACTAATTGTCACACTACAAAAAATATTGAAACGGAAGACGAATTTTAGCGACGGACTTTTTTCCGTCACTAATTAGAGACGAATTTAACAATAAAAAATATTTAGTTACTAATTAGCGACCGATTAGCAATGGCTTTGCAATGGAAAAACTTATAACTAAATTATGTCACTAATCCCTCACAAAATAGCAACGAATTAGTGACAACTGATAGATTTGTCACAGAATAGTGACGGCATGTTGTAATTCCCTCGCTAAATCTATCACTAAATAGTGACAGAATTAGTGACGAAATTTAGTAAAAACTTAAGAATAAGCAATAAAGTAAACCCGATTTTGTCGATTTTCCTGCTAAAAATGGCTTGGACATCATATTAAGTTAGAAAATATTTGTTCATATTGTCAACGGACTGTAAGATATTTTTTATAAAAAATTATGACTTGTAATGTTTAATTTTTGAAGTAATTACTTAGTTCTCTCATTAAATCCGACACTAATTAGCGAGGAATTTAGCGAGGACTCTCATATTTCCCTTGCTAAATTCGTCACTATCACTAATTAGCGAGGGATTTAGTGAGGGACTCTTAGGTTTCTCTCGCTAAATTTGTTACTAATTAGTGACGGATTTAGTAAGGAAAATTAGTAAAAATATAAAAATAAGCAATTAAAATAAACATTGAGTACTATACGTTATTGGTAAGCCTAGTAAATAGTAAATTGCTTGCCGCTCCCTTGTGTTTTGCTCGAAATACTCATTCACCCCCTGTATTTTTAAAATAGCCTCATTACCCCCCTGTGATTTTCGAAATGTAGCTGATCGCCCCACTCTGTTAAAAAAACTGTCTAATTTAACAGCAATTGCAACACACACGCTTAAAATGTGATTTTTTATGCTTTTGGTTTAAATAAATTCGTTATTGGACAAAAATATCATTTTAGTAATTTGTTTGCCGCCCTCCTGTGTTTTATCCGAAATACTCATTTGCCCCCCTGTAATTTTAAAATAGGCTCATTACCCTCCTGTGTTTTTTTTATTTTAACTTTATGAAAGGGTATAACGATCAATTAACTAATTTGGTAACATTTGTTAACGGAATAAGAGATTTTGGGTGCGTCAACTTAATAAAAAAAACACATAAGGGTAATGAGCCTATTTTAAAAGCATAAGGGGTGAAAGTGTATTTCGAGCAAAATACAAGGGGGCAGTAAGCAATTTACTCGCCTAGTAAACTATAGAATACTTAATTTTGAACATAATCATAGGTTCATCACATAGAATATAAAGGATTGGACATAATCAATGTTGGTCTCTATAATGCAAACTATAAACAATTATAACTCAATTCATCTGATTTTGTCAATTCTCATTCTGAAAGTGGCTCAGACATCAAAATAAGTTGAAAAATACTTGTTCATATTGTCAACAGACTGTAAGATGCATTCTATAAGAAATTATGACTTGTAACATTTATTTTTTGAAGTAATTTCTTATTTCCCTCGCTAAATCCGTCGCTAATTAGCGAGGGACTCTCAAGTTTTCCTCACTAAATCCATCACTAATTTAGTGACGGATTTATCAACCTTACTATTTCCATTGTAAGCCATCGCTAAATAGCGATGGCTAGGGTAATGAACCAATTCTGCCACAAAATAGCGATGGATTTTGTGACGAAAACCCAATTTAATGACGACCTAATTTGTGACCATCATTTTGTGACAAAATTTCGTCGCTAATTAAATTTAACGACAAAATTGTCGTCCGTCCCTATTTTTCTTGTAGTGATTAGTATACTAATGCTTTTGATCCTATTTAGAACAAAATATAATGTCTAAAAGTGATGATTACATCAATAACTGTAATAGCATTCTAATGAAAACTATACATTAAGAATGACAAAATTGTCAATAAAAATGTATAAGTTTGTACACTATTGTTATATCATTACCATTTTAAAGTGGCAAGGTCCAAACTAATAGTGATCATATTGAATATTAAAGAATGACTGCAATATAAAAGGATCTAGTAACTCAACATGAACTATATCACAACAGGGAACCATTAAAAGGACTCAACTACCAACTTCATACAACTCTTCAAGATTTAATGATTATGGAGAACACAGCGAAATTTGATCTTATATGATACTCAATCTCAATATAATAATATAGTTATAACTTAAGAAGCCCTTATACTACTTTAAGATATGAATACTATACAACATAGATACTTTCAAAAAAGAAGTTAATAAAGAAGCATTATAAGTTGAGATTCAGGAGTAGTCCCATGCATAGTAAGCTATTCCACCTAGTAATTGAGAGATCACGATTTAAATATCATGAGGGTTGGGGTTGGGGTTGGGTTGGGGGAGGGGGTGGGAAAGAAGATATAATATAAGTAATAAACATATGAAAAGGATTTTAAATCTAGAATTTTCTCAAAATTCACATATATTGCAACCAGAAACTCAAAGTAAAATTCACATATATTGAGATGCAACCAAAAACTCAAAGTGCACGACATCATGATTTATAAAGCACTTATAACTATGTCATGATAGTTTACTTGTGTGGCTATCCAAATGATGCATATAAAACATGAGCTATATACATGCGTCATCTACATTGCATACGTCAAGCACAATTCCATATTGAAGTGTTTAATATTGCCTCAATATATGGATATAGCCAAAAATAAAACTAATTAAATAATACATAATAATTTGTACTTTATTTATATTTCTGACGGTACTATTTCTTCGTTAGACACTAAAATAACTATTAAAATTCATTTGTTGCATCAAATATGTATACTTCATATATAAGCATAGATCTAAGACAACAAAAACTAATTGCAATTTGTTGTTACACAACAAGTCTATAATGTGACGTAACAAAAAACTCAAAAATATATAAACTTTTTCTATTTCCTTTGAGCAAAATTTGGTAAAGTCAATAAGATTTTTTAAATACATGACCGGTAGGTTTTCAAATCCTTTTGAGTCATATTATTAACAACCACTGGTAATTTATTTTTGTAAATCCTTCCCTTTTTTTTTCATGTCTCACTCGATTATTTTTAAACTTTCTAAAACTTGAGTTTTTTATAATCGTTATAAAATCTATAGTTATTAAAGTCATAACCATGGCCAGAATCACTTCCATTACAACAAGATAATGTAGCATCACTTCAGAGAATGGTTGTAAACCAATTAACATATTTGATAAAGTTTGTTCAAAAGTTCATTATTTTTGTTCGAAGGATGTGATAACAATCCAAAATACTTTTTCAAAATTATGCTCTCAATACTGCTATTGAAAGAGCATATTCAAGGTATAAAAAGTATGAAGCTATTTTCATATTCTTTCCGTATAATTTTAGCCGAGACATAATTCTAAACATTGTAGAATTATACTCGCTTGCAATTTTAAAATTATGCAAATGTAGGTAAGTTTATTCATAACACGTTTTTGGAAGATCATTGTCGTGTAATGACTAGATGTTTCTTTTCAAGTTTTATGAAAGGATATGATATGAATGTATGAACCACATAAGGGTATAAAAGACCGTTAATAGTTGTAATTCCATCCATGGAACCTCGACCTCCTTGAAGCCTTTTGATGGCTAATGAACGAGGCATAACTCTACCAAGTAAACCCCGACCTCCAGGGTCACTCGACCTCTAGAGATGCCCGATCTCTAGAGAATGGTATCACACAAGGCATCCTATCCTATCTTTAGGAATAATATAAATATAAGTGCACACATTTCAAGAAAGGTAATTGACATTCTATACACTCATTTTACATATTTAAACTATTTATATTCCAACCTTGTTAACTTAAGTATCAAAGAGGTCAAACGGACGCAACCTCGATGACCTTATTTTGCAGGTTATTGGAGCTCAATACCTTAACAGGATATATGTTTATCGTAAGATATTATGTGAAAGAATATATGTATCCTTTGTCGTAAGATAGTCAATTAGCTTTCATGGAGATAATTATAAATGAATATAATTACTTTATCGTAATCCGTCAAGATGTTCAATTTCTTTCTTTAAATTATTTATCCAAAATTCATAGCATACATATGGATTTCAACCTGGGTTATGACACTTTTTACACTCTTTAAATTATTAAATTGGGTCTTTTACAAAACACAGGGACTGCTTTGGGTTTTACATATAAACTTAGGGACTAAAATGGTTTATTCCCAAACTAATAATCGTATAGATAATGTTTATAAAACTAAAGAGAATAATACAAGAAAAAATAAATATATTAGAGAAGATTGAGAAGTTATTTGTATTTGTTCTTTTCATGTAACTGTACAATGCAGATAATTTATTTACAACAAATATACAAAAACAGTCACACACTACTCAGGCTTGTTTGAAATAGTTTTTAAAACTATTTTTTTGTTTTCAAAAACAAAAAAATTAAAAAACTTGTTTGATGGGCTTGTTTTAGAAAATTGTTTTCAAAAACTATTCTAAAAAATTAGTTCTCAAAAATCAAAAAGAGAAAACACTCTAAACATATTTTGTGATTAAAATCAACTTTAAGACCAAACTTCAAACCTAACCTTACAAAATATCTCTCCCCACTTAGGCATGCAACCCAAAATGATAGAAAGACCACTCATTCGAAGAAAACTCTTTTAGAGCCTAGTACCAACCAAGCCCCCTCGATTCGGTAGCAAGAGTCGATACTTCACTTTCTTTAGACAACTATCTCCTATCTCTTCTTTTTGCTCTTTTTTTAATCTCCAACACCTAAGCTATCATCTCAAGAAACTGAAATTTTTCATTCTCTCAAAAGTCCTATATCTTCAAAGGCAGATCTAGGCACCTAAACTTAAGATGTGTAATTGTATCGTGAGAGAAGTCAGGGTATGCCAGTATTCATACAGTGAAAATGTATGAATAGTTGAGGGTGTGCACAAACACATCTTCAACTTAACATAGGTCTACTATCTTACCATTTCTTAGGCCAACTCCAACAACTTCCTTATATTTTTCTCTACATGTAGAGAATTTGGACCATTTCTCTACATTTACAGTGTGTTTGGATTGAGGGGAATGAAGGGAAGTGGAGGTTTAGTATAGGAGGGACTTAGTCCTTTCTCCTGTTTGGTTTGGGAATGAATGAGGGGTTGGGGGTATAGAGGGGATAAGTCCAACCCCTCCATATCCCCCAAATGTCATCACTCCAATTTGGAGTAAAATGAGAGGAGGGAAAATTACTATTTACTATAATGACACTTTTAAAGTAATGTAAAATTAAAAAAAGAACATAAAAGTAATTTTACACATAAAATTTATCATCTTCTTCCATTTTCCCTCCAATCCAAACAAATGTCACTCATCATCCTTTATGATACTCTCACTTCTTCAAATTACTTAATCCAAACATGATTTAATCATCTCCTCTACTCTCTTGTATGATTCTCTTCCTTCTTCTCCTTTACTAAACCTCTTCCCCCTCAATCCAAACACACCCTTAGGGATTCCATATTTTAGTTTGACTCCAACAACTTCCCTACATTTAGTAAATATCTTATTTCAAGGAATCTCTATTTAACTTTTACTCCAAAAGCTTTCATGTTTTTAAAAACTCTCAATTTTTGTTTACTCCACATGTGGAGATGTAGAGATAAGTTTAGAAAATTGTTATTGCATCTCCTTATATGGAGATAGTAAAATTTAGATGTAAAAATTTTCTACATGTAAGGATAGGTGTAGGGAAGCTGTTGAAGACCAAAATTTCCAATAACTTTTATACATATAGAGAATTTGGTAGTTTAAGACACTTGTTGGAGATAGCGTTAAGGAAGTTGTAGTAGCTTAATTTTAGCTTCCGATGCTTTCTCGATCTAAATTGATTGGTCTATAACACAGACTTAATTTTTGCCAATGAAACTTTTCTAACTGGTGTGTTGTTCAATTATTATTAGGTGCTATAAAGAAATCAGATTGAAGGTGTTGTGCAACTGTTACCTAGTAAGCTCGTCAAGGGGAATTTACAGAAAAAGACTTAGTTTTGGTTTTCACATCTCTATTAACTAATATATCCATCAATTTCACTTAGTTTTATTTTCTATTTTATTAAAAGATAAAGATTGGTTTTGTTTTGTCAGTCTTCTTCAAATGATAATTACTATTCAATTTTAGATTGATTATTTAGCGGGCTCTGTACTTGTAGAACTGGTCTCCTAAATTATAGGCTCCGTTTGTTTGATGTAAAATATTTTTTCAAAAAATATTTTTTTTAATTTTTTAGTGTTTGGTAACACTAAAAAGTTAGTCAACTGTAAAATATTTTTCAGTCAATAATTACGGTTGCTTTTGCTTAATTTTCTAGTATTTGGTAACACTGAAAAATTGGTCAACTATAAAATATTTTCCGATCAACAATTGCGGCTAGTACAAAATTTAAAAAAATATTTTTATGTTTTTTGGGAGAAGAAAATATTTTACGGAACTCACTATACATCCAAACACCATAAAATATTTTTTAATATTCTATTTTTCAAAAAAATATTTTTTCCTAATAAATTATTTTACGACAAACAAACGGAACCCATGAGAATATTTTATTTTTAAAAAAAATATTTTTTACTGAAAATATTTTTTATAAATAAATTATTTTACGGCAAACAAACGAAGCCTTAGGTTACTGATTTTGTGTTTTCTCTTGCTGTAGATTGGCCAGGGTACTTATAGTAATGTATATCCAGCTCGTGACCAAGATCAAGGGAAGGCTGTTGCTCTAAAAAGAAGTAAGGTTTGATACCATGGAGCCTGAGTCTGTTCGTTTCATGGCAAGAGAAATTCACATACTACGCAACCTGAGAGTGATTGAACGTTATTTTGGAGTGTTAAAGATACATTTTCTCATATTAAAGTTGATGTCACCTTATAGACCTACTAGACAACTATATAGTCACGACATATTGTGCTATTCATAATTATATTTATAAATAAGGAGTACATGATACATTATTTAGGAAATGGGAGACCATGAACCCTTTGAATGTAGAGTTTTCAACAAATCAATCTAATGAAGGACATCAAAGAATAATCTAATGAAATAACATCAAGCAATAATAATCATGTTGAAGAATTGTCTGATCAAGCTGCAGTTGTAATGTCAGCATATCATAATGATATCGCTAATTAGATGTGGTTAGAGCACCCGTCTGATCAAGCTGCAGTTGTAATGTCAGCATATCATAATGATATCGCTAATTAGATGTGGTTAGAGCACGCAGGTGCTTCATAGTTAGGGTTTGTATAATAACTTTTATATATGTAGAATATTTGATTCATAGCTAGGATTTGTACAATAATTTTTATTTATAATATTTGTTTTATTTTAATATTACAAACTCTATAATATTATCTAAATTTATGAATATAATTTATTAGTTTATTATATATAAGTAAAAAATATGTATTTTAAATCTTGACACCCAAATAGATTTTTTGTTTTTTTGTTCTTCAAATTGTTTTCTAGAGCACTTTTGTCAAACAAATTTTATGTTTTTTATTTTAAAAATTTGTTTTGAAAACAATTCTAGTCAAACAAATTTATAATTTTTTTATTCTTAAAAATATTTTTTCAAACCTATTCTACAAAATAAAATAAAAAAAATACTTACAAACAGGCTCTTAAACTTTGTTTGAATTCAGAATACAATGCTTATTTAAACACTATCAACGTGGGATATAGTATAATCATGAACTACATTGGTGTATGGATAATCACAAACTATATTGGGCGATAAATGTCCATCTATGTTCATAATTTCATAACAAAATCTGATTTTTATTTGTTTTATTTGTATAAAAAAGTTAAAATCGTAATTCGAATTTTAAATTTTTTTTTATAATGAATTGCTACCGTTCTAACCAAATCCACGACCTCACGTGACCATACCAATCCACATCCAACATTACATCTTTCATTAAAGTCATTAAACCATTACTTTGACCATTAATTAAATTTAACTTTCTTAATCAACCAACTAACGCCCTTAACATGACCTGTGATTTTCACTAAAACCCCAATCGGCAGCACGCGCACATAAAATCACCTCTCGTTTCTCTCTCCGCGGTTCGACTCTTTCTCTCTCTCTCTCTCTCTCTCTCTTCCATACTCCACGTGGCCACACTGTGTAGTGAGTGCGCTTAGTGGTGTGTGGGGTACTACACTTTAAGCGAGTGGTACAAACCGTCACGACAGAGACTCAACCGACATCCACCGGCGCAACTTAGCGCAAATCACGCGTTTCCTCTTAACGTGCGCCAGTTCCCCCCGCGCTGCAAACTTAGCGCGAAGCACGCGTTTCTCTTCTTAACGTTCGCCGGTTCCGCTACCGTGCGCTGGCGGAGTTCACAATCCTCTGCAATGACTAGTACCAGCCATAGAAGAAGAGCATCATCATCATCATCATTGTTATCGTTAATTTCGTCTTTTTTGTTTCCATTGGGTTTGATTTTGCTCTTGATAGCTTCTCCGCGGCTCGCATTTGCGGAATCCGATGCAGATCAGCGGCATCAACCGTTCGATCTCACGGCCGAGGCGAATGAAACCGCGGCCGAGGTTAATGAGACCACCGCCGCGGCCGCAAACGCGACCGCGAGGCCGAAGGATAACAGCTTCGCTGGAATGATCGATCGTGCATTGGAGAAAGAGTTCACTGAGAGTGATCAGAATGAAGGTGCCTCTAGATCTGGTCACCTTGTGCTTCATTTCTTTAATACATTGAAAAAAATTATTAAATTAGGGTTTTGAATTTATAGAATCTGTTAAAGTGGGAAGTGAGTTGTCTAGTGGAAGAACAGTTTTATATGTTGATATTTATTTCCGAAAGAATTGGAGAGAAATTTATTGGGTAGCTTATCAGTTTAGAAGTTAACATGAGGCTAAGTTATTGATCCCAGTGCGTGTAATTAATTAGTATTTCGCGCCCGGTCTTTAAATTGAGCTCTTTGTGGATTTGGTAATGATTTGAGAGATTTTTTCCGGTTAATCTATTGATTTAGAACTCAACTTGAGGCTAAATTATTGATCATGTGTGTAATTAATTAGTGTTTTGCACTAGGTCTTTAAATCGAGCTCGTCGTGCATTTGGTACTGATGGGAGAGAAATTTATTTGTTAACTTATTTGAACTTAACTTGAGCGTAAATTAGTGATCCAAGTGTGTGCAATTAATTGGTGTTTTTCTCTAGGTCGAGCTCTTTGTGCATTTGATAATCTGGAGAGAATTGATAAGTGTGAATTTTATTTTTTTCCTCTTCGTTTGGTCTTTTTTAAGTAAGAATAAACAAATACTGCATCTTGAATAGGTAACTAAAGATGTTGTTGTTTTTTTATTTTTTATTTTTATTTTTAATTGTGGTGCTCAGGATGATTGAACTCGATATGAACTGTTTTCGGGGGGTGATTTTTGATTAGTATAGTGGTTAATTTGTAATGAGCTTTTGATGTAAATGCGAGATCAGTTGGTATCTTTCTGTATAAAGTTTCTACTTTTATCTTTTGAATTGTTTTAATTGTACTTTCTCTTTTGGTGGATGGCATTGTTGGAAGTGCTTTTATTTGAAGAGTTTATTGCAGTCTTACAAATTTATATACAATTGTTTTTTGTATGTATATTTACAATATGTGAATAAAAACTTTCTCTAATTTGTTTTGGACTTGCATTAAATTGGCAGCAAATGATGCGGGTGGCTTCAATAACAGTGTCACCGAGCAGCAGGTGTGCAGAATTACTTATTTTGCTTCTGTTTGAGCCTTTTAACTGTGATATTATATCCATTGAGATAGGTCTAGTGGAAGATGATAGATCTAACTCAGAAAGGACATGAAATATTGTGGTTCAGCAAAGGAATTAATCCTTAGAGTGAATGGAAGAGAGTAACAGGAATCATGTAATGTCCTTGAGGTTGCAAGGAATAGGAACAAAAAATTTTGTTACAAATTTTTTTTGTTGAGTATTAGCATCTTATGTGTTTGGCACACTCTATGGTAGAACGCATAACTTTATCCCCACCCCTTGCGCTGATTGCTGTCACTTTGTGAAAGTGCTTTCTATGACCCAGTGTAGCACCTTTACTTGTCATGGTGCTTGTGCCTTTACAGTGAGCTGGTATTAACATGAACTGGTGAATGATGCCTTTCAGAACTTGTTTCGTGTAGATACATGGACTTTTGATTAATATATTCCAAAACTAAATTTATACTTCCTCCTTCCTGAATTGGATGTTCACTTTTAATTTGGCGTATTGATTTGGGTGGGATTTGAAATTACATAGTAATTTTTAAAGAAGAGTGGGGTTTTATAGTGGGCCAACTAGTCACTTTTAAATTGTTATTCAATTGATTGCAGATAAAGAATACTACGATTAAATTTTGTTTCTTTTTCTCTTCTTATTCCATCATTTCTTGGTTATCTGTAGCAACCAATATTTTACTTTATCTTGTTTATAATTATTTGTTCATCAGGCAGTTTTGGAGACTGTGGCTAGAGTCAAGCCCAAGAAAAATGATACCAAGGATGAAAAGTACAACACTTATCCCATAAACTCAAAAATTTAGATTCAGCAGTTGTTGCCGTTATTGTAATCTTAAAGTTCTCTTTTGATTGGAAATTCTGTTCTTTCTTGTGATTGATTATAGGTCGTTTCAACTTCATCATGTTTTCAATCTGGATAATGACAATGGAGCAGAAGAGACCCCTACACTGATTGATAGAAAGGTACAATTCAAATTCTATCCACTGTATTTCTGTATGTGCATTTTTGTTATCCCCCTGTATTTCTCTATGTGCATTTTTGTACCTGTGACACTACCACATGGTGCCAATTGCCATTTTCTTTTCTGCAAAGATGGGGAAAAATCTGAATGGTTAAAGAGAGAAAGAACCAGAAAGAAGTGATGTGCTATAAATGTATTGTTACTGTTGAGTAGTTAAGCTTGATAAGCTTCTTGTATTTTCAGGATAATGTCTTTATCATATCTAATTTCAAATCAAAGTATCCAGTTCTGCAGTTGGACTTGAGGTAAACTTATTGATATGACTAATGCCATTAAGTTGCTCTGTTATGGTTCTAAAGTCCCCTTACATGCTGAGTTGTAGGTTGATATCAGATCTGGTGGTTGTCATAGTGTCTGCAACTTGTGGTGGAATTGCTTTCGCTTGTGCTGGACAACCGGTGAGATGACTAATCTGTGCCTACTTTATTTCTTATGGTATGATATTGATTGCTGTTCAGCTGATTAGAGTCTTTTGGTGACCATTACAAAATTCTCAGGTTATTACTGGATACTTACTGGCCGGATCTGTTGTTGGACCTGGAGGTTTTAATGTTGTCAGTGAGATGGTGCAAGTACGTAGCTTTTCCATATACAAAAGTGATACATTCCGGTAGCTGGTTATGTTAATTTGGGTATTCTGTATTATGGTAACCCAGGGGCTAATGGAAATTTTCCTTTTGTGGAGCCAACAAATAAATATGCGTATGGAATCTATGGACACAATTTCACTTGCAAAACACCAGCAATATTTATACATTAGTGCTGCATTTAATTTTGCTAGTAGTATCTGCATACTAGTTCTCCACAAATTCTTGATTGCTATCTTTTCTAAATTCAACATTATATGACAGAAAGCAAACCATAATTCTTTTTCTTTCTGAATAACCTGTACCATCAGTTAAGATTTTTACACAAAAAAAGAAGATAAACTGAAGTAGGATCATCTCATGGTAGATTAAAGATGATTACAATTAGAAAAGTAACTTTGACATGAAACAAACTAATTCTTTGTCAAAGTTCCATTATGGTCTATTTTCCATCTCACTGTTTTAGTAATTTGAAAAGAACAATGATGCTTTGAATAAATAATATACTAAGTACATGTTTGGTAGAATGTGAGGAAAAATGGCGGACAGTCACAAAACTAAGTTCATAATTTAGGGACATGTAATTGGAAAAAGCTCAATGAGATTACCCAAAACCCTGTAGTTTAAGGATTGCTCAGCTTTTTTGACTTGGGAAACAATCTGACTATAATCACTATGTATATTTTCGTATTAATCTAATTCTAGTAGAATTCCTAGTGGTTGCCAATGGTATCTAAAACAGTTTTAGTAGCCAAATAATATACCATGCATTTCCTGGAATTTTGGGGGACCCATGGCCCCTGCCAGCACCCCTGTGATTATGTGACTGCCTTTTTGGAGCAGTATTTAACTATGTATGCTTATCCAGCCGAACATTGTACTATGTAATGTTTGATAAGAGATGTTGAAGAGCATTCAGCTAAGGTCTAGTAATTTTGCTTGTTCAATTAATAATCAATTCTATAGAATTCATAAAATTTGTATTACATGTGCACCACGTCTTGCATTAAAATATGAATATGAAAGTGGTCAGGCTGGATATAGACTTTGACTGAGGGCATATCCATGTTAGAATTTTTTTGTTCCATTTTAAACATTTGCAATATGCTTTTCTGAGTAATGGAGAATATGTATACTTAGTTGGACTATACTTCTTCTGTGAGATTGATAAGCATTCAACCACAAACTTTCTTTGTCTATTTTCCCTTTTTTTTGATTTATATATTGTCAACTTCATCTTGTCCATATACATATAGGTTGAGACAGTGGCTCAGTTTGGTGTGATATTCCTTCTTTTCGCTCTGGGGCTGGAATTCTCGACGACAAAGGTTAGTTTCTGCTGTTTCTCTATGTGGTCATTTTTTCTTAAAGCATGTGTTCCAGGGATTTTTGGCATTACTGTCATGGAAAATAACGGTCCATTCTTTTCCTTTGGCAGCTTCGAGTTGTACGAGCAGTTGCTGTACTAGGAGGCCTGCTCCAAATTCTCCTATTCATGTGCCTTTGTGGAATTATAGCCTCGGTATGTTTAACAGATGCTGCTTTTGGTTATAGGCTTTATGATGTTATGTTTTGGACTTTAAGGAATTGTAGTGTTTCTATAAATAATGTATTAGAATGTACGAACCTCTTATGTAATTAATTTTCTTTTGGGTGGCACCCCCTTGGTGCTTATTAATAAAATTTATTTTTAACGTTAAGAAAAGAAATACATTGCGAAGTGTGAAGGATTGATTCTCAAGGCTGTAATATTGATGCTGACGATATTGAATTTACTAGGAGTATCTGATGTTCTATATTGTTTATCTTCTCTTTTTTGCTATAGTAAAGTATTCGCTATATGGTTTTTTTTGCAGTTATGTGGTGGTAAACCTTCAGAGGGGGTATTTGTTGGTGTATTACTTTCAATGTCTTCTACCGCTGTGGTAACCTTCTAGGTCAAGATGTCATTTGAGGCACATAGTACAAGGGTTGTATGAAATTCTGATGTTTGGTCCCTTTTGTCTTTGCCATAGGTTTTGAAGTTTTTGATGGAGAAAAATACTACCAATTCCCTTCACGGCCAAGTTACTATTGGTACTCTCATTTTGCAGGTATTTTGATATTCATAATCATCTTTTGTATAGAAATGCGTGTTTTGATTAAAAATAGAATTCTGACTGCTAGATAACTCATGACTTAACTTATGACTTCCTGTAGATAATCTCACTTATATGAGGGGCTTTACTTTTTATGGCATTACATTTTAAAGGTCCCTCAGAGGCTGATTTGCATTCAAAAGTTATATTGTAGTTATTTATGTTTTACTTTTTTGGCTTCGAATTGTTTTGTTCACAATGAGAAGGCTGTGCTGCTCCCGTGTGTCAAGAATTATTTTCTCATTTTCAGGACTGTGCTGTTGGTCTGCTGTTTGCCCTACTTCCAGTCCTCGGAGGAACTTCAGGTGTTCTTCAAGGAGTAATATCAATGACTAAAGTGTAAGTTTGTCACTATTTGAGCAACCACTTCTTGCTGACATAGGACAGTTGTAGTGAAATGAAGCTTCCAATGAAGAGGTTTCTGGTCGTCATTGGTTCTTTTTAATGGCAATAGTTTTGGTAACAGCTTAAAGTCAACTACCACTATAAAGAGGGTTCAAGGGCTAAAGAGAAGCTACATTAGATCTGTGAAGTAATCTGATATTAATGGAATTGTTCTTTCAGTTTTGCGAAACTAATAAATAAAATATTAATAAATGAAAATAGTGGAAATGTCAATGCCAAGATAATGTGTGGTAATAATATGTAAAGGTAACAATAAGAAATAGTCTCATTTGTGATTTGGTAAAGGTAGCATGAACAGAAGATTAAGTAACGGAAAGTTTCTAATTTTCTTTAGATGGTTTGGATGCTTTCAGAGTAGATCAATACATGCCCCAGTAAGAAAGAATCATATGTTACTGATGGCAGTTTGCAGTAGAGGAAGGGTTATAAGTAATTGAAATGTGATGATTAAGGACATGACAGAGTACAACTTTAATGGAGAACATTGCCCTAGATGCAGCTGAGTGTGGAAAGGTGGTTCATATAAAGCTGAGATATCATACAATAAGGCTTTCTGTTGTGAAGTTAAGCTGGCTCTTGGAGTTATTGGTTTTGGTTTTATCCAAGAGAATGGACGGGCTTAGTAATATGTTAATTTTTAAAGTTGGGAGGGCCAGTTTGTAGGTCTAGGTAAAGCAAGGCAGATCCTAAGTTTAATCAGAAAGAGAAATTTGTTTATGAAGAAAAGAAGAGAGTGGAGACTACGAACTCCACCTCGACTTCTGTGGAGATTTTCTTGGTCAATCATCAAAAGAATCACATCAGATGAGGAGACTATGAAACCCACCTCGACTTCTGTGGAGATTTTGTCAGTCAATCATCAAAAGTATTACATCAGATGAGGAGACTATGAAACCCACCTCGACTTCTGTGCAGATTTTCTCAGTTAATCGTCAATCGTCAATCGTCAATCGTATCATATCACATGATATACCTCTAGTGATATATCTCAATTTTATAATTAAAAAGACAGTAGATATCCTGTAGGGTGATTCCAGATGCCTTTCCAATGTCTAGTTGATGGCTGTAAAGTTGGGATTTTCAGTAAAGCTAGGAAAGTATTGTCCAAACAATCTCAAGCTGTTGTTCCTCATCTTCTCCTCAATTTGAGTCACCTGCACTTTTCCTCAAGTCACATAATTTTCAATCCTCTCTCTTTCCTGGTATTTTTGCTCATTCATCTCAATATTCTTATTTCGGCTGACTTATCTATGATGAGGCTCAGAAAAAGAAAACACTGAATTCAAAAAACTAATCTTTAGATACTTGGGCTTGAAGAATTGCTCCATAAACGTTAAAAGAGTATGTTCAGATAACTAATCTCCTACACTTAAGATAACTACTGAAATGCTGGTGACCCTATTAATGTAAAAGTTCCTGTGTACTGAATTTTAGCAGCTTCTTGACTCTGAAAATGCTAGAAGTGTGCCAAAGCATAGTGCATTCAAAAGTATATGATTGTTTGTCATCTAGAAGGGAGTAATAAAAGCATGTAGTTTCTTAAACTGCTGGTACTGGTTTCTTGAGCATAATGATCGTGAGCTCGATGGTTGGCAAAGTGTGCCAAAGTACTGAAGAAAAAGAATATGAAGAGGAGAAAATGAAAAGCTGTCATTGGTGGCAGAGATCTAAACATCAGCTATTACCATAACCAAGTTTCTTATTCATCACACATTGTCATAAGTTTGGCTCTCTACATGCAAATCGTACAATTCAAATTTGCAACATGCATATTTTTTCTTATAAATTCTGAACTGCCAAATATCTGATTATGTTTTAGTCGATGTTCAATTCTTGTAAGTCTTGAGATGAAGGCAGCAAACAAACATTAATGAACCACTACAATAAGGTTTCAGCATCTTGGTTTCTGCTATTCAAGTTATATAAATCTTCCAAAACCCAGAGGACAAAGAGAGTAGTTCACAAAAAGATATTACGTCCATGCATGCATATAGAAGTCAAGAAAAACTGGCTTTTCTTTTCGCAAATGATTGAGATTGGAGTATAGACAAAGACATGACCAAAATGGGAAATATCAAAAAGGGGGAAAAAGGAAAAGAGAAGAGAATTATAGCCGAGTTGCGAAATTCTGGATTAAAGTTATTTTGTCAACGTGGTCGATTGATTGTGAATCATAATTTATTGGCCTC
Organism: Ehretia macrophylla; assembly: GCA_037974665.1. Lineage (NCBI taxonomy): Eukaryota > Viridiplantae > Streptophyta > Magnoliopsida > Boraginales > Ehretiaceae > Ehretia > Ehretia macrophylla. The sequence goes on from CM075773.1 coordinate 62,593,388, forward strand.
ATGACATATATTCAACAAAGGAATATATGCATTTATTTACAATCGTAATGTCCCAATATAGGTATTGACTGGATTGAATTCATCTATATCCTTGGATTCCCTTTTACTGTGAACCTGCTTTTCGGAATTTCAGGTCGACATTTTAGGCTCAATATGTTCCCACATCAGTGTATGAACCGGTTCTGTTTTAGCTTGTATCGGAGCCAGTAACAGCCGGAAGTGTGAATTTTACATAGCCCGGTTATCCTTCTGAACTTTACTGGCTACAGGTCTCCTAATGAGTATATTAAGTCTTCAGTTGGGGAGATTATAATGTCTTGTTGAAGATAATAAATAATATATAAATAAATAAACCCCTATGAAACAATTTAAGCTATTAGATGAAGTTGACAATGTACATGGTATCAAAGTCAGGTTCCCTTCTACTGTAAATATGAGTTAAAGCATTTTAGACCAATGGTTTAGGCTTAACATGTTGACAAGTCAGGAGGTGAACCCGGATTGTTTCAGTAGTGTACTCATAATTTTTCATATTTTCTTAGATGTAGGGATGTGGCACGTAACAGATACCTAATGCCTTTCTTTTTATCTTGGTCAAATATGTTTTTCAATTGGTCTATATTAGAGCTATCTGTCAATCATCAGTATACTGATTCATATATCAGCCAGGTTGGTGGTGTTGATTGCATTTTTGGCTGTTTTATCGATCTTGTCGAGGACTTGTGTGCCATGGCTCCTCAAACTCATGATAAGCTTATCATCACAGGTATGGATGTTATAGTCTAATGACGAGTTCAATTGAAAGATGCCTTGCTGAATGTTATACAACTTGCTCAATATTATATAACTTGTTAGTCTATTTTTGTGCTTGTATTCATACACCTTTGTAATAGCACGGTCATGTCTGCTCTGCTGTATGGACTTACTTTTTTCATCAAATTTTTATTGTGCAGACCAATGAACTGTACCAGTTGGCATCGGTTGCCTTTTGCCTACTTGTGGCTTGGGTCTGTCTTCTTCCTCATAATAGATTATCTCTCAAGATGCTTCTAGGAGATATTAATGTTTAATTTTATTTGATGTACATAAATTTATGTAAGCTGCCCCTTTTTCTTTCAAACTTTCCAGTCTCTGATGCATCCTGTTAATGAGTGATCCCACTATCAGCATTCTCCTCTCACCTTTCTCATTGATTTTGACAAACAAGGAAAAATAAGAGAGAAAGAGAAAATAAAACAAAGAAAATTGAGATATGGCCAATGGTGCCTGGGGAACACTGCATCTATGTCTTAAGCCATCTTGTGGTGACAGGTATTATTAGAACTTAGAAACTTTTGGGAGGTATTGAGTCAGTGACATGAAGCTTCTTTAATTATCAAAGTTGCTTCACAAGCATTCAGTGGGTTCTCCAGTGAGTGAAAAAAAAAAAATCTGCCCCTCTTTTTTCCGATCGTTCTGTTCTTTCTTACTTTGTTTGTTCTATTCTTCTTCTTATTTTTCTTTATTTTTCTTTTTCTTTCCTTTTGTTTTGGCACGCCATCCTTGGTCCTGTATCTTATATCCAACTTCTGGGGAATCCTGAATGTTCTGTTGCTTTGTTTAACACCACTTTTCATGTATATATTGGCCTCATGAAATTTGGATGTGGCTAGTTGTAGGTTGCATCTGGCTTATAGTTACTTGCTATATGCATATTTTAACTTATAATTTGCTAACAACTGGTATGATTTCAGTGTAGTGACAAGTTAGGTCTAAGTTTGGAATTGGGTTCATTTGCTGCTGGAGTGATGATATCAACCACTGATCTTGCTCAGCATACACTTGAACAAGTAAGATTAGCTACTATACCCATCTGAAACTTGTGGGATGCGGTTTATGTATTTGTTCTTTTGCCATGTTGCAATAAACACTTGTAAACATACTGCCCACGAAAACTAGCATAGAATTTAATGCTCGGAAAAGTGTTGCTGCAAAATTGTTTAATTTTTTTTTCGAGAAATTAATAAATTTTATTAATAAACACCAAGGGGCTGCAACTCAAAAGCTATTTACATAAACACCATAAAATATCTATACATTCTTGAACACTATCTATATCAACCTTACAAGATCCTTTAGTCCAAAAACATAGATCATAAAAACAATGACTTTTTAAGGACACTAGAGTCGACTCCTCCCCTTTGAAAGCTCTTCGATTACGTTCCTTCCATAAATTCCAAATGATGGCAATAGGGACCGTTCGAATGCAATACTGTTTAATATTAACATGCAATTATGTTTTGGTGTATAGAAATACTGTGTGTTCCATTTTCTATATCAAACTGGTATAGTTGATACAGCATGCACATGCCTAATAATAGTAGAAACGAAACAACAAAAAGAAAAGTATATATGTGCAAAGGGTAATGTATAAATTATGTAATGAGATTGCAATCCAGTTTCACACATTCATTTATGAAAAATACCTATAGTAATTGAAATGTTGAACGTTCTTTTATTTGGAAGAGGAACGAAGCTGATGTATGTTTCTCATTCTGTTATAGGCAATTCAATAAAGATGCAAAAGCTTAATAATGTTTAAAAAAAAATGATGCAAAAGCTTAGTGACTGCATATTGGATCATTAATGTAGAAACTTTCAATAAAATATCACTTCAAAAGCAGATTTTTGCTTAGCTGAAGATAATGAATTTGGCATAATCAAATTACATCTGATACCAAATAAGAGACTGATGAATTATAACTGTTGTAGATTTGGCATTCCATAAGTTGGAAGATGATGTGACAGCTCTAAGTGCATGACCTGGTCCATTTGCAGTTTTAAAATTTAGAACTGTAATCTCACTTCCGTGACTATAATTTAACTGGTTACAACCTTCCATTATTAAATGGAGTTGCTTCTCTTAGCTACTGTTGAAATGGTTACATTAAGTTGGACTGTGATTGGAAAGCTCTAAGTGCAGTCTCGTTTTACTTTTGTGTTTATAACTTCTGGGTCATTTCCATTAGCGTGTATAACTCCAGTTAACTTCTAACAATCAGTTTCTCTATGCATTTTCTTGATGCACACTGTCCTTTAACACAATTCTAACGCAGTTAATGTTGGGTTTCTGACCTTTAAGTTACTTTGGTGGATCACCTAGGTGTTTGAACTGGTCTATTGACAGAAAGAAAAGTTGATCGAGTTATAGTCCTTGTTGATTTACTTTTAAGTGAATCACTATTATACCAGTCACATTGTGAAGTACTCAGCTCGACTCAAATCGAATAGTACATTTTAGCTCAAGCAATTTCAAAGCAATATGTACTTTCCTTGTAGTAACTACTTCATCTTGCCAAATATCACATCTTTGTTCGTTCTTAAAATACAAATTAAGTGATACTGCTTAGAAGGAAAAAGTTGGTATCACTTATTTATTTTCATTCTCATTCTATACTTTTCTTTCCAATTCTTCTGTGCCTTCTCTCCGTTCTTCCTTTTCCTTCTTCCTTCTCCATCTACACCCTGATTCAAGTTGGCTGTGCTTCTCCTTGCATATGCAGCTTACACTACAGCCATGCTTTTCCCCTTAGTGCGGCTTGTGCACCTAAAAACCATTCATGGAGCCCATTTTATCTCAAAAAGTTCTTGCTTAGACTAAGACCAAAGCCTTGTGGTCTTGGCCAATCGTTTTTTGCCAGGTTATTGACAATCAGTTTCTGATTATCAAAGAATGCCACTTGTGTAGGGCAATTATGTGTGACAAAAAAATGACTGGTTCAGACCACAAGTGGAGTATGGTCCGAGTCCCGAAAGATTAAGTATTGTTACCAGTGTGTAATATCATAATGCATCTAGCAAGGATGTATATACTGATATAGGTATTGTATTGAGATAATTTAGTTGGTGATAATTACTCACATATTACAAAGTGAAGAATAGTTGCTTTGAGTCAATGATTTAGGGATATCAAATTTGTAATTTTTATGCTGAAGTTTGATATCTTGTTGGGGTTGTTGCACGTTATCTGTTTCTACTGTAATATTTTTATATTTATCAAATATTTCAGTCATTGCTTCATCTCATAGTTCCACTCCACCATGTCATTTTATGTGCAAATCACAATGTAAAATTTTAGTTGCTCATTTTGATGCCTCTTCTACTCGTGTACATGACTATATTATGTCTCTCTAAGTTCATTCAGTGAGAGTTTTAATATTTTGCAGGTTGAACCAATTCGGAACTTCTTTGCAGCTCTTTTTCTTGCTAGTATCGGGATGCTAATTCATGTTCATTTCCTCTGGAATCATGTTGATATCTTACTAGCATCTGTCATATTAGTGGTCATTGTAAAAACGGTAATAATCTCAACTGTTGTAAAGGGCTTTCGCTACAACAACAAAACTTCACTTCTGGTAAGATAGTGCATCTTTGTTTGAACTATACCGTCCCATTGTAACTTTGTGTATGTTGCATTGTCTAAGAATCTTGGAATTTATGGTCTCTGCAGGTTGGGATGTCTTTAGCGCAAATTGGAGAGTTTGCCTTTGTTCTTCTTAGTCGTGCATCAAATCTTCATCTTGTTGAGGTAAGCTTCTCTCTCTTTCACACCCCCACACACGAAAGAAAGAATATATCCTCAAATATTTTGTTTACCTAGTTAAAATCTCCACAGCTGCAATTATTTACTATGTTTAGTGCTTAGCCATCACTTTGGACACATGGAAATCAGGAATTAATTGCAGAAACTTTTTTTCACATTGTAGGGGAAATTATATCTGCTGCTCCTTGGGACAACAGCTCTTAGTCTGGTATGCAATCATTTGATTCAACTTATCACATTTTTTCCAGATGCCCCGAGTTTTGGTGAAAAGTTTCGTGTATTAGGAGCCATTTTTATGTTTTATGGAATAAGTTACGTTATCTAATAATTACTTTTGCAAAACTCTCCATTATCTTTCTCTGATTCTGGTTGTTCTTTGTCCCACAAGAAAATGTAATGTTGGAGGTTTAATTATTTATTTGTTTTAAATTAATAGATTATTTGCTTTCTAGGCTTCCTTGTCTCCATAACCTTCCAGGAATTAAGTCTTCCAGATTTATTTTTGCTGTTGCTTGCAAGTTGATCTTTGTCCTATGATGACGAAATTTTGCAGGTCACAACTCCCTTACTATTCAAGCTGATACCGGCTGTGGTGCACCTTGGGGTTCTGCTACGGTGGTTCTCACCTGATAGTCAGACTGAGGTAAATAGCCAATACTCAGACGTACGTTGTCATAATACTACAATCTTTTCTTCCCATGGTCAACCATTAATCGGTAAATTTATTCTGCATGTCTTCAATTTTCAGTTGGGATTTAAGGGTGATCTCCTCCGCTCTGAAAGCACTAAGCAACGGATTGCCTTGATATCCAAGGATCTCTTAATTCATGAAGGATAGTATTCAATGTTACAGAAGTTTTGTTTTACCTAGAGAAAACCTATTCTCTAAACGGGAAGCCCAAGTACAAGAGATCGGATTCAGTTTTTTCTCCCTGGTTCTCGAGTGCAACATTTCTGTTATACGTCTCAATTGAAGTGGAGGAAAAAGAAATTTGAAACATTTATCAACCGGGAGATCAAGATAGGAGTAATCTAACAGCCATTATAACTAACGGATCGAAGCTGCGGATTTTGTTAAGGTATCATGCTATTCGTCATCTGATATGATTCATTTTTGTTTTTCATTCTTTTGGTTTTTTCCCTCAAATGTAAAATAGTTTTCTGCTTGTGATATACTAGTAACTCAAATTGTCAGTTCAGATACTTACTGTAGTTATTGCTTTGTATGTTCCGCTTGTAGATTTCAAAATGTATCATTCATTGCACTGTATAATACGCTAATACTTTTCCAAAAAACAGTTTGAAATTCTATGAAATGATTCTCCTCCTTGTTTTCTAAGTTGTTCCAGTTGTCTGATTATAAATGCTCCTATAATATGTACTTTCATGTTACAGACGGATTATCAGGAAAATCATAATTATTATGATTTACTGTCAATACATCTAAACAACAAAGAAATTGATGTTTTTACATGGACTGCCACGGACTTGGATCTCTTTCTCATAATGTTATAAACTTATGAAGGAGATTTAATAATAGTAAACTATTTATACAGTTATGATGAGGGGATTTTTTTTTATAACGTTATGAAATTAAGAAGTTGACCAAACAACGAAAATCAAAGTGCCATGTACAACCAAACAAAGCAAAAAGACACACAACATTAAAATGAAATGAAAAAGGAAATAACAAAGGACATGAACAAAGAAAACCAAAATCATTTAAGTGAAGTAGCTAGAAAGTCTCCAATTATCCAAAACAGCACGATTGTAGGATGTGTTTTTGAATTGTTGGCTCGTGAGAATTTTTGAGTTGACATTATGCTGGATGATTTTAAAAATATGTTCTCCAGTGTAGGCTTCTTCCTTGAAGATGCATCTGTTGCTCTCAATCTAAATATGATAAATAGTTGTATAAAAGAAAGTTCTGAAAATTTAGACTTTAGCTGTATAACCTCTGCTATCAATAGAGTAAGAGAGATCCAAAATTTTGGGAAGGGGGAAAATAGAACAATCAATGGATAATGTCGATAACCCCTGTCTCCAGATCTACCTTGTGAAAGAACATTCAAAAAACATGTGTTCATTTGTTTAAGTCTTTGTCTGGTTGTCAACTTGTTCAAGATCGCAAGCGAAGAAATGAAGTTATGCTTAGGGATGCGATTGTTGAACCAAACAAGTTTGTGCCATTAATCTTATCCTTAGTAACTCTAATGTTGTTCCAAGTTTTTTTGAAGGAGAATTTCCCATTGGAGACGTGCCCATTTGAAAGTATCCTTACAATCCTATGGTCTCAAGCTGCTGCTGGGGTTGAGATTAGCAAGAGATGGAGGGTGATGTGGCCAAGTCCAGTTAAAGTTATGAATAATATCAGCAATTCTGGCATTAAATTTGGATAGAAGGTATCCACTCCAAAATGAGTAAGAAGATTGTCAGACGGGTGCTAGTTATCATGCTACAAAAAGGTAGAATTCCCATTATCAACAGAGTGAGTAATAAAGTTTTTAGCCAAACATCTGAGTTGCAAGATTTTTGGCCAAGTCCAGCTGGAATCTTGAGGAATGGTGAGAGTCCAAATACATTTATCATTGATGTAGTTAGTCCAAACCCAAGAAGCCCAAAGAGCATGTCTTGATGAGTAAAGTCTCCAAAAAAGTTTCATAAGAGTCATTTTGTTGATTTTCTCAATTTTCCAAATACCAAGGCCCCTCTCAGTAATTGGTTTGCAAACATGATCCTAGACTACCTTTGGGCCGCATCCCCGCCACAGGAAATCATAAAATTTGCCTTCTATGACAAAAATAAGACATTTAGGGAGAAAAAAGGAGCTAGTCTAATGAGAATAGATACTAGACAAAATAGATTTGATTAACTGAAGGCGACCCGCAAAAGAAAACCATCTAGTTGTCCAATGGTCAATACGCTAGGAGATATTGTCAATGAGGGTCTGACAATTAGACTTACGCAGTCTGCCTGAGATGAGAGAAACTCCAAGGTAGTGAGCAAGGAGAGTTCCTTCTTCAAAGCCAAGAATACCATAAATCATATTTATCTTCTCCCTAGAACAATTACCATAGAAGATCTGACTCTTGTCAGGGTTACATTGCAAGCCCGAACATTTGTGAAAATTATCAAGAGTAGCAAGAATGGCCCTGATAGAAAGTTCATTGGCTTTATAAAAGATAAGAAGATCATCCGCAAAACAAAGGTGGTTGAGCTTGAGTTGTGCACATTTGTTATGAAATTGAAACCTAGTGGTAGATTGAACGTTGTTGAGCATTCCAGTAAGAATTTCTATAGCCATGACAAAGAGATATGGGGAAAGAGGGCCCCCTGACGAACCCCTTTGGAATCTGAAAAAATAACCTTCAAGACTATCATTAATAGTAATAAAAAATCTAGTAGTTGAGATACACTCCAAAATCCAACCAATAAACATGTCAGGAAAAGCAAACGCACGAAAAGTATGAAATAAAAAATCCCAATGGACAAAATCAAAAGCTTTCATGAGATCAACCATCATAGTGCATCTGGGAATAAGATTTCTCCTAGAATAACTTCTCAAAAGATCCCGAGCAATAAGAACATTATCCAACATCATTCTACTCTCAACAATAGCAGATTGATTGTGAGAAATAATATGAGGAAGGCAACCCTTTGAACGATTAGCAATGACCTTAGAGATACACTTGTAAATCGTATAACAACAAGAAATGGGCCTGAAGTCTTTAACCAACATAGGGGAATCAACTTTGGGGATCAGTGCATTGATAGTAGAATTAATCTCCTTCAAAAGGGAAGAAGAGTAGAAGAATGAAAGAACAACATCAATAACATCATTTCCCACAATATGTCATGCCATTTTGTAAAAGTGGGCAGAAAATCTATCAGGACCAGGACTTTTATTGCTGTTGAGGGAAAGCATAACCTGTTTAATCTTATCAGCAGTAACAGGAGCAATTAAATATTGACAATTCTCCAATAGGACTGTCCGATGCACAAATGACAAGATATCCTCAATCTGAACAGGACATTGTCTAGTATCTAGGTTGCTTTACTTTGTTGTAGATTTTCACTGGTCAGGTCTTAGGTGTGCTCCCCTGATATTGTCAGTTCGAGTCTTCTTAAGGCTATTAGAAGTTTATTTGGCTGTTAACTTCAAAGCCCCATGAGATTAGTTGGGAAAGCTCGGATACTCCTGAATTTGAAACAAAAAAAAAAAAAGAAGCATTTAGGTTGGTCAAAGTAGTAACAAGTCTTGTTTTAAGAGCAATAGTGGATCTATGTGTATTTAGCAGGGTTAATTGCACATTTAGCTCCTAATGTTCATACTTTTTTCAATTTAGTTAGTCCCTAACATTTCAAATAGTTCATATTAATTGTTAATGTTTGTCAAAGTTAGTCAAATTAGTCATTTTTGTTAGAGAAGTGGTTAGATTTAACAGACACGTACAGTGTTTTAGGGGTAAAATTAAAAAATATATATAATGTTTTAAATTAATATTTATTGTTTTTACAAAATATAAAAATTTTAATTTTGTTCTCGTATTTTACAAAATATTTTCATTTTGTCACACCAAACCATCTTCAATTCTCCTTTCTTCATCTACATCAATTCCTACATACTACCACTACCTCCACTACCCACACATACACACCCCTCCTATGGCAGCACTTGAATCTACGATTGTGAAATTGGACCATTTGTCTTTGTCCAAAACAACACATGCATGCACACGTGTGCGCGCACAAACACACACAACCCCCCTCACACACTTTATTCATACATACAAATATTATGTGTATATACACGCACACTTATACCCTTACCACATATAAATATCTATACACACACCCTTCTAGCCCCCATAGACAAACTTTCCTCATCTCCCCCAAAAAACACACCCAACCCCTACATGAATATGCACTGGTGCACACACGCACACACGCACACATGCACACGTGCACACAACACAAAATCGTGAGGTGGGGGTTTTGGGGCTAGGGGAAGATGGAGGGTGTAAGGGTTGGTATAGGGGAAGGGGGTCGAGTTTAGGGTATGGGGTATTACAGAGGTAGGGTAGGCCAGAGGGCTAGGGTGTTCTGGTAGACCTGAGAAACCAGGGGGTGGGGAGGGATAGGGGGTTCAAGTGGACCAAAAAAAACAAAATGATAGGGTGGAGGCAAATTGACAATTTAGTTATTTCTTGTAAGGGTTGTTTAGCCATTTAGCAAACTCTCTGTTAAAAATTTAATGGTAGGGACTAATTTGACCATGTTAGAAAATATTGGGACCTATTTAAATGATTTAGAATAAAGAAACTAATTTAAAAAAAAAATGTGTCAACATTGGGTTATTTATACAATTAACCCCATTTAGCAACTTATTCATCTATGATTGTTTCAGTCTCTTACTTTGATTATCTTGGACCACTTCGAAATCTTTATGCCTTTAACATGAAAAATAGCTCTGGCATGATTTTAGTCCATGCAAAATTTTAACGGTTCGTATTCATGTACGCATCCTGACTTTGAATTTTTTTTTTTTTTTTTTTAATGTTGTTTATTTGACAATTGTTGCTTACAAAAGCGATGGAAGACCATGTGGAGTGTCGACATATTCATCTCTCTCTAAATGCACACACGAGTCTCTATGCGAATAATGGATGTATAACCTAATTAAGATTTTGAAGTTGCCATCTTGTTATTAATCTCAAGACCTCTTATATTTAAAACGATAATTATATCACTAGACTAATTGTTTAGTGGATGAACTATTGGATTTTGAAAGACTAGTTAATGATTCGAAATTCAAAATTAAATATGTTAAATTGAAAAAATTGACTAAGACTTTATCAATTTCTGAGCTAAGTCTTTTATTGCTTCCAAGGTCAAAGTAAAACGCGTTAGAATTTCTTTACTGCCCTTATTAAGTGTGGCTTCATATGAAGGAATAAACTTGACTTTATGTTGAAGATTACAAATAATAATATAAACTCATTTTGATAGTTTAAATTTTTAAATGCGATAGTAAATTAATATAGTATTAGAGTCAAATTTTATAAGAGAGACTAAATTATTAGATTATCTTATAAGATTTTGAATTAATTTATTTAACACCAACTGATTTAGTTTATATGTATTATTCGAGTGTGAGTGAGAGTGTCAAAAATCTTCACAAATATGATATACGAAATAGCTTGATAACCCCATTTTTTTCATTTTATTTGCTAGCAGTTTGCCAATGGATCATTAAACAACTGATAATAGCAATCTAATGTATTCACATCAGCTAGTCTTTTTGGATCTTCAAGAGTCTTGTTTTTCTAGGTTTACTCAAGGACATAATCATGCATGAAATTTGGTCAATGCATATTGGGCAGCGTTATGATGGACTTTGAATGGTCTTTATGTAGGTCTTGGGCTTCTTTTTGTTTTTTGTTTTTTGTTTTCTTTAAAAAGGGTTGGTAAGAGTTTCATATACCGAGCTATATTTTTTTAGAAATGCAATGGCCCGGTTTAGTCTTATGCGTGGTGGAACAATATTATTTGACCTCAAAGCATATTTGGACCGTCTTTTTTTTCTTTTTTCTTATTTTTGGTTTTGTTTTAACCCTCCATTTTTATGATATTCGAACCTTAATCTCCCAATAATTAGGGGAGTAGCTCATCATTAGATTATTCCTGAATCTTGCGTATTTGTATTATATTATTATATATTATTATGATTATGATGATGATTATTATTATTATTATTATTATTATTATTATTATTATATAGTGTATTCATATTGTTATATTATTATCATATAGCGTATTTCGACTGTCTTCAAAACAAGATTTGGTCTCTGTTAAATCATTTCCTCCGATCGATTACAAAATAGGACACTATTAATCTTTCTTGCATTTTTCGTCGATTCCTGAAATTTACATTGAATGTTGAGATTACCGTTAATTGTATGTATCATGCCAAATTGTTGAAGGACTAACGGTTGAAAATAGATGTAAATTGGCAAAAGACCAACGATGTCCTACTTTGTCATTTTTGTCAAAATTAAGGGATCAATAAAGGTATTTACCTAATTACGAATTTTAACATCAACATATAAGATCTTGGACTATTCAGTAGATATAACCCCATATTTCTTGTAATGATATCAAATCTTGGTCTTAGTCTAGTATAATCCATCTGGGTTCAACCCATTCTTATTTTACGTGTTAACTTTAACATGCAATTATTTCAAAAATAAAATCTTCTATAACATTAATGCTTCTTCAACGATCAATAATGGATACACATGAAGTGAGTGCTAAAAAATCTAATTATCACACATAAAACAATAATGAATTCCAAAATCAACATATATATAAGTTATTGAATTACTCCTTTAATATCAATAAATTTTGTGAGAGGTTAATAGAAACCTATGTTCCTTATTTTTGACTAGGTCTCTAATACAGAAAACAGGCCTAAAATATTGCAGCATGCATTGAATGAAGTCTCATATCTATCAATGTCGTAATTTGTCTGAACCAACGAAGTTTCTTGGACTACCTTTAGATTGGTTTAACCCATTGACCATATGAAGTCGCGTTTGACGGGGTAAAAGTCAAAGGTAAATCAGTCAAAACTCAAAACTGAATCGAATTAGATCTGGAAAATAGAAAAACTCTTCAAAAAGTTTAGATTGACTGAGTCAGTCTAAACTTTTACTCACATGGAGTGGTTCCCACATGTGTGGAGGCCCCCATGTTTTTAAGTGCCATGTAAGGGTATCCTCAATAGAGACTTCAAAATATAATTTAGGTTTGTAACTCTCAAATTTGGGTCTTTAAAAGATAATAATTGAGATTTTTAGAGACTCTGAAAAAAAAAAAACAACACTAATGGAGGTTTGTAAATTCTAAATATACATGGAGTCCATCACTTTTGCCATCTTTTACAAACCCCATGTATATTTGGATTTTACAAACCCCCATTGTTGTTGCTTTTTTTTTTCCATGGGGTTTCTAATTATAAAAACCTCAATTATTACCTTTTAAAGACTCAAATTTGGGAGTTAGATACCCAAATTACATTTTAAATCCTCCATTGAGGATACCTTAAGTAAAAGTCCAAACTGACTGGTCAGTCTGGATTTTTTGAAGAGTTTTTCTTGGAAAAGACTATGAAATTCAAAACCATACAGAAAGAAATGAAGTTGGAAGTTTGTAAGGAAACTTTGGGAGATCTTGAATAGACTAACAACTTGTTTGCAATGCACTTTTGGAAGGAAATTTCTTGAAAACGTCTCATGCTTTTGGACGTTTTCAAATGTCCCATCAGTCTAAATTTTTTGAAGAGTTTTTCTTGAAAAAGACTATGAAATTCAAAATCGTACAGAAAGAAATGAAGTTTGAAGTTTGTAAGGAAACTTTGGGAGATCTTGAATAGTCTAACAACTTGTTTGCAATGCACTTTTGGAAGGAAATTTCTTGAAAACGTCTCATGCTTTTGGACGTTTTCAAATGTCCCAATTTCGAAGAAAAGGACCGTCGGGAAGGATTAAAGAATTTATCTTTTTGTTTAAATTGAACTCTTTTTGAGGAGAGGGAAAGGGAGGGATATCATTTTCCTTTAATGAGTATATTTTAACTCCCTCTTGAATTGGGACTTTATGTAAGGAATGAAAAACTCAACATTAATTTTACAGGACAAAAAAAATCTTTACTGTTTTAATCTTATTTTTAAATTTTTTTTTTGGATAAAAAATAATTTGTGTGCATAAAATGCCTTCCCATAAAAAGTATTTAAGTAATTCTTCATTGAAAATTATATTTTTCTTTGAATTTCTTCTCCAATTCAAACAAAGCATCATAAATTATTATTATTATTATTTTTTTCTTTCCTCCATCATTATTCTTTCGAATTCAAAGGAGGAAGCCTATTTTTTTTTTTCGTTTGTTATTTTTTCTGTACTTTACTTTCCTTTCCCTTGTGCAACAAAAACATAGAGTAAAACTCTATAAGAATATTTTTTTTCATCTTTTGACTTTTATATATTATAAACTGTGCGGAAGTAAACGCATACGTTTCCATCAATTTCCACCAACATTCCGCATAGGAATCCTATCCTAAAAAGGAAATATTGAAACTAATATGAAATTCCTTAGCAATAGCTTCCACAAAGAAAATTCTTAGAACAGTCCGTGATCATCAATCTTAGACATATGGAATGAACTTCATAACATGTAAGACCCATTTATGAGTAAGTAGACTAATATCAGCTTGAACGGACGAAAGAATTACTCCTTCTACATAGGGTACTTCGAAATACTATATTGTTTATTCTTACATTAGATCAATTTGCAGTTTCTTCACAAGTTCCAATAACAGTTTTTCAGCAATTGCTCACTTTTCCTTTGCTATTTGCTAAGATACTCTAGAATCTCTTTGCACTTTCATTTTATTTGTTAAGGAATAAAGTGTTTCATTTTAAAATTAACTAGTGTTGTGTATAGTCTATTAGGATTTTATACATTATTTTAGAATTTATGATTTATCAATGTATGAGAGTATTATTTAGTTAACACTCTTTTGTGGGTAACTAGCTAGGATTGAAAATATAACTTTTTGAAAATATGGATAATTGCGTATGACAACATAGTTATTCGTTGCTGAACAAAACTGGTAAAAGCACAACTCTCATACCATATTAAAGACTAATTTGTGTTCAGTAAAGGGATGCAATATCTTATACGACAGTCTTGAAACTAATGTTAAGAATGATCGTGTCTTCTCTTTGGAATTCAATAACTCAGGATCAACTATCTACTTAAAACTGCTCTGGTTATAGCTAAGATTCCAATCTCATGAATTTGCCTCATGCCCTACTAAAACGTAGGCTGGTTGATGCATTCAACTGAACTCAACCATAGTACCATTTGAGATTAGGTAGAAGCGGCCATGATGATCATGTTGAACACAAAGATGAGTGACCATCTTATCTAAAAATTTAAACTGTTTGAGAATAGTTTATTGTATTTATTTCTTATGTTCAACACCTCCTCACCCTGTCACGTGCAGATGGGATTTGTCTTGAGCCAACATGTTGATAATTGTGGAAGCGGGATTTGTTTTGAGCCTAGCATGTGAATAGTGTAAGTGACTATCTTATCTAAAAGTATAAGCTGTTAAAAAGAGGTTTGTTATATTTATTTATTATGTTCAATACGTCTTCTCACGTGTAGGTTAGATAGTACGCCTCCTCACGTGCAAGCTAGATAATTTTTGATTGAGTCTTATATGTGGACATAATTTTACAAATGAGTTATGAGTGATGGTGAGATTTGAACCCAAAACTTTTTAGTACTTAGGCTAAATACCATGTTGAGTGCCCACCTAATTTAAAAGATTAAACTATTAGAGAGAGATTTATTATATTTATTTGTTGAACTCACATCACCATCTCACAATGTATATTTGTTCAAAGGAACTAAATCCTAGCTCAACAAAGGATATGAACAATTATCAACGAAGTTGTTACATCAAAGTTTTTTTTTTTTTTCCTCCTTTTACTGTACGCCCATCCATAATATTCGAATCCTTGTCTCCTAATTATTAGGGGGAGTTGTCCACTACATCATGAAGATATCAAAGAACTTCTATGAAATGATTTCACGGGATTTAGTTAATTTTCTTGATAGTAGATGTAGTTGTACAGTTACATGATATATCAGCAAAATCAGATATTACAGTTACATATATGATTACTTGGGAGCTTTCAGTGATGCAAGCAATTATTATTAGTAGACTATAAGAATATTCATGGTGCTGTCTTAGACCACTGCTATAGTTCCTGCAAGAAGAAATCCAACAGGTGGTCTCTTCTGAGGAGCTGGCTGTGGAGCTGCAAGACGAAGCTCAAGGTCAGGTGTTGATGAACTTTGAACTGCATGGTTGGTTGCACTTGCCCCACCTGGCTTAAATGATTTGGAATCTTTCTCTGAAGCACTGAAATCTATCAAGGTTGTGTTTGTCTTGGGCAATAAACTGAAAGATTCACTTGTCTTGGAGATGGTTTCATGAACCAATGGAACGATTGATTCATTTCCAATCATCTGTCAGAACAATAGGGCATTAGGTAGCCGTGTTGAAAACGATAAATAAATAAAATGTATCATTATTTAACAAATTAAACTTTAATTAGACGAGATGATCAATTAATGAGGTATCATAATCTAGTTAATAGAATTCATGCGTTTAAGTCTCACTACCACTTATTTAAAAAGAATATGTCTACGTGCAATTAATGATGAATTTTGCTTACAATGGGCCTACACATGAGTGGGCAATTTAAGAATCAACAAATAAATATTATAACTTCTTTGTAACAATGTAAAATTTTAGATGACATGATCGATCAACAACTGATAAGTTCAGTAAATCTTGTTTAAATAATCAATATATAGGAAAAAGGGAAAATAACACCATAACTACCCATTGTTACACTTTTTTTTTTAAATTAGTCCCCGTTGTTTCAACTGGTTTAAATCAGTCCCCACTATTTTTAAAAAGTTTCAATTTAGTCTTCGACATAAGAAGTTAGTGTTAAATTTAACATAAATGAACAATAACATAGGGATAAAATGGTAAAATTAATATAATATCTTCATAAAACTTTAATTTAGTCTCCAAAATTTACAAAATAAATTCAATTTAGTCTCCAAAATTTATAATATAAATTCAATTTAGTCCCAAAGTTTACAAATAAATTTAATTTAGTCCTAAACTTGTAAAAAATTTCAATTTCATAGGGGTAGGGGTGGGGTGAAATGAGTAGTTTAGTAATTTCAATTAATTTTAAGGGTATTTTAGTCATTTTATAGATTTTCATTTAAATATTTAACAACATAGATTAAACTTACACATTTTAAAAGCATTGAGGATAGATTAAAATCATCTGAAAGAATAAAGATTAATTGATAAACCAAAAAAAAACAAAAATGGAGACCTCTAGTGTAATTCTCCCTAGGAAAAGCAATTGACAATAGGAATGGAAAATTTTTATATAATCTACCGTATTAAAGAGGCTAGGCCTGCGCTTCTTGTTGTGGCCACTTTGCCGAAGAAAATACTTTTGTGCATGGCTGGCAACTTGAGTTGAAGTCTTTGTGGGAACAAAGTGTCTGGAAATGCCCCTCCAATCGCCTTTCCCAAGTTTCTCCAAACCCATTAGGAATGATCGGTGCTCTTCTTCAGTCCATGGCTTCCCTAAGCAAAATTAGTTTTATAAGATGCATAATTAATAGATCAAAAGTGTTAGAATATAACATTTGTCCTATATTGGAAAATCAGAACCTCTAAAATCACCTTAGACTACTCTACTTAATACTAATTGGTTTTAAGATGAAACTTCGGTTATCTTAACAAAAAAAAAATTAATTATTAATTAAAGGGTTGGTAAGCAAAATCCCCCTACTTAATATATAGGAGAATGTAATATTTAGTATCCTCTATTGCAGGAAAAAATGTGCATGGCCCCAGTTGGAAGAAACTCGATTGAACCAATTTGGATCCGTTCATAACGTTGTATAAAGTGATGATGCAGTTATTTGATCTTCACTAACTGAATCATCATTTCACTACTACTGATTTTCCTAATCTGCAACTTTGAATTGGCATTAGGACACTAGGAGCGTAGATCAATATCATAAAGGAATAATCTGCATGTTTGGAGAAAACAACGAAAAAGTATATGCAAAAATATGTGTTTTTGCCCCTTTTCCATGCTTATTTATTATACAATCAAAATATTCTGGTGCTTTATCTGTGTTAAGTGTTGTTAAGTGTTTAATGTCTCTTTATTTTTTAATCTTACCTTAAAACTGAGGTTTTGCTTGTTGGATCATTAAAAATGATGCTTGCACTTGGTTTTACCAGTGAAATATTGGTGATGACAATTGGACCATATATGTTAGAGGACATATATACCAGTTAAATTAAAAAATTTATATTATTAACAAAAATATATTATTACTATTTTTTACAGATACAAGTTTGATCAACTAATTAACGCCAAAAACTATTCACAATTTCATACTGAAATCGGCTTGAGAACATTGATCTTCAAAGCGATGTATATAAAACAAAAAAAAAAATCATTATAGGTAAGAAGCTATAGACAAGATCACAAGAATATAAATAATTAATATTTCTGCTTTAACCACTAAAGATGAGCATGCATGAAATACCTCCATAACAAATAGAGCTTCGTTAAGTAAATAACCAAAGAGAAATTGATAAAGAAGGACAAACTTTACTATATATCAGCCCTTCAATCTTCTCTATAATCAATTTTTACTATGTACATGAAAAGTCGGACATTCAATACGTGAATTATTTCCATACGAATGAAGAGTCAATCGTTAAACCAAAGGACTTACCCTTTTTCTTGTCGTGAGCTCTATCGATAAGGCCATCGGAAAGGTATCCACCAGACATGTTAGGGCAGTTTTCATCGAGAAGCATACGAGATGTAGAGGTGGAAGTTGATGAAGCAGAGAGGCAATCAACACTAAAACTTTTCTTCATGGCAAGATATGAAAGAGGAGGCAAATCAAGTTGTACACCAAAGAGCTTCAAACCACGATCATAACTTCTTTTATGAGTGGTATAACAAGTCCTTGAATTGTGACCTACTTCACCACAATATGAGCATTTCCTAACCATCCTTAATTATTCAGACAAGTCTATATATATACACGAAATCATAAGAGAGAGAGAGAGAGAAAGAAAGAGAGAGAGAGAGAGATCAGTTGAGGCAAGATGTGTTTGATTGTTTATATAATGGTAGGATAATTTAGCGGGCTAGAAAATGGCTATATTCATGATACTGTTTCTGATTGGATATTTTCCAACAAATAAAGACAATTCTAGGTACACCTCGTAGGGCCAAAGTTTCTATCACTTTTTTCTTTTCTCATACTGTTTGATTCAACACGGAGTATACCTTCAAATATTGTAGTACAAATAAACGTCCATCTCTAGACTGAATAAAGAAAGAAAAGTTTTGTAAATCAAAGGTTTTTGAGTTTAATTTTTTTTTTGACTGATATAATATATGTATTAGGGTATACTACTGTATCACGAGATTTGTAAATTCAGGGTGAATCTAGAATGGGTTTCTAAAAAGATGAAAAAGATAAAGAAAGAAAAGTTATTTGCATAAAAGCATGTGAATGACGTTTGATGAATAATGATTTATTTAGGAGTATTGTTAGGGAAATTTTTTAAAAATGACATGATAATTCAAAACGATCGAGTTCATGTTTGTCTATGGTGGATAAGGCCTCTAATAACATAATCGTCACGAAGTCCTTTTCGTATTGCTAGCTACCACCTTAAGTATGTCATGCGTGGTGTCATGAGAGGGTCACGCTTCTCTAATAGTATGATCGTTAGAT
Organism: Ehretia macrophylla; assembly: GCA_037974665.1. NCBI lineage: Eukaryota > Viridiplantae > Streptophyta > Magnoliopsida > Boraginales > Ehretiaceae > Ehretia > Ehretia macrophylla. The sequence goes on from CM075773.1 coordinate 62,612,415, forward strand.
ACTTATTATGAAGGATTAATATCTTTAAAGTTACCCAACATGGTATATGTTGCATCAATTAAAAAAATACATAATTTAACGTAGAAAGAACCTACATGGTAGATACCATGAACTGGTAAAGATAGTGTGGACACCATTTTTCGCTCAAGAATTAAGATTTATTAGTAGTTTGGCACTTTAGACACGTTTTAAGTCATGGGTCTAGAAGTTTAAGAGAGGTGGTTGGAAAAGCTGAAGGAAGATTCGCCAGTGTTTGAAAATGGCTGACTTCAGAAACTTAGAAAAGGTATAATATATATATATATATTTATATTATACTCTCACCCCCACTTGCACTTCACCTTTATGAGATCCGAATTCTGGTCTCTCAATTATTAGAGAAAGTAACCACTATTACTCTAATTCTAAATTTTGGAGAGAAAAAAAAAATGTATATATATATATATATAGAAAGAGAGAGAGTGTGTGTGTGTGCTTTTTTTTTTTTTTTTGCTAGACAAGTAAATCATTGTATTCCACATACTTGAATATTATAAAAAAGACATGCTTAAACTAAGTTGAGCCTCTAATCCAAACACAAAATACAATTTTCCAGACTATATTTATATTTTCTTTGAAGACTAATTTTCCCTCTAATATTCAAAAGAATCCTTTCGATAATTTGGTTGTATGTTTTCTTTGTGATGAAGGATTTGCAAAGATGCGCTATTGCTTGAAAATTAATGCTATAACAAATCTTTGCCAATTTTATGTAACATACCTTTCAGAATATCCTCTTCATCTTAAACTTGCCACCTTATTAATAGTTATGCAATCTGATAGGTCTAATAGGATCTTTTGTTTATAGTTGATCTGTCTCGATAAGTGTTTGACATGTGAATAAGTTTCTCCATCTATAAGATAATAAGAAGCTTTTGATTCAGAAGCACTTTTGAAATGGAGATGGTAGTAGGAACGTGATAGAAGATAGTCAGTGTCTCATACCGTCGGCTAATAGATGCATGCACTATTAATATAGATTTAAAAATATGATCTTTGTCTGAGCTATTGGGTGGAGTTGTCGGGTTATATCGTCTCATAATAAATTTTAATTGAATTTTGAATGACTTGAAATATAATTTTTGGTACTCCATTATATTAAAGAGTTTGTAATCTTATGCTAGATCTAATATGACTTTACTTATATAAGATGATTTTTTCGTCATAAAGAATATATTTTTCCTTTTAACATTAAGAGGAGAAGAACGGAAAATAACAATGCAAGTCCATTTGATTATTTATGGCATTATCTTATTGTCCTGATCATATGATTGGATTTCATCCTAATTGAATGTGTAAACTACAGCTTAAAAAAAATGAAGTAACCAAATGATAATCATATTTAAATGAAGAATAAAGTCCATTTGATTATTTATGGCATTATCTTATTGTCCTGATCATATGATTGGATTTCATCCTAATTGAATGTGTAAACTACAGCTTAAAAAAAATGAAGTAACCAATACTTTACATGATAATCATATTTAAATGAAGAATAAGATATGATATATATTGTATACTTTAAAGTTGAACCCAAAGTGGTATGACCAAAAGAGCCAGTCAGTAATTTTCTTTTATTTTTAATGACTTTTTCTACGTTAATTACTCGTGTACGTGAAAGCGAAGTTGGACTACTTTTAGAGGTTGATTCACTATTTGACATAGAAAAAATAGATTGACTAGTCATGTACATCCACACTCGTATGGCATTATCATGGTGGGGAATCTTCATAGTGAGGAAAGTCCTCTGTTGAATAATGGAAAAGTTTGCTTTTGTTGGTTAAACTAATGAGTTAGTTCTTCCATTTACTCGGGTGGATGTTTAGTCCAATCATATAAAATAGATTTCATAATATGTGAAATTCACCTTTATATGAGTGGGATGACCATCAGTCTCGATGAATGAAAAAAATTTATAAACTAATTCTCAAGAAAGTTCATTGTGTCACCATGTCTTGTATTTAAAAATGTGATTTTGCCTTATTGGTCACACCATGCTTATTTAATGGAAACTGAGGATTTATATATCATGCCAAAACAAAAGGCATCAACATTATATGATGCATTATAGTAATCGAAATTGATTTCAAGATATCAAAGTCCTAAAAGAAATTAATACTAAATGTATCTTTGAATTAATCTCGAATATATATTGTAGTAATCGAAATTGATCGAATAGAAATATTTAATGCACCTGTGAATATGGAACATATGTTATAGTAATCTAAATTCATCGAATAGAAATACTAAATGCATTTATGAGTCTCAAAAAATCTCCATCTATAGAGTGTGTAAATTCCATATGCGCTAGATATAAGTTCCACATGTGTGGGAATGCACGCATAGTCTCTCACATCCTAAAATGGTTATACAGCCGATGGAAATAAATTCATTAAGAGAATTACAACAACACTTAAGGTTTCAAGCGATTACAATGGCACCCAAGGTTGTTTAAAAAATTGCCTAAACCTTCTGAGAATTGTAGGTATATATAATTTAGAGAAAATTTCACATTACCCCTCTATAATATGCGAAAATATCATCATATTTCTCTGTGTTCGTAAAACTCCAAAAAAGTCTCGTATATTATTAAAAAGGTCTCACATTATCTTCTCCATGTCTCTCTTAAGGCATTAAATGACGTTTTTGTCCTTTTATAATACACATATATATTTTTTTTTTCTTCATCTCCATCCATTTATCACTAGATAAAATAAAATAAAATAAAGAAAATTGAAAAGAAAAAAAAAAAAAAAAGACCATCTTCCCCAACCCCTCTAAGCCCCACTTGTCAAATTGACTATGTAGCACACGATTCTCTTCCGTAAGGTTTTCCAGCCCAATTCTATTTCTACATGCTTAGTTCTTGAGGCTCTTCATGTTAATTTCGAAAATGGTGTTGTGATTATAAAAATCAGCTTGACTATATGCTTACCTTTATCTAGTTCTATGTTCTTAGTTATTTATTGGTTTCTTTTATGTTCGTCCTAATTGATATTTGTCTAGGAAGTCCTGAGATATATGTACATATATGTATATGTGCGTGTGTTGGGGTGTGTGTGTGTGTGTGTGTGGAGGGGGGGCTGGGGCGGGGAAGATGGTATTTTTTTTAATTTTCTTAATTTTATTTTTTTATTTAGTGGTAAATGGGTAGAGATGAAAAAAATATACATATGCATTATAAAAGGGCAAAAACATTTTTTAATAATTTAAAAGAGACATGGAGGGGGCAGTGTAAGACATTTTTATAATATATGGGACTTTTTTTAAGTTTTACGAACAAAGGAGGGTAGAATGATATTTTCGTATATTATAGAGGATAGAGTAATATTTTCGTATATTATAGAGGGTAACGTGAAATTTTCTCTATAATTTACTCTACTTTTAGTTAATTAATATTCAAAAACTTGCCCAGTCCCTTTGACACGTTAATGAAAACTGTGGATTAGAATTCTCATAAAGCTTGAAAATGACATAGCGACTATAGAATAAAAGATGAAATCTTTTGAATGAGAGGCTTCGAAGACTTTGAATCCCAATCTACCTGATTTACAAACTATAAGGCTTCACAAACAAGGGCGGGTCCAGGAATTAACAATTAAGGAGAGTGAAATTTTTTTTTAATACAATATTTTTGGACCAGTACAAAAAATTTCCAAAATAACATAAAATTAGAAGAAGAAGATTTGATAAAAGATGATGGAGGAATATGAAAGTAATACAAACATAACCAAGTATGACTTACATATATAGTTTGGTTTTTAAGGGGAAACAAAAAAAACAAAAAAACAAAAAAAGAAGCTGGTCTTTTGATTTAAAAAATTTATAGTTATTCGAGAATTAAGTGATGGCCCAATAGCAAGGGTTGTCACCTTGGACTCGGGAGGTCTAGTGTTCGAATCTTGTGTGGGGTAAGGATGGAGGGATCATGGAAAAAAAAAAAAAAAACAAAAGAAGATTTAACCTTTTAGAAAAAGAAAATTGTACAAATATCAACATTCTGCTGCAATTGGGACTCAAACTCACGCTACAAAAGTGAACACAGCTGTTCCCAACCACCAACTTACTTTATATCTTGTGAACTTTAGCAAATTTTATAGTATTTATTGGAGGGCTAAACCTATTTTCAAAAAAAAAATATACATTAAATATTTTGTATTTTTTGGAGGTTGGCCCCGGCCCCCCCTAAATCCCCCACTGTGAATCACAAATGTGGAAATGCTAAGTGTACACATTGAATTTACAATGGGAATCTAGGGGCTCAAAGCTCCGAGATTCTTTTTATGTTAGTGGGTCACTAATAATTAGAGCTTATTTTAGAGATGATGGAGTTGTGAACAGAAAAAATCTGGAATAAATTAAATTTGGCAGAGTAAGGGTATTGTCAATGTGTAGCTTGCCATCCTTATGGGATGAAGGCTAACTTCAATAATTTTTCTATCTTTTTTTTTATATATAGGGGATTGAAACAATTTTTTTTTTATATATAGGGATCTTTTAGTTTAGTTACATTTCAACAGTTTTCCTTTATTCAATCAATCCCTTAGTTTAGGGAATCTCAATTTCAATTTCACTTCAACAGCTTTCCTATTATAAAGACTCTCTATTTTTATTTTGTTTCAATATTCTCTTTTTATTTCATTAAACATATTATTTTAATACCTTTTTTTATATATATGTTCATTTTTTCTCGACGACATTCTATTTCTAATTACTAATATAAATTTTTATTTTTTATTATTTAATTTAAAACTTTTTCAATAACTCTTTAACTTTTTTGTTATTTAATTTAAAACTTTCTCGACAACATTCTATGTTAATTTTTTATTTTTTATTAATTTTATTTTAATTAATAAAAAATTACAATATTTAAGTGCAACAAAAATTAAAATTTAAGTATAACTCATAACGTTTAGTATATTAAAATGCAATTAAAAAATACTAAATAATTAGGTGTAATTAAAAAATCAATAAACAGTGTTTAGGGGATGGGGTAAGAGATTGGATTTTTTTTCCTATATGTAGAGAAGATAAAAATAGATGTAGGGATCCCCTACAGTTTAAGGGATAGGATAGGATATCTGTTGGAACATAATGTCTCCAATCTCCTCCATACACGTAGAGTAGAAAAACATTTAGGGCATCTCTTGAAAATGGCCTAAGATCTTATTTGTAAGTCATTCCTTGGTTGGTCCCCTACCCTTATCCGAGGGTTCTCCTTGCTTCACACGTCCCTATCCCTTTTCACGTGTTCTTCGACTATCCTTATCAGAGGCTCTATATTAGAGACTCTTGAGTCGTACAATTATTACGTAATATAGTTCATTTGGTGAAACAAAAATTCATAAAGTAGATATCAAAATCATCAAAAAGTGGGTCCGAGTCTCTACAAAGTACAAAGTCTCTAAAAATGTTACTACAAAATCTCTAAAAATATTACTAAATTTAGCAATATTTTTAGAGACTTTGTACTTTTTAGAGACTTGGACATACTTTTTGGTAATTTTGATCTCTACTTTATAAATTTTTGTTTTACTAAATAAATTATATTACGTAATAATTATACGATACCAGAATTTATAGACTCTGGTAAGAACAGCCTTAACGAAATGAAAATTAATGACAGACATACTAGTGAGAATCACATGACAATTATACCAGACTCGATACATTAATCTTAGGTTTATTTGGCTTTTGGCATAGTACCAATGACTTGTCCTTCGTATCCTTGTGCTTTCTTCATAGGCTCAGCGCCCTGTCCGTGTATATCGAGCCATTTTATGAACCTCTCAAGCTATTTACAAACCTTCTGGGTTGACTGGGTTCTCTTGGACTCATCCCTAAATTTATGGCCTGCGGGCCATAAGTTCATATTTTCTTTATCCTGTTTGGGCTTTCCACCACCATTTCCAACAGGCTTCAGTATTTGGGTTACATATGCAATTGTCTTACCAACTCTTGGGCTTTGTTTGACCCTAGGAGTATTTTGGTATCCTTTCTTCTGATCATGATGTTTTAAAATTGTAGGACTTCAATTATTTATTCCATCATTACTTTTGTTAAATTATAATATAATTCCAGCAATGATCTTCCAAGAGGAAAAGAGTTATAATACTAATGGAAACAATATTCTCCTCCTAAAGCCATCTAATAGTCCTTATATGGTTGGGAATCTTTTGCCTTCTTCACATCACATTCACCCAAAAAAAAAAAAAAAAGAAAGAAAAAAGAAAATCTTCACATTATGGCTAAATATACTGAAATAGTAAGTGATTGACCAGTGGCGGAGAAAATATTCCTAAAGTTAGGGGTATTTTAGTAAATTCATTTTTTATTTTTTATTTTAAAAGAAAAAATAACTGGCCACTTTCTCTTTCTTACACTCACCAATCCGTGCATCTCCATCAACTCAAGCAACAACAATGAACTTTACCAAAAAAAAAAAAAAAACAAAGAAAAAAAAAACAAGCTACTTCATCATGTGCTTTGAGGTGCCTCACCTGGTTGCATCTTCATCATCTACTTAAGTCTCAACGTCTCACCTATCCGTGCATCTCCAAGTAAGAAAAGTAAAACAATATGGGTTCAATGTTTGAAGAGTTTTGTTGAACTGTTATTTGATTCATTAGCATAATAGTATATTTTTAATACAAGGAGTTGTGTGTACAAGTACATAAGATAAGTATACAACATATTATGGTCTAAACAAATGCTAATGAAATCAAGTAAATACAACAAATGTCAATATAAACGGGATAGCATTATTTGTTCTGTTATAAATATTGCATGATGATAGATCCCTTGATAGTTGATAGTTAATCTACTCAGAGAGGGCTTCAATCAAGGAATTGCAATATTAGGCTTATCAATTGAAGAACAAAAAAAGGATTCCGAATTCCAATGGCTGAGTGGTGAAAGGAGATGTGAGAAAGCTGAAGCTTAATGCGTGTGACATCTCACGTATGCATAAATTAAATATTATTTTATGTATAAATAAGTGTCTTAACCTTTGATTACGGACTATATCACTGTTAGAGGTAAAACTAAACACCGGATGCCTACATTAATCCCCGGTGCTTGACTCTACCACTATGATCGACAATACTCCTTGTGGTATGAGTCTATGAATCAAAGAAGTATTTTTCTTTTTTTTCTTTTTTTTTTTTTGGCTCAAGGAATCAAAGAAGTATACAGGGACAAAATGAATATTAGAAGCACAAGACTTGGCGAATTCTTTAGGCACGTGCAACTTTTTGTAATCAGCCAGCATTCATTATAAGATAATCCACAGATTTAATTAATAATTTAGAGTTAACCTCTGAAGAGCGTTTTGAAAAATCAATTTGTTAAAAAATTGATTTTTCAATATGACTTTGAAATAGCTTTTTGTTGCTGTATTAGGAAATTACATAATTAAAAATGATTTAGAAATGTAAGAAATGTAACATGATTAAACCCGGTAGGACATCTCTTATCTTTTTGCTCCTAAAAAAGTAAATTGAGTGATTTCCATTTCTCACTTCTGATATCGTCAGACCTTGTTCGTTATTCTTCATCATGTCATAGTACGTAGTATGAAGCGTTTGATCCGGTCTGAGACCAAGTAGGTACAACATAAACGGTAAGTAGAGCAGTCTTAAGAACTAATCCACTTTGATAATGAATTTTTGATTTCCTTTTTTTATTGAAATCCTTTAATGCGGCTTTCCTTTGATTATTATTATTATTTTTAATATGAGGGTGAAAAGTATAAAAACACTCTATGGTTTTTGAAAAGTGCACAATGCCCCCATATGAATTTAAAACTGCCCATAACTGTCTTGTGGTCTCAAAAACGATGCTTGCATGCCCTAACCCGATATTTCCATACGGGATTAACGGAATTTGTGAAAAGACATCATTAGTTGGCGGATGGCTAGTGGGCGGAAAAGGAGAGAAAAACAGGTGGTTAGTGGGCGGATGGTGGCGGCAATGTGGCAGGGCTGGGTAGCGTCGCAATTGGCTAGCAACGTCAAAGAGTTATAGAAGAATGGACATGATTCATGTCCATTATAATAACAATTGATTTTATTTACAGTGGTAGAGCCAACACACTCGGGGTTAGGGGCATTATAGTGGTGAAATTGGTACTAAGGGTCGAGACACTCATTAATGCATAAATGTTTTATATAAATTATAAATAAGTTATTGACTTTATGTCTAAAATCATAGTTTTTTTTTTATGATAATAGATCACAATATGCTATAATTGAATCAATACTTAATTTAAGCACATGTTATAACACAAATAAAGTCTTCAAAACATGACTCGCCCTCATATAATGTACTTTGTAGGAATTATATAAATGTAAGTATGAAAGCATATAAGTAGTTTTCAAGGCATTATTCCCTCTCAATTTAGTAATAACAAAACAAACAAAAGAGGGAAGGAAGGATCAATAACAATAGGTATTGTAAAAAGAACAAGTAATTTTCATTAGATGCACGTAGAGTAAAGTTATTGCTCAAAACGTGATTTTTCCTTTAAAAAAATTATCTATTCCTTATTTAACAAATAAAAAATTAAAATATTAAATTCAAATTTAGATTAAAAAATTTCAAAATATATGTATAAATTAAAACAAAAATTCATACATAAAAATTAAAAAAAAAAGGGGCTACTGTACAAAAATAGCCTTATAGAGCTCTGAAATCAATATGCACTATCATATTGTAGAAGCTTGACTTGCAAACCTGCTCACAAATTTTAGCTCTATCGGATATATATATATTTTTTTTTCTCCAACTCAGGGTATGCTCGTGCACAGTGTGAGCTACATGTCCCTTCCACGGTTGATGGTCTGGATTTTACTTACTGAAGATTTTATAGTTAAATTCAGCATCTTCATAAACTGAAAGTTATATAGGGTTATTTTGACTCAGACCCCTTCATTTATCAGAAAATGTGACCTGGATCCCCTCATTTTTGAAAGTGTGAGACAAACCCCTTTTGTTAGGGTGTCTATTTTTCTGTTGTAGTGTCATAAAATGTCTTTTATACCCTCCATAAAAGTCTTTTTCTCCTTCCATTCTTTTCTTCTTTTCCTTTTTTTCTGCACATTCCTTTCACCTGCTGCACAAATTGAAACCAAACGGGGAACTATGATCTGCAAGAGTTTGGCTTCTTGTTTTGCATGATTCTGATAGCCTTTTTTTTTATCTATACTTATTACTGCGATTTACAATAAATCTCACTATGGCAGACAGATGATGCACACTAGCACAGAGGCACCCATAAGGCACATGCACAATCCAACACACTGGCACGTACACGTCGAACAATGATCAGCCTCGCACACCACCAACATCCATATCTACCTTCTTTTCCATCTATTACCATCGCACACCCACCATCTAATTTCCCCAATTTGCAAATCAAGTTTATGATTTAACATCCCAACTAACAACAGCTAAAACTTAATCTATTTAGGTGTTAATTCGTGGCTTTGTTCCAAATAGTTCCGATCTAACCACTACTTCGACATCATCATCATCTTCGTCATCATAATTAGTCTCAATGTGTGTGTAATGAAGTTTAGGATGTAGAAGGAGCTTCTTTGGATGGTCTGCCTTCTACTTACCAGTGGCTGGCACTCAATGTAGATGGTGTGTAAGTGTGTTGGTAAGAGGTTTGTGCAGCAGGTGAAAGAAATGAGCAGAAAAAGGAAAAGAAGAAAAGAATAAAAGTTTGTTCAAGGGAGAAGAATTGAAAAGCATGTGTAATTTTTGGTCTTGCCAACCTCATGCAACGTTAACAAATATTTGTCCTTTTATTTAGAAGTTTCTGAATGTTCTAGAGACTGAGTTTCTCTCAAGCATTTCTACAAATACTTAAAATTCAACAACAAAAGCAAGCAACAGCAGGCCTTCGGCAATCTGCACGATTGGCTTCCTTGAAAGTGCTCTATGATTGTAAGCGCATGAGGAAAAAATTGGGCTTTAATCTTTTTGTCAATCATCTCAAGCAAGCAACAACAGACCTCCATAATGAATTCACCTAGCAAAAAAAAAAGATGTTTATGGAGGGTATAAAAGACATTTTATGACATTATAACAGAAAAATAGACAGACCCATAACAGAAGGGGTCTGTCTCACACTTGCAAAAAATGAGGGGGTCTAGGTCACATTTTCTGACAATGGAAGGGGTCTGAGTCAAAATAACCCGTTACATAAAAGAAGACTAACCTTTTACGAAGCGAAAACGATGGAATGATTAATGTGTTTGTTTTATGGCGAGAATCTGAGCTTACAATACAAGATTGTACTCTATCTAATTCACAGCCTAAATACTCAAGTTAATAGGCTATGAGAGAGATTTGAGAGAGCATATAGTTTTCTACTTTTGTTTTGTTTTTGTTTGAAGATAATAGAACGAATGTATGTTCTATTATCTTTGGATCAAATTTAAATATCAAGTAACTTCCTACTTACTTGGGTCAAACGGATCAGGTCAGTTCATTTTGTGCGACCCATAACCCTAGTTCAACACCTACAAATAGCCGAGTCTTTATTTCTTTAAATGATGACATGTATCACTATCATTATATTTAACTATAACACATGACATCTTCATATCACCATAGTGGAACCCACACATTTTTGTAGGTTGTAAGTCCTTGATGGTTAACATAGGTGTCAGCTTTATGGGGAGCATGCACAGATGTATCCTAAATGCTTCCAGCATATCTATGTTTTTCGCTGGTCCAATAACATTATAAGATCTTTGCAAATAACTTTTTTTTTTTTGAACTAAAAAAAAATTCCATTAAACAAATAAATGAGAGGATACATTTAGTCAATACCAGATCGGACTATGTTTTGGGAAATTAAATGAATAAGATCGGGAGGAAGGTTGGATACCCAATTAAGAGGGAGCTCATTACAATATTTTGCTTTTACAATCCAATCACTACCATAATTAGTCATTCTTCTAATGCTACGAACCTTAACATGAGTGGATTCAACTACAATTTTTTGAATATCCTCCACTATTAATTTTACATTCCAACTAGGGGCAAGGTCTGGAAAATTGATTGCTTTTAGAACAGACTCTGCATCACTTTCGATGGTGATGTTATGACACGCAAATTGGGTTGCAAAGTGACAGGCGCTCCTAATAGCCGCCACTTCGGCTTTGAAGGTCGAAACACTTCTGATCGCATCTGCTTGGCCTGCAATGATTGTTCCTCTTGAGTCCCGCACAATAAAAATTGATGTTGCACGATTATCCTCCTTCCTGAAAGATGCATCTATATTAATCTTGATAGCTCCTATCGGAGGGAGGGTCCAGGTGGAAATAACTGAACGTGACGAAAGTTGCATCAATTTTTATGAGGAATAGTGTAGACAGCCAAAATTTTCAGGCTGTTTTGTTGCTTAGTATACTTAAAGAACTGAAGCATGCAAAGTATCCAACACAAAATGTCGAAAAGCTACAAAATTGTGCTCTTCGAGAATTGTGATCACTCGTGGAAATAGACAAGTATAGCAGAACAGAAAACTATTTCCTTTAGTTTGTTTTGTATGGCCTTTTCGTCACCCTCAAGAGGTTACCTATTTGCCAGCAAAGAACAGGTCCTTCACATCCAGAAGAGGAGAGGACATGGCTTCGTGATTAGTGAATCCATCCAAAATTCTATTCTTTCTTGGATAGATTAAAACATGTCCATAAACTCTACCTTTTTATTCTAACATGTGATCTCACACATTACACACATTAAAACGAGACTTACACCTATTAAGAGGACATTTCAAAACGTCCCCGTTTTGAACAATTTTCCTTCTTTGTTAATTGAAAGTTTGTATTCTCTCTTACTTCAAGGGGAAGTGGGGAGCTTAAAGAAATGGTTTCATACTCGAGAAATTATTCTATTGGTTTATATTACGAGATATTCTTTTCCCAAAGTAGGAAAATGCTAAAACATGTCTGAGAAACTATAATGGCTCCCGTCAAAGGAGAAAAAGATATCTTATTTGCTATGCACACCCCAAAGATAACTTCTAAATTGTTTAATAATACCCTTGTCCTACATTAATAGATTATTACTTTCTTCAACACTTTCAAGATTAGTAGATAAGAATACGTATTGTTCCACTTAATACCACTTAATTTTAAGATAAAATATGTACTTCTTAATACAGTATTATTGTTAAACCTTGATCGAGTATCGTTCATCCACTTGTAACTATGTTTTGATTTGAAGCTCTCCATAACCTAAAAAAAAAAAAAAAGAATTGTATCTCCAACTCTTGATAATTTGGGCTTCTATGACCAAATCGCTTCATTTAATATCAATTAATTAATTTTAAAATAAAAACCGTATTTCTAAACATTAATCAAGACCATTACCATCGGAATATTGATATTTCTGCAACGTTTCTCGGATAATATATTATTCATGAAAACTGTAAAAAACACCAAATATTTCAATTTAAAACCAAACTGTGACACTTGGTGTAGTAATTGTATCTTCGACAAAAAAAAAAAAAGAAGTGCAGTAATTGTATCAACCAGGGATTGCAAATTTTATATTACAAGATGAAAGCTATGGTATTTAAAAAAAAAAAAAAAAAAATAACTCTGGTATTCCAATTTGATGCCGAACTGTGATATTTGGTATAGCAGCTGTATCAAATGGTGATAAGCTAAATTTATATTACGTCAAGATGTATTTCACTGTCCTTTCCTGACATCTTTTTGTCTGTTTACTGGTTGGATTACTATGTACTCCAAGTGTATCATAGTGGGTAAATTTCACACTTAGGCTCCGTTTGTTTGCCGTAAAATAACTTGCTTGTGTAAAATGTTTTCCGTGGAAAGTGTTTTTCTGGAAAATAAAATATTTTACATGGCTCCGTTTGTTTGCCGTAAAATAACTTATTGAGGGAAAATATTTTACTAGAAAATAGAATACTGAAAAATATTTTATAGTGTTTGGATGTACGGTAAGTTCGGTAAAATGTTTTCTTATCCCAAAGGACATGAAAACATTTTACATAATTTTGTACTAGCCGCAATTGTTGACCGGAAAATATTTTACAGTTGACTAATTTTCCGGTGTTACCAAACACCGTAAAATTAAGAAAAAGCAGTCGCAATTTTTGACTGGAAAACATTTTACGGTTGACCAATTTTCCAGTGTTACCAAACACCGTAAAATTCGAAAAATATTTTCCGGTAAAATATTTTACAGCAAACAAACGGAGCCTTAGTCTCTATTGTTTATATATTTTTTTAATATAATCTTTAATATTTTAAAAAATTTATAGTAATTTTTAATATTTACAAAAGTTATTCAAAATGGTCAATATTATTCAAATTTAATCAATTAATCTTTATTATTTTTTTAAAAATTCAATCATAATAGTGAAGTCAAGGGTGAATTCAGAATTTTTTCTTAATGAGTGCTGTAGCACATAATTTTTTAACTAAATAAATATATATTTTTTAGTAGGACTGACGAATTTCTTAGCTAGAAATTCATAGATATTTTATATACTTAATTTTAAGGGAAAAAAAAACATAAATTTTTAATTTTTTGGGTCAGTGAGAACTACAGTAGGATCCAACAGTACTGGGTGGAGTGTGCCATCTTTTGCTTAAAAAACTTATTAACTAGAAGCCTGAAATGAGAAAATCATGAGGTTTCATCCTAAAATCAAATATTAGAGTTAAGTAGAATAATTCAAATTTTATATTGGGGTCTTAAAATTCATTATTTATCTATATAAAATAATTAAATTCTCCAACATCGCCATTCAGGTGTGACTGCTGATAGATTGTTAAAAGTGTATTAATGTACTAGTCAAAGAAGTTGCTTTGAATTGTTTGGAATAGTTGTTCACCAGAGTCAGTGTACGTGTGACTCAAGAATCTGGTCGAACGTGGCTGGACAAATTATACGTTCACCCAGCTCGGGTACCATGAAAAAAATTATAGGGTTTTGATGAGGGATAAATATATGACCTGATGTAAAATATCGACTTTACTCTCAGTAGATTGAGGGAGTCACATTAATTTGAGGAGGTCGGGCATAACTGACCTAACATAGCCATGACTTACTATCTGACCACTTTGTGATCTAATTCACCTCGAGAGGCGGTAGGTCGGGCACCGACAAGATCCTGTAAAATCCAAAAAAAATTCCTTAAGTAGTATAAATATTTGTCTACAGTAAAAGATAACTCATTTTCCCTCTAAATACTTTCTATTTACAAATAGTTATTGAGCAATATCAAATTATTAACTTGAGCATTGGAGTGCTCATACGAGAAGAACTCGCAGTTTAGATCCGATCGATCAAGTGCCCTAGGTCATCAAATTCAAGTTTTCTACCTTAACATGTTCCATTCTAAACGAATTAGTATTCAATAGAGTAGCCCAAAGTTTGATTACTGGTTTTGAGACTTATTACTTATATATTTAGGACAATTGAATTCTTCAATATTAAGGTGGGTTCCTAATCCAATTTTAACCTAATGCACTGTATCCCTTTATTTGTAGGGAAAATATCACAATTGGTCCATATTGTTTTACTTAAATTTTAAATTCATGTCTATTGTTCAAAATTAGTCAATTTAATCCCTGTTGTTTCTCCAAATTTTTTAAATTCATTCTATTGTTTAAAATTAGTCAATTTAGTCCTTATTATTTCTAAAAAAAATTAATTTAGTCCCTATTATTTAAAAAAATCAATTTAGTTTGTGTCTGAATTAGCTAAATTGAAACTTTTTGAGAAATAATAGAGACTAAAATAATTTTTTTCTGAAAATAATAGAGACTAAATTTCCTAATTTTAAATAGTAGGGATAAATTTAAAACTTTTAAAATAATAATAAGAATTAAATTGACTAAATTTAAATAATATGGGCGAAATTAAAAACTTAAAAAAAAAAGGATTATATGTGCTATTTTCCCTTATTTGTACATATAAATAGCTAGCTGGTAGTTGGTGAGCTTTTTTTTTTTTGGTCAAAGGTAGTTGGTGAGCTGACCGGCAACATATAGCCCATGCCAACCAAAGCTTGTATCAGACCAAAGGACAAGGAAAAAAAAATAAAAAAATACCAAAGCTTCTTCTAAGCCAAAGGATTAGCCACCTCTGAAGCTGCTTAAAGCATCTCGCCTAGGGCCAATGCATCAAAGCCATTGGTTTCCATTTTCTCCTTGGGACGATACACGAATCAAGCAAGCAATTATTATATCTAAAGGTGTGTAGTAAATCTAAAATAGAGTGATTATTAAATGATATATATTCCCTGATATTTCTCAAAAAAGAAACTATTTTTGGGCAAAAATCATTTTAGTCCTTAAGGTTTATTTTAAAGATCAAATTGATCCCCCAAGTTTGTAAAAAGACTAAATTGGTCTCTCCAATTAATTTTTATTAGTCAAATATTAATAGTTAAATGATTGACTGAGTTAAAAGACCATTATATCCTTAGGCAAAATATATTATAAAAGAAAATTACAATAAAATTCTAAATCAGTCTAAAAAAAACATAATTCACATAATTCGCGTAAGAAAAAAAAACTAAAAAATATAAGTTCAAACATAAACAAATTAAATTCACTAATATATCATTAAAAAATAAACAATCATCATGCACATAATTAACAGCGAGGGTACCGCCCAGAAAAGAGAATAAATCATGATTGTTCATTTTTTAACGATATATTACTAACTTTAATTTGTTTATGTTTAAACTGATATTTTTTAGTTTTAGTTTTTTTTTCTTACGCGAATTATGTGAATTATGTTTTTTTTAGACTAATTTAGACTTTTATTGTAATTTTCTTTTATAATATATTTTGTCTAAAGATATAATGGTCTTTTAACTCAGTCAACCATTTGACTGTTAATATTTGGCTAACAAAAATTAACTAAAGGGACCTTTTTAGTCTTTTTGTAAATTTGAAGGACCAATTTAATTTTTAGAGTAAATCTCAGGGACTAAAATGGTTTTGACCCATTTTTATACCTATGCAGTATGCCCTGAGAGATATGTGCAGTCAGGGAAAGTGGGACCTAAATGTGGTGGGGAATCCTGCAAAGTGGAGTTTGGATCTCGCGGCCAGTTTGTTAAACTTGTCACATGATTGCCCGTTCAACGATTGCGACAACACCTTTCATTCATTTAGGACACTATTATTTTTTTTTCCTTTCTTTTACTATTTTATCCTTCCATTAATCCAATTGACAATACATGGAAGTATAGGTTTATTTTTTATTTTTTACAAAACAAGCAAAATTGTGTATTCCTGAAACGGAGAGGAACTTGGAAGCATAGTTTATTTATGATAACCATTATTTTCCCTTTACACTATGCATAGATTGGGTAAAATGGGTGGAGAGGAAAGGATACAAAGAGGAGGAAGAGAATATCCCTTTCCTTCTTTGAATTAATTCTTTAATGGAAGTGAAAGAAAATATACAGATTGGAGAATTCTTTAATCAGGTCACATCTGTTCTTCTTTTTTTTTTTCCCCCCTTCTAAATTAGGATAAAATGGAAGAAAATGAAGTGATAGTTTCTCAAAAAAAAAAAAAAAACACTATCCTATCTCTCATTGTTGCTTTTGTATATTTAGTAATTTTACATCTACAATTATCCTTCACTTTCATTTCATTCTCCAACCGAAATAGGAAACCGTAACTTTTCACTTTCATTTCACTCTCCCTTTCCTTTTTCTTCTTCATTTATAGCTATTCAAAAAAGGAAACTCATTTCCTTTCCTTTATGATTTTTTTCCTCTAACTTCCCTTCCTTTCCTTTCCCTCATGAAACCAAACATAGTGTTAAGTCTTTGTTTTTCTTTGTTCCTTGTGAATAGGAGCGGATCAAATCCCAGTACACTGTCAAATTTATTGACATTTTACTGAACTTGAACAATTTCTTTTTAATATTATACTGTTTCAAAGATCTTGAATTTGAACTTATTTCCATCCATCATAAATATTGTGGGGCTCATAACTGAATTGAAATATAAATATTGGTTATTGTACTATAAAGTATATGATATTAAGGTGATTTCAATATAATCTTGTCGAGAATGATTTTCTCGTCATAAAAAAAAATGTAAATACCCGTTACAACCTTTCAGAAGTTTTTGGTATTCCATGAGCTACTAATAAATGATATGACATAGTTAAGCAACAAAATTTCGTCTCCGTTATTGAATAACGAATTTGTAGGCATCATTCAATGCAAGCTGCTTAAGTGTTCAATCTTTTAGCCAACATTTCATCCCTCATCACCATTCTAATCTAATATATTATTATAGAAACACAAACGAATATATGACCATTTTTTGTTTTTTTTGTTTTTTTGTTAGATGCTTATGACATAATTGTGTCTACTAGCTAATATTCTAGTTCACCTTAGAAGCTCTACGAAGCTTTACGTAAGCTTGCTTTTAATTATATACATATATGATTCATTAATCTTTTTAACTAAATAGATTGACTTTTATAGAGTATCGAATAAGTGAAAAGCAAGTTAAGATGTGAGGTATGACTACTTTGAACTTAGGCAAGTGGCAATTAAAAAACAAATTCAAATTCATAATTGGTTTTGACAATTATTTATCCCATTATAGCTCCAATATACCACAATCTAAGACTCCACTTTAAATAACTTACATTTAATGGTAAGACAACGTTTCTAAAGTTAAGGTGGATAGGACCCATATGTTTTTCTAATACATTCATACATATATATATATTAGAAAAACAAAGGCAGATGCATTAATACTAGAGTAGGCATTACAGCCCCCATTCACTTTAATTTTTTTTTATAAAAAAAATATATATATTTTTAATATATTTATATTTCAATAAATTTTATTAACCTCTTAAAAAAATTATCAATATATAAATATTAAATTGTGTGATTTTACTTTACTGAATAAAAATCTTAGATCCGCCCTTATATGTTTGTTTATGTTATAGACACAATTAATAAAGATAAGTATAATTGGTGCATAATATACGTTTCCACATTTGGTTATGACATGGTCCATGCCAATTGTCTTTTGATTTGGTAGTAAACCCTAATCAAGGAAGATGACAAACATGGTGCTGACAAGTTGGTCATAGATTAGATTTCTAAGGGCATATCTATCCAAATAAAAAACATTAACGGAGGGCTGAGGAGGGTGTTGGGGGGGACCCCCATAAAAACCTTCGTTTCTCGAAATGTACTTATAATTGCTGTCTGTCTTTATCGTATTCTCATACGAATGAAAGCAATTATCTCGTCAACCTCCATTGTTGCCTAGCTATTTTCTTTTGTATTCTCATCTTTTTCTTCTTCATTTCGTAAGCTTTTTTTTGTTGTCTTAACATTTTTATCAAATTTGGCAACAATGGACCGTGCCCAAATCCCACAAGGCCTAACCCCAGAAGAATTCAATGAGCTAGAGCAACTTATTCTCACGTACCACACCTTCGAATCTTTGCCTAAAACATGCACATCTTTAATAACACAACGTATTGATGCACCAGCAAATGTTGTGTGGCCATTCGTTAGGCGATTTGATAATCCACAAAAGTACAAGCACTTCATCAAGAGTTGCAAGATGATAGGTGATGGCGGTGTTGGTAGCATCAGAGAAGTTACCGTAATTTCAGGCCTGCCTGCTTCAACAAGCACCGAGAGGCTAGAGATTTTGGATGACGAAAAACATATCTTGAGTTTTCGCGTCGTTGGAGGTCAGCATAGGTTAAACAATTATCGATCCGTTACATCAGTTAATGAGTTCAAGAAAGAAGGTAAGATTTACACCATTGTTTTGGAATCTTACATAGTTGACATCCCAGAAGGCAATACAAGTGAAGATACAAAGATGTTTACCGACACTGTTGTCAAACTGAATCTTCAAAAGCTTGGTGTGGTTTCAATGGCATCCTAATGAATGATCATCCAAAAAATCATATGATGGTGATGGTGGTGGTAGTTATGATGGTTGTGTCGCATATTTTTCTTTGAATATTTGCTTGGTGGTTAGCATGGTTGCAAGTTGAAATTGGTTTATACATAGTATTTTATTTCTAGTTTTGGTGAATTTAATATTAGTTTTTGTTGGCTAAAGAATTCACTTCTAGTTTCCTGGCTGTCATCAAAACTAATTATTTCTTCTGATCAATAAATTAGACTTGAGTTCTAGTTTTGGCTGTCGTCAAAACTAATTATTTCTTCTCAATAAAGAATTGATTGATTTGGCACATCTTTTTTTTTCTTTTGAATTGTAAGTCAAGCTGTATTTGGTTTCTGATTTTTCAATACGGCAATCTACAGAAATGACTGATATCATCATAACTACATAATCGACACTACCCAGTGGGATTTATTTTAATTTGTTTTAATTTAGTTTGCAATTTGTTACTTTATGAATGAGCTAGCTTCAATAAGTTTTTTGGGTTTCAATTGAATGAGGTACTCTATAATGTATTGCCCATGACTTCTTCGTCAGAAAAACAAAATTGTGCAGAAATTCTAAATAACCATGCAGCTATGTCATCAAACTGTTCAATTGTCAGCCAATATGTCACTATTTTGACTCTATTCAATAGTTACGATAAGCTTTAGTTTTTTTTTTCTTTTCTACTATGGAAAATTCTTTTCGAAAAACCTTTAAAATTCACGTAAACGTATCAAATTTCGAAACACACAAACTTTATACACCATTTATATTTGTGTATTATTGTAGTGCAAGATCATTGTTACGTGGGTTTCCTGAGTGTATTGAATGAAATTGTGGATCCCTTATCAGTGTTCGTGCACTCCAGCATATAATTAAAGTGATTGAATTTATTGCAAGGGATAGAGTTGAGCTTGTAATTCATGAGGTGTCAGTTGACTTAAAGAGAGAGAGAGAGAGAGAGAGAGAGATGGCAAGCAACTTGTGTTTACCTTTTCGTGTGGTATCGATGTCAACCCAATTACTGTTCAATGGCGGAGAAAGAGATGGTGATGATCTGTTGAGAGACTTGTGATTTACCTTAAGGGACATGTGACCTTCAAAATGCTCAGCCACTAACTTGTTTACTTTAGTTTTTATGCATGATGCTTTTGAAGTTCTAATGTTACTTTGTTTTCGTCATGCTTTCTATCTTTGATCTCGTCCGTTAGTATTCACCGCCCCAAGCTGCTCAGCCATGCAGTCATATTGTTAGACTAGTTGTATACTTATCGTGTAAGACCGACTCCAACAGTTATATTATGTTGTCGTAAATTTATATGAAAAATCTAACAAGTTTTACGCTGGCTGTTGGTAGCCTAACGCAACCCTCCTCATTTATCTGGGTTTGAGACCGGCCATGTCAAGGAGTAACCCCTAACACAGGCAGAGTTTATGATTTAATTCAAAATTTAAAAAAATTAAATAGTTAGATTTAATTCTTAAAAACTATTCATAAATTTTTTATTATATTTAATTTTTATTTTTTAAATATAAATTTCTTTTAAAATGAAAAACTAATTTTTTTAAATATTTTTATTTTATTTCTTTTTTATTTTTATTTTTATTATTTTATTAATTTCATTTTTTTAATTTAACAATTTAATTTAGATTGTTATGTATTTTTCTTATTTTATTTTTTTATTTTTTATTTTTTTTTTTTATTTTTATTTTATTTTTTTTTTATTTATTTTTGAATTTTTAAGAATAACGTGAGTTTGAGAAAAAAAGAAGAAGAAGTCGTAATAGATAGGTAATTGTAGTTAGGATAAGTATTTTTGTCTTTTTATTTCTCTAAAACATTCTCACAACTTGGGAATGTTAAATTTCTGCCCCCTTACATGGGCATGAAAATTGTGAAAATTATGGAAATAAGTATTTCGATGAATGTCATATGTCCAAGAATATTTTCTTACTGTGAAAACAAATATGAGAATATCACATTTTTTACTTTACATTTTCAAAAATCCTGTAAGATTTTGCGAACCAAACCCCCCTTAGCTGACTCGTTTTTCCTCAATGTTAGCTCTCATTTCTCGGGTCACACGTGAGGAGGGATGTTGGAATATACATTCCTTCCACATTGAAAAATCACCAACTCCAAATAAACCATATAAGATCTTAAGCTACTCCACTTGACACATATTAATTTAAAATAGAAACCTATGATTCTTAACAATTAGAAATGCGCCAGAGTTATTGAGTCTGTCGTTCCTCTCAACCCAAATATTATAGATACAAGATGTAAAAGAAATTCAAAGTAGATTAGCTTTAAGACTTTTGCAAAAGCAAGTTCTATATAACCAAAGGAGATTATCATCATATCCTAGTTTGAGAACCTTCTCGAAATATAGGAGATTATCATCATATCCTAGTTTGAGAACTTTCTCGAAATATCAGTTTTCTTCAAGCATTGCTTCAAGATTGTTGTAGAGAATGGACAGTCAAAGAAAAGGTGGTCAGTCAAAGAAAATATGATCTTTATCTATTTGATCTTTATTTCCAGAGAACTATATAAACAATCAAATAAAATTATTTTTTTAAATTTCCATTCGCTACATCGTCGCCTTCTACGTCTAATTTGATGTGTGATCGCAAATTCATAGTAAATCTTTTGGCACCAGAAATTGCGCCGCCTTAGCCCATGAATGCTAGCGATGTTATGGCAATGATGATTTTGCATATGCATCGCTTTGCCTAATTTTTTCACTAATCCGTTGCAATTTTGTTGACCAAAAAAACATTCCATAGCCAAATTTTGTCGCCTGAGAACATTTTTCTGTAGTGTTTGTTTGCATAGTATGATTCTTTTCGTATTATTTGGGTAGTTATATACATTCATAAGATTTGAGGGCAATTTTCATTGATTGGTACAAGGGAGACGGTTAAGGGATACAAAATATACATTAAGACTCCGTTTGTTTACCGTAAAATATTTTTTTTGGAAAATATTTTCTGAATTTTACAGTGTTTGGTAACACCGAAAAATTAGTTAATCGTAAAATATTTTTTGGTTAGAAATTACAGTTGCTTTTTCTTAAGTTTACGGTGTTTGGTAACACCGTAAAATTAGTCAACCGTAAAATATTTTTCGGTCAACAATTGCGGCTAGTACAAAATTTTGTAAAATGTTTTACGGGATTTTAGGAGAATAAAATATTTTACGAAACTCACGATACATTCAAACACTAGAAAATATTTTCCAGTAATTTATTTTTTGGAAAAATATTTTTCTTCAATAAGTTATTTTACTGCAAACAAACGGAGTCTTATAAAATATTTTATTTTTAAAATAAATATTTTCTACAAAAAATATTTTACACAAGTAAATTATTTTACGACAAACAAACTGAGCCTAAAAGATAAATTGTATACATACGGGGATAATGTCATATTAAACCTTTGATTTAATATATTATATTGGGAAGGAATAATGATATCGAAGTCAAAAAAGTACATTATGCGTCGTCTAATGAGCCTTTTATTACACCAAAAGCCTTTTTTTTTTGTTGGGTGGAAGGGGTGATAAAGTCAACCAATACCAGTAGTTGCAAAGTCAACTGCTAATAGTATTTCTAGAAATGTTAAATATCACTTTATTTTTATCATTCAAATACCACTTCATATATGTATGTTTTGATGGTATATTAAAAGAAGAAAAATAAATTAAAAAGTTTGTTATTTTAGCACGCCAACTAAGTATTCATGTAAAAAATGATATATATTTCAGTGATAAATATATATATATATATATATGGCAATGCTCTAGCATTTGTAAGTTGTTTGGAATACAAAAAACACAATTAGTAGGTAAGGAGTGTGATCTGAATTATTTAGCAATTAATTCAGCAACTCGATTGAGTAATTGTCAAATGTACACTTAATCAAGCAGATAGAAAGCTGGAGGAATCTACATTTTTTATATGGACATTACCTAAGAGCAAAAATCATATGTTTTTATGCAAGAGTGCATCACTGTTCATATGTACTCTATTTTAATTGGGTAATGGTATTGAAACTATTGATTCTTGGTGTAGGCATATATGTGTGTGTGGGTATGTGAGTTTTGTAAAAGGAGTGAAGAAGAAAGAAAGAGGAAGAAGAAATTAAGGACTATGGAGAAAAAGAAAGAAAAAACGAAAATGAGAAAGAGAAATAGTAAGGACAAAATGGTCATTGACCAATTTTGTTAACTCTAACAAAATGAGGGTGTTGAGGTGTGCGTGCTAAATTAAAAGAAATACAAAGAGATTATAAGTTAACTACAGTGCCATAAGGTAGTCTGGTGTACTAATTTCGATAACCACAAGAAGGTGTTGTGCAATTTACCTGTTATTGAAATGCTAGTTCAAATGCATCAATTACGAGTGCTTAGTCTAATGATATTCAGTAATAAAGTTGATTATCCATATTAACCTAAAATTGAAGAGTAAAATTGACATGCTAGTGTTTAAAAAATAATGAACTTCAGACCTATCAAAAACAGCAATGTTGCGATCAACATCAGCAATGTTGTTGTACACTCTTGCTTCATTGATGTCATTTTATTTCTGACCAAAAAGAGAAAATGTCATTTTATTTGCTGAAGAAACTATCACTATATATTGTATGATGGAAAGTCTTCTAATTAACACCATCTTATTACATTACTAAAGCCGATTTTGGTTTTTTTTTTTTGTTTTTGATACAACGGAAGTCGAAAATGCGATTCAAATATAAAATATTTGATTTTAATAAATGATACTATCCGATCATTCAATCTAACTTTTGGGTGATTTTGGTGCTTTCACTCCCGGACAACTCTATTACGTAGTTGTTCAAGTTGCAATAATAGGTTAAAATGCTAGACCTGTATCACCCAATTTTTCTTCCATAACTTTCTGCACACGTTCAGCCATGGAAGGAGTCAAATAATTCATCCAGTCTCCAATTTCCCCCTTCCTGAAATATGAACTATGTTTAACAGAATAAAGGTTTTCACCTTTCTTATTCACTTCTAAATTCTTAAGATTGTCAAAGCTACACAGCTTTATTATCTCTTCAACCAGGCCATTTCTCTCTTCTTCTTCTGAAAAAGGCAACCCTAAGAATTCAGCTATTTTCTTCACCTCGGAAATTGAATCTTTCTTAAGATCCTCGTATTTTAAGAGAAACACCTTTTGAGGATGCTTTAAGCTCGCATTCCAGTAGCCCAACATGTGTTCCCAAAAGGGTCCAAAACCGTGTACTCCTTGGCAAAATGATTCCAAAGCCTCTTCAATGAGATGTGACTGCTTTTTTAAAGGATCAGTAGTATTTTCAATGACAAAATGCCATTGTGAAACGAACTGATCCAAGGGGTTTCTACAAATATAGATTATACGACATGTTGAATCTAGAATGGAAGTAGGTAAACTATTACAAGGTAGGTGAGTTGAGAAAATTCTAGGATAAGGAATGCCCTCAAGGTTAGGAATTTGGGCATCTTTATACGTATCAAACTCCAAGAATGGTATGAGTGCATGTGGATTTTCGATTATTACGGGACTCTGAGCAAACGGGTACCTGTTTCTGTTAACGATACTAAAAGTGAGTGCTTTTAGCCAGGTGGTACCTGATTTCGGCATAGTAGCGAGTATGATATCAGTGTCCTTAGCTTGAAAGTGCCTTTGAAAGCGTATTACATTTGGAGTAACAGCTGCAGGACACCTTTGACCATTGTACTGGTAGTATAAACGGCCGATCCAGGTAGCTTCCTTGGCAACTGCAGGAAGCAATTGCTCATCACTCGGCTCTTCAACTTTTGATTGATGAGAGGGTTGTTGAGTTTCTGATTTCTCCATGGAAAAGCGAGCGAAAATAAGGCTAGCCAAGATGGAGTGGAGGAGAAAGGAAGATTATTGTCTTGCACGATACAACTCTAGTGCATAATATAGTGGTAGATCCAGACACTCAAATTCAGGGCGTGTACTCGTATAATGAGAGAGGTAAGAGTGTGCATTCATACAAACGACAGTGTCTAATATAATAATTTTTTTAAAAATATATATATTTTTTTTTCAAGTTAGTCCGCCACTGCGTATATATCATGCGCAATATGCGGTAATATTGGATCTTGTATTCTCTCTTGCTTCCTCTGAAACAGCGCATGGTTTCTTTTGTTAGGCGAAACATCCATTATTTTTTTCTCCAAAACCTCTTAAAGTAACGTTTCCAGCTGCAAATTTCAAGATTTCTTTCCTGGCTCATCCGCGATTTCCTGGAAAGCAAATCTGGGAAGATTTTCTCTCTGGACTCATTAATACAAATAATAAAATTAAATCAGCCCAACTGTTTTCTGCTTTCCTTTGTTGGGAAGAAGTTTCGTGTCATGGGTCTCACCTGTTAATGTGAAAATGATAAGAGCTATGACTCATAAGCAATTATGCAAATTAAATGGAAGCATGGGTTGCACGGATGACAGATTAGCAATGCGGCGTGCAGTTTATCTCAAAAAACAGTGAGAAAAATTAGAGAGAAAATATTGAGAGTTTTTCCGGAGTGTTTTCTTCCATATTTATTGTCTGTATTTTGTAATTAAGAATTAATTAGTTTTTTTTACTATTCGAGAGAGTATAATTGTGCTCTCTTATATTAGAGAGAAGACCATTGTAAAATATTTTTATACTTAATTGTGATTTTTACCTCAATTTGTTTGTGGGTTTTCACGTATAAATTATTGTGTCTCAATTATCATATTTTTATTAGTCTCATTTGTTAGAATATACATTTTTTCACATCGAAAAATTAAAAATTCTAAAACTACCTTATAAGATTTTGGTCTACTCCACTTGAAACCAATTGATTTTAGGATGAAATTCCATGATTCTTAATATGGTATTAGAGCTGGGCCTTTGGTTCAGTCATATTTATCTGCGTGCGACCCATATCAAATCAGGTCCATTTGTGTTCAATCTTTCGCGTATTTCATATTTCACGCATCTTCAATCAAATCAGATCTATTTGTGTTCAATCTTTCACGTGTGTCATATTCCACACATCTTCAATATTCTACGTGTGTGCTATGTATGTTCAATCTTTCACATGTGTTAATCAATCATGTGCATTCAATCTTTCAAATGTGACTCATCTCAAAATTAGGTCCACACATATTCAATCTTTCATATGCGACTCCTGTCAAATTAGGCCACACGTGAGGGAGAGTGTTAGAATATACACTTTCTCACATCGAAAAATCAAAAATTTTAAGACCACCTTATAAGATCCTTAGCTACTCCACCTAAAATCATTTTTTTTTAAGATGGAACTTCAATTATCTTAACATTATTTTAACTGCATGATACTGATTCACCTTAATCATTCCGCTGATCTGATACCTAACAAATTTATGGTGATTGATTCTAGATGATGGCGGTACTTAAAACTTTGTGAGGGAAAGATTTCTTTTTGGCAAACTCCAGCAATCTAATATACAAGTGAACCCATAATATGTGAGCCCCACTTTCTATTTTATAGCCAAGAAATTTTCACTTTGTAATAGCACGTCATAAAATGTACAATTGAAATTTTTTGGCAGGTTGTCCCATCTACTATCGAATGGTCAAAGAGAGTGAAAGCACTTGGTTACCTCGTACATTAGATCAATTCACAAATATAATTGACTGATGTAAGTATTCTAATATATCTCAGATGATAATATTTGAATTTACACTGGTAAGACAGCCGACTCATGCATTTGTGCAATTACTTAAACGAATAGTAATAATAGTAATAAATTGAATATAGATTATAATATTCATTTCTCGCTAAAATATATATCAATGCTCAATGGCTCCATTTGTTTATCGTAAAATAATTTATTTATAAAAAATATTTTTAGTAAAAAATATTTTTTTATAAAATAAATATTTTCTTGGGTTCCATTTATTTGCTGTAAAATAACTTCTTTGGAAAAAATATTTTTCTGAAAATAGAATACTAAAAAATATTTTTTGGTATTTAGATATACAGTAAGTTCCGTAAAATGTTTTCTTCTCCCAAAGGACATGAAAATATTTTTTTAAATTTTGTACTAGCCGCAATTATTGACCGAAAAATACTTTCCAATTGACCAATTTTTCGTTATTACTAAACACCGAAAAATTAAGCAAAAGAACCCGACTGAAAAATATTTTTCAGTTGACTAATTTTTCGGTGTTACCAAACACTGAAAAATTAGAAAAATATTTTATAGCAAACAAACAGAGCCGAGATTTCATCCCAAAATCAAAGTAGTGGAGGATTTTATATACTAGTCTTGAAAGTTATAATTTATCCATAAGAATAATTGGTTCTCCAATGTTACTTTCATGTATGACACGCGATTGATTATTGAGAAAGCAAGAACGGGTAGAAAAAGTAGCAAATTTAGAAAAGTTTCATAGTCATTATCATAAATGATAATAGATTGAACATGAATAGATAACATTAGACAAAGACGTACGACCCAACTTTAATACTATGATAATCTTTGTAAAATCCTTAGATTTGTACTATGCACCATGTATAAAGATATAAAAGAGAGTGTAATTGAAATAGGAAATATAGAATGGAAGAAACAAGGCAATTTCCAAATGATGCTCTAGTTCTAATTTCATGTGATACTTAAAATTATCTCTAAGGCCCCACTTGAACTTTAGGTGTAAGCAGTGACAATAATTAACTAAATTTCGGAAATGAGAGATGTAAAATGAGCCACACAGTGAAGATTTTGTGAAGAGTTCAGCAAAGTGTGATTTATTGAGATATGAGTCAACGTAATGAGATGGCAATTATGCTCAATATGTTTGCTGTGCTTATAAAAAAAATATTATTAGGAGAAATGTGGATGACACTCTTGTTGTTATAAAAGAAAGCGGTAGGGTGTGTTTGTTAGGATAGATATCCTAGAAGTCAATTTATTGTAATTTTAAGACATGACGTTTTGTATTGCATTAATTAATATTTAAATAAAGTTTTTAGAATTTTTTTATAGATCTTATTCTTAAGTCATTAAAGATATGAGTGACAAGATCTGTAAATTAATGATAGATTTTAAAATAAAGTTTCTGATCATAGGACGAATTAATTGGGCGTTAATTGATCTAGAAGGATCAGCATACAGTCTACTATCTTTATTAATATGAGGTATTAATGGTAAGAGCAATGATCTCATATTGCATTAGTACATGTATAAGTTTTTGTTGAAAAAGAAATGACTGAATATGACCGATCATAGAACAAATTAAATAGATAGTCAATAATATTGTTATATGCTATAATTGTATAATTAATCCTTAAATTTGAGACGCCATGATTATCTTGTGTATGAGATACCATAATTTGCTAATGCAATATAGTCTAGTCATAATCATAGATTAGCCCATGTAATTAATGGTCATGATTTATTTCTACATGCATATACGTGCGTGTGCAATATAGAATCCATCAACAAGGGGTCCTAGGTTATCTAATAGTTAAGTAACTAGAAATCCTTGGTCGAGGTAGAATAGTGGAAGTCATGGAGAGTTACTAATTAATTAGGTTTAGTCATATGATTAAGTAAATGAGTTTGACGTCTCTACCCATGGCTCTCACTTAATCAAGACAAATCAGGCGGAGGGAATTAATTACATGGTTATTATATATTATAGGATTCGTACGATTGCATTGCATCATTAATTGGGTAGTTATGACATACTCCTAGGTGTCACTCATTACTTGTAAAAATTAATTAATCAAAAAGAGTTCTAATTGAATCTTAATATGATTAATATTACTCCACTATCAATTAAATCACACATAATAGAGATTCGACATATCAATTAATAGAGAGACCAAATTAAATTAATTAATAAGAACGTCCTGTTTTTGATTTAATTATAGGACTTGTAATAATTAGACTAATAGTCTAATTAGTTAAACAGTTCAGGTCCAATAGGATTGGACAAGCCCACCATTGACCCTAGGTCAATTATGATCTTATAAATAGAAAAAAGTGATAGACAATTTTGTTACCACTAGCTAGAAGCAATTTTTTGAATAGACCTATTCATTAAGCTTAGAACTTAAATCCAAGGTTCCTTGTTTAGTTGGTGCAGGACGTCATTTTGTACACTGTAAATATTTTTGATCAATGAAACTCTCTTGCTTGTCTAGCAAAAAAAAAAAAATTTGTTACCACTAGAGTGCAAAATAACACTTTATTTGTGGCTTTTCCAAGAAATCAATGAATCACCAAGAAAAACAAAGAAACCAGGGATCCATGACATCCCCAACCCAATCATTATTAGAGTAAACAGAAAGAGAGAGATGATTTCAGCAAAAAAAAAAAAGTAAGAGATGAAAACATGAAAGTAGAAAGCCACGATGAAGAGTGGTTCAAAGATAGTGGAATGAATTGAGGAATGATATGTACAACATGAGCAATGTTCAGTCTAGTAATTGTAATATAGGTAAGCATAGTAACCAACTAATGATATAAAGTTGGATCACGAAGTTCCACATTGAAAACAACAGGAGTTTTGGAAACCTTTCCATCAGAGAAATGGAGAAGAGAGAATGTTGGAGGCATATACACTTGATTTGAGAAATTACATATCAGGAAAAAAAAGATACACCTACTCCAAGCAGTGACAGTGTTTACGATAACAATGAGATCAATTGTTGCACTATTGGTAGTTAGCATAAAATAATAATGACACATGCTATATATAAGGAGAATAGCATTGACACTGTGTTGAACGGCAAAAAAAATAGAATAGATTGAGAAAGTTATAAATGTATATATATATATAGAAGAAATCAAGAACCACTATCACTAATGGTTCTAGAAGACAGAGATAGAGTGGTGTAGTGAAATACATAGAAGAAATCTAGAAGCACCATCAATAGTGGCTCTAGAAGGCAGAGAATAAGAGATAATCTACACATAATAAAGTCTTGGTGTAGTAATATATAATGTGAAACCCATACATATGGACTCCGTGACCAAAAATCACAACTACACCAATAAGAAGCTAATCTAAATAAGGAAACTAAAAACTATCTTCAAAAAGGAAACTTAAGACTAGTCTATTTTCTTAAATCAAGCCTAAACTTTTTCTTTTTTGCAAATTAAGTAAGCAAAATTGGATTTCCTGAAAGGAAGAAATACAAGAGTTTGTACAAACGAAGAGAGTTGGCATCAAGCCAACACAAGCATAAAATGCCAATCAATGCCAGACAACATGTATGTCTTGATGTTGCCTTTGTTTGTCCTTTCTGGTTAAAAACATGGTTGAGGGTACTGATTGGCATGGGTTTGAATCTTGATAAAGATATATTGTAAGTTTTTTCTTTCAATTTTGTTCAGCATCATACATAGTTTTCGAACTCTTTGGGCATCGATTTTGTCCCAGGAACTAAGTACTATCGTTGGTGTAATGCTTGCGTAATAACGTGTGTGTCACGGGTTCGAAAGTTCATAGCTATTATGTTTCTTTATTTTCATTTAGTTGCTGTTAGAGAAATAAGATAGAAAGTTTATATAATGATGCACTACAGCTTAGTCCCAAAAGACAAGCTTGCTTTTGTGGTTAAGTACATGCATAAGGCCGTGAGTGCTGAGGGTCGATTCTTGGTAGTAGTGAGACTTTTAGTATGTTGCTATCAGTATACATTAAATTTGGTGGAGGTTATGAGCTATAATAATTGATGTTTGTTATGAAACATTGTTAGGTGGATATTTCATCACCTTGTTGAAATTAGAAAACCAAGGAATGAGTTGTAAAGTCCTCTTTTATGGATGAAGTTGGAAGACATCATCATGAGAAGATATTATTATGTTTAGGATGAAAGATAATGTAACTATTGAAGCTTTGTAATTCTATAAATAGAGAAATTAGAATTAGAGGAAGATGTACATGGGTATGGATTAAATATAATCTTCTTCTATACATTCTCTTCATTCTTTCTTTACTTTCATAGTTTCATTGTATTTTAGCATTAATTTCATAACACGTTATCAGCATGAATTAGTCTTTTTTTAATTGCTTATTAAAACTAACCGAGTCACTTTGATCCAATTTATTGTAAAATAGCTTAGTATTGCAAATCTACAACCAATAAGTTGTTTGCAAGATTTTTTTAAAGTGAGGCAGAAGCTTTTACGAATTCAAGCAGGAGCTTTTCACTCCAAAGGAATTTCTCTTCTCTGGTTATCAAACTAAAGTCATCCATTTCAAATCCCACCAGAGATCTCCAAAGATCAGGTTGGATGCTTGTGATCTTGAACAGCTAGTGAAGCCTTTGAAAATGAAATGGCTAAATGATGAAGACAAACCAACAGGTCGGTTCCTTTTCATAAGGTTAGTTCTGATTAATCTTCTTGTTTTATTCTTCAGTTTTTTTTTTTTTTATAATAACTCTTGGCAGTGATGATGCTAACAATATTACGTATTTTGGTAGAGTGACTAACATGCATAATGGCTGGCATAACTTTACTGGACTTATCATTTACTTATCAAGTTTTAAGAACCCAGATCTATAAAAATGTTAATCTAAAAGTATATTGACATAAGTATTGCTCGATTTGTTCTTCTTAATATTTGCTATCATAACTTTACTGGACTTATTTTAGCTTTTACTTATCTTCGTTTGTTGCCTCATTAAAACCTTGTTGAAAGTAAGATCAACGAATTGTTTTGCTTATCCATGCCCAAAACTTTTGAGCTAGGTCCGACTATAAATTAATTAGATATAATAAGTTCTTACTTCTTTAATTAAGGAATACACACTGGTTTTGAACCCAAAAAAAAAAAAAAAGGAGAGGCTGTGGTACGTACTGTTTAGAGACTACCTTTTTGGTATTGAATCCAAATACAAGCTCTATGGCGATAGATATCTTGGCGATGGGAACCCTTTTGCAAAGACTATAGTGGTCAATATTAAGATGATATCTATGAATATGCAAAAGGATGTGTTGTACATGTTTCTTGAAAGACACGTAAATATTTAGTTAATCCATTCATATGACTATATGAGGTAATGATTTGATTTGTGTTAGAATTATCTTCTACTGCAGCATAGTGCTATTCCTTTTATGTTGTATCCAAATAAGTAAATAGATAAACAATATCTACTTATGCTTAAAAACATATTTTACAGTATTCCTGTGTTACGTTAAAATATTATAATCTTATTTTCAGTCACCGATTTAGTATTTCAAGTCTTATTTTGTAATTCGAACAAAAAAAATGAGCTGAACAAAGAGCTCGCTAGATGCAATCTGTTCCACTTTATTGGAAAGATCTGTTGCATTTTTTTTTATGATAGTCAAGATTAAAGAAAGGTGACAAAAAGAAAAGAGAAAGAAAAGTAAACAAAAGATGGTAGACAAAAGTTAAAGGTGACAATGATGAAGTACATAATATAATAATGGTATGATTGATTCACCATGATTTGTGAACTACGTACTTGAGCTATAATATGCTGAATTTATGAAATGTGTCCATATGTTACGCGGATCGTAGAAAAGATGCGTACCTTATTTTTGAAGGGGCATTGACCAAGAAATTAGGGTTTGACTTAATACCCTTTTTATTCTTTCTCTTCCTCATTTTGCCACACTCTTCACTTCTCCATCATCTTTCTCTCATCATCTCCCTCACCTTCAACACTGGAAAAAAAAAAAAAATCAGAGATTAGCAATGGATGAGTGCATGGATTTAGTTCTAATTTTTGTATGTATATTACTTATGATCCTTATTTATCTCTTCATTCTCTTCAAGGTTATATGCAGAATATAGATGTGAATTTAGTTATAATTGTTGCAATAAGGATCTACATTATAGATCTGAATCTTTTTTATAAGAGTTATTGTATCCCTATTGTATTTCTTTGTAGTATTTTTAATATTCTCATTAACAAACTTATTTGTTACCGAGGAAAAGAAATCACTTATTTAAGATGGGTTATTTTGGATAACTTGTGATTTATGACTTTGGATGATATTATTCATAAGAATATAAATTTTATATTCTTATATGGAGAATAAATAACAAAATGCACATATCTTATGAAATGAATATATTATTATTTCTATGAAAGTATTAATTGTCAATTTGATGATTTCTTCTTTATGGGATGAGAAAAATAAACTTTATCCCCGGAGGAGAATAATGAGAAAAAGTATTAAGGAGAAATGACTAGAAATAAGATCTCAAAGTAATAGTAATATTCACTACAAATATGGTTAAATTGGGAACTTGATAAGTACATATAATATACCAATATATTTCGTTTAATTTTCTTGAATATCAGGGAATGAAAAATTATAAGATTTAAGACGAATCATATTGATTATTCAATATTGGATAATGATCTATATTTTAATATTATGTTTTTCTTGTCATATTTTGTTTATGACATTTTCTGCTACTACCAATCTTATTGAATACTCTAGAAGAGCTATTATTATGTCACTGCTTGATCTTGTGGGTTTTTATCATACAAATATATGAGTAATTGAATAAAGATATAGTGATCCAAGTATTTTTTTGTATTTATGTGATCACTTATATGAGTGTAACGACAATGAAAGAGGAATTATAAAAAACATTCCTATGAACACCCATTAATAAACCAGAAGATATTTGATCCAAAGAATTTTACTTTTGGACATGATTGCCTTCGACATCCAGGTACAGTGATGATGAAAAGAATTATGAAAAATTCACATGGGCACCCATTAAAGGATTAAAAGATTTTATTATCAAGTGACTTCTCATGTACTGCTTGTGTCCAAGAAAAATTGATTACAAGGCCATCTCCTATTGAAATTGGCATTGAAACTCCTATATTTTTGGAAAAGATTTAAGGGGATATATGTGAGCTTATTATTCTATCATGTGGATCATTATGATATTTTATGGTATTAATAGATGTCTCAATACGATGGTTACAAGCATGTTTACTGTTCACCTGATATGTGATATTTATACAATCAAGAGAATTCATCTTGCTAATGAAGGTGTATTTGCATTCCAATCATTTAATGATTATTGTATGTCAATTGGGATTAGTATTAAGCATTATATGACTCATACATATACACAACATGGTCTTGCGGAATCCTTCATTAAATACTTGCAGCTAATTGTCAGAACAATATTATTGCGAACTAAGTTGCATAGTCCTGTTTGAGGACATGTTATATTATATGTTGCAATATTTATTCAAACAAAGCTAACCGATTGAATTATATACTCCCCATTATTCAAAGAAAACCATCTTAGAATGTTTTACGCAATATATATTTCAACTGCTCCCAAACAAGTGTAAAAAGATGGGTCTATGAAGAAACTAAAAATTCATTATTTGATACTCCGTCAAATATTGTATATATGTTGGGCCATTGACGAGAGATGTTTCAATAGCAGGTTTTGTTAATTAATGAAATAATATTCTCAGTATCAAGGGGAGAAAAATGAAAGTTGGAGAAATGAGAAATTTATGAAAAGTATCATTATATTGATCCTTGTATTAATCAATGTGAATTAAAAGTTCAGCAAATTATTCATCGATGCAAAAATAGTAACTCAACCACATATACCAGCTTTAAATGCTCTGAATAGAATTGATGTTTCAATTGAGAAACACATAAATAAATATAGTCTACTGCACGCTTGAAGCGTGGTAGACATATCAGTTCCAAAGATAAAGGAGCAAAATATGCGAATTGGCATTTTTAAATTGTTTGATATCCTGAAGATGTCAGGATAAGGAGTTAAAAATTAAATTGAGTAATATTACTCCAAGAGAGTATTAGGTACCTGAATATAATGTGAATATTGAAAGTATTGAGAATAAAGAGATTTCGCTCAATTAAATTACTCCTAGAAACAAATGGAGCAGAAAAGAGAAATTGATCATGATCAAATGTTACAAAATATAGTAGCTACTGATTATATAATAGAAATCGAGGATCTTGAATTGAAGTCCACTCACGACTGTCGACAAACAAGTGACTGGCCAAAAATAATAGAGACGCAATCCAGGCAGAAAATAACTGCACATGAAATATGTTGATGAGATTGAAGGGGAACATTGTACGATGAAGAGACAATCCCACATCACTGTGAGACAATCCTACATCACTGTGAGAAATGAAATTACAAGTAATTAATCATAATAGTTGGTTTTCCCTTAAATTGTTCAAAGACAAACAAGGAATGGGTTAGTATGCTGTCTGATTACACCTTGATCTATATTCTCTGAGAAAATTATATTGATATTATATTGGTAATTTGAAAAAAAAAAATGCGCTTCATATGCGTCTTATGAATATGGTAATATTTTTCCTATATAAATCACGTGATTATATTATTGAATTCTTTGAAAAACTCTTTATGTCTGAAACATATATTCATTTGATAATGATATATATACTGAAGTCTTAGAAGAACTGTATATGCCTAAAACATATAAATAAAATCTTGAGAAATATATTCGATTACAAAGATCGTTGTATCAATGAAAACATTATGAAAGAATTTGATGTATCTTTCATATATCTTGTGGCATAAATTATATATTGTAGAATTTATCCTTGAAAATGTTGGTGCACTAACGTATATTGATTATGATACAATTCCATATTTTTTATTGGTTTATTTAAATTGCAGCTTTGATTTGCAAGCACTAGAATGAAATTAAACACATTAAGAAAATCTCTATGAAATATCATATATGGGTTCATTTTACTCATAAAAGATCAAAATCAACATTAATTGATTAAGCATATATTGACTATCTATTTGACTCCCGAAAGACAAGGTCATAAACAGGGTATATCTTCAATTGTGTCGAGAATGTATAGTTGAAAACCGTCATTTAACATGTTCAACAATCCTATGGGTTATCCTCTAACGAAGACGGTCCAACCACATTATATGAAGATATATAACACGACATGCGTTACTAAGATCAAATGTGATTACATAGTTAGAAATGTGAAATTCGAAAGATGTATCACTATGTCAAGATCGAAATGAGGGGGAAAATATATTTGTGTTCTGTACTCTTTTTCCTTCACCAAGGTTTTTTCGCACAGGGTTTTTCCTGATAAGGTTTTAATAAGGCAGAACAAATACAAGTATGTCACATTGAAACTTTATTTGAGCATGAAACTTATAATGGACGTGACATAAATGCTCATCAAATTTAAAGTCAAGCAAAAATGTTACAGGATCCACAGAAGCATTGCTAACAATGAGTTAGCTACTAAGATTGACATGTGTTGACTTTGTAATCATTATTGATATGTCCACATGAGGGGGAGCCTTATACGAACTGTACTATTTTTCCCTTTGCACAGGTTTTGCCCTATTGGGTTTTCCTGATAAGGTTTTTAATAAGACAGTATAAAAGGTATATATAAAGAATATTGTACTCTTTTTCCTTCATCAAAGTTTTTGTCCCATTGGGTTTTACTTGACAAATGTTTTAACGAGGCATATTCTTAAAAGATAAATATCCAAGGGGGAATGTTATGAAACATTGTTAGGTGGATATTTCATCACCTTGTTGAGAGAATCTTCAAATTAGAAATCCGAGGAATGAGTTGTAAAGCCCTTTTTTATGGATGAAGTTGGAAGGCATCATCATGAGAAGATATTATTATATTTAAGATGGAAGATGATATAACTATTGAAGCTTTGTAATTCTATAAATAGAGAAATTAGAATTAGAGGAAGATGTACATGGGTATGGATTAACTATAATCTTATTCTATACATTCTCTTCATTCTTTCTTTACTTTCATAGTTTCATTGTATTTTAGCATTAATTTCATAACAATGTTGCCTTTGTTTTCAAAATCTTAGTGGGTAGAGATACACTTTATTATGTAGTCTTCTTGAGTTCAAAACCTGGTAGACACTAAACAAGGCTCATTATTTTCGTGTTTCAAACAGTGACGAAATTGAGCACGTATTGATGTTCTTAAATACTCAGCTTGTTTATACTTTAAGCATTTAGGCATGCATGGAAAGAGCTTAAGGTTTTTGGTTCAATTCTTATTTAGTGTATTTATTTTTCAGCAATTTTCTTTTGGAAAATAGAAGAAGGCCACGTTTGGCACTGGGTTTTGTTTTTGTAATCTAGCCTTTGAAATTAATTTGCACAACCAAACAGTTTTGTAGTTTGAAAGGAAGGGCCTTGTTTGGCTAGAATGACCTTCTTGCAAAATAAATAGCTTGAAAATTGTGTGAAACCAAACATTGCCTTATTTTAGGTGTGGAATGATATGTTTAGCTAGAGGACATCTAATAAATTCATATTAGTGTATAATCTTTCACACATATCAAATAGGGGCTTATCACTTTCTTTTGTTTGGTAATATTTAATTGGCCTTCTTTAAATATTATATTTTGTGCACAATTTTTTGTAATAATTTTGAATTATGTCCAAATGAATTGAGATTGTTTTAAAGTCCTTTTTGGGCCTCTGAATTAATAAAAATTTGTGATTTTTCTTAATTCAACTTGGAATTTCATGTACTTTCTCATTCTATATTTTATGTGCATCAGA
This sequence comes from Ehretia macrophylla, assembly GCA_037974665.1. NCBI lineage: Eukaryota > Viridiplantae > Streptophyta > Magnoliopsida > Boraginales > Ehretiaceae > Ehretia > Ehretia macrophylla. The sequence goes on from CM075773.1 coordinate 62,650,021, forward strand.
TGTGCTATATTAATTTTAAATAGAATATGTTCGAGTTTATTGTGGAATGCACTTTTGTATTGACCACATACACATTATATTGAAGTGTTTCATATTGTGTGGTCAATTACATGCATGACAGTTTTGTTTATATTAGGCATTAATTTTCCCAATGAGTTGACAGCATAGGTTTAGGCAAAATTTATCAAAGTGACTTATCTAATTGAATCTATGGCTTTTCTCGTATTGTTTGAGAAACTACCATAGTAAAGTGCTCAATGATCACCCAAAGGAGGTCATTATATGACTTTAACCCGGTAGCGTAAACATGAAGTATGACTAGAGATTACATTATTATTAGGGAGTTCAATTGCCCAAAGGTGATTGACTTTTTCTTTCAATAGGCTGATCTCATTGTTGCTTTATGTTAAAAGGGTACTTATTTACATGTTATGTTTTCTGCCCAAAGGTGGGGGATGTAATGATATGCCTGAGCTCTTTGTTTGAAGTGTTTATTTTGTAATGGAACATGTATGTCTATTGTTTGTTGACATTACATTCTTTCCTTGAACAGTTTCCCTTACTTTGAATAATGTGAGCACTTGAATAGGAAAAATTTTAATAAGTTGAAGGTACACATTAAGTTGATCTTGGGGATAGTTGACCTTGACTTAAGCCTTGGATTCTGATGCACTTACTGCTTTAACTGAAAAATAATAGTTATGAGAAAAACACAAATGTTATATGCATTGGGATCTAATGGGTGAACTTATGATTATGAAATATGATAAGGCTTGATTAGACTTAATTAATCAGTGTGTTGCTTAGCAAAGCAAAGTTAAGAGTAAAATCTTGAGGTTACACTGCTTGTTTCCAATCCTAAGGACTCTTATGATAAAGCTAGTACCTCAAAATTTAAGGGTCATGCTCCTAAGAAAGATCAGGGTTCTAAAAAGGGTGGTAAGGGTTAGAATCAAAAGAGGAATCACAATGTAATAGGTCCCAAATTTGCTGCCATTTAAAAGGAAGTGTTATTTTTGTAAGAAAAAATGTCATAAAAGAGCTAATTGTGTTACGTACAAATCATCATTAGAGAAAGAAAGTTGAAGAAAGTAGTTCACTAACTTATGTTTGTTTAGAATACCTTTTAGTTGATGGTCCATTAAATACTTGGTGGATTGATAGCAAAGCAACCTTTCATGTTGTCATTTTTTTGCAAAGGTTTAGAAACAAACCTAGGCCAAGTGAATTAGAGTTTGGGATAAGAGTTGAGAATAATTTTGCCATTAAAGTTGAACTCATAAGGTCTATTACTTTACTTTTAGAGACTAGTTTTTGAACTTGTTTTGTGAAAACATTTTTTATGTACCTCTCTTTAGCTGAAATTTAATTTGTGGTTTCGTTTGAAAAGTTTAAAATTTCTTATGTTTTTAACTTTGACAATGGCAAAGTGAAATTGGTTTTCTAATTCTAAAATTGTTGAGGAGTATTTTTTCTGACAATTTATATCACTTGTCTTTATTCCCAGAAAATTCCTATGACTATTTTTTAGAAAATTTTGCTTCTGAAGGAGCTTAATTGAAGAAAGCTTTTCTTTGTTATGACATAAATTATTGGGCCATATTTTTAAAGAAATGATTGAAAGACTCATTGGAGTTGATATTTTTCTTTCCCTAAATTTTAATGATTTTGAAACTTGTGTTGGGTGTATAAGGTGTGACGCCCAAGATTTCTCATCACGTTCATTCGTAACTGTTGCATGTCTCTTTGCCCAAGATTTCTCTTCTTGTTTAATTCAGTTACTATTCATAAGAAATTCGAATATTTTAAATGTTCGATTTAATATTTTTCCTAAGTCACATGACACAAAATAGGAGTCAAAAACTTGTCATTTTGGACTTTCGAGCTCGGGAATATGCATTTGAAAAATAGTTTTTGCCTCGTTTGAATAGTGTTACGTATGTAAAAACACTAGTTTGAATTAGTTAGCAAACAATTGGAGTTTTAAGCTTGTTTGACCATGTATTAATAACATTTGACCTAGGGTATCATAATATACTTATATCATATACATATTATAAACACCTACAAGCATTATACTCATAAAACCAAATCAAGAAATGCCCAATAGGTCCCCCCCCAAACCCGATGGCCATAGGAGAAAAAAATGAGAAGATTTCAACTTCTAGCTTTGCAAATTTGATCTCTTGGCTTGCTTTGGAAGGTATTTGGAAGGTCTTTGGTGCATTTAAAGGCTTCAACCACTCGCCTACAACCTTTAAATTGTGAGGGAGTCTTCATCTCTTTTATGCATCTTAACTTATTTTATTGTCTCTAGATTGTATTATTTAGTAATTGATATAGTTTATATGTATTATTTTACTTGCTATCTTGAGTCTTTTAGTGTTATTTGTGATTAACTGCGAGGGCGGCCTACTTTGTCGTTCCTCTTATGTAATATTTGATATACTTGGCTCTCGTGTTATTGACTCGGGGTTGCGCAACCTTTTCGGACATGGTAGCGTCAAGAAACACAGGCGGCATCGAGCTTGTCGTGCTCCCTCGACTACCATAGTGCATATTCCCTTTCTATCGCTGAGTATACTCCACTACCCTAGATGCGTGGTTCACCTGCTGGGCATATGGACCTACCTCAGGAGAGAGGGTCGTAGAATCGGGGTACATCCAGAGTACCCCATTTTGGAGGAGTAAGGGGTTTGCTGGCACTTGCTTAAAGATCTTGGCTCGTGGCTCGTGATGGAAGACAAGCGGAACCATATCCTTTAAATACGTGATTAAATACTTGTCTAATTAACTTGTTTATTTGTGTTATTAATATTTTTATCTTGTTGCATCTCACAAAAATACATCCTGGTTTACTACATCACCTCTCTTACTGCGTAACTTTGGTTACTCATTCCTCGTTTTAACATGTTTCAAGAAAAGCTGTGGTTGGATGCTATGTACTGATCTATGTGCAGGAAATGCAAGTTACTGGCTGTATGTGTTTTATTTTGAGATTATGAAACCTTGTGTATGTTTCTATTGTCTAAAAGGTTGTAATATAAAGTAAAACTTGTATTCTTGTATAAGTTAATAATTGTAGATGGGTTGTAATAACTTCAAGGATTTATTTGATTGCCTAGTTAGTTTGCATGCTTGTGTGAATGAGATTGTACATTGGAGTTGGATTATAGTTTTGAGGATAAGTTATTGCTGGCAGGTGAACTAATAGTCCTATAAACAAGGGAGACTCTGTCCGTTTTTCCTCATTTTTCGTGACATTAGGTATTGGAATGGGGCTTCGGTCTCGTGAGGGATCGGGGAGTTACAAAAGTGGTATCAGAGCTTAGCAGCTCACAATCGGGACAGCGTCCTCGGCCTAACGGGTAGCGACCCTTGAGTGCATGCATGCGAAGTATGTTTTGAATAGGAACGTGCTTGTATGTAAACCTTGTATGTGTACTTGTACGAAAATGTGTACTTATGTGCCTTATTGTGTTAACCTGATGAATTTGCAATACATGCAAATGTGTGACTTTGTGTAGACCTATGTGACTTATTTGTGTAGTAATGAGAAATATGTGATATGTGTATTATGTGATCATGAGTGCACTTATGTGGTGTATAGGTGCAATATGTGAAGGTTACGTGATATGAGCATTTGATATGATTAATTGTGTATTTAATTGATTCATTAAGTATCTACTTACTTTAGTTATTTGTAATAATGTGCATTAAGAATTTATTTTAAATAGAATCAACTACATACACGCATTACCTTTCGAAATGGTAAGTAATTTCCTCCTCCTGAAAGAGTTGGCTAGTAGCCGACCTTCTAAGAGGTGGACCAACAGAAGAGGAGCAGTTGATCAATAGTTTATGATGATCAGTGGATAATATTTATTACTCAGAACTTGATATTTAATAATCGGCCACTGGTATCTTTCTCGGTATTTTCCTCTGAAATTCTTGTTGAAGCTCTTGTTGGCATTTTCATTGGATTTCTTCTTCAGTAATCTTATTCGGAGTTCTAATTTGGATTTCTTAATTAAAGCCTTTATTTGACATTCATAGTTAGGATTTCTTTTGACTTCTCACTCTGGATTTCTCATGGGGTATTCTTCCAGTTTTCATACGAAGATTTTGTTGGAATTCTTATTGGCATTCTTGAGTGATGGGGTTCTAGGGAGTTCCATATGAAGGCTCTTATTGGTGTGTTCTCTTGGTACTTTTACTTAGAATTCTTTGTGATCTCGCATTCGAACTACTTGTTCAGGGTATTCAAGATGCATATATGGATTTCTCTTGAAAAGAAGAAATTGCGAGGATGCAATTTGTTTAAGGGGGAGAGAATGTGACGCCCGAGATTTCTCATCACGTTCATTTGTAACTATTGCATGTCTCTTTAAGCATCTAATGTGCATTACTCTTCTTGTTTAATTGAGTTACTATTGAGCACTATTCATAAGAAATTCAAATGTTTTAAATATTCTATTTAATATTTTTCCTATGTCACGTGACACAAAATAAGAATTGAAAACTTGTCATTTTGGACTTTCGAGCTCAGGAGTATGCATTTGGAAAATAGTTTTTGCCTCGTTTGAATAGTGTTACATATGTAAAAACACTAGTTTGAATTAGTTAGCAAACAATTGGAGTTTTAAGCTTGTTTGACCATGTATTAATAACATTTGACCTAGGGTATCATAATATACTTATATCATATACATATTATAAACACCTACAAGCATTATACTCATAAAAAAGCAAATCAAAAAATACCCAATAGGTCCTCTCCCAAACCCGATGGCCATAGGAGAAAGAAATTAGAAGATTTCAACTTCTAGCTTTGCAAATTTGATCTATTGGCTTGCTTTGGAAGGTCTTTGGTACATTTAGAGGCTTCAACCACTTGCCTACAACCTTTAAATTGTGATGGAGTTTTTATCTCTTATGTGCATTTTAATTTATTTTATTGTCTTTAGATTGTATTATTTAATAATTGATATAGTTTAAATGTATTATTTTACTTGCTATCTTGAGTCTTTTCGTGTTATTTGTGATTAACTGCGAGGGCGGCCTACTTTGTCATTCTTCTTATGTGGTATTTGATATACTTGGATCTCGTGTTCTTGACTCGGGGTTGCGCAACCTTTTCAGACATGGTAGCGTCGAGAAATACGGGTGGCATCGGACTTGCCGTGCTCCCTCGACTACCATGGTGCATATTCTCTTTCTCTCGCTGAGTATACTCCACTACCCCAGAAGGGTGGTTTACCTGCTGGGCATATGGACCTACCTCATGAGAGAGGGTCGTTGGATCGGGGTACATCTAGAGTACCCCATTTTAGAGGAATAAGGGGTTTGCCGGCACTTGCTTGAAGATCTTGGCTTGTGGCTCGTGATGGAAGACAAGTGGAACTGTATCCTTTAAATACGTGATTAAATACTTGTCTAATTAACTTGTTTATTTGTGTTATTAATGTTTTTATCTTGTTGCATCTCACGAAAACACACCCTGGTTTACTGCATCATCTCCCTTACTAAGTAACTTTGGTTACTCATTCCTCGTTTTAACATGTTTAAGGAAAAGTTGTGGTTGGATGCTATGTACTGGTCTACGTGCAGGAAATACAAGTTGCTGGCTGTATGTGTTTTATTTTGAGATTATGAAACCTTGTGTATGTTTCTATTGTCTAAAAGGTTGTAATATAAAGTAAAGCTTGTATTCTTGTATAAGCTAATAACTGTAGATGAGTTGTAATAACTTCAATGATTTACTTGATTGCCTAGTTAGTTTGCATACTCGTGTGAATGAGATTGTACCTTGGAGTTGGATTATAGTTTTGAGGATAAGTTACTGCTGGCAAGTGAACTAATAGCCTTAAAAACAAGAGAGACTCTATCCGTTTTTTCTCATTTTTCGTGACCTCGGGTATTGGAACGGGGCTTCGGTCTTGTGAGGGATCGGGGCGTTACATAAGGTGTAAGGTCACTAATATTAAATGTGAATAGGCTACCCATAGCTCTGACTTTTTAGAAGTAATACAGATATTAATGGACCTTATTTTGTTAAATTGTGTGGTAACAAGTTTTTTTATATTTATTGATGATTTCTCTCGTTATGGATACCCTTATTTAATTAAAGAGAAATGCAACTTGGAAAGGTCATCAAAATTGTAAGATCTGACTGCAAGGTAAGTACTTTGGTAGACATTCGATCATTAGACAATATGTAGGACCGTTTGTCATGTACTTACAAGATTGTAGGATTATTGCCCAATATATCATGCTTCATAGCCCTGAACATAATATTATGGTCAAGAAGTTAAATAATATCCTTAAGGATATGATGTAGAGCATGATTAGTGTCGCTAGCCTACTATATCTTTTGGGGTGAAGCCATTAGAACTACACCCTATACTCTTAACCGTGTTACTAGCAAGTTTGTTCCTAAAACTCCTATTGAAATTTGATTGGAAGAAAAACCTAGCTTAAACCTTTTTCCTGTTATGAGGTTTTTTTCTATTGAGGAGTTTGTTCTTTCTGATAAGGAGAACATTGTTTATAGACGTTGAAGATGTATCTATACATTGAAGCAATATACCTCAAGACCAATGGGAGTAAGTTTATTTTCCTGATATTTTATGTTGAGGACATTTTGCTAGGTACAATTAATCTAGGTATGTTTAATGAGTCTAGTATTTTTCAAGACTTTCAACATGAAGGATTTTGGTGAGCCCCATTTCACTCTTGGTATTCAGATACACCAAGATAGGTCTCGTGGGCTTTTGGATTTATAATAAAAGGCTTATATTGATCGAGTTCTTAAATGATTTAATATGAAGAATTATAGGCCTTGTCATACCTTTTTGTAAAATATTTTTTATGAGGTTTCCATCCAAAGGATATAATTATGAATATTATTTGGAAGCATAATTAGAGTATCCCAATATAAATGCTATTGAGGTTATAATTTAGCATATGGGTTTTATGTTGTAAATGGATCTCCCATAGTTTATGGAAGGAAATAAGACTCGATATACATTCTTTGTATTTTCCAAATTAATACATGCAATAGCCTGCCTAAAAAAGGGTCATTGTGTGTGTTATTTTGGGGTTGATGAATAGTGGTAGCAAATATGTATAGTCAAATAAATTTCTTTATCGAAAGGGATGTATTTATAAGTTTGTGCATGCTCTACTGGTTTGAGATAATGCATGCCCTAGAGGGATTTGTCTGCCTAAAGGTGTTCAACTTCTTGAATGTTGTCTATTTCTATCATTCAACTTTATAATTGGGATAATTATAGTATATATGTTATACCCTCTGTCCAAATGGGAGATTATGATGATACACTTGGATCTCAGATATAACTTATTTTTATTATGAGCTATTCTAATTACCCATATTCTAATCTAGTTTTCCTATGAACAAACAATCACAGATTTGACAAGAAAGGGAGACATTGTTACTAAGAATATAAAACAAACTCAATGCTTGTTGATCTTCTAATTAAAGGTTTGAGATCATAATATTTAAATAACATGTTGAGATATGGGTATTATGGAGTCCATGACATAAAGAGATCTATGAGACGTGTACCATATGCTAGTATTATTGAGAGCTTAATGTATGTTCAAGTGCGCACTAGGCTTGGTGTTGGTTTTACATATGAGTGTTCTACTGTCTTTTGATACTATTGACTATTGGGAGTTTTGCATTTTAATGCATTGTTGAATACTCCTATTATTGTGTGTTTTGTTTCACATTTTTGTGCATTTATGGAATAACATATTGTTTATGTTTTATAACATGCTTGATTATTATGTGAACACTCATATGTATATTGAAGGTCTTGGTTTGGTATCCATATTGATAAGACCATCTATTGAGTTTAAATATCTCCATAAGGATACCATTTTGATCGGAGATATGCATTCTTTCCTCTGGCCTATTGATTGCCATTTTGGGAGGATATGAATGGTTGATTTTTTTGGCATTTTCGACCACCAATTTTGGGGAAATCATATTGAGGACAGACAAAGAAAGAACACATTTGATCACATGTTGGTGCTGTTTTCTTGCTACACTGTCGTATATTAATCCATGTCAATAGGGTTGTTGGCATTTGAAACTATGGAAGGTCTTGTGTCAATATAGAACACTACAATTACCATGATTCAATGTTTGATAATCTTGTTGGACAGGATTGTGTTCGAGATGTTGTTCTATGAACCAGTATTTTCAAAATTGTGGCCACATTAAGTTTACTTACTCAGCCTAATAAATGTTTTCAAAATATTTTTAGAAATAAATAAAACAATTAACGTTGCCCAAGTGGGATACTATTGGAATATTACTCTTAAGTGAGCTACCGTTAATTACTTTTGGTTTTATAAAATAGGCTGAATATCTGATTCATAGAGACTGGGTTGTGATCATATTGTTTTTAAGCCCACCTCATAAATCTATATACAGTTAATTGTGTGTAGGCCATATATTCTGACTAACCCTTTTATGGGAAGACCTGTTAGAATAGTTATAAATATATGGCTAGGTCCCCTCTCCTACTATAACCCTAAACTAATTGTTCGCATAAACGTTAGTTGTTCCTGGAGAGAGTAAGGAAGCAAAAAAAGACCTACGTCAGTGAGTGGGTAACGATTACAAGCTATTTTTTGTTATGGCTCAAACAGGTATATATTCCGCTGCTACATATATATTTGAGAACTGTGCTGTAAAATCATGCATATTGGAATACATATATTTTAGGGTGAATAGTCCCGAACCCCCCTGTGGTCAAGTAAAACTAGTTACGACTCCCTTGTGCTCTAAAAACTATAGTCGGACCCTCCTGTGGTCCACCCGTTGATGCACACTGCCCCCCTCCATCAAATTTTTCGTCATTTTTGAAGGAAAGTGTGATAAACGCACGTAAAGTGCAATTTTTAATAATTTTTATCATATTTAATAATAAAATACAACAGCTTTCATCGTTGTTTCAAAATTCAACAATGAAAGCTGTTTGTATTTTTTTATTTTAATTTTTAATTTTTTTTTTCAATTATTACTATTATTTATTGTCAAATATGTTAAAAACTAATAAAAATCGCATTTTATTCACGTGTGGTACACATCCCATCAATTTTGATGGAAAATTTGATGAAGGGGAGAAGTGTGTATCAACGGGTGGACTACAAGGGGTCCGACTATAATTTTTGGAGCACAGGGGAGTCGCAGCTAGTTTCGCTCGACCACAGGGGGGTCTGGGCCTATTCACCCTATATTTTATATGTGCTTACAATAGGTTCATTCTAAAACACATGGGAATGGCCTCGCCTATTCATTGCAACAATAAAGACGTTATTCAAATTGCAACCAACCCTGTTGTTAATGAGCATACCAATAATAAACGAAGTGGCTTAACCCTTATATATAATAAAAAAAGGGCGTTTAACTCACACGAGGGTGGAAACAATAGAGGTCAACTGGAGTGGAAGCCAAACGACAAGGCTGAGAATCTGTGATCAATCTGAAGAACCACTGCTAGATACGATTTTGCTTCCCTTATGTGTTTTGTCAGGAATGAGTATTCTCATTGCTTCCCTTATCATACCAAGCAATGAAATTGGAATAGAACTAGGAATACTATGTTATTCCTAACCCATTTCCGCATACCAATCGCGATCTTAGAGTAATAGAGAGAGTTGTGTGAGAGAGACTGGAGAAATTAAAATGCCTTGATTTGGTTTAAAAAGGCAAAATTATCTTTTAACCCAACGAGAAATGAAAAATAAAGATAATAGTTAGACTTAGGATTGTCTTGCTAATGAATGTTAAAAAATTAATAGTTATTACTATGAGGGGGTTAAGTGACACAAACTAAGCGTTGTGGGTAAAGTTTTACACATTAAAAGAGTAAAGTGTTTTTAACCCTAGATTATTGGAGAAAAAATAAAGATTTTGACGCATATAAAATGTCCAAATTGAACCTACCATATAGTTACCATAATTCATTTGAAGTGCTATTTTATACTTATTCTCATTATTAAGAGGTCATTAACTCTATTACATATACAAGTCCTTCACCGACCAATAAAGTTAAAGAGTTTTTGAAAAATTTCTAATAGGCAATATCATTTTCATCCCCTAAGCCGACAATGTTAACTGTAAGTTTAATATTTTATGTCTAAATTACACTCAGTCAAAACTCAATCTATGCCGCTGTTTATTTTTATTTTTTTCGAAAAATGCCGCCCCAAACATTGCTTTTTCCAACCATTTGTTGTTTCTTTCTTGACCAAAGAGTCACTATCACATTAAGACCTTTACGACCACCATCATGACTTTGAATTGCACAAGGAAACTACTGCATCTTAGAAGTACTAACATAGTTATTACCATAGTCCTTACTCATTACCATCTCTAAATTGAGCTCTAATTAGTAATTCCCCATATTTCCACCACTAAAGTGTTGAATTACAAACTTTGCTATTATACACTGACATTTTTGGACTCTTTAACATTAGAATTAATCAAATGCTAATAAGAATCATGATATCGATACCATAATAGGGCTATTGTGTAACAACATGAAAGTGTTTTGTGATAGGGGCAATTACTAATTTACTAAAAATATTATTTTATTTGACTTTGTAAAAACAAGTAGAATCAAGTCAAGTTTAACCCTTGACCAAAAAAAAAAGTCAAGTTTAACCATAATGTGAAAAAGCTTGAGTTTGGATTGAAGGAAAACAAGACGAGCTTGAGCATACAATTTTGTCACTTAAGTCAAACTTGAGCATGGGAAAGCTCGATTCAATTTGACTCATTTTCACCCCCTAAATATATCATAGGCCATAAGCAAATGTAGCTAAAAATTTGTGCCCAACTATAATTTGGAAAAACCATCATAGAGTACTTTACAATTTCAGCAAAGTATGGGTAGGGATCTATAATTTATGATAAATGAATGAACAATAAACCTTTGACAAAACCCTCTTTTTTTTTTTTTTTGTGTGTGAATAACAAAAACAAAATGGAAATAAAAAATTCCAATCGTACAAAAAAAATATCTTAAAGGCCTACCACGTGGTGTCCTATAAAAGCTCCCTACTCACCATTTCGTCATTCTATCTAATGATCTCTTCCCTTCTCTCTCTGTCTAGGGTTTGCTAAAAACCTTATATTTCTCTCTCTACCTATACATACACACGTATATATACACGAATGGCAGAAGAGGCGCAGTACGGTTCGGATTCGGCGACGAACAAGAGGAAGTACGAGGACAACACGCCGTCTCCGGCTTCCGCTGTGAGGCGGCCGACGGGATTCTCCGGGCCGATCTCTTCTCAGTCGCCGCCTGACGGTGCGGCGCCGGGGTCGTACAACAGCGTTCCGCCGCCCATGGACGAGATCCAGCTGGCTAAACAGAAGGCGCAGGAGATCGCCGCTCGAATCTTCAACAACGCCGAGGCCACCAAGCGGCCTCGCGTTGAGAACGGCGATTCTAATGACTGTAAGGCCACCAAGACCTTCTTGTAGTTTATGCTTCCAATTTTTATTCTTCTATTACCATTAGAATAGCTGCTTTTATTATATTATATATGCATATATATATATATATGTGTGTGTGTGTGTGTACATATATATGTAGCTGTGTGTGTGTGTGTATATATATGTAGCTGTGTGTGTGTGTGATGGTCTCAGGTCTGTATGAGAAAGAGTGAGCTGTATGTTTGGCTCAGGATTGAAATATTAGGGTTTTAGAATATATATATATATATGTATATATGTATATATATGTATATATATATATGTATGTATCTATTGATGTGTATATCTCCATATTGAGGTTGGCCAGTGTGGTAGTTTCGTGATTTTCCTTTCGTTCCAGAGTCCCTATCTTCAAATGAATGCTTGCTAAGTTCTGAGCTCTTTGCAGTACGGTACGGGGAGCGCTCAATACTGCTGGATATTCCAACATACTGTGTAAATGGACCTTTTGATTTTTTTTTCCTTTCTATTTTAAAATTCTTGTGCATTATCTCAAATAACATAATCAGCGCTTGCTAATCACTTCCTTGTTCTTCATATGAAGTTTTGTAAATTCTGCTTCTAGGCTATATGTTTTCTCCTTGTCAATCTTTAGCTTTGGATTTTTTCAAATTGCGGTTGAAATTATGGGTATTTGTTTTGTTCGCAATGCATGTATAATTACGGTACATATTCCTGTTTATGCAAAATAGTTGTTGTTCAGAGAGTGGCACCTGAATCTCATGCTTGTTTCATTTGTGTTCAAATGCCTGGTGAATTGAGACTATGGGATTTGGATGATTTGCATGAAATTATGTTCCTATGCTCTTGGGTTTTTGGGTGCACGCAGATCTAGGTCAGAGGCCCATTGGTGCAGGTGTTACTCCTCCTCCAATGACTGGATCGTATGGATACCCTGGTCCAAGCAAGAGGATTGAGATACCAAATGCACGAGTTGGTGTGATTATTGGTAAAGCTGGGGAGACTATTAAGTATCTTCAGCTACAGTCTGGAGCCAAGATTCAGGTCACTAGGGACATGGATGCAGACCCAAATTCTCCAACCAGGGGCGTGGAGCTCATGGGAACTCCCGAGCAGATTGCAAAGGCTGAACAGTTGATTAAAGATGTTCTTGCCGAGGTACAATTTTGTTGTCTTGATGTCTTAAGTTCATTTTCTTGCCCGACTTATATAACGAGTTCCGAGAATTCTTGTCCATGATCTGGTCGTATCAGATGTTATGTTAGTTTGAAGTAACATGGGATTGATGATAGAGTTTTCTGCAAAGTGGGCAGTTAAAATACATTAGGGTAGCTGGAATTTTGGTCACCTGCTCAGAGTGTTACTAACTAATTAGTTTCTGCAACAGGCTGATTCAGGTGGGTCTGGCATAATTTCTCGAAGGATAACTGGACAGCAATCTGGAGCAGAGCAATTTGTTATGAAAATCCCTAATAATAAGGTAAAATGCTGTTAATGTCCATTGCATACCTACCAGGGAGCTGTCTTTTTGTGACCTTTATCGCCTATTTCCAGGTTGGCCTTGTTATTGGTAAAGGAGGTGAAACCATAAAAAATATGCAAGCAAGGTCAGGAGCTCGTATTCAGGTATTTTCTGTTCTGGAATTTTGGGTTCGGCTAAAGTTGACTGCTGTTGGTTTCTCAAGAACTTTTGGCATCAGATTCCTGTTCTGTTACATGTAGAATATTACTGTTGCATTCTGTAGAGAGAAATTATTTAAACCATCCTTAAACTTAAGTTGTCCTGTTATGTATCTACAGGTGATACCTTTGCACTTGCCACCAGGTGATACATCAATTGAGAGGACATTGCAAATTGATGGCTCCAGTGAACAGATTGAGGCTGCAAAACAGTTGGTTGATGAAGTTATTAGCGAGGTATGTTTTGTTATGAATACTATGAAATATCTCTGGTTGGAGGATTTCTATTTTCTGTGGGAAAAAAACTTATGTAGATGATGTATATTCTAGGAAAGATAGTTTCATTTGTTAGTCTTTTCAGAGATTTGGGATGGTACTATAGAGTGTGTGTTAGATAATAATCCTTTTCAGTTCTACCTCTTCTATGTTTAGATAATCTTATTGCCTAAACTGGTTATTCTGTGGTCTAGTATTCTGCCTTTGTTTTTCTTTTGTGTTATTGCTATGTTTCTATTGCTAAAAAGTTCATATTAATCTTTTGACTAATCAGAAAAAGGAAAAAAAGATGATAATACTGCCCATTTCATGAAACTTCCACGTTATAAACATTTGGTAGCTTCTTGAGAGCCCATAAGCTATATGTTGCTTGCAGTGCCTTCTTTTGTTGCTTCATCAAGTGGAGTTCTCATCTTTGAAATTGAGTTAGTTGGGATAACCAATTTGTTTGCTTATGATGCTATTGATTGTGGTCCCATTGTCGCCCTTTTGTGCCATATTAGTCTGCTGATCTACCCCTGCCTTCTCTTCTTTTTCTTTCACTTTGGTGAACTTTATCAATGGGCATTACTGACTTATAAGAGTTGGTATGGCAATTTGGTCTTGTTTAACTTGGGTTTTTTTCTAGTTTTTTTATTTGTAACATTATTTTCTAGGTTAAAGTCCAATTTAAGCTGCTTGATGGGTCTTTGCTTTTTGAGTGAGTTGTTAGATGATGTTTAATTCTGCAAGTTATGACAGAATTATCATGAATCCTAATGTTACTAACTTTAGCATGCTCAACTGCAAATTATGATATTGCTGCATCTTGCTCCTGTAACAACTATTTGCAGAGCCTTTGGTTTTATTTTTATTGCTTCCCTCTACATTTCCTGTCAATCACAGGCTTCCAGATATGTTTGCCTATACCCTTTGCCGATCTATCTGCATATGCGGCTTGGTTGACCCTGGATCACAATGTTTATTGGGTGGAGATGTGCAAAGTATTCACTTTTTGTTGAAGGAATCTTTTAGTACCTGGATTTGATAATGGTTCCTTCCTTGTTGTAACATAGACTGGGATAGCATAGTAGTGTGTACATCCATCATACTTTATATGTGGATTTTTTGTGCAGGATCTTTTGGCGCTTCAGCACACAGATTTTTTTCCCCTTTTTTGTTTTGCTACCCCTGCAATTGATTCATTTATATCTCTGTTAGATAGAGGGTGGAAATAAGCTTTGAGGATTTGTTAAAAGTTGAGTTAGGTCAGATTTGTTATATTGATATTAGTTCATTGATTATTGCCATAATACCTGTAACGATATTGGACTTTTGGATATCTCGTTTTTGGATATTTGGAAATCTTCTTTGTTGTGAAGCAGGTCTGCATGCGCCTTTTCTACTGAGGTAACTTAGGCAGCATAAAAGCTTCTATATGATATCGAGGATATTTATTGACTAAGCAATATGTCATATTTAGTTGGATGCAATTATTAGTCTCCTGGATTGCAGCATATTCTTCTGAATTGAGCTGGTTAATTTTTTTTCTCATAACTGATATTGTTATTGGGAATTGTAGACCGTTGGTGACACCAACATGGAGCCATTTATGTTGGTGTTTCCTTATTCTTCTGGTATGGTTCTAAACTCTCACTCTGATAAATGAACCCCATATTGTGGAGAACAAGGGCTTACTCTTGATGGAGATGCAAGGGACTTAAGACTGTTACAGATTGGATTGACAGATCAAGTTACTTTATAGTGTGTTTGTGTTAGGATTTTTGTCTCATTTACCGAAGGCTCATCGCTAATTCTGGTAGAATAACATAAGATATTAGATGTGCTATATTGAATGCTAACACATACAGTAAATTTCGGTTTAATGGATCTTCTGTTTATCTGGCACAACTGTCCAATGAAACCACGATTGAAACCTGTGACAATAGGCTTATAGTGTCTTGCTTTTTAATTTACAACCTGTGTAGTATTTGCAATTGTCTTTTCTACCCATTCACTTCGGATAGGGACATAGGGTGATGTCTTGCTTTTTAATTTACAACCTGTGTAGTATTTGCAATTGTCTTTTCTACCCTTTCACTTCGGATAGGGACATAGGGTGACGATGGGCTTCTGCGGGAGTTAATCAGTTACATCAGAACAATACGGTATGTAGGTGTCTTTAACTTGTCTTGGTGCTGGTATGCTACATATGTATTTCATCTGGAACGTTTGCTGTTAATTGTATTTATCTCTTTGCACAATGTCTGGCAACATGTATTTATGTGATCTATTTTCCCGTTTGTACATGCATATGGGTAGTTTATGGTTCATTTAAGATAACAACTTCATGCAGAACCGTCTTAGAAATCCAGCAATGGGTGGATATCCTCAGCAAGGTTACCAAGCTCGACCTCCAACAAGTTGGGCCCCATCCGGTGCACCTATGCAGCAACCTGGGTATGGCTACATGCAGCCTGGTGCGTACCCTGGTCAACCTCCTCAATATAACATGAATCAACCACCTTACTCTGGTTATCCTCCTCAAGCTACTTCTGGTGGATACGGGACTGGCTGGGATCAGACCACTGCTGCGCCAAATCAACAGACAGTTCCTGGAGGTGGCTATGATTACTACAGCCAGCAGCAACCTTCGCAACATCAGCAAGCTCCTGGGGGCCCTGGTGCACCTACAGACACTGCTGCCTACGGTTACAATCAGCCACCAGCTTCTGGTTACGGCCAAGGACAAGGTTATGCTCAAGACGGATATGGAGGATATCATGCGTCTGCCCCTCAATCTGGTTATGGTCAGCCCCAGCCAAACCCCACTCCAGGTTATGATCAACAAGGTTATAATTCTGCAGCTGGATATGGTAATGTGTCTAACCCAACACCAGATGGCCACACCCCCGCATATGGAACGCAGGGGGATGCTAACCAAGCACCTCCGGTACAGTCTTCTGCCGTGGCCCAGCAAGGATATACTGCCGGTCAGCAGCCCAGCCCTAATCCGGGTTACCCGCCCCAGGGGTCCACACAATCAGGTTATGCTGTGCCACCAACTTCTCAAGGTGGTTATGGGACCCAGCCACCTGCAGGCTATGGCTCCAGTTATGGACTGCCTCAGGGTCAAAAGCCACCAACCAGTCAGCCACCATATGGGCAGCCACAGCAGTCACCCAGTGCTCAAGGAGGTTATCCTCAGCCTGCTCCAGCATATCCTCACTCTCAACCGCCACCTGCTCAATCTGGTTATGCTCAGCCTGATTCTGGCGCACAGAGACCTCCATCATCTGGCTATGGTGCTCCAGCAGCTCAGCCAGGCTATGGTGCCCCACCTTACGGTGCAGCACCAGTGTCTCAACCGGGTTACGGGCAGCAGCAGCCCCCACCATACAACACTTCTTATGCAGCTTCTGGTTATGCCCAGCCTCCAGCATATGGTGATGGCAGTTCTGGTGGGAGTGCACGTGGGAGCTATGACGCAGCGGCTCCAGCTGCTCAGTCTTCCCAGCCTGCCAAGGCCTCACCCCAGAGTTGATATTTGAAGTAGGGGTACTAGTTGTGGCTATTGTCGTGTTGATCTTATAATGTTTGTGTAATTTGTGTCTGCTAGCTTAGATCTAGATAAGTTTTGCAGTGTAATAGTGGATAATTCTGGAGCCGGTACTTGAATTTTACTTTATGGATGTTTGGTATTTGTCTCTGGTCTTTTTATCTTTCTTAATGAATGATTGCACTTTCTGTTGTCAGTTTACTTGTGCTCTGCAATATGAAAGATATACAATTTTTTAATCGAAAATGAAAGTCGTCCCATCTTTGTGGGACGGAAGGAATATAAACTTATGTTGCGTGTAAAACCAACCTAATTATACCCTTAATTGCGTTGATGTATGGAAAATTGGACCTACTAGTACTTGAATCTTGAATTCTTCTATTGAATGGTTGGTTTTACATTGTGTTATTTCTCGTTTTAAACAATTTCCTGACGGTCTGAAGTTGGATTGTGAACTTGGCATCAATACTATAGCAAGACTTTTGGTTTGACATTAACAATCTGCCTCGACTAGTTCACTCGACTTACATGATTCAAAATCATGATAAGAGGATTTATCTCTAGTCTGATAACATGGTTTATTAATCTTTAGGTGTGTTTGGTTCATAGAATCTTATAAATTTTTTAGAAAAGTAAGGTTATGAATGTAATATTTTTTTTTCTTTTGCAGAATAAAAAAAAAACCAAGAAATACAAAAATACCTAAGCCCCCATATATGTACTAGAAAAACATTCACAAATACATCCCCCACACCCACCACCTCCACCTCCATCATCACCATCACCATCACCAACACGTCCACCACTACCTCCAACATTTTTGTCTTCTTGAGTCGGAGGTTTTTTTTTAAGAAAATTGCTCAAGATTCCCAAAAATATTGAGTTTAAACCAAACACAAAAATATAATATTTTTGAAAATTTGACAAAATATTCTTAGAAATATTTTAACATACTAAACAGTTTTAATCACATTCCGAAAATTGTCAAAAATGAATAAATCATTTTATGAAACAAATGTCCCTATATTCTCCAGCAAGATGTTATTTCTTTATTGTTACTACAATAATCTAATATTTCCTACCATCTGACTTTAGTGATTCATATAGGGCTGTGAATGCGTTGATAATTTTTTACAATCTAATCCTAACAAGTTTCATTACTAAATTCATATCCTAGTCCACCACTTGAAAATTGAAGCAAAATATTTGGGGTTCGTATGCTTCATTTGATTATGTATTAGTTCTATCACGAATTTTTAACTTAATTCCTATTATTTATAAGTGGCCAATTTACTCTTCACTGTATTAAAAAAATTAATCAAACTAGTCTCCACCGTTAAAAAACTGGTTAATTTAAACAATGAAATGGTAACGTGCGACTGTTTAAGTGGTAAACTTGGAAAAGATTAATAGATTTCAATTTTATCCCCAATATTTACATAAAAGTTCAAACTTTAATCCTTGATATTTCACCCAAAAAAAAATCAAAACGATATAAATATAATCACATACACACACAGACATATATATATATATATATGTGTGTGTACGTGTGTGTGTGCGCGCGCGCGCATGTGAGTCTTTGTATGTGTGAGGTGTAATTTTAAACATTACTAGAATCCATATTGTATATTTGAAAGAGGTTAACCTGTACCCAAATACCGCCGATCATTTCAAAATCTATGTGAATTGCTCTTCATCTATTGTATTTTCATGCAAATAGGGGGCAAGAAAACTCAATGGAAAGATGGTGGTTTAATTCGACTTTTGATAACATTGGGGACCATTGGTATAATTAGACCTACATTATATAAGAATAATCTTATCATTCTACGCTTTTTTTTATTAAATTTAAATAAGTTTTTAATAATTACGATTAAATTGACTAACTTTTTAAAAATTAACCCCGTATATTGTTTCAGGTGTTTAAAAATTAACCCCGTATACTTTGCATTTTTCGAGTCACCTTTCTGCACCAGTACATGATGCTTTATACATTATGAAATTTCTCTCTAATTCTATTATACCATTTCACATGTGTTCAACATACTTACGTTTACACTTCCATAATACTCTAGTTTCCTTCTAGATATGACTGCCTGATGCATGTTGCGTGAATATAGACTTATTTTTCTTATCCAAAATATTATTCATTCACAAACCTATTGATCTTGAAATTTGTTATTCTTTAGGCCATCTCCAACAGGATATGTAAAATAAAAATAAAGATTCTCTAAAATAGAGAAGCTGGTGGAGTGATACTGAAATAGGGATTCTCTAAAATCAGAATGTAGGGAAGCTGTTGGAGTTAAACTGAAATCGAAAATCCCTGCATGTAGAGAAATGACCAAAATTCCCTACATGTACATGTAGGGAGAAAAATAGAGAAGTTGTTGGAGATGACCCTCTTAATTTATTAGTGCGGGCAATATATATACTAATACTCTGACCCTCTTAATTTTTTCTTTCCTTATTGTTCCACTTCACTTTGCTACTAGATCAAATCTCTTGAGCCGCGTTATGCCAACTTGTTCATATTTCAAACTCTTTAGATTTTTTTCTTTTTTCTTTTTTCTTTTTGATTCGAGGGAGGCCTAAGCCATTTCACATAATTTAGGATGTTACAAACGAGAATAGATATTAAAACCTCTCGCATCTAAAGCGAGAATCATATCACCAAATGACTAGTGGTTCAAACTCTCCAGATTTGATTGTTCACTTATTTATTATTAATTTCATCTAATTGTTCAATTTATTTCTTTTTTATTCTTCTTAAAATTAACTATCTTTCGGTCTAGAATTTCTAAGTATTTATCTCTGTTGGATCGAGTAAACTTGTTATTGAGACCACTTTTATGTCGTTCGCCTTTTTTTTCAAGTGTCACGTAAATTTTTTTGTAAAGGGTGAATAGCTCCAAACCCCCCTGTGAATTATTGAAAGTGCATAGTACCTCCCTGAGGTCTCAAAACCCCCTCCAAACTTCCCTATGGTCTCTCAACCAGTGCATACGACCCCATTCCGTCAACTATTTCGTCACTTTTGACAGAATGTGTAATAGACGCACGTGCATTGTAGCTTGGATTAGTTTTTAACAATTTTAGAAATAAAATAAATGTGTTGATTGCCCAAAAAACCATTTTCACAAAAAAAATAAAAAAGATAAAACAGTGTCATCTTCCCTAATACTCCTACCCCCCCAAACCCCTACCCACCTTGTCAATCCCCTGCCCAAGACAACCTTCAGGATGAGATATGGTCACTACGAATTCAATTTGTAGTTATGCCGTTGGGATTGATAAATGCACCTGTAGCCTTCATAGATCTCATGAATAGGGTGTTTAAGCCCTTGTTGGACAGGTTCGTTGTGGTGTTCATCGATGTCATCTTAGTCTACTCTAAGAACCAAGAGGAGCATGAACAACATTTGAGAGTCGTCTTGCAGACACTTAGGGAGAATCAATTGTGTACCAAGTTGAAAAAGTGCTAGTTGTGGCTAAGGAATGTGGCTTTTTTGGGGCATGTAATTTCCGAAAATCGAATATCAGTCGACCCCCAAAAGGTAGAGGCGATCTCGAGTTGGCCTCGACCCACAACTGTTACTGAGATTCGCAACTTCCTTGGATTGGCTGGTTACTATCGAAAGTTTGTAGAAGGTTTCTCGCGTTTAACTACCCCTTTGATGAGGCCTACTTTCAGGAAGTAAAGACATTAACAATTTTGTATCGCGGTGCATGGCTTGCCAAAGGATTAAAGCAGAGCATCAGAAACCATCAAGATTACTTCAACCGCTAGACATATCTGAGTGAAGGATTTTTCTTCTATGAGGCATGTGGCAAATTTGTCACATACACATAAACAAAAAATGATTCAATTAGTTGAAAGTGGGATTGTGTCGCGATAGACTTTATGGTTGGTCTATTGAGAACCAGGAATAAGAATGATGCCATATGGGTGGTAGTGGACCAGTTGACGAAATCGGCTCATTTTCTTTCTATTCGGTTTGGTGCATCCTCAGAGAGTTTGGCAAAATTGTACATTGACAAGATTGTTGGACTCCATAACCAATAAACTTACTGAAAACTATTTGAAAAAAGAAAATTTCTGACTCATACATTCATCATCCACGGATTGTAAATGTTGATCCAGAAAGCAAGCTTCTCGTGGTGGGTAAGGCCTGGTAAGGCAACTGATAGAAGTTTCTCAAAGAGAAGTCTGAAGATTCAAGAATATATATATATATATATATATATATATATATATGTGTGTGGATAGTTCAAATTTGGATAGTTTATTGACCCACGAATTAACCCGATCAAAGCTCAAGTTCCGACCATTGGATCGTCAATCCGTTAATAGTAAAACAATCACTATCTTTCAATGACCAATCTTGTGTTCCCCGATTATCACACCGATAAAAATCCACCGTCCACCACTACTCACAACTTTCTCGACCTTTTTTCCACTGCCGACGACGTTATAGGCATCAGTAGGTGATTATTCAGCCACAATCATCTTCCTTTCTTCACAATGACGCCAATGGGGGTCTTCAATCGCTATTTGGTGGCTGAAAGCTATGGCTCAAAGATGACACACACATACACACACACACACACATATATATAGATTCTTTTTTTGGCTAATTAAAAATAAGGGCCTAAGAGTCTTTTATTATATTCCATTATTAACTTTGACATAAAGATGAGTTAGGGTTGTGTATGCACTGGATGGGAGACCACAGGAGGTTTGACAGGGATTTTGAGACCTCAGGAGGATCGTATGTATTTTTGACAAACTACGGGAGGGTTTGGAGCTATTCACCTTTTTGTAAATTCGTGTTTCCTTATTGATCCCGTACTCTATCAGTTACGTTCGTAACGTGACGAATGTGGTAAATTTAATGCCCTTTTGTGAACTAACTGTGCAATCTTATCATTTGAGATATCCTTCATGAAAAAAACTCTTTTCAACATCAATTTAAATTGTATAAATCTTGTTTTGTAACCTCTTGATATAGAAGTTTTGTTAATGGAAATTTTCCTTTAATCTTTATTATACTATTCAAAATCCATCCATTTGCCATTGTTTCCTAATCTTTTAGTCGCCATTAACTGCCCCTAAGCAAACTTGTTCCTCTTCCACTGATTAGTGAATCGTCGAGTATTGTATTTTTTTTCTTTGATCAAAGAAAAACTTCCATTGACAAACAAAAGTTACACAAATTAGCCAATCCAAATTGGATAGAAGTCAAGTAATAAGATCAGATGCAACAGATGGGGATAGAGGTTAGGCACCCAATCAACAGGCAACTCATTACGAAGTTTGATTCTAACAATCCAATCACATGGGCGATAGTCGTTCTTTTAACGCATTGGAATTGCAACAAGAGGGAGCCCGCCATAATTTTTTGAATATCTTTCACAATTAGTCTTACATTCCAATGGGTAGCAAGATCAGCTCTCGTTGTTTTCAATATTCCTTCATTTTTTATTTTGATACAATTTGTAATGTCTTATATTGGTGAGAAAAATATTAGTTTATGGATATAAGTGAGTGTTGTCAATTTAAATGATAAGTTTGATTAACTATTTCAGGTCAGTAGGTTTAAAGTCCATGTAGTTATTTCTTAAAATAACAACATTTATCTCGCTTGCGAGTCTAAGGTCGTAGCCCAGAGGCTTGACAAGCAGAGTAGTTAATGGTGAAAGGAATTGGCCAAGCACATGTTGTGTCAACTGCGAAACAACAATCCAAGCACACATACTTGAACCCTATTGAAGATTCACCACAGGCATTGCATTCCAAGGAAGTTTTTGAAGTTTGATAAAGAATGAGCCCGTGGCGACAATGAAAATGATGTCAACATGACACTCAATGCAAATTTAGATATCACATGATGCACTATATAAGATTATGGTTATTAGTATATTATACACGAAAACTAATCTTGAAATCTATGCACCTAAAACGAAAATAATACCAGTAGACCAAATGGCCAGTGGTTACCCATGTTGTAACTTTTTTCATATGAATAATACTTCTAGCTGAATTATTAGGAAAAAAAAGTATTAGAGTAGAAGATAAAACTTCCTAAACCCGAACGTTTGGAGATGTTGCTTTTTTTTTTCTTATGAGATGAAACAAAATGAGAAATAGAGTGGAGGCAGATGATGACAATGAGGTAGCTAATGATCTAAGAGGGGCTAGTTTTTTCTCATAAATGGACTAAGGAAGTTGATAGTGCGAATGTATAAAGGGTTTTTTTAGGACATTGGACGAAGTATATACTTAAATTATGTTCTACGTCAACTAGCATTTGAAAAAGCATATAGAAAAAATCAAAAAGTGAAAATTACGTAAGGCATAACTTAAGTTTAAGGTCATTGTGAGATTCCAAAAAACAAGAGACAACTTGGTCCAACAATTAGGATTCTTACCACAAGGTTTAGATGGAGCAGTGGGCTAGTGATTCATTATGGTTAAATATTTTAAATTTATATTTATATTTTCCCACATAAATATTATTTGGCCCTTAAATCACCTTGAGCATGTGTTGTAACATGCCGTTGTATCATAGGGTTTATAGCCTCATAGTGGATCTAACATAATCCTGCTTAGGGTGAGTTTTTTGTCATTAAAAAATACAAGAAAAGGCATTCTATCCTTAACCCATTTTATCATAAATTCTTACCATACAAAGGAATGATGAAGCATTGTTGAAAGCAATAAATAAATGTAACAAACCAATCTTCAATAACTTAAACTTTAAGATGACGTGGTCATTTAATATGATATCAGAGTTGAGCTCTTGATCCAATCTTGTTCATTCACATGTATCCTATCTTCCACGTGTGTTCATCCATGTATAAGTTTGTGACTCATCTCATATTAGGTCATAGGTGAGAGTGAGTGTTAAAATATACACTTGTTCCACATTAAAAAATCATAGACTCCAAGACTACCTTACAAGATTGTAGGCTACTTCTCCTAGGAGTAAGAAATCTGTTGCTAAGTCGTGGCCAATTTGAATGATAGTAAAAAATAATAGTATGTCGTTAAGTCGTCACTTATTAGCGACAAAGGCAATAGAAAATTAATTTATTTACTAATAGTTGCTATTTTGTCGCTACGTAGCGATGAATTGGCAACGGTTTGTAGTCTTCCACTCTTAAATGTAATAATTGTGGCTTATTTTGTTGCCATTTGGTGACAAAATAGAAATGACCTTCTGAATTTTTAACAATATCGCGTATTACTTTATAAACCATCGTTAGTTCGTCGCCATTTTGTCGTTTGAATTTTTAACAAGTGTATTATTTAATTTATATTTTGTCAATAATTTGTCGCCAGGTTTAGGTGATGGCCCTTCATCCCCGGGCCATCACCAAACCTATTAATACTCATCACAACGCCATTTCTTTTCTTTCTTTCTTTTCTTTCATCTTTCCCTCTCCCCTGCGTTGCTAAACCTAATATAGATATGATTGGAGATGCTCTTGTTTTAGGTATTAACTTAAGCTATGATTCTTTGGGTTGCAATGTAGGCTATGATGTTCTTGCATATGTTTGGGTTTTAGTTTGATTATGTGAATGATAAAGAGACCTTGAATGAGTTAATTTCAAGGGCGAAATTCTTATAAGAATGGGAGAATGTAATACCCGTGTCTGAGATGATTGGGAATAAATTAATATTTTTTTTAAAGAAATGACCCGTTAATGTTTAAAAATGTAATGAGTAGTGTAGAATGTGTCGAAAGTGATGCCGGGACATTTAAGATGGATATCGAGTTCAATTAAATAAGTCATACTCGGAAGTTACGAGTAAATTTTTGGTCTACTTTACAATTAAACCTACATCAATTGGGGAAGATTTAGGTGGCAAATTATATATGTTGGAAAGCTCTACGAGTCTAATTTCTAATGCTTCAAACCATTCGTGAATTGGAGTTTTCTAAAAAAAGTTATGACAGTTTTCGTAAAGTGTCGCAGAGCTATTTTGGTTATGTGGGTTTGACCAAACTTTGACTTTTAACCTATTTAAGCTTAAAAAATAAAAATGCACAAAAGAATCATTTTTTCTTCGTCATTTCCAACCATGAACCCTAGGTTCACCATCGAAAGAAATTTTCATCTTATTTTGCTAAAATTAAAAGCTAGGATTGGAACCAAGGTGCAAACCAAGTATTCTTGGACTCGTCTCGACGCATTCTACCTTTCTACCGATTATTTTGCCTAATTTTTTAGAAAAAATTCAAGGTGAGGGTTTTTGCAAAACTTGTGGTTTCTGAAATTTTGGTGCATGTATATGATTTATGATGATAGATCCTTGCTTAGCTAGTCAAACAATGAAAGAAATGTGTTGGTAACATAGCTTAATAACTCTTGTATCACATTAAAGAAGTTTTGAGTTATTTGATGATATATAATGAAATCGAACCATGTAAAAGTGCCTAAGTAATGCTTATTAATGTTGTTAGGTGTTGTTAATGCTTGTAGTAGTTGTTGTAATCTATATAGAAGCAAAATAAGCAAGATACATATAAAAGCTTGTTTTGGATAGATTGTTGCAGTTGGAAGTTTTATTTCGTTTGAATGGTTGAATGATTTTAGAAAAATTTGGAAGAATTTCAGGTTATACTAGACTTATATAGGCAATTAGGAACAAACTTCGTGTTTTAGGGAAAGTCAAATTCCAACATTTAAATTCTCTGAATTTTCCATTTTCAAAATGACTCAAGAATAATACTCAATCTGGACAGTCAAATGTAGTTGCACAAAATTCGTTATAACTTAGTTAATTTAGATCGGAATTAAGCTTTGTTTGATTCCAGAATTATCTACACTCGAAGAGCTTTAATTCTATACTAAAAATAGAGTATTTGGAGTTCGGGAAGATAGGTAACTGATTTTCCAAAGTTAGGTAATTGCAATGGCTTAGATGAATTAGTTAAGTTTTAATGCTTAGTGTATTTGCTTAAATGGCTAAGTTACTAGTTTCTACTAATGTGTAATAATGTTATATGACCTCTAGATGTATTAGGATACTTGTGTGATTATTAATACAAATTATATTGCTTGATTGCTCGTTGTTTACCCGATTTACTATAAATGTCAACTATATGCTAGTTGTGTTCTCGATGCCAATTTGATTGCTATAAATCTTTGTATTATTGTAAACTTGAACTTGAATTGGTATCAAAAGGGGTTGTAACCACCAGTTATTGGTATGGTAGTGTGCATACTACGCCGGGCATCCTAGGGGTATCAATGATCTTATGTCTACCATGGTCTGTATTCTACTCTTGCTTGGGGAAACTAGATTTCCCTGGAGAGTTGGTCGTAGGCTCAAGTATTATCCGGAATACTCTATTTGGGTGAGATAAGAAAAGAGATGTTGAACATCTCAATCAACCAACTACCGCTTGAAATCGATTGGCATGATAGTGTGCATACTATGCCGAATATCTTAGGGGTGTTGGTGATCTTATGTCTACCATGGTCTGTATACCACTCTTGCTTGGAGAAACCATGATTTTCCTGGAGAGTTGGTCGTCTATTATCCGGAATACTCTAACCAAGGTGAGATAAGGAAGGAGATGTTAAACATCTCAATAAACCAACTACCGTTTGAAATCGATTCGATTTGAAAGAGTAAGTTATTTCTTATTTAGTATATGTTATATGACTTGTATATGAATACTTGATTGTTTATTGATTGCAAATATTGCGTGCATTGCATTCAAAGTTTTCCAAATGATTTGCAAACAGGAAAATGTATTCGAAAACCCTTTCCAGATTTACTCTTCGCTGAGCTTTGGTGTCGCATAAGCTCACCCTCTTTGTTTTCCCCTTTCAAGTATAGGTGAGCCAGAGTACAATATGTGATGATTTTGTGCTAAAGGAAATTATGTTCATGACTTTAATTACTAGTGATAAAATTTGTATAATATGTGGTACTTGAATTAATGTAATAGTTAGATGTCATACTTATATATAAGTTTTTGGTTATACAAATGATATATGCTTTACTTTGGAATTAGATCTCATTTTAATATGTTTTGGGTGAATTCTATTACGTTGTTGGAAGTTGGGGTTGAGGAGCTGCAGTGAAGGATTTGGAGTAGTGGTTGTGGCTTTTTCTGTTTGCAGGATAAAACTATTTAGCTTAAAATACAACTGTTGTGTTGCTCGATTTTCGAGGAAACCACGAATAGGCTGAAAATTTGACTAAGTATGGATCGGTAATTGAATCAACTATCGCACTCGAACTGAAAGACTAGGAATTTGTTAGGTGTTAATTGAATCATAAGTGTTAAGTGAATCTTAGGCCATAATCAGATTTAGTTCCCCGACTAATGTAATTGGAATTTTGAAATTTGAAAATTAGTAATTGGGAAATAATTGTTTAATAGCATTGAAATTTTGAATTGTGGATAATAAAGCTCGAGTTATTGTAATTGTGCCTTAGTGGTCTTAGGCAGAATGATCTTCTTAAGCCTGTGACATCATGATCCTAGGAACTTTTGTGGTTTTACTATGGTATCAGAGATTGTATTATCGATTGAAAAATTGGGGTTGTGACAGGTAGTATCAGAGCTTAGCTCATTAGCCTAGAACCCCTAGTCTTTGGATATAAGTTTTAAGATGAATGGGTCTCGGTGATTATGTGCTTATGTGTTATGTGTAAACTTGTTCAATGTGCCTTGTGTATTCTATATGAATTATGTGTAACTAATGTGCGTTGATGTTTTTTGTCTTAATCTCTATGACATGATTTAAATGTGTGATTTGACCCGTAGACTACCTTCTAAGGTCATAGACAGCTAGAACAATAGGCTTAATGATCGATAGGACTAGGTGAATGTGATGTTTAAGATGCTCATGTGGCATGGAAATTGGATGATTTGGTGTCTCGAGTTATTTATTTTGGTTAATGGAAAATATTACGAGGATGACTTGACACTAGGTAGATTGTAAGTCACGATCTTGGAGTATTTATAATGACTATTAATGTTTAATGTACATTTGGAATTATCCTATCTTTAATGGTCACCGATGAATTTATTTATGGAGTATAAGGTTTAGATTAAACTAGGTGGCCTTAGACACTGTGAATCTTTGAGGAATTAATAAGATATTGACAAGATTAAGTTTATACCCGTTTGTAGCTAAGTGTTGACTGCACTACTTAATCTTGAGGAATACTAACCTATTTGAGGTATTAGTTATAGTATTAGTTATAGTGTCGGGAAATGAAAAGTTTATGTGGTGTGTGTAGACTAAAATATGTGTTACACATGAAATGAATGTGGTAGTTCTAATAGGATTAAGTCTTGAGTCATTAGTGTGGTTTGGTGTTGCAATGTATATATGAGTATAAGTTGTGTACAGAAAGATTGATAGGTCAATATGGAGAACTACTTATATCCTTGGTCATGGCTCTCGTATATGGGTATTAAATGTTACCAGTACTAGGACATCTTAATGAATAATAGACATAGAGTAATATATGTAAATTTGGACTTGAATGAAACTCCAAACATTACATGCTAGCCTTATGATTTATAATTTACACTGGTACTGTAATGGCTTATTGATTGTGATATAGATATGATTGGAGATGCTCTTGTTTTTGTGTTAACTTAAGCTATGATTATTTGGGTTGCAATGTAGGCTATGATGTTCTTGCATATGTTTGGGTTTTAATTTGATTCTATGAATGATAATGAGACCTTGAATGAGTTAATTTTGAGGGTAAAATTCTTATAAGGAAGGGAGAATGTAATACCTGTGCCCGAGGCGATTCAGAATAAATTAATATTTTTTTTAAAGAAATGACCTGTTAATGTTAAAAAACGTAATGCGTAGTGTAGAATGTGTCGAAAGTGATGCCGAGACATTTAAGATGGATATCGAGTTCAATTAAATAAGTCATACTCGGAAGTTACGAGTAAATTTTGGGTCTATTTTACAATTAAACCTACACCAATTGGGGAAGATTTAGGTGGCAAATTATATGTTGGAAAGCTCTACGAGTCTAGTTTCTAATGCTTCATACCGTTCGTGAATTGGAGTTTTTTAGAAGAAGTTATGACCGTTTTCGTAAAGTGTCGCATAGTTGTTTTGGTTACGCGGGTTTGACCAAACTTTGACTTTTAACCTATTTAAGCTTAAAAAATCAGAAAAAATGCACAAAAAAATCATTTTTTCTTCTTCATTTCCATCCATGAACCCTAGGTTCACCATTGAAAGATATTTTCATCTTATTTTGTTAAAATTGAAAGCTAGGATTGGAACCTAGGTGCAAACCAAGTATTCTCGGACTCGTCTCGATGCATTCTACCTTTCTACCGATTGTTTTGCCTAATTTTTCAGAAAAAATTCAAGGTGAGGGTTTTTGCAAAACTTGTGATTTCTGAAATTTTGGTGCATGTATATGATTTATGATGATAGATCCTTGCTTAGCTAGTCAAACAATAGAAGAAATGTGTTGGTAACATAGCTTAATAACTCTTGTATCAAATTCTACCATTGAAGAAGCTTTGAATTATTTGATGATATATAATAAATCTAACCATGTAAAGTGCCTAAGTAATGCTTATTAATGTTGTTAGGTGTTGTTAATGCCTGTAGTAGTTGTTGTAATCAATATAGAAGCAAAATAAGCAAGATACATATAAAAGCTTGTTCTGGATAGATTGTTACAGTTGAAAGTTTTATTTCGTTTGAATGGTTGAATGATTTTAGAAAAATTTGGAAGAATTTCAGGTTATACTACACTCATAGAGGAACAATTCTTGTGTTAAAGGTTTTTGAGAAAAAATTGTTTTCTTGTTCAAAACACTCAATATAGTAGGTTACTGGATTTTTGTTGAAACTGGACAACTCACTGCCTTGAGTTTCTTTTGCGTATTAAAAATCATAAACGATCTCAGAATCCAATGAAACTTTTACAGTAGCTAAATTAGGAAATTAGGAACAAACTTCGCGTTTTAGGGAAAGTCAAATTCCAACATTTAAATTCTCTGAATTTTCTATTTTCAAAATGACTCAAGAATAACACTCAATCTGGACATTTAAATTGGTTATAACTCAGTCAATTTAGATCGGAATTGAGCTTTGTTTGATTCCAGAATTATCTACACTCGAAGAGCTTTAATTCTATACTAAAAACACAGTATTTGGACTTCGGAAAGATAGGTAACTGATTTTCCAAATTTAGGTCATTGCAGTGGCTTAGATGAATTAGTTAGGTTCTAATGCTTAGTATATTTGATTAAATGGCTAAGTTACTAGTTTCTACTAATGTGTAATAATGTTATATGACCTCTAGGTGTGTTAGGATACTTGTGTGATTGTTAATACGAATTATATTGCTTGATTGCTCGTTGTTTACCCGATTTAGTATAAATGTCAATTATGTGCTAGTTGTGTTCTCGATGCCAATTTGATTGCTATAAATGCTCGTATTATTGTAAACTCGAACTTGAATTGGTATCAAAAGGGGTTGCAACTACCTAGTGTTGTCATAGTAGTGTGCATACTACGCCGGGCATCCTAGGGGTGTCAGTGATCTTATGTCTACCATGGTCTGTATTCTACTCTTGCTTGGGGAAACTAGATTTTCCTAGAGAGTTGGTTGTAGGCTCGAGTATTATCTGGAATACTATATTTGGGTGAGATAAGGAATGAGATGTTGAACATCTCAATCAACCAGCTACCGCTTGAAATTGATTGGCATGGTAGTGTGCATACTACGCCGGACATCTTAGGGGTGTCGGTGATCTTATGTCTACCATGGTCTATATACCACTCTTGCTTAGGGAAACCATGATTTCCCTGGAGAGTTGGTCGTGTATTATCCTAAATACTCTAACTAAGGTGAGATAAAGAAGGAGATGTTAAACATCTCAGTAAACCAGCTACCGTTTGAAATCGATTTGATTTGAAAAAGTAAGTTATTTCTTATTTAGTATATGTTATATGACTTGTATATGGATACTTGATTGTTTATTGATTGCAGATATTGCATGCATTGCATTCAGAGTTTTCCAAATGATTTGCAAATAGGAAAATGTATTCGAAAACCCTTCCCAGATTTCCCTCTTGCTGAGCTTTGGTGTCGTATAAGCTCACCCTCTTTGTTTCCACTTTCAGGTGTAGGTGAGCCGGAGTACAATATGTGATGATTTTGTGCTAAGGGAAAGTATGTTCGTGACTTTAATTACTAGTGATGAAGTTTGTATAATATGTGGTACTTGAATTAATGTAATAGTTAGATGTCATACTTATATATAAGTTTTTGGTTATACAAATGATATATGCTTTACTTTGGAATTAGATGTCATTTTAATATGTTTTGGGTGAATTCTATTATGTTGTTGGAAGTTGGGGTTGAGAAGTTGCAGTGAAGGATTTGGAGTTGTGGTTGTGGCTTTCTTTGTTTGCTGGATAAAACTGTTTAGCTCAAAATATAGCCGTTATGCTACCCGATTTTGGAGGAAACCACGAATAGGCTGAAAGTTTGACTAAGTATGGATCGGTAATTGAATCAACTATCGCACTCGAACTGAAAGACTAGGAATTTGTTAGGTGTTAATTGATTCATAAGTGTTAAGTGAATCTTAGGCCATAATCAGATTTAGTTCCCCGACTAATGTAATTGGAATTTTAAAATTTAGAAATTAGTAATTGAGAAATAATTATTTAATAGCCTTAAAATTTTGAATTGTGGATAATAAAGCTCGTGTTATTGTAATTGTGCCTTAGCGGTCTTAGGCAGAGTGATCTTGTTAAGCTCGTGGTATCACGATCCCAAGAACGTTTGTGGTTTTAATATGGTATCAGAGACTGTATTATCGATTGGAAAATTAGGGTTATGACATAGAGGATATATACCTCGACATTGATAACACGTCTAGGGCCGACGACCCTAGTAAATCTAGTGCGTAGCCTGAGACATCGGCTGCTGTTGAGCAACGGGCTGTGGAAGCCACAATAAAGCTAGAGGATTGGCAATGGTATGGATTTGAAGGCCTATACTATGTGGCAGATTGATCGACACACACATCTGGCGTTGTTTGAAAATGGGTAAGAATTCAATTAATACAATTTTAGAGAATACATGGTTTGTTTTTTTCCAAAACAATTGTTAAATTGTATTTTTTTTATTATTATTTACAAATGGATACCGTTTGGAGCGACTAGGGAGATAGTTAATATATTAGTTGTCGGGTTCACCGAGCCTTGGATGTCATGAGGACAGATTCCGCCTAATGTTAAGGAGGGATGGTTCATTGTTTTTCAGGTACTAAGTTCATTTAATTTTAGTATATATATTTCAGTTATATATATAATCTCATTATATATGTTACATTACTAATAATGTACTATGTCAACAGAGAGTGTACAAGTGGTGACCCTATAATGAACCCCTCATTTGGCCATTTTTTTCATAAAGTCAATGCTCATATATGAGACCTCTTCTTCCAAGGTTGTAAGGAAAATCAGTGGCTGGTTTGGACCTCCATCGACATATGGGAAAGGTTGTGTGAGCATTGGGGGTCGGATGAAAGGAGAATTATTTGTATGATGTGCTTCGACAAACCAGAGTAAAATGATCAGACTACTTTGTGTTTCACTATTGCGGTAGAAGCTCGTGTTAATAACGTGTTATAAAATAACTACAAAAGAACAATAGAGTACAAAGAGAAAAAATAGAGAGAAATAATTCTATTGATTTCTCTGAATGAATTACATTTAAATTATGACATCCCTCTACTGATAGAATTGTAACTGTTGATTGCATAGGCACTGACATAGGTGCTGACGCAATTATAGCTGTTGATTGGACATACTTTAATGCAATTATAACTGTTGATTGCTCTGGCTCCGAAGCATTGGTAGTTGCTGATTGCACTGGTGTTGACACAACATTACAATTCTCGTATTATGTCATTCCATATTAGAACTTCACATTCATCCATATTCTGACTCTATGCTTATTCGTATTACGACTTCATACTTACTCGTATTACGTTTTTTTTATTTCGCCTTTCATACTAGTAGTGTTCACATTGCTGAATATCCACTAATCAATACTTTAGTAACACGTTGCATATTTTATTTCTATGATGTTAAAGCAGTGAAGTTCATATAGAAAATGTTGACATATGGCGAATTCCGAGTAGAATAAACGACCAAGTATAAACCCTACATCATTAAAAGGCAACGTTCCTACCAATAGGCATTTAATCTAGTGGTATGCTCCTTGCTATGTGTGCGAGAGATTGCAAGATCAATTTTTATGAGCAACATGATTTAATATGTGTTCTATGACTTGTACCTCTCTTGAAAAAAAAAAATAGCAACATTCCTAATATATTTAGGAGGAAAAAAAAAGTTGCATTTATGCAATGGGGCAATAGTGGCTCGAGTGTGAGGATGTTGGAAGATTCACATAGGGTTTCCATCAGCAAAAACATTCGAAAGCTAGTTACAAGTTACAGTCGAATGTATTCATGAGTTAATAGGAGTTGCAATCTCCACCGACTCTACGGGTTGAATTATTACGAAATGAGTTAAAACTGTAATTTTTAAAAATTATACGTACTTCTTTTAGGTATTTTTAGATTAAAAACCCGTCTATATATAAATGTTAAATAGCTTGTTTTTTGCCCCAGCTAAATTAAAATCCTAAATCTGCCCGTGCTACCAGTCCATATGCACCAACTGGATTAGGTGCAGTTAACTAAAAGGAAAGAGTATCTGGGATGTAGGGATTCTTGCTAACTCTACATGGACTTGAATGAAGGTTCTCAAGTCCAAAAGGCCGAAAGAATGATAGATGACAAACCTTTCCTACAAGGCCGAAAGAATGATGAGGAACATTTATATCCTAAAATCAAGTACTGTTAGATGAAATAGCAAAGGAACTTATATACTGATAAAGGATCGTATAGGGAAAACTAAGTAAAATCACATCAAGAAATATACAATAACAAAATTCAAATCCCAACTCTTCTGCTAAAAATCATAGTCTAACAAATCAAGCCATTTATTAGGGGTAAAACAATTCTTGCGCCGAAAGTATAGAACACTTGGGAAGTCAACTAATTAGCCAAATACATATATCAAAATCTTCTAATACATCTTTACTTTTCGTTAACATAAGAGTATTAGCCTTTGCAACCAATTCAAAATCTTCCACAACGGATAGCCAGTTATGTTGTTACAACATATATAAAAAAGAATTCAAATTCTTGTTGCATATATTCAGACACCTTTTGCAACCGACTAGCAACCCTTATTCTTTCTTTGTAGCTACCTACATGACTTTCTATTTCTAGTCCCAAATTTGAACGTGAATTCAAGGAAAGTCTTCCGCATACCTTTTCACAAGAGGTGATTCCTGAATGCCAATATCGCTTTTGGTGAGAAGAGCAAAATAAACGCTAATACTGAACCAAAAAGCATCTTGATAATATATCGCAAAGGATCGTTGTCAACATCTTCAGAGTTACTACTTGACGTTGACATTTCCATTGCGGAAGGCAGAGCTTCAATAACTGCATCTGCCAGATCAGTGATGAATGAAGAGGTGCAATTCAAAGCAGGGACTCGACCCCAATTTTCTATGCCTGATTCAAGAGCCAACTCCTTGTATTCCATGTCAATCTCTTCTAGTGTCTCAATGTGTTCACTTACAAAGCTGGAATTCAGAAGCACAAGTATAGCGTCAGTCGATTGCCCAGCTCAAGTTAAATTAATCTTATATAAAAAAAGATGGCAAAAGAAAAGCAGAAGTTCTTGTCCACACACTTTGTAAATTCAACTCTAATGCTTTAATTTTCGAGTTAAGAAAAGTTTTAAAAACTGTAGGTGCTGGACAGGAGCCAATAAAGACAACTGTACAGGCTGCCCTAGAAATAACAACAGCTAACAATGATTCACACATTGGCAGCTGCAAATATTCAGTCACTCCATCTTTTTGTTTTTCTTAATTCTCTCCTTAACAACTTCACAGAAAAGTTGTAGCTATTTCTACAGAAAATTCATAATCCGAGAGAACAGTTGCATAGCCACATGCAAGCTATGCAACTTCGTGAAGAGTTGGAATGCTTCTATGTCCCTTTTCTGAAAGTTGGAATTGCTGCCAAAACCTTGGAAGTTTATAACCATCAATTTTTAACATTATAGTATAAAAGCATACAATCTTATTGATATTACTCCGGTGTCAGAGTAGTACGTGTCCTCCAACACATTATGACACCATGAGATCATAAGTTCAAAATCATCTTCATAAATGCTGTGTTCAATTTATATATTTACATGTACATGTTTATCTCCCCTTTTGTGCTGCTTCTCAGTCATCTTAACTAACAGCAAATAAATGACTCATCTGACATACTTACGAGAAACACATATGGACTCATTATTCATGGTTTTTTCCAAGATATTACTTAAAGATGAGACCAATATTGACCATCACTATGGACATCATCCACCAAGAATAGAACATGCACCGCCTCAAAATATAAGAACTTCTACATTTATTTGTCTAGTTAGCAATTAGCACCACTTTTTTTGGTTGATAATTAGCACCACTTAATTGCAATGTTCACGAGAAAATGTTTTTCACAAATCAGATCGTCATTAACATATTAGCAAGTAAGGCGGTTACACTCATTTCTTATTGTCCCAAAATTACTTTAGCAATTAGCATTTGACTAGAGTAAAGAATGTATGGGAATAAATAAAAATGGATCTCTTGCAGTTCAAAGAATTACAGAAATTAAAGAATAATATAAGTGCTAATGCTCAAATAATATTTGTCTTTTTTGTAAAAAGAAATAAGATTTCAATAGGTTTAAGCACAAGAAGCATGCAAGATGAGGACTATAAGCTAAAGGTCAAACTAAATTACATGATGATGACTTAAGGTAAAAGGTCAAATTGAATATTCATCGAGCAGAGAGAGAACGAGCATAAATGATAGATATTTGGACTGAGAAGATATACCTCACTGGAACAGCCAATAAAGACTTCACGCCTTTACGGCCAAGCTCAACAAGAACTTCATCAGTATAGGGCTTTAACCATTCCACAGGACCCACTCGACTCTGGTATGCAGAAATCAAATTCAATTAGCAACCATAAGAATCTGTAAATTTCTTTTGATCTCTCTCCCTCTCTCTTCTCTAAGTTATCATGTCCCATTCATGACAGAGACAAACAGGGAAAAAAAGCCGTGTTTACAACAGATGTAAGTTAGACAAGTTAGTAGATTGACACTCTATGAATCATAGTCACTGAAAAAACAGAAATTAAGAAACTTGATTCAAATAATCCAACCTGGAAAGCCAAAGTGTGATCATTGTTGATGCCCCTGGCTTTCAGCTCTTGCATGATCAATGAAATGCACTCCTCCATCTGATCCTTGTATGGATCACCAGCATCCTCAACATAACTTACCGGTACTCCATGCGCACTAAAGAATATCATAGCCTAGAATGCAGAAAAGACTCAAAGATCAGATTCATTTGGAAAACATTACTCAATATTCACACACATCAGCATGATTAAGCAAGAATTTAGCTCTGAGAAGAATTCACCTCCTCAGGTTCAGAGAAAAGTTGCAACTCCTTTTCTATCAAGTCAGCCATAGACTTGATATAACCTTCTCGTTGATACCAGGACTGTATCACAGCAACAGGCAGCCTTGACAATGACATGTCATCCCTGACAAGTGACACAGAACTCAGCCTACCAAAACAGAGTATAATTGTACCATTAAGCACATCCATAAAGATTGGCACCAAAAATCTTCACAAGACTGCACCTAAACAGGCTTTGAAGAACACGGATGCTTGAACCAGTCGTTGAGATAGAATACTGAGGATACAACGGCAGAACTACAAGCTTTGTAATTTTATCCCTCTTAATCTGTTAAAGGAAATGAGGGAAAAAGTCAAAAAATGTAGCCCATCACTTTGACGACATCATGAACAATATTTTTCCAATATTGAGTAGCAACGTACTGCTAAGGGGCAAAAAGATTGTCAGTCACACAATAACAGGCCGCATTTTAGCTTGTCAAGTCATAAAAATTTAGCAAGCAGAAGATATATATCTATATTCTACCATGAGGTATGAAACGGAACTGGTGGTTTTAGATGTCAATTAAATTAGATATACTTTGGAAAAGAATAAGTTAACACAGTGCAGTTCACTATGGATGATATTAGTCCGTAAAAGGATGATATCCCCACATAAACTAAAACTTGCCTGGTGAACAGCTTCCTCTGTAAATGGGTGCCAATACCGCATTGCAACATAGACATTTGCAGGGACATCCTTTGCTTCTAGTGCCACTTTTAGTGCATTTGCCTGCAGCAAAAACATCTAGTTGTAAGGCACCATATGCTTAAAACAAAGCAAACAACAGAGTAAAACACAACAAATTTGCTAATAAGGTGATGATTCTTAAGAGGAATACTTTGCACACAAGTTTACCTGCTCATCTGTTATTTTACGCAGAGGTGAACCACCTCCAATGGCAGCATAGCCTTCCTTGCTCTTGGGCGCTCGAAGGACTGAAATTAGTTGGGCCAACGGGCGCTGGAGGAACTGAAACAATCTGGGAAGACGTATTATATCCTGTAACCAAATATCACATTCATTAACACAATGCTAACTTTATGGGGAAAAAAAAGAAAGAAAAAATCTTATCGTAATGCTGTATTTGATTTTAAGAATGAGAGGGGAAAAAAAAAATTTACTGGCATACAGGATCAGCAAATAAATTGTACAAGAACGGCTGAACATCCTGAAGCGTATCAGGTCCTCCCAGATTCAAAAGAAGAACTCCGATCTTTTCATCTGCAGCATGTGAAGGGGACTCAATAGCACCTCCAGGAAATGTGCACACCCCTTCAGAGCTTAATGCTTTCCCAACAAGATCTGTTTTTCGTAATGGACGGCGGAGAGACAATCCTTGAGTAAGATAGCTGTTCTTATCAGCAGAACCAGAGCATCGAATCACAGAAGCTTCATATGAAGAAAGAGAATGAATTTGCCTCCCTTCAGATGAAATGCTGCAATTGTATGTCGCTAGTGATTTTGGTTGAGGGCACAACCTACAAAACAAATAATTGAAAACTTATCATCTGAGCAAGTTTCATGGGGCTTCTCATATCTGTATTGCAAGAAGCGTGATCTTGCATTTCAATCAGTTTTTCAAATCACCATAGATATTAAATGCAACGATACAATCATAAATCCTAAAACCACACGAACAAAATGAGAAGCTGTAAAAAACAAAATACAATACCCAATATCAAGTTTAAACTTTTCTGCAATAAGGCAAGTCTTGGCTTCCATATTCCCAATTTCTAACTACTGAAACATAAACCTTCCATCGTCATAAGACTATGCTAGACCAGTGTAATATAGCGCAATGGTGTAGACTTAGTGAGGAAAGACAAAAAGTG
Source organism: Ehretia macrophylla (assembly GCA_037974665.1). NCBI lineage: Eukaryota > Viridiplantae > Streptophyta > Magnoliopsida > Boraginales > Ehretiaceae > Ehretia > Ehretia macrophylla. The sequence goes on from CM075773.1 coordinate 62,688,507, forward strand.
TACCATAAATGTGGAGCAAGGGAGTTTTGTGAAACCTGGCTTATTAGCCATTTTACACCTGGTCAAGCATAATCTCAAGCCTTCTTTGAGGGGAACAACCCTGTATCTAAGTTTATATATACGTACAACGCTTTAGTAATCACAGCAATTAGTTAACAATTCAAAACGCCCTGCAGAAGCTGCCTATGAAATTCACGATCACCCTTTACGAGCTTTAATCAAGCTTATTCCATGTGACATCTCAAACGGTCAATAAAAAACATAATTAATCAATAATCAAATAAATCAACTCTATCAATTCTAATAACAACACACAAAAAACAAAAAACCTTCAAAACAAAAAGTCATAAGCAAAACTCAAAAAACAAAAAGAAAATGAAAATTTCTCAAGCTAACTTGTACCAGACCCATTATATAAACCATGATCAACCTATGATCACTTGATCTATACACAAACACACATTCCAAATAATTCAACTACATGTAGCCCAATGCATCATCCTCCTGCTAGGAATACGAAAAAGTGTCGGACCCACTTTGAATTCAGAGTCTATTGTACGCAATTTTTCTTTTTTTTCTTTTTTTCTTTTGCAAGATTTTTATAAAACCCAAAAATCTCATCATCCAAAAACAAAATCCCATCATTAAAAAACTCAATATATGTATATATTTGTGTGTGTGTGTAATAAGAATTAATGCAGGAGCTTACAAAGAAGAATTGTTGGAGAAATGATGAAGATTCGAAGTGGGTATTTTCATTTGATGGGGAAGAACACGAGAGCTTGATGCTACATCCATGGCCTTCCAGAAATTTTCCAAATTTAGTATATCTTTATATATATATATATATGTGTGTGTGTATATATATATATAAAAGGTTGTGAAAGATGAAGAAAATAAGGGGATGGAAAATTATTTTTTAATTGTTTTAGAAGGGTTTTAGGTTTGAGATTTTTATAAATGAGGATTTTTTTCGAGGGTCAAACTTTGAAACGAATAATTTGTGAGGAAAAGGAGAGAGAGACGCGTTCATGAATGGAGATGGTGGCGTGTTTAACAAACTTTTCTAATAATACACCTAACACCCAAGTCAGTAGGTCGTCAAGCCAGTCAACGATGGTTGCTGAAGCCGTTGCAATTCGTCAAGCCACTCGGGTTGCGAAGCAATTTCGATAGGAAAAAGGACATTTTGCTCCCTCAATTCTGTGCAAAAGGTCATTTTAATCACTCACGTATGGAAAAAAATCTACTTTAATCCTTTTGTTAAATTTTTTTCATCAAACTTAACTTTGATAAGGATAAATAAGTCTTTTAGCAAAAAAAAAAAAAAAACCCAAGAAACTAGTTCGAAATGGATGGCCAGAGAAGTGTCACAATAGTACTTTCTTTTTTTGCCGACAAACTAAACTCAACTTTGATGCTTAATTTTATTTTTTATTTTTTAGGTGACATGACATTTTGCTTTTTGTCATCCATCACCTTTAGACAAAATACGATAGGAGCTTAACACACACAGACAAGCAAAGCAAAAACTCTTTACAATATATATATATTGAAGGATTAAACTACAAACTATATCTATAGGAAGTTATTCTAGTTGTAGTTTAATTATCTGAAACTTTGAGATGTACGAATATCTTTTTGCATTTTGCATTTTGCATTTTGCATATGGGCAATTATATTAGTAACCTTGTCAATTATTGTACATGCACTTTTTGTAAAGGATAAATACTACATATGAAATGAATTATATTCGGAAGTTACATTATATTTTCATGTTTATTAGCATCATAACTAGTGCTATTTCAAAGAGTATGATGTTAAACTTGAGAAATTTGTAATTTATATTTCTAATTTGTTGCTCGACTGTTATGTGTTGTTGTCATCAATGTTTCTAGAGAATTGTGTCAATTGTCGTTTGAATGGATAATCAGGTAGCCAAAATCTATAAAATGAGCATTTTGATCTCGAGCAAAAAATAAATATAGTTTGAATGGATTGTCACAAGATTTTGATACGAATACTAGTTTTGTATCCACGGCAGCATCTTTTGTTTTTGAACTTAATCAAATTGCCGTTTACATATTTCCTAACAATTGACAATAATGATGATATTTTAGACATTTGAGCAAATTTTTCGAATATATTTTTGTGACTTTTGGCCTCTAAGATTTTTTTTGTTTGTTTTTTGTTTTGTTTTTGTTGATGCAGCAAGCAGAATCGAAGGAAAAGAAATGGAAAATAAAAATAAAATAAAATAAAAAAGAAATGAGGTAAAGACTTAGGCATGGCTGGGTATAAAGTATTTATACCCAGCCATGCCAAAATAGCCGTTGGGTTTCAACAGCTTAACCCAACGACTATCACACTATATTTTTTTTTTTGTTTCTCTCTCTTTCATGTCCAAAATGTACAAGGGTAATACTGTCTTTTAACAAGGTCAAAGGTTTGAGCATTAACATTAGACTAACGGTAGTTAAAATGAAGGATTAAAGTGGGTATTTTCCATACATAAGGGACCAAAATGACCTTTTGCACAAAGTTGAGGGAGCAAAATGTCCTTTTCCCAATTTCGATATCTACGATTGAAAGTGATACGGAAGCAATTGTTAATGAAATTAATACTCTGAGTAGAGTGAAAATTATTATGGATGATATTTGAAAATTTGTAACGGGGGATCCTAATATCAAGATTCGTTGCGTTAGGAGAACTGCTAATATACCTTATGACTGAGTTGTAAAACAAAAGCTCAAGAATGATTTGTCAATATATTGGACTTCTAATATCTCACCATATTTGTATCAATTTATGAAATTGGACATTCACCCTACAGGGATTGAATGACTTTGTAGTGATCTTTTATTAATAGAATTCTGTTTTGACCCAAAAAAAAAAAAATCGTCTCCCCGGGACATCATTTAGGGAAAAAGTGCAGGCCCTCGGGTTTGGATTCTCTCATTTCATACATTTCGTTTTCGAAATGAGATATATTATTAATGACCAAATTTGATTCTTTAAATATTAATTATCTATTTTAAATTTATTTCAAAATTTTTATTAATTTATTAATCCTAATTTGATGGTCAGAATTCAAAATGACCAAGTTTAATAGTTTGTAATACATTTCATTTAAAAAATGCAAAAAGTATGAAATCCTCACTATGGTCTTACATAACGACAATTACTTAAATATGTTTGTATTGCCAGAAAAATCAAGGGATAAACATGTCAAGTTTTACTAAAATTACTTGAAATGCGTTTGGATAACATCCTTTTTTGATTGGGTATGGCTTTGACTATTCCCGCAGCCCGTCAATTCATTAATTATAGACATATTTTAGTTAATGAGCGTATAAAAATATATCGTAGCAAAGAAAAAAACTTCATAGAAGTCGAAAAGAAGAGTTAGGTACAACCAAACTCCGAGTTGAGGCTTGAATATTGGGTTAGCAAAGAAGAGAGTTAGGTGCAACCAATTACTTGTTAATTATGCTAGTAACAAACTTATTCAGCTTTCATCGATCTTGTATGTTAACCACCTTGTTATGCAGCACTATGTTTTTCTTCAAAAAAGAAAAAAGAATATTTTGAGTACAGATTTTTGGCAAAATTATTTGTTACTAACTTTTTTTTAGATTTCATATTTGTTACTAACTTTGGAATAATGTTTTTGCCTAATTTTTGTGGCTTCGCTCTTTGATGGGAAATCACGATAATTTGTGGACTGCTTTGTAGGTATAAAGGCTTACAGAGCCCAATAACGCAATAACAAGAACTAACACCCACTTAGCAGGGGAAAAAATAATTAATCATCCAACACCCTCAAAAGTCCTACTAGAAAAATTATTTTATGTTTGGGTATTTTTAACGACAAATATCATAATTAGTCCTTATTATTTATAAATTTTGAATAAGTAATTCTCATTGTTTTAGAAGTCACGTGGTTAGTCCTTATTATTTTCAAAAGTCCTACTATTAGTCTCTATTATTTTCAAAAGTCTTACCATTAGTCCTTTTTGTTTTTAAAAGTCTTATAATTAGTCTTTATTGTTTGTAAAGTCTCACTATTAGTCCTTATTGTTTAAAAAGTGTTTCATTTAGTCCCTAATATTAATTGAGCGTTAAATATTTAACAGATTTGAGGGGTATAATAGTCCTCTAATAAAAAATTTCTTTCTTTTTGTTTTTGATAATATATTATTTTTTTATTTTTTTCCATCTCCTCCCCACGGCCCACATGCCTACCCAGCCCCTCAACAGCCTCCACCCGCCACCCCCAGCCCACCGGCACCCCCCACCCCAGCCCCTCACCCGCCACCCAAGCCCCTATCCCCACCTGTCACCACTAACCCCATCCCTAACCCCATCCCTAACCCCACACGTCACCACCAACGTTTCCATCCCCAACCCCACACGTTGTGTGTGTGCTGTGTGCGCGCAGTATGTTTGTGTATATGTATGTGTTTGTGTGTGTGTGCAATGTGTGTGTGTGTTTGTATATATGTGCAGTGTGCGTGTGTGCATGAGTTTGTGTGCGTGTGCAGTTTGTGTGGCCGTTGGTGGTGGTGGGGTGTGTTTGGTGGTAGAAGGTGGAGGACAGAGAAGAAAAGAGGAAAAAATAAATAATTAAATAATAAGGGTAATTATGTAATTTTGCTAATTAAATCAAGGGTAATAAGGTCATTTAACAAACACAATTATTTTTTTCTGTTAAATTTTTAACGATTACTTAATGACAAGGACTAATGGTGAGATATTTACAAACATTGGGGACTAATGGTAAGACATTTATAAACATTAGGGACTAATGGTACGACTTTTGTAAATAATAGAAACTAACTGCATAACTGTTAAAACAATAGGGACTATTGGTGGGACTTTTACAAATAATGAGGACTAACTATTTGACTTTTAAAATAATAAGGACTATTTGTCCAAAACTTATAAATAATATGGACTATTTGTCCAATTTGTCATATTTTTAAATTTGACCCCTTCCATTATCTGAAAGTGTGACATAGATTCCCTCATTCTTAAACAATGAGAGCTGATATGTTAGAATTCCAAAACCAAAGGGGGCAAAAGATTTTCATTAATAACAAACAGACATATACAAGTTAGCCAAAGGGTAAATTGGACAAATAGTCCTATTTGTTTTAGAAGTCATGCGGTTAGTCCCATTATTTGCAAAGTCTCACCAATAGTTTTCATTGTTTCAAAAGCTACTCAATTAGTCCCAAATGCTGGCAAATGTCTCATCATTAGTGGTGAGATTTTTTCAAACAATAAAGACTAATAGTGAGACATTTACAAATAACATGGACTAATAGTGAAATTTTTATAAATAATGAAAACTAACTGTGACTTCTAAAATAATAAGAACTAATTATTTAAAACAGGTAAATATTATAAACTAATTGTGAGATTTGCCCTTACCCAAAAGTCATAGAGAGCTGATATGTTAGAATACCAGTCCAGAGGAAGGCGGTCTATCAAAATCAATGTGTAAAGTGAAAGCTTAGACAATATGGGGTTTCAAATGTAATACCACATAAAATCTGTCCTCGATAGTAATTTAACCAAGTGCACTTTTCAGGGTTTCTGACTATATATATACCTCGTCAGCCAATTTTAGATGAAGCTGTAAAGTACAACGTGTGTGTATATGTAACATAGTCACGTTTCCTCTCTCATATTGGTCAGCTATTATGCAACATGAACAGCAGTGACGTCCAACTATTACTGCAGCAAGTACTATCTGGTAAAGCATCAAGATTCTTATTCATTTTCCTTTGCTTTCATTTCACCTGGATTTTTTAATTCATTTACTAATTTTATTTTGTTAATTTAGGGGCCAAAGACAAATGGGTATCAAGATATTCATCCAATAGATCTATGTGAAAATGCCTTTTAAGGCACTCCTTGATCTGTTAACTTAAATCTTGTGTCAACAAATACTTAATTGTTTGTGCTACTGTACCCGTTAAAAAAGATAAATCATAAACTTTAAAACCCTTTTACAAAATCTTGGTTACTTTTTCTAATAGTAATTACTTTTAGAATACAACTCATAATTCTTAACAACAACACGTATTTCTTAACCACCTTAACTTAATTATCGTGTCAACTAACACTTTAACTATTTATGCTATAAAACTCCGAAACTCATTTATATTACGACGCGATAAATCGGATACATTTTCAACATATGATATAATTTATTTTTTCTTTTCCAAACTAATGCAATGGAATTATTTTTCACTTTGCTTGATAAAATAATTTTACATAAGATTAATTTTTTGTTCATATGAAAGCAGGCACTTAAGTCAGACACGGGGGTTTTATATATCAAGTAGTGAGGAACCACCTTTTGATTCAAATCCAATATAGTAACTATGGGTACATAAGAAAATCGATTCTTTTTAATGAATAGATCCGATCGCAACTTTGCATGGTGCCTATAAAATTGCTACTTAAGCTCTACAGCTCAAAAACTAAAATTTCACAGTTAGGTCAAACAGAGCCTTAAGCTCTACTGCTCAACAGTAAGGATGGCAACGGGTAACCGCTGTAACCGAAACTGACGGGTATCCACCCAATAAAAATCCGATAACAAAAACCCACGGGTAAATCGATAGGTTTTGATTTTTATAAGCTATAACCGACGGGTAAACCGATATGTTTTGGTTTTATATGTTAAAAAAAAACCGAAACTCGAAACTCGATTATAATTTATTGTGATATATATATATATATATATATATATATATATATATATATATATATATATATTATACACATGTATATCTACATATACAATAAATGTTTGAATTTTAAAAAATAATAAAAATACACTACATTTTGATTTTGTACAAAACGATTTCTTCATATATTGTGTCTGTCTTTTTTTCAGATGATTTCTCGTAGTTGGATGGAAGAATGAAAAAATATGAAGGGAAATTTTATGTAATTTGGTTGATGCTTTGATTATAAACTTTGTTATCTAGTTGTATTGATGGATAAATAATTTCTCATTTTTATTTTTTTTAGAATTGAATAATTGCAATGATGTAGTATACTTTTAATTTTATTGTCTTATTATGTATGAATTGTGATTTATTATATTTTTAGACTGTTTTACATTTAAATTAATATTTTTTTCATATTTTTGGACTCATTTCCTATTTAATTTTTTTTAAGTTAACGGTTTTGGTTTCGGTTATCCGTAGTTTTTTTAAACCCGTCGGTTTCGATTTTAGATAATGATTTCTAAACCCATCGATCTTCGGTTTGAGTTTTCAGTTTTGCTAAACGGTTTCGATTTTAACAAAAATCGCGGTTAACCGAACCGCTGTTATCCCTACTCAAAAGTTAGCTAAAATTTTACAGTTAGTCCAAATAGAGTCTTACACGATAGGAGGAAGTTTTCTAATGGTCCACAATAGCCTTCAAATTTATGGTAGCTAAATGCCTTTTTTTTTTATGACATTTGTTTTGCGTTTGAATTAAACTTTTTTCTACATTTCAAAACTTAAAAGCAATGATGAGAAGCTAACATGTAAGAAGAGACGACCTACGGTTGGATCTTCAATGAAATATTCTTGTTAGGCTTGGCTTCTGATTTTTTATTTCGTTAGGCTATTTAAATATGTATTCCATCATTGTTTTTTTATTATGTCATAATTACCTAAATATAATTGAGTTAAAAATATTTTAAAATTATTATAGGAATCTTTTATAAGACACTCTCATCAGTGGTAGAACCAAGATTCTATGGTCACGTGAGTATTCGTAAATTCAAGATAAACTCTCAACTAAAATTTAATATATCTAATGAGTTTTTTCTTTAAGAAAAAAAAGGGGTTTTCTTCACAATTATATATGGCCGGGAGAGCACTCATAAATTCAAAATGAGCCCTTAAACTAAAATCTAATATATTTAATGAGTTTTTTTTTCCTATAAAAAAGGGAATTTTCAACTCTTTTCTCCATAATCTCTCAAGAGAAGCTATGAAGAGCGTGGAAAAAGAAAGTCCAAAGTATTTGTTAGACCTACATAATTATGAGCCTACAGAATGATGGAGTTCAAAATGCTTAAAGACGGAAACGTCCACTTAATAGATGTTTGGACCCCAGACCCATGCCCTAAAAACAAAGGTGGATCCCAGTACAAAAATATACATCTAAAGGTGTCTCATCCGTTGGAATAAGAGTGAACCAAAAAAAAAATCCATTGGAATAAGACGAAGATTGGGATCAAGACGTGTAGAAACAATTTTACTTTCAGTAAGGTCAATTCTAACGGTTTCTCTATTTTTTTCTTACATTTAAGGGATTTGAAGCATTTTTTTCTATTTTTACAGATCCCCTATTTCAGTTAAACTCCAACAGCTCCCCTATTTTTAACCAATCCCTTATTTTATAGAATCCATATTTTAGTTTTACTCTAACAGCTTCCCTATATAAAAAATTCCTACTTCTATAACATTAAAAACTATGGGAGATGGGATGGGGGAGGGATTTGATCCCTCAGCAATGGAAGATCCAAACTTCAAATCATTTATCCCCTAAAATATAGAGGATCATTTGGGAAAGCTGTTGGAACTATATAGCACCAATAACTCCTCCAAATTTAATAATTTTGGGTATTTGGGGAGCTGTTGGAGCTCCCCTAAGACCTGAACGAGCACAAAAGATGAAGATCAGAAGAGTACTTGGCTAAAGAAAACTTATATCCACCAAAATCAAATAAGACTTCAATGACTATAAATGCCAAGATTCATCATCTCAAAATGCTAACCAATAAATTGTTTGAGATTAGCAATACCATCCAACTTATCTCTAGTAATAATTATATCATCCACATAAAGGAAAAGTAGAATCACTCCAAAGGTAAAGCAGTGAATGAAGAGTGTAAAGTCATGCTCACTCGCTGTAAAAACCCAAGTCAAAAATAACAGAGCTAAATTTTGGAAAGCAAAATGCACAAGTAGCTTGCATAAGTCCATAAAGAGCATGACGAAAGAGCCTACACATCTTGTGTGGAAGATGACGATAACCTGGAGAATGCTTCATAACCATAAACATTTCGTCTGTAAGATAATTATTAAGGAAGACATTTTTAACATCCATCTAAAAATTTTTCCCCTAACCTTATTCGTTTCCTATTTAATCTTTTTTTAACACAAATGAGACTTATACCGTTCTATAGAACCATAAGACTATGTCTTGTTTTTATAAACCATTTGCATCCTATAGTATTCTTGCTCGGAGAAAAATCAACTAAGTCTCAACTATGTTTTTCTTCCAAGGCATGTCATTCAACTGTTATAGTTTGCTGTCATAGAAGGTCAAAGCTGGCCTAATGGTAAGTTTGCGGCTCATGAAGTGAGAGAATATAAAGTTTTATTGATGAAGAAGATGACGTTTTTGTGTATGTTTTCATGGTTGCAAGTGAGCCTTATATAGGCCAAGCAATACACTGTATATCACACCTACTACTGCACCTACCAAGCTTCACTAACATGTCACGTACTACATAATTATGTATTCTAACAGTATTCTTGAGAAAGGAAGAAGAAGATGGTGTGTACATGTTACGGTGTGGGTGACGTATATATGTAGACAAAAGGAGATAAAATATTCTAGATTATTATTAATTCGACTATGATAAGTTAATTTTGGTACAATGCATGGTATTCAGTCATAATGTAATATTTTTTTTTTTTTTATGACGTGAGAATTCAGTTGGTGGAGTCCGACCACCGAATATCGGTAGAGTCCGACCACCTCCTGGTAATACTTTTTTTTGTCAAGAAAACTTTTTGTTTGCCTACCCACGCAGTTATAGGCAGGATTCTCTCTTGTCAAAATTTTCTAGTGACTAGGAAATGATATTTTAGCCATTCATCTCAAAAATAAAACCATCTCAATTAAGCATTTTAAAATTTTAATTTCCCTATTTTTTTTTCTTTTCTCTTTTTGTTTCCCCTTTCTCTTTCTTTCCTCTTAATCCAGTCATTAGATATAAGATGAATGACTTAGATATCACCTCTTAATCACTAATGTCTACTAAATAATTAAGAAAGGATTAAGTTTGTAAGTTTATACCCTTTGTCTTCTCCAACTTTGCAAAATTAAAAAGTTACTTAAAGCTAACTTATCTATTTCATGCTCAAGAATGATATTAACTTGGTACACCAAGACCTCGTTATATGCGGGATGTGGTGAAAGCTCTTACCCATTTTAAATTTATTATAAGTTGTTTTACCTTATATTTTTTAAGAAAAATATTGCATATGGCCGCACAAAGGCTAACATGGAGCATTGAAAGTCGAAGGTTCGCACTTATATAACGAGAGGGGTCAGGAAAGTATTATAATGTAGAACACCAATGTATAATTCACTACCACAGGCAATGGTAGAATTAAGACTCTAAGATCAGTATATGCACTCATATAGAAAGAGAGAGAGGGGTCAATATAATAGTTTCTTTTTTGGATTAAAAAAAGTTTTTTTTTTTTTTTTTCAAATTGTACACCCTCTTTAAAAAGTGGCTTTGTTACTTATGTGTGTGTGTGTGGGTTGTGTGTTTGCATGGGTTTATAAAATTTTCACTGTTTTCCTATCAAGTTATTTTCCTACAAATAAACAGGGAGTGTATCAGCTTGTTGTAGTCAACATCTCAAGCTTAATGTATCTACAAATCGATCTATTTCTAATCAATATTACAACAGGAAATGAAGTGCTTACTCTCAAGGTAATCATTCAGTCTTGCAAAGGCTCATCCTCTATGTTGAACCGTTCTCTATCCAGCACTTGCATGAAAGTCACTTTTTCGAGATGCAATAATACACAATCTAAGCAAGCGCCGAAGTGTAACTTTAATCCGTAATCAAATACTTGTTTTTGCATTTATTAGTGAAGCGCTACAAGAATCATTCCGTATTTTTGTCATACAATGACAACTGAGAGAAATTCACTCATTTCACTTTTTTACGTTAGGGTAAATTGCACCAGACCCCCCTATGGTGGAACTTAAATGCACACTACCCCCTGTAGTCCAAAAACCTCATTCAGACTCCCATGTAGTCATATAAAAGTATATATGACCCCTCTGTCGTCAAAATTCCGTCTATGTAAGTAATAAAAAATGCAAAAAGACTTTTATACCTTTGAAAGTTTGCGGGGTAAGGGTCCTGGGTGGAGGTTGGGGTTGGAGGGTAGGATGACGATTTTTGTGTTGTTTGGAGAGAGAGAGAAGATGGGTTTTTTTACTTTATTTTTATTTTTTTGATTTTATTTATTTATTTAATAAAAGATAATTTGGTCAAATATTAAAATTATTTTATTGTAAAAAACTCACTTCCGTTAAATTTAACGTATTATTTGACGACAGGAGAGTCATATGCACTTTTATATGACCACAAGGGAGTCTGGAGTGAATTTTTGGACCACAGAAAGATAACGTGCACTTAAGTCTCACCACAAGAAAATCTAGTGCAATTTACCCTTTTACGTTATTGGTGTGTAGAGTATTAGATAAATCCATTAAAGAGCCTACCAAGCGAGTTGTATCCTTTAGAAGCAACCTTTAATCAGATAGACATACTTCTTAAACAATTATGACTCCTACTATTTGAAGTTCCATGTGGCTGAACTTGATTCAAATGACTCATTTGCTAACACGAGAAAAAAATTAGGACAAGAAATAGCATAAATGAGCTTCGTGGTGCCAGAAAGAGCAAAAGAACCATAACAAACACGGCTACAAACATCCATGCTGCATTTAAGATCAAATTCTTTACTTACCTGCTCCTACAATACCCTGAGGTACCTAGTCCTAGTCCTACGGTTGTTTATCGCACCTAAGGTTTTGACAACATATAGCCGATGACGTGCAAGGAGGTGATTATAGTATTCTTAGCGAACTCAATTACAGCTAAAAAATGGTGTCTACCCATATGTGCTGGGGGGGGGGGTTGGAAAATAAATAAATAAAGAATTAACAAGTAAGCTAAAAATTAGCATTACCTCAATTCTCTCCAAACAGTGTCTCCAAACGGAAGCTGTAAGCAGCAGCCAAGCACAAATTGTTGGGCAGAAGAAACTATATAAATCAACAAGTAGAGATGAGCAATTTGTCCTTCCATTGGATATATTGCATTTTTCACACAAAAACATGGTTTGGCAAGAACACAGAGAACCAGAAACAGATAAAGCTGAAGCAGACAAATATAGGAGAATGAAGACAATTCGGTAAGCTAAAAAAGAAACCGGTCTTTTACCAGCACAGCGAGAAATAGCATTATTCTTACTAGACTCACTCTTAGAGAAGTCTTGGGAATGATTTTCATTCCCAACGATCAAGTGGCGCGTGTGTTTCACACAGAAGGCTTGATTGTTGGGAAGAGAATCCCCTCCCCATTAGTATACACACAATAGCATGGTCTTGAGCATATCAAAATTGTATTTTGATGCAACCCATTCAAAGAGGGGGGCATGGTGTAGTGTTTCACATTGTTCTGCATTGTCCAGTTATGTTGACAAAAGTAGTTTCAGTCTTTCGGATTATATTCCCTCACAAACCAGGAAAGGGGAACTGGGTTGTCAGAGCCTCAACTCTCCTTTGTAGATCTGAGACTCGATCCATCAAGGGAAAATCTGGAGACTTCACGAAATTCATGAAATCTTGGAGCTTTGAACTCGAAACAGACTTCTTTGCTTCGAGAGTGATCTGTACACCCTCGTGAATGAAGTCAGCAATGGATACAAATTCCTTCTCCGTGAAACCTCTTGTGGTCATAGCAGGAGAGCCTATGCGAATGCCGCCAGGCACTAGAGCGCTTTTATCACCTGCGGTTTCAAATTCAATTCTTTAGTACAGTGAAGAGAGAAGAGGATCCAAATGCAGTGTTTTATGAGAATGAGAAGCAACTTACCAGGAACTGAGTTCTTGTTGAGGGTAATAGATGCCATATCAAGAATTTTCTCCACTCGAGCACCATCGCTACCCTATATCAGTAGAAAAATTCATCACAGGAAACTCAAATCAAACTCAACTAATGAGATTAGTAGGTTCTACTAAACCATCTAACATTTTTTTTTTTTTTTTGTCTAAATCTAATATTGAAAGCAAGAAATTAGAACCAACCAAAGAATAGTCAGTAGACATGCAAAGTTGTTCCCTGAAACCAAGAAAAGGCCCCCTCTTTTTTAGGTAGGCTTTCTACATTTATCACTGCTATAAATCAACTCACAAGCTGAACAAATCACCAAACTATGCCAAAGGACAGTTGACTTGCCTATATAAATTGTAATATAGACTCCTAGGATTTGTCTAAGTAAATGACAATACGAACTTTTGCAAGGAACCAAGAAATCTAGGAAAAGCAGACAAAAGTAAGCAGCTCACCAGTGGCCTAAGATCTACAAGAACCAAATGATTATCGCTACCTCCAGAAACGAGCTTATAACCCAGTTCAATTAATCGGCTTGCAAGAGCTCTACAATTAGAAACCACCTACGAGATATAACAACCAAAATTTAGAACTCAGCCTGAGTTAGCCCATCCTTAAATCATAAAGGAAAAACGTGATACCTGGTTCTGGTAGGCCTTAAACTCTGGTGATTGAGCATACTTCAGACAGACAGTAAGTCCTCCAATTGTGTGGTTATGTGGACCACCCTACAACCGGGTTATTTAAAGCCAGAAGCTAAGATGTCAGCCACAAAAGTAATATATCTCAACTTAGACAATATATAGCGAAAGAAAAAGTCCAACAAACCTGTAATCCTGGAAAAACAGCATTATTGATGGCAGATTCTAGGTCAACACCTAGAACAGGTTCTTTCTTGAAGAAGATCATGCCTCCTCTAGGCCCTCTCAGAGACTGAAAAAGCAAGATCTAATTATCAGGTCTGGTCCATAGTATCCTCATCAAAATACGTACTCCTAATTTAGAAGATGTTGATGCTTAGCAATTATGCCAATGTTAACAATTAAAAGGTTTGCCAGATTTTGAGGCATTCACCAAATACAAGCATGATATCCTGATCACAATTGTACAAAAAAAAGATGCAATGGTCTACAGATTGGATAGGCAAAATAACTTTCAACGGCTAAGCGACTACAGACTCTCCACTAAATTTCAAAGCATCAGAAACCATTTGATGCAAAAGTTGTGGACAACATTTATGCCAATGCAGAAAATCATTTGTATAGAACAACCCTGTCTTCCCAAAGAGCTATATGAACTTGCTAGTGTGCATTTGACTTTGCATTTGCGGGCTTTCTGTTTCTTTTCATGTGTGTGTGCATTTGTGACAGTGAATGTTTCCATATCTGTGTGTGAATGCCAGTATGCTTAACCTCATGAAATGCTAAAGAGAGTTTTTGAGTATCAATTTTGGGACAAAAAAATAATAATAAAAAGAGAGAGATAATAAAGACGTCTAGTTGCATTGTAAATAAGCTAACAGAACAATCTCAACCTTGTGCGTTGTTGTCGTTACAATATCACAATACTCAAAGGGATCTGCTACTACAGAAGCAGCAACAAGTCCGCTTATATGTGCCATATCCATCATGAGAAATGCACCAACAGCATCTGCAATCTTCCAAGGATACCAAGAGGAAACGGTCAGATGTTAAACATACACTCTCCCAAGACAATGAGTAAGCATCAATATGAATAATACTTCCTTTTACATGTGTCAAAAGTCAATGTCCTCCATCCAGTATAAATTCAATCTAGTCAGAAGTATGCAACTATTATACCTTTCTCATACGAGGGTAGTCAAAATCTCGTGGATAGGCACTAGCACCAGCAATAATGAGTTTTGGCCGAAATAGATTAGCTGTTTTCTCAAGCATGTCATAGTCGACAAAGCCTGTCCAGAGAGTAATATTCTAGTCAGTGTTGAGAACGAAACAGGCGAGCAGTTGGGGAATACATTCATTTGCAGATTCAAGACATATTGCCAAGCACCTGTAGTTTCGTCAAGTCGGTAAGGCATAGATTCAAAATAAATAGATGTGCCTGATACTCGTCTTTTAGGAGTCATGAAACCATGGGATAAGTGTCCTCCATGAGGTAAATCCAGCCCCTGAGTCAAATGAAGAAGAAAAGTAAACATTTATTCAAATCTCCAATTTGGAGTGGCCAAACAACGTAGCAGAAACCTTACCATTATGCGATCATGTGGATTGAGAATTGCTGTATAAACCTCAAAATTAGCAGGAGAGCCAGATAATGGTTGGACATTGACACCCCACTTCTTCTCATCTAGATGAAATGCTGCCAAAGCTCTTTGTTGACAAAGAATTTCCAACTCATCAATGTACTCATTTCCACCATAATACCTGGAACCAAGCAAATCATCCAATGATGACCGGAAACAAAAGCAATAATTTTGAGATTATGCTGCTTATAAAGGCAGACCCAACCTTTTGCCTGGTAACCCTTCAGAGTATTTGTTTGTAAGGCAAGAACCAACAGCTTCCATCACTGCTCGATAAGTGAAATTCTCTGAGGCAATAAGCTCTAAGCTCCTGAATTGACGGTCCTTCTCTTTGTCAATAATAGCACGAACTTCAGGATCAGCTTCACTCAAGCCATAGTCTACAAAGCTGCTTCCACTACCTAAATCATGGACATTAACCAGTTCAATCAAGTTTAGCCACTAATATCTTGGCATTAAGTATGTTTTACATTCACTAATTCCTAAGCCACCTATAGGCCTTGAGAACCTACAACCATTACATTCCGAAATGCCAAAGCATAAATAGCAAAACGACATGTCACACCTTTTCTACCTAGTATTCTAGTACCACTTAATATAAGGAAAAACATCAAAAGCTCTGCAACTACGACGAATTACCTCCAATTTCAGGCATGGGAACAGAAGCAGATGAGGGTGGCTTTCCAGTGACCAAGCCTCCTTCAAGTTGGGTTGATTTACATGGCTTGACAGAACTAAATTTAACCTGGTTTGGGTATCCAATGATACCGGTTCCTTTTGAAGGAAAAGCTGACCCCTTAATTCGAATAGGCTGTTGAAGTGAACCCATTAATGCAGTTCCACTACAAGCTTGCATGTTGGCCTGTGATATTGTTACAAGAAACTCACTGCATGTACAAATATAGCATTCAACATTGGATTCGCAATATAGAACATAAAGATCATCTTGCTAATATATTTGACTTGTCAATACAACACATAACCCTTTTCAATTTTTTACTTTTTACAAGATGACATTTAGGTATATGATGTTTCTTTTCGAGCATTTCGTTTCTTCACGTTCTAAATAAGTGACTATGTTAATCCAACTAGCAGGACATTTAGGTATATGATGTTTCATTTCGTGCATTTTAGTTCTTCACATTTTAAATAAGTGACTACGTTAATCACAACCAGCATTTTCCATCCAAAAAAATAACGATAACAAACACATGTCTCTTACAATTGTAAGACATGTGTATCTTACTGTTATTTCTGGACTAAAAAGAAGAAATAGACTTTCACCTAGCCAATTCTAGTTGGAGACAAACAAGTAACAGCTAAAACAAACCTCTCTACTAAGAGGGTGTTTGGTTAAGCTGATTTTTTCGGTGAATTAAGCTTATAAGGTCGTGTTTGGTAAAACAGCTTATGAGCGAGCAAGCTTAAAAGCCAAAAAGAACTTATTTAAAAGCACTCCCACCCCCCTACCCTATTTTTTGCTCTTGATGCTCAAGCTATTTTGATACACAAAATTATTATTAAACGAGCTTATAAGCTTAAAAAGGAGCTTTTCTATAATTACACTTATTTAAAAGCACTCCCACACCCTTACCCTCTTTTTGCTTGTGATGTTTAAGCTATTTTGATACACAAAATTATTATTAAACGAGCTTAGGCCAACTCCAAGAGAGTCCCTACATGATTCCCTGCTCTACATGTAAGGAGTGGATTGAAGCAATTACACTCCAACAGATCCCCTATCTCATCCCTTAAATTGTAAGAAATCCCTACACTTATTTTTATTTCTTTACATGTAGGAGAAAAACCATCATCCCCTACTCCATCCCCTAAATACTGTTCACTGTCAGAAAAATATTAAAAAATAAAATAAAAGCAAAACTTTAAAAATTATACTCTCTAACGATAACAAATATAATCAAAAAATAAAAAATTATTGAAAAAGTTTTAAATCAAACAATAAAAAATAATATTTAAAAATAAAAATTTATATATGTTGGTAATTAAAAATAGAAGGTCTTCGAAATATAAATATATATATATATATATAAATTAATGATATATTTAATTGAAATAAAAGAAAAAAATATTTGAATAAAATAAAAATAGGGGTCTCTAAAATAAGAGACCGTTGGAGTGAAAATAAAATAAGAATTTCTTAAACTAATAGATTAATTAAATATAAGGAAGTTATTGGAGTGAAACTCAAATAAGGAATCTTTAAATGTAGGAAAAGTGTTCCAAATTTCTTACACGTAAGGAAAAAAATAGAAAAGTTGTTGGAATTGGCCTTATAAGCTTAAAAAGAACTTATTCTAAAATCACACTCATCCCCTACCATTTCTTCTTTTTTCTTTTTTTCTTTTTTCTCGCCGGGAGCTCTCAACGCCTGCGGTTTAAAACTGTGGAGCTTATAAGTTAATCATTTCAGAGGTTTTGCAATTAGAGTGGAAGCTTATAAGCCCTTTCATTAAGCTAAAATTCCCATCCCACACCAAAACTATCTCTACTCTTTTCCTCTTTTTCATCATCATCATCGTTTGACTTCTCTATCGCCTCTTCATCACCTTTAATGAAGATATCAATTTGCTACACACGAAAAAACATTAAATACATAAAAATATATACTCGTCACAAAAAAAAAATGAAATTAAATGGCACCTTTGAATTTTTATTTATTTTCTTTAAAAAAAAGTATGAAAAGAACCTGTGGAAGTATGATAAGAGTTGGGTGACGCCGGAGAGGTCGCCGGAGTTTGCTTTTTACGGGAGTTTCAATTTATATGGTTTTTTATTG
The DNA here is from genome assembly GCA_037974665.1 of Ehretia macrophylla. NCBI lineage: Eukaryota > Viridiplantae > Streptophyta > Magnoliopsida > Boraginales > Ehretiaceae > Ehretia > Ehretia macrophylla. The sequence goes on from CM075773.1 coordinate 62,706,548, forward strand.
ACGATGGTGATGATGAGTTGAGTTGAGTTGAGTTGAGTTGAGTCAAAGGCTTTATTTTTGAGGGCTTTGTGGAAAGAAAGAAAGAAAGAGAATGAAAACCTAGGCGCTTTGCGCTTTTTCTGCGCCGGTCTTTGGCTCACTGACTTTGGTCCACACGTCAGTCTGATTTGGTGCGTGAGTACGAAAAATTACGAAATTAATTTTTATAAATATTATTTTTAATTTGTTATATAAATAATATATTTTTTAAATAGAAAAAAATTTTAATGTTCAATAAAGATTTTTCATATATTATCACCAGTTAATAATGTTATTTAATTATAATTTTATTAATAATTTGTAATTATTAAATTATAATATTATAAATAGATCGATTCTTGTTAATACGTGGATGTTTCGAGCACACAAAACGTTAAAGTGAAGTGCTTATATACCAATGACCAAAAAAAAAAAAGTGCTTAATATACCTTATCCAAAAGCTAATTATTCCACTCAACTTTGACCAATTAACCCAAAAGAAAACAAATAATAATTTGACCCCAATGGAAAGAAAACGAAAAAGGAAATCAAAGAGCAACCAATTGAAAATGGTGATATTTTAGTTTTTAGGAAATTAGTCTATTTTACCATCGGGCCTTGGTATGTTCTTTGATACGGGTGTGAGAGATTATGTGATTAATTATTATAATTAATATCTTTTTAATATGTATTGTATGATGAAATAAATACACTTTGTGTTTCAGATATGACATGATCAAGAAAGGTGAGAGGAGCATAATTAGGAGCTTTGCAATTATTTTAGAATAAATTATCAAAATGGTCCCTTTTCTTTTAGGTTTTTGATATTTTCGTCTTTTATTTACGAAACGCGACATTTTAATCCCGCATCTTTTATTTTGTGACAATATTAGTCCTTTTTGTGAAATCTATTAAAAAATTAACGATAAATTTACGTACAACTCACGTGACCACCAATTTTCAGAATTAGTAAGGGTAAAATTGACATTTTAACATCACAAATTTACCGCTAAATGTTTAACAAATTTAACAAAAAGAACCAACGTTATCACAAAATAAAAAATGTTGTACTAAAATATCGCATTTGGTAAATTAAAGATAAAAATATTAAAACTTTAAAAGATAAGGGATCATTTTTAATCATTTACTCATTATTTTATATATCACATTGCAGCAGCTTATAGACTTTTTTTTTTTTAAAAGCTTATAGATATTAACTGAGTGATGTTTTCAGACCTCGGCACCTTGGGACCTTGGGAATAAGTGTAATGTAAGTTTCATTGATCTCTTCAAGGTGTTGTCAATCTTGGAGAAAACGTCGCACAACTACACAAATATCATGACCAACAATATGCCAATACTGCTGAAAGAAAGGGTCTCGGAGTTCTCAAGCTTGTTACTTTCTTTTTTTTTGTCGGAAGAGAAATTTATTAATATATAAAAGAGTTTAAAAGGTTCAGTCAATATCAATATTAAATATTAATGGAGCATAAGAGATTACACGCAAAGTCAGTAAAAAAAGCACTATAAGGGGAATTGAAGAATCTAACATGAGAAAAGAAACTTATCTAATGCAACTCTAACTGCGTCATGGGTGGCCCGTGGAAATAAGAAGCGGAAGTGGCTAGACGAGGACTATAGGTATTGAATATTGTGATGAGCAAAGAAAATGCTCCGAGTACAATTGGAGAAATCCCGAGAAGCATCCGAAATTAGGTAAGCAGTGGAGTCTGAACCAAACATACTAAAAATAGGCCAACACACCATAACTCAGAAAGAAAAACGAGATAAAAAATTGGGTATACACCACTTATTAGCAAACCATAACCCTATACAGCAACAGATTGAGGCCCAAATTTGTGGAGATCTGCAATTGCTACTAGACCACGAGCAAAAGACCAAACACCAACGGCATACACCAACCCATACCCAACTGGCTCAACCACAAAGATTAAAAAAAAAAAAAAAAAAGACTTACCAAGAGCATCAGTAGAGAGGGCTAGCAGCCTGGGAAGGAGAAGAAAAGATAAACACAGTTGAACGAGGAACTGTAAAAACCCCATCTGATAACAAGCAGAAAAAAGCAACGAAAAGCTCACTTTAACACACAAAAAAAAAAAAACAAAAAAACACAAACTAACAACTAATAGGAAGATATAAAAAAGAAAATTCAAGCTTGTTACTTCCTATCAAGGAATGGTGATTAATTCTTCTAAACCAAAACAAAAAGGGCCCCACGAAAAAGGGGAAAGAGAAAAGTAAAAAAAAAAATGGACTTCTAGACTTCAAAATTAAGTTTTGACAAAAAAAAAAAAAAAGACTTCAAAATTAATTTAACTGAGTAGCTTCTCCTTTTAAGCCAATCTAATAAATTTGACTTGTATGTCACCCTTGAGAGTATGTAATTATCCTCGACAAAAAAAAAAAAAGAGAGAATATGTAATTATCTAATTTATTATCAATAACATTTATTTATTTCTTTGAAAATACAATGTAATACTTGCCACACTCTAATATTTAGAATACTTGATTGAACCCACTAAAAGAGAATCAGAAAACCAATACCTAACAATAAACAACTATCGGGTATAATATTTAGATAGTGACCTATTTTAATTAGAAATTTTGAGTTTAAATTACAATTCTAGTTTATACTATACAAAATAAATAAACAACAATCGCCGCAAGCATCAACATTAATCATATATTCTCTAATTTCTGAACTTGGAATGACCAATCTAACTAGATAAGAAATTTTGAAGAACACAATTATTACACTATTTTTATCCTGGAGAGTCATCATTCAGTTGGTTTTTTTTTTTTTTTTGGTTCATAATTCAATTACACTTAATATGGGAGGTCAACCCACACCTTTCCTGTACGTCATTTTATTATTTTAAGCATGAGTAAATGCCACCCATGGTCCCAAATGTTTTGAAGTTTTGATACTTTGGTCCCGGATTTCTTAAAATATTTTTTTTGGTTATTAATGTCTTTTAAGTGTAACACCATTGTTGTAACTGGTTAATCCGTCATTTTATTAATGTTTTTAGCACGTGACTTGCACATGTCTTTTTTTTTTTTTGGACAAAGACTTGTACATGTCGATCCAACAATAATATGTAAATAGTAAGATTTCACATGCTTTAGAATTTTTCTTCTAATTTTGGCCTCAAAATTTTGGATTTTTACGTGACGTGCAAGTCACGAACTAAAAACGTTAAAAAAATGACGAATTAAGCCAGTTAAACTAATGACATCACACTTAAAATACATTAAAAACCAAAAAAATTATTTAAAAATATTTAAGATTAAAGTATCAAAACTCTAAAATATTTAGAACCACGAGTAACATTTACTCTCTAAACATTAACGGTGGTGACATATTCATGCGTTTTTATTTTTCTTAAAACGATTCCTTTGACCAATAGTGTGGCTCATGTTCTTGAAACAAATGAAGGAGCATTGGGCCTATTCGGACTTGCGTCCTTTACTAATAAGCTTTGGCTGTATATCCACTATGTTGAACACTTTGAAATTTGAATAGTTTACTAAAAGCACATTTATGGAAAATGTCATAAACAGTCCTTATTTTTTCTCCAAAATTTTAATTTTTTTTATTATTTAAAATTATTTAATTTAGTTTATATTATTTTTTAAAAAATTTAAAATCGTCCCTATTGTTCAAAACTAATTCATTAAATCTCTACTATTTTTCAAAAAAAATTAATTTAGTCCCCAAATAGACATCAGTTGCAAAGACTAAATTGAAATTTTCTAAAAAATAACAAAGACTAAATTATATTTTTTTTAGAAACAAAAAGGACTAAATTGGTTAATTAGACGAATTTGAAATTTTTTTAGAAATAATAGAAACTAAATTGATTAATTTTGAATAATATAAATAAATTTAAAATTTTGATAAAACAATAGGGACCATTTGAATAATTTTCCTAAATTAAAAATATGAAATGTAAAAAAACTCGTACAACACAAAACTAAGAAGTGACCTCCACCAGCCATCTCCCTTTTAGAATCCACCACCACATTCGCGTCACTCATCACCATTAGGGGGGTGTTAACCAATGATGGAAAAGCATTAACAAGCAAAACAAATATGGGAAAAGTGGATGACATCAATTCTATTTTAAAATTCTTAGTGGCAAGTATTTCGTTGCATGAATCTTGTTTATTGGATGCTTTGATTTACATAGCAATAAACAGTACAAGATCTTGAAATTTTGCACAGTTTGAGATTTGATTATAACTATTAATTTAAGTAAATATGTGTTAAGGTCGAAATTTGGCAGTGGGCTGACCGAGCTCTACCAACCTGTTGCGCTGCTACTTGGGGTTACGTCCAGGGGCGGAGTTAGGAATTTTTGTTAGTGGGGGCTAAAATTTATAATTTTTTAATTATATAAGTATTTTTTTCAAAAAATACATAGAATTTTAATTTTTTTATGAGCCAGTGGGGGCTAAAATTCATAATTTTTGAACTATACGAGTACTTTTATTTTTCAGTGGGGGCTAATTAATTTTTTTTAACTAAAAATACATAGATATCTAATTTTTTTTTTAAAAATACATAGAAACTTTAACATTTTTATGTGCTAGTGGGGACTAAAATTCATAATTTTTGAACTATACTAGTACTTTTATTTTTCAGTGGGGGCTAATTAATTTTTTTTTTTAATTAAAAATGCATAGATATCTAATTTTTTTTAAAAAAATACATAAAAATTTTAACAATTTTTATGGACCAGTGGGGGCTGTGCCTCCGCCAGTGGTTACGTCGACCAACAGGTCAAGTTAGCTGTGGGAGCAAGAAATTGCTTAAGAGCATTTATGATTGTTTGGGAGTAAGAAATTGCTTAGGAGCATTTATGATTGCTTAAGAGCAAAGTAGTTGCTTAGGAGTAATTAAGGGAGAGGGTTTGACAATAACAAGAAGTTGAGGGAAGAAAGAGTCCTTGTGTTAACAGGAGAAGTCTCTACAAGTGTTGCCCTTCGGGTTTGGCTTAGGTCTTTGGGGCTCAGCCCGGCCTTGCTAATTCTTGTTGCACTTTTGCTGTTAAATCTTCTTTCAATGAGCATGGTTGATTTTTCTCGTCCTTGTCTGGGATGTTTATCAACCTCATTTCCTTCTAAAAGGGGTGGTTTCATACGTCGTTGTTTTTCTCTTGATTGTTTGATGCCTTGACCATTTGAGGCTGGTTTTCTTGCAGCTCATGCAACATTTCCTGAATGGCACACTTCTTACCTGATTTGGGGTGCCTGGGCCAATTACAAGCCTAGCTGATACAGAATCGTGTACGGACCTGGTGGAGCACCACTTGGGCATAGATAAGCCTCTAAGATAAGGATAATCATGAAGGAATTTAGCTTAGGATAAAGGTGGACTCCCGAAGCATGATCTTAGGGATCTATTTTTCTCTTAAATTCTAGCCACAAGCAAGTAAAAATACAAGGGAATATCATCGTGAAAGTACACAATTTCCACTGAAACATCTTACACTTCTCTTAGCTTTCGAGTAATTCAAATTCCTTAACTGACTTGAATGTCAGAGTGAGAACCTTGGGAGCCACCCAAGTTCCTTTGTTTTGCAGGAAATAAGTCGGACGAGCTAGTCTAACCTCGATCGGAGCTCGGAAAGTGCAGCACCAGATTTATACCTTAAAAATATGAAATCTATATAAGCCTCTTTAAATTTTTTAAATTTATCCTATATTGAAATGATTTAAGGGCTATAAGGAGAGCTTCTAAAATGATTTATGATGGAGAGATGTGGTGGTGGAGTTGTGCTACTGATGATGTAGAGGAAAAGGGAATTTTTTTATAAAAAAAAAAAAAAACAGAGAAAATGAGAAAAAATTAAGGATTTTTTATTCTAATAAAATATGTTTTTATCTTGATAACTCTCTTAAAAAGGTGATCACTTAATTTGACATCAGAGATTAAGTATCAAAAGGTCCTGAATTCATAACTCATCGCCACATATTTATAAAAATACGTCACACATATGGCTATGTAGCCAACGTGTGAGGGGACGTCTTAAACATAATAAATAAATACAACAAATCATTCCTAATAGTTTAAACTTGTAGATAAAATGGTCAATGAACTCCCCACCCCTAACCCCTCCCCTTTTCCTCCCTGAAATGCGTTGACACGCATCAACCACCAAACAAGAATTAAGCTATGTCTAGACCATATAGTGTTCAATAGAGATTCAAAAATAATCTAGTGGTGTTTTACTCTTTCTGACAGTTGAGATATTAGAGTTCGAACCTTATAAAGATATAGAGTAAAAAAAATAATATAAAATATGATAAATGTGTTCAACAACATATTCTCCCACACGCCTTTGAAGTGGAAATGTTCTACTACTGCTAGTCTGCTATTACTAAAATTATTATGATCATTATCGTTTTCATTATTATTATTTGTGTCATCTTTGATCTAGGTAATTACATGTCCATATGAAGCATTGGAAAGGATAAATTATTATGATCATTACCGTTATAATTATATTATTATTTGTGTCATCTTTAATAGATTACTTGATTTGACTGGTATGTTTTTTATAGGCAAGGTCGGCAGGCTACCACTTAATCCGCTAGTGATACCTTATCTTGTCTATGAAACAAGGCTCTACTAAAATGGTAGTTGATAAGGTCTAAACTTTATTTTTTTTTTTTGGGGCAAAATTTGAGCTACTAAAGCTTCGTTTGGTTGTTGTAAAATATTTTTTTGAAAAATATTTTTTGAATTTTATGGTGTTTGATAACATCGAAAAATTAGTTAATCATAAAATATTTTACGGTAAAAAATTACGGCTATTTTTTCTAAATTTTATGGTGTTTGATAACACTGTAAAATTAGTTAACCGTAAAATGTTTTACGGTCAACAATTGCGGCTAGTACAAAATTTTGTAAAATATTTTACTAGACTTTGGGAGAAGAAAATATTTTATGAAATTCACGATACATCCAAACACCAGAAAATATTTTTCAGTAATCTATTTTCTAGAAAAATATTTTCCCCTAACAAGTTATTTTACAGCAAACAAAAGAAGTCTTGTAAAATATTTTATTTTCCAGAAAAATATTTTCAACGGAAAATATTTTATATAAGCAAGTTATTTTATGGCAAACAAACGGAGCCTAAATTTACGAAGAGAACGATGTTGGTTTAATCAAATCAATATTTGCTCGACTCATGTTACAAATAATTTAATTTGAGAGTAAAATGAGATTTGGAATTACTTTCTTACTGTAGACGAATGAAGTATTTATACTATTTTAAGTAATAATTCCTCAAATTTTTCAGGCATCGAGGTGATGTCCCGAGGTCCTAATAATTCAATCATGAGAGGAATATTCCTACACAAGACTCTTGGAAATTGCATGTATATTTAGGGGCAAATTAAAGAATTTCTCTCACTAAAAATTAATACATGTAATTTTTAACGCTATTAATATTTTTTTTCTAATAAGAACTAATTGATCTTTTTAACTGAAAATGCATAAATATTTATTTTATTTTGATAGTGACGATTGCAACTCTAACGGGCCCAAATATGAATTCGGCAGTGTCCAATTGGATGGAGTGTTTTTATGGTAGCAGGAAAAGGGATGGTGAGGAAATGCGGAAAATTAAGTGACAGAAAAAAAAATGAGATAAATATATTAGGAAATAGAAAATTTATATCTATTTTTTTTTATATTTTGGAAAATATCTCTCACAATTGAAGGTCACAACTTGGCAGACACCATGTGAGATCTGTAAGTGACTTTGTAACGGATCCTACAATTATTAGATCTGTAAGTAACTTTGTAACGGATCCTACAATTATTTTCTTGAACCAATCGACCATAAGTAATATGTGACAAAAACTTTCGAGGGTATACAATTGACCCTATAACTTCAATACCAAATAAGTCAAAAGTTTGATCTCAATATGTTTCTTCCGCGCTCCAACAAAAAGATTTGCCCCCTCTTTTTGCTACTCCAGCTAACTTACCCCATGGGAGCAATTAAAGCTACGTATTGATTTGCTTCTTTTCGTTATCTGCCTCTTAAGTTCTCAATCGTCCTAATAAGCTCTTTACTATTCCAGTTTGCCAAAAGCTCTAATTCACGCATTGTTACACAAACTGAAAAGCTCCACAAAATTAAAATTATTAAGAGCTGATCTCCAAGCCGGCATAACTTCAATACTGATATTATTTGTTGTTGTTTATGACCATACTATTTTGAATTAGTTTAACAACATCTATTTTTTATACAAACTTTGTTGTAGTATTTAGTGTTTGAGGCAGGGGCCAGAGTAAGATATTTTATTAAGGGGTTAAATGATGTTAAACGACGAAATATGTAGTATAGCCCAAATATTATATTTGGTTATTTACTAAAATCGCCCTTTGGAGGGGAAGGGTGGATTGTTAGTGTGGACGATTTAGAAGATATAATCGGAGGACATGTATGGTTAGGTTCCATTTGTATACTTGGTGGAATCTGGCATATTTTAGCCAAACCCTTCGCATGGGCTCGACGCGCATTTGTATGGTCTGGAGAGGCTTACTTATCTTATAATTTAGGGGCTTTAGCCGTGTTTGGTTTCATTGCTTGCTGTTTTGTCTGGTTCAATAATACCGCTTATCCTAATGAGTTTTACTCTAGGAGGAATGTTTTTATGCGGTGCTAACGATTTAATAACTATCTTTGTAGCTCCAGAATGTTTCAGTTTACGCTCCTACCTATTATCTGGATATACCAAGAAAGATGTACGGTCTAATGAGGCTACTATGAAATATTTACTCATGGGTGGGACAATCCGAGGCCTTTGATTACTTTTTTATTTTTAAGATAAAAATGATCAATTTCTTTATGCTTGTTCTTGAAATAAAAAACGGTCCATTTGTTCTTGAATAGCTTCTTTCAAAGGGGGTTCTAAAGAGTAAAATAGTATTTTAAATTAAAAATATTGAGGTATTTTAAAATATTTTGTCGAGTCAAAACATAAACTGTCATTGTACTATGTGTTGATCCATCGATGGCTTGTGGTTATCTTGTTTAAATATTCAAACTTGAAGTCATGGCAAATTGCTTATGGAGAATTGAATAAGGGTTGAGCTCTAAACAGGAAGTGAACTTCTAATTTTGAATTGTTCGTTTGTCCAGTTGGGATCTACTTCATATGTAAGGAGTTTCATTGCTCATTTTTTATGCATGAGTGAATCTTTTTCTCTACTAACCAACAGTCTTAAGTGTAAAAAATTGCGAGATGAATTTATGGATGATATTATTTAATATATGTTGTATGACGCCCTTTGAATTTTTTTTTAAAAAAAAAAGGTTTTTCACTAATAAATCTCCACTAATGCCTCGAATGGTAGGAACAATAGCAAATGTATTGGTTTGTAGACTAAAGATTTTGAATTCGAGTCTTTCCCTTGACTGATTTGATGTTTATATAAAATTATATTACTATATCACAAGATTTATAATTTTAGAGTAACTTTAATGTAGTCGTGCATAATATAAATTTGTCGTTATATAAAAACAAAAAACAAAAAAGAAATCCACTAATGATGATGTAATGATACAGAAAATCGGAGGAGAACTATGAAAAATTCATGGCCTTTTTGGGTGAATCTGAAGTTCTTTACCTTATCAAGGAATACTTCTTTTTTCCTTTTATGATGAGGAACTTACTCTAAACAAAATTACATTTGCTTCATTTTAAGACTATAAATATCATGATGTAACAATATGTCCCAACATATATTCTAAATTAATAGAAAATATTTTATTTTTAAAAAAAATATTTTTTATTAAAAATATTTTTTACAAGTAAGTTATTTTACGGCAAACAAACGGAGCTTAAAAGACAAAAAATTGTGATAGTAAAATATTAGATCAAACTCAAAATCTTTATTTGTGAAGTACTCCTTGTCAAAAGTACTCCTTATCAGATCATGACTGTCTAAACATCTCATTATACAATTTTAAAATGTCACTCTTTATTTATTAAACATATGTCATTGGTTAAGAAGTTGGCAAGTGTTGGTAGCTATTAGAATATACAATTCCTACATTGAAAAATTATAAAATTCAAAATTACCTTATTAGATACTAAGTTATTCCTTCTAGTGTCAATTTTTTTTAGAATGAAACTCATAATTCTTTACATGATATCAAAGTTATTTCTTAATCTAATCATATCTATCCACCACGTGTGAGTATTCATCCACGTTGTTACCCATCTTCCTCAAAAAAAAAAAAAAAACTTGGTCCCAAGTGAGGAGGGTTATGTTAAAATATACAATTCTTCTCATATAAAAAAAATCATAAAGTCTAAAACTATTTTATAAGATTGGGTTACTTCTCGTAGCACTAATTGGTTTTATGATAAAATCTCATAATTTTTAATAATAGTTTATATAACTAGAATATGACTTATACATCACCACAAAAAAAAAAAAAATCAAAAGAAAATATTTCAGGGGCAAATTTTCAACGATTAGTTTCTAATTTTAGGTCAAGTGGTCACTTATATGGTATTATAACTATGTTATCCAAAAGATTTTACGTTCAAATTTTATCATTATTATCTCTTTTATCACATGCATAACTCAAAAAGTTTTGCTTATATATGATGAGGGATGTTAGAGATCACTGGCGGAGGCACATATAGGCCACTGACCCATAAAAACGTTAAAATTTTTATGTATTTTTTTAAAAAAAAATTAGATATTTATGTATTTTTAGTTAAAAAAATTAATTAGCCCCCACTGAAAAATAAAAGTACTCGTATAGTTTAAAAATTATAAATTTTAGCCCCCACTGACCCATAAAAATATTAAAATTTCTATATATTTTTTGAAAAAAAATAAATATCTATGTATTTTTAGTTAAAAAAATTAATTAACCCCACTAGAAAAAAAAATCCGTATAATTTAAAAATTATGAATTTTAACCCTCACTGATAAATTTTTTTAGCTCCGCTCCTGTTAGAGATATCAAAGTAATTAAACTAATTTGATGGACGAGGGGACTTCCTCACATTGTAGTTCTTCCAAACACCTTTGGTTCCTCCAATTATGTGGAAGTGTTCTTGGAACCAATTTTATTCTCAAATATCATATGATGACTAGAGGCTTACACGTTGGAATGGGACCCTTCATTGAACAAAGCCCAATTTAGAGGAAAAAAAAAAAAAAAAAGTCAACTAGATAGATGATCTAATCATTTTTTTTTTTGTGGTCATCGATGGTCTAATCAATTAACATGAAGAAATCTAAAGAAGATTCGATTCATAACAGCATAAGAGCACCATAAGAATTGGCTATGTTCTCTCTTATTCTCACACTTGATTATCCCATCGTTCTGCTTCTGAAAGTTTACCCATTGTTTAGAAGATCCTTTTCTTACTCCTACGATTTCTCACCTCTGATGATAGTCGTTTTTTGATTCTCAAATGTTATTAAATACACTAATTTGGTATATACTGTGGGGTAGATCACTACACTGTAAAATTTTAATTTATACTTAATACATAAGATTAGATGATGCAGACGTAGACTCCACTTATCGAATTGCAGTCAAACAATCTTGTCTATCACCATGAGTTGGATTGTGGGAACACTTCCTTAAATAACCTTAAAAAAAAAAAAAAAAAAAAAAAAAAAAGTTGTAATGATCAATCAACTTTTCCTTTTGCTGAATTATCAAAAAAAAAAAAAAAAAAAAACTTTTCCTTTTGCTTTTCCTATGTCCTCTAATGACTAAAGCGTTAACATGAGGGATCGCTTATTGGCATAAGACAGTCATTAAAACGTCTATGAGCCCCACGCTTTCTTTAATGTGTTTTTTTATGTGCTAGTTTTCGGCTTTACGGGCTGTGTTTTGGATATTGAACGTCCATGATATTTTGAAGCATTTTCATATTGGCATAATCTTTTAAAATTTTTCTTGTTTACGGGCTACCATTAATTAAGATTTTTATTTGGATGAAAACTACCGTTCAAAAGAAATATTGATCGGTAAAATTTACTAAGGCTCCGTTTGTTTGTCGTAAAATAAATTGTTTATGAAAAATAAAATATTTTACAAGGCTCTATTTGTTTGTCATAAAATAATTTGTTGGATAAATATTTTTTTGAAAAATAGAATACTGAAAAATATTTTATAGTGTTTGGATGTATTATAAGTTCTGTAAAATGTTTTCTTCCCTCAAAGGAAATAAAAACATTTTCTAAAATTTTCTACTAGCCGCAATTGTTGATCAGAAAATATTTTATAATTGATCAATTTTTCGGTGTTCCCAAACACTGTAAAATTAAGAAAAAGTAGTCATAATTATTGACCGAAAAATATTTTACAGTTGATCAATTTTTCTATATTACCAAACATTATAAAATCTAAAAAATATTTTCTGAAAAAATATTTTTTGATAAACAAACGGAGCTTAAATAATTTATAGTGATTGGAAAATATTTTACGGCAAACAAACGGAGCCTAAATAATTTATAGTGATTCACTCTAGTTTAGATTTAGATTCGTCTCATCATTATTATTTTGGATGTGGTATAAAAATTTATAGGACCTATTTTAAAGTTTGAAGTTACTGTCCTTTTTACCCGTCGAGGATACTAAAGTATATATATTAGGTTACTTTGGGTGACTCTAAAAGTTAAAGAGGGAGATAGAGTATCTAATTTTTTTTTTAGTCGAAACACAATATATTAATATTGCAAAGGGAAAAAGTACAAATGTTTAGCCAACACTCGAAGGTCTGAAATTTGATAGCAGAAAATGATACAAAAAGGGATGGGATATTAGAAACTCAATCAAGCAACAAGCTATTTCAAAGGTGACATTTCACAACTCAATCGCACGCTTGATTAGTCATTCTTCTAATGCATTGAAGCCAAATTGAATGGCTCAACGCAACAATCTTTTTAATATCTTCCACCATTAGTCTTGCTTTCCAAGGAGCAAGTAAGGGAGAATTAATCGCTTTAAGAACCGCTTATGTATCACTCTCAATTGTGACATTGAGAGAGGGGGAAGACTGAGCTACAAATTGGCAAGCAAATCTGATGTTAGCTTCAGTTTCGAAAACAGATGAACAAAGAGTAGAAAAGGCTTGCCCGTTGATAAGATCTCCACGCCAATTTAGTTTAGTCCAGTCAATTATAGCATGTTAAGTAAAATCTTAAAAAACATGCTATTAAAAACACAAAAAAAATATATATATATATATATATATATATATATATTACTCAATTTTTATAAGAAGTTGTTTAATAGTATCAAATTGCCGTAGGATCTAACTTTACAATTTTTTCTTTTTCTTAGTATAATAAAGGTTGCCGTTGTAATTCGAACTTAAAATTTTTTTTATTACAATAGATCATTATTTAACTATTCTATCCAAATTTTTAGTAAATTTACAACTTTCGATAAATGTATACTTGCATTATCCGATCTTTTATTATTGGATCTTGAAAATTTTAAAATAATCTTGATTTTTTATTATCTGATAATGGGTATGGTTTTCCAATTACGGAATTATTCGTTCTTATCTTCTGACTCTGACATGCTAAATCCAGAAATTGATAAGTTTGACAATACTTTAAGGAAAGTTTTGAAAACAACCATTTGAAAACAACCATTAACAAGAAAAAGAATGACTTGAACGTGGTGAGATTCGTGCTTTAATAAATTGAAAAAGTAAAACTATTTGCAACCACTAACAAATATATAAAAATAATTATAACCAAACCTTTATTGGGAAAAAGTATTTGTCAAATTGCTAAAGAAAACCTCTTACAAAGTAAGAAACTTTACTCTATTTAGGAATATAAAATTGGTAATTGACGCTGCACACACGTAGAGGTAATTTGTTAATATATATATTTTTATTACGAGAAATTCATTTTAAACAAGAGTATATTGATTCATTAAAATATTATTAATTCCATAATATAATGACACGTCTTAACACATATTTTAAATTAATTAAAATTAAATAATATTTATAATAAAAGAATATAAATTCAAATTTAAAATATTTGATCACAACATAGTCAAACCATTATTATAACTACAACTTGCCAATATCTTGAATCTTGCCTTTTTGAATTAATTAGTCATACCTGTGCACACCTCAGATGCCCCTTTGAGTAAATCTTGGGGTAGTCTAGGATCAATAATAAACTACAAAGACATAATAATGAATTATTGAACCAGTTGAGTTCTTCAGCTGCTTTGGTAGCCACATTCTCTTATTAGAAAATGTTATATGCAAGTCAACCTGCTTTTTCTATGATCGAAAATCATTATATATTGAAAGAATGTTCAGGATATCAAATCATGCGACACTCAATAAAAGTTAAATTGCACTAAATATAGAGTTTACTCAATAATGAGTATGAAAATGAATCTCACTATCAGATAAAAGACGATCAATTATATAAAGAGACTATTTTTGTTAAGAATTGGATTCTAAAAGTTTTAAGCATTACCAAAGCCAAAAACTGTTGACTTTTTTATGGGTCATTGCCTCTCAGTTGCCTCTTCACTTCATGATGCTGACTATGGCCATGATGATAATGTGGTATACCATGCTGAGAACAATGAAAGTAACAATGGAGCTCTAAGAGTTGGTTCCATTTATTCTCATCAAGGAAGCAAAGATCTAAATCAAGATGCTGCAGTTCTCCAAGAGGTATATTACTACTTCAATTATATGTCAAAGCAGTTTTTATTGGTCATGTTCAATTTGTACCATCAACTTCTACTTAGATATGTCACGGATTCAATTCAACCAATAGACTATTATCTTTGAGACCAGTTTCAACACGTCTTTGCACCTAATAAATTCATATCATATTTCTTCCGAGTAGGATAACCTTTCTCAGGATATGGACATTGATGTCAACCCGAAAGGCTTTCCAGAAAGTTTCCCATCATTAAAATCTTTTATTTTTGCAGGGATATGGGATTGAAGGTGGAGCATTTTGTGGAGTTTTTGATGGGCATGGAAAGAATGGTCATAGAGTAAGCAAAATGGTGAGGAATCGATTGCCATCATTGGTGTTGAGCCAAAGACTTGCTCTAGGCAAGATCTCTACTACAACATCTTATATCAGTGACTCACCAAAGCATGTTGACAATATAGATGGTGAAACTATACCAAGCAAGAATTTTATAAAGTGGAAAGATGCTTGTACGAGTGCCTTCAAGGTGATGGACAAAGAAATCAAGTCTCTTGAAAGATTGGATTGCTCCTGCAGTGGATCAGCTGCAGTGGTTGCTATTAGACAGGTAAGATGGAATTAGATTTGGATTCATCCCGTAACGTTATTACATTAGGAGGAAGATCAATAGTAGTAGAATGATAAAGATTACTAGTAACAAAGTGATTGATGATGATATTATCTAATCTCGACATTTAATGGTTTAAATCATTTTAATATAATTACACCATCATTTCACTATCGTTAATTTTTCTCATAATTTTATAATTTGTGATGTTTTAAGGAGATCCAAACTTAAAATTATTTACATCAAAGCATCTAGTTTGCCCCCATGGGCATGGTCTAACGATAATGGGAGTGAAATCGCTTCTGTGAGTTCGCAGATTCAACACTCTTCACTGTTCTAGAGTTGCACCCTTGATCAACTTGGTGCATGTGTGGGGACGCACCGTTACATTTGGGGGATTTACCAGTTGATGGTCAGGCTCCACTAGATAATCCGATAGTCACACTTCATTTGCTGAGTTCTCACGTCATCCAGAAAAAAAAATACATTTGGCTTATAAATAAATGCTACAACCCAGCAGTCAGTTTGTCCAGTTGAGGAGGGGGCCCACCCCGCATATATATGAGAGTCGGACAAAATCGACAGCGAGATAGAAAGACTGCCCCTAATTGCTCTATGTATTTTTTGAGAAGATTCGCATATGTCTCACCATTAACCTATAAAATTAACAGGGTGACGATCTTATCATTGCCAATCTTGGTGATTCACGAGCGATCTTAGGGACAAAGACACAGGATGGAATCAGAGCTGTTCAATTAACAACTGATTTGAAGCCTGGCGTGCCTAGTAAGACCTCTTTGCTTTCTAACATTGAAATTGTCGAAAATCAGCATAATATTATCTGTTTTTAGGCACCACAAGAGGGTCTACTCCCTTGATCTTCTCCAATAAATAATACAATATTTTTTAAATAGGAAAGATGGCGCAAATAGTCATTACTGTTTCTTATTGTTTAAAAGTAGTTAATTTAGTCCTTACTATTTTATAAAAAGATTTAAATTTGTCTATATTGTTAAAAATTAGCCAATTTAGTCCATATTGTTGCTCAAAAAAATTCAGTTTAGTCCCTATTATTTTTTTATAAAATTCAAATTAGTCATCAATATTTTAAAAAAAATTGTGACTAAATTGAAATTTTTGGAAAACAATAGGGACTAGATTGACTAAATTTGAACAAAATGGATGAATTTGAAATTTTTGAGAAACAATTGGGATTAAATTCACTAATGTTTGTCAATAGGAACGATTTTAAAATTTCAGAAAAATAATAGGGACCATTGTGCAATTTTTCTTTTTCTAATAACTTAAGTTTTTTGATGAGTTTAGGTTTTTCAAATTAAGAATTCTTTCACGTGAAATGTTCTTTTTTTGATAAATAACGTGGAATGTTCAATCAAAAGATTCTTGCTATGGTAAAAATGAACATTTTCACGTACAATGCTCAAACAAAGAATCTCGCTTGCACGTGAGTTTTATTAAAACGTTTTAACTTTAAACTCTCGTCACTATCATCGCAATAAAAACGATAATGTCAGATGTCATACTCAATTAAAAGAATCTTGTTTGCACGTGAGAGAAACTAATAAAATAAATTATTTGCTCGTAGTTTAAAACTTTTGGATGAATCGACCACTTTTCATTTTGAGAACGATAATTTCAGGTGAAGCGGAACGGATAAGGAAATGCCATGGTCGGGTGTTTTCGTTGAGGGAAGAACCCCATGCCCCTCGAGTTTGGTTACCTCATGATGACTCTCCTGGTCTAGCCATGTCTCGATCTCTTGGTGACTTTATTCTTAAAAATCATGGCGTAATTGCCACCCCTGAGGTCTCATATCACCACATATCTCCTCATGACCAATTCCTAGTTCTGGCAACTGATGGGGTAAGGCCATTCTAGCTTGGGTAAATTGTGTTACGGATCATTATACAAAGTTTTTTAATTTTAAATTGCTCACTAAACTTTGAATTGATTTTAGAAAAGTCATTTCGTCTAGTTTTTTTTTTTTTTTTTCTAATATTAAAAAACTCAAGGGAAATGCCCATTTCTTTCTACTTTGCCATATTCACAAAATGATTTTACATCTCAGGCAAATACATTTAAGTTGAGTGGAGCTACAGCCCCCACTTCTGTCAAATTTTCTTTGAAAATACGTATATTTTTAGTTTGCAAAATCAAATTATCCGTTGTTGAAAAACAAAATTATTCATATAAGTGTTGAATAGAATGTTTTAGTCCTTACTAAACAAAAATTCTGAATCCGCTACTATGTGAAACCATTTTGGTTTTAGGTGTGGGATGTGCTTAGCAATAGTGAAGTTGCATCTATAGTGTATTCAACAAAGAGTGAAGATGCAGCTGCAAAGGCCGTGGTGAATTGGGCTCTTGCTGCATGGAGAAGAAGGTTTCCAACTGTAAGAAGAGATGACTGCACTGTCATCTGCCTTTTCTTGCAAAACAGGCAAGAAATAAGCTCACCAGTAAGCACTTAAAACATTGCGCCTGCAAATCCTCATTGGAGTTGAATCATGCTTGCACAGAGATGATATACTACTGCTATTGATTGTCCAGATATTTCTCAATGTCACGGCTATTCATGATAAATGAGAAGCAGACGATGCGTGGTATAAAACTGACAGACCTCCCGGTTCGATCTGACCAGCTCAGTACAAGTCTCCATAACTTTTCTTGTTTTGTTCTTTTGGGTGATAAAAGGAAAGATTGGAAAGAAGAAAAAGAGGCTGTTTATGAGTATAGTGAAAAATGTTTGTTTTCCATCTACTGCTTCTTGTCCAAATGTAAAGCTCCCACCCACTCAAACCAATAACAAGGAACCACCCCTCCCCAAAAATAGAGAGAGAGAAGAAAAGAAAGCACTAGATAAACGAGTTGGGACGAATCTAAAAATTCTTTCCAATATGAGCTAAAACACATAATTTTTTAACTATATGAGTATATTTTTTTTTCCAACGGAGACTAATTAATTTTTTTAACTAAATATACATATAATATTTAACGTTCTTTTGGCCAACAACACCCCCGTAAACGAGAAAAGAAAGGGACTGGAAATTTGCATTCTGCAGTACTGCTTTCTAGTATATCTGTTCCGATAAAGATAAGACTCCCAACCATCTGCAGAAAAATGATCAAAAAAGTGTAGCATTGCTTACATCTTTCCAACCATTTCAATCTACTTTCGACTTTGCCACACAGGCCCCTCCACCCCTTACCCTACCTACCCCGGTGTGGGGTTGTGGGGAGAGGCTGCTAAGAACATCACTGGTTGTCATGCCAAAGAAACAGTATTTTTCTGCAATCACAAGCCATAAGACCCCCTCCACTCCAATTCAGTTGTTAGAACTATCAATTGATCATCGATCCTTGGTAGCATGAGGCAAAAGATTTAAATCGTTCCTTGTCTCGCAGTTTAGCTTTCACTTCCAAAAAACTAAACTCAACTAACTAGATATGTCAAAATATGAAACAACTGAAACAATCACTATACCACCCAGAACAAGAAGGAACTTCTTTTCTAACTCTTTTGAGAGCCTCAGCTACTTATCTGCATCTCTTTTCAACTCTGAAGAATGGAACACCAAGAAACTCTCATAAATACATGCACACCCGTTGAGACACCGATGCAGCTCAGGTCAAGTTAAAGTTCACTTGTTATTTTGATCCTCTCCTTCCAGAATATCACCATATGTCACTGGTACACGTAGTCTATCGTGAACAGATGCACGTTTCTCTACAGCACTCAACGTTTCAAACTCAGTGGTAGATTTCTCTGCAACATTTGACCTTTCAAGCTCATTCTGCACATGAGGTGCGGACTGTGAGTCCTGATCTGCAGATGTGCGAACTGCTTCTTGCTTGTTACTCTGTTGGTTGAACTGCTTCTGCAAAATTTTATGGAAAGAACCTATAAGCAATCACTAACGTATTTAGACTACCAAGTATCGGACAGTTTTGTTAATATTCAAAAGAATTCCATTAATTTGCACTTCTTGAAATGTAAAATAACCTCCTCCCTTTTCTCCTTTTCACATAATAACCCAACTCCAACAATTTGCTTATAAGTACAATTTGCTTATAAGTCTTTTGAAAAGTTGTTAAATTGCAAAGTCTCCATATCTTCACAATCATAAAGCTCACAAGGAAACGTAAAACAAATAGAGAACTTTCCAGAGTGTATAATGTGTGAAGTGAGTGCATGTGAACATTAGATATACACCATCCGCGCCAAATGCAACTAACGAATAGGAAAGATGACTTTTTGGAAAAGAGAAAAACAAATGCAGTGAAATGGCCAAGAGCACATGCTACAAAAAAGAATTATGTCATACCTCAAACTCCTTTCCTTTTCTCATGATCTCTTTGTAAGCATTTGGATCACGGGTTTTGAGAATGTTCCACAATATGCCACCACCACTTCGGAAGCGCTTGCTGTCAGCAGTCTTCTGCCCTCCACAGACCTGAATCGCATCCACCTGAGATTTGACAGACATGATGAATTTGAATGGCAGAGTAAACTAAGAGAAAGTGAAATTAGGAGTAGGGGTGAATCAGAACGGAAAGGAAACATGTTACATTCAAGAACCAATAAACACAATTAAGGAATGTAAATAGCAGATTAATTAATCAGCATGTAAGTACCAAGGCAAACACTAATGAAGACATCTTGCAATTAAGAGAAATGGCCAAAGCACAAAAGCCGCATAGAAACGAACCTCATTTGCCCTTTCAATCATAAAGTATATGAAGAAGTTTTACTTATCTCTTTGTGACCCTGATATTTTTTTTATAATAAAGTCTCAAGTCAATATCCATTTTCGCTTAAGAAGTAGCAAGTATAGCCTTTTGGTGGAGATATTCTTACATAGGATACATAAAATTTATCTAGCCTCACATTTTAAAAACAGAACCAACTGCATAACCTGGAATCTAACAAAGAAAATTTCCTAGCTATCATCCTATAATTCATTTAAAGACGGAAGACATAACTTAGTTCAAAAGCTTGGCTGCAGGAGTGACAAATGTACGTTTCATGGAAGATTATCTGTTTGGGAAGCCCCTAATTGTTTGAGTAACTAAAAGTTCCCGTGTTTTTTAGAAGAATTGTTCATACAAAATCAGGTCTAACACCCCACCGCCACCCCCTTTTCTTTCTTTCTCTCTGCCCAAGGTCCTCACAGTCCAATCTTTCCTTCATAATATGTAAGACATGAGCTTTCCTTATATGCGTGGAATCCTACATGCATACCATGTGGCAGAGAAGAACAGCAAGAATTACACCAGAACCATTTGAATCAAACTACGCCAACGAGAAACTATGAAGTGATTCAGGCTGAAGCAATCTCAGACAAAGGTCCAAAGAACTGAAAGCAGTGAAATGGCTCCTTCAAGAGACATCTGCGAGTGCAGAGAAACAACACTGAGCATCAGAAATAACTAAAAAGAGAAAATACGGGCAACACTGGTGTCCCAATCTCTCACCTTATGTTACTATCATCAAGTCAGGTTTCGTGACTCTACCAAAATTGAAGGTTAGTTACCTTCGATTAATCTCTTCAACCCCAAGGGAGAGTTACTTGAGAGACAGGTGACTCTAGGAGGTAAGATAAACTGTACGAGCAAACGCCAAATAATTCACAAGAACATCTACTAAGCACCAGTCACATTAAAATCGACGTAAGTTTTCCATTAATAAGTATTCATTTGCTTCATTAGGTGGCTAACCACCGTCATGATTAACTCTACCATGAAATCTTATCATGTATTTCCTTAGCATTCAATAGAGCCTCCAGTCCTGTGTCAGGCGGCCATTTTCAGATCCCACTAATGGTATCTTGATTTTCAAGATTAGTTTCACACCAACTTAGCCAGAATTATTTCAAAGAAGTGAGCTATAACTCATTATTAAATTTATTGATTTTTCAGATCCCTCTAATGGTATCTTGATTTTCAAGGTTAGTTTCATACCAGCTTAGCCAGAATTATTTCAAAGAAGGGATCTATAACTCATTACTAAATTTATTGATTCTTTACCCATTCATGGTCATGATATTAAAAGACACAGAAGCACACCACATTAGACATGTCTTCTTACATAAAAAGGTAAATAAAATAAAAATAAAAAAAGAAATCTTGCATTCGTACAAAAGTTATGTCTGTATAGAACTCCTTCAACAACCACAACCAAAAAAAAAATAGAACACCTTCAACAACTATAATCTACGATTTAGCACATGAAAGAGAGAATCTTACCTCCTTGACAAGGTCACTCAGAGCAGATACACCAAGACAAGCGACTGCAGTATACACAAGATAAGATTTCTTCTCTCTCAAGCGCTTGCAGACATCTATAACAAACCTGCAGATCGCCATACAAAGAGAATATATTGAGCAACATGCGAAACATGAGCCATAGTTTCCAAAGATAAGAACATATATTACTCAAGCTAGAGTTTCTCCACTGGGAGGCTGAAAAAATACAAAGAATGCTAAGGACCTTCATAAGGAAAATTGAGACAACAAACTCGAAAGTATCCTATGCATCAAGACTTATCATGTTGCTTTACATATAAACTTAAAAGAAAACAAAGAACAGAAAAGTTTTACAGTGCAGGGAAAAAAAAAATCAAAGTGAAAGTCTCTCAACAACAAGAACATGCTGCAGCATCACACGATTAGAGTTTATCATTTCTGTTCATCGATACAAGACTGATTACCTAGAGACTATTAAAACCAAACGGCTAAGGGTAGACACAAGATAGATAGTTGGCAACAATTCAAGCCTCTCATAACACGCAGCTGGTGATGAAAGAATCTTAAACACAACAAAGCGTTAAAACTTCTTCAATTTTGTATCCCTATTAAAGCAAAATAAATCTTGAAATAATAAGTACCTGTTAACATCCGTGACTTTTGGACCAGCACCGCCTCTTTTTCGCTTGTTCTTTCTCTTTTTCTTCCTTTGCCTCGGATTTTTACTGCCAGATTCTTTATTCACTTTGTCAACATCTGCAATGCTGCATTCTCCTACTTCGTCCTTCAAACTCTGCTCAACTAACTCTCCTTCTTCCACATCAAGCATCTCAATATCTTCGAACTCATCAGGATTTCCCTCATTGAGAATGGCATCCAACACGTTCTCTCCTCCATCCATCGTATCAGCTAAGCTACAACTCCAAACCAAAAATTAATCATTCCTAATGCCACTGTAGTTTAAAAATCAACTCACATAGGAAGCATAACTACTCGTACAAACGTCCCATCTTACAAATAATGCAAGGCAGTAAAGAGTAACAAACTATCTTACAACAACAAATATTCAAGCAATATGCAGTCGTCTAAGTAAATGATTATAAGTTTGCCTTTATATAAGACAATTACAAATTCTCACAGGTTCTTTATTCCTACACTAGCAATTAGGATTCTCTCTTTTTTTTCTCTTTTTCTTTTTTTTCTTTCAACAGGAGCAATTAAACTCCTCTGTCAGGCGTATATCTATCGCATAGCCGATCCTGAGCCCAGATAAAAGAGGGTGGTTTTCATCAAGTAGCCAACAGGTAGCATAAGAACAATGTTGAGATTCTCTTCTTACGGAATTGACGTCAATTACATTCACGGACCCCACCTCGTGGCATAAAACTAGATAGGTTTGACAGTAGCAATTAAACCCCTCTATCTCAGGAGTATATCATTCACATAGCCGGTCTTGAGCCCAGATAAAAGAGGAGGGTTTGTGTTAGGTAGCCAACGGGCAGGACAAAAACAATGTTGAGATTCTCTTCTTACGGAATTGACATCAATTCCATTAACGGATCCCACCTAGTGGAATAAGACTCGTTCGGTTTGACACGGGCAATTAGTTTCCTGAAGCGAAAATTAATATTCTGAGCAAAAGCCGGAAAATACATTTTTTCAAATTAAAAAGTTTTCCTCATAATTTAATTCCAATGCACAATTAAAGTAATGTTTGCAGCTATAAGCAAAACAAAAAAATAAAAATAAAAATAAAAATAAAAAAATGAAATATAATCATATTATTTACCCATTTTTTCACTATAAAATACTTTAGCTAATATTCAACACACGAAATGACTCATTTTTAAAACCCTAGTACATGTACCTATGAGCAGATTGAACGATGTCGTTTGGTGAGACACTGAAGCAACCTCCAGAGTCGTCGAATCTGTGCGCTTAAAGAGGGAAACACGATGGGATGGTGGTGTGTGTATTTATACAAATGGGCTTGAGGATCATCTTTGTTGGAAACAGACTTAAAATGGACCTCCATTGGGTTCCATGGAATTGGGCTCATGTTGGGAAAAGCCTTTTGGGGTTCGTTGATGGATAATTTTGGTTCAAAACAATTTAGTTACTTAATTTTCATCACCAAATTTTTGTTTTTTTTATTTTAAATCCATGGATATTCGAGCCTTATTCGATTAATCCCACAAGTTCTGAAGTTAATAGTCGGATAAACTTTCAGTGGCCTTAAAGAGACTCGAACTGACTACCTCTATGTACACCTCCAAAATCTTTACCAGTTGAGCTACCCTTAATGTTAATTATCATCACCAAATTCTAACCTACTTTTCTATTTCCCACCACCTTCCTCTTAACATTTTTTTGATTCTTTTTTATTTTTAATTGATTATCTTGTATTTTTAATTAAATAGTTGAAATTCGAATACCTCCTAAATTTTAATACTTATCGAATTCAATTTTGATAAGCAATTTTAAAATTCGAAGAATATTTGATTGGATTTTAATAACAAGTTATATTAATCAAATTCATATATCCTATTCTTTTAGGATATTTTACTCATAGTCATCGTGTACTTTTATTGATCCTTAGTAACTGATTCTATCACTAGTTAAACTCGTGGGTAAGTCTTAGAAATGGCATTAGTTCAGGTCGAACTCACTACAATAACCAGTATTAGTGGTTGTTCTTTCAAAAATATCTAAACTCGATGAAGATTTTTTAGTTCATTTAAGTTTCTAAAATGATAATCCGCACTTACAGAAATCTTCATGCTCTCTCAAGCAAAGTGGTAGATTATGGTATAGGAGCCAATTACAGGGTAGATGCAATCTGTAAATTGAAACTGACTCACAAATCATTATTAAATTCGTGAAAGGGTAAATTAACAAAAAAAAGTAATTCGTGAAGGAGTCTACAACAACAAATAATCTACTAAAACCGTTAATTAAGGATTGCAAAAAAGTTTTGTACAATCATACCCGACTTCAAGTGGATCATGTGTATGAGAAGCAAGTAGGTGCACAAATTGGATTACAAACTTTGACCTTAACCAATTATTGGGCAACTGTATTTTAGAGCAAGTTCTCATACCTTTACTAGCCATTTTGAAGAAAGACAAAAGAGGTGACGCATTAAGTTGATCGTGTAATATTCCAGTTTTGCCTCCCTCACATTAGGAGGAAAAGAAAAATAAAAAATTTATTCGCCACAACAATTGTAACAAAGAGCTACACCCAATGCAACCTGGGTCTCTTGGGTGAGAGCCGAGTCTCCTAACCATCTAGACTACAACGGATTTGTTGCTATTTTATTTGCTATTGGCACTTGGATTTAAATTTGGCTAACTTCTAATCTCATGCTGAGTTTTTTCCAGCACCAATGATTTTATAATACCCTTCATGGTATTCCTTTTTTTAACTTCTAATCACAAGTTTAGCATTTTTCTTTTATTTTTGTCAGACACAACTTTAGCATTGAAAAATGACTGATGTTAGAACTACATCAAGTAGGGACTGATTTAAAATTTTATTTTAGTAGAATTATTATATTAATAGTTTTTTAGTGGGAATTAATTTAATTTTACATACTTAAAAAATACATATTTTTTAAAAGGATGTATACACACACACACACACACACACACACACACACACATATATATATATATATATATATTATTTTTTTTTTTTATGAAGTGGGAAGCAAAGTCAAATTAACTAACTACCACTTTAGGATATGTTTTCCCCTGTTTATCTTTCTCGATCTTAGTCATAAGTTGCGTAGGTGGGTTCACAAGCGAATGACATCCCAACAGTAATTGAAGACTGTAGTTCGCAAGCCAGTCAGCGCACTAGTTAGTCTCGCGAAACACATGTTAGAGTTGATACATTTTATGATTTGTAATAATCTGCTTGCAGTCTTCAATAAGAAATCTGAGGGGACTATTGGGGGACACTTCCGAATTTAACAGTTGAAAGACTATATACATATATTTTAAAAACTACCTCTTACTAGTGTTAGGGCAAGTCCAACAAACTCTCTATTTTTTCTTTATGATAGAGAGTGAAATTTGTAACTCTCTACTTTTATAAACTCTCTATTTTACTTTTACTCCAACAACACTCTCTATTTCAGACTCTCTATTTAATTTTTCTCTAATAACTCTCCATATTTTAACTAAACTCATTACTTAATATTTCTTTTTTATCTTTGATTTTTAATTATTAATGATTATGTCGTAACAAAAATTGTAATATTAATATAATTTAAATTATTAAATGTTATTATTATTATTTTTTAATAATTATTATTCTTGATGATAGATAAATTTAGTTGATATTTCATTACCGTCACTTGATGTTAGTGTATGCAAAAACCAACGGTGGTTTGTCAAGCTCGCTACTTTTTCTTTTTTTATTTTATCTGTCAAGCTCTGAACAAAGCACCACATATAAACACACATTAAAAAATTAAAAAAAATTAAAAAAAAAATCAAAGCACCACCGAAGTACAATTGAGCACCACCGAAGCCTTTCCCTTTAGTTGTTAAGCTCTCAAAAAAGCAAGAGATTGTTCAGCTTTTCTTTGCTTCGGTCGCGCAAATAAAAGAAAAACCTATAGGCGGCCGGCCGTCCTACAGCCGCCCGAAAAGAAACTGTAGTGATAAAAAAAAAGAGAAGCAAACTCATATTTGCTCGCTGCTTCTAGCGAGCAAATAAAAATTATTGGCGAGATCTCTATTTTAGAGAGTGTTAGGGTATCTCTAATGGAGACTCTAAAAGGTGATATTTTTTAAAATTGGGTAGTGTTAGAGTTTCAAATGCCTAAAAAGTAATATTATTCATGATAAAAGTATGCCGGATTCACCACTTTTGGTTTAAAAGATGTCAAAATAGAGATTCAATTTACATTTTTGTCATCAAATTTAGAGCTCAAAAATTAGATTGGGTCTCTATTTTAACATCTTTTAAGTCAAAAGTAGTGGACCTCACATACTTTTGTCATGAATAGTGTTACTTTTTGGACATTTAGAACTCTAAAACTACCCAATTTTAAAAAATTTCACCTTTTAGAGCATCCATTAGAGATACCCTAATAGCTAGGCTGTTGGAGTGCTTTTTTTGAAGTTTGCTCCTTCTTTTAGCTGAAAAACTCAAGTAGAGAGCAACACCAACCATTGTTGGACTTGCTCTTATATTGCATCCGCTCTTGAATTTTACTAGAAAAAAATGCAATCTATGTAAACAGATGCCCATGCTATTAATGGGAGGAGTTGAATTTTACTGTTGGGATACGGCCTCGTCATCCTTAAACAAATAAAAAATTAGGGGTAAATTTAAAATTTTTGTTTAGTAAAAGATTAAGAAGACACCATTTAAGACTTATATATATATACATTTATAATAAGAGTTAAATTAATTTTTAAAATTAAAATATTTTAAAAATTCACATATTTATTTAAAAAAAATCAGCAAGAAAGTGACATTGCAGCCCCTGCTCATTTCTACATACCTTTACTATTGTAAGAAATACTACCTAGAAATGGTCAAAAGAAATCTTTATACATGTAAATATGATTTTTTTTTTTTTTGGTCGTACATGTAAATATGAGTTTGAATTATCAAGAATCAGCATTTCTATATCGAAACTATCTTTTTTTTTGGCCAAAGAGAAATGTTCATTAAAACAGATAAAGAACACGAACAGATAAATTCTGGCTCAAAAGTAACCGGACGGAGAGGATGAGCGAAAGCTCATAACAACATACAAAAATCATATACGTAACAGAATGGGTTAAAACCCTATAGACATAAATCAAAAAATAAACAGGATGGACGACAGCCCTTAACAGAGAATTAGGGATAAACCCTAAAACAGATAACCTCCAGAGATAAAAATCCATATAGCATGGGGGTAGAAATTTAGTCGTATAATAGCGCAAGAACCTACTCCAATACTTCTCCGATCATCAGATATAAATCACACATAAAGGGTCTTGCAAGTCCTGCAAAAATGGCTGCCGAAGCAGTGTCTGCCGAAGCAGAGGAAGAAGAAAAAGTCACCAAAGTATGCTGAACGGGGCAAACTAACCCGACTGGAGGTTGGGTTCAGACATTCCAAACAACTAATGGTCTAAACTCTCTAAGAGACAGAGAGGACCCTCGGTGTTCCGAGCTTGAACAGGTGGCATCAAAGGCCACCCTATCACCACCAGATAAACCACCATGTACAGTGGAAGGAAAAGCGGGATCGGGAACCAAATATGTGAATAACAAAAGATAAACACAGCGAAGTAACTTGAAAGATTGGCACAGATTAACGATGTATTTAGAAAAAATAGACCCAAATTTGGTTGTTATGGAGTTAAATACACAGTCCTCAGTTCCTCAGTTCTCAATACCTATTATATATATATATTTTTTTTAGAAATATGTGCATTATATCGACCCAAGGTTTATCATTGTATGCATGTTTATTTGTTTCAGTAGAGTTGTCGCACATGCTCCCAATTAACATTTCTATATCGAAATTGTCATTTAGGGAACAAAAAAAATGAAAAACTATGACAAACCTTTAGATCATGACGGACACGGGCGGAGGTGCTTAAGGGCCGATGGGGGTTATAGCCCCTATGATTTAGAATAAAATTAAATTTTTTTTGTATTTTAAAAAAAAAAATTGAATATCTATATATTTTTAGTTAAAAAAATTAATTAGTCCTATTGAAAAAAAAAATGTACTCATATAATTAAAAAATTATTTATTTTAGCCCCCAAGCAACTCCCACTAGCCCATAATAACATTAAAAATTTTATGTATTTTTTTAAAAAAAAATTAAATGTCTATGTATTTTTAGTTAAAAAAATCAATTAGCCCCCATTGAAAAAAAAATATACTTATATAGTTACAAAATTATTTATTTTAGCCCTCACTGAGAAGATTTCATAGCTCTGCCCCTGATGACGGAGTAAGGGTCTGTCTGGTCTTACAGTGAAATGTTAGATGTTGAAGTGTAAAGTATTTAACAATATAATTTTGATTAAAAGTGTTATTAAATATGAAAAATAGACGGTTTTGCTTTGTCACATTAGAAGTAGTGTTAAAAAAAAATGCAGTGTATTTTTGTAAAATTTTGAGGCAATATTGGCCTCCAAAATATAAAGGGATATTTTTGAGGAAAAAAATAAACTTCCTAAAAAATCCAAAAATTATTCACAAATGTCTTTTTTTAAAAGTTCTAATTTTGAGTTTCTTATTTTTTGATTTTTTTTGTCTTTTACCTAAAAGTTCTATAAAACATCAAACAGGTTAGATTCAATGTTTAAACTCACAAAAAATGCTTTTAATTGTGTAAATGTTAGGCCATACCGATCTTAAATTTTTTTTTTCCTTAAGATGTAAATAGCTAATAAACCGTTTTTATTTGTAACTTGTTAGTTTTTGGTTAATGTGAGAACCTAATTAGTGGTGTCCGACCACTGATTGAGTCTAGTCAGTGGCAGACCTAGCTTGTGTTGAGGGTGTGCTTGTGCACATTCTCAAATTAAAAAAAAAAAAAAAAAAAAAAAAACATTTTTTTTTCTTTTTTTCTTTTTTTTAAAAAAATAGTATATTGGACACTTTCGATATATGAGTACACACCCTGATCTTTTTCACTACACGAGTACATACTCTGAGGTTGGTTGTCTGGGTCCGTCACTGGGTCTGGTGGAGTCCGACTACCAACTGGTAAACTCACGAGTATAGTGATGCGCCCCAACACATACTCCAGATTAATCAAGAGTATGAATCTAATAAGTAATTAAGGAGTTTCGAACCTAAACTTGTCAGATATTATTTTTTCTTGTTTGTCACTAGGTTATTCCATTGGGGGCTAACTTGTAAGTTCATTGTGATTATATGGTACAATAACTTATAAGTCGAAAAATGGCTTATTTGAAAACCTTCTTACCGTACTTCTTTTTGGGCTTATAAGAACTTTGAGTTCAGGTTTTTTTCTTCTTTTTTTTTTTTGTCGGAGAGTTTAGGTTAGTTTATTTTTATTTTCTTTTGAGTTATAAAGTATT
The DNA here is from genome assembly GCA_037974665.1 of Ehretia macrophylla. NCBI lineage: Eukaryota > Viridiplantae > Streptophyta > Magnoliopsida > Boraginales > Ehretiaceae > Ehretia > Ehretia macrophylla. The sequence goes on from CM075773.1 coordinate 62,736,250, forward strand.
ATAGTTTCTAGGTAATATAAGAGCTTTTAATTTTTTGTGGCTAAATTAATTTGTTGACGAATTCCTTTCATGGCTCTTGCATTTTTAAGATTCCAAAGCAACAACCACTATGAAGATTCTTTTAAGTTTTGGTTGCTTCATTTTCCGAATGTGACTTCATGTATTATCATTTCGACTGATTGTTCCAGGGCAATCCATAAATGACGCATTTATGATATTGATTAGTAACAATGAAAAAAAAGAAAACTTCTTTGATAAATTCATTCTCACTCACATATAAGTAGATCCACAATATGTGAGGTCTATTCCATATTGAATCTCGCCTTATCTTGTTAATTCCAGCGGTTTTCCTTCTTTTGGAGTATTTCCATACATTTAAAAAAAATTTATTTTAATTTAACTCCAACAACTTCTTTACTTTTAGTTAAACCCTTATTTTAAGAAACCTTATCAGTTTCAATCAAACAATTTTCCTATTTTAAAAATTCCCTACTTTTGTTTTACCTAAATATTTCTTCTTATTTTAATTAAATACATTATTTTGATTTTTTTTTTTGTATTTGTTTATTGTTCATGATGATATTTTATTTTTTAAATTTAAAACTTTTTCAATAGCTTTATATTTTTTTATTTATATTTATTCACTGTTATGACAATACTATTTTTAATATTAATATTCTATTTTGTGAGTCCGTCCATAAATAAACATTAAAAATTAGTATAATATATTTAATTATGGCCAAAACATAGGGGACGGGATTGGGGTTTCATCAATTCCCCTAGTTTTGGGGATTTGATTTTTAATTTAAAGAACCCCTAAAATTTAGACCATCTAATAGGAGAATTTCTGGAACAATTTAACACTAACAAGTCCCCTAAATATTGGAAATTTTGATGTTTGAGGGAGCTTTTGGAGAGGGTCTCAAAAGGTGGTTAGAAATCTCTTATAATCTATCTCTATTTCGCGACTGAGAAAGAGAACTTCTTAACGTTGTATATTAGAACTCATTAAAACTTGATTCGCATCATAATGTTTGATAAAAGGAATGAGGATGCTCCAATAGAAAAATATTTGAAGGAAAAATACTTCAAAGATAAGCCTATTCCTGTACAGTAGTTAGGAATTCTTGATGGTGTCAAGCTGTACCAACTTGTGATAAGTACCCTATTTGGCCCAAGTCTATCCATTTATAATAAATTTTTAAAAGTTAATCTCTATACAAAATAATGACAAAACTTTTAATATTAGCTAATATTTATTGAAAGGAAATAATTTTATTTCAAATATTTTCGAGAACTCCCATAAGTAATAATAATTATTCATAAAATAGGATATAAACAAATAAAACATACCAAGAGGTCTTTCGTTTAGTAGTATGCTCCTCCCTATGAGTAGGAGAGATTGTGAGATTTATTTTCATGGGTGAAATATTTTGATACGTATTATACAATTTAGGCCTTTATTGAATAAAAGAAAAAAAACTAAGATTATCATTTTGACGAGTCTAGATATATATATATATATATATATATATATATATATATATAAAGAAACACTTTGCAAAATACAATTGAATGTTACGATTAGGAGAGTTGTTAGATACATTCTTATTTTCGTTACTTATTTATTATTTCTTACGTAGATGCTTATACAACATGTTAAAACAACAAAGTTTTTCATTTCTCTCAATTCTTTTAACTGACTAATTAAGTATACACATAAAAATAATAATAAATAAGTGATAAAATAAGATGACATCTAAAATTTCTCTTATAATTAGTCTCGAGCGAGTAATTTGGTTGGTTAGAATGGAGAAGGATAACAAATTGTAGGTATAGTCCTTGTTATCTTTGCCACTCATGTCGTTATGAAGAACCAAGAAGGTAAATCAGGTATAAGAAGAACCAAGAAGGTAAATCAAACGATGGAACAAGTGGAAGTAAAATAATCTACTATTTTCCACATTTAATCTTTGAGTATTTTTATCATTTATTTATCCTCTCTTATGTATATTTTAATTGATATACTAAATTATTAAATAAAAATAGAAATACAAAAAAAGAAGTTATGAAGATGATATCTTAACTAAGCATACATATAAAAGATGATAAATAATTTACAGAAATCAAATAATATCTAACATTTTTTTTTATCTTTCAATAGAATATGCAATGACTGAGTTATGATATCACCGACGTGGAGTAAATACAACGGTGCGAGTAATATTAAACATTTTTCTTTTATCTTTCAATAGAACATGCAATGACTGAGTTATGACATCGCTTACGTGGAGTAAATACAACGATAAAAAAAAAAACTCATTTTTAAAAGAGTAATTTATTCAAAAACGATTCAAATTATTTGGAGATAATAGATTTTTTTTTTTTTTGGTAAAAAGGAGATAATAGATCAACGAGTAAGTAATTAATATGACGCTATTGACAATGTTAGAGAAGATTTTATCTCATGGTTTGATGACTCGTAAGGCACTTTCTCAGTCAGTTCAGCCTATTCTCTTATAGCTCGTCCACCAACTTTGACTTCTTTTATGTCCCCTCCGCATTCAGATTTTCATGTGGTTAGCAATTCAAGAAAGGCTCCCTTGTCGAGCCAGAATGATCTCGTAGGATTCTCAAAAAATTATTCGATAGGGAAATACTTCAGGAAGTTATGCAGAGACATAGCGGGGTATCATTCGCACAAGCGATTGCCACACGTGTGGAACAGCAAGTGAAACTGAGCTGCATGCCCTTCGCGACTGCTAAGCAGCCAAGGGCATATGGTGTCAGCTAAAACATTGTAGTAGCAACAATGCTTTCTTCTCCATGGGGACTGGTATGACTGGTGGCAAGTTAACTTACGTGACAAGACTCTAAGGCCTTCTCCATGGAATTTCAAATTTAATGTTGATGGATGTTCGAAAGAAAACCCGAGATTTGCAACAGCTGGGGGTCTTATTCATAATGGGCGTAAGGAGAATGAATCTCCGGATTTATAATTAACTTAGGCACTACGTTGAACGTTGTGACTGAGGTGATTGCCTTGTTGGAGGGTATACGGCTAGCTCTAAGTTTAGAGATTGGAAATCTTGTGATCGAGTCGGACTCACATGTTGCTTCAAAATTGATTTATGGGGCAATCCTGCGCAGTCCCCTCGGCCCATCTATCCAAGGTTGTAAAGACATTATGGAAAGAGAACATGGGTTTGTTCTGAGGCATAGTTACAGGGAGGCTAATATGTATTCTAACTGATTAGCAAACTTCGTCTTGATTTACCCCATTAGGGGTATTTTGCTTGTTGACTCGCCAGATAATATATTTTTCCTCTTGAATAGAGACAGGAGAGATCCTCTCGCATAATTCGGATATAATTGACTTAGCCTCCCTCTCAGTGGAAAAAAAAAAATTAATATGACTCTAGACAACAAGCATCCATGTTTGAAAAGTTTGCTGCAGTATTGAGATGAACCTGGACCAAATTGTGAGATGTGTCCACTTGATGCAAACTAGAAAAGGAAAGATGACGGCTGTGCAAACACGACCAAAGCTTTCCTATATGTCATTGCCACTCAATCAACAAGTTATATTCAATTACATTCACTTTTGTCTTTTGTAGATTGATGCTAGTCGATTCCATTCTAAGAAATTTTCTTTTAAATTAGCTGACATTTTAAAACGACAACCTACGACAGTGACACGTATTTTTATCAATTTTAGTTCAAGACCAACGCCCAATTAGAACAGAGACGTGATAGATCAATATAGTTTTGGGCATATGTATGGTTATTAGATTCCATTGTATTCTAGTTCACACAACTCAAATGGATTTATCTACAGATTGCAATATCCAATAATATGAGAGCAGTTAAGCATCCAATTTAGCAGTTTAAGAAGGTATAACATGCAAAGATACTCGCTGTCTGAAACACATACCATTAGTCAAAAAAAAAAATCCAAATTTCGATATTGTTTCTTTTTAGGGAGAATTTCGCCATTGATTCTCATTGTTTTCTATTTTTTTTAAGTTAATCTCCATTGTTTTAAATGGTTCAAATCAATTTTTATTATTTTTAAAACGCAGCCAATTTGGTCCTTGATGTTAGAAATGGGGTTAAATTTAACAAAAATGAACAGAAATATAAGGGCAAAATGGGAAAAGTATTATAATATCTTCATAAAACTCTAATTTAGTCCCCAAAATTTACAAATAAATTCAATTTAGTCCCTAAATTTGTAAAAAAAATCAATTTAGTCCCCAAAGTTGTAAAAAATTCAATTTCGTCCCTAGTTCATTTTTTCGACTTAGTCCCCAAAGTTACATATTCACATTCCTCCCTAGTTCATTTTTTTCTTCTTCCTTTTTCTTCTCGTCCATCAATATACACCTAATATTCCTATACTTACACACAGACCATTCACACTCACACTACAAACATACACACACAAACATATACACATACCACACACACACCCCAAGTTCAAGCGCACGCACACATATACACACACCAAACAAATATATACACACACAGACAAAGCTCACACAATGACGGATCTATGAATTCTTCTTAGTGGGGGTTAAAATAAATAAATTTTCAATTAATCTCTATACAAAATAATGACAAAACTTTTAATATTAGCTAATATTTATTGAAAGGAAATAATTTTATTTCAAATATTTAGGAGAGCTCCCTTAAGTAATAGTAATCATTCATAAAATAGGATATAAACAAATAAAACATCCAAGAGACCTTTGGTCTAGTGGTATATCTCTCGCTATAAGTGCGAGAAATTGTGAGATCTATTTTCATGAGTGAAATATTTTGTTATGTATTGTACGGTTTAAGCCTTCATTGAATTAAAAAAAAAAAAACTAAAATTATAATTTTGATGAGTCTAGCTAGAGATATATGTAAAGAAACACTTTGCAAAATACAATTGAATGTTACGATTAGAAGAGTTGTTAGATAGAATCCTATTTTCGTTACTTATTTATTATTTCTTAATAGATGCTTATATGACATGTTAAAATAACAAAGTTTAATTTATCTTATGATTATTCTTGAGTGGATAATTTGGTTGGTTAGAATGGAGGAGATATAACAAATTGTAAGTATAGTTCTTGGGATTTAAATCCTTTCCTAACTAAGAGTATGTTTTAGTTTTCTAACATTGTATCTTAACTACTTGTTCACTTAATAAAAACACTTTTCCTCCAATTTTTGTAGTTTAAAATTCAAATGAATGGTTATGATGCAATGTTAGAAAGTTATAATAACTTTTAGTTATGAGATGATCGAAATCTTAGTTCTTGTTATCATTGCCACTCATGTCTTTAAGAAGAACCAAAAAGGTAATCAAACGGTGGAACACGTGAAAGTAAAATAATCTACTATTTTCCACATTTAACCTTCAAGCATTCTTATGTATCACTCTATTTTTATTACTTATTTATCCTTTCATATATGTACTCTTAATTGATATACCAAATAAATAAATAAATAAAGAGAGAAATACAAAAAAAGTTATGAAGTTGGTATCTTAACTAAGCATACACATAAAAGATAATAAACGATTTATAAAAATAGAGTGATATCTAATATTTTCCTTTACCTTATGCAATGACTGAACTATGCATTGCCTATGTGGAGTAAATACAACGGTAAAAAACACATTATTAAAAGAGTTCTTTATAATAATAAAAAAAAAAAGAATTACAATTATTGGGAGAAAATAGATTAACAAGTAATTAATATGAGAGAAAACAAGCATCCATCTTTGAAAAGTTTGTTGCATTATTGAGATGAACCTGGTCTAAATTGTGAGATGTGTCCATGCTGATACAAAATAGAAAAGGAAAGATGACGGCTATGCAAAGTCGACCAAAGCTTTCCTATATTTATGTCATTGTCACACAATCAACAAGTTATATATATTCAATAATATTCAATTTTGTTATTTGTAGATTGATGCTAGTAGATTCCATTCAAGAAATTTTCTTTTAAATTGGCTGGCATTTTAAAACGATGATTTATAATAGTGACACGTATTTTCATCAATTCTAATTCAAGACCAACGCCCAATTAGAAGAGAGACGTGATAGATCAATATTGTTTTGGGCATATGTATGGCTATTAGATTCCATTGTATTCTAAGTTCACACAATTCAGATGGATTTATTCCACGGATTGCGGCATCCAATAACATAAGAGCAGTTATCCCCAGTTTGGATTGTACATGGGAAAGGAAAGGAAAGTAAAGTTGAGAAAGAAAAATAAAGGGAAGGAAAGGAAAAGAAATTTCTTGTTTGGATTCTAAAAAAATAATAAGAAAACAAAAATAAAAGAAATTTATAATTCGTTGTTTAGATTGGGGAAGTAAAGAAAAGGAAATGATAATTTTAGATGAAAAATTAATTTATTATCCTTCTTATAAGATAACTATAGAAAGAATTAAGGATAAATTAATCTTTTTATACATTTTGCTTTTCTTTCATTTCCCTCCATTTTACCCCAAATTGAAATGATTGTAAAATCTTTCTCATTAAAAGAAATGGAGGAATTTTGAAATCCCTCCAGATCCTTTACCAAATCTCAAAATGCAATCCAAACAGGGAGAGGGATTAGGGATAATCCTTCCCCATCCTTTACTTTCCTTTAAAAAATGCAATCCAAACAAGTTGTAAGCATACAATTTAGCAGTTTAAAAAGGTATGACATAAAACGATGCTCGCTGTCTGAAACACATACCATTAGTCAAAAAAAAAAAAAATCCGAATTTCGATAGTGTTTCTTTTTAGGGAGAATTATGCCATTGATTCTCATTGTTTTCCATTTTTTTAGGTTAATCTCCATTGTTTTAAATGGTTCAAATTAATTATTATTATTTTTAAAACGCAGCCAATTTGGTCTTTGATGTTAGAAATGCGGTGGTTAAATTTGACAAAAATAAACAATAATATAGGGGCAAAATGAAAAAAAGTATTATAATATCTTCATAAAACTCAAATTAAGTCTTCAAAATTTACAAATAAATTCAATTTCGTCCCTAGTTCATTTTTTCAACTTAGTCTCCAAAGTTGCAAAAAATTCAATATTCCTCCCTAGTTCATTTTTTTCTTCTTCCTTATTCTCATCTATCAATATACACCCATTATTCCTATACTTACACACAGACCATTCACACTTACACGCTACAGGCATACACACACAAAAACATATACACATACCACACACACACCCCAAGTTTAAGTGCACGCACATATACCCACACCAACAAGCAAATATATACACTCAGATAGAGCTCACGCACGTACACTCACACATGGGCGGATCTATGAATTATTTTTAATGGATGCTAAAATAAATAATATTTTAATTATATGAGTATATTTTTTTTTAATGAAGAATAATTAATTTTTTTAATTAAAATTACATAAATATTTAATTTTTTTTCTAAAATATATATATAATTATTAAATATTTTTTTAGATCAGTAGGGTTACAGTCCCGTTTACCCTCATGTCCGCCCCTACACTAACATGCACACACACCACGTAGGGGTAGGAAATTAGCTAATATGCAACCAGCACGCAATTCTGTTAAACACCGTAAAAAATATTTAGGGATAATCCCTGTGTTTTCTTCATTAATTTTTATTATTTCTGTTCTAACCCTCTCTTTTTTTTTGTCTCGTGACTTTCACGTAATCACCAAGCAAAAACCAATCATGGTTTGCCACATTAGCCAATACGTAAGTATAACGTAACCAGCAAGCGAAAAAAATTCTTCACTGGGACCCACTTAGAAGATATTTTTAACAAATATTATCCACCAATCTCCACCGTACACGTCACATCTAAGAATCTTCACCAAAAGATTCTATTTTTTTATAAATAGATTGATAACCTTACTCACTCAACTCACTAACTCAACTCACTCACTCAATCCCACACGAAAATGATTCGGTACGACGCCGGTGCACTCCTCCTCCTGCTCCTTACGCTCGTTATCGCCGTCGTTGACGGCCGTAACGTGCTGAAACTTCCATCGGAAGCTTCCGTATTTTTCCGACCGGAGGAAAGCAACGGCCAGGATGACGCCGTGGGGACTAGATGGGCTGTGCTCATTGCTGGATCAAATGGTTATTGGAATTACAGACACCAGGTGATCATAGTTCGCATTAACTATAAGTAATTATATGATTCTATTTTTAGTTAATAATTTGTTTTTATAAAAGCTTGCCACTAGAGATTTGGATTAGTGGTATGAATCTCGGTTTAAGTTCAAGCTTCTTGAAAATGATTTTCGAAATTAATAATATAATATTAGTTTGTCAGTCTTTTTTAAATAAAAATAAAAATAAAATAAAATAAAAGCTCGTGTTTGACGCGATGATCAAGTAAGCAAAGCGAGTACTTGATCATAGCTCACTTTAATTACTACAATTGATCCTTTTTCTTTTTAATTTTAGTTTTGGAAGATCGTGTTTGATGATTAATTAATTATTTATTTATTATTTTGTACAATGGAGGATAAAGTGTCATTCGAACTTAGGTCACTACCGGCCTATTCTATCCAAATTTGGGTAATTACTTAATATTTTGGTACCGAGTTTTCAAGCTCCCTTTAATTATAGTAATTTAGTTTATTCTATATTTTTTTTTGTTAATTTTTAGTTTTAGAAGATCGTATTTGTCGGTCAAATAGTTTACTTAATATTTTGGTTTATATTTTTAGTTTTAGAAGATCATATTTGTTTAAAAAATGTGTTTTTTTTTTGTTTTTTGTTTTTTCTTTTGGTAGTTTATAGCTTATTTTAGCCAATTTTAAGATTCATTATAGCTTATTTTGGAAAATCGGTTGCTCTTCTTGTTAGCTCGTCTCGGAAATAAGTGATATATTTTGATATAAAATTGGTTGCTTGTTTTTCAGCATGAGCAATCTAAACAGTCTCGCAAAATTTCTCTTTTAATCCTCAGTCCCAAAATCTAATGCCTGCATTTTTGTATTAGGCTGATGTATGCCATGCCTACCAAATTCTGAAAAAAGGCGGTCTCAGAGATGAAAACATTATTGTGTTCATGTACGATGACATAGCTTATAATGGAGAGAATCCCAGGCCCGGAGTCATCATTAATAGTCCTCATGGTGAGGATGTGTACAAAGGCGTTCCAAAGGTTTATTCCTTTCGAGTCTTCGACTTATCTCTATAATTTGTACTTGTACATTTGTCTCTTATATTGGTATATGGTGTATTTTCATATTCAGGATTACACTGGGAAAGATGTTACGGCTCACAACATGCTTGCCGTCATCGTTGGAAACAAAACTGCCCTGACTGGGGGTAGTGGGAAGGTAGTGGATAGCGGACCAAATGATCATATTTTCATATACTACACTGATCATGGTGGTCCTGGTGTGCTTGGTTAGTAATTATCTTATACTTACTCTTTTATCTGGTGCTTTACTGATCTACTTTCTCTCTTTCTCTATCCGTTTCTGATACTATCTTTAGTAGTAGCTTATCAGCATCAGATGCCTAAATTAGTGGGATATTTGTTTCTTGGTGGTTCTTGAACGACTTAATGTCAAATTGATATTGATTTTTTCTGTTGTCTGCTAGAGGAATGTTGTTGGGAACATTTAACAATTGTGTATCTCTTAGACCCTGTATGTATATCATAAAATAGGAAAATTGTTTTGTGAAACTTGTGATAGCTCTGCTATAAAATTTCTGTTCATGATCGTTTGGTGTTTAAATATAATGAAATTGCTGGAAAGTGGAATGCATTGAGAAGCAGGGGAAGAGAGGGATGATAAGTAGCATCTTCGACCTTGTGATATTATCGTTTTGAATGTCATTTTACTCCCCTCGTCTGTTTATTATTCTGGAATGTTTACTTTGTGAGTATGCATTAGGCACTAGTCTCTCTCTCTCTCTCTCAGTCAGGGTTGTTGTTTGTCTTCTTTCTGCCTCCTTGCAGGTAAAATTTGTTATCAAAAGATTGTTATGATTTCTTGTCGCATCGATTCTGTCTCCACAACCACCCTTCTTACCTGATCTTAGTCTATAAGTAGAAACTATGGGAATTGAAATATTAAATACATTAAGCTCTTATCGGAAAACTGAAAAATTAAGTCTCATCTTGACTAATACTACTGTTTATTTGCAGATATATTTCTACTACAACGAGGTTATTAAACTATATGTGAATCACTCTTAGGACACTATCTGCCCTTTATTTTTGTTATTTCTAATTTTGGGGGCAGGGGCTGGTTGTGAAGATGTATAATCGTTCATAACTTGTTCTTTATCTGCCTTTTGATTCAGAACAATATAAGTTACGGGATATTTAAGTTTTATGACTAATTAAACTCATCTTATGATGTCTTATATATTGTTAGGCACACCCATCGGTCCTTACCTTTATGCCGATGATCTGAATGAGGCTTTGAAAACAAAGCACGCTTCTGGAACATACAAGAGCTTGGTAATTTCTCACCTCTTAATTATTGTGAAAAGCCTAATAAATGAAGAAGGTAACTTAAAAGCAGCATATGTGGCTTGGAACTTATGTGGATTACCTTTTCCAATTTTAGGTATTTTACCTAGAAGCTTGTGAAGCCGGAAGTATCTTTGAAGGTCTCCTTCCTGAAGGTTTAAATATATACACAACCACAGCATCCAATGCAGTAGAGAGCAGCTGGGCAACCTATTGCCCTGGATGGTATCCCAGTCCACCCCCTGAATATGAGACCTGCCTCGGTGACTTGTACAGTGTTGCATGGATGGAAGACAGGTATGTAGATCTTTAACTTTTCTACTTTCTACTTATCAATTGAACATAAAATGCAAAAAGTGAATTTAGCACTCTCTCCCGAGGTAACCAACCGCGTACCCCTGCTTTGCTAAGAGTATCTGAATGTGTTTAATGATCTTCCAACTGCCCACACACCAAAAATTTGACCATCTTAAGCATCGTAAGGAATCAGAAGAATCTGCTTTAATGGAATTATACTCCTAACAAACCATCTTAAACATCATAAGGAATCAGAAGAATCTGCTTTAATGGAATTACACTCCTGCTGTAGTTGGATAGAACTTTTCTGTTGGTCTTAGTCAAGGTTTGGAGTGAGAATTCACAAGACATTTATATATTTTCTTGATTATCATCTTTTGGGAAAATTCTTGATGGTGTTTATGTTAATGAACAGTGAAATACACAATTTGCGGACTGAAAGTTTGAAGCAGCAATATCAGCTGGTAAGTGACTGTGAACATCTATTTATGTAAGTTGAGAAAATTGATCCTCAATTAGAGTTCCTCGGGTTTAAACCTAACATAGAAAACAATGATAGATGGCAAGGTTCAGTTTAGTCTCATGCTGGAGCGATATAGTTCTGGAAAAAATGGCCATGTTGCAAATACGAGCAAATATTTCTTGGAAAATCGGTTTCTTGCTGAGCAACATCTTGAGATCTGTCGACTTATATTCTTTTCCTATAGCTTGGATGAGTTTTATGATTGCACTTTTTGCTGGCATATGCAGGTTAAAGAGAGAACCGCAAGTGATAATTCATATTATGGCTCCCATGTCATGCAATATGGTGACTTACCGCTAAGCTCAGACCATCTTTTCCTGTATATGGGTACAAACCCTGCGAATGACAATTTCTCATTTGTGGATGACAATTCCCTTCGGCCATCTTCTGAAGCTGTCAACCAGCGTGATGCAGATCTCGTACATTTCTGGCACAAGGTTTGGATATTGTGCCTGCTTTACTTGATTTTCCTTTTGGTTCTGAAGTTTTTTTTTTGTATTTGAAATTAGAGAGTGCAGAAATGAATCTTTAACTGGATTATTGTAATGCTAGTTCTGTTGTGGGCAATGATAAATTTGGAGCTCATTCTAACCAAACTATTCTTGTCATACATTTTCTGATATGCATGTTTACACTTATATACTAAAACATAAGCCCGGAAAGCTTATCATGGCTTTCAAGAGCAGTCAGCTTCTATGCAGCTAAATGCTTGGTGGTTTCTTGTTTCTTTTCACTGCTTGCAGTTCCAGAAGGCACCTGAAGGCTCTGACAGGAAAGTTAAAGCTCAAAAGGAGTTCGGTGAAGCTTTATCTCACAGGATGCACATAGACGACAGTATCAAACTTATCGGGAAACTTCTTTTTGGAATTGAGAGAGCTCCTGAGGTGCTGAATGCTGTGCGACCTACTGGCCAGCCTCTTGTTGATGACTGGGCCTGCCTTAAGTCCTTGGTAAGCTTTCTACGTTCAGTTTCCACTGCTACCTCTTATATTCAATTATCGAATCAGATTCCATGTCACGTAAAGGCAATTACTGCCGAGGAGTTGGTTTGGTTCTCCTTTTTAGTCCTGGATCGGGAAAAAGAGGGATTCTAATTGTAATATATCAAATGAGATCGCGCATTCTGTGCCTACTTAGTTAAAGTGTATTTTTATTCCTCTGTGCAGGTCAGAACATATGAGACACACTGTGGATCATTATCCCAGTATGGAATCAAATACATGCGCTCCATCGCCAACATTTGCAATGCTGGAATCCAGAGGGAGCAGATGGCCGAGGCATCAGCTCAGGCGTGCGTTCGTATTCCTTCTGATTCTTGGAGCTCTCTCCACAAGGCGTTCAGCGCATGATCGCCAGAAGAATTCTACAGCCTAGGAGCAGTCAAGCTCTCTTCTATCTTAAGATGATGTTATCTGTATTGGGTATTATCTTCATTTGGCTTCAATGTAAATATATTTTCTAGGAGCCACCTATTGAATAGATTTTGTATAATAGCATATCTCTCTCTGTAACAGTAACGTTTATGACGTATTGTATTTTAACTTATATTTGTAAATACGTATGTGGGTGTATGTGGGTATGTACATATACGAGTATTTGTCAACACAAACAACGTGAAAAATTGGATTAGTTCTGTCAAGAAAGTTTTAAGTGCTTGAAAATGCACTTGTATTGTCTAAATACTATTTCCTTCAAAGATTGACGTATATTTGCAAATGCACTTAGTCGCTTTGATTGCGTTCTCCCTTTTGTATGATCAGTCGTAATTTTTTTATATTGCTGAAATTACGATAAATCCGTCTTTATTTTACCATGATAATAACTTTATTTGAGTAAAGCGTTCATATTGTCATGTAGTAAATATGATTTTGAGATTGGAGGTTTGAAGAGGAGATGGTGAATATATTTTAAACAAGGTGAAAATGATACAATACCTTGTTGACCTACTGTGTATTAGTAAACTAAATGAAAAATACACATCAAGCCGGGAAGGCTCCTACCTTAAAGTCATTCTTGACTTCACTCTTGATTCCTTTTGAACACTTCATATAGTTGTTTATATGGTTTACAATCACACATTCTTGACAATGTAATCGAAAGAATGTTAAATTTTTACTATCACAAAACATCCATGACAATAACTTAGAATTGTAAAAAGACTCACTGATTATCCTTACAATGTTAAGAGTGATTTTAAAATTTGTTTACTATATATTCTATCTTAGTTTGAGAACTTTTGGTACCCTTCTCGATTAAAAGCATTGCAGTCTTTTCACTAAGGCACCTCAACCAGATTTTGCAAGTTTTAGCCCTCGAATGTTGGACGGTGACCGTGACCCATGATTATCTTACATCTTGTATAGATCTTGTTTGGATCACTCTCGAGTCACGGGAACCTCTTATATGTTTTATCTACAGTAATAAATATCAATTGTTTAATTAAGGTGAGTGGTGGACACTTCCAAGAGGTTAGCTCCAATGACAAAATTTGGACAGTAAAACTGACAGGTTTTGGGTTCGAGTCCTTGAGGCACTGGGGGTTTACCCGGCGGTCAACCTCAGCGCCTGTAAAATTAATCGAGATGCGCGCAAGCTGGCCCGGATATCCACGATAATCAAAAAAAAAAAAAAAAAGGTGAGTGGTGGGCGAATGACAATGTGAAGTAGATGTCTTGGGGGAACTTAACAATATTTGTTGGAATGATGTTGCTTCACTGAGAATTCAAATCTGAACTTGATTAGTTTATTTTTTTACCAAACCCCAACTCAAAAGTGATAGGTTTAAAATTCGCATACTAAATCTAAACTCAATAGGTGTTTAAAAATCTGCGAATGTCCGCACCTAAATTCGGTTGTTTTCTTTCAACTTTTGTCTACATTAATATCTATCCATTTTCACAATTAACGGTATGATTATAAAATAACGATGTAGAAAAGCCTTGGCCGGCATTAAGGTGACGATTGATATTCTGGAATGAATTTAGACAAGAGTAGAATAAGTAAATAAATGGAATGGAAGTAAGAAATGAATGAATTGGGAAAGTGTATGGCATATTTGATATGTTTTACGAATAAATATATGAATAGATATATTGATTTTAAATCCAGGTTTGATAGTAGAGTAGAATTGGGTATGACTTTTCTAAAATAACATGGTTGTCTTTTTGTTATTATATATAGGTAATTGTCTTAAGAATAAAAATAATAGTATTAATAGTAATAGTAAGAATTATTATAGCAATGGTAGTATTAATAATAGTAATATTAATAATAATAAATAATAGTAATTGATATTTTGTTATTATATACGTTCAAATGACTAAAATACCATTTCAAAACATAAAGGGATATAATAACAAATAATAATATTATGAATATTAATTAATAACAATGATTATAAGGATTGCATTTTTGTTATTATATACATGCTTTATTGAAAAGTATGTTTTTATCAGTTGCTAATAATATTGTTACCATAAATAATACTTATAATGCAATAACAACAACAACAACAATAATAATAATAATAGTAGTAGTAGTAGTAGTAGTAGTAGTAGTAGTAGTAGTAATAATAATAATAATAATATTTGTCCTTTGTTATTATGTGCATATGATATTTTGAAAGGTATTTTGCGTATTTTGACAAATGAATTTATTTCTACAGATATGGTAATGGGCTAATTTGTATGTATTGGCAGGAATAACTAATCCCAAATTGAGGGAATTATATTACCTAAGGAATGAAATTTTTATGTTCATTACCTCATACAAAGAATAAGAATAAAAATAAAGTTGAAAATAACATTCCATTCCTAACCCGTTAGACTATACCTATTGCCACCCACTCACCTAAAACCTGATTACTAAATTTGAACTCGAGAAAGTTTTAAAAACTTGCAGCTTTACGAACTTGAATTCTACAATTAAACAAATTATTCAATTTATATAAATAAAAAATAGCCTACAAATAAATGTTAATAAAACTATTGAAATAATACAAATCTAAATTAGAAAAAAGCAATTTAAATGTTAAAAAAAGTACATTGAAATGTTGCTTGCTCTTTTTCTTTTCTTTAAAAAAATATATATATATATTGAAGTGTTGCTTGCTTTTTTTCTTTTCATATTTTTTTGTTATCGTTAAAATGACGATTATACTCCTAAATCACTAATATTCACTAACGGTGTTAAATTTAAGGGACTTTAGAAAAAAAAAACTCGGGACCTACTTGTATTAAATAAAAAGAGTAAGAGACTTTTATATCTTTATTCCCAGGAATTTTTATTTTCAGCCTATAACCTAAAATATAACATAGTTTTATAAAATAATTGCCAGAAGACAAATATAAGTAAAAATTGAAAGAAAATGAGAGATAATTTTTTTCGTTGTTTTCTTCCTCTCACACATTGCATTGCAAGACACAAATACATATACACTTACAAAGGACAACAAGACAAAACAAAATGATTACAACAAAACATCATTATTACAAGCCATCATCAAAGGAGATAAACTTCCAAATTATACGGGCTAACATCTTCACATTTTCAGTCAAGTAGTTTTATTTTTTTCCTTAAAGACAACTTAAATAACTTTCATGAATATCCATAATATCACAACACTCTCCCTTGGATATTCATCGCTTAAGAGTATGCCTCATTAAAACATTTGTCATGAAAAACTCAATGGGATAAAAACTTGACCAAGGAAAACGAGTACATTATTCCTTGTATATGTTTTTTGTATTGCCTCATTAAAAACCTTGCCAGTAAAACCCTGTGGGACAAAATCTGTGCAAAGGAAAAAAGAGTGCAGGGCGTATAAGACTACCCCTCGTGTGAATATATCAATAATGATCACAAAGTTGACACATGCCAATTTTGATAGCTAGTTCATCAGGGGCAATGCCTTTTTGTGGACGCTCCAGTAACATTTTTACTTTACTGAATTTGATGAGAACTTGTACCACGTCTCTCTTGAATTCAAATAGAATCTCAGTTTGACATACTCGTATTTGGTCTGCCTCGTTAAAACCTTACCAAGAAAAACCCAGTGAGAAAAAACCTTGGTAAAGGAAAAAAAAGTACAATGCGTCTCAGTGCAACATGAGTCATGGGTGACAGATCTCAATCATATACATTCTCAACCAGCCACATGAATTGTCATAATCTCAGCATGATTTCAAGATGCAACATTCATGACCTGTTTAATGTATCGCCACGAAATACTTGTCACCACAAGTGAATACATAGGCTGTTTGTGATCTTACTTTGTGGGGGACAGGTAAATAGTCGGTATCTGTAGGGCCGACATATGATGATTTTAATGCTCTTGAATAAGATAAGTTCATATGTGATGTTCCACATATGTAGCACGATCCTTCATATTAGAGTTGCACTATACCTGGCTAACAAATTAACCAAAACACAATATACTATATTGTATTATCAACAAGATATATTAGTGCATTAATTATGCTCAAATATGGTGCTTCGGGGCCAATAACTCTTGATGAGTCATTATAGTATTTATCAACATATATAACAAATGCATATGATAATCAGAGGCAAATATGTCATGATATTATCATATTCTTAAAAAAATTCTATCCCATTCTTCCAGAATGTTTTATTCCATACAAAGATTAATGTAATCAAATAAATTTCTCGAGATTTTCATTCATATGCTTCAAGCATATATAATCCTTCTAGGACTTCAATATAAATATTATTATCACGTGAATATATGCTTCAAGCATATAAAGTCCTTCCAAGACTTAAATATCATTATCACATGAATATATGCTTCCAGCATATATAGAGTCTTTCTGAGACTTCAATAATATTATCATGTAATTTATATAGGTAAACTATTATCATATTCATAAGACGCATATGAAGTCCTTTTTCAAAATTACTAGGCTAATATCAATATGATTTTCCCTGAGAATATGCACCAAGGTATAATCACATGGCATACTAACCCATTCCTTGTTTGCTTTTAAACAATTTAAGGAAAAGACAACTATTATGATTAATTCCTTGAAATTTCTCATAGTGATGTGGGATTGATTTCATACAATACTCCCTCTCAATCCCATCAACAACGATACAGATTTTATGCAGATGTCAATCAACAATACATATTTCAATATGCATTTCAACAACTAGACATATGTCATTTCAATAAGCATTTCATCAACCATACATATGTCATATCAATGAGTATTTGAGCAATCATACGTATGTCATATGCACTCATTTTATGCCTAAATTGCATCTCATTGATTATATTGGCCAATCATTTATTTGTCGACATTCTTTAGTGGACTTTGTAATGTAAGATCCTCAATTTCTTTCATAACATGAGTAGCTACTGCATTTCTCAAAAGTTGATCATGATCAATTTCTATTGTCGGTTACATTCCTTTCTAGGTGTAATTTAACTGAATAAGATCTCTTTAGTCTCAATACTTTCAATATTCACATCATTTTCAGGTATTTGATACTCTTGTGGAGTAATATTTCTCAATTATATTTTCAACTCCTTGTTTTGAAATCTGCAAGATATCAAATAATCCAAAAATGTCAACTCACATATTTTGTTCATTTATCTATGGAACTAATATTGTAGGTCATTGATAACCTAAGAGGGGAGGGGGGTGAATTAGGTTGTTTGGCAAGGTTAAGCAATTTAAAAATTCTTGATGCGAAAATAATGTCTAGTAAAAGATAATAATACTCTAGAAGTTCTTGTAGGCAATTTATCAAACACTTAGTGAGCACATAAGTATATAACACTAGATAAACAATTAGAACTAAAAAATTCCAAATAGATAACTTAACAATTATCAAACAGTTAATATGAGCAATATCTATAAGAAGGTAAATGACTTAAAAATAACGAGAGTAGAGTAAGAGAAATCAAACACGAAGATTTTCAAGTGGTTCGCACTCCTGGAGGCCTAGTCCACCACCTAAGGTCTTCCATTCCCTTAGGATTTAACAACTCTTCACTAAGATGCTTGTTCAAATGTTGGTGAAACAAAAACCAACTACAATTACTCTTGAGTCCACAAGAGTTATACAAGCTCCTTCAAGTGTAGGTGAAGCTTAACCTACTATCCTCTTTTCCTTTGAGTCCATAAAGGATTACAATACTTCTTCTCACAATTATTCTCTTAATATATGTGAAAGAGTGTATTACAAAGATTGTGTGACAATATGAATGACAATTGCAACTCCTCTTTGAGTTTGATATTACAATTGAAGAATCCTTTGAATGCTCAAATATATGAAAATGATAGCTCAAGATTTCTCAATGAAAATAATATGAAAAACTCTTTGAATTAGCTTAGAAAGCTGAAGATTAAGGCTTGGAGAGATGTTTGAAATGGTGAGAGAGCATGACTTAAAAAGAGAGAAAAGTTAGACACAAAACGGATAAAAAGCATAAATCCAGGATTTTTTTCGTTAAGCCATCCGGTCACTGAGGCCTTCATCCGGTCGACCGGATGAGGCAGGTAACGCCCGAACCAGAGCTCTCTGCCGGTCGTTGTGGCCTTCATCTGGTCGACCGAATGAGCCTAGTAACGACCGAATGCTTAAAATGCTGAAAAATGACATTTTTGAGCCCCAAAACAAATTGTTTAATAATAAAACATTTGGGCACTTTTAAAGACACTTATAAAAATGTGTTTCTAGCATTTTTAACATCTCAAAACATTTTCAAAAACTCTGGAAACGATATAGAACAATTTTTATGCCACGAGTTTGAAATCCAAAAAGTCTTATTTTTCAAAAATGAGTTTGCAATGACCTTTTTGAAAATATATGCTCAAATGATATTTTGCAAATAAAAATCTTTTATGAAAAACCTTTTTGGAGAAATTATGAGCTACACAAGTCATACTTAGGCAAACAACATTTTATTAGCTAGTACCGTTTATGTCGCCACGTCTCATTCCTTGTAACTCCCTTTTTATCGTTGTGTCTTCAACTTCATTTTTTCGGGTATTCATAACTTGATTTCTCATGAGAGACTTCATTTGAATGAGACAAAACATCGAATTACCATTTGGGTTTTGACTTTGATACAATAGTTTGAAGCTAGCCTTTGATTCTTTTGAATGAACAAGTTGATATGGGCTTTGCTTGAGACAATCTTGTGTTGATGAATTCAATAACTTACCCAATATACAAGTAAGAATTTTAAATCACAATTAAGATATTTTGTTGTTATCAAAATAAAGATTAAGATGTTTTGTTATTATCAAAATAAAATTATAAGCTTTTTAGGCCAACAATCTCCCCCTTTTTGATGATGACAAAACATTTGAATTTGTAGGCATGAAATAGTAGAATATTGAGAAATCAAACTAGATTTGAGGCCTCCCCCTTAAGTTGTGTTTGCTTGCTTTATGAAAAGCAAGCTCCCCCTAAATAAGTGCATAGCATTATAAAGTATAATCATACACAAGTAATATGTTCATACTAGAATTCAATATTCCTTTTCTCCCCCTATTTGACATCAACAAAATATAGTTTACAGACCATAGAAGAGCAAACAAGCATAAGATGAGTTAAACCTAAAAAAAATTGAAGCATTAAAGAAACGAAACAAAAT
Source organism: Ehretia macrophylla (assembly GCA_037974665.1). NCBI lineage: Eukaryota > Viridiplantae > Streptophyta > Magnoliopsida > Boraginales > Ehretiaceae > Ehretia > Ehretia macrophylla. The sequence continues at coordinate 62,756,198 of CM075773.1, forward strand.
AGCCAATCAATGTTAAAACGAGATTAAAAAATGCAAAGGAGTACTTAATGCATGTAAAACATAAAGGCTAAAAAGTTGTTTGAAGGAAAACAAATCTCAAGGCATCCACAAACTAAGAACCAAGATGGTGGTCATGTAATACTTTCAACATTTGCTCCATATGATCCAAACGAACATCTTGTGCATCTAGGCGAGCAATGATTTCATCATGTGTGGAAGATTGAGAAGAAGATGATCCAACTCTTCGAGAACTACCAGCTCCACCTCGACCAGTGCCTTATCCTTCCATTAGATCTCTAAAGGAATCGGGATCAATATCAAGAGATTCAAACACAATAATATCACCACTTGTATCCTCATAAGTATCAAGAACTTGGTTGTTATGAAGTTTTAACTTTTGACGAGAGATGCTAGTGTGATTTAGAAGATAAGATCTAGCACTAATAGACTCAAACTCTTGATCTCGGGGAACATCTAAAGAGTCAAGGAGATGTGTTAAGGGCACCCCATAAGCAAGTTGATTTTCTGCTTGCTTAGTGTGGACGATGTGGTTGATAATGATGTGTGGAAGATTGATCATTTTTGCCTCAAACATCAGATACATCAACAAGGCAGTGAATTTCGGAATAGAACCATCCTTAACTTCCCTGGGAATAATGACTTCATGACGGATGTAAAATAGAAGCTTCTTTTCAGGGGTGATTTATTTTTTCTTAGGACATTGAGTGCTATTCTGCCCTATTCCTTCCCAAAGGAAATCTATAACCCGTTTTTCAAGATCCTCATGAATGCCTTCTAGCATGCCCTTGTAAGAATAAAGCTTAGTTCCTTGATTTTGAATTCTGAAAGCTCGAGCAATATCACTAGCAGTAAATTCTAACACCCTACCCTTAACTTGACTTTGCAATTTCATGGTGTTAAAGTCTAGATTTGCATAGAAGTAAAATTCACGAATCCAAGAGGTACAACCTTTATTTACGAAACTTAGCATAGGTAACCAACCTTGAGCATCGAAAATCCTCAAAATTCTAGTTCCATTAAGTAATGTAGGAGGGTCTAAAGTCTTACCCATAAGATGTTTTATTGAGGAAAGACATCGGGATTGTTAATGATTTAAGGCCCGGATGATGAAGATTTTTCTTGCTTGCGCTTCCTAGAGTCAGCTCTTGGTGGTGTCATTGAGAATTTGCAAGAGATTGAAGCTTTTAAGAAAAGATTGTCTTTGAGGAAATTCGTCGAACACCTTGTGAGCAAAGGAGTTCAAAGCTTTTCTTTTGAAGATTTTGAAGAGTTTGATGATGCAAAAATAAGGATTTGATGATAAATATGTGTTGTGAATCAATTTGTGATGAAAAATTAGTGGATTTGATTAGTTGAAATAGAAGAAATTGAGAGGGATTAAGAGAATTTGAAGTTGAGTAGGAGAAATTTTGAAAGAATGAGGCCAAAATTGTGCTCTTATCAGCGCAATCTGGGCGCTAGGCCATTGATTCGGGCGCCCGGATGAGGGCAGTAATGCCAGGCAGTGGCGCGCGATCCGGTTGTTGCATGCTTCATCCGGTCGACCGGATGAATGCAGTAACGCCCGGATCCCCTATTTTCTGAAAAAAATGCAATTTTTTAAAAATCAAGTGACCCAAAACATTCGTAATTCTCTTCTAATGGAACAAAATTGATTTTCATGTAATGGTTTTGTAAAAATGTCAACCAATTGATGCAAAGAATCAACAAATTCAAGTTCAATATCACCTTTTTGCACATGATCTCTTAGAAAATAATAACTAATTTTAATATGCTTAGTTCTAGAATGTTGAATTAGATTATTTGATAGACTTATAGCACTTGTATTATCATATTTGATCAGCACAGGATTATATTCTAGACCAAAGTCAAGCAAAGTTTGTTTCATCCAAAGAATTTGTGCAACACAACTACCCATAGCTATATATTCGGCTTCTGCAGTTGAAAGAGCTACACTATGTTGTTTCTTGCGAGACCATGAAACTAAAGCATGTCCTAGAAATTGACAACTACCACTAGTGCTTTTTTATCAATCTTACAACCCGCGTAATCGGCATCGGAGTATCTTAGAAGTTCGAAAGATGTGCCTTTAGGGTAAAGGAGTCCTAAATTAATAGTACCCTTAAGGTATCTAATAATCTTTTTTACAACATTCAAGTAGGATTCCTTGGGAGAATATTGAAAACGAAAACATAATATCAGGTCTTGAGGTAATTAAATAGAGAAGGCTTCCAATCATACCTTGATATTATTTTTTTATCAACCGATTTACCTTTTTCATCTTTGTCAAGCTTGATTGACGTTCCCATAGGAGTGCTCATTTCTTTTGCAGTTTCAAGCCCGAACTTCTTGATAAGTTCCTTAATATACTTGGCTTGATTTATGAAGATCCTTTCCTTTGTTTGTTTAATTTGAAGTCCAAGGAAGAAATTTAATTCTCCTGTCATGCTCATTTCAAATTCTTTATGCATACATTCAGAAAAATACTTGCAAAGAGATTCCTTAATAGCACCAAAGATAATATCATAACATATATTTGAACGAGCAAGATATCTTTAGCTTTTCTTTTTACAAATAATGTAGAGTCTAATTTACCTCTAGAAAAACCATCATCAAGTAGATAATTATTAATCAATCATACCATGCCCTAGGTGCTTGTTTAAGTTCATAAAGAGCTTTTTGAAGTTTGAATACATGACTTGATAAATTTGTATTTTCAAAACTGGGTAGTTGTTCAACATACACTTCTTGTTGAAGATAACCATTTAAGAAAGAACTTTTGACATCCATTTGATAAAGTTTGAAGTTCATAAAACATGCATATGCTAGCAACATTTGAATGGATTCAAGTCGAGCTACCGGTGCAAAGGTTTCTTCATAGTTTATTCCTTCTTCTTGATTATACCCTTGTGCAACCAATCTAGTCTTATTTCTAGTTACATTACCGGATTCATCTAGTTTGTTTCGGAAAACCCATTTTGTACCGATAATCGGGTAATTACTAGGTCTTTCAACTAAGGTCCAAACTTAATTTCTTTCAAATTGATTAAGTTCTTCTTGCATAGCAATAATCCAATCATCATCCAATAATGCTTCTTTTTATATTCTTAGGTTCAATTTGAGATATAAAAGCAACATGTTCACAAAAAGTATTTAGATTGGAACAAATTCTTACACCTTGTGATGGATCTCCGATGATTTGATCATTTGGATTATTTTTGACAAATTTCCAACATCTTGGAAGATCTTGATTTATTGACACGATTTGATCATTTGATGTTGGTTGTTCTTCCTTAATTGGAGTATCAATTTGATTGCTTGTGGATGTATTACCTTCTTCACTTGTAGGGATATGTTGATTTTGTTCTTCAACTTGTTGAATGCTTGCATCATCATCTTCGTCAAGGTGATATTTATTATTTAAGATGAAGCATTTACATCCAAAAACTTTAAAATGTGAGATATTTGGAGTGCGTCCTTTCCATAGTTCATATGGAGTTTTCTTGAGAGAATGTCTAATAAAAACTCTATTTAAAACATATCAAGCCATATTGATAGCTTCTCCCCAAAAGTATGTAGGCAAGTTGTTTTCTTTCAACGTTATTTTTGCCATTTATTGTAGAGTTCGGTTTTTCCTTTCAACAACCCTATTTTGTTGAAGAGTTCTAGGAGCCGAAAAGTTATGCTTAATGCCATTTTGTTCACATAGTTCCACAAAAGATGCATTTATGAATTTCGTGCCTTGATCACTATGAATGCATGAAATGTAGTATCCCTTCTCATTTTGCACTCTTTTACAAAATTTTGCAAATTCATTGAAGGCATCACTTTTGAGAGCAAGAAACATGACCCACGTGTATCTAGTATAATAATCAACAATAACAAAAACATATCTAGATCCTCCTAGACTTATTACATCCATTGTTCTAAAAAGGTCCATATGAAGTTTTTGTAAAGCTTTTGATGTGGTCACATGACTAAAGGTTTTGAAAGATGCTTTATGTTGTTTTTCAAATTGACATGCATCACATAAATGATCTTTTTCAAACTTGGTTTTAGGAAGGCCTCTTACAAGATCCTTTCGAGAAAGTTTATCAAGTAGATCCATGTTAATATGTCATAATCTTCTATGCCATAACCAAAAACTTTCATTTGTTGTGATTAAACAATTAATATTTTAGCATGATATACTTTCAAAGTCAATGATATAGACATTTTCATGTCTATTTGCAATGAACAACACATTTTTCATTTTGTAAAAAACGGTGCAACATGATGATTTAAATTCAACTGGATAATCATTATCACATAGTTGACTTACACTTAGCAAATTATGTTGCAATCCTTTCACAAGTAGCACATCATGGATAGATATATTATTTTTATTTCCAATGCTACCTTTACCAATAATTTTACCTTTCTCATTATTTTCAAAGCTCACAAAACCTTTGTAATTTTTTATAGGCTCATAGAAAAGAGATGGATCACCAGTCATATGTCTTGAACATCCACTATCAATGACCCAATTTCCTTCATACTTCATCCTTAGGGTAACCTATATACAAAAACAAAATTTAGGTCCCCAAGTTCTATTAGGTCCTGGATTGTTAGTATTGATTTTTAGCACATTTAATAATCCATTTTGGCTTGAGCCAAGAAGGAATTTTATAGTCTCTACCTACCATATTTCAAAATTTACAATGTGATGTTATATGACCTTGTTTTCCACAATAGGTGCATGTTTTTTGAAATCCTTTTGATGTTGATGCTTCATTTGTTTAAGATGATGCTTTTACAAAATAACTTTTGAGAGATTTTTGTTTTGAAGAGGGTTCATATCCTATTCTACTTTTATCAAAAGTCATTTTTTGTGAGCCAAGCATTTTATCAAGATTTTCTTTTCCTTTTGTAAATCTTGCTAGGCTTCCATTTAATCATTGATTTTCTTTTTCAAGCTTTTCAAGTTTTGTTTGAAGATTATCATTTTCAAAATGAATTTTAAGTGCCTTTTCATGAGCACAATTTCAATCTTTTTCAAGCAACTTATTTTCTTCTTTTAAAGCATTATTTTCCTTTTGAAGTTCATGTATCTTGATAATTGCAATTTCAAAACTATCATGCATTTTTAAAAATTCATTTTGTAATTTTTCAAAAGAACATTCATTATCAATTAATGAGGTAGAAGAGTAATATTCGGAATTAAAAGAAGAACATACCTCATCATCCTCTTTTGTTATAAGACAAACGATGTTTGCCACTTCTTCATTTTCGTTTTTTTCACCGGTTGATGCATCGTCATTAACGTATATTGCTTTCAAAGCTTTTCCTCCCTTGGTTTTGATTGGTTTTGGACAATTTGCTTTTATGTGACCCGTCTTGTCACAATTTAAACATCTTCCTTCTTCTTTTGGTTTGTTTCTCCCTTTGTTCATAAATTTATTGTAAGGAGTTTTGCTTACCTTTTTGAATTTGAGAAATTTCTTAAAGTTCTTTGTAAGAAGAGCTATCTTATCATCATCTTCTTTGTTTTCTTCCTCTTCATCACTTGAGTAAGCCTTTGATGCAAGAAGTGCAAGTGACATCTTGTTATTTATTTATTTTTTCTCGGTCCTTCTTCTTCAACTCATGGCTCATAAGAAATACCATAAGTTCACTAAGAGAGAGTTTTGAGGTCTCTAGATTCCTCAATAGCCGTTACTTTAGCTTCTCATGGCTCGGTTAAGCTTCGGAGAACTTTTCCTACCAATTCTTTGTTAGAATACTCTTTTCCAAGAGATTTTAGAGCAGTAACAATATCTGTAAATCTAGTAAACATTTGTTCAATATTTTCATCAAAAGACATTTTGAACATTTCATATTTATGAACAAGCATGTTTATTCTAGCTAGTTTCTTTAACTTAGTTAGTTCCCTCATATGTGACTTCTAATTGATCCCAAATTTCTTTAGCATTTTTGCATCCAGAAATTTTGTTGAACTCATTTGAATCTAAAGCAAGATATAACATGTTCATAGCTTTAAAGTTTCTTTCACACATTTTAAAATCATCATCATTATAGTCTTTTTCTGGTTTAGGGACAGTGATGCTTTGTTCTCTTTCCTTTTTAGTTAGAGTAGGATTGGTTGGTCCATTTTTTATCACATTTCAAACTCTTATGTCATTTGCTAAAATATAGATTCTTATCCTAGTTTTCCAAAAAGAATAGTTTGTTCCATTAAAAAATGGTGGTCTAGAGGAAGATTGTCTTTCAAATATATTAGACATTGATGAGCTTGCCATAAGGATCCTCTACTAGATGTTAAGTTATATTTAGAGTACTAGCTCTTATACCATTTGTTGGTCCTTGATAACCTAAGAGGGGGTGAATTAGGTTGTTTGGCAAGGTTAAGCAATTTAAAAATTCTTGATGCGGAAATAACGTCTAGTGAAAGATGATAATACTCTAGAAGTTCTTGTAGGCAATTTATCAAACACTTAGTGAGCACACAAGTATATAACACTAGATAAACAATTAGAACTTCACAAATAAATTCCAAATAGATAACTCAACAATTATCAAACAGTTAATATGAGCAATATCTATACGAAGGTAAATGACTTGAAAATAACGAGACTAGAGTAAGAGAAATCAAACACGATGATTTTCAAGTAGTTCGCACTCCCAGAGGCCTAGTCCACCACCTAAGGTCTTCCCTTCCCTTAGGATTTAACAACTCTTCACTAAGATGCTTCTTCAAATGTTGGTGAAGCAAAAATCAACTGCAATTACTCTTGAGTCCACAAGAGTTACACAAGCTCCTTCAAATGTAGGTGAAGCTTAACCTACTATCATCTCTTCCTTTGAGTCCACAAAGGATTACAATACTTGTTCTCACAATTATTCTCTCAATCTATGTGAAATAGTGTATTACAAAGATTGTGTAATAATATGAATGACAATTGCAACTTCTATTTGAGTTTGATATTACAATTGAAGAATACTTTGAATGCTCAAAGATATGAAAATGATAGCTCAAGATTTCTCAATGAAAATAATATGAAAAACTCTTTGAATTAGCTTAGAAATCTAAAGATTAAGGCTTGGAGAGATGTTTGAGATGGTGAGAGAGCATGACTTAAAAAGAGAGAAAAGTTAGACATAAAACGGATAAAAAGCATAAATCCCGGATTTTTCCCGTTAAGCCATCCGGTCGCTGAAGCCTTCATCTGGTCGACCGGATGAGGCAGGTAACGCCCGGACCAGAGCTCTCTGTCCGTCGTTGTGGCCTTCATCCGGTTGACCGGATGAGCCTAGTAACGATCGGATGCTTAAAATGCTAAAAAGTGACATTTTTGAACCCCAAAACAAATTGTTTAATAATAAAGCATTTGGGCACTTTTAAAGACACTTATAAAAAAGTGTTTCTAGCATTTTTAACATCTCAAAACATTTTCAAAAACTCTGGAAACGATATAGAATAATTTTTATGCCACAAAAGTTTGAAATCCAAAAAGTCTTGTTTTTCAAAAATGAGTTTGCAATGACCATTTTGAAAATATATGCTCGAAGGATATTTTGCAAATAAAATTTTTTTATGAAAAACCTTTTTGGAGAAATTATGAGCTACACAAATCATACTTAGTCAAACAACATTTTATTAGCCGGTACCCCTTATGTCACCACGTTTCCTTCCTTGTAACTCCCTTTTTATCGTTGAGTCTTCAACTTCATTTTTTCGGGTCTTTATAACTTGATTCCTCATGAGAGACTTCATTTGAATAAGACAAGACATCGGATTACCATTTGGGTTTTGACTTTGATCCAATAGTTTGAAGCTAGCCTTTGATCCTTTTGAATGAACAAGTTGATGTGGGCTTTGCTTGAGACAATCTTGTGTTGATGAATTGAATAACTTATCCAAGATACAAGTAAGAATTTTAAATCACAATTAAGAATTTTTGTTATTATCAAAATAAAGACTAAGATGTTTTGTTATTATCGAAATAAAGATTATAAGCTTTTTAGGCCAATAGATATGTCTACCACCCTTTCGGTGTGTAATAGACATTATTTCTTTATATGTGTCTCAATTGAAACATCAATTCTAATATATAGGAGCAATTAAAGCTGGTATATGTGACTTTAGTCACAATATTTACATCCGGGAATACATTTAATATTTATACGAGGATCAATATGATAAACTTGTCATAGAAATATTTATTGTTCTAGCTTTTGTTTTTCTCCCCTTGATACTGAGAATATCATTTTATTAATTAGCAAAATATGCTATTGAAACTGATCCCTTCAATGTCCCAATATAATATTTGATGGGGTTTCATAAATTCTCAATTTCTTTTATAAACCCATCTTTATGCGCTTGTAGGGGAATAATAGAAACATACATTGCACAAAACATCCTTAGATGGGATTCGAATAATGGAGAGTATATAATTCAAACAATTGGCTTTGTTTGAATAAATGTTGCAGCATATGATACATATGTCCTTAACAGGACCAGACTTAATCAGTAATAATATTGGTCTAGCAATTAGCTGCAAGTATTTAATAAAGGTTTCAGCTAGACCATATGTGTGTGAGTCACATAATGCTCAACACAAATCCCAATATACATTATCATTAAATGAGTGGGATGTAAATTTTTCTTTATTATCAAGATGAGTTATCTTGATTGTATTATCCAAAAATTGTGCCCATAGTGACTATGCGGTTATTATTTACGCGTCACTATTTGTACAGTACTCGACACGCCACTATTCAAACAGTACCCGGTGACTCTGCTATTCAAACAATACTATTCACGATACTATTCACGACACTGTTCACGTGGGTTACTATTCATCTTCCAATAATGTATTCTTGCATACCGCATTCGAAGTAGATAATATTCTTATATGTGATTATCATATTGGGGTATCGATTAATACCATAAAATATCGAAATGATCCACATGATAGAATAATAGGCTCGTATATATCCCCTTGAATCATTTATCGAAATACATAATTTCTGCTATCAATTTTAATAGGGGATGGCCTTTTAATCAATTTTCCTTGAGCACAAGCAGTACATAAAAAGTTATTTGGTAACAGAATCCTTTGATTCTTTAATCGGTGCCTATATGAATTTGCAATAATTCTTCTCATATCATGTCAAAGTATATAACACTTTGGTTCCAATATCTTATGGTTCATGGGTGTTCATAAGAATTTTTCATGAATTCCTTTCATTATTGTGACACCCATACCGCACAAGTGATCATCTCAACGCGTGAAAAAACTAGGATCACTATATCTTTTCTCAAAACCTCATGTAGTTGTATGAGAAAACTCATATTCTTAGGAATAATAATACATTCATCCAGTAAAATATATTTATTTTGTTCATCATACCACAATAAAATTATATATGAGAACACAAAATTATATAACTCCAAGTTATAAACTGCAAGTGGATCTTGAGAATAATATGACACCGTTCAATAGCTCCAAACGATTAACGGGCTACAAAAGAAATAAAGATTAAAGTACAAGAGTTTAATCAAAATCTCAAAATTCAACCATCTAAAATACAATTATTCTTACCAAAAGATTCAGATCTATGATATAGATCCTTATTGTTGCAGTTCTAATCAAGCTTTACATTTATATTCAAAATTACAAACTTGACAAAAATGAAGAAAAGAATAAGGATCATAAGTAATATATATATAAAAATTAGAATCACATCCATGCATTCCTCCATTACTAACCTTTGATTTTTTTTCAGTGTTACGAATAAAGAAGAAGATGAAGTGAAAGAGAGAAAAATAATGGAGGAGTGAAGATGGAGTGTGCGGCGAGAGGGGGAAGGGAGAATAAAAAGAGTAGTAGGTCAAAACCTTACTTGCTCGGTCAAATCTCCCTTTTCCTTTTTTTTTCATAAATTTCTTGTATCAAGATAGATCAAATATTTATGAAAAATAATGTGTAGAAATATGACATAAATATGATATAAATATTGATAGAATATTTAAATCATTAATAGCCGAAAAGATAATGTACACTATACAGTTGGATAATTCTTTGTAAAAGCTTGTTGGGGATTTCATCGTAATAGATTCAATTGAACATAATGGTGGATTACTTTTACGTAATCCTTCTGAGATGTGTTATTTCTTTCTTTAACTATTTCATCAAATTCTATGTGTCAAAATGAATCAAGTATCCACAATAAATAGTTGTTATTGAAAAATTAAAGAAATAATAAATCCAACTGTAGTTGATCAGCAACAGGCCAGAATATCACTTGTAAACATTATTTAAACTAAATCCTTAATCATGAGGCCATCCTGAGGTGGGGAAAGTCATTTATATGCATTGGGTAATATAATATTCATGCTATAATATTCTTTCAACCAAGCAAACCAAACCTTTCATTGATATGGAAGTTTCTACAACGTGAAGATTCTTTGCAGAAAATATCACATGAACTTTTGCTAAAAGACCAAACAAAAATGTCATATACCAACCAGATCTGTTCTAGTTCCAAGACAAAGAGAGTCTAACCATGCCATGGCTGCAAACCAGCACAAAGGAACATTTTCCAATTGAGAACATAAATGTTCTGCCCTATTGGAGATTGCTGAAGTACTACGATTTTATAATGCCGTCTTTTAGTTACTATGATTAGATTAGGCATTAACATCTTTTAAAATCGGAAATAAGGGAAAAACAGGGAGAATGTAGATACTATAATGTCTTTTTAAAGAATTTCAACACTTTACGCTTCACAGTCATGTTTCGGGTTCCGGAAGAATTGTTTTCCTTTGTGGATGAACTGGAAATGCATTCAGTCTCATGCTTGTAAAGAAAAACAACTCATATTATTACTAATTAAAACAATCATAGTTTCTGATATGTCCACCAAAAAGCCCAAAATTATATTCTCATGGGGAATAAATTTTCTTAGTGAAAATCAGTCAATATATTGGGCACTTTTTTCTGATCCTACACAATAAGACTGCATTTTCATTGCACATATTGATATTCTACTCCACAAGGAACTTTCTCAGATAAGAGTGAAAAGCTTGAAACAGAAACATTTCAATAAGTCTTCTTCTGTTAAAGAAAATCCATCCAACACTAAGGTATTATGGATGCAATATCAATTATACTCAAACAATACTATCTACATGCTACAGTTAATTACACGTATATGTATACATGTATATACACACACATATACATATAGAAAATGCACGGAAAAAATGGCATAACAGCAGGAGCATAATTCAGTTAGTAGGTTTGTAACACCCCGGCCCCTCGCGAGACCAGGAATTCTATTAATCAAGCTAATCTCAACTCGATACCAAACTCGGGCACAAAATTTAGGAAAAGCGGATGGAGTCTCCCCTATTTGTAGGACAAATCAAAACCTGCAAACAGAATATAAGTGGACTAGTATCGTGTCCAAACATACACAACTCCTCAAGGCCATCCGAGCTCTGGTTCTCAACAAGTATACCCAACAAATCATACAATTTTAGACCAAACACCAAGCTAATCTAACTCTCTTCCTTTAGACATTACATTTATGCTCTGAATTAAACTAACCTAACCTATCACATAAAATAGGTTATCATACCACTTAATTTATTCAATTAAACTTAAATTACATTTCATTTATGCAACGAGCATCTACAATTCATGAAGGTAAACTTTACAACTTTTACAACCCACGCCACATAACACATTGACTCCTAAGCAAGATCAATCAACCTAAGCATGAACATTTCTACTAGCACTGCAATACCTGAAATGTGGTGGTGAGGAGTAAGTATATAAAACACGTATACTCGGTGAGGGAGGAACATATATCGAGGTGGAAAGAAAGAAGGTCGTGCAATGCAAATAGGAACAGTTAGGCAGTATAACCAATAAAGACATACAATCAATATAAACATTAAAATCAATAAAGGAAACAATCAAGGAAAATATTAACATAACCAATCAAAGCTATACCACACTTTGAAGGTTACGGTTCACTCATACGAGCTATATACCAAGCGATTCGATTCCATAAGTGATACATCAATCTCAAGCTTGATGTTAACAACGATGACAATAAGCGCACATCCACCTTATAACTTCCACTGGGTGTAATCCGGATGTACCCCGACACATCTACGACCCAAATCTCCCAGGGCGGCATCCCTAGCGAGAATGGGAATAGGACACGGAGCTCGAGTAACCTAACCCTGGCAGCCCAAGACTGCCCAGAGAGGCCCATCACTCACACGCCTGACACTATGCAATGCAATACGAGACATATAGCAATAAACGAGCGATAGCACCAAAAGTGCAGATTAACAGCACTAATTGACATCTCAGGCATTATAATCATTAATAGCAACAAGAAGCATTATAATTACTAATAGCAACAAGAACAACGGTTAAACAAGCAATATATAACAAATCTGAAAATTTGAAATATAATATCAACTTATTGAAAAATGCACAAAAAGCCCTTACAGAGATTGAAGGAGAGGATTCGCAAGAACTCTAGCCTCGATCCTCGCTCAATTCCACGCAAGATTGGAGAAGAAAATGCAAAATAAACTTTTTTTCTTTTCTTTCCATGGAGTTTCGGCCATGGTGGCCTTTGCCTTGTTTTTATTTTTTATTTTTTTTCCTTTGTTTTATAAAAGATGACAACTTAGAGGCAAAATGGTCAAAGGCAAAAAGCTTGGTCAAAATCAAGTTAAAAATTGTCAAATTAACTTATTTTGATGGCATTTAATCTAATTCAAGTTAAAACAATGCAATTAAATGAAAACCAACTAAAAACTAGACTAAAAACAATACTTACGAAGGATTATAAATAATTCTTTAACTTTCATTTTCGATGCGCTACGATCGAATGAGTGATGAACGATTACTATAAAAATGATAGGTAATCATAGAAAAATATAATTTTGGAAAAGTAAAATAATTTAAAATTCACTTCGGGCTCAGAGGCATTTTTCATTTAATTGAAAACAAAGTAAAAATGCAAGGAAATCAATCCGTAGTAATATAAATAATAAAAATAATTAATATTCATTTCAAATAATTAATTTAACTATTATTGGAATATTTTTGAAAAATTATGAAAATAATGCTTAAAATGAATAATTAACTTAAAGTAAACACCTAATTTAATGCTTAGCACTTAAGATAATACTTAATTAAATACAAAAAAATGAAACCGAGTATTAAAATAATAACACAATTAATACTTATTTAAAATAATTAATTCAAGTATTATTTGAATACTTTTAAACGAAATATGAAAATAGTGCAAAATAGATGATTTAACTAATTAAACACTTAGTTAAATGTAATTAAATATGTGCCGAGTTCGGGGTATCACAAGGTTAATCACGAAGATCGTAATGTTCATATAAGGAACATCCAGCATGCTTCATGCAAAATTTAAAGGAATAAAATCCAGAAATTTTAACTGTGGCTTTGATGACTTCAAATGCCCAACTTTGGTAGCGTGCTCAATTGGAGATTCCTTTATACACTTCAGCATACCAATGCTTATGAAGTTGACGAGGAGTCTCGTCAATAATCTCTTTATGGGAAGAAGTTATAGATATTCGGAGCGTTAATTTCTTCATTCTTCTAACAAGTAACTTATTGGAAAAGACTCGTACTGATAACGTCTTATAAAATTATTGTCAGCAGACAAATATAAGTGAAAATTGAAAGAAAATGAAAGATAATTTTTTTCGTTGTTTTCTTCCTCTCACACATTGCATTGCAAGATACAAATACATATACACTTATAAAGGACAACAAGACAAAACAAAATGATTACAACAAAACATCATCATTACAAGCCATCATCAAAGGAGATAAACTTCCAAACTATCCGGACTAATATTTTCACATTTTCTGCCAAGTAATTTTATCTTTTTTTTTTAAAAACAACTTAAATAACTTTCATGAATATTCATAATATCACAACACATTGATGACATTTATCACTTCTCTTTTCTTTTTCCCACACTTACTATCCTTTGACATGAAGCTATACTCTTAAAAATATTACTTTAATTACTTAAATATCCTTGTTTTTTTTCTATTTTTCCTTTTTCCTTTTTTATTTAAAGAGACTCAAATCAATCATAAAAAAAAAATTTATTTTTATTTTTTTCTTTTCTATTTAAAAAGATTGATTTTAAAAAAATATTATACATGTCAATAATCAATTTCGAAACTTTTCTTACGTTTTCTTGTGATTTCTATTTTTTTCCTTTAGTTTTTTCCTATGTAAGCACCTTACTTATAAGCTCTCATAAGCTCTTTCTCAATTTTTTTTATCGTTTAATTCATGAATTATATGGCCATATAAAATTGCAATTACATATTAAAACTCACACACATACAAAAATCTTGAGTATCATCAATGGCGTCGAGGAAGAGTGAGGAGAACACAGGGAAGCGTTGGTGGTGGTGGGCATTCGCCATGTTTTTCGCAATAATGGTGCTTCACGGTTTGGGCATTCTGTGTTTCACACGAGGGTTTCTACTCACTCGTAGCGAGCTCTCCACCTACAGCCGCTGCTCCGACGCGTCTCAATCTCCTTGTAACGTTACGGATCGAGGGGATGGTTGTTGGACCAAGCCTGCTGTTGATCGTCTCGTCATCGTTGTTCTTGATGCTCTCAGGTCATGTCTTCTTCCACTTTTTTTTTTTACATTTCTCGTGTAATTGTTTTCGTCGTAAATCAATGTCTTAGTTTGACTAGACACGGTGCTCCAAATGAATGTCTTATTTTGATTATCCACGTTTCAAATTGAATGTCTTAGTTTGACTTAACACGGGGCGCGGTATAATTTAAAAAAAATTAATGTTGGTTGTGTCTGTGTAATCGTTCTTGTGGTAAATCAATGTCTTAGTTTTATCAGACACGGTGTTCCAAATGAATGTCTTAGTTTGGGAAAATACTTCAATCCATTTACATGGTAGATGAGACCTACATGGTAGATGAGACCTACACGTGTGGGTTCACCAACATGTGAGAGACTGACTGATTGAAGAGTTTCCCCTTGTTTGATTAGACACGGTGTTCCAATGTGAATGTTTTAGTTTGACTCGACACGAGGCGTATAATTTTAAAAAAATTAATGTTGATTGTGTCTGTGTAATCGTTCTTGTGGTAGATCAATGTCTTAGTTTGATTTAGACACGGTATTCCAAAATGAATGTCTTAGTTTGATTAGACATGGTGTTCCAAATGAATGTCTTCTTTTGGTTAGACACCTTGATTCAAATTGAATGTCCTAATTTGACTCGACATGAGGTGCTGTATGATTTAAAAACTTGTAATGTTGATAATTAAAGGGAAGTGGAGTTTTTAGATATCCTGTAAAAGCTTGGTCGCTTGTTGCATTTTCAATAAATAAGTCGTTGGGGACAAAGTTAATGGTTATATTTTACATATTTAATTAAAAAAATGTATTTCAATAAGGTGGAATGATCTGTTTTAAGGCGGTGGATATAATTCACGAGCAACGTAAAAGAGACACTAAAACATTCAATTTTGAAGGGACGGAGTATTTTATTAGATCCTTTAACATATATCTTTGTTTCTTTTTCTGTCTATTTATACATACCATGTACTTTGTAAGCTGAATGTATTTCCTTACATATTTTAATAGGTTTGATTTTGTGGCTCCGAGTACGTTTTTTGAAGGCAAGTACTGTTTATGTAGTAGTTTACTCTTCTCATAATTATGGAGTGGCTGCTCATTGTGGTCATTTGAGCCATTGGAAATATTAAATTATTAACTGTGGATTCTTAGGAAGCCTCTATCTATCTTTTTCACCTTTCATTTCGACCAGGCTACTTGTGTTGTTAAGTGCATTATCATGTTCAGATAAGAAGCCATGGATGGACAAATTGCAAGTGGTGCATAAACTGGCTACTCAGCGAGGATCATCTGCTCGTATCTTTAAAGCTATTGCAGATCCTCCAACCACTAGTTTGCAACGCCTAAAGGTGAAGATTTGCTGCTTTATTGCTTCAATCAATTCATTGAAGGCCTTTCTTTAACTGTCCCATTTTTTGCATTCATATATTCTAACTTTAATTGATCCAACCTGCTAGCAAACCCCTCTCTTGTTTTTAGTATATAAGAGTCCTCTCAGACCAACTAACTAATTCAGATCAACTTAAAAACATCGCTTTCTTTTACATCTCGAAAACTTTTTTCTCTTGTAAAGTCTAAAGTCTTTGGAGTGACTTGTCAAATATCTATAGGGTGCTTCCACATCCTTCTTTTATCTTATTAAAATTTTTAAGATTATTGTTTGCACTACCTTTACTACTTAACTGTAATTGCCTGGTTAGGCTGAGGAAATCAAATCTGGTTGTGCAGTTTCTTGAGGCTATTTATATTATCTTTGCATACTTCACACAAAATTAGCAATACTTTGATCAGAAGCACTGATCTTTGCATGTCATACAAGATTGTTGTTAATCGAGTAATGCTTAAAATTTTCCTATGCTTTCTGTTTTCTTGTTGCTTTGTAACTTAGTGTGTTCCTTCTCTGGCATTTAAAAATGCAATTATTATAAGCATCTGAGTACTTAAATAATCATTAAGCTAACGGTTGCTTTGAAATCTTTATGTTATTAAGGCTGTTTCTTCTTTCTCTCTATCTTTTCTGATTCAATGGCGCTTTTTATTAGTTAAATGAATTTATGATTCAAATAAGTAGTAGAATGGCTAAGAATTCTTATTCACTTTGTTCACATAATTGGCATTCAATTTTGATTTCCTTATATCTATTGCCACTATTTGAAGTCAATGGAAGGATTGAAGTAGAATCCCATCACACACTTTGTTGTTAGTTCACTTAAAACATAATAAAGTTAAAGTAAGAAGGTGCATTGAATGTGCGAAAAATTGGTAAAATGTGTTATTTATCAGAAAATAATAAACATCTATTAAGACATATGTTTATTAGTTGGGTTCAGCATAGTAACATTCTTAAACATCTGTAGGAGTAGTGGAGTACTTGTATATTGACACAAAGCTGTATAAGATTCATTGTTTCTTATGCCTGATGCTTCAATGTTAAAGTGTGTATCTGCTGTTTATTGATTTCAGGGCTTGACTACTGGTGGACTTCCAACTTTTATTGATGTGGGGAATAGTTTTGGTGCACCAGCAATTGTTGAAGATAACCTCATATATCAGGTTTTCACTTATTTGTTCTTCATCTTCATGGTGGTTTACATCTATTCTTATTTTAAGAGCAAATTACTATTGTTAACACATTGACTTTTTGATGTCTATATGTTCTCTCTCTTGTCTGTCTTACTTCAACTCTACTTATAGTTGGTTCAAAGTGGAAAGCGAGTGACAATGATGGGCGATGATACATGGGTGCAATTGTTTCCTGATCATTTTAATTCGTCTTATCCCTTTCCCTCATTTAATGTTAAAGATCTTCACACGGTATGCTTTATTTTATGACTTTACCAAATTAAAAATGGAGTTTCAAATGATCTGGTGTTTTAATTAGTCCTTTATTTTGTATTTGCCGGCCAGGTGGACAATGGGTGCATTGAACACTTGCTCCCATCCTTATACAAAGAAGATTGGGATGTTCTTATTGCACATTTTCTTGGCGTGGTATGTTGTTTGCTACATCAGTCTTTGATGATGATTTCTTAGGCCATTTACCATCTGATGAATATAGATAACAATATGCTTTATATCTACTAATAACAATGAATAAGAGAACTAATATCATTTATATATACATTTGCCGGCATGTACATGCACCATGTTTTATCTTGTATTATTGGAGAAACTCAAAAGTTTTATTGAATGATACCTGGAGATATGCATTATGTTAGCCTTATTTCCTTGATATTCTAATTTGTTATTTTGAAAACTATTCAGGATTTGACAGCAGATATGCTTCATTGTAGAACCTTGTTAGGTCTAAAGTAATGCTTGTACATGACATACCTCTCTTAAGTTATTTGTTGCAGATTCTCATTAGTTTAGCAGCAAAAATGAAGACTTAATTGCTTAATGGTTTCTTCAATTCTATTGTTGTAAAGATCTAAATCTTTCACGTTTCAAAATGTGGAGAACAGTTAGAAATAACATCTTTAGTGTAAGGCCTTTCAAGAAGTGAATTAGAGAACCATTCTGGTGAATGATTTTTTTAACTTCGTATAGTTGTGAATAAACTATATTAGGTTTTTTTAACGGGACACTTAAAGAAAGAATACGGGAAGCACTTAAACTGTATATGGGGAAGCTGTCTACCTATGGAACCTAGTCTGGAGACTCAACGGTCATCCTAGTCACACCATTATCCACCATGTCAATTCTAAGAGAAGAAAGTAATGTGAAATAATGTAATTCATTGATAATACAATTTGTGTTTTTACATTGTAATTTATATAGGCCTAAAAGGAGTAGACAATATTCCCTAATTTATGGAGCAAATTGCTCCTTACAACAAGCCTAAATTTATGGAGCAAATTGCTTCTTACAATAAGTCTAAAATTATAGAATTAAAGTAATATAATATTTCAACACTCCCTCTCAAGTTGGGGCGAAGATATCAATGAGCCTGAGATTGACAAGAGCTGATTGGAGAAGTGACGGTCCAATTGACTTAGTGAACATATCAGCAGCCTGCTCGGATGATGTAACAAAATAAGGCGTGATCACCCCTGAGCGAACTTTCTCTCGAATGAAATGAATATCAACCTCGATGTGTTTTGTCCTCTCATGAAGGATTGAGTCAGAGGACAACATAATCGCAGATTTATTATCACAGAACAAGGTAGACGAGTCTGTTACCGAAAACCCCAACTCAGTCAGAAGATAACGTAACCAAAGAAGTTCACATGTTCCTTGGGCCATAGCACGGTACTCAGCTTCAGCAGAAGATCGCGAGACAACTGCTTGCTTTTTACTTTTCCATGAGATAAGGTGATTGCCACGAAAAGTACACATCCCCGAGGTAGAACGCCTATCAGTCTTTGACCCTGCATAATCAGCATCAGTGTAACAAGACAATCCCTCTTGTACACCCGTTGCATAGAAGAGACCAAGACCAGGAGAAGATTTAAGATACCGGAGGATATGATAAACAGCATCCAGATGAGAGGTACGAGGTGCATGCATGAATTGACTTACCATACTCACTGCATAGGTAAGGTCAGGCCTTGTGTTAGTCAAGTAGATAAGCCGACCCACAAGTCTTTGATATATTGATGGCTCAACTAACAATTCCCCTGATTCTGCTGTCAATTTAAGATTAGGGTCCATAGGAGTGGAGGCAGGTCGACAACCTAGCATACCCGTATCTTGAAGAAGATCCAATGCATACTTTCTTTGTGATAAATATATACCCTGGTAATTTCGAGCTACCTCAATACCAAGGAAGTATCGGAGCATACCCAAATCCTTAATGTCAAAGATTGTCCCAAGGTCTTGCTTCACTTGGACAATTCCCTGAGTGTCATCTCCAGTAATGATAATGTCGTCTATATAAACTGAGATAATGATACATCTACCTTGAGGATGACGTCGAACAAAGCATGTATGATCTGAATGACACTGAATAAACCCCATAGTAAAGACCACATCACTAAAATGATTGAACCAAGCTCGAGGGGATTGTTTAAGCCCATAGAGAGATTTATGAAGGCGACAAACTTTCTCAGAATACTCCCCCTGAGCCCGAAAACCTGGTGGAGGATCCATGTAAATAGTCTCAAAAAGATCACCATTAAGAAAGGCATTCTTCACATCCGTGAAGAGGCCAATAATGAGAAACAACCAAGGAGACCAGGAGTCGAACAGTAGTTAATTTGGGAACAGGAGCAAATGTGGCACCAAAGTCCTTGCCTGGGACTTGAGTAAAGCCTTTAGGGACAAGACGTGCCTTATACCGATCAATGGTGCCGTCAGCAAGATATTTCACACTAAACACCCACTTGCACCCAACTGTCCGTTCACCAACTGGAAGATCAACCAACTCCCACGTCTGATTCTGTTGCAGGGCATCCATCTCTGTTTTCATAGCAGCCACCCATAAAGGATTCTGGAGAGCCTCATGGACGGAGCGAGGAATAGAGACTAAATCAACCTGACTAAGGAAAGATTTATACTGATCGGAGAGACCCTGAAATGACACAAATTTGGCAATAGGATGATTAGTACTACATGAAGGCAAAAAACGGGAAGGGGGACGCCATTCACGAGTGGGGTAACGAGAAGGTGCAGGTTCAGGGACCAAGGGAGAATAAGGGTTACCTGAATCCGGAGAAGAATCTAACAGTGGAGCTGGAGCACGAGGACGCCAAGAGTAAACTTGTAATGGAACTGGAGAGGAACCGAATGAGAGAGTATTATTGGAGCTAGATGGTAGTTCAGTAGTAGGCTGAGATGTGTGAAGAATAGGAACTGGACGAGGTAAAGGAGGGTCCTCTGCAGAAAGTACCTCAGGGAGTTGCTCTAAGGAAGAAGCAGAGAAGAAAGGGACAGTCTCAAGGAATGTGGCATCTATCGAGTGGTGAAAGTGGCGAGTCACAGGATCATAGCACTTATATCCTTTAGACATGGAAGAATATCTAAGAAAGACACAACGTATAGCTTTATCATCTAGCTTAGTGCGGGTCAGGCTGCGATTTTGAACAAAGCATGTACAACCAAAGACTCGTGGGAGAAGAGGAAATAGGACAGTATTTGGTCGGAGAATATGTAAGGGTGTTTGACCTTGGAGGACACGACTAGGGGTACGATTGATGATGTATGCAGCGGTGAGTACAGCTAGGTGCCAGAAATATTTCGGGACATTCATACCAGATAGAAGACATCGGACCATAAACATAATGTGGCGGTTCTTTTGTTCTGCCACACCATTCTGTTCAGGTGTGTAAGGGCAGGTAAGTTGTTGAAGAATCCTTTTTTTATTGAGTTCGGCCCAAAAGTCGTTGGTTAGGTATTTTCTGCCATTATCAGACCTAATATTCTCTGCCATTTGAAGGAAGTGAGTGAAATGAGTGAAGACTTCAGATTTTTTCTTCATTAGGTAGACCCAAGTACACCGACTATAATCATCTATGAATGCCACATAGTAACGATGTTCAGAAGGGACCGTGACAAGAGAGAGACCCCAAATATCATAGTGAACAAGATCAAAAATACATGGAGCTTGATGCATGTGAGGAATATATGTAGTGCGAGTATGTTTTGACAATTCGCAAGTCACACAATTAAACTTAAAATCCTCGCATGCTTTTTTAAAAGGTGGAAATAACCAACATAAATATTGAAAGTTTGCATGTCCTAGACGAGCATGTCACAAATCTAAATTTTGGATAGAACCAATAGGAGTGTCAAAAACTGGAGACATAGAAGCATGGAGACTTGATGAGGGTACTGTAGAGGTTGGAAGTTCTCCAAAATAGTAAAGTCCATTGTGCTCATATCCTGTGCCAAAAATCTTCTTCGAAGTTAGGTCCTGCAAGAAGCAACGGTCAAGCAAGAAGACAAATGTACAGTGAAAACTCTTGCAAAGACGACTGCCAGACTAATTATAAGCAAAGTTGGGGACATAGTAAACAGAGCGAAGAGTAATATCTAAGGATAAACAGGCATCTCCTTGACAACAGATAGGAATAGACGTTCCATCAACAATTTGAATCGATTGATTTATGGAAGTGACAGGAGAAGAAAAAACAGAAAGCTCACCAGTGATATGATTATTGGCCCCGGAATCTAAAATCCAGAATCCAAGATGGTTAGTCTGACTTACCATGAAGTGCGGCAAGAGTTCCTGTAGCAAGGGCAGCCGTGGGGCCAAATGGTGAAGTGAGGCCCAGGTGGAGTTGAAGTTGAGCAATCTGAGCTTGAAGCTGACTATAATCCGATTGGGCCAAGACTAAATCTGTTGAGGCTGAAGGGGGTGCTGATTCGGCTACAACCCTAATACGAGGAGCTCTTTTTTTTTTGTCCACCACCACGGTTGTTAGAGTATTGTTGCTTCAATTCAGGATGTAGAATAAAACATCAGTCAATGAGGTGACCAATCTTCCGACAATGTTGGCAATAAGGACGGGTACTAGTTTGTCGAAAACCGGAAGGAGCAGCAAATGCCATCTAGTCCGGAATAGAAGGAGTGGACTTGGGTGCAAGAAGTAGACGTCTTCGTTCATCACCATCTATAGTTGCAAATGTCTCATATAGAGATGGAAAAGGAGATGTATTTAAAATCTGAGTCCGAAGATTCTCGAATTCAGGTTTTAAACCCATCAAGAACTGATAAGTCCGACGATGATCAAGACGTTTAGACTCAACCTCAGCATCATTCGGGAAGTCACTCAAAGGTTCATATTGGGCTAGTTCTTCCCATCTAGTTTGAAGGTACCCAAAATAATTCGCAACAGACAGTCCTAAAGTAGCCTGAGAAGCATGAGAAATTTCCCGGTAAAGCTCGAAGATTCGAGAATCATGACATGCATGGGCATACATCTTTGTCAGGGCAGTCCATAGATCATGAACCGTCTCGTGATACATAAACATATTATAAATCCGAGCCTCCATGGAATTGAACATCCAACTCAAAATAATACAATTGTCTGCATCCCAGTGAGCATAATCAGGATCAGTTTCTTTCGGCTTTTTCTCCTTGCTTAAAATCCATCCAATTTTTCGTTTTCCACCAAGATAAAGACAGAACGAATGGGACCAAGCATGAAAATTTTTCCCCTTCAATAATACACTAATGACTCGTTGTGTAGGGGCATTAGGTTCCCGAGAGAGATCTACACGAGTCACAGTGGTAGACTGATTTTCTATCTTGTCAGTAGGTGCCATTAATAAACGACGATGATAGAAACAGCCGAACACTCGGCAACCTTCACAATAGGCAACTAAGGAATAAAGTGGCTATTTCTTACCACATCAGAGAAGAAAAGGGCTTAAACCAACAAAAAATCATGAAAGAATCAGACAAAAAGGAAAATATAAAGTGAATTTTGGTCATTGTGGTAAGAAATCTGAGTTTGGATGGCAGTGGAAGGGGAAAAAAAAAAACTGATGAACAGTGATATATGGTGGAGAAGGCATGAACAGTAAGCAGATTTTTTTTTTTTTTTTGGTGTGTGTGTGTGTGTGTGTATATTGTTGGCTCTAGATACCAAGAAGAAAGTAATGTGAAACAATGTAATTCATTGATGATACAATTTGTGTTTCTACATTGTGATTTATATAGGCCTAAAAGGAGTAGACAACATTCCATAATTTATAGAGTAAATTGCTCTTTACAACAAGCCTAAATTCATGGAGCAAATTACTCCTTACAACAAGCTTAAAATTATGGAATTAAAGTAATATAATATTTCAACAGTAAGCTTCTGTGAATGTTGTTGAAACACATGAAATCAGCGAACAAGATAGAAATAGTGCAGTTTGGAATTGCAGTGCCAAGAATCAGTGTCTTTCTTCATAGTTTAGACATCGAAAGTTTTGAAACTCTGGAGCATGCACAGTATTACCAACAAGGTTATGCCATTCACATCATCTGCAACCCCATTCAAAACAAGAGCAACATCCCAGATGTTCATGTCCTTAAGAAAGCACCATTAGAAAAATATGCTTTATGTAGTAAAATATCCTATCTCAAAGAAAGCATCTTGGTGGGGATGGCAATGGGTCGGTTATTCGCGGTTTTTGCCAAAACCAAAACCAAAACCAAAACCGTTTAGCAAACCGAAAACTAAAAATCGAAAACCGAAACCAAAACCTAAAACCGATAGGTTTAGAAATTGTTATCCAAAACCGATACCGACAGGTTTAAAAAAACCGCGATTATCCGAATCCAAAACCAATTATCTAAAACAAATTAATTTAAATAGAAAATCACCAAAAATTTATATAAAAAAAACTTAAATTAAATGTAAAAAAAAAACCTAAAATTAACAATAAAATGCACCATTACATGTTCTGTAATTTCTCACACACATAAATACATATAGGTACATACATACAAACAGATGCATACACAAACAAGATGACAAGGATATTTTCACCCCAAGCTAATTACAATATCCTAAATAACTTTGAAAAGATGACAGGGAAGAAAAAAATTGAAGCAAAATATGAATCCTAGAACAAACGTGCATGAATCCCTCAATATTATCAAATAAACAACACAATAGAAATACCAATTCATAAAATCTAGCTAAAGTTAACACTAAAATGCATTATTACTTTCTTTTGTTCTAAGCATACCAAGAAGAATGGGATGTGTGTGAAAAATGGTGCGAACCAACAAAGTGGGTGTGTGCTCTATTTGTGTTGTGACATAGTTGTTTGAGAATGTTGTGTGAAAAAAATGGTGTTCGTGTGTGTGAGAGAGAGAGAAGAAAGAGAAAAGTAGGGTTAAAGGAAATGGGAAAGGAAAAGGGAAAGGGAAAGGGAAAGGGAAAGGTATTCGTGTGTGAGTGTGAGAAAGAGAAGCGAGAGAAAAATGGGGTGCAACGGACAAGGAAAGAAAAAAAGAAAGATTCGAGTATCAAGATTTATCTTTTGTATTAAAAGACAAAATTGTCCTTTAACTTGTGAAAATATTTCAGGGACCTATATATATATATATATATATATATTTATAAAATTAAAAAAAAAAAAAATATATATATATATATAAATAATTTAATAATCGGGTTTCGGGTTTCAGTTTTTTTTATCATCAAAAACCAAAACCTATCGGTTTACCCGTCGGTTATCACTTATAAAACCCAAAACCTAATGGATTCCCCATTAGTTTTTGTTATCGGGTTTTTATCGGGCGGATACCCATCGGTTTCGAATAGAACGGATACCCGTTGCCATCCCTACATCTTGGTTTATCTCAACATTTAAAAAGAAGCAAAAACAATCTTTATTATAGTGGTAAGACTAGTAACTAAAGTGAACCATTTGCAGATTGTGAACATATGATGCTGAAAAACACTAAATGATACAGCCCCAAAGATGAGGAAGCATTACTGCTCCGTAACCAGCAAAAACCCTTAAGGTTCCGTTCAATCAATCTTTTAGGTAGTGCAGTGTTAAACACCAGTCTGCTATATATTACCTTCGTGTAGCCAAGTTTTCTTACTTTTTAGCTAGTCCATAGCTGAGTAGGGTTTCAAAATCAAGTATTTCAATTCAGGGAGTGATCGTTACCTCTAATGAGATTCAACTGCAAGGAACAATTATTGATATCTGAATTGGCGTATTGGGGCTTAAATTTGTCATCCATATTTCAGATCAAAGTAGAAGAGACATTGTCAAATAATCTACTCCTCTATCATGCGATTACCATCTTAGTCTGAGCCTGATGCCCGGTCGGTTCGAAGATTTTAAGTTCAGATTGTTTTATCCATAGTCAGGACATTAGTAACAGTTTAGCCTTGCTTCAAATTATTATGCACTATGAGTACACCTGCATTCAACTGCTCATAGTATTCTTATCATGACATAATTGTTTGCCATTATCTATTCTCTCCACCACAACCCCAACAAATAAAAAATAAAAAATAAAGGAAGAAAAATGGTAGAAATAGAATTTAATATTGAAGATCTTATGAATAATATATGTTGATATTCTTTTAGCATTTTGTGGTGGGCTGATGTTGCGTGTTTCAGGATCATGCTGGGCATATATCTGGTGTTGATTCTGCATCAATGATAGAAAAGCTGGAGCAGTACAATGGAATATTAGAGGTAATTCTCTTTAACTTGTGAGTGATAAAAGTAAAAATGAGATGCAAATGATAGAGACCGTTAGCATTTCACTTCCCTATCTTCTGGGAATTAAGTAGATCTATTATTTGCATTTAGTCATCGGTAACAAGTTGGTTTTGGCAGACAGCGTCTCTTGGATGAGTTTCAAATAATTCTATATCCAAATTGTAGTTATCAGATGTGCACTCAGTACTTCACAAATAATTTGAACTCAAGCTTGAGACTAAAATTTGCTGCTGGCTGTCTACAACCTGATACCTCCATCCCTTGTGTCAGCTAGAAAATATCTACTTGCCTTCTGATGGGATTTTTTGTTTTAACTGAATAGAACACTGTATGTAACTTCTCGAAAAAAATAACACTGTATTATGTAGTTCATATCTGTTTATCTCTCATGCTGTCTTGATGATTAAATAGCCACTTGTTTACTTCAGAATGTTGTTGAAGTGCTCGAGAGCCAGAGTGGACCTGGTGGCTTACACCAAAATACTTTGCTTCTCGTGATGGGCGATCATGGGCAAACTGTCAATGGTGATCATGGTGGAGGGAGTGCTGAAGAGGTGTGCTATTCACTAATATCTTTTTTGATACTCCCACTGATACAAAATACTTTGTTAAACTAAGGAAATGCAATGTGCAGGTTGAAACAGCAGTTTTTGCACTCAGTTTGAAGAAGCCTCCGTCTTGCTTATCATCAGAAACCGAAACCTCATCTTGTCAAGTAGATGCGGTATATTTTGCTCTTTCTTGAGAATACTTTTATCCTTATTAAACAATGTTTTGTATTCCAGGGGCGGATTCAGGAATTCAATATAGGGGGGACCGAGATTCAGTTAAAAAAAATAATATTACATATTTTAAACACAAACACATGTAAAAAATATTATTTAACAAAATAACATAAGATTATGTGAAGTAATATTTACCTATTCTGCCAATAATATTACATATTTACATTTGTATAAATATCAGATACAAAAGGTTGTTCACTATATTCTGAATCAACATCCAAATCTTTTCTTTTAAAGACTGAATAAATTGTTTGACTTATTCATACTTTATCTTGAAAATAAATTTAACATTAATTAGAATAGTTAAATACATGAATGTGATAAATCTGATTTTAATTAATTATGCACATAAATATATCCAATAAAAAATATTACGTATACAAAAAGTCTCTTAAATTTATCAGGTATAAAGAAATTCTAAAATTATTTAGCCTAAAAATAAATAAATGAAGCAAACTAAAATATATCAACAAAAGTACCTATTTATTATAAAACTTTGACCATAAAAATATTACCAAACGGAAAAAATACATTCCAAAATATTACTACAAGAAGTATTTCAGACAAAATTTCTTACCTTAATCTCTTTGTTAGTTTGTGAGTCAAAATATTCACCTTCTAGAAACACAAAAAATGACATTAAGAAAAAAAATAATGCATAAAATTACTTGGAAATAAATTTAACTATAATATAAACTTTTATTGATAATATGTTGCTCACTTACTTTAGCATTGTGTGTTTTCTAAAAAAATAAAAGAGAAGATTCAAGATAGTACCTGATTAAAAATCCATTGCCTCGTTAGAATTGATGAATTGGGGCTGTGTGAAAACTCAGAAAACTTCCAATTACAGGGGTTTACGGGGATGGGGTTGGTAGTGGCATAGCTCACAAGTGTTTTTCTCTTTGTCTTTTATGTGGACCGTAAAGCTAAAGTGAATTTAATTAACAAAAATAAAGCTAAAGTGAATTTTTATTTTTACCATTTTATACAATTAAACCTGACAAATGATTGTTTGTTGTCGTCATATACAATAACAAGCTCAAACAAACAAAATTGGGGGGACCAGACACATTTTTTTGAAAAAATGTAACTAATTTTCTTTTAAAAAATAAAATATTGGGGGGCCCGGGCTCCCCCGGTCCCCCCCCTAAAACCGCCTCTGCTGTATTCTTTTCACAGGGTTTTTAGGTAGGGGGGAGACAATTGAAATGAAATGGTATGGCAAAAATGTTGGAACATAATTTGATATCTCTGGTAGTTGTGCTATTCCATTAGACTAAATGGTATTAAACTTCCTAATATATTATGCTCAAGCACGGGAATATTTTTTTGTGGCTGCTGTTTTGACCCCTTATGAAATTTAGGTAAACCTTATTTTGTTAGATTATAACCCCTTGACGTTTTTCATGTGTGATTTTTGTTAGCTATCCTTCTAGAATCATGGATCTGGCTTAAACAGACATGGCAGATGGCTATGTTTGTGGGTAGTAATAATCGAATGTTTTGAATTGATCGAATCCCATTATTCTCTGTGGGGGAGGGGGAGGGGTGGGGGGGGTTGGGGGGGGGGGCGGTGACTTAAGCCAAACTGATACTTCTGATTTGGTTTATGAGTTGTGCAAATAGACAGAGCTTAGCTAATGGCTTTAATCTTGTTTTATTAGTATATACTAATATTGTAACTGCTAAATTATCATGTACTGTTCATGCATGAACTGGGAATTGTGATGTTGGTGCTGATCCTGCCATTCAACCTTTTTGTGGGTGCTCCCAGGAATAGTATCTCTCTCTGTCTATTCAAAGATCTGAGACAGCTAGTTAAGTTGGTGACATTGGTTCCTCATCCCCACTCTCCTATCTCTCTCACCCCTGGTTGGGCTCTGGCTTAGTGTGATTAAACTGTGAATCGAGTCAGGAAGAAGAAGTCCAGCTCCTGGCTTTAAAGAAGAGAAGAAAGACCTGGCTTCAAGGGAAATGCCATTGATTACAAAACTACCTTATACATTGGTTAAATTTGTTTTTAGAGACAAGGAGGGGGGCAACGGAATTTAAGTTAGGTCAACATTTGGAGGCTTCTCTGGCATTAGTCAACAAATGGCTTTAGACAGCCTTAAGTCGAATTGGTGAAGTTGGGAAGAGCAAGGCGAGGAAGTTGTCAAGAAGGAATCCATTATGTAGCTGAGTAAATAAAAGGGTAAAGAAGATCGGTAAAGTACAATATAGAGAGGAGAATAAGAGTGCAAAAGATCATCTATCTAGACAATAGAAGATCGGTATTGATAAGGCAAGTTTGCATCCAATTCTTCCTTTGGCAGTAGGTGGCCCAGGCCAAGTGTTGAGGATTGCATTACTTGATGTAAATTGATGTATCCACCTTTCATATAACAAAGTTTTGTTTTCTTTGAAAGCTGTGAAGCAAATGACACCCCATTCATTGAGCCCCTTATCATTTTGTCGGGAACAATGCATTATCCCACTCTGGAAGATCAATGAATCAGTTTGCTTTTGGCATGTAGTTAATGAGAGAAGTAATGATGGCTACCAAATACACTTGTTTTAATTATCCATCCTGGAAAATATAAACATAAGACATATTAGCTTGGTTTTAGCATATCATATATAATTAGGGGCTTGTTAAAACTTAGAACTGAGATATAAAATCTAAATTCTAAATATGAAGTACTGAGCACTTCTAAGTAAATTTTTAAAAATGAGGATTGTTCAATTGTCAAATCAAATATGAGCCCTAATGTTAGGTTCCTGTTTAGTTAGCGTTCCGTTCAACTTTAGGGCTTTATCATCTTTCCAGTTTTATTCTTTTGCCAATAAAAAGTCACATTTCATGCTCTACTTAGAAGACAAGTTGAGCTTCTGCATTCTAAAATTGGATATTATGATTTTAATTTTAATAGTCGGAGATTGATAATTGCTTACTCTTATTTTTTCTTTTATTTATTTTTATCATTCTTTTACACTCTAAGCGCCATCATTCCATTATTGTATTCCTTCTTAATCCACTTTTTAGTTACCCCTTTCCCATAGTTTCATGGTACAACTCATTTATTCCCAAGGTAATTAGCAGAATTCTCTACTATGCACAATATTAGCATAGTAGCTCAATTCTGGATGCCTTTGTTCTTGTAAATGGGTATAATAATATTCTTCCACTGTGCATCAGATATCTTCTTCCGCTGTAGAATAGCATTTAACATGTTTTGTGAGCCAAGTTATACCCTCGTCATTCCTGCATCTCCAACATCAATAGAAATACCATCCAGTTCGACAACCTTTTCGGTCTTCATCTTTTTGGTGCCTCCTAACCTCTTCTTCCTATTCACCAATAGACCATAAAGTTTAGATCCCCATCTGAGCTATTGAGTTTCCCCCAAGTGTCAATTAGCCTGAGGTTCCATCCGAAAACCAATTGGATTCTCCAACACCAAGTTATATCATTAGCGGCATCCTTGTACAGCTCTATCTTAATGCACTTCATTTAAATCCCTAGCCCTTTCCCCAGTTTTTGTGAGCTTGAATACCTCTTTTTCTCCTTCTTTTGTGTCAAGTCGACTGTATAAATCTTCATATGCCTATGCTTTAGCCTCGCTAACTGCATTTTTAGCTTCCTTTTTGGCTGCTTTATATCTTCGTATTCTCTCTGTTATGGTCCTTTTGTAAAGCCTTATAGCATTCCCTCTTAGCTTTTATCTTGTCTGGGACTCCCTTGCTCCATCAATATGACTCTTGCTAGGGCATGAACCCCATTTAGATTCTCCTAAAACTTCTATTCCTACTTTTCTGATACCATCTGTCACTTGACCCCACATATCATTAGCACTCCCATTGACCTCCCAAATACTTTCCTTTAATGGTTGCTCTAAAAATGATATTTGCTTCTCACCTTTAAATTCTACGTTTTAGTCATCGAGGACTTGTACACCTTCCTTTTCCATTCTTTACAGCCCTGATTTTAGAAAATACCTTTTCCTATATCTCTATATGTTTCTTGCAGTTTTTCTTACTATGATAGTTTTTCTTCATTTCTTCCAGGAAGGGAGGAAATTGTGCATTAGCTCCTTCCAACAGGTGAGTACATTGTTTTTTGGACTGAGAATTACTTTCCTAACATTTCACCACCACCCCAAGAAAATG
This sequence comes from Ehretia macrophylla, assembly GCA_037974665.1. Taxonomy (NCBI): domain Eukaryota; kingdom Viridiplantae; phylum Streptophyta; class Magnoliopsida; order Boraginales; family Ehretiaceae; genus Ehretia; species Ehretia macrophylla. Next base: position 62,786,967 of record CM075773.1, read on the forward strand.
AACTCACTCCAGTCAATTTTTACAGCTTGATTTTGCAGCGACAGTGTCTGCTCTACTTGGTGTTCCCTTTCCTTTTGGAAGGTGCAGTGTAAAAGTTTGATCTAGATTTGTGGCTTTCTCCTATTACTTTTGGACAACTACTGTATAGATACTCTATCATGGTGTAGCAACTAGAAACTATCTGCTGTCATATTTACTTATTGTGGAAAAGGAATTATATGTTCGTTTTATAGGTTTTCTCTCTCTTATTAATATTATCATGTGGACTAAGTGTTGGTCTGTAAAGTAATCCATTTGGAGAATTTCAATTCCCAGCAGATGTATCATGCCTCGAGTAGAAAAAAATAATTGATCTGTAAGTGCATGTGTATTGATTGTCTTCATTGTACTCTTTGACTTCATTGTTTGGGTTGGTTTACCATTAACACATGTGTTTTTCGGATGTCTGAGGATAGAATTTGAAGAAAACTTAACATATTGCATTGTTTCTGGCCTGCTCTTTTTATATCCTTTTTTCCCTTTTCATTTTCTTGTTAGAATTCTTCAAATTTTAGTAGTTGGAACTCCTATGTCCAGAAGACCAAGACTATAATATTGAGCTTGCTTGCACTATTGAAATCATCTTGTCTCTGCAAGTCTAATCGTAAAAATGTTTAGAAACAAAACTTGCATGTGGATTCCAGGATTGAATTGGGACTAGGAATCAGGAAATATTTTAAGCTGATTAACATGTTACTTGAAATATCTGAACTGTAATTTCTGGAAAGAAAATTCATGAAACTGACGATTTGATATGTGATATATTTTAATGTAAGGGGTGATGTATCTTACATTATATCAATCGAGTAATCTGTTTGGAACACTGCACCTTGCACGCAGTCATCAGGACTTTTTCTATTTTTATTGTAGTTTGTCTCAAATGATGAATTTATAGATATGTGATACATTGTTTTACTCTGTATTACAAAATTAAACAATTGGAGCAGTTACTCTGATGAGATTTTAAATTGCTCATCCCGATCTATATATTTTGCCTACCGTTCGAAATATTTTGTTCTCAGTAATGACTAGTTCTGGTTCCTTGAAGAAAAATGTTGGCCAGGAAATTTGCTTTGATATTTAGGTCTTAAAAGTTAATTCTGTAACATTACTTGGGTTGAAATGGAGAACTGTTTTTGTTTTCCAGTTCTTAGATGATTGTACATTTTTTATGCCATTGATACAAAATCCAGCTATTAACTATTTTGCCTTTTAGATACTCCCGTACTGGTACTACTTTGATACTCTTAAGAGTTTCACTATTTGAAAGTAATACCGTCATTGATGACTTCCTTTCAGCCTTGGGCGCGTTAATCCTGAACTCTATGCATTAGCTAACAGTGAATGTCAGAATCAATCAGGTGAAGACTGGATGCAGAGTTATGCAAATGTTTTATGCATCAACTCTTGGCAGGTACCTGTTTTTTCTTGAGTGCCTTTTGGCAATTTTTTTCGCACAAAGTTTATCACTAATCTGGAATGTCACTGAAGGTTTTAGTTTATCGTTTATTCTTGCAATTTTTCTCGCACAAAGTTTATCCCTAATCTGGAATGTCACTGAAAGTTTTAGTTTATCTTTTATTCTTGTTATTTGTTATATTCCTTTCCACTCAAATTGTTTAAGCTTCTTCCATATTAATTTATGTAATCCATCTTAGTAACATTCTTTTTAATCTATAAAGATCACTATGTTGCTCGTAGGGAATAGAACCAACTTAGTAGGTAGAGGATCCTTCCCTTTCACCCCAAGCAACCTGTTGAGTTTGATTTTTCCTGACCCATAATTATGTAAAATATTTGATTGCATAATGCATTTGCTGAGACTAGTGACGATCTTAGATGTGACCAAGAAGGGCTTGAGTTGAAAGAATGGCTCCTGCTGAATCAGCCGAGAGTTCAAGAGATGAGGATGAGGATCCGGATTAACTTCTTGAAGAGGGAATAGCAGGGTAAATAATGAGAGAGAATATGTAGGAAGGTGTTGAGACTTTTCGGAAAAAAAAAGATTTTTTGGCTTAATCCGCCTTTACTTAGTTTGGTAAAAGACTTTCATACATCAAGTCAGTGTCCCCATTTAGAATCCTATCCCCCTGAAAGTTAAGATAGCTCTTACGATTCATATTAAAAATTCATTTTGGATGTGATAAACCACTCAATTGAAGATTGTCACTTTGAGTATGAAGTAACTATATTTGTAACTTATTAGTCTATGTTTACATGGATCCTTCTATCACATGTGAAATACTGTTCTGGATTGTCAACAATGGTATGGGATGCTTCCCATATCTTGTGAATATAGGAACAAGTTTTATATAGTATCCTGTTCATACACAGAGTATCTCGGTGAAAGTTATTTTGGCATATTTTTAATTCAAATAGGTGGGATAATATTTTTGAATGCAATATGTTGCGTGAGTTACATTATTATTAGAATTTTAACAAATTTTCCATATAACCTGATTTACATTGGACATTGAGGAATCTGATACTTCGACACACTTGTGATCTGACACTTGTTCCTGGGTCCAAATAAGATAACAATTTTTGAATTGAGGGACCAACAGTTTATTAACTTCAAGGTATAATTTGGAGGCACTATATTCTGAAGTCTACTTTATTAACTTCTGGTCCTCTTTTAGATTGCCATTCTCGTGATTCAGGTAATTCATTTAGTGCAGGTGAAGAGATACATTGATGTCTATTCAGCTTCATCCCTAATTGGATTCTCAGACAGTGATATGATGCATATATCAGATCTGTATTCTGAGGCCAAAGAGATTTCTTCACGCTCTGGAAAAGTAATAGATTCATCACTACCCAATGCCAAGATGCACATTGATGCATATTCTAATTTTTTAGCCAATGTTGCTGGGATAGCCCGATCAAAGTGGACTGAGTTTAATTTGAAATTGATGGGAATTGGGTTCTTCATCATGTTGGCATCAATTGTTTTCCATATATTGATCATTAAGAGGTTGTACGAGTTATATGGCCTTCACTTTTCTTCCTCTGGTGATTCGAGGATTTCCTTTGGGATGATTTTTGCTTGTATCATAGTGCTCATACGCTCTTCTAGTATTCTATCAAATAGTTTTATATGTAAGTCCTATATCTCTGTGATCTTTCAAAGTTGAGGGGAGGCACATTTCTTCTAAATACTGACTGATCATGGTGCTTGCTTTTCCCTTTGTAATTTCTTTTTTTCTTGAGATGTAGTGGAAGAAGGCAAAGTGGGTAGTTTTCTTTTGGCGACAACTGGAATGCTTCAATTACGGTATGCAATAGTGAAGAAGAAGATGCTACTGGAGGTAGATTTCACTTCAGTTTGCAGTTTTTCATCTTTCACCTTTTGAAGATCATGACAATTGCTTGTTTCACGGGTCTACTTTATATTATAACTACTGTCTTTACTTGTGATGAACTCATGATATAAAATACCTTTGAGAGTTCTGCTTATAAGCTAACTTGTTCTTCTTGGATCTGCAGGCACTTGTGTTCGTCCTACTGGTCCCTATCCTCAGGTTTGGTATTGACCTTGGGCAATCCAAGCAGGCTATCAATTCTTTGTTCTTAAAGGCATCTCATTCATGGGTGCTAGGGATCTATGGAGAGTCTTATTTCTGGAAATATGCAGTTGACAACTTCGCAATATTAGCGCTGATCATTCTGGCGTATATATTGTGCAAAAGCATTGCTTGCAGACCCTCTATGGGAATCCTGAAGTATGTTATTACTGGAACCGTATTAAGTTATGTGCTAATAGCCATGTTTTGGGCATTAGAGAGTAACATACTCAATCTGCACATGGTGCTTGGAGGCATGGAAGGAAATCTAATTCCTCAAATCGTCTATGCTATTGGTTTGTTACAAGTTTCATTGTTGGGTGTATGTCAACTTTCTGGTAAAGAGAAAACAACAGATTGGGAGGAAAATATCAAGGTTAAAGCATTGGCCATGTTATCTTCATGGAGTCCAACATTGATTCTTCTGTCTGGGAAACAAGGCTCTCTTGTTGCTTTAGCATCCATTATCGGAGGTGCTTGCTCCTTCTTTGATGGTTACTTAAACATATGGTAATAATAACCTTCTCATACTGATGTGGTAATCTGAGAAAATTTTCTTTTATAGGTTGGTGCATAATCAGGTTAATGAGATTGGAGCAGGAGACAGAGGACGGCTATAACAAATTATCAGCCTTGTATGCTTCTCCTACTATCCAGTGGAGTCTTTTATCTGTGTGTCTGTTTTTCTGCACGGGGCACTGGTAAGATATAGCACTCAGCACAAGGGTTGTGAATGTGAATAATGAGACTCTTTATTCTCTTGTTTGCGATAGATGCTCAGGGTGGATTTTTATCTGTTGTGTGATGCCTTGTTTCTTGTGGTCATGATGTTTGTTACCATTTGTGCAGGTGTGCCTTTGATGGCCTTAGATCCGCACCTGCATTTATTGGGTATAGTAATACATTTTACGGTGTGGGTTATAGTAAAATCAGCCCACACTTCAACCCTTGTAGAAGAGTTCAACGAAGCACTAATGGATTATTGACATTTTACCCCTTTTTGGTTTTAGATTTGATGAATTCAACATCATTCGCCAAGCAATCCTTCTTACTATAGAGACATCTGGATTTTCTTACATTTAGCCAATACTTGGACTTCCATTTCTTGGTGCTCTCCGACATCGAACTGCACAGGCTTTTGAGAAAGGAACACGATTGCCTTCCTTGCAGCTATGGCAAGTAAGTCTGCTAAAGAAAAACCATCTATGGGAACTTGTAATCTTGCAACTCACTATAGTCTAAACGTGTTGCTGTCAGACTGTTGGAATGTTTTAATATTTCTTGTGTCGATCTTGCAGGTATATTTGATATACGGGCTCATTAAGGCCATAGAAGTCACATTTACAATCTTGTGTGTCACTATTCATAGGCGGCATTTAATGGTATCCTCTAGTTTCTCACTTAACATGAATTTCTTTAAGTATATCAATGCCATATCTCTAGCTGTACTTTTACATGTTGCCACTATTATATGCTTGCTGCAGGTGTGGGGATTGTTTGCGCCAAAATTTGTTTTTGATGTGGCGGGCCTCATTTTGTCCGACTTCCTTATTTGTTTGGCATCGTTGTACTATATCCTGTAACATGAAAGCAACTGGGAATTAGACTGCATGGTGTTGGCTGTCAGCTGTGTAGCTTATTCATCATCTTCTGCTTACATGATTGTGCCGCGATCTGGTAATATCGGGAGAATGGTGGTGGGGGATGATTGGTTCTGGGAAGCAATCTCTTCGGCATTTTCAACGGAGAAAACTGAGTCTTGATTAAAGAGAGAAAGAGAGAGAGGCAAACTCAGTCTTTTGTTCTCTTGGAATCAAACTTGGATCTATGAGGTTCTTCACACATATGGCTGCAGCTAAGCCCCAGCTCCTTACGGGTCTCCAACTTCCTTTACCCAGGCTTCCATTTTCGTAGATTGTTTCCTCGGATTTGGATCACTTCATACCATTATAACATTATGAGAGAAATTCAGTGGCCTTGAACTAATGATGCAAGGATCCAGATAGTTCAAGATCATTAGGTTTCTCTCGTAATCTTGTATGTTATAAGGGGATCCAAATCATGTAGTCTCTTATTCATTCATGAGCTATTTTTGGTAATTACTTAGCACGCGGGATGAAAGTTGAAATTCAGACTATTTAAGTGAGGACAATCTCACATCTTTTTGTCATGAAATCTATTAAATTACTTGGTACAGAACTCTTTAGTGTGCAATCCCGATTCTTCGTATTGACCATGTTTCTATTAATTGGATCCATGAGTTTGTTAATCACATATAGCTGCAACAATGCATAACAGCTCCTTTAGAGGTCTCCAACCTCCTTGACATTTGATAATGGGGTGTTTTTTATTCTGGAAGTCAAACAAGAGTAAAAGTCAGAGTGGATTTACTTTGGGAAATTGGCATACTTTTATAATTGGATTAGCATTATTTAGTTATAAGTAGGTCTTTTTAATATGTAATACTCGTCTTGTATCATCCTTTGTACTTTGTATTTAAGAGAGGGTGTATTCGGTTAAAAGAATAATTGTGAGAGTGAGCGAGAATGATGAGAATGTTGAGATGAATGTGACAAAATTAGGAAAGACAAGATTAAAAATAAGATGATATGAGGAAAAGTGGGGTTGGTCATGACTGAGGATAAGATGAAAGAGAATCGTTTGAGATGATGTGTACATATTAAGAGATGATTCTTGGAGGTATTTGTTAGAAGGTGGGAATGTATGGAGATAATCTTGTAAGAGGGGTAGAAGAAGATCAAAGATAAGTTGGATGGAGACATGGAGATTTAAAATGAGTTAGATGGAGATATTTAGGTGAGATTGCTAGTATGGAACTAGAAGAAAAGACAATAATTTAGGGTAAAGGTCAATTTTAGTCCATTATCTTTGGTTCAAATGACACTTTCATCCATTATTTTTTAAAATGAATTTTTTAGTCCATTATGTTTTAGATTAGTGACGCTGTTAGTCCCACGCAACTTTTCCGTCCATTTTTTAACGTTAATATCTCGTGATACGCACGCGAATCGTTTTAGCTCCGTTTTTTAAGGGCAAAACAGACATTTCTCTCTTCTTTGTTACCGTTGCAGCCTTATTTCTATATATACTCCCAATTCCCAAATCAATTTCAACCCTAAAACAAACCCTAACCCTAATATTTTAAATTATATATATAGTAGCACCAGTAGAAGCATGCCTCAAATGCAGCATCTATATAAAAACAACTCCTCGATTTCTCAAGCTTCGATGGGTTTATCATGCTATTGTGGCCAACAAGGTAAGCTTAATACTTCTTGGACTGATTTCAATCCTGGGAGAAGATTTATTGGTTGCCCAAAATAAGGAACTGGTGAATCATGCGGATTCTTCGAATGGGTTGACCCCCCAATGTGTGAGCGTAGCAAAAATGTGATTTCAGGCTTGCTTAGATCGCTGTCAGACAAAGAAAAAAAATTGTTGCGGTATCGGTGAAAGACAAAGTGCTTGAGGATGCTTTCGTTGATTGCTATTTTGATGATCTTGTCTCTGTTCTTTTTCAAATGCAAATGCTAATTCAGTTGCTAGTATGTAGTTGCTAATATGTAATCTTTGGCAGTAGTGTGTTATATCTTTTTTTTTGTGTAGGTACAATTTCACAGTGCAGATGAATAATCTTGCCTCTGTTCTTTTTTTTGGTGTTTTTTTTTTCGACAGTAGTGGGTTTTTTTCTTTGGTTGCTCAACATGTAATTGGCAAGTTGGTATCTGTAGTTGGCTATGTTGGTTTTGCAATTGCAGTAGCTTTTTTTGTATTAGGGTTTGCTTAATGATGTAATATATGTAAATTAAAGTTCATTGCATCAGCTTGTTGATTTTTTTTCATTGCTGCCCCAACAGAGACCAATATAAATGGTCCCCTGTTTAATAATTGACTACAAATGATCCCCTGTTTAATTGTTGACTACAAATGGTCCCCTGTTTAGCAAAAAATAATGCTATAAAGACAAGACTTTTGGATAGTGGTGTCTCCCATTACATAGAATAGACAAAATATGTTGTTTGCCATTACATTGAAAGGCAAAATATGATATATACAACCAAAGTCTACAAGCAAAACTACAAAACCAAAGTCTGTAAAACCATAACCCTAGAGCTATTAACCCACAAGTTTGCAAAACCAACGAGCTATTAAACCACAAGTCTGCAAAAACCAAATTCTTGATTTACAAAAGTTTTTCATAAGCTTAAGGTAAAGTAGAAGACTTGTCCACTGGACATCTACTTGACGATGCTGCTTGAAGGGCGTTGTTGATGCTAGTCTTGCCACTTGAAATTGCAACCTTGGGGGTGTTGTTGCTAACACCACTTTGACCATTGCATTGGTAAGTAGTTGTTTGTAAGGTTCTTGACCCTACTGTGAATGATCTTGACCTAGTACTAGGGTTGGGGCCTCTCATATGAATTCCAGATCCAGCAGGAAAGAATGGTCTTCTATGTTGATGGTTTGTACTTACCTGCATGATATATGAGATAGTTTTAATAAGATCTAAACAAAATGATATCAAATGATAACGTGTTATCAGTATTTTAGTACCTCTTTAGCTTGAAAAAAATATTCATTTTTCTTTCCTCTCTAATTTGTTTGGCAGTTCGAGTTTGACAAGTCAATCTTGTGTGTCCATGCTTCAAACAAACGCTGCACTTGACCTTTTTGACAGGTAGTTTTTCTCTTGGTCTTCTATTTTCACTGGTTGTACTATTCACTTCCACATTAGTTGAGCCTTCATTAGTAGAAACAATACTTGTATTTGCATTCATAAAGTTTGCAGTTTCTACAATTACATCGTTCAAGTTTGCATCCACGTTGACTTCATTCTCCCTTTCATGTACATGTACTCTAACATTCTCTTCATTGATACTATTACTCACGTCTACATTATGTTCATTTTCTCCTCCTTTGCAACTCCTTTTGTTGTGCCCAACCTGTTTACAAATGGTACATTTTCCTTTCATACATTTCCTGCCTACTCTTGGCACACCAACCTTTTTCTGCTTCTTTTTTTCTTGTTGTTCTTGTGCCTCACTTGACTCATTTCTTCTAACTTTTTTAGGTCTTCCAATGAGTTTGACTGCTTTTGGAGGTTCAACTGGGGGCCTACCTGATTGTGGCCACATTTCAGGCCCATTAATGGGATATATCACAGGTTCATACGATCTCATGTATGCATCCTTGCTATAGCAGTCAGCAACATAGTTCTCTGGCTCTAACCCTGAGTAGCTTAAAGCAGAGATGGCATGTGCACATGGTATTCCAGAAAGGTCCCACATTCTACAGGAACAAGTTAGCTCATTTAAATCCACTACAAATTGGTCTCTCCCAAAGCACCTAACTTGGAATTTGTTTTCACCAGAATAAATAGTATTCCAAGGTGCACTATCATTTTTTTTTGATTCACCAATTTTCTTACTTTTGGACAGATTGAACCTTCATATTTTTTCATCCATTCCCTTTTTGACTCCATTCTCTTCATCAAGTAAATCCTAATCTTTTCCAACAATACTAAAATCCCAAAATCTCTAGCATCAAGCAAGGTTGCATTGAAACATTCACATAGATTGTTTAACAAAATATCACATTTAGTTAAAGTTCTAAAGTGTGACCTACTCCAAAATGTAGCAGGTTGTCAGCTAACCATTCATATGCTCACTCATCTGCTTCTCTTATTTCTCTCATCATAGAATGGAACCTCTGCACATAAGGTGCTTTCGCAGCCTTCCATAATTTGTCCTTCAATGCCAATGAACCATGAAGTTTTTTGAAGTTAGCGTACATATGTCGAACACAATGTCTATGCTTTACATCAGGTAGTATCTCGGCAATGGCAGGGCATAGACCCTGCGAAACAATTAAGAATTCATTTTAAAACCATTATTAATTCATATCATAAAAGACAAAAGACAAAGATAAGTAAAATTACCTTATGTTTGTCAGTGATAATAATCCATTTCTATCGATCAACTATCTGAAAATCTTGCACTATTAAGTTGAGAAACCAGCTCCAAGAATTCTTGTCCTCTTTCTCAGCCAAACAATAAACAACTGGAAAAATGCAGTCATTAGCATCAATTCCCACATCTGTCAAAATAACTCCAGGGTGAGGTCCTTTCAAATGACATCCATCCAACCCCAATACAGGTCTGCACCCTTCCAAGAATCATCTCCTACATGCTTCAAGACAAATATATAGTCTAAGAAATCTTTCTTCTCCTGTCTCATCGTCCTCAACTGTCTCCATTGCAATTGTTAAGCCTGGGTTAGTCCTTCTCAACTCCTCACAGTAATCTCATAATCTATGATATTGCTTATTGTATTGTCCCTCAATCTCTTCTTTAGCCCTATCAAAAGTCATATACACTTGCTTCCTAGTAATATTCACATTCAAGTCATTATAGACCTTCTTTTGAAAATCAACAACTCTACCGAACAAATTCAACCTTATGTCATTCAAGTATATCCTACACAATTGTTTAGAAGTCAACAGCTTGTGATTCAAATTCCTTGCACAATGATGTTTAGTCCACAAACTTCTTATCTAAAATGCACCTTTGTCCTTCATATGAGTTGCATAAATGAACCATTTACATGCCTTACCTTTACATTTAGCCGCCACTCTGCCCTTGTCATTTCTCTTCAAGTACACATCTCTACGTTTACTGATTCCATGTGCTTTAACAACTAATTTAAACTCATCTGCAGAAGAAAATAACATGCCACATACAAATTTAGGGTTTTTCATATCTAAATCAGCCCTAAATCTCTTAAATTTTTCTCTTTTTCCTCCATTTTCATCATTAGATTCATCATCCAAACTATCTAATTCTTCCTCAGATTCTGTCTCTGATTCAGAATCAGATTCAGATTCAGATTCAGATTCAGATTCACTAACTTGTATGTCTTCCCCATATTCATCATAATGTGAGGTGCTTCCACTCCAGAACCCCTTACCCAAACCTTTACTCTTACCCTCTACTTTTGAATCTTTGGAGTTTTTAATCCCTACCTATTCCACATCTTCATCAATGTTCTCTTCATATAGTCTATCATCTTCACCTTCACTCATGTTATACATACTATCAGCAAAATTAGAACCAGCATCAGTTTCACAATCAGTTGCATTCTCAACAATCTCATGATTATTCCTTTTGTGAGTTCTCCTTCTATTTTTCCTAACAACAACATTCTCAACATTATCATTTATAGCATTATCAACAATCTCATCACTATTCCTTTTGCGAGTTCTTCTCCTATTTTTCCTAACAATAGCATTCTCAACATTATCATTTATAGCATTCTCAACATTATATTCCCCATCAAAATACACATCAATCACCTCATTTTCTGTGGTTATCTTGCACATATCTAATACATCTACATCATTTGTTAAGAATACTAAACTAGTATCTAAATCATGCCCAGGTTTCCTATAATAGTAACCTACATAGTCTTCATAACCTAAATCTCGAGCAAGAAGATCGAAAATAGACAGAGACATCACACTATAATGAACATTTTCCATAGACGTAGTTTTACCACCAATATATTGCTTGTAAGGCATGTCTTTAAACTCACCACCAAAGTGCAAGATGACATCAAATGGTTCTGTAAATACACATACATATCATTTATGACTCGAAATTTGCAATAAATTTAAAAATCCCTAATAAATAAGAAAACATATTGTATTAAAAATAAAAGAACACATACCGTATATCAAGTGTGGATCGCTAGTCGCCATTAAGTCGAGTCACTTAATATATCGAGTCACTCTTATCACTGTTATAAATCAAACGAAGCATCAAGGTTAATGTTAAATCAAATGTAAAGAGAAATCAAAAAATTTCAAAAGCCCTAAAAGAAGCCCCAAAAATTTTAAAGTGTTATAGTTACCTTATCCTCCGTTTCCACGTTGAAGAAGCCCCAAATCTAAAATCTTAGTCCGGATGATGAAAGCCCCAATTTCTTTTTTTTGTGAAGAATGAAGAGTAGAGTAGGGTTTTTGATAAAAGAAAAGAAGAAAATATAGATTTTGACGTTCAAAACGATGCCATCAGTTGATATACCAATTTTACCCTTGATAATACAATTCACGTGCGTATCACGTGATATTAATGTTAAAAAATGAACGGAAAACTCACGTGGGACTAACGGCATCACTAATCTAAAACATAATGGGCTAAAAAGTTTATTTTAAAAGATAATGGATGAAAGTGTCATTTGGACCAAAGATAATGAACTAAAATTGACCTTTACCCATATTGAAAAGAATGAATGACATCTATAGATTCATAAAGCCAACCCCACTTAGTGGGAAAAAGCTTGGTTTGAAAAGACAAGATTAAGAATAAGGTGGTACAATTGAGGAAAAGACGAGAGAGAGTCGCTTGAGATGCTATGGACATGTTAGGAGATGACTCTTGGAGGCATCTGTTAGAAAGTGGGGAGCTACGAAGATAACTTCTTGTAAGAGGGGTAGAAGACGATTCAAAGATGAGTTGGATAGAGACACTAAGATTTAAAATGAATTAGATAGAGATACTTAGCCGAGACATTAGTATGAAACTAGAAGAAAAGACGGTTCTTGATAAGAATGAATAACATCTATAAATTCATATAGTTGACCCCACCTAGTGAGAAAAAGTTTGGTTTAATTTGGTTTGGTCCTTCTAAGAAATTGTATCATTTATGATGACAGTGGAATCATGAACGTAAGTTAAAAGTGACCGAAATAAGTCTCTTGCATCGTTTATCTTTGCTTGTGTGCTCGCTACAACTTTGATAATAAATAAAATTTTGTAGGTGGGGAGGCTTTCAAACAATAAACACTTTTTATAACGAAAATCTCTTTTTATATAAAATGTCAAAAAATGACTTTATTTCATTTCTCTAGTATACACAACTGTCTTTCCCTTTTTGGTTATTTACACCCTATTAATAAGACAATTACTCAAAACAACGGTTGTTTTTAAAAAAATTTCAAAAAGACAAGATGTCAAAAAGACTAACAACAAACGCTCATAAAGAGAGAATATGGTTTTCTTCTCATGGATTTCTTTGGCATGCACAAAAACTTCACTGGCATCTTCTCTTGCTATGGCATGTGTGGAGACAATAGTGAACTTGATTGCATTCGGTAATCTATTATCTAAAAAGAAAATGGAGCATTGCCATATATCATCTCTCACTCTTTGACTTCTTTTTATGTAATAAATTTTTTATAATATAAATGAGAGAATAGACATTGAATACATAATTTTTTACACAAATCTGAACTTCTTGAAAGGTATTCTAGACTTGTGAAACCTCTTATGATGTTTGCCTCTTTTGTATTTGTGGCACGTGATTTAAAAGCAATCAGTGACCAAGGAGAAACTTCCCAAGCTGGTGAGCATCGGAACCAACAGCCGACGCAAGCACAGGTTCCACAACAACTTAGCCAGAACAGTCAAGACTGGTGGGACGATATCAATCTCAATAACAATAGGTGGTGACTTCAGACAAGGTTGTTATAACCAGTATAATGACCTCCACAAGGCTTTCCATAGAAATCACAGATACTATAAGCAAGATTCCATTGACTGGTTTCCCTTTAATAAAGGAGACCCTAATAATACAAACAGACATGACTAAAAGAGAATCTGAAGTTAATGAAGAACCCCTAACTAAAAGGGCAAACTTGGCTTGTGCAAAAAGAGAAAGAACAGAGTAAAAGAGATAATGTCAAACATTACTCAATAAAATGGCGACAAGCCCACAATAGGGTTTAAGGAGAGGTTGATAGGATTGATCTTGTTGAAAGGACACTTTTTAGATTGTGGACTGATTTAGCTCATTTATTACATTTTATGTGAATATTTAGTTACTAAAAGAAGATAGGAATTTTTTTTTTGTTATTTTAGCATGTTTACTAAGCATTCACGTAAGATTTGATAAATGAATTATGAAAATGAGCTTATAATAGTAACATTGAAAACATAATAGTTTTTTATGACTACCACTAGTAGGGGCGGAGTCAGAAGTCGAATGTTGGGGGTCCCATGTTTTTTTGTATAATATTTTTTGAGTTAATAGAAAAGAGATTCAATTTTTACAGTTAAAATTGAAAGTTTTATATATATCTATCAAAATTTAATAGACATACACATAGTAGCAAAAACATGGCAAAAAATAAAATGCAACTATAGTGACTTAAACTCATGTCATCAACATAATAATATTTGTGACTAACTACCACAACTTTTTCAATTTTTAAATGATAGATTTTTTATTTTTTATTTTTAAAAGGTACAACATAATGAACCTTTTCCCGGCAATAAAAAATCGTAGGCACTTCCTTAGTTTTTTCTTTTCTTAAAATCGAACTAAAAACGTGCAAGTACAACAGAGATTATTAGGACCATTTTACCCAATTTTTGAATAGAATATCAACCATATTATTATGCACAATTTTGCTCCAATCCTCAATTATGGTGAAAGGTCTCAAAGTCAGATGCAAGAGCAGGATTCTTCGATGTTGATAGTACCATTGGTTACAACAAAGGCAAGACACAATCGTATATCCATTTCTTATCTCATTCACATGACATAGATGTGATGTCACGTTCAATAATTAAATGGCTAGTTTATCCTTTTAGACTGTTCCCGCTTATGTTTAGCATCTGTCAATCCCTACGTCATTCGACTCGTGCGCAAGACAATGCAAATTTCAATTCCTTTTTTTTCAATATTTAAAGAAAAACTCTTCAAAAAGTCTAACTGATTGGTCAGTCAGACTTTTTTACTCACAATGAATAGTCCCCATATATGTTTGGACCCAATATTTTATGTGTAAAAAATTTAACTAAATGATCAATCAAATTTTTTTAAAAAATTTTCATATTTAAGATATGGTCTACAAATATCATAATCAGGTGACCATAAGAAGTGTGTACATATGGTCAAAATCACCTATGAGATAAAATTTTATTTTGACTTTTAGATACATTGGCTTGAAGATTTTTAAGGTAGACAGATGACACTTGGATTTTTGCATAACTACAAATCTAATCGTATAACTCACAAAAACAAGAAAAAAAAAATTCTTACCATAACCCCACTTAGCAATAATATTTAACGGTAAATTTTACAAATGATCTTTCACTATTACACTTTTTCAATTTTACTATTTTAAAAGTGAAACATTTAATTTTAAAATTAACAAAAAATTTCAACTTAATACACTGGTTTACACTTTCTTTCAGTTTCAGTTCCCTAGAGTTTGTAATCTACACATTGAGAGTAAATTAAAACTTTTTTTAAAAACTAAATAATAAAAAAATATGTGAACATTAGGAATCATTTGTAAAATTTTCTATTTTGATGAAATTTTCCATTTTGATGCGTTAGTTAATGTTCATATTAACGAGTTATTAGTTCAAATAAAAGAGTAGGTTAAAGTGGTTGCCTAACAATCTCGTGGCCAAATATTTTAATTTCGAACTAATATTCTCTTCCATCACAAATATTGACTATCCGTAAAGAATACATTATTTGATACACGACTGCACCACAAAATATATAATTTTACAATAAATTCAATTTAATGTCGTCATAAAAAAAAGAGTGAAGTACATCAAACTCCTTTATACTTTAGTAAAAGTACACAACACCTCTTTATAGTTTAAAAATTCCCTGAGTTAATTATTGTAATTTTTCAAAAATGCACAACACTCCCCCTACCGTTAAAAAATTCGTTAAATTTAACAAAAAATGTACTTCACACGCGTTAAGTAAATTTTTTTTTTTATTTTTAACAAATTTATTCATTAAATAATTATATGAATTAACTAAATTACCATTTTTTTTTGTCTAAACAAAAGAGAAAATGACAAAAGAGAGAAATGAAAAAAAAAATATATATATTTACGTCTTTTTTAAAAAATTCGTTAAATATGACAGATTTTATAACTGTAGGGTATTGTGCACTTTTAAAAAAATATAGAGACTAGTTCAGAAAATTTTTGAAATATAAAAAAATGTTGTACACTTTCACTAAAATATAAAAGTATAAAGGAGTCTGGTGCATTTCACCCTAAAAAAAATTAAAAAAGAGTAAATTGTATATTTAACACAAGTTTTAATATTTTATATGAAAAGCCGAAAATGCATTAAAATAAAAATCTCTGCACAAATATAACAACAAATGCAACAAATATAATAGAAAACATTAAACACAAAACAAGCCCATCAGATCTCTCAAATCCACATCAAAACGAAGCTATCAAACCCTAATCTCTCAACGAATCACTAATATAAATCCCTAAAAAGCCTATACACATAGTATTTTTCACTAATTAATTATACATACAAAATCATAAAATGGAAATGGTGAATAAATTGCTCAGATCTTAAGTGCAGATCCGAAGACGAAAGCAGCCAAGGCAGCAACGAGTCCGGCGGCGAACGACGGAGAGATGGATCCGGCGGTGGAAGCAGGAGCTGGTGCGGGTGCTTCGGCAGCGGCCGTGGCTCCAATGAGTGAGCAAACGGTGGCGACTACTACTAACATTGCGATCATGGAAGAAGCCTTGACCGCCATTGTTATCTCAAAAACCTAGAGAGAGAGAGTGTGTGTTTTTTTTTTTTTGGATTAAAATTTCGAATCACAAAATGGAGCTGTAAATGAGGATTTAGAAGTGAGGCTTATTTATAGTGGAAGAAGAGGTTTCGGGCAGAGGGTGTGGGGTTACACGGGCAGCTGCCCGTGATTGACAGGCTGGTGATTAGTTGAAAGACAGGTGTTGACTGTGGGGTCCACTAACGATTGTAGAATAATATGCCGTTTTAGTAAAGCTTTGACACGTTTTTAGACTTTTTAGTCCCACTACAACTCTACGGCATCTTGTTGCGTGTGATAATTACGCGCCGATAAGCTCTCTGTCTTTTTTCTTCCTATTTTTTTTGAGTAAATTCCCCCATTAGTCGTTAATATTTTGCCGTTGTGACATTTTAATTCTTGATTTTTAAAAATAAACATTTTAGTTCTTAAAATTAATTTAGTGGGACATGGTCAATCCTAATAACAAATTCTATCTATTTTTTTACAGTTTTATAACGTGATTGACACGTAACTGTTATAATCCATTATAGTTAAAGGTGAAATTAACACGTGATTGTTATAATCTATCACAATAATGTGTCAGTCACGAGATAAAGCCGTAAAAAAATAGACGGATTTTATTATCGGGATTAACGCTGTCATACTAAATTAACTTTAAGAGCTAAAAAGTTTATTTTTAAAGATCAGAAATCAAAGTGTCATAACAGTAAAATATTAAGACTAATAGGAGAAATTACTCTTTTAAAAAAAAAAATCAATGGAGACTAAGTCATTTTACATTACGATATTATATACGAGAATTGATCTGTGATATTTTGCATCTAAAACAAGAATCATGTCGCTAGACAAAGGGCCACTAGTGATGAGCTCTTTATCGACATAGGGTGAATGCCTGTGGATTCTTTACATTAATTCTTCATAGGTCAGATGAGATGTTGTTCTATGAAATTTGGTATATTATGTTCTATGAAATTTGGTATTTTGAAACACAATAATTTATTTTTAATATTTTTTAAAACATCTTGTTCATAAATATTTAGTTTGTTACTATAAATCGGATGGATGATATTTAAAAAGACTATTAATAACTCATAATATACCTCATATTTTATTTTTATTTATTTTTATTTAAGGGATTCCTAAAATATTTTACATCAGTTAGGATATTACACACAAAAATAAATATCAAAATCTCTAACATTTAAAACGATAATCATATCACTAGACCAAATAGTTAGTGCTCATTCTCAATTCTTCCTCAATTTCTTCCTTCTACACAAAAATTCATGAAAAATTCTAACCTTCACTTGTCCTTTCATCTTTATCTTCTTTGCTAATTTCTATTTCGTCTCATTATTGTTGGCCCAATCGATTACCAATGTCGGTGAGGAAGAACAGAAAACAAAAGCAAAAGAGAAGAAAACGAGTAATGCTTTATATTATCACTTTTTTCATCATTTTTTTATTACCTCCTATGTGGAATCTTAGATGGCATGTCAATTAAACATTATTTTTATTTTTTTTCTTCTTTTAATTTTTTTTCTCTCTTAATTAATATTTACTCAAATCTTTTTCTTTCTTTTTTTAACCATATCAGATCTAGTACCAAAATTAAATTTTTTCCAAATCCATTGATAGCTTTAGGAATTCTTCATATTCTTCTTCTTTGGTCAACATTAGGCGTCGCAACCAGAGCAAACAAAAATATATGAGCTTTTATCACGTAATTCATCATGAGCGCCAAACCAAACAAAATATTAGGTATAGAGTACCATTGAAAGGAGGAGAAACAAATACCATCTCTAAATTGATTAAAGCGATAAAGAAAGTATATTGGAGGTTAAACTTGGCGAAGCGGGGCAAATTTACTGGAAAGTATCAAATAGCCTCTAATATGCTTCATGTCCTAGAAAAGCAACCATTAATTTAATGATACAATCACTATAGAGCTAGAGCATTATGTCACGTACTCAGAGTTTTGGGGTTCCCTCTAGGTACTGTGTCGGGAGCCAAACTCACGAGTTGCACAGAACGGGTTTTAACGGATATATCTTTTGGTTTCAGGTATTTCAGCTGTGCTGGATCTTGTGTTTCGATGCTTATACTTCCCGACTCTGTGGAAAGGCGTATCTCAGCCTTAACCTCCGGGGTTGGAAGCCGGACAGGGCGTCTGCTGCGCGCATTCCGTCTCAGTTGGTATCAGAGCTAGCCGGTCAGTCTCCAATGAATAGGCGACGATTTTGTGGTGTGTTGGGGATTCTGAGTGCTTGTGGGGTTGCACTCATCCCCCTGGATGGATTCGAGCGCGGGGTCTCTCCATCCAGTTTTGAGGGCGGTCTGTGGGTGCGGGATCGTCCCTCCTTCCAGGCAGCAGCCAGGTGGGCCTGCCTTTTTGTGGGGCGCCATGCTTCTTGTTTTGATGAACGTCATGCATTGTTGGGCTTCACCCAACGTTGGGGGCAGCGTTCCTTGTTTTGTGGGCGACAGGTTTCAGTGGGCACAACCTGCTCGTCCATGGTGCGTCGTCCATCTGTTCGTGATCGTCTAGTTTCCTGGTAGGCACACGCCTAGCGCTTTCAAAGATGTTATCTCTGGTTCGTTGGCAAGTGAGGTGTGTGGAGGAAGTCCTACAGTTGGGTGCCGCGGTATGTGGTGTTGGTGTGTTGGCTAGTGCCTTGCTCGTCGGCCCATGTGCAAATCATGGCAACGGGTGAAGTCCGCAACGAGGGTGTTTACGGATTAGGTAGGGGAGTGGGTCATGTGCTCAGAGTTTTGGGCCCCCCCTGCGTACTGTGTCGGGAGCCAAGCCCCACGAGTCGCACGGAATGGGTTCTAACAGATATATCCTTTGGTTTCAAGTACGTCAACTGTGCTAGACCTTGTATTTCGATGCTTATACTTGTCGACTCTGTGAAAAGGCGTATCTCAGCCCTAACCTCTGGGATTGGGAGCCGGACAGGACGTCTGCTGCACGTGCTCCGTCTCAATTAGCTCTCGAAGAAACATTTAGAACTCTTTTTTCTTTATGTCCTTGTATATGTTAGTTTGTTGCTTAATAATAAACTATGTAATAAATTAAGCTCATATATTTTTGTTTGGTCATATAGCGATGCCAAAGTTTATCGGAGAAGAACAAGATGAAGAGTTCCCAAAATCAACAACTGATTTATAACTAAGAAAATTTTGATTTTGGTACGGGGTCTGATATGGTTAAAAAAAATATATATATATATTTCAGTAAATATTAATTAAGAGAGAGAGACAAAAAAATAAAATAAAGGGAAGAAAGATAAATAAAAATATTGTATAGTTGGCATGTCATGTAGGATTACACGTAATAGGTGATAAAAGAGTATTAAAAAATGGTGATATATAGCATTACTCGAGGGAAACAAAAGAATAGGAAGAAATGTTGGTTTTTCTATATCACTCCCTCACAATGCATCTTTTTTAATTGCATGTGCGCAGTACAAGATCAAACTGGTTAACTTTGGGTGAAAAATAAATGTGAGGCTAATTATGTTCATAATTGTAAACGTTAGGGATTATAATGCTCATATTAAAATATAAGGGACCAAATTTTCGTTTCAATCAAATATGAGAGATTGGTAGAAGCTTTGACCACTACTGTATATTAGATGATTCTCGTCAACCATAATTATTGCAAAAAAAGAAAAGAACAATGGCATATGACTTAAGTGATGATGAAATTTACCAACCTTGATTTGATAGTATGTGGGGTTAATTTCATAATGTTTGGTTTAAGGCACTTTCACTCATAAAAGGATAGATTTTAAGTTTTATTCAACTAAAACATAATGATATGTCACCTTTATTTTGTGTCGTGCTCTCTTTTTCATTTTTCGTGATTAATATAAATTAATTCCACTTAGTTTAAAGTACGAGAGATACTAATAGTAGAAGAAATTCAAAATAATTCATGACTTTTATTTTGATATTATCTTTTACTAGCTAACCATTAGCCAAAGCATGTAGGGTCACTAGCGGAATTAAGAATTAGTAGTCAGTGCTACTCACTTATGATAAGCGAGAACTCTCATATATAAAGAATCCAATATAATAAATTTATTCAGACTGTATACGAGCACGCCTTCACAATAACATGACTTTACCATTGTGTAGGATGTTGGGAATATCTCATCATCAAACACCATTTCTTTCTGAAAACGCATCACAACCAGATGGACTCCACACGAAACAACATTGAAACGCACTCAACGTTCACCAACATTATAATTAGTGACCCATGTTATATGATAAAGGGCATCGTTGTAATACTACGAACAGTAATGTGCAATTTGATGGAGCGTGTTATGCAATCGTGAATGATGAGAGTGTGACATTGGTGTAGCATAAGAATGATTAACGCAACATAATGTGCAATCAGGCGATTTTTCGTCGACAGCAACGGCAAGTGATGCGGACTTCTTAAACACTATATTATATGTGATAATCAATCTTTTCAGTCGCAAGGCGGTGGGAAGCAACCACCTCACCAAAAATTCTCTCTAGCCCACCACCTTTCCTTTGTTTCCACCATCTTCGCCATTCTTCATCCTTCTTTTGCTTCCACCATCTTCGGCTTTGATCCTTTTCCTTTTTATATTATACTTTTAATTGTTAGTTTGAATTTGTTATTTTTGTGTTAGTGTGTATATTTTTTTTTTTCTCTACTAGTTACCGTTTGGAGTTCTAAAAAATTCTCGTTCATTAGTATTTATTATTTTTTCTCCTGGTGACAGTTGTAGATTTTCACATGTTTGAGTCTCCTTTTATTGATATACACGACTTTGGTTTGGTAATAAGTGGTACATGGTTCACTTTTCTCGTTTGCTCTTCTCTTCTGGTTATGGTATGTTGTCCCACTTTTAGTATGTTTAGTTTAGACTATGCCGCTCAATCAGTTTTAGATGCTGCTCGGGATTTCATGAATTATGTTCAGAGCGTTTCGTCTACTCTTTACAATATGCAATGTTTATCGTTCTCGTCTGACCACTTCCGGCTCTTATCTACACTAGCCACCCATGTGGCTGTCAGAGTTGCTTTAGCAATTAAGATAGGTTTCCTCTCGTGGTTGGTGTTTCAACCCCCCTTTAACATATTTTTTGCTGACTTTGCGTATGTAATCAGCTGCTTTGGTATTTGGTTTTGATTAAACATTTTGTACTATTTAGTAATTGTAATGAATCTATCTTTTGTAAAAAAAATATGCGGACTTCTTAGGTGCGGCGTGTGGGCCACGCATAACATGTCATGCGTACCTGTTAAGCCAGTTGAGCTACACGTTAGTCCTACTCTATTTGTCAAGAACATGCGCCCAACGGCTGGGTTGCGTTGTTGTCGTGTAACATGAGGAATTAATTTATTCATAATATTATTTGATTACCGAGTAAAATTTAATAATTATTATGAAATGAGGTAAACAGTCCAGAATTTTATTTGTCGCATGCACCCCAACTGTTGGGTTGTGATGTTGTCGCGAAATATGAGAAATAAATTTGTTCATAATATTATGTGATTACAAACAAAATTTAAATATAAATAATTAAAAATTATTAAATTCTGTTATAACATTAAGATATAAGATGAATTTTTACTCTTGTAGCACGACTCATTGTAATAAAAAAAATTCCTTAAAAAAATGTTATTTGATCCTATTGATACAAAGCACGTATTGGGTGTATTACAGTATTACTGTTTCATGAACTTTATAGTCTTGTAATAAAATAGAGTTTAATTTTATCGAAAATGAGTTCCTTATCGTTAAACAAGAAAAACATTGGTCAAACTCTATTTCAGAAAATTCGGCTGGTGCATTAAACTATTACATGTGGTCCTTTGTTTCTTTTTCGCAAATGTACAAAGCTGCGCAGCTCGAGAAGCTTCGCCATCAATTTTCTATAAGAAAAAATATGCACTGTATACTAGCTAATATATAAATCAAATAAAATCTTGTTTCATTTATTGGGATCTACATAGATATTTATTTTTTGAATAGTCTACTTAGTTATGATAATATTATTAATCTCTTCTTTTAATTTTATACACGTGAAGTCTCATTTTAATATTTTCATTTAACTTATTTTAAATCTTTTTACCAAATAAATACAAATAGGTACAAATTCTGACATCACTATAAATCACTTTGTTCTTTCCCTTCATGCTCGCGAAGCAGCATACAAAAAAAAAGCCCTGAATTTGAACTGATGACGTAAACCTCTTTTTAAAGGGCGGTTCACTTATATATATAGAGTATATCTTTATTATTAGTAACATATTATCAGTGTTATATCTACTCCCATTGTTGTATCGAGACTTTCTTTTGAAAATGAGATCCTCATAAATTTGTTAAAAATTTATTTAACTCATTTTAGATATTTCTACGTCTCTTTCACCGTATGTTACCTTGATAACGATTCAAAATTTTTCTAAAAGAGTACTCTTATTATATACAAACAAAGTATATAAAGGTTTCTAAACACAAACAGGTGCTTAGAAACCACAAAAATCATCTCTCTAATAATTCCATTCAACATTTTACTTTATATGGCGATGAAGCACAATATATGACTCTGATCATTTGACAATATATATATATATATATTTGATAAGTGAAAATGAAAACCTTATCACTGTGGCATTTAGCAGGTGCTAAAATATGCAATTAAAGCAAACTAAACGAAACCGAACCAAACTTTATCTCACTAGTAGGGTCAGCGTGCTATTCATATACAATTAGAGCCAGAATATCAAGATTCAAGAAGAGAAGATAGGGAATGCAGAAAAGCTTCCGCTACCTTGAGATTACAAAAAATAAGACAAAAAAAAAGAAGGAAATATTGCAGTATAAGAACAAATAACTACTCTAAACGCATCAATTGAATCTTCTAAACTAGGGTACAAAAATGTTGTATCAACTAGTCTCTAGCTCCATGTCCTGTACATGCAACCAAGCTTTGAAATCGGAACAACCGGCCGAGGGCTCGGTCTGCCCGGGGGAGGGGGGAGGAGGGATGCTGGGAAGGGATAACAGCCTGACATTCAAGGACAGAAACTTGGAAGACATCGCAATTTGTTCGGGATCCTCCTTCAGTTCACCATCATTTCACCTCAAACAAATTTAGAATGAGAAAGGATTCTACCTACTAGAAACTCAAATACTTTGGTGCTAGCAAGAGTAGAGGTTCCAAGGCACTTGGAGCAAATTTTCTTGCAAAAAGAAAACAAACTGGAGTAGGCTGATCATTGTATAAACAGCTCTGACCTTCAAAAAGTGTCTTAACGAATTCTTCTGTAATATCCTCGGCTCCGAATGTAGCAGGGTGAGGTCCACCTCTTGACCAGTCAGTCCAAGTGAGACTTCTGTTTGCTAAGAGATTTGCTGATTGAATGCTCAGCATCGTGGGAAAATAATGCTCATCGACATAACAATCTGGTTTACAGAACTCAGCAAACTTGGGATAGAATTTTTTATCTTTAACTATCGATAGAGCAAGGTTTCTATCAACTTCAAACCACTGTGAGCCTTTCCGCCACTCGGTAATATTCACTTCAGGTGCCATGTAATAGTCGTAGCGACCTCTCCCAACTGGCCCCGGATCATCATATACCTCAACAAAGCTGTGCTTCGATCTCATGATGTATGCATAAATGGAACTGAAACTGTATAGAGGAATGCATGATTCAGAAACCAGAATAAACCATTCATTGGAGATATCAAGCAAAGCATTTGCAAGCAGTCTTCTCTCTGCGTCACATATACTCATCATCCCCCATTCTGCCACCTGGTGCAGATGAAAAACACAAAATAATAAGCTACTAAGGAGAGTATAGGATAAATCTGAAATAAATGTTCCGGACACTGACATAAATAAAAATATAAATACAAGCAGAAGAGAAGATGCCATTAAAGGTTCAACCTGTGGAGACATCCATAATGAATAACAGTCAAATCGAGACCAACATGACAAGGAGCCAAAGCAGCATAGAGAAAGAGCTACTGAATGTCATCACAGTGTAGATTATGACTAATTTTCTCGCAAATAACCTAAGCCAGAGACAGCACCAACTGAGGAGCTTCTGTGCCTTACAACACCGCATGATATACTTACACGACGAAAGCTAGATAGCAAAAAAGGGCTATTTAGATGGGGTTTGGTCTAGTTGCTTTCATTCAAAGACCAAAGAGCAAACAGTTACTGCAACCACAAAATGGACTTCCACTTGCTTTTGACTGTCATTAACAGCAGATCTCTTATAGCTTTCGGTTGCTGTATTATGCGCTCTGCATAGTTCCTCAAGAGAAAAATTATATCCTAAAGAAGCCGTCAGGGCCGTATTTTCAATCCCAGTAGCTAGATGGCAATGGTAGCAGTCCATGTTACCCTATGATCCTAATAAAAGCAGATTTACTTGAATGAGATGATTGTTCCCAATCTATCAGCCGATGTTTACTGCAGAAATATAATAACAATGATCAGCAATCGTATTACTGCCTTAAAGGTATCTTCTGAACTACATGTCAAATACCATTGTCACCACAAGGAACCTACCAAGACCATCGTCTAACAGCCATTATCTGAACCACATATTATTCCTAGTAGCTACATGGCATTCTGATAAGAATGCCTGTTGGGTTGGTATCCTAATAAAAGAAGGTTTACGAATAATGATGAGCATAGACAAAAGCTACCCGCCTATTTTAGTGGTAATAAAAGGCAACCATTATCAGAAATCTTGATGCCCAACAGCTATCCTTTGAACTAAATATTAATACCAACATCACTAGAAGGAACTGGAATCACCATATAATGCAAAGCTAGGTACTTAGGAAGCTACCATTGCTATTGATCACTGTCATGTAGTGCTCAGAAAAGATCTTGGGAGCATTTAAAGATCGTGCAAAGGATAGTGTACCAACAGAAGATTTGTTACTATAAAGAGTCTATGATTTACATTAGGCAAGGGTTCAATGAAATCAACTGATCTGAATCATGGTCAATGAACCAACACAAAGTTGTATGTGGTTTTGAGTGCCAACAATCATGTGCCATATGGATTGAAGTTATCGAGCCTGAGGTGAACTACCACAAATTTTTGTAAAATCACATATTCATGCAGCAAAAGAGGCAAAAGGTAAGAGTACAACAGACGTGCTGTTTGTATGTTACTCCAAAACCCATATATGAGAACGCAAAATTCTCACAATAACACAACTTTATCTTATGAATAAAACATGCAGTTTGAAATCTAGTCCAAAATTATAATCTCGTCAAAGACAAAGGAGGTCAGGTCTTCAAGTACTCAGATTACCAGTCAGAAAAAAATGTGGAACCTTTTAAGGAAAACAATTTTAAACACGAGTTCCTAGTTCAGGCACCATATATAATTCTTAACTAATAATGTCTATTACAGGTGACTGGCCAGTGTCATAACGTGCACAATCCTCCTGACTTATTTAGAGCTCAGTTTGAAAGATACTACAGAGGTTACTCATCCTGGTAGAACATAATAATCAAAATTTAAAATCTATTAGCAGAACTTGAGTAAATTAGAGGCAAAACATAAGCAAGAAGAAAATGAATAAAAGAAAAAAAGAAAGCTCCTCTAATGAAGAAGTTAGTTTCCACGTGCGATAAGCTAGCTAATAAGAATCCTTAATAATGATATCATTTGCTTTTCTAAAAGAAATAAATAAATAGCATTTGCAAGTCTAGGACTTGAATCAGTTCATTTTGGCAACAGTGCCAATCAAAATATATGGAGATGAGGCATGAAAATGTAATTTATAACCAGAGTTGTCACAGGAAGCTAAGCATTGATCTGTTAAGGAATGAAGGTATTTTACAATTGGGAATATAAACATTTGGATCTTAACTTTGAAAATAGTACCTTTGGGTGATAGAGGTGGCAGAAAGTGTTAACACAGTTGAAATGTATAATGATGTTTTCACCGTGTTATTGTTACAATATTTAGCCAGTTAGGCGAGCATTTTGTGTCTTTTGATCAATATTATTTGCACAAGTAAATTAATGTTATAGACGTGGAAAAATAGGCTTTAGTACTCCAAGCATAGCACATTATCCCATAATTAACTGAATGGAGCTTAGTCAAATAATGGAAACTTTTTCAATGAAAGTACTTTTATGACTAATTGCAGTAAAATGTCAACTTCCTAGCTTAAAGTTTGTAGAATTGAATTTCCCTGAAATTAACTGGATGGAGCTTAGTCAGGTAGTGGAAACTTTCTAAATGAAAATGCTTTTATGACTAGTTGCGGTAAAATGTCAACTTCCTAGCTTAAATTTGTAAAATTGAGTTTACTAGCACGTCGTTTTTCCTCCCTTAAAACTTGTTGTTCAGATCATTCAAGAGGTATAGGAACTATAGTCATGATTCAGAACTGGAGCCAAATTATTCTAGCCACACCATGTATACAAGGACACGTAGAAGCTGCCTCTTTTGAGATTAGATTGGTTTTCTCTCCCCAAAATCACTGGAGTTGTTTTCCATGTGAGAACTGTTCTAACGGGTATGTGAGAACTGTTCTAACGGGTATTTCATGATCGAATGATGGTACATTTTACGATTCTTATAAGGAGAAAGACAATCAATCCTCAGACCTCTAGGTTGCAGGCTATTAACTTTATCTACTGTTCTATTCAATTCTTTACCAAGCCTGTGTTACTATTAAAAATTTATGGCTCCAACAGCCTCTTTCCTTTTATGAAGCTGTGACACAGCCTGTTTGGCTGGTGGAAACAGATGCTCAAATTTCGTACGTATTTTCTTTGTCCGTTGTTGTCTTTTTAAGCCAAAGCAGAACAATTGACAGAAGATAGGAAGTAATTCCCAATATTACCAGAAACACAAGAGCTCGAGAATGGAAAAGCGCGGCTTCAACTAAGGGATAAAGTTTTATTTTGAGATTGTGATAAGCTAGAATCACAAATAATGAAGTTACAAGTCAAACCTAAGAAAGGCCTCCGATAACAGAGTAACCACTAACCTGCATATAATGAATAAATAACCTCTAACACTTAATTGACAATATTAGGACAAAACCAACAACATCTCATGCATAAACACATCGAAATAGACGAATATTCGAATTAAGGATATCAATCTAACATTAACACTAACAAAGATCACTTCATAAGACATACTAGCTACATAAGAAAAACATGAATTGTCGTATAATACCTGACTTGGTATTTGTCTCTTGTAGAAAACAGATGATGGTGGAAAATCAGATTCATACAAAGGCGATGGATGAACATATATAGAATAAAGCTTCTCTTGTCCCTTGAAAAACCTCTCCCAAAGAGGAGCTAATGGCAATGGCCCTTTAGTCAAGAACATGAATGCAATCTTTGGAACCCTTTTGAATGGATAATTATTAATCCGAGGCGCAAATGACGCCCTCCAAAACAACTCTTTATCAGTCATAACATGAGTCAAATTCGACCGAGGCTTGATCCAACGGTGTAAACTACTCGATTGTTCTACATCAATACAAGGTTGTAACAAAGGTTTTAATGTAGTAGCTACCTTATTTGCTCTAGAATTCTTAATCATATAGATACTAACCACAGAGAAAATTAAACAAGAAATCAAAAACAACCCAAGTAAATGTAATAGCCTTTGTGGCAAAACCTTATAATGGTTTTCTCTATCTTTAACAGTTTCAGCCATTGGCAACATAACATTTGATTGCGTACAAAGACACAAATTGTATGAAGATTTTTTCTTTTCGGGTATTTGATTTTCGCTTTATCAAATCCAATCACAACCAAAAATCCACTGGATATTTGATAAAGCAACCAACTTTTGTCTCAACATGAACAATGGCAGCATATTACAGCACAAAGAATCAAGAAAGATTGCAACTTTACCAATGTAGGTTATGAAAGTTTAAAAAATATGAAAAAAAATTCTCGTGTACAAAACTCCCTGGATACAGAATACAAATTTGATTAGAAAAAATTAAGATTCAGAGCATTTGCTTTGAAGAATAGCAGAAGAAATAAAAAAAAAAAATCAACCGTGCACAAAACTTTCGTTATGTGTGTTCACATTGTACAAATGTGAGTAGAAAAAATCAAGATTGAAGCTTTGCTTTGAAGAATAGCAGAAGAAATTAAAAGGGTTGTATTTTATAGCTGCAATTTACTATCTTATGGACGGTAACAGTGTAATTTGAAGACATGAAAGTTATATGATAAAAGGTAAAAAACAGTATTATTTAGATGGAGATGGTTAACATATAATTTATTGTGGAGGGAAAAGAGAGAGAAAACAAAAATGGAAACTTTTGTTTGTATGTGTTTTTTGTTTTTTTTTGTCGGAGTTTGTATGGTTCTTTGATTTAGTCTTCACTCTTCAGAGCTTCAATTTCGGCTGATTTTGTGTTGATGACAGAGAAAAAAAAATTTGGAAAAAAAATGTGAGCTTTATAAATGACTAAATTTAGCAACTATAATAAACCATTTAGAAAATAAGAGAATTGACAAATGAGGGGATTTAAACTTGAGTTAGGCTTTTTTTGGCGTAACTGTAAAATTTTAGTTTTTGAGTTATAAAGTTATAGTTAGAAGTATTATTGAACAAAAATTAATAATTATTTGGCTTATATTGGATAATGTTGAGTTTTAAAAATTTTGAGGACAATGTTAAACTTTAAAAAATATGAAAGAGTATATTTAAGAAAGAAAAATAAAATAACTTTCCGCATTATATAAAAATAGTTTTGCAAAACTTTTTTTAAAAAACTCCAATTTGCAGCTTATTAAACCAACAGGAAGCGTTTTTTAGCGTATAAAAATTAGGTCAAACAAAGTCTTAGTTGAATTTTAAATTTGTACACTAATGTTACAAAAGTTATATTATTATACCTAAAAAAGTAGTTAGATGGTATTTTCCTTATTTTCTTGCCCAATTTGAAAAAAAAAATCAATTTATTTTCATATTATCTAAATGTTATCTTTCAACTTTTAAGTTCATCTCTAATGTTTAATTAAAATTTTAAGTTAATCTCAAGAATTAGCATATGAATGCGCAATGACATGGCCTTTTTTTTGTCACACTTTAACATAAAAGATAATAATAGAAAATACTTTAAATATTTATGATAAATCACAGAGACTACTTTATACTTGTAGTATATGTTGGACACTCATAATATTACATCAGAAACATGAGGAACAATTTAAAAATTGGAGTAAATGTTTGAGTGCAAATAGTAAAATTTGTCTAACAGTTACTATCTATTATTTTCTCATTTTCTATCTTATTCTTTGGATTTGAGAAGGGGAAAGGGGAGTGTGGGTGTTTGTTAGGACAAGAATGAATGATAAAATATATATTTTTTTTAAAACTTGGAGAGAGAGGCACAAGAAAATGGGGTGATGAAATCCAAGGGAGAAAGAGGATTTCTAAAGAGAGAGAGGAATGTGATATGAATGTTGGTGCGAGAATGTATTTATTTATAATATTATGATGTTATAAGTGAAATTTAACGATTATGATAATTATTAATACATATATAATAAAATGATGTGGATAAGTTATAATTGTTGAATTCTACTAATAACATTATGATGTTACGAAGAAATTTTTACTCAAAAAATCGGCTCAACTTAATAGTTCTATAGAAAAATTGTTGCAGAACTCCATAACTTCTAAGATAGGTCATAATTTCAATTATATGATTACGAGTACAGACACATTAGTACATAAGAGTAGACAATCTGATCAAGCATACACATAGAGAGTAAACAGGAAATACATAAAGAGAGGGGTTTTTTTATAATAAAATAATGAATGAACACGAATTAATTTGCAAATAATGAATGAACAAGAATTTCTTTTTTTATAAAATAAGTAAAACTGTGTATTTCAAAAATGAAAGAGAATACAATTGTTCAAAACAATGAATCAAAACAAACAAACCAAAGTCAAAACAAGAAAATGCCTAAAGCAACCAACAAAGGCTAGGCAAAACCAAGTGGCAAGCCGTGAAGGGCAAACAAAGAAATTCGACGGGATTGCCTAGAAAAAGTAAATCCAACAGAAACAATGAAAAATATGACATATATCAATTAATATTTAGATGAATTCTATTGGTGAAATATCTATTAATACTTGTACTATTAAATCTTCTTTCCGTTTGAACTTTTGTGAAAACTATAGTATGTATATTCTCAACAATATGCTCCTTAGTATGTGCTTCTTCTCGAAAGATAGGCCCATTCCTTTCAATTCAGATATAGTAAACTGCAGCACAGAATATTAGATGAAACATTTAGCTTTTGAGGTCCTTGTTACCTGCAAGCGAATGGGCAAAGTTAAGAATATAATTAAAGGAAGTAAGAGAGAGATCAACCACAATTAATTTAAGACTTTCTTTTCAGATTCGCTTTGTGAAGTTGTAGTCAAAAAATAGGTGATCCCTAGATTCACATCTGAGATAGTAACAAATTGCAAAAAATGAGTAAACATGAATTGATTACATTTTGTAAGAAAAATGCGAATTTCATTTAATTTATTCAAATTAGAAGTTAACATGCTAAAAACCCTAAAAATATAGTGCATAAACGTAAAATGCTATAATAAAAAAGGCTCTAAAAGAAAAAATAAATTAAAAAATGTGAAAAATGAGGGTGAGACCTTGAAATAGAAGGTGAAGGTTGGTGAAATTCTCCAGCTCTACCCTGATCATCAACATGCAATTCATAATTAACGTTCTACAAGTTTTCGAACGGGTTTATAGATAATATTATGATGGAGTTGTAATGGTTGTAAATTATTCAGATCATTTTATAATTATATAGGCAACTCATTATTATTGGCTAATGTTATGAGGGACTTCAAATTAAAAAATGATACTTTATTACGTGTAATTTTTGGTCTATTATTACAATTTACATATAATTGTTTGTCTATTATTACAATTATTATTTTTCATTCCAAAAATAATGTAAGATTCACGACAAAATATACATGTATAATATTTTGCAAAATTAGTAGTTTAGAAGTATTAGTTTTAAGCCAACTCCGACAACTTTAAATATGACTCTTTATTTTTTGAATTTTTTATTTTAATTTTACTTTAACATCACTTCCTTATATTCAATCATTTCCTATTTTAGAGACTCCATATTTCAGTTTCAATGTAATAGCACTATCTGCAACACAAAAAATAGAGAAACACAAAATATTTGTTGGAGCCCACACAAAAATTGAGGACTTCCAATTTTAGGTTGTGCCCTATAGAAAGGTTGTTGGAGAGAGTTTTGGAAATTTGACTCTCTAAAATGGTTATAAGGAACTATTAGAGATGCCCTTATTTGGTAAGTCTTATTGATCTAGGTTTTCAATAGTTTGTTATACATTTGGAAAAAAATTTAAAACGTCTGGGACGTTTAAACATCCCAAACTGAAATGTGCCCTAATCTTGGAGAGTGATTTCACGGAGTGAAACGTGGGGTCCAAAAATATTTTTAATAACCCACATGTGTATGGCCATACAGAAGAAAGTAGTGTAGTGTTATTAGATTTATCTTATTTTTAAGAGAAAATGGCTCAATTAGTCTCAAATATTTGTTTGTTTCGATATTTTAGTCCTAAATATTTCAAATCAAACACTTTAGTCTTAAACGTTTTACATAAGGGATACCGTTAGTCTATTAGGTCATTTCTGTTAAATTTGTTCCGTTAAGGTCACGTGATTCGCACGCCGCATGTAAAAAAAAAAACATACAAGGTTAAATTGGAGAGAATTGGAGATCGGGTAATGTTTTGTGAGAAGAAGTTGTAAGCTAAATCACCAATTTAACCTTGTATGCTTCTTCTTCTTTTTTCGTGCAGCGTGCGAATCACGTGATATTAACATAATAAATTTAACAGAAATGAGCTAATAGACTAACGATGTCCCTTATGTAAAACGTTTAGAACAAAAGTGTCCGATTTAAAACATTTGAGATCAAAATATCAAAACACGCAAACATTTTGGATTAATTGAGCCATTTTCCCTATTTTTAAACTAAAAGTTGAGCATGTACGAATTTATGTGTGAATTATTGCATAAGATCAAAATATCAAAACACGCAAACATTTTGGATTAATTGAGCCATTTTCCCTATTTTTAAACTAAAAGTTGAGCATGTACGAATTTATGTGTGAATTATTGCATATTTTTTCAAACAAAACTCTCTAATATGTCAACGTTAGAACGAAGGTTAAATTATAAAACTTTGTGGGCCACATTGATAAAACTAAAACTTTAAGGATTTCACTAAAAGACACTAGTTTTTGACAACTTTTTTTTTTTTTTTGGTCAAATAACAAATTAACTCAAAAAGCAGAAACACATTAACCGATCTCTGTGGGATGGATATCCTGGGAAATGAGATACGACAAATGAGATGGAATACAAAAAAACTAATTTACAGGTAACTCTTCTTTACGCCTACATTTTGTTACCTAGTCACAAGGTTGGTTGGCCGATCTTCTGATATATTGGAACCTCAGTCTCGAGTTTCCTACTACAATCTTTCTAATATCCTCTACAATAGTGAATGCTCTCCAACAAAGAGCAGACTCCGAAAAAACAATTGTTTTAAGAATGACTTCTGCATCACTCTCAATGATGATACTAGAATGCTGCACCTAACCAACAAAGAGACACGCACAGCAAATCACAAAAGCTTATGCTTCAGAAGTTGAGAAACAACGAAGAGATGCAGTGTGCCCAAACACTAGTCCTCTATTCCAATCTTGACCAATAAAAGCAATAGCAACTTTCTCATTCTTCTCAAAGGAAGCGTCCACATTTACCTTAATCGTCCCAGGCGCTGGAGGGGTCCATTGAATAGGTACCAGTTGGCTAGCATTCTCTCTCGGGCCATTACCATTCCATCTCGCATTGTACGCACTAAACCATTCGGATATAACACATTGAGCTCTCACAATGGCCTTATGAACTTCGATCCTCTTCCCATTGATAGTAGCATCATTCATTTCCTTCTAAATTTGCCAACAACAAAGAGCAACCTTGGTCATTGCTTCCCCTTTGTAGTATCCCGCATCACAACAACGATTGGTAAAGCTCATGAACCACTCACAGAACCTTCCCGCTCCTACTGGATTAATAGCACACTGCAGGGGGGAAGCATACCAGAATCTCTTCACCCAAGGGTAGAAAAAGAACAAATGTTCCACCGTTTCAACACATTGATTGCATAAAACACAAAGAGGAGAGCTAGCTAACTTCCTAAGGAAACGATTTTCTTCGAGTTGGGAGACAATTTTTGCACGTTTTCCACACAAAACATCTCACTTTCAGAGGGACTTTGAGCGACCACACAAGCTTCCAAACTTCTCTAGGAATTTGAAATGAAGAACTAGCTCTATAACATTCATCAGATCCAATTTTGCAGAAGACTTCTCTAGCAACACAATAACTAGATTTAAAACTATACACTCCAGTTTTTGACAACTTGAATGTCATCAACCCTGAGAAGGAAATAAATAGGAAAAAAGTGTAAGCAAATATTTCAGATTTGATTTCTTTTATGTTTATGCTCGAGCTTGGCCTAAAATGATTTGATCAAGGATATTAATTTTTCTTGTAATGGTATATTTATGTCAGTAAACTTCTTATAATGTTTATCATTGTCTTGTATCTCTCTCTCTCTCTCTCTCTCTCTCTTTCTTTTTTCTTTTCATTTCAATTGTTGATTTTTTTTTTGGTCAAATTCAATTGTTGATTGAATATGGTCAATATTTATTGCATTTACATTTCGATAGAATTCATGAAATAGTTGGGAACTTTTGGAGGACATTTGCTAAGAAATACTTATTTATAATTGGTAATTGATATGAATTTTCATTGGGACTTGTGACTAAGATTATGTTCAAAATCTAAATTAACTTTTTACTTCAATTATAATGCTATTTGATTGGTTTATTTAAGCAATAGTATAGTATACATAGGTTGTAGAAAGCATATTTTGAACACCTAAATTTAGCATGGCTGTGTGCAAAACTTTTGATTAAGATGGTTTAGCTGGTTTACATTCGTTTAGATAGTCCCTTTCATCGTATCGAAATTTCAGAATTTGTGAATATTTGACTTTTGTACAATTACATACTAATATTTTTTCTTCACCTTATTCTTGCATTTCCTTCCCCAACAAATTTTAGATGATCCAAGAGCTATCTTTTTTATCGAAATCCTCTTTCATGAAAGCTCGCTACCTATGCATTCCTTTTTCACAAGGTTCCCTTTGTTTTTAATTTCCCGCCTACTTATTTCAAACATTTAAGAATGGTA
The DNA here is from genome assembly GCA_037974665.1 of Ehretia macrophylla. Classification (NCBI taxonomy): domain Eukaryota; kingdom Viridiplantae; phylum Streptophyta; class Magnoliopsida; order Boraginales; family Ehretiaceae; genus Ehretia; species Ehretia macrophylla. The sequence continues at coordinate 62,821,562 of CM075773.1, forward strand.
GAAAGTTAACTCAACTATCTATGCCAAACCCAACAACTAAGAGATATTTCATACTTTGAAATGCAATACGTTTTAGTCATGTCACCGAGATGGATGTAGATCACAAAATCTACAATGTAACTGTAAGCGTCACAATCTATGATCTAATCAGATGGGCACCACCACCCTATAAAATCAAAAGGTAAAAAGAGTAACGCAAGTTTTCGACACAGGTTTGTCCTGATTAAGACACTTTAATACTCAAGTTAGTAATAAAAAGAGGTAAATATGAGTGTAGAGTATGAAAATATGTAGACAAAATAATTAACCATAGGCTTAGCAGAGTTTTGGTAGGGGTGGCTAGAGATAAGAGCTCTAAGAGAGCAGAGAAATCAGGCAGTGGACTCTCAAACATGTCGTTTGAGATGGACTCAAACAAAATTAGGTTGAGTTGATCAGATAGACTAAGATCATGTCATCTTAGATGGACTCAAGTTGAGTCTACTAAGGTGGGTTTGGGTCCAAGCCCTCTTATGGGTGCAGTTTGGAGGTTAGTAGGACTTGGGCTCAACCTCGTAGTCCAAGAACAAGGGCCTGATTTCGGGCTTATGCTTTGGGTGAGCCTAAAGCCTCATGGGTCAAATCATGTGCTGTGTGAGCCATAGGGTCGTAAGGTGGATTGAGCCTACACTTGTGTTAAGAGGCCTTAGTCCATACCCATTTTTGCTACTATAATGGACAAATTCAATTAATTGATTATGGATTGATGACAGATATGTTGAAAAAGTCAAAAAGAAGTCAACAGGCTACACAATGCTAAAGTTATTGTTCTTTCAAAAAGAAAAAGAAAAAGAAAAAAATATTGTAGTTACCAAAACTTGAACTTGGGCCAAGCCTATTAATTCTAAGTTCGCTAAATATTTAGTTGGACTCGGCTTGTACCAAATGGTAGTAGTCCTTACAATGATTAGACCAAAGTATGCACTTGTCGAGTCGTGACCTACTCCCTTAAAATACCATCCATGGCCCCCCTGCCAATCCTTTAACTTTATTAACTTAGGATTAATATCATTTTTGGTCTTTTATTTTTAATTTTATTAATATTTTGGTCTTTTATTTTTAAAAATAAGATATTTCAGTATCTTATTTTTTAAAGTTGTGACACCATTAGTCATTGTTATTGATTCTATTAAAAAAAATAAAAAAAAGCTTGTGATTGACCAAAATACTTCTGTAATTTGGTGGTGGTAGCAGTGGTAGTGGTAGGGGTATTTTGGTCAATTATGTATTTTTTCCATCTTTTTTAACGAAATCAGTGACAAGGACTAACAGAGTCCCAACTTTAAAATATAAGAGATTGAAATGTTTCACTTTTGAAGATAAGTGACCAAAGTGTCAATGAGGTCAAAGATAAGAGACCAAAAGTAGTATTAACCTTATTAACCTATTTCAATCAAGTTTCAAATTACAGTAGAACCTCTTTAAATTAATAGCGTTGGGATTATCAAATTCTATTAATTTAGTGAGATATTAATTTATAGATAAAATAATAACTATTAATTTATAGAGATATTTTTAATTTTTTTTGGCTTTATAATAAACATATTATGATTATGCTATTTTTTTTTGCTTGTATTTTTCGGTCCAATTTGAAAAGAAAAGTAATGAGAATAAAAGATAAAATTTAATTTAATATGATTAGAGCAAAGTTTCACTAATCTTGTGTCCAAGTTCTTGTAGGATTAGGATGAGAACTAATTTCTCTAATCTTGTATTCTAATCTTTGTAGGATTATCTAAATATTTTCTCTTTAAATAATTAAATATGAGATTCAGCTAGATTTGAAGTTCAATAAAACACAAGTTACTCTCGATTCATATTTTAAAAAAACCTCATAGTCAATTTATTATGTACTTTTTAGTTAATTATTAATTTATAAAATATTTGGATTAATAAAATACAAATAAAAATTTTTAAATGTATTATCTTATAATTTAATTGAATTTATCAAATTTTTACACTGGTCCAAGTCGGGATCGGATATTTATGTTAATTAAAAGATATTATTAATTTATTAAATATTAATTTAAAGAGGTCCTACTGTATCTTTGTCTAGTACCACATTAGTGTAAAAAATTCGAGTTCCTCTTTTTACTTTTTTAATTCAACATCAGCAATCTTGATCATAAATTTTGTATATATATATATATACCATAGTAGACTGTACAAAATGAGAAACAATTGTTAGTCTTTTATAGGATCTAATATAAAAAATAAAACACTACTGCAATTAATATATTAAATTAAACAAATTTAAAGCAAGCCATTGAAATTGCCTTTTGTGTAACCCTATAGAAAGAATCTTGACCGACGTGTTATGATAGACACGTCTAAATTAGTTGATCTTTCTCCTTTTCCTCTCCAACTCTTATATAGTGGCTCTCAATGAGTCAAGTCAACCCTAGTACTCTAATATATAGACTATTAGTATTTTAGATGAAAGAGAGAGCCTAGCCTTAAAATCTTTATCGTGCCCTCGATCAAACTGTCTTAATACTTAAACAAACGTTATATTTTGTATACCATATTTCTAGTAAAATAATAATAGTAATGATACAGACCTAGTCTCAACTGAATTAGATCACCATAAATTATGTTTTGAGATTTACTAATCAACATTAACCCATTTTTTAAAATAATAAAAAAATACCCAATCATTAGTAACCCACAACTAGAAAAATTATAACAACAATTACATTTTGCATATGATCAATACATTAAATCATTTTGTCTGTAATAGAAAACCAGTGCTCATACTAATCATTATCTGTTAATCATATCAAACTTGCATAAAAAAATTCCGTCCAACATGAAGAAAATAGATAGCCTAATACAGTTCGATAGTACTACATTAGTACATTTGTAAGTGTTTCAGCATGGCAGACAGTGACCTTCAGCTTTGAAAACAATATCCAAAACTGAACTTTGGAATCTCAAAATTAAGAAACATAACACTTAAGATTCTTTAGGAACAAACCAAATTAAGTGTCGAGACAATAAAATATATGAGAAAAATCACCCAAAGATATGAAGGTGACATTCTTGTTTTTTCTTTTTTTTTTTTGTCAAGTAGATAATTCTATTAATATTTAAAAGAAATGGCATTGAACCTACACCAATACAATAAAAAACTTTATATACAAGACATTCAAGCCCAAGAGAAAGGTTAAGAGAAACTATTTCATACGGTTGATTAACGTTCGACCTTTTAGTAGGGGTGGGTCCAAGGGCTCTATTGGGTCCACTTCAAATGTCAGGTCATTTGAAATAATTTTTCAAAAATTAGTAACCCAATTGATATTTAACAGATCAATTCTAACTTTTTCTGCCACCCAGTCAATGATTTATAGCAGATGTACGTACATACTTAATAGCAAAATGTGGATTAGAGAGCAATAGATCTAAGTACATGCTTGTTTTCGAGCTCCTTCGGTTTTCTCACAATTTCTGCATTTAGTTTTTGGCACTACTACTATTGCATTAAATGTTAAACTTCTTTTAAAACTCCAGCATGGCCAATAAATAAATACCCACCACTTTGAGGTCATATTCGTTCCCTTTGAATTCTTTAATTTCCACAAGTTTTTTTTTTTTGGTCAATTTTTCCACAAGTTGAAGGCAAGATGACAAGCACTGAGGTAATTTTTGTGGTTCAATCTAAGAAAAACTCTTCAAAAAGTTTAAATTGATCGGTTAGTCTGATTTTTATTCACATGGGGTGGTCTTCACATTTGTGGAGATCCCTTGTTTTTAAGAGTCATGTGATTAAAAGTCTAGATTAATCGATCAGTTTAGATTTTTTAAAGACTTTTCCACAATCCAATTACAAGCACCAAAAGCATCTTATTGGTTAATTGTGTCACAATCCATATGCTTCTTTTAATTGATACTTTATTCTAACGTTCTAATATTATATCTCAATTATTTATTTCACTCAAAATAATCAACCTTTGATCTAACAGCTACTTTTGACAAAAAAAAAATTCTAATAACTACAATAATTCCTAATTATTAGATCAAAATAATTAATTTCACCCCACAAAAACACTCATCCTCTAAGTTTTTGTATTTTTTAAAAATAAATAAATAAATAGTTAAGACGTAATGGTAGAATAATGTATTAATTACAAGAGTATCTTAATCCTTTCAAAAGTCGACAAGACACAAAAAAAATTGGGAGTGGGGCCTAATACAACAATTAGGGGAAAGGGTTAAATGCATGAAGCCTTTTCAGCTTTTTTGACCTTGTAATATTTATTTATTTTTCTTTAACTTCTGTTATTAGCTTCTCAACAGAATAGGTTAAAAAACACATAGACTTGTAAGATGACATAAGCTATTACAATCCTAGTCAAGTTCAATTAGTTAAAGTAGCCAGTTGGTATGTAATTATTTTGTAATTTCATTCATTAATCTTTATTTTCAAATGTAAAAATTCATTTATCAAAGGTCCTTAAATGGTTATTAATTTTTCAATTATGTAGAGGGGGTTCTTTTTTTATGATAGATATATTAAATCAGAAGAGCTGAAGAAATTACAAGAGAAAAAAAGATCACCCATTACCAACTGTTTATCAGAATTATGACCATGATTAAGTTTGGTAGAATAATTTATTTTAACAATGTGGTAGATAATTTCTAGTATTTTAAAATGAAATCTATACATTCTATTTTTAAAAAAAAAAATCAATATGTATCATGCATGAATCATCTAATTCTTATTAAAAATGAATTAAGATGAAAATTTATGAATGAATTTTTTTTTGACTTTCTTAACTAGATTGACTTATTGAGAAAACTATTTTATGATACAAAACAAAATTTGCTATGATAGTAAACTTCGTCATAAAAATAAACCAAGAGCGACGAGATTTGACATTATCTCTTGATGAATTTTCATTTTTGAAAAATATATTTGCATTAAGAAAATTATTATTTTTTTGGTCGAAATTATGTTTCGTTTAATTAAGAAAATTATTCGGACAATTAGATTTTCGGCAAGAAGTAGCTGCTATATGTAACATATTGCAACACAAAATTCATCAAGTTGACAACTTTTGCGGTGATTGAATTCATCATGTTGACAAAATATCTTGCCACTTAAAAAACAAAATTGTCACTAAAACTTTCATGCCATATAGTACGAAGAAAAACTTTGATAATTTTGTCCTAAACGCTTGAAGACCAGTTTGAGCATTAAGAATAACTTAATTTGAAATATTTGCTATGATGTAATAAAAGGATTATAAATATAATTGGATCGTTTGATCCAAGCATATGAAACTAAAGTGGGTGGATTTCGTGCCCTTTTAATGAAATAAATATGAGATGAAGTGTCAAAAACTTCAAATAAGTACCATTGTCACTACTTTTATAAAATAAATCGAACTTCAATCTTAAAACTTCTAACCACAAACACAATAATTACACTTACAAAAGCAACCATGCTAAAGTACATAGAATAGAATGTAACTAAACCAAAATCATGGGTTTTAACATGTTTGTCATTGAATTTGACTACAAAGTTATTGTTGACTTAGATCATATTAATTAAAAAGTTGATAGCATTCTTACATATACTATTAAATTGTACCCTTTTCTTGACAATTGTACTGTTAAATTTATTAGTAAGAACTCAAATATTCAACTGACTTGCGATCCAAACTAAAAATAGACTTTTGTCTCTTGATTGGGTTACAAACCCACCTTTTGAATTGTAAAATTTCCATCCCTTTATCTGAAATTGATTAACTCTTTTTTATTATATTAATATTAAGTTTCCTTTTGACAAAAAAAGAAACCCAAAATGCCATCCAGATCACGTAAATGTGCAAGTAAGATGAGGACCTCAATTCTTGTTTAGTTAAAGCAAAAAGTTGAAAGGTTCCTTTCCAACAAAGAAAAACTAGAAAGGAAAGGAAAACTAGAAAAAAATATTCAACTTTTGTAATGCCTAATGATAAAGAAAAGCAGATCTGGAGTCCTTAGCTTACGACTCCTTGAACTGGGTTTCAATGACAAAATATTCAACTTTTGTAAGCTTATTGGCAGTTCAGGGTGTGAAATCTCAGTTTTTGTCTTTATCTCGATTTGTGTGTTTTTATCTCAATTTACGTGATTTGACATATTTATGTGTTATATGAGTTAGAATGTGTTAAATATATGATTTATATTCATAATACATGCTATGTGTGCATTCATAAAATTTTCATCAAAAACGACATCATAAATTTTATCGACGATTTTTGTAAATAGTGTTTTGAACACCTATCCGCTAAAATTTTTACAAGGGTATTTTAAACGTCTTAAAACCTAGTCCTCTATTATTAATAGACTCATGTTTGATGAAAATTGATTCTGAAATGGAATAGTAATTTAAATAGACTTTTCGGGCGAAAAATAACGTTTTTGAGCCAAATAGTAATTTCTTCTAAACCCGATTCTTGCATTGACTTTCGTTGACCTAGTATATATTAATATAAATGTATTTATATGTGGTATTAAATGATTTTAGATTAATTGTGTATTTAAAAGACACTTGAAAATAAATAATATGACTTTTCACCTTCTTTTGCAAAAATCGAGTTTTTAACCGAGTTGGGTGTAAGTCTATGCATGTGAAACTTCTTGTCACCTAAAAATAAACTACTTAAAATAGTCTAAGTGTTAAATTAATGTTTTGAGCAAGAAATAGTCTAAAATGAAATTAAAAGATAAGAAAATACTAAAAATAACTAAGTGTCAACTTTGACTTTCTTTTATTTGTTTGACATTTGCTTAATATATCATCAACACACATTAAAAGCTCACAAAAAACACTCATTTTACACACACATTACCAAAAATCCTTGAGGGAGAAGAAAGAAAGCATTTTCAAGGTTTTTCAAAATATTTTTCACATAGATTTTGCAATTCAAGTCTAAATCACTTCATTCAAAGCTTGATTTCACTTGTTGGGCATCCATTTTACATCTTTCTTGCATCAAAACACATCAAATGTGAGAGAAAAATTCTAGATCTTAAAATGTCATTTTTATGTTTTTGCATATAATTGAATTTTGAACCGTTAGAATGTTGAATTTATATTATATTATTTCTCAGTGCATGTAAGGATCTTTTATATGCCTTTATATAAGATTTGAACCGTTGTAGCATGAATTTTTATTTTCGGGTATTAAAAGTTGAGTTGTTGGCTATTTGTTGAATATTTTGGGTTGTAGTGGTTGGAATCGATTACCGTCGATTTGTAAAAGTTTATTAAATATGAGGTAGTACCGTTGTAATGCCGAAATTTTGATTGTGATGTCGGTGTGAAAGTACGAAAATTTCAGCCTAGGTGCATTGAGGTTTTAGGGTTGTTGGACTTGATTTGGATGTATTTTGGTTGGTTTTCGAGAGGGCTAATGCAGTTGATTGAGTGGGTAAGTGATAGGAACTGGTTTGGATTAGTTGAATGTAAGTTAGAATTATTAGAAGTTTAAGTTATCTTTCTTTAAAATGTTGATATTTGCCTTTGGATGATCAGGTGGTGTTTGAGTGATTGAATTGTGAGTTGTTGATGGTTAGATTAGGGTTTGGTTGTGTGTCTAATGCATGTTAAGTTGGGTGGCCTACTTTGTCATCTAACTTAGTTGTTTAGTATGTATTAAGTGAAAGAAAAGTGAAACATATGTTAATATGTTTATGTGATTAATTTACTTATGTGTCTAACTTTCTATGTGATCAATATGCTTTATGTGTTAAGTGAACTAATGTGGTCAATATGTTTTATGTGATAACGTGTCTTACGTACTCAATGTGTTGTAGTTAATATGCATTTTGTGATTAATGTGTATTATGTGACAAATGTGTTTTATGTGATTGAAGTGTCTGTGTGAAGTTAGTTGTTTATGTGGTTTTAATTGTTTATAACTAGCTTATGTGAAACAACGTGCTTTAGGTGCTCAATGTACTTTAAGTGACCAATGTGAGTTACGTGATCAACTTGTCTTATGTGAAGTTTGTTGTTTATGTGACTTTAATTGTTTATAACTTACTTCTGTGATATAACCTGTTTATGTGATGTTGGCTTCTTATATGCTGAATTGTGAGTTATGTGATAATGTTGTAATATATGATAATCATGTAATATGTTGGTACTTGTTTTCATGAGATTATATTGTATATATGCTATAACTGTGGGTGATTCTTTTTGGTGAAGTAAGGATGACTGCAAGAGTTTTCGAAAATAGAGGTAGGCCATGATTTTGAATTATTATTATTCTAAAAGTTTATTAGTGAGATTTTAATTGTTATGTTTATGGATTTTAGTCTCAGTTTAATGGATCTATTCTTGATGTTCCTTTAGCGAGAATGAAATTGTTCGAGGAAATTGCAATGTATCTTGATGATTATAATTACTTTTGTTGCCATGTTTAACCTGTTATTAGTTGAAGATGGATCATAAGTTGAGGTTTCCGTGAGGTTGTGATTATTCACTTTTGGAGTCTCAACTCAGACTATACTTTCTTAAGGTTATTTTAGAATGACTTTATTTGAGGAATTAGTGATGTATATTTGTGAATGTAATGAAGTGTGGTATAACATGTGAATCTTTCTACTATTTGGAATTGTTATATTATTAATGGATATTTTGGAATTTTGATCTTTAAACCTTGGAGATAATTGGAGTAATTCCTGACTAAAGTTACTTTATTCGAAGATGTAATTGTTGGGAGATAGAATTATTTGAGGAAATAAGAATGCATTTTGGTGACTGAACATTTACTTGCCTACATCGAGCTTTTGAGTTCTAGGTAGCGTGACTTTCTAAATTGTTGATTGAGGATTCTCTTGTGTTATAATGGGTTATATGAATCTGTATTGTGTTATCAGATTTTGGAGTCTTCATTAGTCAATCTTATTGGTTAATCGGTGATTTATCTTGTTTGGTGATTGGTCTGGTACGGAATGTAAAATTTTGGAGTGATTTATCTTGTTTGTTGATTGTTATGACTCCTTAGGTTCTCTAGATCTCCTTAGTGTCTTGTTTTGAAGAAAGATTGTAGGATGTGACTTTATGGTATTTAAATGTGTAGGTGGGACACCCCCTTTGTGCTTCCTATTCTATTGGTCTTATTATTCTTTTCTACTCTATTATCACTTATTTGAGAGAGAGTTACACTTTTCTAGCGTATCAATTATTTCTTGAAAGTTTTGCTTATTGGATTAATGGATCCTATACTCATTTGACATTGTTTTTATTCTTAACGTTCATATTTGCTTCTTATAGCAATGTTGCTTATTGGAGTTAAGGTTTGAGACGTCTATATTTCATTCTATATCTCCAGCCATTGGTCTCAATATTTCATTTCATCCTATTACTATTCATTTGAAAGTAATTTTTCGTTTGGTATATCATTTTACTTGTTCGAGTTTTTCTTGCTTGATGTACTCCCTACCTAAGTACATCATTGTCATTCTTGTTGATCCTTGTTAATCTTATTGTTTTATTATTAAATCCTGAGCCATTACTTTGCTTGTAATTGCTCATTTAATATACTCAGCACTCTCATTTCTTATTTATACTTCTTTTGTTATTGCGTGCTGAGATACTCATTATCTTGACACTCATATTTTCTATTAAATTAATCATCTCTTATTTCTTAATTTCATTTTGCCTCAAGTACAACTTACTTGTTGGTTCCTTGAACAATCATCGAGAATTGAAATGTCTACTTGTTCAGGAATTTTGTTCAACATACTCAGCACTGTTTTGACTCGTCATCATCCTTTGTTCGTACTTACTTAACTGATAGGTGCTGAGACATTTCTTATCTTAGTTATCATGCATCCTTATTAAACTATTAGCCTCTTGATTCTTTAACTTGTTTGATCTCTTGTTGACTTGATTGTTGGCTCGAATATGACTTTCCATATTCTTATTTCGTTGTAAATTTCATAAGAGCCATATTCTGACAAATGTCACTTTTGAGATATTTCCTTGATCAATAATCATTCATGTTATCGTGAATGAGTTCTTAAACCCTCGGGGTGTTCATAGAACTCTTTTGTGTAGTAAGAAATGATTGATAAGTAGTAGTGTCATGCTAAGACTTTGGAGTTGCAATTTCTTTCATATGCAATATGATATTAGGTGGGAGAGAATTATGAATTGAAGATTGTCTTGGAATTATGATCATCAACTTGCAGTCAACAGAGTTTGTTCTTTTGAGGTCTTTGATTAAGTGTCATCCTAAGAGATAAACAAGAACTAAGAGAAGTATTGTTAAGTGTAACGATTGAGGATTTAATTGTCTGTCAGATCGAGAATTGCGCGGACGCAATTGTTTTAAGGGGGAGAGAATGTGAAACCCCAGTTTTTGGCTTTACCTCGATTTGCATGTCTTTGCCTCAATTTGCATGATTTGACCTGTTTATGTTTTATATGAGTTAGAATGTGCTAAATATGTGATTTATATTCCTAATACATGTTATGTGTGCATTCATGAAATTTTTATAAAAAACGGCATCATAAATTTTATCGACAATTTTTGTGAATAGTATTTTGAACACCTGTCCGCTAAAATTTTTACAAGGGTGTTTTAAACGTCTTAAAACCTAGTCCTCAATTATTAATAGACCCATGTTTGATAAAAATTGATTCTGAAACGGAATAGTAATTTAAATAGACTTTTCGGGCGAAAAGTAGCATTTTTTAGCCAAATAGTGATTTCTTCTAAACCCGATTCTTGCATTGACTTTTGTTGACCTAGTATATATTAATATAAATGTATTTATATGTGGTATTAAATGATTTTAGATTAATTGTGCATTCAAAAGACATTTGAAAACAAATAATATGACTTTTCACCTTCTTTTGCAAAAATTGAGTTTTTAACCGAGTCGGGTGTAAGTCTATGCATGTGAAACTTCTTGTCACCTAAAAATAAACTACTTAAAATAGTCTAAGTGTTAAATTAATGTTTTGAGCAAGAAATAGTCTAAAATGGAATTAAAAGACAAGAAAATACTAAAAATAACTAAGTGTCAACTTTGACTTTCTTTTATTTGTTTGACCATTGCTTAATATATCATCAACACATATTAAAAGCTCACAAAACACACTCATTTTACACACACATTACCGAAAATCCATGAGGGAGAAGAAAGAAGGCATTTTCAAGGTTTTTCAAAGCATTTTTCACATAGATTTTGCAATTCAAGTCCAAATCACTTCATTCAAAGCTTGATTTCACTTGTTGGGCATCCATTCTACATATTTCTTGCATCAAAACACATCAAAGGTGAGAGAAAAATTCTAGATCTCAAAATGTGATTTTTATGTTTTTGCATATAATTGAATTTTGAACCGTTAGAATGTTGAATTGATGTTATATTATTGCTCAGTACATGCTAAGGATCGTTTATATGTGTTTATATAAGATTTGAACCGTTGTAGCATGAATTTTATTTTCGAGTATTAAAAGTTGAGTTGTTAGTTATTTATTGAATATTTTGAGTTGTAGTGGTTGGAATCGATTGCCGTCAATTTGTAAAAGTTTGTTAAATACTGGGTAGTACCATCGTAATGCCGAAATTTTGATTGTGATATCAGTGTGAAAGTTCAGAAATTTCAGTCTAGGTGCATTGGGGTTTTAGGGTTGTTGGGCTTGATTTGAATGTATTTTGGTTGGTTTCCGAGGGGAGTAATGTAGTTGATTGAGTAGCTGAGTGATAGGAACTGGTTTGGAGTTGTTTGGATTAGTAGAATATAAGTTATGATTATTCGAAGTTTAGGTTGTCTTTCATTAAAATATTGATATATGCCTTTAGATGATCGGGTGGTGTTTGAGTGATTGAATTGTGAATTGTTGATGATTAGATTAGGGTTTGTTTGTGTGTCTAATGCATGTTAAGTTGGGTGGCCTACTTTGTCATCTAACTTAGTTGTTTAGTTGTTAATTGATTAATTGATGTTATGTTGTTGAAATGTTATTAATTGATTGATGATTAATTGATTATTGATTATTGATTATTGATGAACCGGGAGATAGTCAATGGAAAAGGTTGTCCTCCTGTGATTGAATGTTTATTATTATTGCTGAGTCTTGATATGCGTGTGCCACATCTCGGGCGGTATTGGGCCGTCGGGTTGAAAACGACATGGCTATTAGAGGCTACCCTCATCTCGCATGGGCAGAAATGCCATGGATGGCAGGGCTAGTGAGGTACCTCGGGTGTGTGTGTCATGGGAGTGATAAGAAGTTGGTTGAGATCGTGATGGCTTTTGGAGCTACACCAACTAGAGTATCCTTTATTGAATGGTCATTATAGTTTATGTGTTTATATTGTTATTGATGTTTATTGTGTGTTTACTGCTCAAAGGATGATTTCCAAGGAATATAGAAAATACTATTAGAGATCTATCGAATCCTCATTGGGCTTGTTTTATATAAGTTCACTCTCAATTATTGCATGCATGCAGGTGTTACTAAGCCTGACTACGGGTACATACCTCTTGAAGAGGGAAATGTGTCATATGTGGATGAGTCTTATGTGCAGGAGTCATTGCCATGAGATTGTCTTAGTTGTTATAAAATAATGTGTTGTATAACCTAACTTAATATAAAGACATATGTATGTTGATTCAGTAGTCTTTAATTTGATCATGACTAGATTACTAAGTTGGTTATAACCTATTTTGGAAATGTATGTTATATAGTAAATGTATGATGTTAGAACGGAGGCATATAACCTATGGATGCAATGGTAAAGAATGTTTATTGTATGTTGTGGTTGTGTTGTTAATTGTTGAATTATTGTGGAGTTGGATGTATGAGTTTCGAAGAGGTTGGTTTAGAGCCTCGGTATCCGAGTTACAATCGTTATACTGCTGAAATTCCGTTCCGTCCTGACTGATCATAGGAGGGGTCAAGTTGGGACGTGACATAGGGAATCAGCCTTCTTGCGCCCCCCCCCCCCCACCCCCCCCCGCCGCCCCAGCCTCCTTCCCCTCCTCTCAGGTAATCAGGGATTTCTTGGCTAACACTCTTGATATTTCTCAAGTTATAGATATGGTCAGAACTATTACCCCGGACGAAATCAAAGATGCAATCTTTTCAATTCCAAGTGACAAGAGCCCGGGGCCAGATGAATTTAATTCTCATTTCTACTAGGCCTCATGGAGTATCATTGGAAGAGATATGATAAAAGTTGTCCAATTTTTTTTTTTCATTATGGGAGGATTCTCAAGGAGATTAACTCAATTACACTTGTCCTCATCCCCAAAGGGCCGAACAGTACTACTATGGGAAATTTTAAACCGATTGCATGCTGCAATGTCATCTACAAAGCCATTTCAAAAATTCTTGCTAATAGGATGAGCCAGAGTATGGTTAATCTTGTTTCAGATGTTTAGAATGCTTTTGTCAAAGGCCGTAGTATATCCGACAATATCCTCCTCGGTCAAGAGCTTGTAAAAGGTTACAACAATAAAGGAACTAGCCCAAGATGCTTGATCAAAGTCGACCTCAGGAAAGCTTATGACTCCTTGAACTGGGACTTTGTCATAGCTATACTCAAAGCTTTCAACTTCCTTAACATGTTTATCAACTGGATCACCAATTGCTTCACGACTCCATCATACTCTATTGCTATTAATGGTGGATTGACGGGATATTTTAAGGGTGCACGCGGATTGCGTCAGGGAGATCCTATATCCTCGTACCTTTTTGTGTTATGTATGGAGGTTCTTATTGGGATTCTTACTAAAGGAACAGAGAGCAAAGATTTCAAATTTCACCCCAAATGCAAAGGTACCAAACTTAATCATTTATGCTTTGTTGATGACTTACTAATTTTTTGCAAAGGAGATGTCAAGTCAGTTTCAATCATTAAAGAAAGTCTCAATGTTTTCAAAGATTATTATGGGCTTACTGTTAGTCAAGAAAAAAGTGAAATCATCATAGGAGGATGTAATGATAATTTGAGGAACTGTTTGGTTGATACTAGTGGTTTCAAACCTGGAGATCTCCCATACGTTATCTTGGAGTTCCTCTTATTCAAGGAAGACTTTCTAGAATAGAATGTAAGATTCTCTGTGATCGCATTTCAAAGAGGATTGGTAATTGGTCTAATTGATGGCTTTCCTTCGATAGGAGACTACAATTGATCAAGTCAGTTTTGTACAATATTAACTCCTTCTGGGCTAGAATGTTTATTTTGCCAAAAGGAACACTTGATGATATTGAAAACAAGATTAGGGAATTCCTTTGGTCTAGAGAGGAAAACAATGGTAGGAGAAAAAAGGTTGCATGGAGCAAGGTTTGTAAACCGTTTGCAAATGGGGACCTTGGGATTAAATCTCTTTTGGATACGAACCAAGCCATGATCATGCACTATCTGTGGATCATTCATACCAAACAGAAATCCATTTGGGTTAAATGGGTATACTCTAATAATTTGAAATGATATGGAATTTGAGAGGTTCCTATTCCAAGCAAGCCATCATGGGCCTGGAGGAAAATTCTTCAACTCCGATCAGTCTGCAAGAACTTCATCATCTAGAAAATAGGGAATGGCAATGGAACTTATTTCTGGAAAGATCACTGGCATCCACTTGGGATTCTGAATGTGGTTATTGATGCAAATGACATCTGTGCTACTGGGTATGGCCCTGACACCAGAGTTGCTGATTTTATCCAAGGTAATGTTTGGGTGTGGCCTAAGAACAATCTGTTTGATATCATTGCGGCCAACCTGGGACCAGTCATCCCTGATGCTTCTTCTGAAGATAGAGCCATATGGATCAATTCACCGAATGGATAATTTTCAGTCAAAGCAGCTTGGGAACTTATTTGCACACGACGCCCTCATGTTGTATGGCATCAAACTGTTTGGTTCAAGCACGTCATTCCTAAGCATGCGTTTTGTACTTGGCTTTTCTAAAAAAATCAGCTCTTAACTAAGAATAGACTGATCTCTTGGGGTATGAACATTGACCCCGTTTGCCTTTTTTGTCGTGCCTATGTGGAGGATAGAGAACATTTATTTTATCAATGTTCTTTTACAAACAAAATGTGGAAAAAAGGATGGAAAATGCTTAAGGGACCTCCTTATATCAGGGATTGGAATCAAACGATGGAATGGATTGTTACCAAGGCATCTCACACTCTCTTCAAGCTACGGCAACCAACCTCTTTTTTGGAGCTTTTGTCTTTCATGTGTGGAAGAAGAGGAATATAAGATTGTACAGTAATGAAGTTCTTACTGAATAACATATTTTTAAAAATATTATTTTTGATGTTAAGTCCAAACTTATTTTAATTAAAAAGAATAAAAGAAATCTCTGAAATCAAACTATTTATATGACTTGAAAGTTAGACGAAATTAGAATGTGATAAACTACCTTTTGGAATACTAATACTATGAATATTTTTGTATTAGTAATAAAATCATTTATTGCTTTAAACAGAAAAAAGATAAAGAAAAGCAAATTTGGACAGAGTCAACATCAATCTTAAATCTCGTCAATCAACATAATTACTAGTAAAACAATGTCCATTGTCTTTGCCCAATTAAAGACGTCTACGTGTCATTTTGAAACATATATTATTAATCTTGTGGTTTAGTGCAATAAAAATATCGAAACAAATCTAACCAGTATCCAAACAGCACATAAATACCATTTTTTTTAACTTTCTATTATATTTTATTTGTAAAAAATTGTAACTATCTCCAGTAGGAGGTTCTAGGCCTCTCTCAATTCTATCCACAATATTGGGTCCACAACCTTGCACTTTTGGCCTTTCCCTTCGATCCATTAATATCTTTACATTTTTGGCCATAATAGTTCTCTGTTTTTTCTCAAAGTGCACTTCAGGCCTTTTCTTCGAAGTACAATTTTGTTGTGCTTTTGCAGGCTAAAAGAATCAACTTTAATGTTTGTGCTTTGGGGAATTTTGGCATATGGCAAGTGGGTTTTGCTTTAGTTTTCTGAGTTTTCAGCTGGGAAGCTGTGTTTTCTCAACTGGGTATGTTTTAGATTTTGGCCAAAGATTGGAATTTTCTTGTAAAAGAACCAATTTTGCAAGTGGGTTTTGATTTTCAGCTGAAGTTATTGGAGAAAAAGAGCAGAATTTGATGTTTCAGCTAGAGAGAAGTGTTTTCTCATTTGGGTATGTTTTTAGTTTCTTGGCTAAAGATTGAATTTTTCTGGTAAATGAACCAATTTTCCAAGTGGGTTTTGATTTTCAGGCAAAGTTGTTGGGAGGAAAGGAGCAGAATTTGATATTTTCAGCTAGAAAGCTGTGTTTTCTCATCTGGGTATATTTTAGTTTCTAGGCTAAAGATTGAAAATTTTCTGGTGGGAAAACCAATTTTGCAAGTCGGTTTTGATTTTCAGGGTAAGTAATTGGAGAAAAAGAGAAAAAATTGGTGTTTTTCTTGGTAAAGTTTTGTACCTTTTGACGGGATAGTTTTGGGGCATGTGAAAGTTGAGAACTTGAATAAAGATGAAGAGAGGAAAAGATGATGAGAAAATTATGGGGCCAATGTTCCCAAGGTTACATGTTAATGATACAGAGAAAGGAGGGCCAAGAGCACCACCAAGGAACAAGATGGCTCTTTATGAACAGCTTAGTGTTCCTTCACAACGATTTAACAGGCCTGGGACGATACCCCTTGATCACAATAACAATGCTAATTTTATACCTCCTGCTTCTTCAAGCCAGGTAAGTTAAAGAGTTCAATTTTTACTATTTATTTTGTAAAGTTGATGGCCTGATCTTTTGATATGTGATTGTGAAGTTTGTTCTTTTTATTTGAAAGCTTTTAATATTATTTTATATAGTTTAGACCATATCAATAAACCCAAACTGGGTCTGACCTTTCCATAATCGGTGCTAGCAGGTGCTTTGTGCCTTGGGCTGCCCTTTTAATAATATAGTTTAGACTATAGTTTTTAATTATTGATTGACTTGTTCTTCTTGTGTTTTGCACTTTTTTGTAGAAATGATTTTTCAGTATGGGGGCTTGATGTTTGATCCGAGGGAAATGATAGTACTAGATTGGATTGGTTTGGAAGTATGAATAATTTTGGTCTAGTGCATAAGTTCTGATGATATAGATATAAAAACATAGGATGTTACTGAAATACCCGGCCTCCCAGAAAACATACAGAAACTGAAGGAAAAGAAAGCAAGGAAACAAGGAATCAAAAGCCCAAGAAAAATAGGGTAGAAAAAGCCGTATTTGAATCTAGAAGCGTCAGATATTTAAATTTCATTGTAGGAACTGTGGGATACTCGGTAGATAAGTGTTTTGCAAGATAGCTACAGAGTACTATAATCTTTTAAAATATTTTAGACTGTTGTTCTTGGGGATCTTAGTTATTTCTTGTTTATGTCATTTGAGAGGTTCTACCTTAATGAGGTGCAACTTATTAGAGTTAATAAGTGTTTTAGGAAGGAAATCTATACATTTGGTGAGATTCAGTTCCATATCATTTGTTACAAGAGAGCAAACTTTATGCTGACTTTCTACAATTTTCCTATGACAATAATTTATGTCAACTCTCAAAAGTTGCACATTAGACACAATAATCTTGCACTTTCAAGAATATTGTTGTCGTCTTTGATATTTATAGAGATGATCATATGATCTGGAGAGAAGGAAAGGATATGATCAAGTTCGTAAGATTGTAAAGTTAATTAAAGAAAGTTTTCTCTTCACTTCTTCGTTACTTTCTGATGCAGCTCTACGGTCCGCTCTAGCCCACCAAATTTCACGCTTTTAGTGCTATAGCTTCTTTTGTAGGAATGACTGTCAATTATGTGATTCTATCAGGGTTCTGTTTATCTATTAAAACAGTTGATGGTTTAATTCAATGTTTAATTGGTGATGGTATATCTGATAGCCTCACACTGAAGATCGTTGGCTGATGTTGCAAGTTATTGCACCATGATATTTTTGTGGGGTTTGGGCACCATCACTTCTGTATTTTAATTGTTTCTTTGTATGCAATATCTGAGGAATAAGTTTGGTGTTCTTGAACTGAATCTAACAGCAAACAGAATCTCCCTGCTTATTGTTATGAACTTGTCCTTGCAGGGGCATGGGCACGATGGCAGTAGGTTTTTCCCAGTTCAGGTGCCTCCTTCAAGACATCCTGTTCAGAACCCACCTAGTCGCTACCTTGATCCAAGTGCTTCATTGGTACAAGCTGAGCAGAGAAAGAAATTAGATGAAGATGATTTTGCAGTTCCTATCTTTGTCCACTCCAAAGCGGGTCAGGATTTTGGTGACTATCATAATAACATGGACAGGGAAAATCTCTCTCCCTCCAGCGCAGCTTATTCAAGCTATTCAATGAAACTTCAAAATGCTAGCAATAAAGATCCAAAACAAGTTGGCATTATGGGACTGAATGTGAGGCAAAATGCGAAAAACCAGAATGAAAATACCATAGAGGACATTTTGGCTTCTAGGAAGCAAAACAAAACAGTCTCAAATTCACAATTGATGGATGATGTTGAGGGTCCACCAAAGCGAGCTGATGCATCTTTGTCCTCTGAACTGAGAGATGATACTTCAAATGCCTTTAGAAGGTTACAGAAGGCTTGTTCTAGATTACAGCCTGGGCAAGGAGCTGACTCACAGCCAGGCCTCATAAAGGGTCATGTTTTCGATTCACAACTAATAGATGTAAATCATGAAAATTCTTCCTTATCACCGAGGAACTGTCCATTAGAAGTGCAGAGAAATCTTGATGATGTTATTAATGATGCAGAATCTCGTGAGGAACAGACATGTAGGTCATCACAGCCAAATGTTGAGTACAGGGGAGATGACGTTTCAGAAACATCCATGGTGGAATCTGTATCTGGAATAGATATATCTCCTGATGATGTTGTGGGAATAATAGGTCAGAAACATTTTTGGAAAGCCAGAAGAGCTATTGTCAAGTAAGCTTCTTTGCTTGTAGATTCTAGCTAATAAAGTCTGGTGTGTGTCTTAGCTACTTCAGTTTGAAGTTGCTGTTTGATTAATCAAAGTCTCGAAAAAGCAATAGGCATGATGTGTAATTGTCATAAAATCCAGTTATATGTATGCTTGATTTGCACCTCAACTTACTTTACTCAGTATTCGATTGTAATGATTAAGTTGTACAATCGGCTCTTAACTTCTGATTCATACAGGTAATATGCTAAAAGTGTTCATTATGGATAAAAGATGCTAAATGATTTTGAGAAAGATTAGGAAACTATGAACAATGATAAGTATCACTGACCCAAATAGAATACGTATTTGTCAGTGAAACTTTTTCTCATTACGCCCTTTGCGTGCTAGTTCAGCATGTAGCATCTCTTAGAGTTTGTCATTACGCCCTTTGTGTGCTATTTCAGGATGTGTTTTCTCATTGCCTCCTTGCAGATGCTAGTTTTCTGCTTTAATTTTATAGTCATGTATATGAGCTTTAACAACAAATACCGGCTATTATGAATACACGTATTTGATGGATGAATATAATGCAGTAATATCACATTGTAGCAGTGTGATATTCACCAAATACCTTGTGTGACTGATATAATTTTGGGTCTCTCCCAATTGAACGATTTCCTTTCTACTTTGGACCGTTCCCACTTTCCTTAAGATGGAACTCTTTATAACTATTATTAGTATTTCTTTCCTATCCTCTGTTGCAGCGATTCCATGATATTTCATGCTTTACAGTTCAAACTTACTGCCCCAGAAATATATTTTCCATAAGAAATCCTTGATGGAATACTGTGGCTTTAATAAGACCTTAGTAACTTTTTCTGATTCTTTTTTCATATTACTGATACTTTTTCCTCTTTTTTTTTTTATAATTTATATGTCTGGATTTGTGGGGAATGGGAATGTGTATGCACTTTTGAGGAACTCTACTTGACCATGCAATCTATGCTCAGACCAAATGTTGTCTTGTATGGTTCTTTTGATCTAAAAGCTGACGATAGCATTTTGTGTCTTTCTTCACTATGTAACGAGAAATTGATAATTAATTATTCAAAATTATGAAAGCATCAATACATGTTGAAAAGGTCGTGTTTTGTAGACATTTGGGACACTGAATTCAAATGTACCCTATATGCCCAAGAAATGCATAAAATTCATCTTAAATTTATAATCACTATCTTCAAATGGGCACTGGAGTGTGGTGTGTTAAGGGAACCCTGAAAAAAGGCAATAACATGAGATTATGAATATTTAAAGCAAAGTATTAACGATACCTGTCCGAACCAATTGACTCAATATGCATATCGCGTGTGACTCTGCTACTTGTGTTTGAAAGAGTTTGAGGGGTGGGGTGGGGTGGGGGGAGGGAGAGAAGCAGAACTGAAATTAGGCTCTGATTCTTGGAAAGTCTAATCTGCTACAGCTTTCAAGTTCCTAAGGATTGCACGTACTTTAATGTCTCAGTAGAAGTACTAAGTTTTGTTATTGGTTTTCAGAAGCATCAAATCAGTTTATGAATTCTTCCAACTTTATAATTGTGGGCTATCGGGACTCATTTTTTAGACCTTGCAATTCCCGTTCATGCTCTTTTAGCTCTGTGCTGAATGGCAGGCATGTTTTCTATAGAAATCGCAGTATTAGAGGAAATCTCATAGATCTCTTGGACTGGCACAAATTTTGTTCCTGCCATTCAGCAACTTCAATTGGTGGGTTTTCAAGGGCCTTAGCGTCAATAGAATATCTTCTACTTTCTGTGGTTTGTAGCAGTATTTGTGATTTGACATTGTGATTCTGATGCCATTTGGGATATTAGGTATTACTAGTCTTCTGATGAGAAATATGATGACCCAACAACTTCTGCATTAGCATTTTCACTATTACCATTTTACTTCAAAATCTGAAAAATATGCGAAGAGGCATGATACGTAGAGATGATGAATGCCAATGTATCTTAGATGTGATTGTGCCCCCCCACCCAAAACACACACACACAAGCATCACCACCACAAAGGAGGTTTAATTTTTTTTCCGAAGGGGGGTAGCGGATGGTTGGGTTGGCGTACTGAACTTTTATAAGCTTATTTGTTGTATGAATTGATCTTTGAAAAATATGATTACTTATTAAAACATGCTGAAGAAAGTTGAGTTGGTTTCTAGATTACGGAAGAGGGGTGTTTTGAACGTGTATATTGAATTACAAGTCTACAATGGTTGGCTATTTTTCTATCTAGATTGGCATTTGTGGTTTAACATATATCCATTCTCTTTGGACATTTGACTAACCTTCATGATACAGTTTTACAATGAGTTTTGACCAATCCCTCTTTCAACTTTACAGCCAACAAAGAGTGTTTGCTGTTCAAGTATTCGAGTTGCATAGATTGATAAAGGTAACTGAGTAAGGAGTTCAGTTGTTATCTTTGCATATCTACTGAGTTGTATGTGATTGTTTGAACTGAAGCATGGAACTCTATATATGCTACAGGTGCAAAGATTAATTGCTGAGTCTCCACATCTTTTACTGGAGGATGGTGCTTATCTGGGGAAACCTATAAAAGTCTCTACTGCAAAGAAATTTCCTCTAGAGTATATTGTTAAAACACCAGCAAATATTTTGAAGCACAAAAATGAGTCTGAGAAGCCAATTGATAAGATGGAATGCTCTGCCGAAAATTCTGTGGAGAAGGTCTCTCTTTCTTCTGTGCAAAATGGTAGTCAACCTCTGAGCTACAGACAGTTTGCAGGAAACCCTCCAGTAACACCTGTAACTAGTGACCCTAATATGGGTCCACGGTGCTTCCATCCCACACAGGGGCACCAGTGGTTGGTTCCCGTGATGTCCCCTTCTGAAGGACTGATATACAAGCCATATTCTGGATCTGGGTTCCCAAACCCAGTTTGTGGAGGCTGTGGACCGCCAGGATCAACTCCCGTGATGGGTAATTTCTTGCCTCCGGCATATGGAGTTCCAGCTTCTCGACATCATTATCAAGGGATAGGAGTCCCAACACTTGTCCCTCCAGCTGGGCCTCATGGTTACTTCCCTCCATATGGTATGCCAGTTATGAATCCCGCTATCTCAGGTCAATCAGTTGAACTAATGAGTCACTTTGCAACACAAGGTTTGCAAGGCCAGTTGTCGGGTGGGGGAGCCAATTTCAGTGTTCAACATCAGAACTCATGTAATCTACCAGGCCAGAAAAGTGGAACTGTTTCCGACATTCCGAATTTGAATGCATCTAAAGATAGTGAATTACAAGCCAGTACGGCGAGCAGTCCTATTGAAAGAGCACAAGGAACGGGATTAGGTAATACCACGGAAGGAAACAATGTACTTCCCCTATTCCCGACATCACCAGCAACAAATATACCCAATGGCAGTGCCAGGCATCATGTGGATGAACAACCTGCACGAGTGATCAGAGTTGTGCCTCACAATGGCAGATCTGCATCAGAATTTGCTGCTCGGATTTTCCGCTCTATACAGGAGGAGAGGAAACAGAACGATACTGTGTAGCTCAGGGTTATCAGCTGGAGGGTGATGTTCATCCAACTTGGTACGTGTATTTGGTCAGTTTCTGTAATATTTTTGGTGTTAATGTTTTGTATCCGAGTCTTATCTAACTGTAGGTGCTATTGCTGTAGATATGTATACATGTCCAAAGTCTACATCACATAGTGACCGCTGATTGTTTTCTTCAGGTGTTGTTCCTAAGTAGTTCTGTTATAGCTTCTTTCCTAACTTCTTAAGTTGTAATTTTTTGCTCTAATTCTTAATTCTGTGCCGAATAAGCGTGTGATAAATAAATCACTGTATGATCATTTTGTCCCTCTCTATCTCTGTCTCCACATTCGAAAAAATGGGCATGAAAGTACATAAACATGCACACAAACATATGTGTAAACGCATCCTGCAGACATGAACTTGTAAAGGCAAGTTATCTGCACTTGCCATGAGTGCATTGATAGTGAGTTTCTCGCAGTTACCTGCGACGTATGTTTCTTCCCGTATCTTATCTCATGATTGTAGATTTCTTCCTGAATCAAAGTTCAGATTGTTGGAGTTGTTACATTTGACGCGCACAAGCGCAGTACATGGCATGCTTACGAGAACTGTGTGGTGCACACATTTTCAGCTGTGTCAACTTTTGCTTTCTGCTTCATAATGTTCTGGTTGCGAATTAGGGATGGCAGCGGGTCGCTTATCTGCGATTTTTGGCAAAATCGAAATCGAAATTGACGGATTTAAAAAATTAATATTCAAAATTGTAACTGACGGGTTTTTAAAAACCTGTGGATAATCGAAATCGAAACCGATTACTTAAAAAAAATCAATTTAAATAGAAAAAAAGTCCAAATTTATGAAAAAAATATTAATTTAAATGTAAAAAAATAAAAAAATATAATAAATCACAATCTATACATATTAAATAATAAAATTAAAAATATATATATGCTAAATCATTGCAAATATTTAATTTTAAAAAAATAAAAATGAGAAACTGTTCGTCCATCATACAATAAGACAATAAAATTATATTATATAAAAATAAAAATAATAAAATACTATTCGGTTCTCGATTTTTTTTAATATCAAAAACTAAAATCTATCGGTTTATCCGTCGATTTTGCTTTATAAAATTCAAAATCCAACGGTTTTTCAATCGGTTTTCATTATCAGTTTTTTATCATGTGGTTATCCATCGATTTCGAATACAACGGGTACCCGTTGCCATCCCTATTGGGAACAAATGCCTGCCTGCTTCATGGTTTATCGTACGTTTGTTCTTGCAACGTGCGCTTACTCATGCTTGTGCCTTGGCGATGTGTTGCAAGATCTTGTAATCGATGTTAAAGATTATCGATATACTTAATAACTGGTGACTTTTTCATCCTTTTTCTGTAGGAAAGTTATGGTAGATGCATTAGACTATCGTTGCCTAACCCTGTTAAATCTTCTTTGATCTAGAGGGGATGCTCGTTTATTCAGTATTGGACGGTCCATCCCTGTAGCATTCTAAAACATTTGTTGCAAGAGATCTTAGCTTTTTAGTCCCCCTCAATTTTTGTATTCTTGTCTCTGTGTATAGACACAAGTTGAACAAAGTTGGAAAATTTCTTTTTGCATTAAAGCCATAGACATCCAACAAAGTTTCTACATGAAAGTATTACATTGTCGGAAGAGAGAGCAAAAGTTTCCTAGTATTACATGTGGTGAACGATATGATATAAATTTTTGCTTTTTGGTAGGAGTGGATTTGGAATATTTTGTCGAGTGGTTAAGAAGTTTTGGAAACCAAAGGAATATGTGGGTGAAATTGTGAGCAAGATGGTTACGTAGACTAATAAAATGGGTGAAGTGCACTAAATTTTTTTGTGGTTTGTTGAAAGTGCACAACACTCTTTTATAATTAAAAAATCTCAGAATAATCTTATGATTTATCAAAAGTGTACAACACTCCCTTATCGTTAAAAAAATGAATGGACTTTGTAAAAAAATGTAAATGTCCTCAATCATTTTTCATTTCGGGCTGGGTGACGGGTTGGGTGGGGGTAGGGTGGGGTTGGGAGGGGTGACGGGAATAACTTCTTTTTTTTTTCTTTGTGAAATGAGTAATTTGGTCAATTATTATAATTATTTTATTGTCAAATTCGTGAAAAACTAATAAAAATTCTACTTAACACACATGTTCTATACGCTCCATTAAATATGACATAAATTTTAACGGTAAAGGGGTATTGTGTACCTTTGACAAACCACATGATAGTGTTCAGGGGGTTTTTAAATTATAGGAGGTGTAGTGCGCTTTCGGCAAACCACAGGAAGATTTGGTGCACTTCACTTTTAATAAATTAGAGGCATTTTAAAGTATTTTATGCAATCAGAGGACTATAGCCCTTACAATTCAAAGAGTAGATCTGTCTTTGCTTTTTGGAGTTTAAATTAAGCCAAAATAATTGGCAACTCCAGTTTTAAAGTACCTAGATTTGGTTGTGTAAAGAATGTGTTCAGTTTATATTTTGGTTTACTACCACATTTAACATGAGCTTAAGGGTCTTGTGTCACTTGATAGGCTAAAGTGTGGGTTCTTCACACTATTTGGTGGTCTTGGACTATGGCTTCGTTCTATTTGGTGTGATAAAGATATCACATATTTAAGATTAGAATCTGTAACATTTCGTCTCACATTAATTGTGTAAATGATATATTAGAGCTGACAAATGGGCTAGTCTGGCACAGCCCGACCGAATCTTGGGTTGAGAAATCTGAGCCCGAATCGGCACAAATGTTTAATGGACTGAGTTGGGTTGGGTTTATTTCTCAGAATATCGGACCCAACTCAGCCCACGAGCCTGCTACTATTGTTGCGAGTTGGGTTGAGCTAGGTTGGGCCAACCCTTTTTTTTATGTGATTAGTGTATTTTGAATATATAATATATATACTAATATACAAACACATATAAGTATACAAACACCAATATATATATATATATTCCGTATATATATAAGAATAATAGAATAATATTCCGTATATTAATTGTGTTACATATGTGGAAATTTATTAAAAAATAGGCTAACAAACTCCCTCGAAAAGGGATAAACTAAGAAAATATAATTTGAAAAATATATAATGAGATAATCCTATCTAAAAGATGCTAACAAATATTTGACTTTTCAACACTCACCTTCAAGCTGGCTCATAGATATCTATCATACCCAACTTGCTTGTTAAATCTGCAAAACATGATTTGGGAAGTCCATTGGTAAGAATATCAGCTAGTTGTTCTTCAGTTGGCACGAAAGGCATACAAACAAGTCCTTCCTCAAGCTTTTCTTTAATAAAATGACGATCCACTTTCACCTGTTTGGTACGATCATGTTACACTGGATTATGTGCAATATTGATGGCAGCTTTATTGTTACAAAATAATTTCATAGGACCAGTAAACTGAACTTTCAATTCTTCTAGAATCTGTTTTAGTCATAGCAATTCACACATTCCTAAAGCTGCTGCTCTAAATTCTGCTTCTGCACTATTTCTAGCAACAACAGATTGTTTTTTACTTCTCCAAGTTACCAAATTACCTCCAATAAATGTGCAATAGCCTGATGTAGATCTTTTGTCTATCAATGATCCTGCCCAATCAACATCTGTAAATGCTCAACAGATAATTGTTCATGTTTTCCAAAGAATAATCCCTTGCCTAGGGTCTTTTTGAGATACTAAAGAATTCTGAAAACTGCATCAAAATATTCTTGACATGGTGCATGCAAAAACTGACTAACCACATTCACAGCAAATGCAATATTTGGACGAGTATGTGATAGATAAATTAATTTCCTTACCAATTTTTGGTATTTCTCTTTGTCTCCTGGAACACCTTTTTCAGTAAAATGCAGTCTATAATTTGGTTCAATAGGTGTCTTAGTTGGTTTACACCCTAACATACCAGTTTCTTTTAATAAATCTAGTGTGTATTTTCTTTGGGAAACAACAATTCCTTTCTTAGATCGAGCAACTTCCATGCTAAGAAAATACTTCAATGAGCCGAGATCTTTTACCTCAAATTCTTTTGCCAATAGCATTTTTAAACAATTTATTTTGAGTAAGTCATTACCAGTTAAAATAATGTTATCATCGTAGACTATAAGAATTTCTACCTTACCATCTATCGAATGTTTAAAGAAAAGAGTATGATCTCCTTGACTCTGATTGTAGCCATTTTTCAAAT
Organism: Ehretia macrophylla; assembly: GCA_037974665.1. NCBI lineage: Eukaryota > Viridiplantae > Streptophyta > Magnoliopsida > Boraginales > Ehretiaceae > Ehretia > Ehretia macrophylla. Next base: position 62,848,313 of record CM075773.1, read on the forward strand.
TAATTTTTGTAAATCTCTCAAACCATGCCCTAGGTGACTGTTTTAATCCATATAGAGATTTCTTTAACCTACACACTTTATCAGGCCCAAAAATATTCTCAAAACCTGGTGGGACATTTATATAAACCTCTTCATTAAGAACGCCATTAAGGAAAGCCTTCTTAACATCAAGTTGTTGCAATGACCAATTAAAAAAGACAGCCAATGATAATAAAATATGAACAATATTCATTTTAACAACCGGTGCAAAGGTTTCTTGATAATCAATCCCATAAGTTTGTGTGAACCCTTTGGCAACCAATCTAGCCTTATACCGTTCTATACTACCATTAGACTTGTATTTAATAGTGAAAATCCACTTACATCCTACTGGTTCTTTTCCTTCTGGTGGAGAAACCAACTCCCATGTACCATTTTTTTCAAGAGCTCCCATCTCCTCAAGAACTGCCTCTTTCCATTTAGGAACATTTAGTGCCTCCAGTATATTCTTTGGAATCTCAACATCAGATAGATTACTCACAAAGGCAGGATAAGAAGGAGACAATTTATCATAAGACCCAAATTGTGAAATGGGATGAAGAGTACAAGATCTAACACCTTTACTAGAAGCTATAGACATATCAAGATCAGGAATACTTGGCTGTTGGGTAGGAATAACAATCGACATTGACTCTTGGGAAGCTTTAGAATATGAAGTGTTTGATTTTTCCTTCCTTCTTGTGTAAACCTGCAATTCTTTACTACTTTTTTCTAGTTGAGGCAAGCTACTAGACTCAAATTGAATAAAAGGTTCAGAAATTGGTAGAGCCATTGTAGAAATTTTCCAAAACTTCTTTTCCATAGAAGATTGCTCCCCTTGAAGAGAAGTTTTAGGGAAAAAAGAAAGATTTTCTAAAAAGGTAGCATCCATTGTCACAAACATTTTATTAGACACCGAATCAAAACACTTATAACCTTGCTCAGTTGAAGAATATCTCGTAAAAATGCATTTAACAGCCCTATGATCTACCTTAGAATGATTATGATGAATATGAACAAACACTATACAACCAAATATTTTTGGCGGTAAGGAAGAAAATTTGTTTGATTGTGGAAAGCATTGAGAAAGAACTTGAACTGGTGTTTGAAACTGTAATACTCGAGGCATTCGATTTATTAAATAAGAAACAGTTAATATAGCTTCACCCTAAAAATGTTTAGAAACACTAGTAGCGAACATAAGAGATCGGGCTACTTCAAGCAAATGTCGATTTTTTCTTGCAGCAATACCATTTTGTTGAGGAGTATCAACACAAGTTGATTGATGAACTATTCCATTCTCCATAAAATAATCACCAAGAATTGAATTAAAATATTCTCTACCATTATCAGTTCGAACAACTTGAATTTGTGCATCGAATTGAGTTTTAATCATGGAATGAAAAATTTTAAATACATGTGTCGCCTCTAATTTGTCTTTTAAAAGATATGCCCAACACACCCGAGTGTGATCATCTATAAAAGTTATAAACCATCTTTTAGCTGAAAAAGTTTTCACTCTTGAGGGTCCCCAAATATCACTATGGATTAAGGCAAATGGTCTAGAAGGTGTATATGGTCTCGGAAAAAAAGTCCTGTGATGTTTTGCAAATTGACATACTTCACATCGATAAGAAGTAACACTTTTATTGCCAAAAAAAGAAGGGAATAATTTTTTTAGATATTGAAAACTAGAATGTCCTAAACGAAAATGCCAACACATTACATTATTTGTAACCAAATCACATGAAACCTCTAAATTAGTCATTTGAGCTTGACCATAAGAAACACATTCATCAAAGAAGTAAAGCCCTTCACATTCTTTAGCATTGCCAATCGTCTTCCCTGATTGTATCTCCTGGATTTCACGAAGAGAAGAAGTGAATTTAGCAATACAATTGGAATCCCTAGTCAATTTACTAATAGACAGCAGATTACATGTGGGTTTAGGAACATGTAACACAGAATTTAAAGCTAGGGTTTCTGATAAATGAATTGAACCTTTTCCTGTAACTGATAAGAAAGAGCCATCTGCAATTTTTATTTTTAAATTTCCAGGACATGGAGTTTAGGATGAAAAAAGGGTCGAACAACTTGTCATATGATCAGTAGCCCCAGAATCCATGTGTAACGACTTGGGATTCTCGGAAGAGATTTAACAGCAAAATTTAAAGAGCATAATAGAAAATTGTATTGAAATGCAAAGCTGAAAGAAAATTACAGAGAAAGATAACAAAATTGAAGATAGTTGTTGCTTAGTTTGTTCTGTGCCTTCTCTCTCCTTTTATAGGCTACTCAACACCTCACATGCTAAATGCCTAACAGACTCTAACTAACAAAACATGTAATAGCTGGGCTTGGTTGATCAACTGAATTGGACTCCGTCGTGTGGGTTGGGCCATTAGTAGAATTAGTGCAGTCCACAACTATCGGGTTCATAACACCATGATCCATGGGACTCTTCCATATGAAATAGTATTTAGAGAAAATTGATATGTACAAGCTAAAGAACATGAAGAGTTAATAGAATGAGATTGGAAAAGTTTATACAGTTGGTCTAATTGTTCCTTGTTGAATTGAGGCAAAACTGAGTGACTATTCTCTTCTTGTTGATTTTCTACTCCAACTTGCAGACCATGTTCATTCAGAACTGTCTGCTTTTTATTCTGCAGATGTGGAGGTTTCCCCATATAATTTCTAGTAATTATCTCTACTATGGCGTGGTTTGTTACAATAATCACACCATATTCGATTCTTTTAAATTTTTTATTCCCAAGATTGTGAAGAATCAGTTTTTTTTTTTATAGCCAAGGTTGAATTCTCTACCACTAGAGCAAGATTATTAACACTTAGCATGACATTGCGACGAGTTTCTTCTCTTCTGACTTCTGAGAAAACTTCTCTGGTTGATGGTAGAGAATCTTTTCCAAGTATTCTGCCCCTAACTTCATCAAACTCTTTATTTAATCCAGCCAAAAAATCAAAAACATGATTTCTCTCCACAAATTTCTGATAAGTAACATTATGATCATCAACATTTAGCCATTTCAAATCATAGAGCATGTCCAATTCTTGCCACAAGTTTTTCAAAGTATTATAATACTTTGTAACACTTTGATTTCCTTGGGTAAGATCATAAATTTTATTTCGAAGTTCATAAACTTGTGTTGCGTTACCAAGTCAGAATATGTGTCTTTTACAACATCCTAAACTTCTTTTGTTGTGGAAAGAAATAGGTAAGTCTGTCCTATTTCTGGCTCCATCGAGTATCGAGTTTTTTTTTTCCTCGACGAAAGTAATCCTTTCATTTCCACATCAAAAACAATACATCGAGGTTACAAGCAAAAAAAAGTAACCTCAAGGGATACAAATATTCCAATCTCTACAAAAGAGTGAGTTTTCTAAAGTATTAGGATATTTACGAATTAAACTAACTTTGCCCTTCACATCTAAGTTAATTTTCTCAATATTGTGTTCTTCAGTTTGTGGAGTAGTGCCATATACTCTAGCGTTGCGCTCCATCCAAATGTTGTAAATACAAGAGTTGAAAGCATTTCTCACAATGGTTGCCTTTAAGCTTCTGGCTCCATCGAGTTAATTAACCATGAGATTATCATGAAATTTTCAGCATCCCATGTCTTGTAAGCATCATCTTCTTTCTTCGGTTCCTTCACAGAACCATTGAGATAACCTAACTTTCCCTTACCCCTTAGAAATATTTTTACCATTTGAGACCATTGTAAGAAATTGTGGCCGTTCAATCGATGAGTAGTAATTTGAAGAGTAAAAGAATTACTAGGAACAGAGTTTTCATCTTTGCCGGAATAAGTTGCCATAACACAATGCAAAGAAAAATTCTTAATTCAACCAAACCAGTAGGGAATGGCTATTTTTCCTAGCCAGGTCCAGTGGGTAACCTAGCTTTGATAACATGTAAAAAAAATAGGAATAATAGAATAATATTCTGTATATTAATTGTATTACATATGTGGGAATTTATACAAGTAAAGTGATTGAGATAGAAACTAAAAGATAGGTTAACAAACTCCATGGAAAGAAGGGATAAACTAAGAAAATATAGTTTCTAAAAGATGCTAACAAATATTTGACTTGTCAACAATATGTTACTTGGATAGTTGGATTAATAATTAAAAAAATAATTTTTTTTAAAAAAAAAGTTAATTTAACTACTACGAGACAACACACGAGTTGATTGATAACATTAATAATTAACATAAATGAAAAAACACTACATAACAAGTTACAAGTTAACGAAACACAAGTATATTAGTGATATAAATATAAAAGTAAAACATTAAAGGCTTTCTCTTTTTTTTTTTTCCTTTTAACTTTAAACTTTAAATTTAAGACTTTAAGCCTGCACTTTAAAGTTTGCACTTTTACAATTGTTGGCTGCTAAGAATTGAATTTGACTTTATATCTTTTTTATTTGTTTATCTTTTTAATTAAAGTTGCAAGTTACAAACTTGCAATATCATAGAATAGATTTGATAGCAAGTCATTTAATATCAATTTAAAAAATAAATTTGCTACTTGTTATTATTAGTTTGTTAAAAAAAAAATAGTTACTACGACTTGCTAGTTTATTTTTAAAAAAGGTAAATGTCACCAGTGATCTCTTATTTTTGGGAGTTGTGACACTTTGCTCTTATATATTTTGAAATAAACATTTTAGTCCTAAATGTATTGTAAAGTTGACACCGTTGACCCAACTTGTTGATTCCGTTAGTTTGTTAATATTTTTTGCACATGATTGGCATGTATTTTTATGACACTTATTTTTTAGGGTCAAATTGAATAATTTTTATATATACGTGTGGTGAGTTAGGTTAAATAAAAAAAGAAAGCAATCAGATTTTGCGCCAATTACGTGCAAAAAAATTAACAAACTAACAGAATAAGCAAGTTAGGTCAACGGTGTCAAATTTGCAATATATTTAGGATCAAAAGGTTTATTTCGAAAGATATAGGACGAAGTGTCACAACCCCCAAAGATGAGACCGTTAATGGCATTTACCCTTTAAAGAAAATAATTACTACAACTTATATTATAAAGTATAATATTTCAATTTCTTTTAATAAGTGAGCTCAAATTGTGTTTAATTTGTATTGGGTCTGAGTTGGGCTCGAGATGGGCTTGTGCTGGCTTGAGCTGGGTTGGGCTTCGAGTTGAGTTGGACTGATAGGTTGGGCTGGGCTAGTCCTATGTTGAGATTGGCCTGGGCTCAAATGGACTGAGTAAAAAATTATATAACCCACATAAGCCCACTTATATGTAGTGAGTTGGGACGAGTCAAACCCACTTCTAACCGAGCTAGACTAAGCTTGAATTTTCATGTGCTAGACTAAATTAGACCTGTGTCACCCTAACTCAAATGCCACCTCTAAGATATATGTTTAATTTGAAATAACTTGAATTCATCACTATTATTAACACGAATTTAAACTACTACATAGGGGTTCAATTTGTTAACAAATTAGTTGTTGAACCTTGACTTACAGTATTGTCGGTCAAGAATTGAACTTCTGGAATTTTAAACTAAGGCTAAAGTAAAATCTCGCATATTACCATATATCAAGATAACAGCCTTTTTTTTGCCTGAAGATAACAACCTATTTAGCTTCACCAAACAAAAGTCACTAGTAAATATATTAAAGTATTCACATCTTTCTTAAAATAGAAAAAGAAAATCAGAAAGTTGTACTTTCAATAGATACAGGATATCCTAAAAAGATTAGCCTAAAACAACCAGGCCAAGAAACAAGAGAATTACCGTACATGGACCCAGTTCAATCCAAAACACGGTAACGAACTCGAGATCTTTAGTCACCACAAGTCTGTTGCTCAACAACAACCACATCATCCCGGCTTCTGAAAATTACGTTTATCTATGTGATGAGGTAAAAAAACGTCTGAAACTCATTTAGACATGTCAGATTCATACTCCAATATTTTTTTCTATTCATTTTTTTAACTATCAAGGAGAGTAACCTACAACAAAACTACTCCTGAATCTCGAATTCATACTCAAATATGTTTCATGACAAAGCATAACGTTATTATAAAATTGGGATAAGGATACCTTGTAGGCTTGTACATAGTAAGAAGCGATTACAAGAAGCTCTCTGCAACAATATTATGAGCAACATACATATTTTAACATCTCACTATTCTCACTCATCAAATTACAACATACAGATCAATACAGACCACATAATCTCTTGTAAAAAGCATAGAACAGGCTTACAAACCCAGAACCGTGTGAAATTCACAAAAAGAATATCGTGCGGAAATCGAACGAGTAAATCAGTAAAACAAAAATATTTCATTTCTTGAAGCTGCCAAATTGATATTGTTGGCTACTTGGGTTTGAAAAGATGTCGTCTACACCTGTCGCTGTCGATGCAAATCTGGGATTTCCGAGACCATATCCTGCTCCCATGGCTCCCCCCATGTAATATGAAGTTGCAGGTCCCTTGTCCTTTACATCTGATCCGTCACTCAACCCACCCACAATGCCTACATCCGCAAGGTTGACCTTCTTGGCTGCATGTTACGAGTTTCATAACAGAAACAAGTAAATAAGCTTTGTTACTCTAAAACTTCTAGCTCTTTTAATCACACTGTTGTCATGTTCAAACCAAGGCATATGTAGGTTACATTATCACAAGAGAAAAACAGAAGAATACTATGAATTCTTCATACACTGTCAAAGTAATAACAGTGTCTCCGTTGAATCAATCAGGCAGTGGGATGCACGGACTCTACTGATCCATAAAATCGCACAGTATAAGAGAAATTGAATCCAATCTTCAAGGGCACTATGGCTCGATGAAGAAAAGTCAAAAATCATATACTACAACGAGGCAGACTACCAGCAACCTGCTGGTCAGAGTCCTTAGCGTAACTACCATCTTTCAGTTCAAAAACCCGGTCATTTAACTGAAGAGGTTCTTTTGTTCAGTGCCACAAACAACTTGATGCCCAGGATCTATAGAATGATTCTTATGTAAGCATACTATATTCTTAATTTCCAGGATTACATGTAAAAACATAGTATTCTAGTTGCTAAAGGATTTCCATGTGCTGTATGTTAAATAATATTTAATATGACGTGCTAGGTCATTTAAGTAAAATTTAAATTCATGAGAGAAACTTACGTGCTGTAATGTTAAGATCAATTAGTCCACGGCTCAAGGAATCTGCCCATATACCAGACTTGACTTGAAAATTATCCTTCTTGGGTGGAGATTTAGTCTCAACTGATAATCCATTCAAGTTATTGTGGCTGCTAGCATTAAGAGCATTTTGAGAAGGCCCAGTTGATGCAGGTTCGATATGAGAAGTGAACGCACCAAACAGGTCAGAACCATCAAAATTGTTTAGTGGAACTGCAGCAAAAGGATCAGCTATGCTGCTTGTCATCTGTTCAGTATTTGAAGACTTGTTATCAGGTGCAGCAAAAAAATCGATAGTTGAAGAAACTGTCGAAGAAGGGGTGGCCTGGGAGGCAAACAGATCAACATCCATCTGCAACGTCCATTAACTAGTATGTTAGCCAACACTAATATAAATTCTTGAAAAAAATGAGAAATTGCACCACAATTTAGAGAATATACCGTTGAAGAAACTGCAGAAGGGGCAGGCTGAGAGGCAAACAGATCAACATTACTCTGCAGATTGGGCGTGAAGTTGAAATTAATCAAGGCAAAAAATGAACTAGGGCAACAATTATCGTTTCACACAATATATATGAATATACAGAGTATAGCACACATAAAAAACTTTGTGTAAACAGGCACGAATTGCATGAATCAATACAATATTTGATTAACACGGTTCTCAACCATATGGGATTCAAATTCATTTCTTTTACTTTTTTTACTATATTAAAAAAAAAAAAGAGAGAGAAAAAAGCCTTCATTTTTCATTGTACAATGAAAATTTTAAAAAATCATAGGATTTTTTTATTTTTTGTTTTATTCATGACAAATTGAAAAAGAATAATGTAGGCTTGTTTCAAGATGGAAAGGAGCAACAAACAACTTTCACAGATTCCCACAAAATAAAGAAGGGTAAATGACATAAAACCCCCTTGTGGTTTGCTTGATGTGCACGATTGCCCCTTGTGGTTCTTAAAGTGCACGAAACTCTCTTGTGGTTTGATGAAATGATGCACAATGCCCCTTCCGTTAAAAAAAACCATCCAACTTAATAGTATTTGTGGTTCACGCGCTTCTAGGGATGGCAATGGGGACAGGGATTGCAGGTACCCGCCCCACCCCCGCCCCAAATAGGGCGGGGATTAAGGCGAGAAATGGGGAATGGGACGGGAGATGGGGATCAACTTTTAATCCCCGCGCGGGGGCGGGGCGGGGTGCGGGGATAAGCATTTCCCGCCCCACATATATAGATAGTTATTTTTATTATTTTAGTATTATATATGTATTAAAATTATACATATAAAAGTATAAAAAATAACATTAAGCAAAGTATTATAAAATGGAGAAGAAAAATTAGATTATTTGAAAGGATTTTATAATTATTCTTAAAATCATTGTATGCCGTAACTTGAAATTGGCTATCATTTGACATAAATACCTCAATTTTATTATTGTTCATAGTGAATTAAGAGATTTGTTAATTATTTCAGTTGCACTTCAAAAAGTTTCAAATAATATAACTAAAGATGAATTTTAAAGAATTGCAACTAATATTATATGTGACATGTGATAAGAAAAAAAATTATAATAATCAATGCAATCTCACTAGCACAAAGAAATGTTCTTTTTCAATTAGAGTTCTCATACATAATAGTTAAGTCAAAATTTATTTTAAATATTTGGGACTCAATTACTATAATATTATATTTACTATTTAATTGCAAGAATAATTAATATTAGACTTTATTTAAGATCTATATTTATATTTATCATTAGTATAACTTTAATTTATATTTTGAAGTTGCATGATTTAAATTAATTATAATTCTTAAGGTTTAAAAAGAATAATAAAAACCCCGCGGGTAATCCCCATTCCCTACGGGGATTCAGGGGCGGGGATGGGGCAGGGGGCAGGGGTATAGAATGCGGGAACGGGGCGGGAGATGGGGGAGCTTTTTGAGTGGCGGGGCGGGGCATGGGGATAGCTCCCCCCGCCCCTACCCCGCCCCATTGCCATTCGCGCTTCAATTGCAAATTTGGAAGTGGTTCACTTAAAAGAACATTTTTTGGGACCAAAATACCCTTAATTGGGTATAATGGTAACTTTAAATTTAAAAAATAATTAAAAAAAATCCCCTTCCCTACCAGCAGCCACCCCCACCCCCACCATCGCCAACACTGCCCACCCCTACCATCCCACCAGCGTGTGTGTTCGTTTTGTGTGGTGGGTGTAGTTACTAGTGTGTAATGAGCAATTCTAGACCACAAGGGACTGAGATGATGCAACGTCACAACAAAAGAATCACTACATGCTTCTAGAATCTGGCAAAGATGTTACAATTACAGAATAGATCATTGGTAAAATTGGCATAAAAGTTCATATAAAAAGAAGGAGATGTGAACAGCACGGTAGGCAATATGTCATAAAAGCTTATTTTCTTTCTTTAAAGGTGGAACACTAGGAACCACCCTTATTCTTCAATAATAGCTTTTCTGCAATTTTGAACACAACAGAGCTTTCTCCTTATTGGTTCCTCTTTGTTCTTGTTCGTTGTTTGATAGATCATAACATGGTGGCAGGCAGGTGGTGTGATGGTAGGGGTGGGTGGCGTTTGCGATGGTATGGTAGGGTGGGGGTGGGGGTGGGGGTGGGGGTGGTGGTGACAGGTGGTGGTGGCGATGGTGGGGGTGGGGATGGTGCCACTGTATTTTTTGGGTGTGGGGGTTGGGGGAGGTGCTGGTGATGGCCTGTGGTGGTGCTGGCTGAGGTTGGGGGTGGTGGCGATGGTGGGGATGGGGGATGTGGTGGGGCTGGTTGGGTTTTTTTTTTTGGAATTAGTTTTTTTTTAATCTTTTGGCAGATTAGTTTTTATTTTTTATTTTTTATTTTGTGGGAATATTTTTTTGTTAATACTAAAAGGGTATATATGTCATTTTAAACATTACCGTTAAAAATTTAACAGATGTTAGCATTAAGGGTACGTGTGCACTATTTCATCAGACCATAGAGGGGTTTCGTGCACTTTAACAAACACAGGGGGCAAATGTACACATTTGGTAAACCACAAGGGGGTTTTGTGCCATTTATCCAATAAAGAAATCAAGTTATTACATGTATGAGGTAGATCTATCCAACAAAAATAAAAAAAATTGATAAGCCAATTGGCTTGCTAGAGCTCACGTCCAATAGAACCTTTTTGTTTTTATGTTTTTCTTTCACTTGTCAGAACCAGGCTAATTGAGGCAGGCCGCTCTCCTGGTCCCGGAAAGCATTGCCTTGACGCATGCATCTCTAAAGTACAGGAAGCTCCAAATCCGGGAAAGCATTAAGAGTCAAATCAAAAGCTAGGTCACATAATCCGCCAGTTTAGGGTGGCAGGCAGAAAATAGCAGTTTAGCTACAAAGGGGCCAAATTCATGCACTTATCTTGACTTGCAATAACAAGGTGCCACGTGTCTTGTTCAACTCTATCAACGGAGCACCTGATTCTTATATTGCATGCCACATGCATGTTGTCGTAACTTGGAAACATAACAACAGAAGCAAGGTTCAAACTTAAGTTATGTGGTATGAAGAAGCACATTTACTGTTGAACTAACTACTACATGTTGTGAGAAGACTCTTCCTAAATAGCATATATCAACTCAAAATACACAAGAAGCTCTCCTTGACACGCATGAGATCATTTTGAGCGAAAAATTAATGTCCTCATGTAGATGCATTTGAGACACTCTCATATCTCGAATTCTAGACTAGACACTTTTATGCACTTGCACTACACTCTATCTGCAGATTTGCAAGTTAGATCATGAGTCTATGATTGAGCTCTAGATTGCCTACAGGCTAGAGCGCCCCTCCACATTCATTCCTTGCAATAGAGTTATAGTCCACACAAGGCTTTTCTACCCACAAAAAGAAAATAACAGAAAAAGAAGAAAAGAAGTACACCTACCCCCCCGACCAAAAAAAAAAAAAGGGGGCAGGGGGGAAAGAGAACACGATATGGAAAGAAAAGAATAAACAAATGAAAGATCACATGAACCTTGTTAAAACATTCGCAAAGATGAAACACCGAAAGAAAATGCTGGAGTTTGTGATGGACTGCGACTCAAAACACTTTCCTGCTTGATCCAAATAATTGCAAAAGTTTCACATTTAGGTGCTGAAATGTCTTTACCTGAGCTCCAGAACTTCGCCCTGCTTCTGGCTGGGATGTTGCCGATACAAATGTCGCATCAGCAAATAAATCACCCTCTGATGGATCACTGTTCATAGAAGGCTTATCTCTCGAAACAGGTGCTGGTGCATCCAGGAGGTCGCCAATTAAACTCTGCCCAAATAGGTCCACTGGGTTGGTACTTCCAGCAGAAGGCTCTGTCAACAACAAAAACATGAAGAAACAGTAAAGGAATTGCTGTAACACATTGCAGAACTGCATACGGGCAATAGCTGAAATAACACTATCAAACAGGATATGCTAATAATAATTGCATCTAATGAATAAAAACCAGCATAAATTGTAGTGTTTGCTCCTCGTTAATTCTTAGCAAATATCCACCGTGTAACAGAAAAAATAAATAAATAAATAAAAATTAAGAGCAATTTCTTGGTACTACTTCTATGGACTTGAGATTAGCATATTATAACACTATTCATTTTATTTCCTTCTTGTTGGTTGGGAGAGCAACCGAAATTTACATGTATCTGATATAGACTGAATTGATTCTGTCAACACCAACATAAACTAGACCACATTTATGCAAGAAAGAGGCTAAGAAAATTTGGTTAGCTACAAAAAGTTGCATGTAGGATGCCGCCTTCAAATACTTACTAGCACTAGATGTGCCCCGAGGATCAAAATCATCATTGTCATCCTCAAAATTGTTTGGTGGTGCACTTGAACTCTGCAAAGGGATTGAAGCATATTTATCAGGCTCGCTTAGTTTCCTTGTTGTCTTTGATGCACCAGCTGCTGCACTGCTTCGGTCCATGCTGCAGAACATTATCAAACAGTTAAGCAAAAGCAGGAGCATCCACAATCAAGCTGACATTCAGTAACTGAAACCATCAATATGATAATTATTCAATTATCATTATAATGCCCAAACAAAACCATTAATTACATGCTACACTTCCTATCAGCATACATCTAGATTCTTTAGACAAAAGAAAAAACTATAAAAAGAATTCGATACCTCCCCCCAACCCCTCCGGGAGGCTTTAGTAAAGGGGAGAATTCAACAAGAAAGGTGAAGGAAAAGGCCATATATTCAAGCACTTCCACAATAATCAATAAGCCACAATTTCCCAATCAAAGAGAACAAAAGAAAGAAAAGAGAGAGCAATGTGCTGTAAATAAAGTTGCTTTTAAAAGAAGAAACAAGTAAGAATGCAAAATCCCGATAATAGCATCAACATAATGAATTTCTTGAGAGAATTAAAATGAGATTAACAATACCAAGGCATACAGAGTTCACTTGCTGAACAGAATCATAGCATAATAAAGTTATTCTAACTAATATAGACCTGCCGTAACGAGAAGACCCGTTCTTGGAGGTGTTCCCGGAATCACTGGCAGCCTCACGACGCGATTGAGCAGAAGTACTTTGGATGAACTTATCTTCATCATAAGGATCTTTATCGTTGAAACTATCTCCATAATCACCATCTCTTGTACTGCCTAAACCTCCATATTGATCACTACTCCTAATGCCAGTGCTACTGAATGAGGCAGTGCCAGACTTGTATGTTACTCCAGATGATGAAAGCCCAAAGTATCTAACAAGTTGTAATAGGGTACACTTGATCAGATCCAATGTAAATACAAAAATCATGGAGCACTGAAGTAGTCAAGCATAAAGCAGATCTGAAAACATGTACTCACTTATCACGATTTGCAGCTGCTTTATTTCTAACTTCTTGTATCTTTTCTTTACTGTTCAGAAGAGAGACAATGTTCTCTGCTTTCTTCCTCACATTGATTCCTATGTCCTTCCCATTTGGCTCAACATACTCAAAACTTGCAAGAGACTACAGAAAAGTAAAACCAGAGAAGAGGAACATGATAGTGTCAGAGGCTTGCAACCTTAATCTATCGTATGGCCATGATATCAATCTAAACTACTGTCAAGAAAAGCTCTTTCACCTTCTTCTGGAAGAAGGGGCATCTATGGCAGAATGTAATGATCATACATACCGATATTTGAAATGTATGTTCTACTATGTCATCAACTGCACGTTCAGATCCATGTGACACCAAATACTCTATAACAGCCAATGCCTGGTACATGAAGGGTTCAGGAACTTTTTCGAACCATAACAATGAAGCAAAGTGACAGCAAAAGAGGAGGGGAAAAAAATGAAAAGTTGAGGCTTTAGTTATAACCATCAAGTAAGGAAACCCAGTGGTGAAAGGATAAAGTGGAGTCAGAAAAAAAAGAAAAGAAAAGGATGAAATTGCCTGGAAAAAAAAAAAAGGATAAAACTGCTTACTACCTTATAAACATAACGCCAGTTCTTCCCAGTCTCACTCAATCTTGTCCAAAGTACATTCATAACCATCTGACATTCGGTGCTGCATATATCTCATTACATCAGCCTTGAGACTGAAGAACAAATCAACTTGACTATAAGCGTAAAAAAAGGATAAAAAGAATGACATAAGTATAAAATATACAAAGAATTAAAGTAAGAGGGTACAATTTTTTTGTAGCCTGGGCTATTTCTGCCAATGCTGTACCATGAGGACCCCATGGTTCATCATCTGTCGCATCCAACACCTATGTCAATGTCAAGAATGTTTATCATAACTGCAGTCATATACAGATGACAATAAACGAACGGCCAAGCAAATTTACAGGGGAAAATACATCCTACAGAGATTTCTCCCTGAGGGCTGATGCTGTACAAGATGGAGGCAGGAGGAAATAATAAATTGTCACAGCTCATAACTCTAACCAAATTAATTCTCCAAATTGTTTTATGGGAAGAAAAATGACATGAGCAACTCATCTTGACTAGACAAAAATATTATTGCATGTAGTTCCCACAGTGATATTCAGACTATAATTAATATAGGCCAAACATTTGTTACTTTGTTAGAAAATAAAAGTCAGAACTATTCATTTTGACAAATGAAAAAGTATGTCAATTGACTAGCATGACATGGCTAACAGACATGAGCATGTACGAAAACTCAATCAAATAAAATTACAGCTGACTTCTCGGTATTAATAGATTGAAACTGCTTTCTCTATCAACAAGATGCATACTGGTTAGGTGTAACCCATCCGCAGCCCTCTTTGAGAGTGAGAGTGAGAGTGAGAGTGAGAGACTAGAGGTGTACTGTTGGTAATAGGATATTACTTAATCCATAAAGGCAGGGGAGCAAAAGAAACTATCACAATAACTAGAGTTCTTCAGTTGGTGATAGAATATTACTTATTCCATAAAGGCAGGGAAGCATGTCTAAACACAAAGCATTAGTATCATGATGAGAAGGGAAGGCAAGCAGCTACTCATGGTGGAGATTAACATGTTTCTCCGTGTAAATTATAAATGTGGAACTTATCTAAAAAGATAGCGACAACATGTTCATGCCCCTATCCCACATTAAAGAATTACTTGAACTTTTTCTCCATCCTTAATCTATAATGGCATTCAGGGGCCTCCCAACAATTGCCAGAAGCTGGAACAACTATACAGATAGGTTCTATGGTTTGACACTTCAGCTTTTCGTCTCCCGAGAACAGAGCCCCACAGAAAGATATGGGCTAAAATTTTGGTGGTAACTCCAGTCTGAAACATCTCAAGCTATAGGCAATGATCAAAAGCCAACCAGAACAAATGGTAGGCAATTCAAGCTAACATAATCTGGTCTTCCTGCTGCATTATTGAAACCTAAACCAAAATTTCCAGAATTGAGAATTTGTTTCAGCCAAAGAATCCAAAACTGGGTAAGTACTCCACTAAGACAATTTTGCGGACTGCTCAAGTGGATTGATTGCTAATGTAAATATCAACTAAGTGCTTGAGAATTTAGAAATCAATCTAAGCTCAATAGAGGTCACCAGCAATCTAATGGATGACTAAGAAAAGGGGAAAATTTCACTATCACCTATTTCCAATACTCCAGAGGTATGTACTAAAACGACTTCGGAAGTACTAAAAACAAGTTGATCATGTTAAGTTAACTTCATCACGGCTACAGGAAATATCAGGTCTCCTATGGATTACTTCACCACTAAATGCAGAGTACTTATATAGTAGTCCATAAACAGTCATTAAACACCTACCAATACGTGTTATCCTTTAGTCACTTTATCTGACACTTAATCACCCATAGCGTCATGAAGCACATTAGGATCAAACAATTAAAAGATCAATTCGTCTTTCACTATTTAAACTGCAGGAAACAAAGACCTATAATAGGAGAGCTAATAACAATCAACCCCGAAAGATTTCAACTTCAACAATTAAGCTTACATTTCATATTCTACTAATATACACGTATATATACAAACACACAGACACGCACATTTCACATTCTACTAAACATATGCATATACAAAATAAACGTAAAAACACACACACGCACGCACACATACACACACATACACACACACACACGCACACATATGCACACATACACACATATACGTATATATAATGAGGATGTGAAATTAGCGAATGTCTTTGTTCATTTACCTTCTGCTCAATCTCCGGAACCTTCCATACTTTCAAATTAACTTCTCTCTTTCTGCAAAAGCAAGTAAATATATTCATCAATAAAGATGTAAAAAAAAATTAAAAATAAAACTAAAATCAATTATTTCCAAAAATCAACTCAATTAGTTCCAAAATTAACTTAATTAAATTTAAAGAAAGAAAAAAAGAGAGAGAAATTACAATTCGCGGACAGTTTGATCGATGGCTTTCATGAAATCCATAGCTGCAAAAATAAGAGGAAAAAAACAAAAAAACAAAAAAACAAAACAAAATTGCGAATAAAAATGAAGATTTGACAACAGATCTAGCTGAAATTGAATCATTCAAATTAAAATTAAAACTTTTTACCTTTGAGAATACAAGATGAGCTATCTGCTGAGAGCTTTTTTTCAGTGGTTTTATATAAATATGTATGATTATATGATATAATTATCACTTCTGCTTTTGGCTTCCTTGTTTTTGCAATTGACCCAAAGTTTTGGTTTATTACAATTCTCACCTGAATTTATGACAATTCACACTTTATTCCATTTTGTTTTTGTTTTTTTTTTTTTTCAAATAAAGGAATCTTGTTTACATGTAATACTTCCTACAAAAGACTATATAGGATGTCAATTAAAAAGCAAATTTAGGTGATGCATACAAAAGTAAAATTAGGTGATGTATTCAATTAATCATTAATTTTGGTTGCTTTACATGTTAAACAAATGGTAGTTTTTTCTTTCTTTCTTCGCTTATTCTTTTATTATTAATATCATAAAACTATTATTATTATTATTATTATTATTATTATTATTATTATTATTAATATAATTAAACACACGCATAAATGCACTTGTAAAGTTCTTCTGAATTCCTCAACCTCTAAAATTATTGTTGTTAGAAGTCCCTCGTAAATTAAAAAAATTCTAATCCTACATCTAGTTGATGATTAAGAGCAATTATGATTCTTATCATGGACAAGAGCGCAAATTCAACTTTTTTATTTTGAAGAATCTGGTCATAGTGTACTAAGAGTTGTATTAAATTGTAAAAAGAACAATTGTGAACATAAAATACATACATTTGATAACGATATAATATTTTTATATTGTTAAATTAGTTTTGTTATTAACTACTGAGCCAATAATAATAAACCTATTTGTGAAATTGACTACTCAATCATCATTTACTCACCCAAAAGTCCAATCCCAACCTAATAGATATCAAGTTAGTTTAGTTATTAACTACTAAGCCCAAAAATAATAAAATTGTTAGACTTAATAATCTCTTGTTAATCTCAATTTTGACGATAACAAATAAAGAAAACTAATATGATTTTATTTAAGTGTCAAATTGTTTCAACATGTTGGAAGAAATAAAATATGTTTTATTGATGTTACTGTAGCAAAGAAGTACTGTAGTAACTCGGTTACTGTAGCGCACGAGAATTTGAAAATTTGAAAGTTATTATCTATCACTGTTGAAAATTTAAATATTTGAGTTATTGTTGAAATTTAAAAATTTTGACACTGTAACAAATTTGAAATTTTCGGTTACTATTTGGCATTGTATCCAATTTGAATTTTTTGTACTGTTTGACACTGTAGCAGATCTGAAAATTTTGGTTACTGTTGAAAACTGTAGCAAATTTGAAATTTCCGGGTACTGTTTGGAACTATAGCAGATTTGAAAATTTTGGTTACTGTTTGGCACTGTAACAGATCTAAACGTTGGAGTTACTATGCGTGTACTATAACAAATCCGTTGGAATTACTGTGTGGGCACTCTAGCAATGATTATTTTGTACAAAAAATGCCTATAAATACTCCAAAAATTTCACAAAAATCTACACAACAAAATCTTGCAAAGAAGAATACTCTACTCAAATTAAAGAGCTCAATATTGTTATTTTCACATATATGTGAAGCTTGATATTTCGAAAGCTTTCTTCAACTTCATTTCAAATTCGAATATTGAAAGCTCCCGAAAGCTCGTAAGTTATTATTTGATTATTGGGCTATTATTTTTTTGTAATCATATAATATTTTGAGTTGTATTTTTGAAGTATAATTGTAATATTTGCCTAATTGAGAGGCGTTGAGCGTTAGAATTTTGTAAGCAAGAAATCCTTGCATATTGTTAACTCTTGGTGAGTTAATTTAGAATTTTTATTCTAAACTTACTGCTGCTGTTGTAATTAGTGGAAAGTTGTCGTAAAGTCAAGGAAATTCCTTGGGATTGTACTGACCAACATCAAGGGTGTTAGGAATCAGGATAAATCATCTGTGTCAATTTTTCTCTTTCTCTACTCTGATTATTTTACTTGAGCAATTTTTTAGTTTGCAAAATTTTGTTAAATTTGCCCATTGAATCTATTTACCCCCTGTCTAGATTGAACGTCGGGACCTAACAAAAACCATTTGTGAAGTTGACTTCTTAATCATCATTTACTCACCCCAATAATCCAGTCGCAACCATTTGTGTCCCAATTCATAAGTCACGCAATCGACTTATTTTTTAACATTGTGCAGATAACCCGTCATTCATTTACTTTTTTTTTTTTGGTCGAAACATGTTCATTAAATTAAACAAACAGTGAGTACATGAATTACTCAATATTAGTGGGGGTACAAGTCATTTTCCAATAGCTCTTGTACAGATGACATGACAACCCAATTACAAGCCAAATTCTCCCTAATCATTTCTTTTGGAACTCAATTTGCAAGCCTATTAAAAGTCCTACTAATACAATGAGAACTAAAACTATGATTTTTAGCAACAATCTTTTTAATGTCTTCAATAATCGGGTCTAACTTCTAGTACCAGAAATCCTCCTACTCTAGGTGCACTCAAATGCAACTGTGATGCGTCAATTTGTTCCCTGCAAAATTTGCGGATTTGGCATTTATTTACAGGGATCATCAGGGTAGACCAATTCTCGATTCAACTATGAAGGTTCATGCAAATAGTGTCTTCTTTTTTTCTCGGTAAATAAGTATTTGTATTAATCACAAAAATACAGACATAATTTTACAAAAAGTGAGTTCCTCAACTCCTATCTAAGCAAATTAGCATCAATATTCCACGCTCTACAGAGTCGCCTATTCAACTCATTGTTCCTAAATGTTTTTGTCCTATATAGCTTCTGTCGAACACAAAAACAAATATGGGTGTACATTTGTTCTTCATTAAGTGTATTGTTAGCATGGAAGATGTTATTCCTCTCTCGCCAAATAGTGAACATGGCAGCTTGGAAAAACAGCAGGATCAGTCTTGATTGCATGGTGCAATCTCGACAGTTCCTATTGAGCCAGCAGAAGATTTTTTATCCCAAGAATGAAGCCAATAAGGACCCTTAGCCAATCTCATTCCACGTATCTAGATCCTTTTTGTAAAACTGCATTGAAAATAAAGATGGTCTATATCTTTAACATGCATATTGCAAACACACACAACAAGCATCAACATGGAGACCCCAGTGCAAGAGACGCCTTTAGTAGGATTCCAATGCAAATAGTGTCTTGAATGTGAAAGCATTGGCATTTCGATAGGCTTGTTTATTTTCCCTCAACACAAACCTTTCCAATGTAATTTTTGAGTCAAATGTAACAGGTATGGTTCAAGCAATCGTATCTCTAAATCATACATTTTAGTGGCAAATTCATGATATTTTAGATACTTATTGGCTTCTTTGCACTTTGTACATTGGTTAGGCGTAAATCTAATATATGGTTTCTCATTTCTTAGTTCATATATATAATTCATTCCTTTTCTAATTACATAAATGAGTTTTCTAATTATTGTGACCAAATGTTTTGAATTTGAATCTATGTCTCTCATTACAAATATTATCTGACATTTGACTGATCTAAAATATGCATTAAGGTGTAGCAATGCACCACGGAGTTTATAGGCTTAAGTTAAATTTAATGTGGTCTTACCTAGTGTGAGTTTCACGTCATGAAAAACATGTATGAGTTTTTTAAGATTCTATGTCACATGTCCTGTTAAGATTACGAAAAATTAGAAGCTTATAAATAGAAATTTACATAGTTTTCCAGGATTGAAGTTAATCTTTGTGAAGCTCTTAAGCTCTTCATGAACATGGTTAGGAAGCAAAGGACAAATAGATTTTTGGATGCTTGGTTTTGAGATATGTATTTGCATCATATTGAAAAGTTTTTGTAACAAAATAGTTGGTTAATGATTCTTGTTACAAGGTATTATTAATAAATTGCATTTTTTTTATTTTCTACATTTTGATGCATTATATTATTTTTCTTTATACTAGTTTGTAACAGTTGATTGAGCTAAATTAAAGTTAAGTAAAAAGGACCAAGGCAGTAAATTGTCATTGTTATTTGTACGTAATTTTGAGTGGTTTACAATAAATATGTATTATTCGTGCTATGTCACACGATAGTGCACATATATAAACAACTAATAGAGTGATTTTGAGATCATATGCGTTGGACAGCAATGGTGTCAAAACTTTAAGGTTCGTCTAAATTTACGGGGGAAGGATGCTAAAAGAAATAAAATGATAGAATCATAAAGGGAAAAAAAAAATTTATTTGGATCGGATAAAATTATAACGGAATGGGATCATAAAGGATTATATAATTTCTTTGTTTGGAACCAAAAAAAATGAGGGATGATTTTTAAATTTTTTGATGAACTTACATTTTCTAAAATAAGAGATTAGAGTTTTTTTTTTTTTTTCCTTTAAAGGCGATTAACAATAGTTCTCCACCTACCTCCTAAGTAACTCGAACTCAAGACCATTTAGGTGTCAAGTGAAGGTTGCTCCCACTAAACCCTCTTTGTGTATATTGTAGTATGTTTGTGAGTTTATAAAAAGAATAAGGGCAAAACGGGTATCTGACAAAAAGTTAGATAGCTTCCATTCCTTTTGGTTCCAAGGTAGTGGGGTTATATTTTGGACGTGCATAGGATTATTCCATTTAAAACGTCAACATTTTAATGATGCCCACAAAGGATTCATTTATCTTTATTTTTGATGTTTACTATCTTCATGATCCATCATTATTTGTTCAACACCTCAGAGGCTCTTTAATCTAAGTATAGCATTTCCTTAAAGGCCTTAAATAAGACTTCCTTAAAAAAGTCAACATTTCGAAATTTGTTACTGGCATGGGTCACTTTTTAGCTTTCAATTAAGATTAAACTCTTGACTTACTTGGTACATGTTTTGGGGTGAACCACTGCACCCCTGAATTTTATTTTAAATTCAACCGTTAAGCTAAGCAGGTGAAACGCAGGCAATGACCCATTTTCGAAGAGAGTAAATTAATCATGTCTATACATTCGTGAACTAGTTAGATGGGAGTTTCCTGGGTTAACAAAAAAAACATGGTATGGGTTACTAAAACTAAGTTTATAAGCAACTTAATAAATAGCAAGGAGGTGTTTGTTGGTCAAAATAAAAAGCATTGGCAACCATTTTTTGGCATATTGTCTTCTTGGGTGGAGCCCGAAGGAGGCTTGGACAAGGTCTACAGGGCGGGGAAGAAAGAGAACTCTCTTGGTGATGGTTTGTACTATCGTGTTGCTTTGTGGGTTTAAACATATATACCTTCATAGTGCTTTTGGTTAGACAAAAATTTCTTAAGAGGGTTTAGTCTTTCCCATCTCTTTTTCCATTGGTTAAAGTAGGAAACTTTTATGCAAAGTGGTCTATATAAACTTAAAATCTAAATTGGGATTTTAATTCTTTGGATCATGGCTTGATGAAAGGCATTGCAAGAAAGATCAATGACGTTTTTCTCTTGATCTATCTCTTTCTCTTTCTCTTAATTTACTCTAATTTTTTTGGTTACAAGTGTGTTCTCTCTTTTCTAATCTTTTCCACATATATCAAATCAAATTAATTACACATGTATTTTCTTGGATTAGTAAATAATGTCGCTAAATTAGCAGGCCCCCGAAATTGGATTTTTTATTTTTATTTTTTCAATTCTGTTTTGTTACGTTTAAGGCTTGTGTTATGAATTGGTCCAAACAAGTGGTCAAGAATTGATTTTTTTGCTTCAATCCATTGTTAGGATTAATGAGTTCTTTTTACATCATTTTCGAGTAATTGGCCTTCTTGAATTTGATCAGAAGCAAAAAAAAAAGAAAAAAAGAATCTAAAGAAAAAAAGTTGGTAAATATAGGTCAAAAACTTGGCTTTTAATTTGTATTGTGTGGTTTTCTAGTCAATGAGGAATGATAAGTTTTGTTCGATAAAGCGTACATCAATGATGAAGATTGGATTGGACTATTTTTGACAAATGAGGTTTAAGAATTCAATCTTCTTGCAAATCCTGTGGTGAATATCAACTTACCACTAAAAAAATGAATCAAGGTTTTGATTAAAATCTTTCCCTAACTCATTAAAGCTAATAAAGAGCAACAAGCATATTTTGAATTGGTAATGGTAAGCATCAAGGTTTTGTGTATATGTGAAGAGATTGTGATCTTTTATTTCAATAAGTTAGTAAATAAGAATCATAGACCATTTTCTAAGATGAAATTTTAAACAAAAAACAAGATCTTAGACACATCTAAAAAGAGTAAATTTTTAAACTAATAAGCCTAACCAAACAATTTCATTAGCCTTTAAGAAATTTTATAGTGAAATATTTGATGTTTGTTGCACTTAGCTTTGGAACATAAGAAATTATAACAAAAAGAGATCATTTCATATGTAGGTTAAATTTTATTAGTAGTCCTAATGATTTAGTTTAAAATTTCAAATTAGCCTCCATTTCTGCAAGATTAAATTTATAAGTTGCCAATATTTCTTAAACGTATATAAGTTAGTCTCTTTTTGATTGGAAAAGTGTTGTGTGACATACTTTTTGTAGTTTAAGATTTTAAATGCCTAATATACACTTTTACCACATTTTCCATTTTTTCTTAACCCTTTTCTCTTCTCATTTTCTTTTCTTTTTGTCCTTTGTCTTCATTCTAAAATTGTCATAACTGGCAGAACTAGGAAGGAGAAATGAGAAGGAAATATTTCTCCTTTCTTATTTTGGTTGAATTATAGTAATTGCGACTTTAGAGCATCTCCAATGGGGGCTCTAAATACAAAAGTTTCTAAATTTGAAAATTTTTAGAGACCCAGTCTCTAAAAAATATTATTAATGATTTAAATATACATGAGACCTACTACTTTTCACAACTTTTGAGACAAAATAGAGACTCAGTCTCTATTTTGATCAATAAATTTGTTGATCAAAATAGAGGATAGAGGCCTAAAAATTTATGAAAATTGGTGGGTCTCATGTATATTTAAATCATTAATAATATTTTTAGAGACTAGTCTCTAAAAATTTTTAAATTTGGAAACTTTTACAGCCCCCCATTGGAGATGCTTTTAATGAATTTGAAAATGCAAAATGCTCATATTCCATTTATCTAGACAAAGTATAGCCAACAACATGCTCAAGCTAGCTGAGATTTTGTGTCTTGCTAGACATTTGGTCAAGTTTCTCAACAAAAAGCATATTCTGGACTTTATTTTATGTCTCGTTGGATTTTACATCTCACAGGCAAGATTTCGCTACAGGAAATAATTATTTTGAAGTATACTCTATACGAATATTTATAAGATTTAAGAAGCAAGAACTTTAAATTTAAAGTTTTTTTTCCTTATCCCCACCCTCACTTGTCTTATCTCATGAGATTCGAACTCTAATCTATCAACTACTAAGGAGAGTAACCTACCATTAGACTATTCATAAATTTTACTTTTTTATTTTATTTTATACTTTTAAAAAAAAATTTACTGACTTTTTTTATTTATTTACTTTTTTTAGTATTTACTATCATTATTATAATTATTTTTACTTTAAACTTAAGGTTCAATCTTTCTTTTGGCATTATTTGAACTCTCTTTCCTGTAGAGGCCATTCGATGGTGGATTTGTCTGGCTAGAAAAAATTAGTAGCAGCGAAACTTTGGAGATTCATTAATATGACTTTTGTAATACTAGATTCTAATTTGAAAGTTGAACCAGACAATCAAGACCAGTAAAATTTGCACCGATAGTAAGCTCTTTTTGAATATTATAAAATATTTTACAATTTTATATAGATTAAAACAAGACATCTGTTACCAAAAACAAAGAAGAAAAACATAGGAAGTCCTTTCAAGTTCATCATGTTCATCAATGTGGATTTATTAATAATATATATAGAAGTATCATTCTTAACAATATATGGAAATGCTCAACCTCTCAGTAGTCACTTCTTTATTTCCTTTAAAAGTTCTTTGATTATCACAAACAAGATATAGAACAAATTCAAATGTGTCATAACTTGTAAGAAAAATATGTTAAATCTAAAATACATATTACAAAAAAAAAGGAGTATCCAAGAAATTAAGTTAAGAAATGCTCAAACCTCTCTGAGTAGTTACTTCTTTATTTCATTTAAAAGTTCTTTGATTATCACAAACAAGATATAGAACAAATTTAAATACGTCACAATGTGTAAGAAAAAGATGTTAGGTCTAAAATACTTATTACAAGAAAAATAGGTGTATCCAAGAAATTAAGTTAAGAAATGCTCAAACCTCTCCAAGTAGTTACTTCTTAACCCCAGGTCCATTTCCGCTCCCAATCATCTTCATGAAAATTTCCTTTAAAAGTTCTTTGATTATCACAAACAAGATATAGAACAAATCCAAATGCCTCGTAACTTGTAAGAAAATGATGTTAAATCTAAAACAAGAAATCGAATGCAGAATAAACAAAAAGATTGAAATGGTAAATTTTCTGTTCACATATCCACAACATTGCAAACATCAAAATTTGTAGAGAATTGGACTATTGAAAATCAAAATCTTGTAAAGCTTCCAATCCTAACATCTTACTAGTTCCATAGAATTTATGGCCAGACTACCACTAAAGCACAAAAACACAATGCCTATTCACAGTTACAGTTTCTCTTCAACTCATCTGATTTCTTTTCTCTGCATGAATAATCAAATATTGTACATTCTGAAATGTTAATTACAATTGTGAAATCAATCAAAGAAACCACCTTTCATACTTCTTCATCCTTTTTCTTTTTGGATGTATACTTCCATTCCACCACCTTCACCTTGCTATCTTTTTTTGCATTCTTGCCAATCCCCTCCCTTTCTTTCCACCCAAGTTTCTTTAACACTCTTGCGCCAAAACCTTCCACCAGAATCTTGTAGTAGTCTCGATCATCTGGTTCGGGCAAGGTCTCTATGATCTCTTTCCAGGGTTTGGCTGTGGAGGAGTGGGATGGCTTCGGTTCTTGTGAGCCAGCAAGAGTGATATTAATCTTGGGCTAGCTAGCCTTCTTCAAGCCTTTAGGAGGGGTGACTCTGGACTTTGTCTTTTGCCTAGTTCTTGAAGCATCTCTAGCTACGCCGGTGGTGGATTGCTTCGATTCTTGCAAGGTGCATAAGGCAGAAGGAATGATATTAGTCTTGGGCAAGCTCGCCTTCTTCAAGCCTTTGGGAGGTGCAACTCTGGGCTCTGTCTTATGCCCAGTTCTTGAAGCATCTTCAGCGGTTACGCCGACAGCGGCGGTGATGGATTGCAAGCCGTATAAGGCATAAGGAATGATATTAGACTCGGGCAAGCTTGCCTTCTTCAAGCATTTGGGAGGGGCGACTCTGGGCTCTATCTTATTGCCAGTTCTTGAAGCATCTTCGGTGGCTACGCCAACAGCGGCGGTGATGGATTGCAAGCCATATAAGGCAGTGGGAATGATATTAGTCTCGGGCAAGCTCGCCTTCTTCAAGCCTTTAGGAAGGGCGACTCTGGGCTTTGTCTTATGCCCAATTCTTGAAGCATCTTCGCCGGCGTAGGTAGTGGATTACTCGGATTGTTGAGAGTCAGCGGGGGTGGTGGAGGGTGTGCCAGCCATGAGAGTAATTTTAGTAGTACTTTTTTTGAACGTTATGTTCAAATTTCTTCTTCTTATAAAAAATGAAAGGAAAATGACTTAATTAATCTTAAACGTTGACTTATTTTGATGTTTTATTCCCAAACAATTTATATAAGTGACACCGTTAGTTGATTAGCTCATTCCTGTTAAATTTACTCTACTAAAGTCACGTGATTCGCACGCCGCACGAAAAAAAAAGTATATAAGATTAAATTGATCATTTAACTTATAATTCATTCTCACAAAACATCACCCTATATCTGAAAAAAAAAAAAATACTACGTAAATTTGTCTATTAACACGAGTGTTTAATTGAATTTAATTTAAAATTTGGAATTTAGCATTTAAAAAATTATTTGCCACTCTATTAGACTTCTATTTGAAAAAAGCTGGAAGAAATGTAAGAAAGAGAGGTTGTCACTTGACTATTATAGGATTCATTCCTCTTATACTTACTTTATTCACACTTATTTTTTAGCATTAGATTTCAAGTTAGTAACTTCTATTTTTTTCTTTCATTTCTTCTTCGTTTCAAATTGAATTAAATTTTAATTATAAAATTTTAATTTAACATAAAATTTCAATAATTAAATATTTTATTTTATTTTAAATTTTTAGTTTTATTATTTTATTTCTTTAAATATTGTATTTTATTTTTTAATTTTTATTTTAAAATTATATATGAAAGAAATTTATTTATTTATTTTGTAATATTTAAAATTTAATTTAAAAAATATACAATTCAAAATTTAGCATTTAAATATTATTTCAAATATAACTTTAAATCATAAAAAAATATTTTTAACTTAAGAATTTAATAAATTATATTATATATATTTTTTATATTATTTTACTGTTCTATTATTATATTTTTTATTTTTTATTTTTATCCTTTTATTTTTTGTTTTATTTTTGACTTATTTTATTTTATTTATATTATTTTTGTCATATGGATATTTGTGTCTTTTATTTTCTCCAAAATGTTTTCACAACTTGGGAATATGAGATTCTCACCCCCTCACATGAGAATAAAAAATTAAGCAAATTATGGGATTATAACATTCCCAATAATGTGATATGACACCCATAATATTTTTTTTCATACGTTTTTATTCTTTTTTCTTTCCCTTTGAACATCCATCCCAAAATCCCACAAAACCTAACATTTTGAGTTGATGCCCGGTGAATTTTTCTGTTAAGGGCTAACATTATTGAAGCATTAACCATCCTTGGTTATTATAATTATTACTACCATTCTTATTATTGTGATGATTATGATTATTATTTTATTATTATTATTATTATTATTATGAAAATATTTATTTTTAATCTTAAGATAATAACATGTGTATCAAAAACTAATTTTGTAGTACATTATTTTGGAAAGGTATTTTAGTCAATTTGATAATGAGTTTTGTATTATATGTATAATATATTTATCTTTAATTATAATAATACTGTTATTATTTATTGTTATTATTATTATTATTATTATTTACTATTATTATTATTAAGACAATAACATATACATATAAGGCTCGGTTTATATGTTTTTAGAGGACATTTTAGTTATTTGATAAATGCGTTCATTCCCAAGAACATAGGAGAATAAGTTAATTCTATATACTTTTTCAGGAATGACTAATATCAAATTTGAGAGAATCAAATTACCTAAGAAATGATATTCTCATATTTATTACCTCATATCAAGTATAAAAATCACTCCCTTCTCAACTCGTTCCAACATTATAATTGCCACCTTCTGGTTAAAATACTTTACACATCAACAATTACAAATGTTTTACATCTCCCCCCTATCGAGTGGTGTTAACTAAGCACAATCATGAGTCACCCCAACCCAAAATTCTATGGGTTATTACAATTTTTCCTAACAATGTAGAAGATTATATCTGTACTTTGCTACTATTATTGAATTACACCAAGCCAAATCCAAGTTGTGTGCTTTTATCCTTACTTTGTTCCTCTTTTCTCTAGGAAAACTTATATCCAAAGAAAGTGGCGCAATGAATCTATAATTAGTCACGTATCGCTTCAATTGGGGTAGGGGTAGGGGAGAAGAGCAATACACACGCTCGCACACAATATGAATGTGTCACGCCTCGAGCCCGAATTCCAAACCCTTAAACGAAACTGGTATTATAGGCATAAAAATTAGCTACTTTAACCCAAATTTTTCCTTATATCAACAACACCTACTTATAAACCAACTAATCACACTATTTCCTATCGATATGAAATGTCACATAATGGAAAATATAAAACTTTATTAGCCTAGAACAAGTAGATCTCACCCTTAACAAGTGAAATGGCTTTTTGCATATGATCGACTTCCTTATCTGTTATTCGCATCTTCATGTTTTCCAAATTTCCTCGAATTACTGGAAGTTCATGGTTGCTCAAAATTTTCAAGTGGCATGTTGGCTGACCTTTTTGTCCTTTTCAGTTTTCAAGTCCCTGGAGAAGATAATGTATAGTAGATAAGCAGTGGCTTTATTTATTTATTTATTTTTTCTTTTTTTCCTTTCTGAGATAAGCAATAGCTTGCCTTTGATTTAAAGATAGGTAAATGGATGGAGCTATGTTGAATTCAGGCACTCACTTCTCATTACTTTTTCTCTACATTTTTTCTTTTTGACCAAATCATGTGGGTCGGAAAAACAAAAAACAAAGTGAGAAAGAATAATATTCTGTTGAGTGAAGAGATAGAATGAGAAAACAAGAGAAAATAGTAAAAAAAAATATAGGGAAAAATTGCATCCTTTATCAAACGGCAATCTAACGGGGATTTCTTATCTACATATCGATTTTGGAGATTGCCAAAGTCGTTGTCTGCTGCGTGTATATTCTTGGCGGTTTCCTTCCTTATTTAAACAAGTTTATTCTTGTTAGTTTTTAATCTATAAATTATTTGTATTTATTTCAAAATTTTAAAGTTTTCCATTGGTATTAAAAGATTCTTTTTTTTTAGTATTGTACGTAGTTGTTTTTGATATTTTTATATAGTACATATTGAATTGATATTCCTTTTTGAATTAAATAAAGGGAGTCATGCCTTAAAAACTCAATTTATTCTATAATGAGCTTAAATTAAATATTGATTTAGTTATAGTATATTCTGATATGTTATAATAAAAAATATAATTTTAGACATAAAGTCAACAATTTCTTCATAATTTGTATTAAAAATTTATACATAAATAAGTACCTCAATCCCTAGTTGCTGACTCTTGCACTATTGTGCCCCCTGAACCGCTGTATCTGGCTCGACTATTGGCCACAAATGACTTATGACGAAGAAGAAGAATCCCCTAAGAATCTTTAAAATTACCATTGTTTTGAAACTCTATAATTAAGAATTAAATCTAATTCAAGTTACATAGAATTTAGCTCGACTCGTTTGATTTATGACCCTAACTACACCCCATTTAGAAAAACTGAGGTAAGATAATATTTATGTCTATATCTTGCAATCGGTTAAATTTCAAATACTGTGCCTCATAATATATTTACGCAAGTATATCAACAAGTCATTATCTTAAATTACAGGTAATGCACATACCTAGTCTCACATTTCGAC
Source organism: Ehretia macrophylla (assembly GCA_037974665.1). Lineage (NCBI taxonomy): Eukaryota > Viridiplantae > Streptophyta > Magnoliopsida > Boraginales > Ehretiaceae > Ehretia > Ehretia macrophylla. Next base: position 62,877,759 of record CM075773.1, read on the forward strand.
CAGCCAGAACGTAGTAAAACCTAGGCATCTGAAAAGTTTCATTGCCTAAGGCCTCTCTGAAACGCAATTCTTCTAGCTTAGGCTTTGTGTAATTTTCCTTTGCATTGTAATAGTTATTGTAGTCGAGTGAATTTAACACTGTAATATTCACTACCCTTCGTAATTTGGAGTGCTGCCTTTGCGAAGAGAATCAATCGTTGTGTCTTAGGAGGTTACGCTTAGAAGATGTTTTAGCATTGATAACGAAACGATAGGCCTCATGGATATAGAGAAGATGTTTCAGCACTGGTAACGAAACGATAAACTTCAAGGATATAGAGTAAAACTCTAGCTTCAGTTGCATTGTTTTTAATTTTATTGTAATTTTTATTTTGTCTTCTCCTTTTCTTTTATATTCTAGCATTTGTTTATCTTATAATTTCGAAGTTCTTTTCAATTCTAGCTTGTTAGTTTCCACTAGTTAACCAACATATAAATCACATGATGATATTAACATGATGATATTACTGGAGTCTCAATGCAACCGACTTCAATTACAAAAATTGTTTAAGCAAGCGAAATTATTTCTTCATTAATGAATTTGGTTTCTGTTTTTCTCTGTACTTGTGGTTAGAGCTTTGGTGATGGAATGAATTCTGGCTGTTTCGCCTAGCAGCATGATGCTTGGACCTTTTCCTTTATTGAACCAATGGGATCAATGAGATATTTTCATTTTCTCTCAATCTTGTTAACAGATGAAAAAGAAACAAAAATCAGAGACATGGACTCTAAGCATTGTAATTTATACAAAGTACAAACGAAACTGTCATGTACTAAGAAGGAACGATCTTTTTAAATGCGCAAGACACTAAATTAATATCAAACCAAAAATCACAATTAATAAAAATGTAGCAAGTCATTAGAGCATCTAAATTAATCAAATAGTTGAATTTAAGTCTCAAACTAAGAAATAAAACTCTCCAAAATAATACATAACTTCTTCCAAAGTCTCAAACTAAATAAAAGCTAAAATTCACAAGTCTAGATGAAATAAATAAAATTTTCATAATAAAGAAATCTAAATGCCTCATTCGATCTCTTGTCTAGCGACATCTATCTCAAGCAATAGTCAAAGTCCATTCCTCAACTTATGGGAAAAAAAAATTTATATATATATATATATATATTTATAAAAATTAAGACACAAATCTCAGTAAGTGGTGATTACCAAAAAAAAAAAACTCTTAGGACCTTTAAAATATTCGTATATATCAAAAATAGTCATTTTATCAAAATTTATCGAACTTTATTATAATTAAAAAATACTTCACGCCAAAAGTTACAGTAAATCAAGCCAAAAGAAGTGCATATCCAAATATTCATAAAAGTTAAAAGTCAATAATCTTACAATTCCATTACACAAGTTCAGAGAGACAGTTGTGGCTCCAAGGGAGTAGCATCATTTTGACGTAGTGTGGTTTGATAAGCATAAAACCACAAAAACCTCAAAAGTTTTCCGGTTTTTATAATAGTACACTCCTTTGAGATATTGATGTTTAACCCCACCAATAAAGTCCTGAAATATTAGAGTTTAATGTCCACTAATAGAGTTCTAAAATATTTGTGTTTAATTCTCACTAATAGGTCCTGAAATATTGATATTTAACCCTCATCAACAATATAGTCCTGAATTTACAGCCCGTTTCAAAGCTTCAAGTATCAAACATTTCAAAATATTTTTCCGATAATCACATGATGCTCAAAATTAAATGTCAAAGTGCCAAAATATTTTCACAATGTATATTAAAATCAAATCAAAATTTAGTTTCAAGGATTTATTTCAGCTTTCAAAAAAATCATCAAATGCATTTAAAACCACTGGAGGACATTCGATGAAAATATTCAAAACCCTTTATTCAAGTTGAGAATCCAAATATATGTTAAAACTTTGTTTCCAAGTTTGTTTATAATTCTAGAATTATAACATTAAGACTATTTTTAAACCTTAAAAGTTGACAAAATGTGTCACGCCTGCAAATTTAACTAAGTAAAATTCAAGAAACGCAATTGCTGCACACCAAAGAAAAATGAACCCCTCAAGCATGCAAGGCTCACTCAATCCTCGAAATATTAATTAGAACACTAAACTCCATCATGTAATGTATCACACATTAAACTCACAAAACAAATCTCATTAAATAATCTAACTACCATAATATGTATACATCACTCTTATATATCAAACTCATCCTTTAACCCGATCGTGCCAAATACCAACAAAAGAAAATCTCAATAATGTTATCCATCCTTTGAGCCTCTCCTTGCAATACCATTCAATGCTACTTCTTACGCTAACAATCCATTAGAGCACTACAATTTGTAAAGGGAACAGTGCATAGACAAAATGGATGAGCGAAACAAAGCTCAGTAAAAGAGTTTCTTTCCAAGAAGGAATATAATGCTGAACAATCACAGGCGATGAAAGTATGGCTCGAACAAAGGGAGAGCACAAATGATGAAGAAAATAACACGATGGGGTTGGTAATGATTAATGATCATTGACATTAGATCGTTAGAAAAAAACAATAATACCTGAGGCAAAAGGAGTGAACAAAACAAAGTTTAATAAGAGGATTTCTTTCCAAGAAGGAATATAATGCTGAACAATCACAGGCGATGAAAGTATGGCTCGAACAAAGGGAGAGCACAAATGATGAAGAAAATAACACGATGGGGTTGGTAATGATAAACGATCACTGACATTAAATCGTTAGAAAATAGCAATAATACCTGATTTATCAAGCAAATGCAAGAACAAACATTATGAGAAACACATCACAATCGCGAACAGTTAGAAATAGTTTTATTCTAGAAAGAATTATATTTAAAGTCAGAATAATGATAGATAGTGGAGCACTCCAAGAACGCTTCTGGTAGACGAGGACTCATAATAGGCAGTAACTTATTCAGGAAACATTAGCACCCTAAACTTTCACGGGTACAATAGTCACTGAGAAATTATTAGAAGAGGTCACTACACGAATATTGAGAAAAAGTAACAATTATAACATATAAATAGATAAGGATATTATTAAGGTTGCGGCTATCAAGTAGTATCAAATTCGTGATCAATAACACGTTAGGGGTATAAGGCTCCTATAGGTACTCATGATTTGAGATCCTAATCATGTTACGATAAGTCGACAATTTACCAACACTTCACGATAAGGTGATATTTCGCCAACACTTCAATTCACTTAACTTTTACATTCACGACATTAATAATAGCAAGAATTTCACGAAAGTATACTCATAATTAAATTAGATGGATGATAGTTTATAACAAAAGGAATCGATAATTCATAATTACAAAGCCATCATATTATATTTGAAGGAGGTAATAGAGTTGTCTTGAAACGAATAGTATTTCACGCCATATCACGAATACGATTCTAATGCATGTTGATTCAATACAATTTATTCCTAGTTCATATGACATAATCTTACAATTTGTGGAAATTGACAAAGCACAAAAGCTACACATAAAATTTACCCTGTTTTCTTTGATCCCAGATCTTCGAACTCCTTTAACTGATAATAGTGAGGAGCTATCTCCAGCAGCCACTCTGGTTTTAGTTCAGTTACCTGCCGCATGTATTCCTTGGTTGTCAAGACGAACTCATGGCAGACCACCCATCTGGGGTTCACCTGTGCTAAACCTGAGCTGGGATGAATATGAACAACAGTCTGGGGATGTTTGAGAGTCCGATAAGAACCATCCTTTTGCAGCCTTGCAGAGTAAGGAAAAAACCCGGATGTTATGGCTTTCTTTATAGCATCAAAGTCATTAGGATTTGATGTCAGTTTGATTTCAACCCTCTCCAATAGACCCTCCAATTGATCTCTGATATCTCTGGCTCGCTTCATGCTTCTCACTTGGATGTAATTCTCTTCGCACCACTGTGTAGAATAGTTTGTTTCCTTCCAATTACTGTACACCTTTAATAATGCAATATGATCCCCAACATCACCCGTATGAAAATTCAGTCGTGCATTATCAGCATGGACTTGTTTGTCCTTTGGACGATAAAAGATCGAATTTCCAACAGAGAGCATCGCAGCAATAGATAGTATCTCATCAGAGCATTTGTACTTGTCGGAAGCAACGATCATTTTTGACAACATGGGATCAAGGGGGAACTCTGCCATTCTCCTACCCACCATTGTCAAACCCCCGTGCTTATCAAGAACATTCAGTGCATAAAGCAGCTCCAAGGCTTTCAGTAAAGCTTCAGATGGCGGTGGATCCATGAAATCAAAGTTGAGCAAGTCATGAATGCCAAGACTTTTGAGAGTAAGGACAACATAAGCAAGGTTAGTCCTCTGTATCTCTGGCACAGTATTGTCTTCCAAATCATGGTGATAATGATAAGCAGTATACAACCGAAAACACTTCCCTGGACCTGTTCTTCCAGATCTACCAGCCCGTTGATTTGCAGATGCTTTTGAGATGGGTACGACTAATAATGTTTCCATCCCATTGCGCGGGTTATAGGACTTCATCTTACAAAATCCTGGGTCAACGACATACTTAATCCCTTCAATTGTCAATGATGTCTCAGCAATATTTGTTGCCAGGACAACCTTGCGTGCCCTTTGAGGTGTGGGTTCGAATATTTTTGCTTGCAGCTCCGTTGGTAGATTGGCATATATTGGACATACGATCAACTCAGCTATCTTCATTCCAAATCCTCTTATTCGATGCTTAAGAATCTCGTGTGCTGTTTCAATCTCTTCCTGCCCTGTCAAAAAAACTAAGATATCACCCGGGGGTTGCATCACATGGATCTGAAGGGCAGTGGCAATGGCTGCATCCAAGTAATCGGCCTCGGGCGCCTTGGTGTAATGAATTTCAACAGGATACCGCCTCCCAGGTATTTTGAAGATTGGAGCCGAATCAAAGTAATCACTGAATTTTTCTGCATCAAGAGTTGCAGTAGAAACAATCAATTTGAGATCAGGACGAGCTCTAGCAATATCCTTAACCAAACCAAACAATATATCAGTTGATAGTGTTCTTTCATGAGCCTCATCCACCGTAATCACACTATAACTTGCAAGATCAGGTTCCCCAAGAAACTCGCGCAGCAACATCCCATCGGTCATATATTTCACAACTGTCGTCTCCGAGGTGCAGTCCTCAAAACGAATGGAGTATCCAACTTCACGGCCGAGTTTCACTCCCATTTCTTCCGATACTCGAGCAGCAACACTCATAGCTGCAACTCGTCGAGGCTGAGTACAAGCAATCTTCCCACGTTTCGTATACCCTGCCTCATGAAGATATTGAGGTATCTGAGTAGTTTTTCCAGAACCGGTCTCTCCAACAATAACGAGAACCTGGTGATCATTAACAGCTTGCAGCAACTCTTCTCTGTAAGAATAGATGGGTAGAGTTTTTCTGTCTCCCTGAAGCTTCTCTGATATGGCTGCTGCAGGTGACTCCTCCATTGATGATGATTCTTCTTCGAAAATATTGACAGTACCATCCATTACTGAATTAGCTTATGAACTCGCACAAAACCTTCAACGCAAAGTTATAAAGAAAACGAGAGAATTGAGTGAGAATTCTCTATATTATTATTTGTGTGTAATGTTACAGGTACGATGAGAGCCTACTGCCTATATATAGATTTTTAGTGGATTGGTGATCAAGTAATTCAAGAAGAAGCCAAATCCTAACATGATTATAGTTCCTATATTTTTGTGGCACTGTAAATAAAAAGTACCTTAAATTATCTAATTCCAATTAAATAAGGATTCTGATTGAACTCTAACGTCAAATTAAGTAGCGTGTAATAAGAATCCTTGATTCCAATTCCGTTAAAGGCTTTTGAATATTCCTAACGGTAAATAGCACCACAGTCCCGGTTAAGCAAAAGTGCATAGGATTTTTGTGTTTTTAAAATTGTACCGGAACCCTTTATGGTTTTAAAAATGTAGCACCACAACTCCCTTCATCAAAAAAATCGTTACTTTTAACGGACAGTGTGTTGTACGCGCATTTAGTGCTGTTTTTCATATTTTTTAACTTAAATTATTACTTAATTTGACAAAAATATCCTTATTTTATATATATATATATATATATATATATATATATATATATATATATATATATATATATGTGTGTGTGTGTGTGTGTGTGTGTGTTTTCCTTTTCTTTTCTTTTTCTCTCAATGTAGTTTTCACAAAAAAAAAAGAAAATTTAAAGAATTTTTTTTTAATTTAAAAAAAGAAAGAATAAACCCATTTTCTTCCTCAACCCTCCTCCCCTCCCCCCCCCCAACCCCATCCCTATCGACAGTTATATATATGTGCGTGTGTGTTTTTTCCTTTTCTTTTCTTTTTCTCTCAATGTAGTTTTCACCAAAAAATTAAAAAATTAAAAAAAAATTTAAAAAAATTTTAAAAAAAGAAGGAATAAACCCATTTTCTTCCTCAACCCTCCTCCCCTCCCCCCCCCCCCCAACCCCATCCTTATCGACAGTACCCCCACACCCGTCAGCCCCACCCCAACGTCAGCCCCTCTACCTCCCTGTCACCCCTACCCCATCCACCACCCACCACCCCCACCCCCTACCCCCTACCCCCTACCCCCTACCTCCACGCCCCCAAACCCCACCCCATCAGCCTCCCCCGTCCCCAAAAAAAAAAAAACCCTGCAATTCTTTTTATATATATATAAATATGTATAAATTATAAATATACATGCATATATATTAGACTAAATATGTATAAACCAAAAAGAAAAGGAAAAGAGAAAAAAAAAAAAAAAAGAATTGAAGGGCATTTAAGTCTTTTTACACAATTAGTTAAATTTATTGACGGAAAGTTAGAGAGGGGGTGTGTGTGCAGGTTTTTAAAATTACAAAAGATTTTGGTACACTTTTAAAAATACATAAAAATCTTATACACTTTTACTTAACTATAAAGGGTTAGTGATGCTATTTACCCTATTCCTAATCTCAATTCCATTTAGTTCAATAAAGTAATAGTCTCGCTTAGATAATAAAAAATTTCAGGGTTCACTTGGGCCTTATATTAAAATAATAATACCCCTTAATGTGTGAGATGATAATTTTTTTGTAGCTTTTCTTAGGGCCCATCAAATATATAAATTAATAATTGAGGAATACAAATGTCACGAGCTTGAGAAGTCAAACATCTTCAAACCCACAAGGTGACCTGCTGTAAAATTCGCAGACTGATCAATTACATATTGATTCTAAATTATAAACATTTCTTCAAAAGAAATAAAGATTATATAGTATCAGCTATTAACACTTCATTATTACTTGATCTTACTCTTGCACGATATTTCAATTCCAAGATGAGTCTGGAAAGGGATAAGAGATAAATGATAGATTTGAGGAAGCCATATAATCATGATCTGGTGATCAAGGCTCTGTTTGGTCTAACTATCAAATTTTAGTTTTTGAGTTATAGAGTTTTTACAGTAAAGTTTTAGTTAGAAGTACTGTTGAATAAAAGTCGTGAACTGTTTGACCTATATTAATTAATATTGAGTTTTTAGAAAATTTGAGGGCAATATTGTATTTTAAAAAATATGAAGGTGTATATTTGAAAAAAAAAAACAGCTTCCCACTTTATATAAAAAGAGTTTCGCAAAAACCTATTTTAAAATGCTTTAATTTGGAGCTTCTTGTTTTTCAACTTCAACTTTTATTTAAAAGTACTTTTAAAAATATACTAAATAAGTAAAATCGACTTCTAAACTCACAGAAAATACTTTTTAAGAAGAAGCCAAATCCTAACATGATTATAGTTCCTATATTTTTGTCAACATTGTACATAAAAGTACCTTATTCTCTAGATTCTCTGACCGCCTTTAATATTGGGGATGAATTTAGCTCATCTATAGTATATAAATATATATATATATAATTTCACATACGTATCAATAAATATAATTAATAACTAAATTAATCTTTTTAAATTAATCTTATAGTCGTAGTTAAGCAACATTTAATATAATCAATTCTTTTAGTTGGCTATATATATTAGGGAAAAGAATCATAAGCAACTCAAAATTTTAATTTTAAGCAGTTAAAAAATTCATCACAGCGAGGAAGTGATATTTTGAGAGGAGAGGGATAGCTCGAGCAACATTGAGTCCCGTTACGTTATTTCGAATGGTCTGTTCCGGAAAAATGGCACTAATCATTCAACCGAAAGGAATTGTTTTTGGTTGTAATGGAGAAGAAACTACCACTCACTCTGCTATTCATTATAGTGGTTTATGATTGAATCAAAGAGGCAAGAAACTTTGTCTTTAAAGTTTTTTGTTTTGTTTTTTTTTTTATAATATCGCCTACTTTCGTAATCAAGCACAAGATGCCGAAAATGGCCTACGGTGCGTCTTATCTGAAAAGAACATGTTTTTTTGACTGTCATAGTATGATTGTCGGTACTCTACGGTGCGTCTTATCTGAAAGGAACATGTTTTTTTGATTGTCATGGTATGATTGTCGGTCCACTCCTTATCCTGTCCTTCTAAATTGGTTTATGTTATCCGTCCCTCTAGGTTGGTTGATGTTAATAACACAATCTTCCTCTGGACAAAAAAATAAATAAATAAATAAATAAGAAAAAAGAAAAAGGAGTTGGTACATAAAGGAATTCCAGGGCTTTAATTTCAGTAAATCTTGAGAAGTTACATAATTTCTAATCATTTTGATGTTCATGTTATCTTACCTTAAGTTTTCCCAAAAAAAACAAAAAAATCCTTAAGTTTTGATCGGGGGATTTGGATTTCTTGATGATGTTAAATTATCGGCTTTTCAAATCCTTCATAATTAAATTCCATTGTTTGGTTAATAGGATTGGGAAATCATAATAATGAATAATTGCTTAATTGCCTAGACATTTTAAATCCATCACTTAGATATAACCAAATTAATCTTGAGCACCCAAACTTCAAAAGGAAACAACTCTTTGGTTTAGTAGTATGTTTCTCATTGTAAAGTGTGAGAAATTGCAAAATAATTCTCGTGAACAACTTCTTTTAATATGTATTGTACGACTTAGATCTCTTTTGAATTAAAATAATTAAATAAATAAAAAAGAGCAAAAAAGAAAAAAAAATCTATGAACTTGACCGCAATTTTCTCAATTAAGGATCCTTACCATCAACTAGAAGCCACTCTAACCCCCAAGGGGTAGTTTAGTGGCAAACAAATAGAACACTTGTCAAGTTTGGGTTTGAAACATCTTGGATGCTTATTAGATTCATACTTTTAACCGACCTGAATCATGTGTTAGGGCGTACTGTTGCACTCGTGAATTTACTAATTGATGGTCAGGTTCTGTCAGACCCAACTAGTGGTCGTGTTCCGCCATTTAAGTTTTCACGTTAACAAAAAAAAAAAAAAAAAAAAGCCACTCTAGTTCCAATCAACAAGCTTGCCTATTTTGTTCCCTTTTCTTTGTGCACTAATGATAGAATTCATATGATCATGTGATGGTCAACCTCTTCAAAGGGGTTAAGCAAGTCTGACTGAGATCTATCTCCAATGACAAAGCTTTAGAGTATATATTACGAACTTCCCCTTTGATTTATCAATTTTATTATCTCTAAAATTTGGCTATTTTTACACCATAAACATGTATCTTTTTTTCTTTCTTTTGGTTGTTAACAGCTTGAAATTCGTTAATTAACAAATGAAAAATTACAAGAAGCAATGTCCAGCCTATTCCAGTAGAGTCCAGATTAGAATTCAGCAAGTGATAATAAGGGAAGGGAATGTTAAACATCCGGTCATTTTGGAAATTTCTACTTAAGTAGGTCTTAGCCATCTAATTAGTATTGGGAGGAAACCCGATATCAAAGCACAAATCAGAGAAACAACAACAAATGCACAGCGAAAATAACAACCTCTCACCTTGTGTAAACCTGTTAGGAAGCAACAAATAGAGCCAAACACATAATGCACAAATCTGAAAAAATTCAACAAGAAGAGCAACACCAAGATTTTTAATGTGAAAAATCTTCCCAACGTGGAGAGTAAAAACCACAGGACCGTAGTCACCCCAAAAACTTCCACTATCAATAAATAACGGGTATAAGAGAGTCTTCTCTAGCTACAACTAGAGGGACACACAATACATGTCACCAAAAATAACATATTCTTGTAAATATTGCAACAACAAGGGAGATTAAACCAAGAAGTATGAGAGAAATTACCCAAAAATGTCGCTACTGTTCACGCAGCTAAAACGAGAATTAGAGAGCTTCAAATCAAATTCAGCTCGATCGGACCACAAATGGCTCTCCGATCGTCCACGTGATCAAAACTGTGCAACATAATTATTTTTCTCTATTTTCTCACTATTTCTCTCTCTCTCACTCTCTATTTTCTATCTCTCTCGTTTTTCTACTCTCACACACCACATATCAGTCAAGTCATATCAATCATGACTTGACTGATATGTTGACACTCTTCCTTTTTTTTTTTTTGACTACTAATAACTACAAGGCCAACCCACATGGGTTGGTTAAATGGACCAAGCCCAACATGGGTGGTCCAACAATCTCCCCCACCAACTCATGTAGGTAGGTCAATCAACCCGGCAACCAAATGACACATCTCAAGCTTCTCTCTTGGCAACGCCTTCGTCAATATATCGGAACCATTGTCATTTGTGTGAAACTTTTCAAGGTTCAACAACTTCGAATTCAAGACATCCCCGATCCAATGGTATCTCACATCAATATGTTTCGATCTTGAGTGGAATGTGGAATTCTTACCAAGACATATTGCACTCTGATTGTCACAATATAGAACATAATCATCTTGCTCAAACCCAAGTTCTTGCATAAACCTTTTCATCCATAGCAAATCTTTGCAAGCTTCAGTAGCTGCAATGAATTCAGCTTCAGTAGTGAAAAGAGCAACACACTTTTGCAATCTCGATTGCCATGCTACAACTCCTCCTACAAAGATAATCAAATAACCCGAAGTTGACTTACAAGTATCAACATCTCCAGCCATATCAACATCTGTATAACCAACAAGCATGGGCTTCTCATATCCAAAGCAAAGTCTTAGTTTAGATGTGTCTTGAAGATATCTTATAATCCATTTCACTGCATTATAATGTTCTCTCCCAGGATTTGAAAGAAATCGGCTCACCGTACCAACTGCATGGGCTATGTCTTGTCTCGTACACACCATAGCATACATCAAACTTTTCATAGCCGAAGAATATGGAACATTCTGCTTATCTCTCTTTTCTTCATCTGTAGAAGGACATTGTTGAACACTTAGCTTAAAGTGAGTAGCAAGAGGAGAACTAACCACTTTAGTTTTATCCATGTTGAACTTTTGAAGTATTTTCTCGATGTACTTCTCCTGCAACAAATACACCTTTTTGACATTTTTATCTCGATTGATTCTTATGCCAAGAATCTGCTTTGTCAGTTGATAAGAATGCAAAATGTCATATTTTTCTCCCTTAATGTTTAATCTTTTACACATATTTGATGCCTAAATGCACTCATTATTCTTATATTTTGATTTAGGATGCAAATGGGGGCGTTAAGTGCAAAACGAAGTTAAATTATGCAATTCTGGACAGCTCCAACACTGCTTCATTTTTTGGGCATAACTCTCTCATCTGAGCTTCGATTGAGACGATTCTTTTGAGTTTTGAGAGATACTGGCTACATCGAGGTCAAAATTGGATGTGAAGTTGCTACACCTACGCTGTTTGGCGTTCTGGAATTTCGTTATTTAGAAGCTTCTAGTTGATCCTGAAGGAGGTGGCGCACGACAAATCTAGCTATTTTAGCTATTCTAATTATATTTGGACTTTTCTAGTTGTTTTAAGATTTCCTAATTATTAGGACTTTACCTTGTCTTTAATATTTCCCCTATTCTGTTTAGATTAAGATTTCATTATTTTGTAGGCTTCACAAACTATAAATAAGGGAAGAAATCATAAGATTTCAACCACCTCTCTTTCTTTCCTCTTATAATTTTGAAATTTCCTCATGGCTCTGCGTGGCTAAGCTTTTATTTTTGGTCGAAAGTGTCACGCCCCGACCCGACCCGACCCCGCAAAAGGCCAAGCCCGGACCCGACACACGGACGGAGTCTCTTCTGTACCGTGGACGATCCGAAAACCCTACATTCAATATAATACTTGCGGAAACATAATATACAATTGAATCATGACAACTTTCTTTTAGAAAATATACATCTTCTCATTAACAACTTGCAACCCAAAAATGTCATGCATACTACACAAGTATTCATGCCACTAAACAGTTAAACCATTAGTATGCAATTCTTTACTAGTCATAAGAGTATAACTTTACAACTTTACAATCTTTAAACATTTACAACAAAAGACCATAAAGGCCTCAAAATAGAACTACATACAAGGCTACAAGCCTCAAAATAAAGCGTCATCCAAGCAATATACATATCAAGTAAGGCTCGCACAAAAGTCTGGCAACCAACCACCAGCTAAGCAAAGAAGTGCTATCAAGGAAACACCTCCACTTGCTCCTCCTCCTCAATTACCTCAAGAGGATCAGCTTCAACTACTCCTGTAAAAATATGGTATAGAAAGGAATGAGCAAAAACTATTGCTCAGCGAGGGCAATTGGTCTCAAGGACGGAGATGAGAGGAGAATGCAATGCAAATAGCCAAGCAATTCATTCAATTATCATATAGAGATACAAACAAAGCCATCAAATAAGCAAGTCAAGCATTAAAACTATAAACACTCATTCAAAGGATACGATACTATTTCCACGAGCAACTTTCAATCACGAATTCGATGACGACGCGCTGGCCCAAACCACCTTATAATTTCAGTTTGGAATACCCCGGAAGTATTCATCAATCCTACGACCCAAATCTCCCTTGGAGGCAACTCAAGCGAGAAATGAAATAGGACACGGAGCTAGAGCAACCAACACTGGCAACCCGAGGCTACCCAGAGAGGCCCATCACTCCGCCCTTGACTCTATGAATGCAAGACAAGATACGATGCAACAATCGAGCAATAAAGCCACACGTGGGAGAATAACAAAGTAGGTTACTCTCGCACGCAATAGCAACAGTTGATAAGCATGTCAATCAGAATCAATTCAAACAAGTATATCAAGCAACCTTAAGCATTCTATAGGCATAATATCAAGAAAACAAGCAAAATCACAAATCGGCCACAACTATCAAAACGCTACCATTTCCAAACGAGCCACGAGTTCTAGAAACCGACTTCGCCAATCCTCTTAGGTCACCATAAAGCACGTCTAAAGACCCCGAAACCCTACTTTACCCTAGAATTCACGCAAAGCCCCGATTTCCCCCTTTGCTCGTTTGAACTATAACTACTCTATCCAAACACCCAACCAACACCACGACCGCACCAAAAGTGCTTCCATGGCCTCCCGAGACAATGCCATCACGCAAAACGAGAAAATGCTAAAGTCGACCTAAACTACCCCGACTTTCACCAAGGCATATTTCTCGTTTTTTTTCATTATGCAACCTAAACAAACCATGCATTTAGGCATTCTAGCATACCTAGCACATTTTCACATCAACGGAAAGCATAACAACACAACTTCATCGTTTCAAGGGTTTGCTATTCACGATTTACTATTCAATTGACATTTCAAATTACAATCTCAACATTCAACCGCAGAAAATGTTAAAAAGCTATAAATACATGTTCTACAATTGTCAAGGAACATTCTAGAAGCTTCAAAACGATTAAAACAACAAACTACGGATAAAATCTAAAAATCACAAAGTTAACATACTTGACATTTAAATGCGCAAATAACGTGCTTCCCTCACCTTAGGCACTCCTAGTCGCTAAGAAAACTACGCTGGATGCCTCGGTAACAACCCCGCACGAGCTCACGCGAAGATTTGAAGATTGAAGATTTGAAAATGGTTTTTTTTTTCTCCCTAGAGTTTCGGCCAGCTCAAGACTGATTTGTGCTTGTTTTTTTATTTATTTTGTTATGTTTTAACTATTAAAAGATGACAACTTGGTCAACTAGTCAAACCCCTTGGTCAACTAACTTAAAATTGGTCAAATTGTCTTATTTTTATGCATTTTAAGCTAAAATAACTATCACCAAAATTAATTCTAGCTAACAACAAATAAAACATAAATTTAAGACACCAAAATACTAGTTTCACTATTTGCTGAGGACTAGAAATCACTCTCTAGCTATCGCTCCCGAAATGCAATGCACTTTGCGACAACAAAGAAGTAACAATTTGATTTCAAAGAACTTAAGAAAATATAATTTTCAGAATAATAAACAAGAAAATTCCACATTCCGGGCTTGGGTATTACACCCTCTCCCCCTTAAAACAATTGCGCCCACGCAATTCTTACCTGGTCAACAAACAACTCCGGATACTGATTCCGAACCTGGTCATCTCTTTCCCAAGTTGCTTCCTCAAACCCATGATGATTCCACAGAACCCTTACTAACAGAATACTCTTTCTGCGAAGCTCCTGAATTTTCCGATCCACAATTCGAATCGGTTTCTCCTCATAAGACAACTTTTTCTCAATCTGCAAAGGCTCTGGTTCAAGTACATGTGAAGGGTCTGGATGGTATTTTCTTAACATTGACACGTGGAACACATCGTGCAGTCTCGAAAAGCTCGGAGGTAAAGCTAACCGGTAAGCTAAAGGACCTACCTTTTGGTTGATCTCATACGGACCCACATACCTGGGACTAAGTTTCCCGCTCTTACTGTGCCGAATCAATCCCTTTCGAGGAGAAATCTTAAGAAATACCCAATCTCCCAAAGCAAACTCAAGAGCTCGACGGTGTTTATCTGCATAACTCTTCTGACGACTCTGAGCTGTAAGCATACGCTGGCGAATAAGGTGTACATTATCTACCATCTTAATCATCTCAGGTAACACAGTCGGATCAACTGTTCTCATTTTTTCAACCTCTTCCCAATACAATGGAAATCTGCATTTACGACCGCACAGTGCCTCGTAGGGAGCCATACCTATAGTAGATTGATAACTATTATTGTAGGCGAACTCCGCTAAAGGCAAAAACTTCTCCCAATTCTTCCCAAAGTCTAGCACACATGCCCGAAGCATGTCTTCTAAGATCCTAATAGTTCTCTCAGACTGGCCATCAGTTTGTGGATGGTATGCAGTACTGAAGCTCAACTTAGTTCCCATGGCCTCTTGCAACTTCTGCCAAAAATGAGATCTGAATCTAGGATCTCTATCTGACACTATACTCTGTGGCACACCATGCAGTCTCACAATATTAGCAACATAAAGCTCAGCTAATTTATCAAGGCTATCCTGTTTGTTTACAGGAATAAAATGTGAAAGTTTAGTCAATCGGTCCACAACAACCCAAACAGAATCACATCCTCTCGGAGATCTAGGAAGATCGGTCACAAGGTCCATTGTTATATGTATCCATTTCTATTGCGGAATCGACAACGGTTGCAAAAGCCCGGCTGGCCTCTGATGCTCAACTTTAACCCTCTGACAAGTCAAACACCTGGATACATACCCAGCAATCTCCCTCTTCATATTATTCCACCAGAAGTGTTGTTTCAAGTCTCTATACATTTTGGTACTGCCCGGGTGAATCGTATACCTCAAATTATGTGCCTCGGACAGAATCTCATTCTTCAACTTCGGATCACCAGGAACACACACCCTGTCCCTAAATCTGAAGATACCATCTGCATGCAATTTAAACTCCGACTCTCCCCCTTTTGCTTTTTCTTGGATTTTCAAGATGTGAGGATCAGTCTTCTGTGCCTCTCTGATTTGTGCTAGCAATCCCGATTGAATTTGTAAGCTAGCAAATCGAATCCCTACCTCAGTAGCTTCTGGCTTCCATGAACAAATTTCTTCCAAAGTCTCCCAATCCTTGATAATTAAACTTGCAACAGTAGCCTTTCGGCTCAAAGCATCCGCAACAACATTTGCTTTACCTGTCACGTAGTTTATAGAACAATTATAGCCACTTAATAGCTCCAGCCACCTTCGTTGCCTCATATTCAAATCTTTTTGTGAAAATAAATATTTGAGACTCTTGTGGTCAGTAAAAATTTCAAATCTGCAACCCCGCAAGTAATGGCGCCACTTCTTCAAAGCAAACACAACTGCAGCTAACTCAAGATCATGTGTAGGGTAATTGACTTCATATGGTTTCAACTTCCTAGAAGCATAGGTAATCACCTTACCATTCTGCATTAAAATGCAGCCCAAACCTTCTTTAGATGCATCACTGTAGACAACAAAGTTTCCTGTACCCTCAGGTAAAGCTAGTATAGGAGCTGTAGTTAATCTCTTCTTCAGTTCCTGGAAACTGGATTCACATTTAGCATCCCAGTTGTAAGTAACTTTCTTTCGAGTCAACTGGCTTAAAGGTCCAGAAATTTTGGAAAAGTCTTTAACAAACCTTCGATAGTATCCTGCCAACCCTAGAAAACTCCGAATCTCTGACATCGTTTTAGGTCTCTTCCAAGATGAAACAACTTCAATCTTAGCTGGGTCTACTGAAACTCCTTGATCTGAAATGATATGGCCTAGAAAAGATATTTGATTCAACCAGAATTCGCACTTGCTGAATTTAGCAAAAAGCTTGTTTTCTTGCAAAGTCTGTAGCACAATCTTCAAATGTTGTTCATGTTCAGCCTCGTTCTTAGAGTACACTAAAATGTCGTCAATAAAGATTACGACAAACTGATCAAGATAGGGCCGAAAAACCCTCTGCATTAAGTCCATGAATGCGGCTGGTGCATTCGTCAATCCAAACGGTAACACAACAAATTCATAGTGGCCATATCTAGTCCTGAATGCCGTCTTAGGTATATCGTCACTCCGAATTCTGAGTTGATAGTAACCCTGCCTCAAATCAAATTTTGAGTAAACACTCGCACCCTGCAACTGGTCAAACAATTCTGCAATCAACGGCAAGGGGTATTTGTTCTTAATCGTGACTTGATTAAGTCCCCTATAATCAATACATAACCGTAGCGTGCCGTCTTTCTTTCTCACAAACAACACAGGCGCTCCCCACGGCGAAGAACTAGGTTGTATAAACCCTTTCTCAAGCAAGTTCTGAAGCTGAATTTTTAATTCCTGAAGTTCAGCCGATGCCATTCTATAAGGACTTCTAAAAATTGGCGTAGTGCCTGGCATAAGATCAATCACAAGTTCAATCTTCCTATCCGGTGGTAAACTCGGTAATTCCTCGGGAAATACACCAGGGAAGTCTTTAACAATTGGAACCTCTTCCAAATTCAACTTATCAGTAGGTTGATTGATCAGATAAGCTAAGTAAGCTTCACAACCTTTATTCAACAACTTAGAAGCCTTGATCGATGATAAAAGAGGTATCCAGGCAGCCCTGCAGTTCCCAACAATCTCCAGTACCGGTAGGTCAGGAATCTGAAGATAAACAATCTTTGTTCTACAATCCAACTAAGCATAATACTTCCCCAACCAGTCTATTCCCAAAATAATTTCAAAGTCACGGAATGGCAGTATAATTAAATCAGCAGGAAATTTATGGTTCTCAATGCATATATCACAAGATTTGCAAATAGACTCAGTAAAAAATTTCGCACCCAAAGGCGTACTAACTTCAACTTCATGCGGTAGTTTATCAATGCAAACATTCACAAATCATGCACATGCAGGAGTTATAAATAAATGTGTAGCTCCGGGATCAATCAAAACTTTAACTGGCTGAGATTAAGAAGAAAGGTACCTTCCACTATTGCTGTAGTGTCGGGTAGCTCCTCTGCATCTAGTGCAAAGACCCTAGCCTGTACCCTCTGTGCTGGACCTGTACCTGCAGCCCTATTCTGCACACCCTGGCCTCCAGTACAGCCCTGAACATTCCTATACTTAGGGCAATCTTTCACCCTATGATCATCGCTACCACAACCTGTACATTTACCACTCTTCCTCCAGCAATTAGCCTCAACGTGCCCCGATCGATTACAAAAGTTACACTGCTGATTTTGTCTTACAACAGTGTTTCCCGTAGGTGCGGGGGCTCTGGCAGTGGTAGGAACTGTACCTCCCTGCTGGAGTCTAGTCGCAGCTGGCCTCCCCTGAATCTGATGCTGAGGCTGATACGGACATTGCTGAGGAACCTGTGCAGAAGTCTGATACTGCCTCGGCTGACTCTGGCTGCTCTAGCCCAAATACTGCTTCTTACTCGGCTGACTACTCTCAGTTATCATCTCAGCCTTCCGTTTCTCAAACTTCGAGGCTGCTTGAAATGCCTCGGGAAAAGTAGTATAAGTCTGCCCAGTCAAATGTAGCTGAATATCCATTCTCAGCCCACGAACAAACCTATGAATCATCCTCCTAGCTGGCTGGACCAGCTCGGGTATATACCTCGACAGGCTAACAAACCTAGCCTCATACTGTGCAACAGTCATGTTTCCCTGCTTCAGGGCCACAAACTCGTCTTCCCTCCTTTCCATAGCCATCTCGGGAATATACTTGTCCCGAAACTCACTCACAAAATCATCCCATAAATACGGTACATCCTCACAATCCCACCTCCTCCTGACAGTATTCCACCACTGCTCTGCGTCGCCCTCAAATAGGAATGACGCATAATCTATTCTTGCCTCATCAGTATACCTTAAAGCAGCGAAAATTTTCTCAACACGGTTAATCCATCTCTTGGCTGCCTCATCATCCGGCTCTCCAAAGAACTTACCCGGCTCGTGCCTCAGGAATTTCTCCAACTGGTTATTCTCAACCCTATACCCCTGTCCACCAGGATTAGCTTGATTTTCTTGGGGATTATTATTCTTGTCCTGCCTCTGCTCATGCAGTACCTGTGTAATCCGGTCAACTGCAGTGGTCATAGTAGCCATAAACTGCTCAGGCAACGATTGCTGACCCTGTTCTGCTGCCTCTTCATCTGCCCCTAGATCTTGAGTACCCCGACGTGGCGGCATAGTAACAACTCACAATAGCTGGCAACATTTAAAAGCAGTTTATAGACATAAATATAACACATAAGATTAGATAACACTCAAGTCAATAACAATCAAACATTCTAACACGCAACTCACATAACACAAGTTTGACATGCCAAACTAAAATTCACTCTAAGTTCACAAAGTCATGCTATAACATTTTCTTTCCACTTAACAATCACACAATAACACCCTAGCATTTTAGACATTTACCCCACAGACCGAGAAACATATCCCGGCTCATGCAAGATTATCATGCTCTGATACTACCTAAAGATGTCATGCCCCGACCCGACCCCGCAAAAGGCCAAGCCCGAACCCGACACACGGACGGAGTCTCCTCTGTACCGTGGACGATCCGAAAACCCAACATTCAATATAATACTTGCGGAAACATAATATACAATTGAATCATGACAACTTTCTTTTAGAAAATATACATCTTCTCATTAACAACTTGCAACCCAAAAATGTCATGCATACTACACAAGTATTCATGCCACTAAACAGTTAAACAATTAGTATGCAATTCTTTACTAGTCATAAGAGTATAACTTTACAACTTTACAATCTTTAAACCTTTACAACAAAAGACCATAAAGGCCTCAAAATAGAACTACATACAAGGCTACAAGCCTCAAAATAAAGCGTCATCCAAGCAATATACATATCAAGCAAGGCTCGCACAAAAGTCTGGCAACCAACCACCAGCTAAGCAAAGAAGTGCTATCAAGGAAACACCTCCACTTGCTCCTCCTCCTCAATTACCTCAAGAGGATCAGCTTCAACTACTCCTGTAAAAATATGGTATAGAAAGGAATGAGCAAAAACTATTGCTCAGCGAGGGCAATTGGTCTCAAGGACGGAGATGAGAGGAGAATGCAATGCAAATAGCCAAGCAATTCATTCAGTTATCATATAAAGATACAAACAAAGCCATCAAATAAGCAAGTCAAGCATTAAAACTATAAACACTCATTCAAAGGATACGATACTCTTTCCACGAGCAACTTTCAATCACGAATTCGATGACGATGCGCTGGCCTAAACCACCTTATAACTTCAGTTTGGAATACCCCGGAAGTATTCATCAATCCTACGACCCAAATCTCCCTGGGAGGCAACCCAAGCGAGAAAGGGAATAGGACACGGAGCTAAAGCAACCAACACTGGGAACCTGAGGCTACCCAGAGAGGCTCATCACTCCGCCCCTGACTCTATGAATGCAAGACAAGATACGATGCAACAATCGAGCAATAAAGCCACACGTGGGAGAATAACAAAGTAGGTTACTCTCGCACGCAATAGCAACAGTTGATAAGCATTTCAATCAGAATCAATTCAAACAAGTATATCAAGAAACCTTAAGCATTCTATAGGCATAATATCAAGAAAACAAGCAAAATCACAAATCGGCCCCAACTATCAAAACGCTATCATTTCCAAACGAGCCACGAGTTCTGGAAACCGACTTCGCCAATCCTTCTAGGTCACCATAAGGCATGTCTAAAGACCCCGAGACCCTACTTTACCCTAGAATTCACGCAAAGCCCCGATTTCTCCCTTTGCTCGTTTGAACTACAACTACTCTATCCAAACACCCAACCAACACCACGACCTCACCAAAAGTGCTTCCATGGCCTCCCGAGACAATGCCATCACGCAAAACGAGAAAATGCTAAAGTCGACCTAAACGACCCCGACTTTCACCAAGGCATATTTCTCATTTTTTTATTATGCAACCTAAACAAACCATGCATTTAGGCATTCTAGCATACCTAGCACATTTGCACATCAACAGAAAGCATAACAACGCAACTTCATCGTTTCAAGGGTTTACTATTCATGATTTACTATTCAATTGACATTTTAAATTACAATCTCAACATTCAACCGCAGAAAATGTTAAAAAGCTATAAATACATGTTCTACAATTGTCAAGGAACATTCTAGAAGCTTCAAAACGATTAAAACAACAAACTACGGATAAAATCTAAAAATCACAAAGTTAACATACTTGACATTTAAATGCGCAAATAACATGCTTCCCTCACCTTAGGCACTCCTAGTCGCTAAGAAAACTACGCTGGATGCCTCGGTAACAACCCCGCACGAGCTCACGCGAAGATTTGAAGATTGAAGATTTGAAAATGGTTTTTTTTTTCTCCCTAGAGTTTCGGCCAGCTCAAGACTGATTTGTGCTTGTTTTTTTATTTATTTTGTTATGTTTTAACTATTAAAAGATGACAACTTGGTCAACTAGTCAAACCCCTTGGTCAACTAACTTAAAATTGGTCAAATTGTCTTATTTTTATGCATTTTAAGCTAAAATAACTATCACCAAAATTAATTCTAGCTAACAACAAATAAAACATAAATTTAAGACACCAAAATACTAGTTTCACTATTTGCTGAGGACTAGAAATCACTCTCTAGCTATCGCTCCCGAAATGCAATGCACTTTGCGACAACAAAGAAGTAACAATTTGATTTCAAAGAACTTAAGAAAATATAATTTTCAGAATAATAAACAAGAAAATTCCACATTCCGGGCTCGGGTATTACAGAAAGAAACTAGAGCCTCAGAATCAAGAAAACTGTGAGATCTAATTAGTTTTTATTGTTCAATTTATGCTTTAAGTATTGAATGTTCTTCTGCGTTAATTTCATGATTATCTCGTTTGATTGCTAGGAGACCTACTAGTTTATTATTTGTTATAATCTACTGCTAAGTTAGATATCAAATCCGTAATTGTTTGATCCCTCTAATTTGCGAAACAACTAAGATTTAACAATTTGTTGCGTCAGGAATTATTAGATCTTAGGAAGAACGTTCAACTAAATTAAATGCAACTATTTGTGCTTATGTTGTTTAGGTTCATCGATCTCTCTAATTCTTAAGGTTGCTACTAGATTAAATTTTTAGTGCGTGACTAAGGTTGTTTAGTAGTTAGGGTTAATTAGGTTGCGTGTATTCTGATTAACTACAACTAAGGAGAGATAGGAAAATAATTCCAAAGGTGAATATTTAAAGTTTGAATTGATATATACTTGTATCAATGATCAGTTACAAGATTTCGATGGTAGATGTTGACTTAGACCAAGGTTTGTTCTTTTGATTAATTTCGACATTTTAATTTGAATTGTTTTTTTTTTAGTTATCTTTTTTTTTTTACGTTAAACTAAAACACCCCCTTCCCCCCCCCCCCCCCCAACCTTGTTCACATAGCATAAAATTACGTTAGATACTCTTTGTGGGAACAATCCTTGCTCGCGCTACTTCATATATTTTTCGAAGTACAGGTTTTATTTTTGGTTGCCTACGACAGCACACCATTGGTCCCAAGTCTTTCATAGTGAAAGACTTGTTCAACTATTTCTTCAACCTATCAATTCTTGAAGAATTACTGCCAACAATCAACATATCATCAACATATAGCAACAAGATAATAAAATCATCATTAGAGAATTTTTGAGTAAAAATACAATGGTCTGAAGAAGTTTTCATGTAGCTTTGCTCCCCCATAACAGATTCAAACTTCTTATACCATTGTCCAGGTTCTTGTTTCAAGCCATAAAGACTTTTCTTCAGTTTGCACACATACTCCTCTTTTCCTCTTTCTTTGAAACCCTTTGTTTGTTCCATATAAATCTCTTCCTCCAAATCACCCTGAAGAAAAGCAGTTTTCACATCTATTTGCTCGATCTCCAAATGAAGACTAGCAGCCAAACCCAAAACAACTCGAATGGATGACATCTTCACAACTAGAGAGAAAATCTCATCAAAGTCAACACCATTTCTTTGACTGAACCCTTTCACAACCAATCTTGCTTGGTGTCGTGGCTGTGAAGTATTTTCTTGTTGTTTTATTCTGTAAACCCATTTGTTTTTCAAAGTTTTTTTACCTTTAGGCAACTTCACCAACTCAAATATACATTTTTCATGCAAAGATTTCATCTCATCTTACATAGTTTTCATCCACTCATTTTTATGTTCATCATTCATAGCTTCTTCAAAGCTTTCAGGTTCACCTCCATCTGTCAATAAAATATACTCATCATAAGTGCATCTTGTGGAAGGTTGTCTGTCTCTAATAGATCTCTTGAGTGAAACTATTGGTGGAATCTCAAACTTACTATCATCATCACCTTCCTCAACCTGTGTAGGACTTTCTACATGATCAACATCTAGGAAATTACCTTGATCATCATATTCAAACTTCTCTGTTGCTGGTAGCGTTGAAGGCACTATATCAAGATCAACTAATTCATCTAACTGTGGGGGTGACACTTTCTTTGTTTTACCAATATCCTGAATTGTTTGATCTTCAACATCTCTACTCTTAACAATTTTCTTCTCGATCGGATTATATAGCCTGTAACCAAATTCATCAAGGACATAACCGACAAATATACATTGTTGTGTCTTCACTTCAAGTTTGAACCTTTCATCCTTTGGAATGTGTATAAATGTCTTGCATCCAAAGACTCACAAATGATCATAAGAAACATCTTTCCCTATCTAAACTATATTAGGAACATCAAGTTTTAATGGAATACATGGTGAGAGATTCAACAAATGAACAATTGTATTCAAAGCCTTACCTCAGAAGGATTGTGGTAGATTTTCATGTGAAAACAAACATTTTACCCTTTCAATTAAAGTTATGTTCATTCTCTCAGCTAAAGCATTCAACTGTGGTGTCTTTCGCGGTGTCTTCTGATGTCTAATGTCTTGCTCTCTACAATACTTGTCAAATGGACCAATATATTCACCTCAATTATCTGTATGGATACATTTCAACTTTCTTCCTATTTTCCTTTCAACAGATGCCTGAAACTGCTTGAATACATCCAACACTTGATCTTTAGACTTCAAAGTATGAGCCCAAGTCTTCCTAAAATAGTTATCAATAAATATCTCAAAATAAAGGGAACCACCAAGAGTTTTAGTTTTCATTGGACCACACACATCCGAATACACCAACTCAAGTACATTTTCCTTTCTAGAAAGAAACCCTGTTTTGTTTCCCTGTAAAGCAATGATCACATTTTCTCAAATGTGGATCCGTTAGTCTCGATATAATATTTTTTTTGGATAAAACTGAAATTCGCTTCTCACTCATATGACCCAGTCTCTTGTGCCACAACTCTGTTGCAGCTTCATTTTCCACTGCATTAACAATGCTCCTGGAAACCTTTGAGTTCATCAAATACAAAGTTGAGCATTTCTTACCTCTGGCTACAACCATAGAGCCTTTGGTAAGTTTCCACTAACCATTACCAAAGGTATTGAGAAAACCTTCATCATCAAGTCTACCTGCAGATATCAAATTCAACCGAATGTCAGGAACATGTTTCACATCCTTAAGAACCAATTTGCTACCATTTTCAGTCTCCAAGCAAACATCTCTTGTACCAACCTTGGCGATACCATCATTACCCATTTTCACAACCCCAAAATTACTAGGTGTATAAGACATAAAGAATTCATTTCGAGAAGTAGCATGAATAAAAGCACCATTGTCAATCACCCAACATGTATCATGACATGCAAGATTAATAATATCACCGTCACATACAATGAAAAACTCATGTGTAGTGGTAGCAACACAATCTTTACCACTATTATAATCTTTCTTCTTATCATTATCTTTGTTTTTATTTTCATTTTGCAATATTCTGCAAAATCTCTTGATATGACACATTCTTCCACAGTGATAACATTTGACATTATTGTACTTCCCTCTTAACTTGCTTCTATTGCTTCTTCTATTTCATGAACCTTTTTGTTTTTCCTCCCCCTAAATTTAGTAACCAAAGCATCTGACTCTAAAGAGGAATTTTGTAACTTTCTTCTACCTTCTTCATTTACAAGTTTACTTTTAGCTAGATTCAAAGTGAGTACACCATTTGGGGCTGAGTTAGACAATGACATTCTAAATGTCTCCTATGAGTCTGGTAAAGTACCAAGAAGTAATAACCCCTTAAGTTCATCATCCAATTTAATTCTACTGGCAAGTAACTGATTTATAATCCCAAGATATTCATTTACATGATCAGTTATAAGGGTTTTATCTTGGTATCTCAAACCTATCAATTGTTTTATCAAAAACAACTTGTTGCTCCCACATTTTTGTGCATATAGTTCTTCAAGTTTGTTCCATAATGTGCGTGCATGTGTTTCCTTACTAATATGGTTCATCATATTATCATCTACCCATTGCCTAATATACCTATACACTTTCTAGTGAAATAAATCTCATTCTTCATCAGTTTTATTTTCGGGTTTTTTGTACCAAATACCGGTAAATAATAATCTTTCACATATAACAAGTCTTCCATTTTACTTTTCCACATGACATAATTCAAACCATTCAAAAATATCATTCTACTTGTATTAAATTCCATTGTTTACATAAGAAATCAATTCAACAACCAAGCTCTAAAGCCACTTTGTTGGTAGGAAACCCAAAATCAAAGCACAAATCAGAGAAACAACAACAAATACACAGCGGAAATAACAGTCTCTCACCTTGTATAAACCTGTTAGGAAGCAACAAATAGAGCCAAACACACAATGCAATAATCTGAAAAAATTCAACAAGAAGAGAAACACCAAGATTTTTAACGTGGAAAACCTCCCCAACATGGAGAGTAAAAACCACGGGACTGTAGTCCACCCAAAAACATCTACTATCAACAAATAATGGGTACAAGAGAGTCTTCTCTAGCTACAACTAGAGGCACACACAATACATATCACTAAGAATAACATATTCTTGCAAATATTGCAACAACACGAGAGATTAAACCAAGAAGTATGAGAGAAATCACCCAAAAATGTTGCTACTGTTCACACAGAAAAAATGGGAATTAAAGAGCTCCAAATCAAATTATGACTGTACTGATGGAAGACCCACAAATTTTGAATGTGTTCACAAAATTTCAACTAGATCGGACAACAAATGACCCTCCGATCGTCCACGTGATCAAAACTGCGCAGCATAATTATTTTTCTCCATTTTCTCACTATTTCTCTCTCTCACTCTTTATTTTTTTTCTCTCTCTCTCTCGTTTTTCAATTAGTAGTAAAAAGGAGGAATGTCAACATATCAGTCAAGTCATGACTGATATGTTGACAATCTTTTTTTTTAATTACTAATAACTACAAGGCCAACCCACATGGGTTGGTTAAATGGACCAAGCCCAACATGGGTAGTCTAACAATTAGTTGGCTTGTTGTCATTTCTCCTCACTAAGCTAAATCGAACATTTGAATCTCGGTTGCAAGTTTAAGAATGTCGTTGATCACAGGCTTTACTTTGCAATCAATAGCAGTTTCTAAATTTTTAACAATTTTAATGAGATTCAACATTATTTTCAATAATAATATTACAAATGTTGTGTTGCTTTGCCCTACAAAATTGCAACCAGTCTTAACAACAAAAGCCTCAGCAAAGGATACTAACCAAACAATGTAGGACAAGACATTTCCACCAAGAAAATTCACAATTTAACTTAATGAAACCTTGATCAGGAGCCTCCAAGATGTACGGGTGATCATGTTTGAATTCCTGGTGGCTCCATACTGGCTTTGAACTCCCTCTCAAACATACCTAGTATAGCATAAAATTGGCATATTTGATTCATTCTGTTGTCCATTTCAAGGTAAGATCAAAATTATTTGTTAGAATCTGGATCAAAATTATTTAGTTACAAGTAAATAAACATCTATATAAAGTTATCTTTCTTAACCTCATGTATAAAGTTATCACAAAAAAAAAACCTCGTGTATAATTTAACTTTAAGATGTGAATACATGGAACTTCAATACATTTATCGATGACAATTAAATAGAAGAAAACTCCTAAATATGACAAACAAAACAAAGGGCATTTTAAAATGTAAATACGAGAAACTCAACACATTTCTCGATGACAAAGATAATGAAAGAAATATTATAAAACATGAATAACTTATTTAACTATCACACACAAAACAAATGTCACTTTAAAATGTGAATAAGTGAAACATTCACCACATTTCTCCATGACAAATAAAATAAAAGAAAATTTTCTAAAACATGAATAGTTTATTTAATTATCCCAAGCTCACTAACTTATGCCCTTTTTTTTTTCTTTTTTTCTGTCACGGCCCCATTTTTCAAGCGCTAAAATGGTCTCTGATACCACAATAATGACAAGGAAGGGATTACATTCAAACTTATATAGTCCTCAATAATCTGGGATCGTGATGCCACGGGCTTAAGAAGATCACTCTTCCTAAGTCCGCTAAAGCACAGTACATTAGCCCGAGTACTATCATCCATAAAATCATACAATCAAGCTATTGAAATTGCTTCCCAAATACTAAAACCCAAGTTTGCTAATATTATGATTATATCACCTATTGTTACATCCATTCCAATAAAACATGTTATACAAACTTCATCACTAAAGATTAAAGTTACAACCACAAGGTACATATTCACAAGACCTAGATTCATCAAATTACATCATACAGATCCAACTACTACAACTAGGCCTCAAAAGAATACTGAATCAAACTAGATACAAGGTTAAGTGTCCAAAGGTTAATACATTACATCAAGTAGTTCACATAGTCAACTCAGCTGACACAACAAAAGGTTTAATACTCAAGGGAGCTTTCCTCAACTTGCAGAGTTGACTCGGGCATAGCTTCACCTGAAATGGTCATAAAGAGGGGTGAGCTACACCTAGCTCAGCGAGAGTTAACGAGAAGGGGATTTTCGCAAACAATTTACCATTTAGAAAACATTTAGAAAACCAAGTCATGCACACATGAACAGTTAATATGAAACAAGATTAAACATGATAAAGAAACTATGCCATGCGCGAAGGAACATGAGTTACAACGAGGATGCACCATATCCTGAACATTTGTTAATAACATAAGCAAGCATAAAGGTAAGAAATCAACTTTACTTCTCGAGGACCTCTAGGGACTAAGCGAGAGTAATAAACCACATAATGAAAGGATACAGTTGAACGAGCATTTGTTGGAGATGGCCAGTCTTGAGTCTTCTGTCAATATCAATTCCCCATACGCCAAAAATGAGAGTGTAATCCGGATATACCCCGGGGTCCATGGTAGTCGGTACCAACTGACAGCCTGATGCTGCCCAGAGATAACGAACTCTACCATGCCCATAAAGAATGGTTGCAACCTTATCGCACCCGTAAAAATATATATATATACATGTGTACATGATTCTTGAAGCAATAGAACAAGTACGTCCCAACTCCCAAGGAAGGACACCGAGTGAGAGTAGGCACTAATAACCAACAGCATATTCGGAGGGCAACAAAGTAGGTTGCCTCTATTACACAAATGTGTACAAGCATTTCAAACATTTAGTCATATAAAACATCATGTATTCATACATATGTATATAACCTTGAACATATTTCAACATATAAACATGTAAACAACTATAATGTCTTACACGCATACTTATTTAATCAGGTAGTAATTAAAAACATGTATAGGCATTTTATCATGTGGCATATATGGTAAACTTGTAAACATGTGCCCCTATACAATGCCAAAATATCCTTTATAGATACACAAATTTTCCACTTATAACACGTATAGGGTTACTCACAAGTATGCATTAAAAGCCATTGCAAACGAAGCTCAAGCAGTTAAAACAGAGGCATCCGGTCCAAACAGTGCATGAGGCACAAGATTCGGGATCCGGATGACCTGCTCGTCCGGATCCGGTCAACCAGATCCAGGGCAGAGAGTATCCGATCGATTGGGCTTGGATCCGGTAGACCAGATCCTGTAGCAAAACACACGAATTTCCTCTTCTTGTTCTTTATGTTATGCCATTTAAACCTAACCCTTAGCCTTTTCATCAAGCACAAACTTCACTACAACTACAACCTCAAAACCATAACTTAGCATGCTCCAACATCATCTAAATGCAAATCCATCACAATCAAGTAAAATGCAAAATACAACATTTAACACAAGTATCACCCATTGTTACTTTGCTTACATTCTAACTATAATCCATGTATGATATTACATCCAAGCATCAATATAGTTTTACCTAAGCAAGACCAAATAGAAGTTAACACTACACAAATTCTTGGAACCCTAGCTTACCAATTTAACTCAAAACTTCATGGGAAGTATTCATATAACTAGATTAAGCTCTATGAGTAGATAAAACACACAAACAAGCAAGATATGATCTTTATAATGCCATTGATTTATATGAAGACTCCCTTCACCTTGATATTGTGTCTAGAAGCTAAAGAAGACAAGAAAACACTTGAAGCTAGCTAAATGATGTAGGAGAATGCTTGGAAATGGCTTGAACCTCTCTCTCTCTTCCTTCTTCTTCTTCTTCTTATTTTTCTTCCTCTTCTTCTTCTTCTTTCTCTTTTTCCTTCTTCAGATCGTGTGGGGGTATGTGTGTGTATGTGCAACGTTTTTGTGTGTGTGTGTATGGTGTGATGTATGTGTTTTAAAATATAAAAGGTAGGTAGAGGATATTTTAAAAGGCTAAAAGACCAAGTTGCCCCTCTAACTAAAAACCTATTTACTAGTTTGTCATTATGGTTGCAACCTAATTGTCCTAGTTAGCTATTATAATTTAATAGAATTTTAACTAATGACTACAATGTTAAAACATCTAAATGCATGTAAAATGATACTAATGCACGTAAAACAAGAAAAAGACACGATATAAATGCACGTTAAATAATGTAAAAACATATTAAATGCTATAAAATGCATATGAGCTTCGCGCAGGGTCTCACATTTTCTCTTTGGAAAGAAATATATATTGTTCTTTGAAATCCCATTTAACAAACAAACGATTCAATTCAACTATAAATGGAGACTTGTTGGAGTAAGCTTTATGTTTGCCACATTCACTTTCTCAATAAAAATCTGAAATTGAATGATAATATCACTTGATGTAACAATATACCTGTATGATATTGAAATTGGATATACCATACATATATAAAAACAAATTTGAATGTTTTTAAATGGGTAAAATTATAGCAATAGTCCTCAATGCCTCACTTTTTTCATGTTAGACCCCAATATTTTAAACGGTACAAATAAGTCCTCATGTTTTCCAAAAGTAGTAAATTTAGTCCCTACCATTATATATTGACAAAAAATGTATAAAATAATTTAACTGCCTTTACATAAATAATTCAAATTACTAGTTTGTCCCGCTAACCATACCCCTACCTCTCTACCTCCCTAATGATACTCTTTGAATTGCTTGTCTTATCCTATGATACCTTATGCACCTACCTACCCTATAAACACACCTCATCCCAATACCACCCCCTACATCCCATCCCTTATCGCTGCACCCACTTACAACCTGGTATCAAGCCTACTACATTTCACCCATTTCCCGAAGCTTCACCCGTTCTTACCCAATACCCCTAGATATAAGTTACATAATTATACAGATTCTCTCATAAAATCATAACGTTATGAACGAGATTTAACAATTGTAAATTATCCAAATCCTTTCGTCCTAGCTATATAGACAATTAAGAATCATCAGATCTTGCTCATAACGTCATCCATTTTCATATAATATATATATATAAGAGTGAATGACACAGGACCTCCTAAGCTTTTCGAGAAGTAGACAGTACCCCCTGTAGTACAAAAACCACCAAACATCTCCCTTGTGGTTTGTTAAACTAACCGTAATATCCCCCATCCATTAAAAAATTCGTCTATTTTGACAAAAAAATGTATTACACTCGCGTTTCACGCAATTTTTTTTTTTTTTTTGCACAAATAAATCATTGTTTGGACAAGAATACACTTATTAAGGTATACTTTTTCTTTTCTTTTATTCTCTCACCACCAGCTTTACCAAATAAATAAATAAATAGTTAATGTCATCGTCCTCAACCTCATCCCACCCCACCCCACCCCGTCAGTCCTAAAGGAAAACTTTATAGACTAGCATGATTCATATTTAAAAATTCTCTATTAACATGGCGGAAACAATCATGCAGGATCTTATGCGATTAAACATGGAATAGTAAAACATAACAGTTTATAGTTAAATTCTAAAACAAAATAGGGATCTAAGGGATACCTTTTGCGAAAAACGAAACAAGAAAAATATTTCACCTTAGCACAATGATCCACATGCTTGGAACAAAGCAGCTTCCACTCCTCTACTTTGATCTTCCCTTCTATGACCAAATCCTTAGTCTAAGTGTAATCTAGTTGTCGGACTAGATTTTTCTAAACTAAAATAAAAAGAAAACTATTTTGAGTTTCTTCAAAATATGAAGTTTACTTAAAGAGAGAGAGAGAGAATATCTCACGAAGAGATGGTGCAATTGTGGAGCTTGGGGTAGAGGCTTTTATATAGGGGAAGAGACTGAGAAAAATTCTTCAGAAAATCAATGTGGCATAGGAAACAAATAGGATTCCTTTTTCTCCCATAATTTTTCTTTTTCTCTATTTTCTTCCTATTTTGGCCGACCCACCTAGCTAACCCTGACCCTACACCCAACGTTTTACCCTTGGATCGTCTGATGGGGTGCTGGTTCAGCCAACTTGCTCCAATTGATTAATTTCCTAATTATTTAATTTAATTTCAACTAACAATCACTACAAGAAGCAATGGAGTTTGTGATGCCAGAAAACGTCACAATTTCGTGGCAAATAAATATTTGTGACAAAGTAGTTGTTGTCGTTAAACCACGTGTGCCTAAATCGTTTTTCGTCACAATTACATTGCTTTGTGACAGATTTGTGACGAACAGAAACCCGAGAATATGTTGTCGCAAAATCGCCGCAAACGATGACTAATTTGCTACAAATTCATTTTGTGGCCAAAGCGTGGCGAGATTTCGTAGCAAATTAATGGCAGATTTTTGACGCAAAATAGTGGCAACTTGTTTGACGCAATTACGTGGCAAAAGTTTTGTTTCCAAATTGTGGCAAAACTTTCATCGCAGTTGCGTGGCAAACAATATGTCGTGGCCAAATCGTGGCAATTTATTTTGATGCAAAATCGTGGCAACTTGTTTGACGCAATTAG
Source organism: Ehretia macrophylla (assembly GCA_037974665.1). NCBI lineage: Eukaryota > Viridiplantae > Streptophyta > Magnoliopsida > Boraginales > Ehretiaceae > Ehretia > Ehretia macrophylla. Next base: position 62,909,896 of record CM075773.1, read on the forward strand.
GTGGCAAAAGTTTTATTTCCAAACTGTGGCGAAACTTTCGTCGTAGTTGCGTGGCAAACAATATGTTGTGGCCAAATCGTGGCAATTTATTTTGATGCAGAATCGTGGCAAAAGTTCAGCTAAGCTTTGTCACAAATTAGTGGCTACAATTTATTCTTTTTTGTCACAAATTCGTGGTAATTCTAAAATCCACCCAATAGGCAAAGATGGTTTGTGATGTTATCTTGTTTGTCCTGCTAAATTACAAAAGAATATAAATTTAAACCCCATAATTGAATCTCATAAATTACACAACCTACACATTCATTAAAAAGAACACAAATCTACATCAAAATAGCTAAGTCATGCCATAATATATCGTAATAGCCACCATTTAACAAACTACACTTCCAATATATATTCAAAAAGAAATACTAAATATACATCTATCATAACATTATCTAGCTTGTTTGTCATGCTATGATAAGCTCCAAAAGAGAATTGTATGCAAAAAGTTTACATCATCCTCCATTATGACACGACATCCTTGCATAGAGACAATCCATATCTAAGTCTACTATTTTCACCATCTTCAAACAATCCATGTCATATCTACAAACAATAAATCAAACCAACCAACTCAACCAAAACATTGCGACACATAAAAATGAGAATGAAGGCAAAAACAAATTCTACGAGTCCGATATACAATTTCTTCTAGTGATTGTGTTTAATTAACACAATTGCAAACAAAACTTCACATGTACATTAAAACTCTTTACAACAAAATATTATATTTTATTAGCCCTTCTTAAGACTCTATCAGTAGTATACATGACATATATTCATAAACTCAACATATGCATATAAATAATATAGTATTATTCAGTACTACTTATATATGCCCAAAATATAACTAAGATAAGATCCATACTATATCATCTACTTACAAGGTTTGAAGTAAATAGACCTTATTTTAACGGCCATGACTTCACATATACCCCAACTTCACCAAGAAATGATACTACCTACTATTATTACACAAACAAGAAATACATTCTCAGTATTTGATGGGCTTTCCACTTTGAAATTAAGCACGAATGGTATAAGCGGAAAAAATTCCCACTTGTGATGATAATAAGCCAAACGTGCACAAAATTTCCCTTAGTTTTTGAAATGCAAGAAAGACTAACATAATCCAAATTATAAACAAGTACAACGAAAAGTTAAAATGAGCAATATATCTGTATAAAATATTAGAATTACATAATATACTTGAACCCACTTACTTGTTAAGGTTTCCAATAGAAGATAAAGTCATACCATGACCCTATGGATCCTATTGGGCATCATCGCCTTGTCGTTCTGAGGGAGGCTGAGATTGATCCTGATGCGGCTGGGGTGGATGGGGCAATAATTGGGTCAACTGAGCGATTTGTTGCTCAAGCCTTCTATACCGCTCATTCTGTTGTTCGATTTGGCTCATGAACTGACCTCTTAATTCTGATGTTGCCCTATTGACGGCTTCCTGCATGTCCTCCTCTGCGATTTGACGAGAAGAAGATGGAACATCGTGCGCGGATCCTCCTATAGCCTGCGATCCTACACCGTACAACCGTTCTCTAGCTGATCCACCTACTACCTCGCAAAATAATGCGTTGTGGTTGATAGGTGGTGCAGTTAGATCTCCTTGCGATGCTGTTGTGGCCTGCTCGACCAATTCTTTGTATGTGGCCTGCAATTAATACATAATTATTGTCATTTTACTTTAATGTTAATTATTGATTATATGACATAAATAAACATAAATAATTGATATACCATGGTTTGTTCAGCCTTGGGGTCAGAGTATGGACCATCGGGGCCTTTCCTATGTACTTTCTCAAACACATATGCCTTCGTCACTAGTCCATTCCTTTTTAATTCCTATAATAACATTCATCAAACAACAATTATTATATTAAGTATTTAACGATCATATAGTATTACAATTTAAATAATTAGTTTAACACTTACCATTCTTCTCTTGATCTCGTGAAACCCCACACAACAACCATAATGTGGAGATGACTTAGTCATTTTGTTCTTCTTCTTTTACTCTGACCTCTTATTCCATGTATCTGTGTTCCACTGTTGACATAGTACATCCCATATGCTATCACTCTACCAAGGGGGCTTAATATTTTTCTTCTTTTGCATGTAACGACCATTACAGAAAAGGTCCCGTAACCGAGCACTAACATTTCTAAAAATAATTGGCGGATGACTGGTTCATCATAGGGGTACCACTTGTACAATCTCTATAGCCATATATTAAGTATTAGTAATACAACTTATATATTGTCACGGTATATGTAACTAAAATATATATAATGAAATTAACTGTGTACTTAATTAGTACCTGAAAAGTGATCCACCATCTCTCTTTAACCTCAACTGGAATCAAAGTCCATCTCATCCAAGGCTCATTGAACCCATCAGATAATATATTGACGATCTCTCACTCCGCCCCAGCCAGTATCCATCTGCAATTGGTAAATATACAAAGTATACTAACAGTTGTAATGGAAAAAATAATAAAGAAAATAATGTACATATTATATAAAATTGTATTTAACGTTCTCATACCCATTTTCATAAATTGTCATGTGTGTGCGCCGATCAATCTGCCACACAGTGTACGCCTCCAAAGATGGGAATCCAAACCTTTGCCAAAACCTCTAAATGTACTCCTGCAGCCCGTCGTGAGGCATCAGTAGAAGACTCTGGATGGTCAGTAGATGGTGTAGACCGGACCATAGGCAGGTGATCGGAGTCGATTGTAAACCATCTAAGTGTCGTGGCAAGCCCGTGGATGAAATAGATGCCGAAGATTGATCATCTGTGGGTAAATTGGTCGATCTACCAGTCTATGACATCAACCCTCTACTCAATGGTATCTAAGAGGATGAAGTAGATGTGTGCCCAGCATTAGAGGTAGAGTGGGATACATGTGTACCACCTGAACGTGCAATAGAGCGTTGCAACGCCCCAGGACGCATGTATCATCTAACCGTACCTTTACTTTTATCTTTACCTGAAGACATGTCTGTTTTGAACAAAATCCAACTATTATTAAAAATGTAGATCTACATATACAATTTGAATACATTATCGTCATATTAAATGTTTATCGATAATATTAATACATTGAAATAATCTACTAAATGTCATTAGCACTGTTACGCCCCGACCCTTCACGGAGTCAAAACTCCTATTAACTTTACTAACGTTAACCCAACCCTAACCCTGGGCACGAAAAATGAGAGAAAACGGACAGAGTCTCCCCTATTTATAGGATTAACCACATACCTACACTCAGAAGAATTGATCCACAAAACATGATATAACATTCCTATGATAACATACCCAAGTTCCTAAGGCCGTCCGAACCAATCTACTTAGCAAAATTAAAGCATACATGCATCATTTCCTTAGTTTCTAGCATAGTATGATTATAATTTCGCTTATCATACCACTCTAATGTTTCGTATTTAACTAATTTAGAATTTATGTTTCATTCAAACCATCCACAAGCTTAATTAACTACATACAAACTATTACAAGCCAACAACAACTTAAATTAACTTTATACAAACCAACCACTTAAACTAAATATATACAAATTAAATTAAGGCAATTATACAAATATAACAATTAAATAAAATATATTAAAAATCCCTCTGGGCTTGGGCGTTACAAGCACTAATCATCAACATGATCGTTAGTGTCATCATTATCATCGTCTTCGTCTTTATCTTTTTCGTCTTCGTCTTCGTCTTCATCTTGTTCTTGTTGAAATTGTAACTCATTCAATTCCTCTTCCAATACCACAATATTTTCAATTGATTCATGAACACGTTGAGGCAACTCTTCATCATCTAGTAGTACTATAGACACATCCATTATATCTGACTGAAAAGGTAATTCATCTTCTATTCCATACTTTTCCCGAGGCACGTCATAGTAATTTCTCGATCTGATTTTGCATACAACCCACCAATCAGCACGATCTCTCTTAGCACCAGGGTACTTGCAGTAATACACTTGATGTGCTTGTTCTGCTAATACAAACGGTTAATATTTTGGAAATCCCCTCTTCACATTGACCTCGACAAGTCGATACTTAGGATGTTCCTTAACACCTCTACCTTTTTGCGTATTATACCAGTTGTACTTAAAAAGAACAACTCTTGTATGTTTATGTGTTGGATTATGGTATTCCAATTCAACTATGCCCTTCAATATTCCATAGTAGTTACCGTACTCGGTAGTACCATCATATGTCCCTTTGACGAACAATCTACTATTCATTGTGGACTTGGAAGACTCGTAATTAAGGGTGTCAAATCGGTATCCATTAACCAAGTAACTTGACCACGTGCGCACTCTCCTACTTGGCCACATAGAAAGACATTTCACCCGATCATTAATACCATTAGTGCCGATGAACTGCAAAGCACGGAATTTACCGGAAGTTAAAGAGTTGAGTGCTAAATTCAATGCAAATAAACCATCAATATGAACTTTAATAAGATGTGTACTTACATGGTCATATAACCATTTTGGAAAAAGATTGTCAATCTTATTTTGAATATGTGTCGTCGTTAATGGTGGATAATTTTTGGAAATATATTCCTCAAACATCCTGGGAACAATATGTAGGGTTCATACTAGAAATGTCTTAGTGTTACATTATATGTACAAAATGTCATGACCTTACTTGATATAAGAGTGAACCTCCTGGCAATTCATTAGTACATATAGGTGTGCTGCATATAACTCTCAATTGTCTAGATTTCAGTACTTTTCTTTCCTTATAGGACAACCCAGGTAAGTAAATATAGATAAGCATCCATCATGATAGTCTATATCGTTATATTGGTCATTTCAACCAATATTTCTTGTTTTAGTTCCCACATGATATTCGAAATAATATGAACAAAAGGTTGTTGTTTCAAGAAAAAGATAGGCTTCACATATAGATCCCTCAACCCTTGCTTTATTTCTTACATTCCTATTCAAACGATGTAAGAACCTGCATGAGTGTTGATTTTTAAACATAAGTAATGTTTAATGCAAGTGTTAGCATATAAATTTAGGAAAAAGATGGAATTACCTTTCGAAATGATACATCCACCAATATTGTATAGGACCACCGCATATTGCTTCATACACCAAGCGAACTGGCAAATGTTCCATCGAATCAAAGAAAGCAAGGGGTAAGATCTTTTCCAGGGTACAAAGAGTCACGATAATATTTTCTTGCATCCTTTCTAGATCTTCTCTATGAAAAGATGTACAACATATATCTCTGAAGAACAAACTTAGTTCTGTAAAAGCTTCCCAAACATGTTTAGAAAATACCTCATGTAAAGCTATAGGGAACAATCTCTCCATAAAGACATGACAATCATGACTCTTCATATGTGACAATTTCAGATCTTTCATGTCAACACACCTTGATAAATTGGATGCATATCCATCGAGAAGTCATAAGTCCTTAACCCAATCTAGAATTGATTTTATCTCGGCCACTAGCAATGTGTACACACCCATACTCAGTTTGTAACCACCACCCGGTTTACTCTGAACACATAATTCAGGATGGTCACAAAAGTTTGAAACATCCATCCTCTCTTTGAGATTATGTTTTGTCTTACCCTTGACGTCCATCACAGTGTTGAAAACATTCTCAAAGACATTTTTCTCAATATGCATCACATCCAAATTATGACGCACAAGATGTGAACGCCAATAGGGCAAATCCCAAAAAATGCTTCTTTTCGTCCAATTATGCCAATCCCCAAAGCCATGTATCTTTTTTCTTCTACAAGATGTCAATTCACTTGCTGTAGGGAAGTCTTTTACACATTTCTAAATTTGTTCACCATCTAATATAGGAGGACGACCAAAGCTTTCTACTCTACCCTTAACAAAGTTCTTCTTGTCTCGCTGTAACGAACTACTCAGTGGTAAGAACTGACGATGACAATCAAAGAAGCAATTTTTTCTACCTGCGGTCAATTGGAAAGCCTTTGAATGTTCTATGCAATACGGACATGACAACCTCCCATGTGTAATCTAACCAGATAACATACCATATGCCGGAAAGTCATTTATTGTCCACAATAAAGCCGCCCTTAATTGAAAATTTGTTTATGTTGACACATCATAACAAGAAGCCCCTACTTCCCATAAATCTTTCAATTCTTTGATTAAGGGCTCTAAGTATATATCAATGTTCTTGTCGGGATTTTTCGGGCCTGGAATAAAAAGAGTCAAGAACATGACAGGGTTCTTCATACATATCCATGGTGGCAAATTGTATGGTGTCATAATCACTGGCCAACAAAAATAAGGTTTAGAATTTGAGTTGTATGGATTAAACCCATCTGAGCATAGCCCAAGACAAATATTTCTTGGCTCGGCAGCAAATTAGGATATACTCTGTCAAAGTGTTTCCATGCCACAGCATCAGACAGGTGACATATCTTCCCATTTTTAACTTGGTGTTTCTTATGCCATTGCATATGTTCAGCTGTAAACTTTGACATGTATAACCTTTGCAATCTCGGAGTTAGCGAAAAATATCTCAACTTTTTGTGAGCTATGAGCTTACCCCGTCTTGACGTCTTGTAATGTGGCTCACTACAACAGGGACAAGAGTCCAGGTCACTTCTATCCCTATAAAATAATGTACATCCATTTTTGCAGACGTCTATCTTTTCATATCCCAATCCTAAAGGCCTCATTTCCTGTTTGAAGTTGTAAAATTTTTTAGGTAAATTATGAGTTTTTGGCAACGCTTCCCTCACTCTGTCGATCATTATATTGAAGCATTGTTCACTCATATTTTCTTCACACTTGATATTTATGAAACGAGACACAGCAGACAAATGAGTTAGAGTCTCACAACCATCCCACAATGGTTCATCAGCAACCTTCAAGAGATTAAAAAAATGTTATGCTTCTATATTAGGTGGTTCACATGGTTGGTCATGATCCATGACGAACTCTGGACCAGCAACATCAAATACCATTGTCCTATAGGTTTTTCCATCGTCAGGGTTATTATAATTATGAGTAAAGTTTTGCTGAGAAGAATTACCATAATTATAAATTTGCTCCCCATGTGAAGTCCATTCGTAATAATACGACATGAAACCCCGTTGATAAAGATGGACCTTTACATTGTCTGTATCCAAAAACTTGTGATTTTTGCATTTTGCACATGGACATCTTATCTTATCATCGTCCATGTCATGTTGTTGATTACTTGCAAATGCAACAAATTCACATACACCTTCAATGAACGTATTATTAAGCTTCCTGTCGTGTTCCAAATGGTGATTCATCCATTCACGATTGGAATCCATTTGGTTAAGTACTGTATCATAGCAAACACTTAGAATATGGATTCCATAGTTAAGAGTATGAATTGCACTAATTTTGAAAAACAAAACTTAAAGGTTTGATTTGCAATAAATGGAATTCCTAAACTCATAGCCCAATATGTTAATGGGCCGAATTATAATTGTTGGGCCTAATTAAATTCATAGGGCCCAATTAAAGGTATTGGGCCCTATTATAATTGTTGGGCCAAATTCAATTAATTGTACCCAATTAAAGTTATTCAGCCTAGTAATTATTGAGTGAATTAAAGATATTGGACCCTAAAAGTATAAATATGTTTCTTGTAATGATAATTGTTGGATTATGGAGTTTAATGTTTATCATAGTACAAGATTGTCTAAAGTTGCAGTAATGTAATCTCATTTCTTTCAAAAGCTTCTCACATAGTTCTAGTTATCCATCTTTTTCCCATATTGTTTTTTTTTATCATAATCTTTTTCCCATATTGTAGATGAACAAAGAACTAAGAATTTACCAAATAAACTATGATGTTTAGTAGCCCAAGTGCCAAATGCTGCACAGTTCAAAGAACTAGTCATATCATTCGATTATTAATAGAGACTAACTTAACTGAAAAAGTACAAACAATTATCGTATTATATGGTTATATGCATTTTGGGATCTAATCCAATGTAGACAAGTTAAATTAGTACAGTTTGGAAAAGATTCAAGTCCTCATTATACCTCTAATTAACGCAATATGAATGCATCACATATCATATCAGCGTGTTCCTACATAATCATCATTTAGAAACTAAATCGAACAAAACATAATTGGACAAAGTTTCGGTCACAATACCTTTAATGCAGAATAAGGAAATGGATCATGCAGCCTTTAATATGAAAGATCAAAAGTTGTTCAAGAATATGAAAATAAAGTTATTCCCATAAAAAAATCAACAGCTCTATCACATTTTTTATACCAAAAATTACAGACCACTGATAAAGCAACAAGAGGCATAGTCAAATCAAATACTAGTCACTCTCAACTCTAAATCTATCTCGATCCTTGATCAAATTTGCCCTTTTCAAGTCAAAAGCAAGGTCTACTTTTCGAGATTTGCGAAATAGTCTCACAAGCAAAATATTGTGTCATTAATTACTTATAAATAACTTATATTTAGACTGATTTATCCTTTCGAGACTTGAGTGTTGAATTAATGAATCGTACATAATTACTTATAAATAACTTATATTGCATCTCCTACCAACATGAAACATTATATATTTTGCTCTCTTTTTGATAGATTCATTTGTTCCGAAATAATACTAGTATTTGTGTCCTTCAAATGCTTTATAACTAACTCATCAAATCAAAGGAAATTGGTATCTCAAGTAGTGGATATCAATGTATATGCTTGGCCTTCTCTATGACCAGAATTAATATATTATGTGATGGTTTGAATAGTCTTCCATCAATTAAATAAAGGACCAAGATGGACCACATTGTCTTAAAGAGTACTACGATCGAGATTTCTAAAAATTTCATTTGACACATAAAATGATCATATCGATGTCACAACTTACTACTGCTTATGTACTTGGTCGCTTGGTCACAGTTAATTTATCAAGATTTTCCTTGGACGCCAAAAAAAAAAGTCAGAAATAGGGAAATGAAATGTGGTAGGAAAAAATATCAAAAACAATGCACGGTTATTCAGGTTGCATATTCCCTGCTAAATGAGGTCTACTGTTATCAGCAGGCAAATATCATAGATGATATTGCTAAATATCTTTAGGATATCTCAGCAAATACATCTGATGTTGCAATCATAAATCAATTTTTTTTCAAAACTAGAAAAAGATGAAGTAATACATATGATCAAAATCTTTGGTGTCTTTTACAATAAATATTATATGTTGGTATGTTATTCTTCAGCTTTGTAATAGAATCCACAATGACCCTTCAACCTTTTCAACAGAAGATCATTAATTTTCTCCACAAGATAGACAACCAGAAGCTCTAAGTGAAGACTAAGACGACATAATAAAATTAGAGATTAGTCTAATAAACCAAAATCTATTTATACAATCTCAAAGAAGTGTCCTTTAATGAAGATTAGTTTATATAACCCCAAAATTTTGTGTAGCAAATTTCCAAATCCTTGACTGAAACCTGCCACAAAAGATCAAAAAGAATTAATTAGTGCTTATGCTTTAGTCTGTTTAAAGTAAACATAAAAAATTAATTAGTGTTGAAATTTGCCCTTTTTTAAAATACTTAAAACTGTTTCCTTTTAACGAAATTTGAACATACATTTAATCTATTTGCCCCTACCAATTAAATTAGCACGTAGTTGTTATGTGCACCTCTTTACAAGCCAAGTGAAACATTGTCTACCCCGTTTGAACAAAAATGTAATAAGTTAGTTGATAAAATTGAATAGAATTATGCTCTGAGTAAGGATTTAAATGTTTCTCGCTTTGACTTCATTGGCAAAAAGTTATCACGTCATACACCAAGCCTCTTGTTCCATTTGCAATTTGATTTTACTGCCTCATCAATTTGACAACACTTACTTTTTAGCTCCCTAGTATATCTAGCACAATAGTCTATTTTGATTCCAATCTTAAAAGGAGCTTGTTTAAAAGTCAATTTTATTAGTTTTAGGCTGAATATCATGCCTAATTTTATATAGAGTTCTTATATATAGGAGGATTCTAAGTTATTTAGGTGTAATTTCAATATCTGCATAAAATTTCTTTACTTTCTTGTCCCAATGCCTCAAGTTTAGTATTTAATAGAACTTGAGTCTAATTACGAACCTGGTTGTCCTGAAAAAAAATTTGCAGTGAACCGTTTCCTTTTGTATTAGGTTCCTTTAAGTTTCAAGTAATGTGTCCAATTAAGAATAAGAACCCAGCAACTATAAATATCTGTGTAATCTTTCAATTTAGTGTTAAGTTGAACAATGAGAACTTGATATTCCGTAAGTGTGATTTTGCCTAATCCTTGCAAGGGTGAAGCATTCTCTCTTTTTGTCCTTCCATTTTTCTCTTTCATTCACAGTTAGTAAATCATAGCACTGCAAAACTCAATCTATAAACTAATTCTCTTTTTTTTCTTTCAGCTTTAAATTTCTTTCTAACCATTAACCATCATTAAACCCTACTCCCCCAATACTTTCACAGTTATACGAGCTCCAGAAAACCACAACAAACCCATTCTTCTGCTGCCAACAAAAAGAAAGTGTTTTCCTAATTCTTCGTCCTGCATTACTTGGGTTCACTATAGTCATATATGAATTCTTTTAATTTGTTTCATAAACAGCCACTTGATATCCAGAACAAACCTCAAACCAGGAACACTATTTGACAATAATTTTATATAACTAAAGTGCTAAGGTTCAACGATCAAAAACAAAAAATTAGCACTAAGAAAAGTGACCCACATCATCTATTATTACATAGTTAATAATATTCAAAACTTACTAGCCAAAAACTAGTCAATGTGCGTAATAATCACTCAAAACAAAAGTTATATATTCATATTGATATTTAAAGTAAAAAAAAAACTTTAAAATGAATACCTAGCTTGAAGAACATTGAAAACCCAAAGTCAATAGTCTTAACTGATGATTCCTCTTTCTCGTTGACAATGAGAAAATTCTCAGGCTTTAAATCCCTATGCAAAACCTCCAAGCTTCCTCTATTACATTTTTTAAGAGAAGTAAGTGGGGTTTGACAAGGGGATGTTTTGAGTGGTGGTGAGTCTACAACGGAGAATCAGCCATGGTGATTGAAATAATGGTGGTGCGGGGTAGCGGTGATGTGAGATGGTGGTGGTAAAAAGTGGTGGCGGTGTTGTGTGTGTGTTTGTGGGGAGCAAAATGGAACGAGTGAAAAAAGGCCTAGGTTAATTGGCCCTTTTTCACCAGATGTAATTTTTTTAAAATTAAATGTAAAGGGCGTCGCTACTACGTAACAAGTGCATCATAATATTTGCGTCCATTTTGCTTCAAAGATTTTGAATGACTTTTTGCCACAAAATTGCGACAACATAGTCAAATTTGTAATAAGCGTCAATATTGTGACGACACGCATGTTGAAAAAATGTCGTCACAGTTTCGTAGCAATTTTACCACCTTATTGCGACAAAATGTATTTCCCGCGCTATAGAATTGCTTTTCGTGGTAAAAGTGTCGCAATTTGGGACGATATTACCACAATTAGTATTTCCCGCGCTATCCTATTGACTTTCGTGGCAGAATTGTCGCAACTTGTGACGACATGGCATCGAAAAGAAGTTACCGTCACTGATTCGTCACTATTTCGACACATTGTGAGTGCCATAAATTTCCGTGGCTAATTAGTCCCAAATTTGCGATGATTTTTTTTTTCGTCACAAAGCAGCTTCATTTTTGTAGTGAATTAAAAATAGAAATCTCATTTCTATAAAATAGAAAGTCTATTTTTAATATCTAATTGCCAATGAATTAAATACTATTTGATTAATTCTTAAAGTCTAAATTTAAACTACTTATTTAAGAATAAACTATTTTTCCAATAGTGAAAAAATTATCTTAAATATTATAGTAGTCTTTAGACTTTAATTAATCAATTAATTAATTCAATAAACCATATAATCCAATTTATGCCAATAATCAAAATAGAAACTCCTTCCCTAAATAGAAAATTTATTTTGATCTCTAATTGTCATTGAATTATATCATCTCTTAAGTATAGTACATCTTTATTTAGTTTATACACTTATAAGGTAAATGACTAGAAGGAGGACCAAAGACATAATTATCCTTACTCTGAAAATAAATAAAATATTCTCGCTAATCCCCTAGCAATATTTTATCATTTAGCCAAGTCTATTCCACTAATAGACTATAGCTGCACTCCAGGATAATTACTGCTTAAACATGAGATAGTCAATCTATACATGTCGCTCTGTTTTTTGACCAACTAAGTGATGTCTTGACCATTTTGCCCATCTATACTCACTGTGTTTTGACCAACTAAGTGATGTTTTGACCATTCCGCCCCTCTATACTCATTCATAGCCAAATATAGGTTTTTAAAGTGTACTATCACATTTTTGACTACATCTTGTCTCCTTAGAACATTTAATTCACAATCCAACCATCCTCCTGAAAGTTACCCACTTGATCAAGGGAGCGACCCACAAGTATAACATCCAATACATCAAGTGTTACTGTGCACACAGATTCAAGATGATCTAGCTTGGATCATTCTAAATGAGTGATTAATGTATAGACTCCTTATTGCATATGCATGTCCCTTTTAATTAAGTCCTATACACCCAAACCACAAAGTAAATGACTTAAGCATTTAGACCACACCCATAATGGCTCAAAGTGCAAGCACTCGATTTTGTCGGTTCATCCACATATGCTTAAGATTAAAAGCAATGACCCACTTAGAAGCTTGTAGGAATAAGTAGACTTTTTCTTTGATAGCACATATTTAGAGTTCACACTTACGGGGTCCAATGCATACTCATGCATAAGTGTAATAAGTCTTGAACAAATCCATGGTCAAAGCAAACCACTCCATTGCAAGGGGAACTTATTCCATTATAACTTCTACCATAGTAAAGCGCCAAACTTTACTGCTAAGTTATGAATAAAATAATTCTGCTTATAAGTAACCATAACTTAGACCTTCTGTACGTAACCACCACGTACCTAAGTTAACACTTAAAGCAAGAACGTTATATTCATATATATACCTATGTCAATCCACATAATGAGAGATATATAAATATGATGACACTAATTATCTTATTACAAACCATCCAAATATAATTATGACTAAGTGTTAGTGATCTTTTGGGTGTACCATTCCCAACAAGTCCCCCACCCCACCCCACCCCACCCCACCCCACCCCACTTCGTCGGCCCCCTACCCCACACCTCACTCCACACATAGATACATTCATAAATATAAAAGGTCTGGTGTGTATATGTACGTGTATATATATAGAGGTTAACGAAAGGATGAGATTGGAGCACGTGTAATGTGTTTATAAAATTACAAAAGAAGTATTTGATAATTTTTGTACCACAGATATATGTGCACGTACCAAAACGTGCATATCCTATGCTGTTCACCTTATATAGGATTGTGAACAAAAGCAGTGAAAAAAAAAATAAACAAAGAAAAGAAGAAGGAATAATATGATTGGTACGTCACATACGCATAACCCACAGACTGTAACCTTTACACTCCTCTGCCTAAGCAATCTCGATACGAAGAAAAGAAGCCTTTTTTCTTCTACTTCTTCTTCTTCTTCCAATTCGCTCCTCGATCGCCCTTCAATTTTTACTGACAGGTCAGCAATCCATACGTATACGTATACTATCTATACCTGCGTATATACATTCGAATACGTATTCAAATTTTCAATACGCGTCTACAATCCGAGCAAACTAATATTTCATGTGATTTTTTTATTTTTTATTTTTTGCAGGGCTTTTGATTGGAGTTTTTCTTGTTGATTTTATTTAATATTTAAGAGTAATTATAAAATAAAAGAAAATGTTTACGCGGATTTTTGGAAAACCTAAGCAAGAGACAAATGCTCTAGCAACGCTAGACAAGTTAAATGAGGTACGATCTTGATCTTGATCTTGATGTCTCCACAAATTAATTACGTTTTGTAAAAATAAAAAAATAATAATTTCGTTCAATTCGAAAATGATTTTAAAATTGTGCCGAAAGTTGCGATATTGTGCTTAATGTGAAGTAAATATGTGCGTATAAATGTTTCTAGTTGATTGTATACACTGTATTGTCTACATGGCAATGAGGAATTGATATTTTGCGTTGTTAATGAGTTTATTTTTATGTTCGTGGGGAGGGGGAGGGCCGGGGCTGGGAGTTGGGTGGGTTCAGCGAGCAATTACTTGTAGATTTTCAACTTCTCATGAGATCTTTTTTTGTTGTGAATCTGATTTGTGTTGGATATGCAAGTTCCGATAGAGGAGGAGGACAAAAAATGCTATAGAAGTAAGATTGGTTATGCAGAGAAGTACCTAAAAGTATACTTCAGATACGTTTGGTTAATGGTCCATAAATGCTCCAATGGGCTGGAGAAATTGATCTTGATGTCAGTTACAGATTCAATGTAGGATGGATGAAACAAAGGCGTGCATTTGGTGACTTGTGTGACCATGAGTACCCTTAAGCTAATAGGAAAATATTATTGGATAACCTTAAGAGCGGCTTTAGTTTATGAATTGGTATGTTTGGCAGTGAAGTTCCACTATGTTTGCAAGAATGGCAGTGATGGATATGAGAATTTTGAGATGGATGTGGGGCTAGACAAGAAAAGACGGGGTTAGAAATTGAGGAAAAGATGAAAGAGCATCATTTGAGGTGGTTTGGATATGTGAAGAGGATGCATGCAGAGGCACTTCTTAGAAAGTGTGAAAGTTAAGAAGTTGTTCACTAGAAGAAGGAAAGAGGAAGGCAAAGAAGAGTTTCAAAGTAACCCTTAGATAGGACCTCGAGGATATGAAACGCACAGAGGAGATGGCACTTAACATGAATGCATGATGTCATTATATCCATATACTTGATTCACTCATGAAGCTTGGCGTGGAGACATTTCCAGTGGAAAACTTTAAGGCCACAATGGAAGGGTCAGTTGAATAAATATTAGGATTGGTTTGGTCAGTGAATAAGTTTGATTAGAGCCTGTTTATGAGGATAGTTTTGAGCCTATACTTTTGGTAAATTGCATTGTTTTTCTCTTGAGTGCTTTGACTGGACATCTGATGTGAGCTAACATTTGGCCATGGGGAAGGGCTATTAGCAAAATTTAATCCCCTTGGGAATATTCTGTGAACATGTTAGGCTAGGTTTTTTTCTTTCTCGTAAATTAGGAAGATACTTCTCTTTGCCAAGTATATTCTATACTCTTTTAGTAGTTTGTACGTGCAAGCTGTTTGAAGCTTTCAAATTACTGAATATTATGTTAACAGTATTAACTTGCGACAGGTAAGGGAAACAAAATACTTTGTGTATATTACACACACACACACATATATATTAAAAGAGTATATTAATGATGGCCCTCCACTGATTCACCTATATACTCTGTGGCTAACAAAGGAAATTATCAATTATATGACCCTAATCTTTTTTTATTTTTATTTTTATAACAGTATTTACTTGCGACAGGTAAGGGAAACAAAATACTTTGTGTATATTACACACACACACACACACACACACACACACATATATATATATATATTAAAAGAGTATATTAATGATGGCCCTTCGCTGATTCACCTATATACTCCGTGGCAAACAAATGAAATGATCAATTATATGACCCTAATCTATATATATATATGCTGTAAAGTACTTTTTCTTAATGTTCTTTTATGATGGTCATTGTTTTACACGCAATGACTCTAGAACATATCTTCATTTTGGCAGTATTTGGTTGATATAGTCAAGAAGTTTGAAGCCTTGTGTATTTTTCTATTGTAATTATGAAGTTGGATCAATTGGGGGTTTGTTTCTTATGTGGAATCGTAATTGAAGAACATCAGTAATGAGTGAGAGAACATCTTAAAGCAGGTTGTCTATGTCAAGTTTGACCATTTCATTGAGCCACCAGCTGGAGAAAAGGAGAAAAAAAAAAAAAAGAGTGGTGTGGGACTTATTTAAAAGGGGTCATATTATAAATTTGTTGCGAAAGCATTATTTCACTCAAATCTTGCTTCATCTAATAAATTCAATCATATATAAGACATCATTATATCTTTCAATTTCAGTACCTGGCTGTAACTACATGAACTGAACTTGTAATATCTTGACATCAATATATCTTTCAATTTCAGTACCTGCTGTAACTACATGAACTGAACTTGTAATATCTTTTTCTCATATAATGAAAGGTTTTAATACTTTTTCTTTTCCTTTCTTCATGAGAAATGTAGAAAGAGAATGATTATTTCTATCTTAAAGAACATCATTTTCTGTTTCTTTAGTTAAGTAGCTCCTACCTCTTCTAACCTAGTGCTTTCCTCTGGCTTGAAAATTGCTGCACTTATGTTGTGCTCTTAATTTCTCTTTGTTATTGTGGTTAAGGTGTGCTAGCGTCTTCTATGTCTGGACTTTAATCTAGTTTGAAACATTATTATTGTCTCTGAAAGTGGAGGAATAAGAGATGGGGCTTTGGTTTCCCCATCTCACTGATCTATAATAAAGCCAAGATGAGCTATTAGGTGTTATCAGGTGTCTTATATGGTGGCCCACCTATCAGAGCACTTTTGTAATATATGATGTGTGCAATGATGCACCTAAATCGAATATCTGCCTTCTTTTGTCATGTAAGTTTGAGTTCTACCTTAACTTATATTTTTGTAACAAACATATTCTAAGATGTAGAGATTATTTAGATTGTTGGTTGTTAATGCTTGAGAATTGCCACAAAGCTAATAAAAGTTCATGCCATTAATTTTGTTGTATGGAAAACACACTAAGTGACTGCTGTCATGGAGTTAAATATTATCAATGTTTGCAGCTGACTGTTTTTCGGGGAACTTAATAAATGGAAGACCCTATGTTCCAAACTGTCTTTTTTATTAGTAGCTAGACTAGTTTATTGCATGTAAATGTGTATTGGTGAAGGCTTTCTGATTTTTACTTTTTATTAGCAGAACAGTTTTATTTTCTCAGTCTAGAGTCGATGATTTATATTAGTTCTTGAAGGAGCAGGATTTGATTGATCTATGATATGAGTTATACTTTTCTATAAGGGTGCATCCCTTTGTCTTAAAATAAATAAAGCCTTTACTTATCAATGATAACAAAATAGTAATTCTTGAAAGAGCCTGGTTTGAATAACAAGATTGTCTCACTCTCACTCTCTTACTATATAAATTCTATCGGGTTGTCTGTTTATCTTTCTTGCGTCTATCTTTGCTTGCTATAATGTTACTTGGATGCACCATGCAGACACTTGAAATGTTAGAGAAAAAAGAGAAAGTTCTTTTGAAGAAGGCTGCTGCAGAGGTTGAAAAGGCTAAGGAGTTTACTAGAGCAAAAAACAAAAGGGGTATGATCAAATAAATATCTTTTTTGTTAGATGCTCTTTGTTTTCAATCAAGAACTCTGTGATTTACAATGATTTGCTTTCTGGGCTTTATTTAAATTCGATACATTTCCATCTACTTAACAAAAGCGGTGTTAATTACTATATCTACATGGGATACTTTTAGATTGCTTTATCTGCTATAGTTTCAGTTGCCAAATTTTTTTTTCCATTCTTATATCTGATAGGGGTACTGAATGCTCTGTGGACATACTTCTATTTTATTGCATATTAAATATGCAGAGCATTTGAACACTGCCCAGATTTATAATTTTTACAGACATGTAACTTTTAGCTGTGAAGGAATTAAGTTGTTGTCCTGCTGCTATAAAATCTTTTACATATGCTGATTTGGGCAACATTATTCAATTGATTGTGTCTTCATATATTATATGCCCGTAAATCTCTTAGATGACACTTTCTATTAATATCTCTTTCCATGGATGTTTTGTTTGTTATATGGTCATTCTTATTGGCATTAGACGTTGTGACATAATACATAATCTATGCGAAGTAATTGCAATGCTTCTGTACTGCAGAGCATGTGGATATGGACCCTGCTTTGCTACCAATGAGTACAACATTTTCTATTAATTAATTTATTCTGTAATCTTTTTTTTGAATAGTAGGAACCGGTTGAGTCTTCAAAAGTACGTAAGTTCTCAGTTTCCATATGGCAGGGCTTAGGTATATAAAAGTCACACCATTCTCACTACATGATACCGTTATTTTGTTGGCTGAATAAAATGTTTGTTTTATGAAATAGCACGATTCACATGTGATGTTGCGAAATTTGGTTCATCGCGTCATGCATGATATACATCCCTGTGCCAAAATGTGTAATTGGTATCATTATTATTTTGAACAAGAAAAAAATGGTAACTTGGGTTTAGAATTTACGGTTCACCATTGAAGGTGTACATGACTTGCTTATTGATTATTAGGTACCTTAATGCTTACCACAGATGTGGGACCCACACTAGACTTCCTGGCTAAGCTCATATATTGGAAAAAAAAAAGTTTCAAAGAGTAATTCTGTTGGCAAGAACAACTTAAATATGTTGCTAGCTGCTAAGAGATAATTACTGAAGTTACTTGGAGCCTTAGCCATTGCATGCATGGTGTGTTATTGGTTCATTTTTGCACATGACCTGGATTATAATGCATTGCTACTTGGCAGGTTCATTCATACCTTGGTAATGCTGACCAATCATAAGCAAGCTGGTGGGTCATTTTTTTCTTTAGAAAGCATAGGAGCGAATAGGTAGCCTGACTTACAGTTGGGTCCACAATGTCGAGAGACTTGCTCCTAACCATGACTGCATGCTTCTAGCAGCATACAGACCTTTATATCATATCAGTGTGATTGCATATTGAACTTCTGACATCTAGCTGCATCCCCTTTCCAGCAATTCAAACTGTGTCTTATTATTATTTGGTTTGCTTGGAAATTACAAAATTGTATCACAGTTGAAAATGCTTAAAAGTATACTAAATAACCAATCAAATGTAGAGTCTAAATATGAAGGACAAATCTATGTACCTTTTTTTACTCTTTTCCTCTCCTTTTGGTGTTAACATCTTTCCTCTCCTTTTGGTGTTAACATATTTCTGCATCATATTATGATAAGTTGCATTTATATATATTATAATGTTAATATTGGATTTCTGCCTTCATGTATTGAATGTGATGTCTAAATCTTCATTACTAGTTGGACTATCTAGTCATTTTCAAGTAGTTCTAGCATGATTCTTAGTATATGTGACTGCAAATTAGTTGATCCAATGCTTGAGCAAGCAATTAATGCTGTGCATATTAGCTTGAAGTATTGGATGGAGTTTAATTACTTATGCACAAGTATATATTAGAATATTCCCCACAACTGAACTGTTGCAAATCTCATGTACCACATATTGAAAGTTGCAGTCAATATCTAAATGTGAAAATTAAGTTGAGAGATTTTAACATGTTTTCTTTCTCAGTGGGATTCTCTAGATAATTCAGATCAGGACTTCATGCTGCTTCCAGTTTTATATGTGTAAAAGTCTGTTGCATGTTGCAATAAGTCTCTTGTCTTTTTGGTTGTTTTGTTGAAGTATTTGCACCTCTCTCTCATTGACAGCTGCTATACAATGCTTAAAGAGGAAGAGGCTTTATGAACAGCAGATCGAACAGCTTGGAAATTTTCAATTGCGAATTCATGACCAGGTATGTTTCTTAGCTACTGCTTAGTTTATTGTTTATTGGGTTCTTCTAGAAGTTTATGTAGATCATTTTTTATCTCAGATGATAATGCTAGAAGGTGCAAAAGCTACAACGGAGACTGTTGATGCTTTGAGAACAGGAGCAGCTGCAATGAAAGCCATGCAGAAGGCAACGTAAGTCTTTCTCTGCTTTGGTTAGCTTTCATGCAATATGCTATTTATTGCAGCTAGCACTGACACTGATGAATGTCTGTACTTTACATACAATTCCCACACGAGAGGAGAGTTTGTTTGAGAGAAGTGGGGTGAGGGGATGGGGAGGGGAGGGAGGATTGACTAGAAAATTGGGAAAATTGGTTTACAGAGGGAAAAGAATGAAGTTATATACAAGATGGCTAAACAGAAATTCCGTGGAGAAGATGATGGCACACTTGAAACGGCTTAGCATCAATAACTGAATATTATTATCCATTTTTTTTGTCAGAAATCAGATATGAAGGTTGTATCAATATAATATGTGTTCACTAGTGATTACATCACTCAGATTATGGCCAAGAGTGTGATGATATCAGCTCTGTATTTTATGGACAAATGGCATACTACTGTTACTGAAAGCCAGCAGCCTTGTCATTGCCACATATTCCTATATTGGCTTGGCACTGAATGTTTACAACTGGCTTCTTCAAATATCTTCTCTTGCAGTCAGTCTTTTGTTATACCTCGCCTTCTTTTTTCTCATCTTCTCTACTGGTTTCTTTTGATGCAGGAATATTGATGATGTAGACAAGACAATGGATGAGATCAATGAACAGACGGAAAATATGAAGATGATTCAGGAAGCACTGTCAACACCAATTGGTGCAGCGGCTGATTTTGATGAAGTATATAGTTCCCAATTCTGATAATATGTTTAGTCTTTTGGTCTTTCAAACGTACATATTATATTTGTTTATTGTTTGCAGGATGAATTGGAGGCAGAACTTGAAGAACTTGAAGGAGCTGAGTTGGAGGAACAGCTTCTTCAGCCTGCAACAACTGCTCCTGCTGCTCCAATACAAGTGCCTGGTGGCAGGCAACAAGCACGCCCGACTCCTCAGAAGAATACTACTGAGGAAGATGAGCTCGCTGCATTGCAGGCAGAGATGGCACTTTGAGGAGGTAATGTTCTAAGTTCCTTTGTCTCTATATACTGGCATTTATATATGTAATACATATGCAATAAATTCTCCTTTTCTTTTTCCTCTTGATTAGTCTATTGTGCGATTGTGTCACCATTGAGCCTGGGCTGCTTTTGATTAGCGGTTCTAAAAATGTATGTTGAGTCAACACTTTGATTCAGATGATTATTATTAAAGCCATTAATAGGCTAGTGAAAATTCCGGAAGTGATATTTGATCTATCTAAAAAGAGATATTACAATAGATTAAGACTTGTTTCAAGGTGGATTGTTGACACTACAAGCCTTAAAATAAGGAGATGTGTGGCTTATGTCCACAAGTCGTTTAAATATTTGATTAGAAAACTCCCGAGTCTGAAGAAACTCCACAAATCCTGCCCTCTCTCCCCTCTCCCCTCTCCCCTCTCCACTCTTTTGGGTGTCTGAAGGCATACACGCCTCAGAGCCAGACGAAGGGAAAAAAAATGAGATTCAAAGATAATAACTGAAAAGCAATGAAAGAATCAAAATTATTGTTGACCCATTCTTTCAAATTCTGGAACCTGATGAATAATTGTTAGTGTTCCATCTTATATGCTGTTGAATAATTGACATAGAATCAAGCCAGGATAAGATAAGACTCTAAAGCCATAGCTAAGAACTGTGGGCTTGAGACCTAAATTCGTTGGAGTGCTGTGATACAAGATTCAATTGATTGGCTCTCTTATCGCGTAGAAAAAGTTTAAAGGACATGTAATTGATCTATTTCTACCATTAATTTAATGTTCAAACAAATCTATTTCTACCATTAATGATGCTCGTCATTGGCTCAAAATGCGATAACTTGATTTCAAAAAAGTGTCAAGGAAGCTGAGCTGTTTAACATGCCACATTTTCTACTTGTTTTGCACCTTTAGTGTATGCATGGGTTCTAGTGGGCGAGTGAATTCGATTCTCAGCAAGGGTGGATCTAGGAGTATTGTTCAGTGGGGGCTGAAAACACGCAATTTAGTACTCGTGTATGGATTACATTTTTGCTGGTGGTGGTTGAAGTGATTTTTCAGCCTAAATTTTCCTTAAAAAATACACAACTTTTTAAAAAAAATGCAGCCCCAACTCACTTCTTAATGGCTCTACTCTTGGGATTAGTGAGGGTTGCAGCCCCCGCTGGCTCGTGAATGGTTCTGCCCTTGATTCTCAGGTTGCATTTACTTTGATTTATGTTCCATTATCATAGATTTGATTCTTACCCGAATCAAGATTGTCACCGTACTTATTGTGGTTGTGCAGTTCCAGTGTCCAAGTTTGGAGAGAATTGTGTAAAGTATGAATGTATTCTATGATGGGGATTGTGGCTTGAGCTCTGTTTACCCTCCTCCATTTTGAAGGAAAATTTCTTGATGCCAATTTACTGGTACAGATAACTGTAAAGATATGATATCAAATAATTCAGAGTTGATCTTGAGTTTGAATGAAAAAACAAGTGTGTTTATTTCTACTCAGATATTACTTGGTGATTGTGGACACTGCAATCAGTCTACATTATGCAAAGTTTCTGCTTTTAAATGCCATCTTCATGCCGTTTGCTGCTAAAAAATGTGTAATTATCGTGTCGGGTAAGTATCACAGGTGATCCTTTAATTTAGCCGCTTTTGACAATTAAGTCTTCTATTTTTAAAATGCAACATTTTAGTCTTTGAACTTAGGTTTTGGTGTTGCCGATCGTCCATACTCGATCTCATATATGCATATAGAATTATTCCATGTACAATTCTAGAATATTACAGGTCATAATATTTTTAAAATATAATAATTTTTAAGGTTTTGGTTGAAAACATGTCAAACATTTGAAATGATGGGCTTTGTTAAATCTCATTCTCATATCATGCCAAATAACATGTCCTACGAGATTCATGACTAGTGTAGTGGTGAATTACTCTCCTTAACAGTTAGGAGACTAGTGTTCGAATTTCATGCAGGTGAGAATGGGGTGTAAAACAAATTTAAAAAAAATAGCATGCCCAACATGCTTGGTTTTTCTCCACAGTACGTCATGGTCTTTTCTTCTTTCCCTTTCTGCGGAATGGAGTTTGAATATTTGATTTTTTCTCCTTTAGTTTTATTAAATTTTTAATAACCCAAAAAAAGTAGTTTTATTTTTTGATTAATTAAAGAAATGATCTTAATTGGTCATGGTCGAATCGCATATTTGCATTCACATAGTTTTTCTTAGGTACTAAAATATACATTCCTAGATATTAAAAATTCATTTTCAACTTGTCAAGTTGAGTTCGTTATATTACTTTTTCGTAGAGAGATGATGATTTACACAGTAATTCATCTAGTGAGAATAATTACACAAATTACAAAGTAAAATCACTAATAACTTGTCCATAGATAATGGGAAATTATACCAATATACGACTGAATTAATTTTCACATTATTAGTGATTGAACCTATAATTTTATTTTGACCAAAAAGAAAACCTAAAATTGTTAGGAGATTTGTCCCTTAATTTACCATATCATTAAACTTTAAGTTATTAGAGAAGGATATTTTATTTATTTATCTATTGTCTTTAACACGCTCTCTCATGTGCATGCGAGATTTCTTTTTATTACACTTGGACATTTTTTTTTCAAATGAGTTGCAACGAAACTTGAACCTATGACTTTTTCTTAACTGGACTCTATACCATCTTAATTTGCCACTTCATTAAAAAATTTAAACTATTAAAGTAGAGTTTATTTATTTACATATTGTCTTCAACAGTGTGCATAGTCTATAAATGTTTTATTTTTTGGTCAATTTCAAATAGGCCTTTCATCTGTATAAAAGAGCAATTAATCTAGAAATGCAAAATCTGGGTCTCTTTGTTTTTCTAACAAACTGGACCACCATTTTTTACACGAATAATACTATACGTGACCCTATTTTTATGATCCTTTTACATGCTAAAATGACATACAAAGTTGGCAAACATAATTTATTTCTCTCTCTTCTGTCATTCTTTTTCTCTCTCTTCTCAACCATATACATTGTTTTCTCCCGATCCTAACTACTTTAAGTTCTTATCTTCATCTATTTGTTGCAGTCTTATTCACACACACACACACAAAAAGAAAGGTAATGCCTATGGCAAATTTATACATGGCAAAAGAAGGTGCGAAGGACGAACATTAAGTCATAACAAGAAATGGTAGAGTAATTTGGGATGTGGATGCACTAGGTTAATAGGAATAGATTGTCTTATAAAACTCGCAAAAAGATTTGGAGTATATAGTAGAGCTTATGAAGATAAAAACACCTTTTTTTTTTTTTGTTAAGCAAGTAATCATTTCATTTTACTACAAAAAAACCAAGATACAAAAGATATTTACATCAATATGTCTGTAATCTGCCATAAAGAACAAAGGGATCTGTTTTATGCACTATTGACATATTTATGTTGTAACGAAATTTTATCTCTAACATTGAGAAGAATTTTCCCAGTCAGCTGTTCCTCCGAGCTAGTACCTTTTCCATAAATTCTACTATTTCTTTCCTGCCAGATGTAGTAAATGCTCGCACAAAACATAGCTTTCACGATATCTGCCTTCAGTGTCTTCTTCTTGCAGAGCCTACAAAGACGGATAATCATCAAATCCCAATGAGTAACAATATTCTACTCTTTAATAAGATAAGAGAGATGTCTCTAAATTCTGTTGGTAAAAGGGCACTCAAAATAGAGGTGATCCCTGCATTTCATCCCTAAACCATAGAAAACACATTTTGCACAATCAATAACTCCCCAACTAAGCAAGCATTCTTTAGTGGGACTACGATTTAAGCACATAAGCCAAGTACAAAAATTATGTTTTGAAACAACAGCTTTATTCCAAACAAGGTCTGCCCACTCCACCTTCCCTTTCTTTTCTCGAATGCAATTCCAGGTTAAGGTAGTATTAAACTCACCATTACTCCCTGCAAACCAACCAATAGAGTCTTGGTAGTTCTGGAGAGTAAGAGAAGCCATCAGCTGGTTCATAAAATTGATTTCAGGAGGCCAATTCCAATGGTTCCTTCTAATGAATCTAACAACATTTTCATTAATCAGCTCAAAAGGAACAACAATATTGTTATCTCGAACAAAATCCACCATTCTACCACAAGGGAGCCAAGGATCCCAAAACCACCAGGTTCTTTCCCCGTTACCCATTCTGTGTTGGACGAAGTCTCTTGCCTTGTCCCTGCATCTCAAAATATTCCGCCAAGTCCAAGTTGCATTAATAGGGATATCCACAGACCATATGTTGTCATGGTTTAGGATCACCCTATTTACCCAGTAACCCCAAAGAGAGTTTGCATCAGTATACGTGTGCCAAAATTGTTTGAGGACAGTAACAAAGTTAATATCTGCAAGGCTACGAATACCCAATCCTCCTTCCTCTTTTGGCCTACACACCTCCGACCAAGCAACTCTAGTTCCTTTCACACAATTGCCACCCCCTTTCCATAAGAAGACAACAAACCTATTTTCAATCTCATAAACAACTCCTTTGGGGAGAAGGAAAATATTGCACCAATAATAGGTAATGCTCAAAAGAACAAACTTGATAAGAAGGAGCTTACACGCATAAGAAAGCCATTTGTTAGCCCAATGCTCAATACGGTTTGTGATCTTGGATCAAAGGAGGTTGCACACATTCTTGTTGAGTCTTCCTATAATGAGAGGAATCCCAAGATACTTGACTGGTAGCTTCCCGATTTTGATACTCAACATCTCAGCCAAATTTCTCTTCACGTCATCGCTGCATCCCCCAATGAAGATTTCACTTTTGAGATTACCAACTTTGAGTCCAGACAACTTTGAGAAGGTAACCAAAGCCTTATCAATAAGATTCAATGACTGAATGTTGGCTTTGGAGAGGATCAGTATATCATCCGCAAATGCAAGGTGATTCAACTTCATTTTTTTGCACTTAGGGTGGAAACCAAACCCCTTCATATTAGAACATCTCTGAAGCAGTTGGGACAGAACTTCCATAGCTATCACAAACAAGTAGGGTGAAAATGAATCGCCTTGTCTGAGCCCTTTTTACCCTGGAAAAAACCCTCAAGCTGGCCATTAATGACAATTGAATATGATGGAGTGGTAATGCACATCTCACCCCATCTAATAAAGGCCTCCGGATACTCAAGAGCTTTGAGGCATTTAATGATAAATTGCCAGCTTATTGAATCGTACGCCTTCATAATGTCAATCTTAACAACACATCTGGGACTGATTCTCTTCCTTCCATAATTTCTAATTAACTCCTGAGCAATCAGAATATTATCAACAATCTTCCTACCAGGAACAATGGCAGACTGATTAATGGAAATGATAGAGTCCAAAGTATGCTTCAAACGATTAGCGATCACTTTGGAGATACATTTGTAGATGACATTACAACAAGAGATTGGGGGTAAAATGTCCCCAACCTCAAATTTTAGGGGGCAAACTGAAATTAATCCAAAAGGCAATAGCCTTGAAAACAATTGGACAAATACTTAATTTGGTCTTTTATCTTTAAAATTTGTATTATTTTAGATTTTATTTTTCAAAATATACAATTTTAATCCTGTATTTTTACCATTTGTCTCAACTTAGTCCTTATCTTTCAAAATATATCATTTTAGTCTCGTATCTTTATCATTTGTCTCAACTTAATTCTTATCTTTTAAAATGGTAGAGAAATAACGTGGACTATAATGACAAAGATAAAGATTAAGTTGAGACAAATGATAAAGATACGAAACTAAAAGAGTATATTTTAAAAAATAATGACTAAGTTAAGACAAATGATAAAAATATAAGACTAAAAAAGTATATTTTAAAAAATAATAATTAAAATAATACTAACTTTAAAGATAAGAGACCAAATTAAATATTTATTCAAAAAAATTTATTTTTGTTTTTTTTGGTAAATATCCAAAAGAATTTTGACAAAATAAAAAGAGAAGATCTGCACAGTTCTCAAGAGGATCCCACTAGAGAGAATAAGTTCAATTTGTGCGACTTTTTAGGACAAGGACTAAAAGATGAACCATTACTTGCAACCTTAGTCCTTTTTGTCGGCCTATTGCTTTCCTATTTATTCCTTGACCATGTCCTTCTGAAACGACCATCCCATCACTACTCCCATACATACAGAATCAT
Source organism: Ehretia macrophylla (assembly GCA_037974665.1). Lineage (NCBI taxonomy): Eukaryota > Viridiplantae > Streptophyta > Magnoliopsida > Boraginales > Ehretiaceae > Ehretia > Ehretia macrophylla. The sequence continues at coordinate 62,936,957 of CM075773.1, forward strand.
TAAAAAAATTAAAAATTAAAAACCGTCCTATAAAATTCTGAACTAATTCTCTTAGTATCAATTAATTTTTAAATAAAATTTATAATTTTTAATATGATATTAAAACTAAACCCTTAATTTTAGTCATGTCCATTTATGTATGACCCGTCTTTCACTCAACTAATTTACTCACCTCAATTTTAGCTCATATATGCATCTCACTTCCCTCACTCACTCACCATAATGTCAGATTATATATTCAAGAAAGTCGCTCATTCAAATCAAATCATATGCTATGAACGTGTTAAAATATACAATTCTTTCCAAATAAAAAAAATTAAAAATTCAAAGAATACCATCTGAAACTACGAACTATCTTTTATAATACTACTATACAATGACACACTCTAATATATGTTCAACATTACTCGAAAGCAAGCAACACAGTGAGTATGGATTTCAAAACTAATATCTTTTATCTGGACGGTTCATTGTCTAATCACTCCATTTATAGACTAATATGCATTTATATTTATCCATATTCTATATGATTGCTGAGGGCTGAAGAAACCAGAAGGAGATCATAGATTCTTTCTAATGGCCCACCAAAAATCAAGTGGCACCATATTAGTTAAATTCACATTAAAACATCTTCAGATTTAAGATGAGTAAATACTTTAATATATAATATGTGATCAGTGATCACAAGTGGCAATTAAAATGTGTTAAGTAAAGCAAGGATAAGGACGGGTTTATTCGTTGAATGTCCACGTCACAATCTAATCTTATGTGATAAACCTTTGCTTTTAATCATCTTATAATTATATACAGTAGAATTTTTTTAAATTAATAACGTTAGAACCACCAAATTTTATTAATTTAACAAGATATTAATTTATTGATAAATTAATAACTATTAATTAATAGAGATATTTTTAATTTTTTTAGATTTATAGTAAATATATTATGATTATGATATCTTTTTAAAAAAAATGATTTATATTTTTTCGATCCAATTTGAAAAGATAAATAATGAGAATAGAAGATAAAATTTAATTTAGTAGGATTATAACAAAGTTTTTCTAATCTCGTATCCAAATCCTTGAAGGATTAGGATGAAAACTAATTTCTCTAATCTTGTATCTTAATCCTTGTAGGATTATCTCAATTTTTTCTCTTTAAATAATTAAATATGATATTTAATTAGATTTGAAGTTCAACAAAAGACAAACTACTCTTAATTCATATTTTAAAAAAATCTCATAGTCAATTTATTATGTACTTTTTAGCTAATTATTAATTTATGAAATATTTGAGTCAATAAAATACAAAGAGAATTTTTTAAATGTATTATCTTATAATTTTATCGAATTTATCAACTTTTTACACTGGTCCCAAGTCAGAACCTGATATTTTTATTAATTAAAAAATATTATTAATTTATCGAGTATTAATTTAAAGAAGTTCTACTGTAACAAATTTTTACTTAATATTAATTAATTTTAAGATAGAATTCTATACTTTTAACTGATTAATAATTTATTCTAATTTACTAACATTATATCTTATTCATTTATTCACCTAATAAAAATACTCTCTCCCCTATTTTATACTTTTAAAATTAAGTGAATGACTATGATATAATGTCAAAAGGTTAAATCTTAATCCATCATAGTTGGAGTTTAGTCTAGTCTTCTATCCATATGTGAAAACGCTCTCACATGCAGCTTATCAATCGTTCAAGAATTGTCGCTTCACTCCTAGTCACATGAAAACGAGTGTTAGAAAAATATAACCATTTTACACGTATAAATCACGACATTTAATGACTAACATATAAATTTTGTATTTATTTTTTTTAACACTAATTGATCCTTGTCTTTTCTAAGATTATATGTTGTTTTTTTCATTAGTCTGATAGTGTGGGCCTAGGGGGCATCAACTAGGGACAATCAAAAGAGAACATAAAGGGGATTTTTCAATGAGCATGCCATTTTACCAAAAAATAAAAATAAAAAATGAGCATGCCAGTTTTTGACCAAAAAAAAAATAAGCATGCCAGTTATGACCTAGAAGGAAAAATAATTGACCAAAAAAAAAATAAAAGGAAAAATAAAAGGGAAAAAATCATTTTAGTCCCTGAGGTTTATTCTAAAGATCAAATTAGTCCCTCAGGTTTGTAAAAAGACCAAATTGATCCCTTCAATTAATTTTTATTAGTCAAATGTTAATAGTCAAAGGGTTGACCGAATTAAAAGACCATTATATCCTTAGACAGCATATATTATAAAAGAAAATTACGATAAAAGTTTAAATCAGTCTAAAAAAACATAATTCACAACATTTGTGGAGGAAAAAAAAACTAAAACTAAAAAATATCAATTCAAACATAAACAAATTAAATTCAGTAATATATCGTTAAAAAATGAACAATTATCATCGACATAATTAACAGCGAGGTACTGCCCAAAAAAGAGAATGAATCATGATTGTTCATTTTTTAACGATATATTAGTAACTTTAATTTGTTTATGTTTGAACTGATATTTTTTAGTTTTTGTTTTTTTTTCCTACGCGAATTATGTGAATTATGTTTTTTTAAGACTGATTTAGACTTTTATTGTAATTTTCTTTTATAATATATGTTGCCTAAAGATATAATGGTCTTTTCACTCAGTCAACCATTTGACTATTAATATTTGGCTAACAAAAGTTAACTAGAGGGACTTTTTTGGTCTTTTAGCAAACCTGAGGGACTAATTTGGTCTTTAGAGTAAACCTCAGGTACTAAAATGGTTTTGACCCAAAAATAAAATGTATCTAGTGCTTATTAACACTTGTTAGGCTATTTTTAATAAAATCTCTATAATGGGTCTTTATCTATTATTTTAAAGACTTATATAGAGATCAAATAGTATTTTAGAGATCCACTTAAAGACCAAGATAAAAAAACTGTTTTAAAACCCATTTAGAGACCAAGATAAAAAAAAAATCTCCGATGACGGTCTCTATAAAATTGAGTTTTTATATTGTGTTAATTTTAATTTTATATAATAATTTAATTATGTGTTATTTTTTTTAATTAATTATTATTTAGATTATTTCAATTTCTTTAACGAATATTGTGATAAAAATCAAACAGTAACTGTTAAGGTAAAAACTTAATATTGGGTTCACAGAATGCTCTTGAAATATAAACCTGCAAAAATAGAAATTTTGGATAGTTCTCGAGAATAGTTTCGATACTGAAGTTAATATACTCTTTCAAATATAATCGGAATATTAATTTTAAGAAAAAAGTGTAAGAGGAATGAGTTACATGTGATATAAAAATATAAAACACTTTATTCTAGTCGTCAATCACATAACATTATCCTATTTTTTTTATTTTGGTTTAGAATCAACAATGTAAAGTATAAAACTCATAGATGAAGCTATTACATTACCTTAACAGAAAAAAAAAAAAAAAAGAAAAAAAAAAGGGGAAAAAATTACCAGAAGATGAAGCAAGGAGTGTAGAGAATATAAACAATTTTGACAATATATCATAGGATAATTATTCACTTAGGAAATGAAAAGTTTCAAATTGAAATGAGATACAAATTACAATTCAGAATCAAATTGCTAGGCTTCGTTGATCCCAAATTACATTTCTCTTTTTTTCTTTTTTTTTTTTCCCTCTTGAACGTTGAATTTGCAAATTAAAGCACCACAAAATAGAGATTACCATATAATCTCCCCCTCACTAATATGGATTTGAATCTCCTTATAATGTATAGCATTTTAAAGGAGATTAAGTGACAGTAAACTATACAAATTATTTTATTGTAACTGTATCATTAATTCACCATCATTAAATCTCCTTTATATCGAGTCCAACTAATCTACCTCTATTTACATGGACCAAAATATCCAATTAACCTTCACATTAAAGAACTTCATAAATACTTTATTCATAAGAGGCCACCAAGAATCTAAAGCGAAATCAAAGCACTCCATCAAACAACAGACCCGACCCGATCACTTAACAAGTTCGGATACCCGCCTGACATGGGCACCGGGATCCGGACTACCGGAGTCGAGCGCGTTCTCCTTACTGAGTTTCGCGTAGATTTTCGCACGGAGGTCCCTGCCAGACTCCACCCTCTCCATTACAGGCTCCTCGTCACAAGCCTGGTCCCAAATATCAAACACCCCGAAACCGGACCGAGTCGGGTCACCGGTCGGTGTAGTCGGCATGCTTATAAATCCGGGTCGGGTCGTGATCGGGCCCCTGGGTGATCCAAAGCCCATTTTACACCCCCAAGCTGGTGGGCTCATACTCATGCCCATACCCATACCCATACCCATAACCATACCCGTATTCATCCTAGGTTTACGAACCTGCAGATTGTGCATTGAGTCAGCGAGTTCACTCACTGAGTTGAAACTGGGTGAAATCGGTGGCGAATCGGTCCAGTCAGACGGCGGAGACGAGGGAGGAGAATACAAACCAGAACGAGTCATAAACGAGTCATGACCGAGTCGACTCGGAAACTCGGCGGGTGGCGAAACTCGGAGCTGCTCAGGAGTGTGCGCGAAGAAACAAACGCGTCGTTGACAGTGGGTCCCATCTTTACAAGGCTGCGTACGATAGCGAGACGGGTGTAGCCAGCACTCAAATACGCCGTGAGCGTACTCACACGCGTCACCCTTTTGACAAAACTGCCCTTTACGAAAATCCGGGCACGGACTGCCCGAATAATTATAGACACGTGGATCACGCCTGCGTGCTTTCTCACCTGGGTGGGCAAATGGGCAGTCCGTCCAGTCATGTGACCTGCCACGTGTACACTTCCGTACTTTGAACTCATACATGCTGAAGAAATGATCGCATGTGAACGAGTCCACGGAGATATCCAAGTCCTCATCGCTTTTATCGTAGTCTGAAACGACGTCGTTGGTATTGGATGGAGGATAACAACGTTGGAGTGCTGTTAAGGTTTCGAATGAAATGTCTGCATTGCTGCTGTTAAGGGTGAGTGGATATGGTGGTGGTGTGTTATTGGCAGTTGGATCTTCGGGGAAGTTGTCCCAAGGAGGCACGTGGACGGTTGGATTCGGACGAGGTGTTTCGCCTTTGATCATCATCATCATCATCATTCTTTGTGAGCTATGCTAGTGCTGTTTTTGGCTGTCTGAAGATAGTAGAGAGTGGATGCTTTGGCCTTTGAGTGGGAATATAAACAAGTTCATTAACCGTGGTTAAAAAAATTGTGTTAACCACGGTTGGGTTAAAATTTCTACTGTCTCCACTTCCACCATGTATAGATAGACTACGGGTTAAAATTGGCACAAGGGCTATTAGTCGTTGGCAACCTTTCTCTTGAAAATGGAGCGGAATAATCGAATAATAATTCGATCTTTATTAAATGTTTCGAATTTAAATTTATGTTATTCCATCATAAAACATACGCATATTTTTTATTTTTTATAATGAGGAACTTATCCAACTCTTTTAAGATTGTTTAGGACTCTTATACGTAGAGGTGGCTTGTACCTCTACTAGTTTAGATCGGGACGATGGTCAGGTAAGTCCCTCATCCTCTCGTGAAGGTTTAGGCAAACATGTCCCCTTCCATTCTTGTAACTTCTTTTGTGTAATTAATAAAATCCCAAAAGAAAGTCCCCTCCTTCTACCAAAAAAAAAAACTTATCCAAGCAAAACTGCATTAGATCTACCAAAATTGTTTTTTGCAGTAATATATCTCAATACATACTTTAAGTCAGCCAAGTGCTAAACAATATTTATAATATTTTGAACTTTTAACTACAAGTTACTACCCGACTACTCTACCTAATCTTTGGGGGCTCTTACCACGAATATTGTTCGTCTTTAACTGACTCAAACTTGCGATAAAATACGCTACTACACTATGAGATTTATATCTTAGAGTAAATTCAATATGATGCATAAAGATGAGTTCTCCTCACAAAAATGAAAGAAATGAAAGAAAAAAACAAAGTTGTTCACAACCTTATCTCTTGGTAGGGAAAATCATTTCGTGGATAACAAGGATAGTATAGTACAAGTGTACAAGGACATGTTTGGAAAGTGTAAAAGCTTCAAGCCAACGATGTTGATCATTATTCAGCTCAATTTACTTGAGAATATAAGAGGAGCACATATAAAAAGCCAAGAGGAAGACAAGTTACAATTTGGAAATGCTTTTGATTGTCCTTGTGAATTATGATCATGCATTTCTTCAAATGTTAAGAGGTAGCGAGTATGGAGATCAAAATGTATGAATCATTATAAGGTATATAACACCATAACTCCTATGCTTAGTTGAAAGTGTACAGGATTTTCTTACGTTTTTAAAAGTGCACTAGAACCTTCTGTAGTTTTAAAAAAAGTAGCATTACAAATATAATATGAACAAAAATTTAAATAAAAAAAAAAACTAGTAAAAGGTCAAAATGATAATAAAATCTCAAAGTTGAGGTGTTGCGACAATAAATTCTCATATTTAAGTCTTATGATGTGTGTCACTGTTGTCCCTTAATTAAATCTAAGAGGGGGGATGAATTAGGTTATATAGGCAATAATACAACTTTTTCGATTAGACAATATACTAGCAATACTTAATCAAAAAATAAATTTAAGCAAATGTATACTTTAGCAATATAAAGAGTGAGTGAGGTAATTTATCAAACACTTAGTGTGCAGAAAATAGTGCAAAGAAATAGTTGAGAGAAATAGATTGCAAATCGCGATTTTAGCGTGGTTCGGCCTCCGCCTAAGTCCACGACCTAAGCTCCCCGCTTAGGATTTCAACAATCTTCACTATAGTGGCTTTTCAAATGTTGGTGAGTCCACAAACCAACTACAATAGTAGTTCAAGCTTTTACAATAGAAAAAATCTCTTCTAAACAACAAAGCATTAACTCTAACACTTTTGACAAGGAAATCATTCACTTCAAAGTGTTTTAACTCCCTCTTTTGATAAGTGTTTGACATTCACAATAAAAGCCCTCTTTTAGAGTTGATAAATACAATGAATGTCTCTCTCACAATAAAGCTCACAATTTCTTGCTCAAGTATAGCTCAATGATGATTCAAAGATAAAGATAATGAAAGAACTCAAGTATAATTGCTTTGAATCAATCCCTTCAAAAATTGCAGTTGAGAGCACTTAATATAGCTGAAAAAATGGTGTAATTAATGCTTCCAATGTTCACAAACGGCTATATTTTGAATCAGCATTTTTGGCCTGACTGGTCGATCCCTGTTCGCCGGTTGTCCGGTGGACAGGTCTCGGACAGACTACCATTTGGCCACCGGTCAACCGGTTGCCATGGGGTCGTCCGGTGGAACCAAAATTGTCAGGGTTGGGTTTTAAAAGATGTTTCTTTTGAACACTTTTTGTAAAACATTTTTCAAATATTTCAAAACAATATTTGAGAATCATTGTTGAGCATATACCATTTGCAAGACCCAAAACCTCAGTCAAGTCCCAACCGGTACCCCTTATGACTTCAGTCTCCATCCTTATAACTCCATATTCATTCTTTTGAATCTTCTTCCTTGAACTTATGGATGTTCTTCTTCTTTCTTTAGCTTGATGATTTTGGAATCGGAGTCAATCTTGATTCATCTTTACTTATGCACACTTAATAAACTCATTAAACATATTTATGGTTTGTAATCATCGAAACCAAGATTTAGAAACCTTTTAGGCTAACAATCTGACAAAACTTATCTCAAATAATAATAATGTAAGCATAATGAGTTTGAGAGAATATTTATCATTTTGTGCAATTTTGAGTTTGTTTGAACCTAAGATATAAGTTTGTTCAAAAACTCCCCCTCAACAGGTGCATACATAACAACTCCCCCTTGATGTATGAGTTCTTTTTAGATATGCTTCTATTATTTATATTTCTCCCCCTTTTTGTCAGTAGCAAAAAAAATGAAGATCAATCACACAACAATATTAGCTTCCTAGGTGACATTAGCAAGCAAAGAAAAGCATGTCTAGATTTGAACAACAAACACTTGACACAAAGTCACAAAGTAAGCAAGTCATAGAAAGAAAAACTACCAAAGCAATGAAGATGAAATATCAAAAACAAAATATCAAACCAATGGAAGAGAATGCATGAAGTAAAGCATGATTGTTGGAAAAAGAAAGTTGCAAAGTTTAATGAGAAAGGAGAAAGGGGAGCATTCTAAGCATCGCTGAGCAACGGGCTTAATCCTTCATAAATTTCTCATAGAGCTTCTCAAACATTTTGTTCATGCCCTTCATCTCGGTCTTGACGTCATCGACAGTCAAGAATAACTGATCAACTTTTGAAGTCATATTATCAACTTTGGTATTGACTTCTTCAAGAGTGACTGGACGAAGTTTGCTTCTTGTGGATGAACTAGCACCACCAATATCAACTCGGGAAGGACCAACATTAGCATCTCTGTCTTCGGGATTTCCTTCATCACTCTCGCTTGCAGCTTCACTTTCATCACCTTCTTCCCCAAGGTCATAGTTCTCTAGATCATCAACTACTTCAGATTGAACCTTGCGGAATTGACATTGCTGAATGTAGACAATGTCATTATTTTCATGAGCCATGGTTGTCTATCTAGGAAATACTTGTCAAGGAGGTAGATGGAGTCATTTAAGGGTTCAAATTGACCAATACGATCGAGACCTCTAAGACGGAACAGATGACACAAGATCATCCCATAGGGCAGAGATTTATTCTTAAAGGCCAGTATGTGACTAAGTATAATGTATGGAAGGTTGATTTTTACCTTCTTGTACATGAGGTGTAGCACATAACCCATGAAGGATGGAATGGTCCCGTCTTTTATATTGCAAGGCATGATAGATTGATTGAGGATATAGAGGAGCAAACGTTTCTCACCACATAGTTGATCTCTCTTGGGCATAAACTCTTCCAACTTTCCCGTCTCTTCCCATAGTGTAGTACACATTTCCTTGAAAGCGTCTGTGTGGAGTTCACTTGGTAAGTTGACAGCGGTATAGAGTCTGAGAAAACGATGTGGAATAGCAAATAAGTTAGCCACTTCCTGTTCACTTACAAAGAGGTTAACACCACTTACTCTACTCTTTATCCCCCGTACACCGGCTTGTTCACCTTCTACTGCATAGGCATAGAATTCACGAACCTATAGATCACAGTTGATGTCCTCGAGTCCAAACAAGGGAAGCCATTGTTGATGACGAAGCAGTTTATGGGGACGAGTGGAATCTAAAAAGTCTGAAGGATCAACGCATTTACCCCATAGTATATCCTTTTTAGAGAAATCTCTTGGGGCTATGACTTACATAGGATCCCATGGATCAATGGTATAAGGCTTAAATGCGGTCCTTTGTCTCTTGGAGGCTTGTCTAGATGATGATGCCATGAGGAGACGAGAGAATTTGCAAAAGAAAGCAAGAATTTTTGGTTGGGTAATTTCGTCGAGCACTGGTGTGCAAGAGAATTTTTGAGGAATTTTGAAAAGGATTTGAAAGAGAATTGAGTAAGTTGTGAAAATTAAAAGCTAGTATCTTTCGTTTGCAATGCAAGAACGGAATTGGGAAGGTGATGAGAAACAATGAAAAGTTATAGAATTAAGATGAGTTTTGATGAAGAAAGGATTGAGTTTTGAATGAATTTTGAGATTTTAAAGGTTTTGTTCGTCAGTGCCGCGACCGGACGAGGGTGAGCACGCCGGTAGTCCAGTGTCATACCCTCGTCTGCCCGAGGCACGTTCACCGGACGAAGGTGTGCTTCACCGGTCGACCGGTGGAAGACCCCTCTTCCGGTGGTGCACTTTTTGTCAGAAAGTGCAATACACCCAAAAAAAAACTTCAAGTTACATTTTTCAACACATTTTAAGCATACCTAACTCTCTTTTTATCACACAAAATTGATTCTCATGCAATGGTTTGGTAAAAATATCAGCTAATTGATTCACGGAATCAACAAAGTTGAGCACAATATTTCTTTTTTGAACATGATCGCGAATGAAATGATGCCTAATTTGAATATGTTTTGTTCTGGAGTGTTGAATGGGATATTTAGTGAGATTAATGACACTTGTGTTATCACATTTAATAGGCACACTATCGTAAACAAGACCATAATCAAGCAAATTTTGTTTCATCCAAAGAATTCGTGCCACACAATTTCTAGCAGATACATATTCAGCTTCAGCCGTAGAGAGAACTACACTATTTTGCTTTTTACTAGACCAAGAGATTAATGAATGTCCTAAAAATTGACAGCATCCACTAGTACTTTTTCTATCTACACGATCTCCTGCATAATCCGCATCCGAATACCCTACCAGTTCAAATGAGGTGTCTTTTGGATACCATAATCCTAAATCTATAGTCCCCTTAAGATATCTAATGATTCTTTTTACAGAATTTAAGTGAGATTATTTAGGATGTGATTGAAAACGAGCACATAAGCACACAACAAATACGATATCGGGTCTAGAAGCAGTTAAATAAAGAAGGCTTCCGATCATACCTCGATATTGCTTTTTATCTACCTTGTTACCTTTCCCATGTTTGTCAAGCTTGGTTGATATTGACATTGGTGTACTCATTTCTTTTGCTGACTCAATCCCAAATTTTTTGATAAGTTCTCTAGTGTACTTGGCTTGATTGATGAAAGTACCCTCTTGCGTTTGCTTGATTTGGAGTCCGAGAAAGAAATTCAATTCTCCCATCATACTCATCTCAAATTCCTTGTGCATACACTTAGAAAAATACTCACAAAGAGATTCATTAGTAGCGCCAAAGATTATATCATCAACATAAATTTGTACAAGCAATATATCTTTGTCTTTTGTTTTGACAAAGAGAGTGGAATCTAATTTGCCTCTAGTGAACCCTTTTTCAAACAAATAGTTGCTAAACCTATTATACCATGCTCTAGGTGCTTGCTTAAGGCCATATAATGCCTTATCCAGTTTATATACATGATTTGGCAAGTTAGAGTCCTCAAATCCGGGTGGTTGTTTCATATATACTTCTTCCTTAAGATAGCCATTTAGAGAGGCACTTTTTACATACATTTGATATAATTTAAAGTTCATAAAACATGCAAAAGCAAGAAGCATACGAATGGATTCAAGTCTAGCCACTGGAGCAAAAGTCTTATCATAATCTATCCCTTCTTCTTCATTATACCATTGAGCCACTAGTCTAGCTTTGTTTCTAGTTACAACTCCGGATTCATCTAACTTATTTCTAAAAACCCATTTTGTACCAATTATGGGATAGTCCTTAGGTTTTTCAACTAGATGTCACACTTTACTTATTTCAAATTGATTTAATTCTTCTTGCATGACAACTATCCAATCTTCATGATCTAAAGCTTCTTTAACATTTTTAGGCTCTACTTGAGAAAGAAAAGCAACATGTTCACAATATGCATTCAGATTAGAGCGAGTTATTACTCCCTTTGAAGGATCACCAAGAATTTGGTCATTTGGGTGATCTCTTACAAACTTCCAACATTTTGGTAGATCATCATTTGTTGTCACTTCTTGGTCATTTTGCATTGGTTGTACATTTCTTTGTGGATTTTCTAGAGTTTCACCATCCTTTGGGGTTTGACCTTCTTCAACATTTGTCTCCTTTGGATCTCTTGAGGTTCCTTCGTTGCCGATGGTTGTAGGTAAGATTTGAGTGTCAACTTCAGAAACACCTACATCATCATCATTCTTTCTCAGAGCGAAATGATTAGTTTTATCAAAATCCACATGCATAGACTCTTCGATAAGCATGTTTCTTTTGTTAAAGACTCTATAAGCTTTACTTCTTGAAGAGCAACCCATAAAAAGTCTTTCATCCAATTTCGAATCAAATTTGCCAAGATGTTCTTTTGTATTAAGGATGAAACACTTTAAAATAAGATACATTTGGTGCTCTACCTTTCCATAATTCATAGGGTGTTTTCTTTAAAAAAGGTCTAATTAGTACATGATTTAACACATAATATGCGGTATTTACGGCTTCACCCCAAAAGTATGTTGGCAAGTTATTTTCTTTCAACATTGTTCTTGCCATTTCTTGTAGTGTTCGATTCTTTCTTTCTACTATCCTATTTTGTTGAGGAGTTCTAGGAGCCAAAAAATTATGTTCAATGTCACGTTCTTCACAATAATCCATAAAAGATGCATTTATAAATTCGGTACCTTGGTCACTATGAATGCAATTTATGTAATAGCCTTTCTCATTTTGCACTTTGTTACAAAGTTTAGCAAATTCATTGAAGGCATCATTTTTATGTGCAAGAGGTCTTACCCATGTGAATCTAGTGTAATCATCTATAATAACATAGACATATCTAGATCCACCTAGACTTGCCACATTCATTGGACCAAATAGATCCATATGTAATTTTTGTAAAGCTCTTGATGTGGTTACCTTGCTAATTGTTTTGAACGATGTCTTATGTTGTTTTCCAAATTGACATGCATTACATAGATGGTCTTTTTGAAATCTAGTCTTAGGAAGACCTATGACAAGTTCTTTTCTCGAAAACTTAGCAAGTAAATCCATATTTGCATGACCAAGTCTTCTATGCCATAACCATGAATCTTCATTAATGGTAACTAAGCATGTCACATTTTGGCACTTCAATTCATGAAGATTGATTACACATACATTATCACATCTATCTCCAACAAATATTATTTTATCATCTTTTTCATACACCTTGCAACAAGTAGATAGAAATTCAACTCTAAATCCATTATCACAAAATTGACTTACACTTAGTAAATTATGTTTAAGACCTTTAACATACAAGACATCATGAATAGAAAGAGAGCTTATATCTCCTATGCTACCCTTACCAATGACTTTGCCTCATTCATTTCCTTCATACCTAACTTTACCTTTGAAGTTTCTGTCAATCTCATAAAAGAAAGATACATCTCCCGTCATGTGCCTTGAGCACCCACTGTCAATAACCCAAGTATCTTCATACTTCATCTCTAGGGAAACCTATCATTTATAGAAACAAATCAAGTTCATTTTAGTCCCCAAGGTTCTATTGGGTCCTTTTGTGTTAGTACGAAGTCCTAATACATCTAATAACTCATTTGGATCTAAGCCATAAAGGAATATAAGAATCTCTTCCCACCATGTTTCTAAATCTACATCGTGATACATTGTGACCAATCTTCTCATAATAAGTGTATCTTTTAAACGATCCTCTTGATGTTGAGGCTTCATTCCAAGAGGATGATGCTTTGACAAAATAATTTTGCAACCTTTTTTGATATGGCTTATAGCCAATTCTCTTTTTGTCAAATTGTACTTCTTATGATTCTTTTAATGGTGGATGGACAATTGAGGATTGAGAAGCTTTTACAAAGATGGTTTTTGAAGACTTTGGTTTAAAAAATGGCTCATAGCCAATTCCACCTTTGTCGAGTGGTGATTTTTGAGAACCAAGAATTTCATCCAAGACCTTTGTTCCTTTTGAAAATCTAGCTAGATCATTTTGTAGGCCAAGAACTTGTTTTTCAAAATCTTTGATTTCTAATTCATTTTTGGACTTTAAATGATAGTATTCACACATTTCTTTAGTAAGAGTATTATTTTCATCTCTAAGTTTCTTAATTTTCTTTTGAAGTTCATCATTTTCTTTTTGAAAATTCTTTACTTTTGAATGTGCAAGAAGAAAGCTATCATGTAGTTTTGAAAATTCATTTGTTAGTTCCTGAAATGTACATTCATCATCATTAAATTTTTCAAAATCTAAGACATAAATAAATTTTGTTTTTTGTCGGATGAATAAATTTTGTTAAAAGCAATAATTTGCTGCACACTTTTTTCTTTTTTTTTTTGTCGGAAAGATAGTTGTATTAACACAATACCAAAATATACAACAGAATGACCAAAACACTACAGTCCAAAGAGGAGAAAACAAATACAGACTCAGGCCCACGTCAAAGCCCAACGATACAAATACTAATCCTAACGGTGGACAACAATACTGACACAGACAACACCATCGCCGACGATATCATCAGCGACAAACAAAAATACAACAGAAGCCCAAAAACACTGGTCGAGAATCGATATCGAGACCTTTTACCCACTAAAAAAGAACCATAGCTTTAGAACATTTATGACGGGGCACGTCACCCCGGTTGATGCACCTTTGTGTCACGTCGGCAAGTGTGTTTAATTGTGCTCCCTGTGTGCATTTTACAATTAACATTGTTTAATATTCTAACATGAGCATCCTATTTTCATTTTTTATCCTTTTCTTCTATGGGTTGGTTGGATTTTTATTTTGAATTTCTGAGATTCTTGTTTTTATTTTTGTTTTACTCTAGATAGTGTTTTTAGTCCCTTAAGGAAATAAGTAAATAAATAAATCGTGTTCTAAAAGCAGTCTTGAGGAGAAATTAGGGTTTAGACTTATAATGATTAATATTTTCAAATTGTAATAACTTTTTATGCGAAGCGTCAAAAATATTTTTATGCTCATTTCTCTTTATCATAAATCGCTATGGCCTTTTTAATTCATTTGACACTATTCAAATAAAGTAATAGTTCAAAACGACAATTGTTTGTAAGAATTTTTCTACAAACTAATGTACTATTTCTGACTACTTTTCCTTCCAACATGATTTGAACGAAGAATAGGAAAAAGTCTTAAAAATGTCAGCCAAATTCGGTTTTGAGTGTGTATCCAATATAATAGCTAGATGATCCAGATAACATTTTTAAGCGTTTCCCCAAAAATTTCAATCGCGGACATTTTCGTCGGTTTTTTAGGGGATGTAAAGAAATTACACTAAATGTACATTTTTCTTTTCTTTTTTCTTTGTTCCACAGGTGTGTGTAAATAATTTTCCACGAGCAAATTCTATGATCTGTTTTTCTTCTTTTTTCACATCAAGAGAACCCTTTATGATTCAATGAGTCATCAGATTTAATATTTTGAAATCTCAATAATTTATTTTAAACACCTTTTCTAAAATCTATTAGTTTATTAGTCTAAATTTGATAATTGAGATTTTTTTTTAAAAGCCTAAATTTGATGATTTAAATTCATTTTACTTCGAAAATGAAAAAATCAAGAAATAAGAGGATCCCAACCGCCAAAGTATGTGTACTAGCTGATAGCATTGCCAGTTGCTTGCCCATAGGGGTAAAACTCTTGAGTATGATTGTAAAGCTTAATTTGGTTCTTCATCAAGCTACTATTCTGTCTGTCTAGATTGATGTCCGTCAACTCACATGCGAGTGAGCTAGTAATACGTATTTGTTGTTTAAAGTCCACAAAATGTGATTTCTTGATAAATCAATTTAAGTTGCATGAAGAATAATATGGTAATTTAACCTCGATTAATCTCTCTATTTCTCTCTCTCTTGGAAGTAGAATAACAAATTGATATAATATAGACTTAGATAGACACCCCATACACAAGGACAAATCCAGGAGCTTTTCTTTTTTTTTTTGGTCAAAGAGAATTGTTCATTAAAACAGATAAAGAACACGAACAGATAAATCTTGGCCCAAAAGTGACCGGACGGAGAGGATGAGCGAAAGCTCATAACAACAGACATAAATCATAAACATAACAGAATGGGTTAAAGCCCTACAAACATAAATCAGGAAATAAACAGGATGGGCGACAGCCCTGAACAGAGAATTAGGGATAAACCCTAAAACAGATAACCTCCATAGATAAAATCCAGATAACATGGGGGTAGAAATCCAGTCATATAATAGCGCAAAAGCCCCTCCAATACTTCTCCGATCATCAAATATAAATCACACACAAAAGGTCTTGAAAGTCCTACAGAAATGGCTGCTGAAGCAGCGTCTGCCGAAGCAGAGGAAGAAGAAAAAGTCACCAAAGTATGCTGAACGGGGCAAACTAACCCGACTGAAGGTTGGACCCGGACATTCCAAACAGCCAATGATCTAAACCCTTCAAGAGACAGAGAGGACCCTTGGTGTTCCGAGCTTGAACATGTGGTATCAAAGGCCACCCTATCACCACCAGATAAACCACCATGTACAGTGGAAGGAAAAGCAGGATCAAAAACCAAATGTGTGAACAACAAAAGACAAACACAACGAAGTAACTGGAGAGGTTGGCACATATTAACGATGTATTTAGAAAAAATAGACCCAAATCTGGTTGCTATGGAGTGAAATACATAGTCCTCAGTTGAAGAGGAAAAGAACAGATCTAAAGCAAGTAGTAAGTCTTCATCATCATCAGAGTCAGGGATAAGAAGGAACAGGGACCTGGGAAAGGTCATGGCCATCTCAAGAAGATGGGTGCAGAGATTTTAGTGATACAACCACTGTGTATCAATAAAATGGTGTTTGAGAAGCTCAAAACATTTTTTAGTTGGGTGTTGCTGTTGATGTTTGTGAGGCACAAATTTTTCCTGCTTGAGGACAGTTGGGGAGAGCTTCAAAAAGAAACTCTAAGCTAATTTCATTTGGAAGATGAACAATGCATTATTGATGAAGAAAATGTTGCCATTTCTGTTGGATTGTTGTTGTTGATGTTGACGGGGGGATTTTTTTTGTTGATGTTGATGTTGACAGGGGGGAAGGGGGAGGGGGGAGGCAGGATCCATGAGCTTTTCTTAATGGGAGTTAAAAGTTATAATTTTTAAACTATATAAATATATATATTTTTTAGTGGGGGATGATTCATCTTTTTTTTTTTACTAAAAATAAATAATTAATATTTTTTTGAAAAAAAAATATTCTTTAATTTTTAATGTTTCTTTTGGTCAGTGGAGCCTATAGCCCACACTGGCCCATACACACATCTGCCACTTCTTATACCCTTTTGCCCTGGGCCAAGTCAATTTCACTTAGTGAAATATGATATTTCAGTTATCACGTCTTGAATCTAGAAAATTAACTAGTTGGAACTTACAACATCTACTTAAAAATAACATTGACTCTTCTCTTACTGATGTGGAGATTACACCCACACTAGTAGGTTTTCGTCGACTTATGTGTGTTCATATAATGTTTAAAACGTACCCCTCTCAAGAAGAGGTAGAGACAATAAATTATTGTAAAGAGAGGAATTGAGAACCAGAAACATCCATTTCATAGAATCCTCTAAAGAAAAAATTAATTATACATCCTCTAGTGGTAGATCACTTTAAAGAAAAAACTAATCATTGTTTGTTTTTTAATAACGTAAAATATGCATTGAAACACACTATTACACTATAGCGTTTATGATTTTAGAGTGAATTCAATACAATTTTAGTTAATATGAATTTCTCATGAAAAAAAAACAAAATTTAAAGGAAGAATACACTTTTCTATCACTCCGTTAGGAAAAGAGAATTTGAGAAGTATTTGAGTCAAATAAAATAATGTTATCTTTTTTCTACTTTTCACAAAATAGCAAGCATGAGAAATCGTATAGATTCTAATATATTTATATTCAACTAGCTTTTACTTATTATATCATATCTAAATGGTTGTAAAGAAGGTTTGAAGATAGAGTAAGCAAATGAAATAAATGGCAATACCAAATGTAATTGATTGAATTGAATTCGTTCATTTATTTGAGCCAAGTTGGGATTCAAAAAAGAAGCTACTATCATAACCTTTGAATTATTGAATACACCAAATGCAATTAATTGAATTGAATCATCTTTGACCAAAAAAAAAAAAAATCCGATTTTATCTATTCCATTTTGAACTAAGTTTGTTTTTAAAGAGGAAAAATGTCATCTTTTCTCATCATTTATTTATCATATGTTACTTGTATGCGTATTTGTCTTATCAATTTAACGAATTTTTTATCACTCTTTTTTTTTGGTCACGTCAACTACACATAATAAGTGATAAAAGAGTGATGAAAGAAGGGTGAACTGCTTTTGTAAAATCGCGAGTTTGACCTTCTCTACTGTTCTGAAATTTCGTCTTTGAGCACCACTGCACCCGAGAGTTTACCGGTTAATAATAGGATTCTACCAATTAAGTTTTCACATGCTCGAAAAAAAAAAAAAAAGGTGATACATAAAAACGTTATTTAATGAGAAGGTACTATTATAAAAGAGTGGACCATAGAAGTTTCCTCCATATGAAACTTAAATTAATGAATGCAACAATAGAGTTATTATTGAATTGATTTCAACCATTCTATTTTTAGGTATATCTGAATTAAAAGAGAAGCTACTCACATAAATGCTATCAAGATGCATCGACCGACAAATAGTACTAATATGTTAAAAGCGGATCTGGTCAGCCCGTTGACCGCTTGGGACTTGCACAATATCCATTGGGCAAATCTAAAGCAAATCTGCCCCATGTGTAGTTCAACTGCTAAAACGCATATTGAGATTAAAAACTTA
The DNA here is from genome assembly GCA_037974665.1 of Ehretia macrophylla. Taxonomy (NCBI): domain Eukaryota; kingdom Viridiplantae; phylum Streptophyta; class Magnoliopsida; order Boraginales; family Ehretiaceae; genus Ehretia; species Ehretia macrophylla. The sequence continues at coordinate 62,955,316 of CM075773.1, forward strand.
ATTTATATGTGTGATTGTACGGTTAATCGTAACACTCTTTAGTTTTGATTATATATAATTAACAGCTTATTTATATAAAGAAAATTGTGAAGTTCGTAGGGAAGTTACTTGTAAATCTAACATGATATATATTAAGTTGTGCATGGAAGTGATTGCGGGACTTACAACAAAGTTACTTGCAAATCACATTAAAACGTTTAATTACCTACGGAAGTTGAGCCACTTTCACAAGTTACATGAAGACTTTCTGCTAGAGATTCTTAATTATCAAATGTGTTGCACCGTTATCTTATATTAAGTAACCTTGAAAAGACAGTATAGAAATGTGGTAAGGACCAAGTTAAAACTATATTTTTTGATAATGTGTGTGTTTTAAAAATATTTTTAGACTGAAAATTCAATTTAACCCTCAATAAGAAAATGACTAATGCTAGATATCACCTTATTTTTATCACTAATTTACTACCACTTATATAGATACTTAGTTGGCATATTCAAAGAAGAGAGAGAAATAAAATAATTAAAAAAAAGTTTTTTGTTTTAGAATGTCAATTAAGTATTCATATAAGATGTGATAGATTGGTGAAGAAAATAGAGTGATATATAACAATATTTTTAAAAAAATTATCCATATAAAAGAATTAAATTATGTTTTTAACCCCCATTAAATAAATATTCTAAATTCACACATGATCGGAGGGCACTTCAACTCCATTTGACTGCATATCGAAGTAAGTATCATCTTAGGTCAACTAAATTGGACACTCTCATTACGTAAAATTGCACAAACAGTCCCTATTGTTTACCTAAAATTTTAAATTCGTTCCTATTATTCTAAATTAATAAATTTAATCCCTATTATTTTTAAAAAAATTTAAGTTCGTCCCTCTTACTCAAAATTAGCCAATTTAATCCCTATTTTTTTTCAAAAATTTTAAATTTATTTTTTTTAAAAATATTAAGAACTAATTGGTTAATTTTAAACAATCAGGACAAATTTAAAAAATAATAGGGACTGTTAGTGCAACTTTCCCCTCTCGTTGTACTATCTCAAATTAGGCATCCATCAACTGGGATGGCATGGTATCATGTTGCACTTTACCAAGTTTATGTGCAGGATTCTAAAATGTTTTTGGGTCGCTTTACAATATCACGAGAAAAGACGGGTCCGAATTTTGGCTGTTTTAATAGTTCGGGTGGTACAACTTAGTCGAGTGGGAAAGGAGAATCTACATCTGTAAAGTAGTAGAATTCATCTATGCTTTTGGATAAATTGGATGCTAAGTGACAACAAAGTTAAAATTCAAGTCACGTACCACTTGAATCGACGAAAAACAATTGAAACTCTAAAACCTTCTTTAATCCGCTTGATGAGACAATTTCGAGGATGACTACGGTTGATCCGCTTGGGACATCAAAATCACTATGGCCGACTTTTGTCTCTATTTGGCTAGTGATTCTTCAAGGAGCACTTTCCTTTACAATTGGGTTGTGGGCTACATCATGGAACAAAGTACCTGAACATTTCCCCAAAAATGACATACAATTGACGGATAAAGAATACTCATATGTCTTTCCTTAAAAGACTCCAACAACTTTCCTAAACACTTTACTGAAGAGTGGATTACGATGAACATCTAAGAAGACAAAAAAATTCAGAAGTATAAAGTTAATGTATCTGTTGATGAAAGATGGAGACCCCACAAGGATCGGATGATGGTATTGTATTTTTTATTTTTCTTTCTACCACCTTTAGACCAAAAAAAAATCACTAAATTATCCCTCAACATTGAGTAGACTTGATTTCTTTTGATTGTGGGTTTTTTTTTTTTTTTTTTTTGATTATTTACGCTAGGTTACTCCTTGTTTTCATTTTTCTGTGGACTGTCTGCGGTCATCTCTTTTGATTGCCACGTGACTTTTCTGTAAAACATTTTCATTATAAACACACATTTGCTGACTTAGACAAAATATATAAATAAATAAACACTTTACTAAACACCCTTTTCTTTTCTTTTCTTTTCTTTTTTTTTTTATTTTTTTATTTACCCCCACCCCTGTCCCTGTGAGAGTCAAACCATAGTCTCCCAACTACCAGAGTAACTCACCACCAAACAAAAAAGGCAAAAATGCAAACATGCTTCCAACAAAAACCCTATATCTTATTACAAAATTCCTCCAACCTAACTGCTAACTCCCCAAATTTGGAGGTTGAACTCCTTTTTTAGGCGTTCTTCAAACCCCACAATAGAGATTGATTAACAATAGAAAGTGTTGTTCGAGCAAAATTGAAATTGGAGACCTCCAAAAATTAAAAATCAAAAATTTACTGCCTATTTCTAAAGAAACAATAGAGAAGGCGTTGGAATTAACCTCAAGATTTAAACCGTAAATCCACATTTTTGCATGACCTTGGCCCACACAATATTCTATAATATACAAGGTGACACATATATCTTGTTCAAAGCCGATTGAAACTATATATAGTGGTCTATATAACGATTTCACTGTACCTATCTCACCACAAAATGAAAATAAATGTATATATATAGAGGATCTTGTTTTTCCTAATAATGACGAATAACTCACCCCCAACGCCACAAACCTCATTGTGCAACAGAATGAGCCAACATATACTTTAGATCAATCAAAAGTCCAAGTAATATTCATGGTTAGAGAGCATAGATTCGAACTAGGACCTTTTGTCATAAAGATCTCAGCATATATATATATATATATGTATATAAACTCATGGAACATTTTCAGAGGCAAAAGTTTCATTATTTATAATAATTAAAAATTATAGATGATTTAACACTTAAAATTCAACAAAGCAAAATCCAGGCAAAGAATACAAAAATTACATGTAATTTCTGTGTGCATATCCTTCATATTTACATTGCAGAATCAACTATAACTGCAGATCCAAAAGTGTGCTATACAAAATGACTACCTCTCATTTTCCTAACTACTTTCTTTTCCTTCTCTCTTTTTTTTCATTTAATCTTCTTTCTATTCCTATGTCATCACTCAATCTAATAATACATAATGGTTTTGCAAAAGGAAAAATATATCATCAGAATGAACCCAAGAAAAATGAAGGGCATTGTTGTGGAAGATACCTGCTCATGATTGCCAGAACAATTCGAAGTCGTTACTATACAATGAACGATCCTGAATCTCCAAGTTTGCGACGTGCCAGTTTACGAGCTGTGATTGGATGCATTTACACAAAACAAGTGCCAAGGGAAATATCCACCATTCACTTTCGTCCCTGCATTCGCATCAATACAATACACACACACAAAGCGTAAATCATCAGTTACTGTCGGAAAGGATCCAATGAATTCAAAAGACTCAAAAGAATATCAAAACAAAATGAGAGTTCCAAAAAGGGACTGGTGCAGGCTATCACGAGACAAAAGATATTAAAAATTTCTGAAATTAGTTTACTTTCAAGCTAGAGAATCCTTCTTACATTTTCCAAGGCTGGAAATATGGAAGCCTCCTACTTGACTGAGTGCTATAGCGAATATATCCACAAATAAATGCAACAACCTGATACGAAAAATCTTACAGATTAAAGATCTAGTACAAGCGACTAAACAAACAATTCTACAAATAAAAATGAAACATATCATCGGCATGACTAAGTGTGAAGAGGGAAAATAAGGAAAAGGCAAAAACTGCCATGATTGATAGTCAGCTAACAGATTACACGCACATTTCGATCATTAGACAAAGCTTGATCATAGGCAAAAAAACTTACAACATTTATTAAGGATGTGATGTTCCACAAAGCATATACTCGTGCAAGCCCGGCAGAGCGTCGAGGTCCATGACTGAATAGAGCATTAATTCCAGCCGGGAAAGGAAGTAAAATTCCAAGTGGTAAAATAAACAAAACAAAGAAGACATCTGCCAAAGAAAATGAATATAACTGAAGCAATGTAAGCAAAACTAAGCTAAAATCTCCCAGCAGTAGAATGGAAATGACCAAGCCAACAAGATCCTGCAGCATAAGAGAGGAAATGTTTTCAGAAAGCATCGAAAATACAAACTGATAAACTATTGGGAATTTCAAACACAAGCAACATCCACTTTCCCCTCCCCAAAACAAATAAAAACCACCCATAGACGAGATAGAGAGAGACAGAACTACCTGGTGGCCAACAGGCTTGGTGTTATGAATTAGAAAAGAGAGGACAAAAAATATGTCTCTTTTCTCCTCAAGCATCTTTAAGCTGTCAGTATCTAAAATCCCTCCATAAAGCCTCCGTCTCATATTATTTTCAGTGCGTGTCTGACTTTGGTTAAAGAGCAATTCTTCTCTTGGGTGACCAAATGAATTTCCTCTGACAAAATTATAGCGATGAATTTACACAGAAAATAGCAAGGAACATACGAAGAAAGAAGGTATACAATATTTGGTAAACATTCAATGAGGTCAGAACAGTGAAATAAAAAAAGATAATGTGAAACAGAGACACACACTCGACCAGAAGAGGTCTCAAGATGGAAACTTCCATAGTATTTCGACCTCTAAGGCAAAAGGCAAGATCAAAAACAAAATGTCTGAAGGTAAGCATGGTCCTCACCCTCCGAATCTCTCTCTACAGTGTGGAATCCCCATATCCGTGAGGGTATACAAGATTAGGTAACCAGACAATGAGGCAAGAAGAGTGAAATAAAAAAGACAAGGTGAAACACACACACACACACACTCACTCAACCGAAAGAGGTCTCGATATAGAAACTTCCATAGTATTTCAGCCTCTAAGGTGTAGGCAAGATCAACAAACTAAAACGTCCCAAAGGTAAGCATGACCACCACTGCCGAATCTCTCTCTACGATGTTGAATCGTCATGTCCATGGCAGTGAGTTGGCTGGACAAGATTGATATGTCTGCAGAACAGATGTGTTCCTACAACTAAATGCAGACCAGCATGGTAAACCTCCACGAAACCAACCACTACCACCCACCCAAACACCAAAAAAAAAAAAAAACAAAAAACTGAAGAGGGGAGAAGGAAGACAAAGATGAGGGTGTTTTATTGTAATAAATATACTCAGATATTCAAACATTTATGTCGAGTTCATACTATGCATTCATGTCTATGGACATTTGAAAGATCAAAAGATCAATACCTTGTCAAATGTTCACTTCTAGGTGTTCCGTCAAGGCCTTCGAGAAATATATTGTCAATTTCTTCAACAGCATATACCAACAGCCCATACTGGCAGTAACCTCCAGTTGTAGCTTGGAACCAGGCTAGATCTACACGTATACCATATATTCGTAATGCAGGATTGGCAAAAGTTTCAAGCCATTTAACCACAGGTTGAAATGTTGCTCTGAGGCAACCCCGACGTACCAAACGCAACTGTGCATTCAAACCAGCCACAAATCGATACCATGTGGTTGGTGGAACTGCCTGAAAGTATATTGCATCTCAGTATAAAATTAACATATTACAGAGAGAAAGGACTTTCAACTCTTATGATTAAATAAACAGCAGAATGAAATGGCCTCTCTCATCTCAACAAAGAAATTAAGAAAGGAGCTATGTAACTTCCACAATAACAGGTGACAAACCTGACTCATGAGACTGGTGATGATATTGTCATTGTTCAGTGAGAAAGGAGCTATAAAACTTCCATCACCTCCAAACAGTAGAGATATTGGAAATCTTTGATGCAGAGGAGGAGGAAGATCATTCCTCATTTCATCCCCACCAAGAAAAAAGTCCACATACGCTAGCATAAGATCGGATGTCGCAGCCACCTAAAAGTCGCAAAAACCAAAAATCAACAGGAGGCAAGACACATATATTCCCCAAGTTGCAATAATAGCTTTTGAAAATCAAGCCCTTCATAAGCAATTAACGAAGAAAAGATGAAACTAAAAGAAAGATCATCACAGAAAGACACTGTGAAGTGACTTGACTAGGTGCAGGGTGTAACTCTACAGCCATCGTTTGTGGTGTATACTTCTATTGACACAGTCAGACAACAAAATATAAGAAGTTGGTACACCTTGTACAAGCATTGCACGAATATGCACATTTATTTTGTTTTTTGTTTTTTATGATTCCTGTACTTTATTATATTTCACATTACTCTCCAAAATCTTTTTTAATCGTAAGGAGGGTCTTAATCTAGGACACAAAAAAACAAGACCGACAGAGATATTATCAGCTCACAAAAAATTAATGGCTGATTGTGATTCAACTAAATTAATTATTTTACGATTATAAAGTATGAACAATGGGTAAAATCAATGCGTAGTATAATAAGAAGAATTTGAGAAGTGAACATATGAACAACTCCATGGTTGAATATTAGACATGCACAAGAATTCTTGAAAACCCACAGTTTACTGTAATCCTGAAAACACTAACCTTCAGGCCCTCATACAGAGCCCGAGATCGGCATGAACGTAAGCAAGCATGATCATATTCCGATCTCACAAATTCCCGGAGACGTTGTAATTTTATTTTCCTGCGCCATTGTTGCCATGACCAAGCAAGAGGATATGCAAGAATACAAAGAATACTATGAACTGCTCCTTCCCACCATTGGTATGCAGCTATAGCATTGACCTCATCCACTAATGTATTAAAGGCACTCTCATATCTGCCAATTCAAGAAACCATCAAAAGATATTCCTCATCCCGATTTGCAATAAAAGAGTGAAGAATGATTACAAAAGAACGTTCATTCCCCACCCAAAAAGAAGAAAATAAAAAAGTAGAGTTAGGTAATATGTATTTTTCATTTTTCTTTTTTTTCTTTTTCCCTTTTCTTTTGAGTGCCAAGTTAAAGAAACGTCACTAAAACTTATGAAAATAGCAGTTATGCATTTCTTAAATACCGTAAAACAAGCAAGTCAAAAAACAGTTATTTGACCAAAAAAAACAAAAGCAACTTACACAATTTCCTTAATTTGTTCAGGAGGTGTATGAGGAAGATGCCAAGGTTCACTGAATGTATTTGGACCCATAAAATACATTCTGTGGACATGACTTTGGGACTCCTCAACTCTGTTCGTCTCCAAAACCTGAAAATTTTGAACATCAACCTATGAAATTCTCTGCCAAGCCTTGGAAGCAGTAATAATATATGAATTGCATTGCACTTTTTTCCTCTACTACTTCAATACTCAATCAATCATCATTATATCAGACATGCAACACAAGATCATTAGGAAGAAACCTCATTCAATGATTCCAGAAACGGAAATGAGTGATCTATTTGAGAACCATGTTGTGTTGGAGCAGGGCCTGGTAGGTCATCAACACCAACAAACTTCATTCGTGCAACACTGAGCACCAGGGCTAATAAGATGAGGAGACCCAAAAGGAGAAGACCAAAGAACCAAGGCCCTCCAAATGTGTATATTAACTCCTCAAGAGAAGTATAACAATTTGGCTTGTGATATCTCTCAGAAACACATTTGTAGGGACAAGGAGTTTCAGTGATGCCGCCTGGAGATAAAAAGGCAACCCAAATATTAGTATACAGTAAAAATTTTAACATGGATATATTACTGAGATGCATATAAGCATATGGGAAAGACATAAAGGAACCATGAAAGAAATGACGACCATTTTTTTTTTTTTTTTTTTTTGAGGAGTGACGAGGAATTTAATATACACATAAGCATAGGGGAAAGAAATAAAGGAACCATGAACAGAAATGACGAGGAATTTATTTACTTACGTCTTTTACTTTTTAAATTTGTCAAATGTGAACCTAGCTTATAGAAGTAGACACTTGCAATTAGATATTTGGGAGTCAACCTCCATAAAGTTGAGGAAATATTAACATGAATAAGCGAAAGAACTGAAATGATATTGGCTGTACGCAATGCACAATGACCTGGTTCCAACTACTAGCCTAGATATGTAAGCCAAAATGCTTACAACCATATCGGGACTAATAGTGAACCCAAAATATCATTAACCAATGAATGTTTTGCTACAGAACCGTGCTAGATGGGATGTCACACGAAATGCTAGTAGTTTTTCATTTTAAAAAAAGAAGAAATAAAAAATAAACCACATCTAAGCTGGATATACCTCGAACAGGAATGTAAACAGCACGATGGGGAAGCTCATTAGTTGGGCATGGTAAACAAAGGGATCTATCAGATCCTGTCACATTCTTGTAGGTGCCACCTGGGCATTCCTGTTAGAACAAAAGCTAACATTTGTGAATTGTAACAATCAGCTCAAGATGCAAGCCGCAGCCTCCAGACCCTATCTATAAAGTCTCAGAAAGTGAGATAGCTCAAGATACCAATTCATTAAATGTCATCTTAGGGCAACAAGTTTATGACTTTGAAGGTCGTTGGACCTCTTATAGCAGACATGAAAAAGAGAGCATTTCATTCAGGCCAACCAAATAATTCATTCATTTAATCAGGTAATATTTCAAACAAATAATATAAAAAATGTTGTTAAAGAATAAAAACCATTCATTCAATGTCCAGAACGACAATAGTAATTACAAGATAGGGATTACAACAATATAGCCATAACAACTGTAGCGATATTAAAAGAGACATTCACAAGCTCAAGTTAAAATTCAAAAATATTATCAGAGACAAATTGGCAAATGTACCTCACAGAACACTCCATATAGACCTTTGGGGCAAGCTTTGCCAGTCAATGTTCCATTTTCACCGGTACCACCTTCTTGTCCACCCATTCCACCACTACAGTTAATTTAAACTCTCATCAAGAGGTGGTTGGAAATTATGTTAAATATAATGCTGAAGCCATAGAATTGAACAAATGGAATTGGGAAATATAACAGAGACAGCTATAACAATCAACTGATGTTTTTTCAATGTTCTGCAAGACTAAGAAGGAAAAAAGGGAGAAAAGAAAGTTACAAATGTCCTTGGAGACATATATGATAGTTTGTGCATCTTGGGATAACACTGGTACTAACCTGGTACTGATGCTTCCTTCTACTCTAGCTACTGGCTGGTATACATCTCCAGTGGGAATGTCTGCCCAATGAAAGTGAATTCTTCCACCACCACCTCCACCACCCCCACTAGGACTACCTCTGCCCCCAACACTTGACAAAATGCCATACTCACCAACAATCAAAGTACGTAAAAACAACAAGATACTTCCTCCTGATCCACCCCCAGGGCCTATGGTCCAATTGTCAGTAACATAATCATTGCTGCTTGTACCAAAAGTAAAGCTGTTTCCATCAGAGCTAACTGAACCTTCAACAGATAAACTTGACAGGGGCTGGTCCCACGTCCCCATCACTGCACAGGAGGGCAAAAGAAGGCAAAAAACAGAATATATTAAAGCTACTCATCATAACTCCATGAAAATAAGAAATCAACGACATGTATCACATTTAAGCAAAATCTTGAACAAAAGATGGTTAAGAATCATCTTTATGCAAAATCTTGACACAATCGATATATTAAAAGGATTTCCATTGCAAGACCTAAAAGGGAAAGAAAGGGAAGAAACAAAAAAAGCAAAAAAAAAAAGAAGAAGAAGAAGAAGCAGGGGAGGGGTTGCAGTGAGGGGAACATATGTAGGATGGAATAACACTTCCATATTGCCATCAGAGATCACAAAGAGAAGGAAAGAGAAAGACATGTATCTCACCTATAAAGTAGAACAAGTTTTATGTCATTAGGAAAATGGACTATCCTAAATGGTATCAGAAAATATACAGAATGTGCATGTGCCCAACTCAGTCATCTCAAGTTGGCAACAATTCTCATTACCAGAAAGTCTTCTGAACAAAACATACATGTTTTGTTCGGAAATTAGACAGCCAATACGAATCATGCTTAGTTACCTAAAACACCGCCACCTGCAGTTGAGCCCCTTATGCTATCATTTCCACTTCCACTACCCAGTTCACAAGGTAAATTAGCATCTCCATACGACATGCCACCCTCGATGCAGCTGCCATTAACACACGCAATTCCACCATGCCCGCCATGCCCACCACCACTGCCAAGACCATTACTGAAAAGATTCCCTCGACCCACACCACCAACACATCCTGCACAAATACACTGAGTCAAAGAAAACATAGATGATCCCCCATTTATACAGAATGGTAAAGGGGCGCATTCTAATTCAACAAAATTATATGGGGTTCAAATTTCTTTTTTTTTTTTTAACCATCTTTTTTCTATTCAAGTGCATAAATAACAATGAGTCACATTTTACATCCTCACAAAAATTTACAATTGCTTTCCTTTTCCTCTCTCTTATTTGTTTTCTTTATTTTTGTTCTCGTCCTTGGCTTGGAGGTAGGAATTTTCAGAATCTGCATCATTGGTATTGCATTATCATCACTTTGTGAAGGAAATGAAACCATACCCATGCCAGATGTACTAATAACCCCAGTAGACTGGACAGCAATAGTCCTTGCCCTATGGAAATGGATAACAGATCCTTCTACTAGACCATCAACAAGAATATCCTCGACTCGGCAAACCTGTGGAAATATAGGTTAAAAGTAGACTCAAATGGAATAAGGCCTACACTGTGCAATTTCCTTTTCACCCCACCTGTAGAGTGAAGGATAGTGAAGAGTTCACATTGCAATCTTCAGGCGGATGCAACAGTTCCGTGGGACAACCTTGAAGATCACAGTTCAACTTCGGTGTCCTACCAAACATGACAGATGAATTTTGAGGAAGACCAAGATAGGGCAATAGACAGATAATAGAATGGGAAAAAAGGAAAACAAAAACTTACACAGCATCAGATGATGCATTTAGCAAGGGACCACGCAACATAGATCCTGGTCCAACCTTCAATCAAGAAAGACAAAGAAAAAGCAGCAAATGTGAAATTACTGACTATGTCACAAAGGAGAATGGTTGACTTCATTAAACATCAGTATTTAAGCATATTACATTCTTAAAAGATTATGATTGCGAAAGTAATCCCGTGAAAAAATTGAGCAATGGTTCATTGAAGTCCATCTTTGAGAAGTTTAGGAAACAGATAAGGATAGTGGGGACATCATATAAGAGCTCAAGAAAGCAGTTCATGGGACAATGGAACAATCTAGGTCACTCTAGAAATCTTTTAAGCAACATAGTATACAACTAATATCGAGCTTCATTAGGCAAGAAGCCAACTACTACAGATCTTCAAACACAATATGCTCAAACCAGATGTATACAAAGAAAAAGTTCAAAATTTTCACCCAAATTAGTAATTATTGCAAGTGTTGGAGGAGTTGAAACATGTCTACTGTAAGTCTGCAGCATGTAAGCCACAACTAGCCATCTAGACAACATTACATCTTGAGCTCAGGAAGACTTATATTGAGACCAAAACTAGGAAACTTTTACATCTTGAGCACGCAACTGATTTACATGTCAGCTAGGTATGGCAACAAACAGAAGAAGTAAAATGAGTTTCCCAGACGCTTCTAAAGAACTGAAGGAAATATTACGAAGAGCAGTCAATACTAATCACTTTGGAAAAATGTCCGTTCTCTAGAATCACCAAATGATTGGTGTGGCTTTATGTTTCTTCAAATACCAAAGAAAATAGAGGGGGCAAAAGGAATTAAAAAATAATAGAACAGAAACAACAAGATACAATGAAATTTCTTCTTACATTGATACTGTAAAACAAGGACAAAACTAGACGTTGTGCTTCAATACAATCCCCAGGTCCTGATAAATTCAATAAACCTTGCCCATGAACACCCAGATTGGCATTTGAATGAATGACGGATGACTCCTGTGTAAGGAAAATAGTCAGGTGAATCTTGTGTGGCAATGAGACAAATATACTAAAGGTAATAACAAATGCAGAATGAGTGGAGCACCTTGAGAACAATAAGATTACTAGCTTCCAGCAAAGATGTATCTACATTTTTGTCCCCTCCACCATCAATCAGCATTTTAGAATTCCACATCAAAAACATTTTCACAGACATTCGAAGAGCTCCAAACACCTGAGAACAATCTAGGATCAGACAAAATATTCAACACAGTTATACACAGAAAGGCATCAGAGAGTTCAGTTATAAGCAACACTAGCAGTGGTGAACTTAACTAGAAGAAAAACAGTCTAACTAAACTTTAAATATTGCAGACATCATGTCACATCCCATCTCCCATTGAAATTGGGAAGGATTTGTTTTTGGTATATAAGGAATTGGGTTCTCTACAATTGTCAGCATGGACTAGTGTTATGGACCCATTGATTAGGCTTCATGTGCTCAATGTGCTAAGCAGACTAATAGATGGACCCAAGTCATTGCTTGTTTTATTAGAGCTGGCTACTAATAGAAAGTGTGGGTTTCACACTGCCTGGTGGTCCTGTACTGAGGTTCTTTTTGTTTAGCACAAGAAGGGCATCATGTATTTGAGCAGGGGTGCCATATTTCACCTCGGTTTTGTAAAGTACTTGTGTTTGGTTTATAAGAACTTGGGTTCTCCACACAAAGAGCTTAAGCATTTTAGGATAGTTGGTTAGGCTCGATGTATTGGCAAGCTAGTAGTTGGACTTGAATCATGGACTGAAATAGAAAGGATAGCATTTGTCATTTAAAAAATAAAGGAATGCGATCGAAAGAAGATGAAAATGATAGGGCATTTGGCTACATTTGGGTCAGACTACAAGAGATAGATTTGCTGACAAGTTACATAATAGTTGGGAAGAAGGCAGTAACAACAAGAGATAGACACAGGCAAAAAGAACGAAAATTGTTAATTAGTTGTTGCATTTTCGCCCCAATTTGTGTTTCCGATAAGAGTTGATTATTTTGAAATTTTGTGTAGCATTTCCATCGGTTGACATGGTCTTTAATTTCATTTGAGTTATAACTGCTTTTGACACATATTGTGCTCCCCCCTCCGTGGCTTAAATTTCGTAATACTCGCTACATTCAAAATTGAAAGACCGCTTCCTCTTCCGGTTGTCCCAAACTAATGTAGGAAAACTTTTACCTTTAATCCAAATTCCAAATAATTTGATATAAAAAGGGTTCTTCTTTGAGACTTACTTACACAGTATTGGATGTTTAAAAATTTAAATAAGATGCAATTCCAACTACAATCCCACTTATCTAAACATCCATTGAAGTTTTTAACTCTCTCTCCTAAAACTTCATAGTAAGACAAATGTTGCCACTCAATTTGAATCAAAGGGAGTAGCTATCTACGTCCAGGAGGAAAAGATTTAATTGTCTCAAATAAATATCAAAACATAGAGATTTTAGCAACTAACGTATTTCATCGAGTATCAAAGAGATGTAATACCAATAAGAAAGTAGATATATAACTCCAAAAGTAACAAAAGGGGAGAGGAATAGAAATCAATGGAGAAAGAAACAAATGAAATGACAGACGAGACAAGCAATTCCGTTTAGAGCTTTACAATTGCATTTAGGATATAAATGTGATATGAGGAACAAAAAGCAAGTACTAGTTACTTTTCATGCAGATGGTGTAAAGCTTATGTGCTAAAATATAGCATCAAATACTATGCAGCATAAGGTAACAAGTTGCGTTAACCCTTAGGAGTAACTCAACTGGTAAAGATCCTAGGGGTGTACCCACAGGTCATTAGTTCGAGTCTCCTCAAGGCTACTGGAGATTTACCCAACCGTTAACTTCAAAGCCCTGTGGGATTAGTTGGGCAAAGCTCAGATACCCACGGATTTCAAAAAAAAGGTGACAAGTTGCGTTTAATATATGTAATTTAATTATGAACTCCCTAAATGGTAAAGGGAAATGCACGAAAGATATCCATTGATCTTCACAGTGTTCCGACCAAAAAAAGAAGAAGAATAAATGTTTTAACCATGTGGTAACCAACTCATGAAAATTTGGTGAACATGTTAGGAACATAATTACCAGATTCACCCTACCCCTGTGGAACAGCGTGTCGGCTCGCACGTTCCAATTCGTGATACATTTGCGTACCGAAATGCTGCAATTCGCTTTCCAATTCGCTAAAGTTGGCGACCCATATAGTATGCAAATTTTACCAGTAAAATAAAGAAAAGAGATCACAGAACCATAATTCCTACTAGATATATAACTAATACCTAGAGTACCTTCCTTGAGATATAAAAATTTTTTGGTTTGCTTTTGGGTTTGTGCTTGATATACAATATCAGAAAATTATCTTAATTGTTGAATTTTGTTGAATATAATGAATAATATAATAAATCACTCTCTAACAGCTTAAGCTTTTAGATGAGCTGGTAATTTAACATGGTATCAGAGCCTAAGTACAAAAAGGTCCTGGGTTCAAAACTCACCGCCACCCATTTAAAAATATTAAAATTGTCCAAGTGCAAAACTCAAAAACTAACTCGGCCTGCACTTGCGGGGGCGTGTTGAATATTGTTAAGAATCATAGGATTCCATCCTAAAACCAATTGGAGTTAAGTGGAGTAACCCAGGATCTTAGAATGTGGCCTTAGAGTTTTTGATTTTCCAATATGGGACAAGTGTTATATTCTAACACTCCTTCTCACGTGTGACCTGATTTGAGAGGAGTCACACGTGGAAGATTGAACACATATGGACCCAATTTTGAGATGAGTCACACTTGAAAAATTGAATACACATGATAAATTAACACATGGAAGATTGAACGGATCAAGTGGAAGATTGAAGATGCGTGAAACATGACACGCGAAAGATTGAAACGCAAGTGAACTTGATTTGAAATGGGTCACACGCGAATGAATAAAACTGGACCAAAGGCCCAACTCTGCTACCATATTAAGAATCATGAGGTTTTATCTTAAAATCAATTGGTGACAAGTGGAGTAACCCAAGATCTTATAAAGTGGTCTTAGAGTTTCTAATTTTTTAATATGGGACAAGTGTTATATTGTAACAAACATAAGAAATAATATAATAAATCACTCTCTAACAGCTTAAACTTTTAGATGAGGTAGTAACTTAACAAATTTGACTTTTGACTCTAAAGTCAACTTCAGAACAAATTGACTTTAGTAATTAGTAAACAGAAAATATCATTGCTCTACATAATATTTGATAATTGAACCCAATAATTCTTTACAGTGTACATGAACCTAATTAGCGTAACGAAGAAATCTACCGCCATCATACCCTAAAATTCCCAAGTGTCATACCCCCGCACCCGAACTCGTATCACGATTCGGACCATACTGTGAATCTGGTAACTATGGTTAGGAATTATTTTCCCCAGGAAAAGTGTCAACCAGTAAGTAGAAGAAGACTTCGGTTAGGTCCTATACTAGACACTATTCTCAAAGTAGTCTTTACTTATATAGTAGGCCTTAAATAAATTGAAGAAAAGACATTGCATATGCTGGTTGGTGGAACAGTATGTTGTTGGTCATGTTCCCTAATCAGCTTAGCTGTTTGCTCATCCCCCTTTTCTTTTTTCTCTTTTGATATTCTTTCGCACAACATATACATGGATGTGGCCCATGACGTTCTTTTACATAACATGCACATCTATCAAAATGCACAGAAATAATTTTGTATGATTGCAGAAAAACAATCTACAAAAGATTCCACTAGTCGACAAGTTTGTGTAGTAGAGTTCTAGATTACGGAGCACAATAATGAATAACAACCATAAAAAATACACATATATGTTACATACCAATTTTAACATAATAATTGAAAGAGATATGTGTAACTGGATAGACAAGACAAGACTCTAGAAACCTCCTATAAAAGTTGATAGAAGGCCATTCATGGGCTTTCTTCAGATATTGACCAAGTAGTAGGGAGATCATCAAGTATTCACTTACCCTAAGAACAGCATCACTCATCAACAGCTCCTCTGCCAATAATTCAAATTCTGACATAGCATAATGTGCTAGCCCAAAGCTCAACACACCACCAGTCAAGAGGCTTATTTGCCCTTGGACCTACATGAAGCATCATAAGGTATGAATGGAGAAGATACTAGAACCAAAGGAGGTTGTACCTCCAGAAGACGAATTGAAAATACAATATTAATCAGACAATAGATCTGTATCAGAAATAGTTTTACAATGGTCACAATAGTTTTAAGAAACCATTCATCTTGAATCATACAAGAAGTAACAAAAATAGGTGGAGGTTGAAACTTGAAAACACAGACAAGGACATGAATAGAGTGACAGATGTGACTAATAAAATAAGGGAGAAAAGGTACATGTGCCATATGAAAGCGACTTCCACATATAAAGGGCTTCGAGTGGGCATGATAAAACAAGAAAGGGAAACTTCCCTCCCGCAAGAAGCTAAGAAAGAATAGCCTTCTTACCTTCTATTTCACATAGACAGTTTCCAAGGCCAAAAACAAATGTTGACCCACAGGTTATATCAGGGCTGATTTTGATACTAAACACGATCTTGAAGCATGAACATGTACAGAAGCAGAAAAAAGCATTTAAGTTTTCACTAACCTGGACGCGACTCCATAGCAGAGGAACAGTAGCCTTGGCCTGGTTACGAATATAAACATTTGTAAGAAGTGGCTGAGGGAACTCCAAGAGTAGGGTGTCTGTATCTGTGGACCTATTGTGATTGCTAACATGAAGGCTACGGGGAACAGCATCATAGAAGGTTCCTGCAGCGCCTGCATTTTTTGGGCAGCCAAGACTATTTCCTCCTGCAGAAGCAAGAATGAAGCTTATATTGGCTCAAATATTTTGTATTGAACAAAAAAATGATACAATGTTTAAGAAAGTTTCAATTATGCAGATTTTTCAGGAGGTCTGGCAAAGTCAGAACCAACCAGCCATCCCTCATGCAATGAACAAATTCCTATAACCCATAAGAAAGACCAAAAACAGAGAGATGAACCTTCGCAGGTAAAGAGTTAAAGCTACCTATTGCCTGTGCACTGACATCTAGACATCAATAAAATGAGAGGAACAACTGAACAAGACTCACACAAATATTTCAAGCTGCATCCAGATTTTAAGCAAGTAGATTGTTTGCTCTCAAGATAGAAACGTCCATAGTATTTCAGATTCTAATGACCTTACTTGAACAGGATCTGTTCTATAGGTTGTTTGCTCTCATTGTTTCCTCAAACCATGCTAACTATTAAACAAGAGCAAACAATCTATACTGAGATGGAAGTGCAGAGACAAATCCTAATTTTGATACAAGGACCACAGATATGCCAAAAGCCCGAGATCTACACACTTAACAAAGCAGCAGGATAGAAATGCTCTATGCAATCATCTATATGGAAACCTCCACGTTCTCTACAACAGTTTCTGATGTCTCACACCAAAGTGCACCTCAAGAAATAGGCTAGAAAAGTTGGTCAATATAAAAGTGACTGTTACTTTACAACAAGCTAAGAGCAGATGCTGTACATAATAAAAGAGAGGATTTAAATAAAAAAAATCTCAGAAGACAGAATTTAATGCAGGTCTTACCATATACAAACACTTTGGGCTCATCGTGTCTGCTAAAAACATCCAAAGAAACTCTTCCACCACCTCCACCAGCAAAACCATTACCTCCAGAAGCACTTATTCTACCACTTCCAAACCTGTACTTCACAAGAAACAAGTGGGATTAGGATTAATCTAGGTTATGCCCATTATACATAACCTTTTCCGTAATATGTGATGCGCACAATATACATAATTTTCATAGAAACAAAGCAACAGTGACTTTTTAACAGAAAACAAAGAAATGGCTTAAGGTATACAGTACCTATGAACTCTTTCAATTACTAGATCATAGGTTGCTAGCAGAATGAAGAGAAAGGGCTCCAGGTGGCAACCTATGACCCAGTAGTTTCCAGAACAACAAAAAAAGATGCATAGACTACAACTAAATCCAAGACATCTTAAAAAAATTTACTTATGTCCACAAAGGAAAAAAGTTAAGTTTTTCAGCAAAGGCTAATGAAGGCATCCATGATAACAAAGCACGGCTACAAGCTGCCACTTATCATTTTATTTCTGCTGGTGTCTCATTTAAACTGTCCTTCAATGTTATCCATTCAACCGTTCAAGTAATCACCCTAAAAAAACACTGAGGAAAATATAAGGCCTCCAAAGACGAAACACCCAATCTCCAGAACCATTAGTCTATACTAAGGCTTTGCACTAAATTGAATTTATATTCTGCTCCACAAAAAGAAATGAGAAGACCAAAATAATGCGCTATCTGATTATAAGAGTTCCAAACCATGAACTCCATAACAAATTTGTAGATACAGGGCAAGCAAAAGGGAAAATAATATGCGAAGTACCACTTCTCTCCAAGTTTTGTATTGAATTGTCTGCCAATTCATGCTATGATTGGGTCAATAAAGCTATATGCTTTCTTAAATTATTATAGGTTTTACTCAACTTAGTTGAATGTTTCTACCTGACTAGCTGAAAGTATGCTGGAGCTTCTAGCAGCATATAGCATGGTGCAGAATGACAGATACGAAATAGTAGTCAGACTCACTTGTAGGCTATATTTGGTTCAACAGAAGGGGCTATAGGGAAAAAGATACACATCCTTCCCTTGGTTTTGTGCGGTAGTGGTTTATAGATTGCAATGGCCAATCCTCCCATCCTACTAGAGTTGTAAGGAAAGAAACTTCTGCATCACTTTACCAATCCATTCCTATGTGACCGAACCAGTGGACATTCTTTGTGCCTAGAGTCAACTCTACATACAAAATTCCTTCTACTCCACCTCCTTATCAGCCAATCCACCCCAGAGCAACTAAATTGGTCTGGACACTCTTTGATGCTAGAATCAACTCTATGTTATCAAATCCCTAAAAATCAATGAAAAACCACTATAGACTAGCAGTTCACTTGTTCTCAAATTAAAGCTCTTCTTCACAACAACAAAAACAAATTCCAACAGAGCGTGGCTAATAAGAGAGGAGAGACTTTTACTAACATTCCATCAGCCTCACCCCCAATAAAACCTTACGAAAATAAGAGATGACGACTCCACATCAAGTGTTACGAGTGGACTCACTAACTGACTTCAATACAATTTCCCATTTCCGACCATGCAATAAAGAATGCATTTTGGAAGCAATGGTAGTGACAGTACAATAGATTTGGACAGGAAACATCAGATTTATGGATCATTAAACCTTCCTAAGAAAGTGAAATTATTTTATTTCACTTTGTTGCCAGAAGTTGAAACTAGCCCTACATTCTGTCCAACAAATTACAACTTTTACGAGAAGAAATGCCCCGCAAATCTCATAGTTCAAACAACTATAAGATTCAGTAATCAAACGAAAATACCCAAGTGATCTCAATCAACGTTAGCAAGCAATATAAGATGATAACTCTAAATTCAAAAACTAATATAGGTTGAATAAATAGGCAAAGCTAAGGGAACTCACATCTTATGGGCCTTGATGTAGATGCTACCACCAGACCCGCCACCGCCTTTGGTGCCTCCATCACCGCCATCAGCCAGCAAACTCCCATTCACCTCGAGAAGCTTAGTAACCATCATCATCATCCTCCCACCGCCGCCCCCACCATAATCCACCTCCCTACTCGTCGTCCCTCCTTTACTCCCATAGAACCCCGGCTTCTGCAATGATGACCACCCATACGTATCCCCACCCCACACATCCTCCGGAATCTTTTGTTTATCCTTCAAGCATGCCGCCCCTCTCCCTCCATACCCTCCGCCCGAACCATCCACTCCTAATGGCGTCCCACTCGTCTGCGGTGGTGGGTCACCCGCTAAACCCGTGGTATTCACTGCAGAACCATCCCCGAAACTCGCATTATTCGCCACAAGCTCAAAATAACCAGCACAAATATACGAATTCTCCCCCATAGAGAAGTTCCCACTAACATTAACCCCCAATTCGCAACCCGAAAACGAGCAATTCACCGTCACATTAGGAAGGATATAAAAATTTCCCTTCCCTTCTATATACACATTCCTAGTAATTTTCAAATCCGAAACTATCTGGCACGTCGTGTCCAACGACCCTACCCCGCCAAGATCCCCCTCGCACGAAAGCACCGACGGCGGGTGCGGCGGCGGAGGTGGCGGCGCCGGCGGGGAATAGTCCTGGTGGAACAACAACAAATCCGAGTCGTCGTATTCAAAAGCTCCATTCCCGCCACCGCCACCGTCACCACAACTAGGGTTTGCGAAGAGTACAACTATAAGTAGTACTTTTAATACTACAGTGAAATGAAGAGTAGAGATGAGCGGTTTAGGTACAGCCATTGACTATACTACTAAGAAAATTCATCACATCCAACGGCTGAGATCGGATTGCATCGGAGATTCGTTTTTCCTTTTTCTTTTTCTTTTTCTTTTTTTTTATAGTGAAAAACCCTCACAAAACCATCGGAGAGTTTAAGCTATTGCATTCAACTCGCATCTGCATATATATATATATATATATAGTTGTATAGATAGATAGATACAAATATTGTATCTATCTATATGTGTGTATGTATGTATAGGAAAGCCCTAGAAAATAGGTCGTGGGAGAGAAGGTAAAGGCAGGGTTTTTACAGATAGGAAAGTGTGTGTGTGTGTGTGTGTGAAGCGGTGAAGGGATTAGGTGGAGTAAGAGTGTATGCATGTGTTTTCAACTTTTTATCACCTAACTTTGATAAAGGTTCATGGCAACGTTTTTTTGTTTTTTTTCCCATACCTTAAGTAACAATTGATACATTGAAATGAATTTGAACAAAAATAAAATAAATCAAAGAATTGAATAAAATTAGGAATAAAATAAACTTAAAAATGAAAATTATATGTTTGGTATACTTTAAAAATTAAGAGTAATAATACGAATAATTTATATAATATGACATAATTATTTTTTTATTATTATAATATTAAAAATAAAAATAAAAATAAATATAATCGTAAACAATAAAAATAATAAATAATAAATAATAATAATAATAACAACAACAACAATAAATAATAATAAAAATAAAAATAAAAATAATCATTTTTTTATTATTATTATTTAATCACTATTATTATTTTTTATTTTTATTTTTATTATTTTATTTTTTTATTTTTATTATTATTATTTTTTATTATAATTATTATTATTATTATTATTTTCATAATAATATTATTATATTTTTAATTATTATTATTATTTTATTATTTTATTATTTTATTTATTTATTATTATTATTATCATTTTTATTTTTATTATTATAATAATTATTATTGTTATTATTTTCATAATAATATTATTATATTTTTAATTATTTTTATTTTTATTATTATTATTTTATTTATTTATTATTATTATTTTCTTTTTATTATTTTTATTATTATTTTTTTCATAATAATATTATTATATTTTTAATTATTATTATTATTTTCATAATAATATTATTATATTTTTAATTATTATTATTATTATTTAATCAGTATTATTATTATTTTTTTTTATTATTATTTTTATTTTCATAATAATTATTATTATTATATTTTATTATTATTATTATTATTATTGTAAAACAAATTATTTATAAAGGGTATGGTAGTCAAGTTGATTCCCAAATATATAGGAATGGGTCATTCTCATGTATTTAGTCTGGAATGGCTATTCTTATGTATGTGAGAATGGATTCTCTTGGGAATGGCATTCCCAAGTTCATTCCTTCATACCAAACATAAGAATTAAAATATAATTGGGAATGTCATTTCATACTCAACTCATTCTCACATACCAATCACTGCTTTAGTTGTTTATTATTATTACATGGAGGCTAAATCGCTTTAAAAATTTATTCACAAATCTATCCAAAGGGTACGTCTTTTTTATTCCTATTTAGAAGTAAACATAAGTTTGTTAGAATATGCATCTAATTTTATCTAAAGACTGATATGTTTTTTTATTTTTGTCTAAAAGTAAACATAAGTTTGTTGAAACATGATCAATGATGCAGCTTCCTAAGAGATAACCCCACCAAAATTAGACGGTTAATTTGGTTAACATCCCGATAAACATGTGTAATTCTTAAGCACAGATTCGTCACAAAATTTTTTGATGATCAATGATATATTTTTGGCCTGAATAACCATCATGTATAAAATAAAATTTAGCCAACAAAAGAAGAAACAAGAATGTCGTATTAGTATTTGAATTTAAACTAGAGATATATACTACTTTTTTGAAATTTAATGTATGAAACTCATACGTAAAATTGTGAAAGATTTAGATATTAAATTATATGACTAGTTTTCTTTACTTGAAAATATTATCATTTATGGAAATAAGTTATGATAGAGACCAAAAAGGATAGATAGTACAAGGATGGAGTTGCTTTCAAAATACGAGATTGATTTCTGGTGGCTAGTAAAATATTTCTTTGTTTTTGGATCTATTTTAGAATGTAATAAGAATAGTGGTCCAAATTTTTTTCTTTTCCTTCAATTTGAATTGATTTTCGTTGTGATCTTGGAGAATTATTTTGCTCTTTTCATTGGGATATTTATATGTAGAATATTAAGTAATACATTTTTTTATGGCTAAAAAGCGAAAACTCCTTTCATTACTATGCATTACAAACTTACAACACTCTGATTTTATATCATGTGAGCCAAATCTACTGGTTCTTCTTAGTTAAAGTGAGGATTTGATTGTTAAAAGGATATTCATCTCAAGATCAACTTAAAAATTGGGTAGAGATTTTTACTAGAACAGTTACGTCAAGATATCTAACTTGATATTTTTTTATGTCGCTTAATTTTACTATAAAATAACTTTTTTGTAAAAGTGGATACTGAGATATATATTTAGGTTTTCGTGTGGGTGCACGCATATGAAGATAAGCTTTCGATCTGATGATCACAATAAATAAGAGCTTTTGCTTTCTTCTGCTATCTTTAAGGGAACTTGAATCTTATTTGCAGTGTAAGCTTTCCTTACTCCAGCAAACTTGTTTAATATGATATGATGTGGAATAAAAAGGCTAAAAAACATACCTTCATATGCCTTTGTTATTAACTTTTTTGAACGTATTTTGAGTTATAAATTGTTTTGTAATATGCAGTAGACAAGAATTTATCCCGAGCGAGTTTCGTTTCTCGTGCCCCAGTTGTGGGCCAGTGGTACCTTCCCTCCTTCTACACCTTCTTGTTTATACTTCTCTCTCTTCTCTTTATGCCTAGTCCATCTCCTTTTTCGTTTTTTTTTTTTCTGTTTAGACTTCCAGATCTTGGGTTTAGGTTTTTCCGACCCAGATCTAGAGGTTTCTTTTGATTTTTCTTGTGGTTGTTGGCGGTGATTTGGTCAGTCGCCATGGGTTTTTTGATCTCGCGGTGTTCGTCAATACCGATGGTCGTAGATGATATCTTTTTGCAGTTTTCATGTCGGCATCACCTTCTGTGGATCCTCCCTCCCTAACCGTGTGTTGACCACCAGATCTGGTGGTATTTCTTATGTGGATATTTAGTTGACATGTCAAACCAACAATTTTTATTTTATTTTTCTCTCTCTTCATTTAACTTGTCAACTAAATATTTACATCAGAACTGATAAATGAGTTATGAAAATGAGGTAATATATATGTATAGTTCTTTGCATATTTATTAAAATCTCAAAGGTTGTAAATATAGAGTATAGCAACAACTGTCAAGGCGCCAATAATCCAATTCTAAAAGCTCAATGTAAGGTACTCATTTTCCTTTTCACTTTATTTTCCATTTCTTTCTCGTAACATCAAACATATTTCCATTTAGTGCTTACATTTTCTCAAGGGCCTTTTAAATTTGATCCTTGAGTGAATTTTGTACTAGTTATATTTAATGTACCCTCCAATAGACAAAAATATGTCATAAATGTATAAATTTACTTCTTCTAGAGGTTTATGATGGAAAACAAATATGGAAAGTATTCAAGTTTGCAAAGAATAGCTCGAGATATTTTAGTTATTTGGTGTCTAGTACGTTTAGTACCGGTGGAAGGTTGTTTAGTCCTCATAGTAGGTTTCACCCATATACTTTGGAGATATTTGTGTGTATTTGTAGTTAGTTATGGAACAAAGTCAATTATAAATACTTCCTCTTTTGTTAATTATATAATACATTAACTTTTTTTCTTTTTTTTTTCTTTAACTAATTGTTCTTTAAAGCATGGTACATCTTGTCTTACTTGTTTATATGTAGATTGTGCTACTTTACTTTGTCAAGAAGTGAATCATGGTGAAATTTTTTTTAAAATATTTGTTGTAATCATTTTTTAAACAAAATCTAATTTATTATTTTCTCGGGTAATTATTATTTAATTACATTAAAGAAATTACTTTGTCAAGTCGATGGAGTGGTTGATTCGAGAAATTGATATTTACTGCAAATGTTTCATGCTTTGGACAATTTCTTTGTTCATATGTTAAGGGTTGAAAAGATTTTGCACATACTCACGATCTTGGTTTTTTATAGAATCCCGCTCATATATCGTAAGACTTGTAGCTCGATAGTCCACCAGGTATTTAAGATGTTATCTTTTTCTACCTGTAGGTCTCATACTCAATGATCTTATTTGACTATTTTATATAGTTATTGCAAGGTATTTTTTCTTCTAATAGGATATATGAAGCTCAATTGTAATCCATGATATCTTCCTGATATCTAGAGTATTTTTTGGTTGTTTGTAATGTTAGCTATTAAGTGAATACCTTATCTAAAAGTTTAAGTTGTTAGAAATGATTTATTATATTAGGGTGAAGTGCACCAGACCCCCTTATACTTTAGCGAAAGTGCACAACACCCCCCTATAGTTCAAAAACTCCCTGAACTAGTCCCTATATTTTTTAAAAGTGCACAACACCCCCCTACAGTTATAAAATTCGTCATATTTAACGGATTTTGTAAAAAAGACGTAAATACCCTCATTTTTTTTTTCATTTCTCTCTTTTGTTTTGTTTAGGCCAAAAAAAAAAAGGTAATTTGATCAATTCATATAATTATTTAATGAATAAATTCGTTAAAAATTAATAAAAATTTCACTTAACGAGTGTGAAGTACACTCTTCGTGAAATTTAACGGATTTTTTAACGGTAGGGGGGTGTTGTGCACTTTTAAAAAACATAGGTACTAGTTCAGGGAGTTTTTAAACTAAAGGGGGGTGTTGTGCGCTTTCGTTAAAGTACAAGGGGGGTTTGATGCACTTCACCCATTATATTATTTATTATATTTAACACTCCCTACATGAGTTGTTAGAGAGGAGTTTATCGTATTATTTATTATATTCAACACGTCCCTGTAATTGTATGCGAAATTAGTTTTTTTAGCTTTGTACTTAAACAATTTTAATATTTTTAAATGAGTGACGGTGAGTTTTAAATTCAAAACCTTTTGGTACCCAAGTGTTGGTGGTGGAGGTAGAATAGATTTTTCTGTCCCAAACCCATTCCATTGCTATACCAATTTAAAATCTCAAATATTATGTATTTCAAGAAATAAAAAGATATCAAAGAAAAAAGAAAAAGAGAAGACCCTCTTCAAACACGTTCAAGATCCAAAATACACGACACTTGCGTGACCAAATTCAGCAACGGGAACTATCTAAAACAGGAAAAGTAAAACTACTTAGCAAAAGAAAAAAAAAAAAAGTGAAAACTAAGTAAAAGATTAAGTTTAAAGGTATACTATAAAGTTTAGAAAAAAATTGCCATATTTAATAGTTTTCGTGATCTTAAAATTTCCATATATTTTTTGGCACCAAAAGATATAAGAAGTTTTCCATGACTTAAAAAGAAGTAAGAGTAGTTATGAGAAAATAGTTATCACGTTGCTTGCCATTCCATTGCCATCATAGACAAAAAAGGTGAGTGCTTTCTCTTTCCTTTTAAATTTTGATCAAAAAGATTTTATGCTATTCATAACTCATAAGCAAATAAAACACCATTAAAAGCAAAGAGCATCATTTGAAAGTAAGAATTGAAGTACCTTTAGTCATTATTGGAAAAATAAAAATAATTAGTTATATCAACCCCCTTCTGACTAAAAAAAATAAAGAAAGAATTATATCAAACCCCTTCAAGTCATAAGCTATATTTAATTAACTGATGGAAAACTATTTGGTGTGATTGGTCGGACCTTATAATATTCACAATATTGGTGGAGTTTATACTATGTTACTTCTAACCGAGCCTAATATTTTTTCTCAAACAACGCGCGTGAGAAAATGAAATAGAAAAGGAAAACAAAAGTGAGTAATTGCAACTTTTTTATCTTCAGTGAAGATCTAAGATTTAGTTGAAGTGTGATTTCATTTCTTTATATGATTTGACAATATGTAACAACCGACAAAAAGTTAAACTGATAGTTTAAAATAAGGTAAGTTTTTAAAACAACAACGGCAACAACAATATTTATACATGACACTAGTAGCACCACAAAATAATAAATTAATAACACGTGACATAATAATTAAGACAATCGTTTGTAAGTTTTTTTCTTAGCAATAATATTAACCCTTTTTTTTTGTTAGTGTCCCAAAATAGCAAGAACATGTCTTTTTAATTACCGCACATTTTTCTAACTTATTTTAGAATAATGCTAGATGTCACTTTCTTTTCATCACCTAATTATCACCTCCTAGTTGGCATGCTTAATTAGCATGACAATTAGATAAATTTATTTTATGTCTCTCTCTTCTTTTATTAATTTTATTTTATTTCTCTTTTTTTTGTATTAATTTTTCTCTCTTTTTGTTTTTTCTTTTTTCTCTCCCTTAATTAAATATTCCTATTTTATCTTTTGTTTCCTTACTCACTTTTCTCTTTCTACCATTCACTCCATATTTTCTTTCAGATTACTTGTCTTCTTCATGATGAATTAAATAGTTGTCGAAAATGGAAGAACAACTCTTCTTGACGAATTAAATGGACGAACATGTATATTACGTTCCAAGCTCTCAATTTTAATTTAATTACTATTATTAAAATCTGTTTTTGACAACAAATATTACTAACTTACTCTTGATTTTTATTTGTCACATTTTTGTTAACTTCGTTGAATTTTTCCCTCAATCTTTAATTATAATAGCCTCTTCAGCTACTGCTATGTGATCCATTTACTTTTTCCCTTCTTTTTCCTTTTTTTATCTTTTGGGATTGTATGGATGCAGATCTTCTATGTAATGGAGTTTAGGGCTTTGGAAGGGTTTTTGGATTTTGTTTTCTTGTGTAGGGTACCGACCCGTAGATATATATTTATTTTAAATCCTAAATTATATATTGATTTTTTTCTAGATAAGTCATTTCGTGTATTTAAGGAGCTAAAATTAATTAATAAAAATTTCATATTTAGTATGTTTATATGCAAAGTCAAATGAGGAGAATATCTAATATGCAGTTCAGAAATTCTGTAATTTTTTTTTTTGCTAGATAACTAATTTTGTATAAATTTAGTGACATCTAATACAATTTTTGTTTAAAATTTCATGGGGTTTAATCATTTATAGCTGTAAATCGAAGAAGCATTGCGTATGCTCAAACGTGTGCTATTTACAAAAACGAAAATTGACAATATATTAACAATTTTTTAATGATTTCGGCAATTATCAATTTGTCAAGAAAAAGAAAAAAAAATATGATAAAATATACAGTGAACGGTAGAAAGAGAAAAGTGAATGGGATTAAACAAAAGAAAGAGAAAGAGAAGATATGAAACCTTAATTAAGAGAGAGAAAAAAAGAAAACTCAAGAGAGAGAAAAATTAATAAAAGAAGGGAGAGAAAAATAATAAAAGAAGAGAGAGACATAAAATAAATTTATCTAGTTGTCATGTCAATTAGAAGGTGATAATTAAATGATAAAAAGAGAGTGACGTCTAATATTATCCTTATACAAATTATACGAATTGTAGTTTTGGAACCTTGTTACTTTTCCTGTTATATGAGGTCAAATTGTAGGGTCCTTTGTTTTGCCATTTTTTTCCTCTATGGTAACATGTAGGTCACTTTTTCTTTTTCTCTTTCGAGTCATAATATGTATTAGATCTCACATTGTAATCACAAATACCAACGTCAACTTCCATACACTTTGGGTATATACTATTCTGTTTGTTTCTTATTTTTTCTTGGGTACTCATGTAGGGTGATGAATGGGCTACGGGTAAAACCATCATTTAATAAATAATGAATTTAATAAAGAAATAATCAAAATGGATAAATATGGGGCCCCGATATGGAATGTTTTCCCATGGTGGTGTGTTATCTCGAAATGTAATGGTCTCCCGAGGTAAAATGACCCCTCAAGAAATTGGCGAATTTTATAGAATCGGTCACATGAAAGTGGGGTCCATACTTAGGAAAAGTATATATATAGGCTCATTCTATTTCAAAGGAGATAATTGCTAATTTACAAACTCACTTTTTAATTAAATTATTATGTTTGACCATTTATTTGAGTATCAAAACTATCTCTTAAGAGAAATTTCACATTTACATTTTTTTTATTTTATAAATTTTAGATCGAGCGATTTACACCTTAACCGGTACAACACTCAACATTCAACATTAAACATATTTTGCAAAAGGTAAAGTGAATAACTATGAATTTCGATAAATATCCAATCATGCTACCATCACCTTGGAAACAAGAGGGGAAAAAAAAAAAAAAACCATTTTTGATAGAATTAATCTAGCATTTTCCTCCATAGTCTTCCAAGCAGTTACTTCGCCTAAAGCTACGATACCAGTGGAAATCTTCTCCATAGTTGAAGATATTCACAATTCTTGCTTTCCAACTTCTCATGCTACCTTCTTCCTTTTTCGTTAGGCGGAAAACTAAGTAGCAGATTAAATAACTAAATCTTATAAGGGTGACATTTATTTTCTAAACGGGTTAACATATCAACTAGTAAAATAGATGACAAAAAGTGGGGACAAATTAGTAGAATAGTCATAACGGGTTTACGAGAATAAGTGATCACCTGATCATAAATAGGCTTCCGTTGTAGTCTTTATTTTGTCTTTATATGTGACTTGACACTAGAACCCATACGGTAAGAGAGTCATGAACAAGTTATTACTATCTCATATACTCACTTAATTTTAACTCATTTAAATCTTTTAAGTCCAACCTTATAATTCAATACTGACTTAACCATTAGAACTATCCCTGAAATACATCTCACGTGCCTAGAACACAACTTTCTGTTTGAGAATCTCGGTCGGATGGAACTTTACCTTATTAGATTACATTGAATGTTATGTGGACAAACAATTTCCAAGGGAATAGAATCTGAGAAACAAAATCAACAAGGGGTCAAAAGTTGACTTCTGTTGATTGGAGTTTTACCCTATCAAATCCAGTTTGTGTCTATTTTTCCGAGATAGAAATGGATAATCACGTAAAATTAGGAATGATAATGAGTTAGTTATAACTTTTTTACATTATTCATATCTAAAATTACTTAGATAGTTCACTATCCTAAAATTGTAGGGTACCTTATCAGATTTTGACTTTATTATATGAAAGCATCCCACTTATATGTAGGTATCGATCGTATACAGTTAATTTGTTTTGATGACATATATTATTATATTTATTATAAATGAGTAGTATTAAATTTTATCAACAAAACTCTACACAATTGTTCTTATCACATTATACCCTTTTAACTTTTTTGTTATGTTCAATTTGGTTTCGGGAACTAGGATAAACCACTTAAGTTTATTCATAGCTTTTTTATCATTTGTCACAATGTGTATTACACATATACAATTATATATAAAAAAATTAAATATATTATCAAGTTCAATTTTTTTTTTTTTTTATCAGAAAGATAGTTGTATTAACATAACACCAACAGATACAACAAAAATGCCAAAATAGTATAACCCAAAGAGAAGAAAACAAATACAAACTCAAACCCACCTAATTCTAACAGTGAAAAGCGATGCCAATATAGACAATGCCATCGCCGACGATATCATCAGCGGCTAACAAAAATACAGCAAAGGCTCAAAAACGCTGCAACCTAAACCAACCCGGTCACCAAAAGCACCAGAACAAACTCGCCAACGATGAGTAAAGACGAAATGTGAGTTACAGGACAAGCTACCTCCTGGAAGCAACATACTGCCGAAGACTCCAAAAGTCATCCACGTGATAGAGCTCGAGCGTGAAAAAGGTGAATGCGTAGTCCACCGAAAGCCTCTGAAAAACACCATAAAAATGGTGGTCAAGAGGGATGGTGAGAGAGGAGACAGCCCAAGTACCTTTGCCAGAAGGAGAACCACAAGCAGTCTCTGATACGACCAAAGAAGGCTCCAAGACCCAAGGTTGGATTTTATTGACCCAAAAACCAAATACCAAATTTGAAGAAAATATATATAAGAGGAAAAAGAAGAGGAAAAGAGATAGGGGTGGGGCTTTGGTTTGAAGTTGGAGGCTCAAATAATTTTTTTTAGGAAACAATATGAATTAAATTGGTTAATTTTGAACAATAGGGATCATTTTGAATCACTTTTGTAAACATTATTTTTTTAGAACATTAAGGACTAACGTGAAAAAATGTGTAAACAATAGCACTATATGCATAATTTACCCTATTTAAAAATATAGAATTAGTCTGATGGTTAGTCACAAATGCATTTATATTCCTGGTGTGAGTTTGAATCATTACAGCTGCATATTAGTTTTTGCCATTTTTTGCTAGTTTTGAGCTTCTCACTGCTTGTTTTATTTTTATTTTTTCTTTTTTTTAGATAGATATATATATATATAGTTTTGATTATTTTGCTTATCAAATCTTTAAAAGTAACATAATATGAAATCATAACCAAATTTTCTTTAATAAAACTGTAAAAAAAAACTAAAACTGAAAAAATTGTTGAAAAAAACTAAAACTGTAAAAATTGTTGAGCTTCTTATTGGTTGTTTTATTTATTTTTTTCTATTAGATATATACATATATATAACTTTGATTATTTTACTTACCAAATCTTTAAAAGCAATGTAAATGAAATCATAACCAAATTTTTTTTTAATAAAACTGTAAAAATTGAATCACTTTTTTATTAACTTAAAAAATATTATACAAAAAACACTGTATAAAAAAAATTCGACCCTTAATATTAAATTTCTGGCTCTGTCCCTGAATGCCATACGACCATTAGCTACATGTTAAGTATTTCATATATAGTAGGATATTGACCCCTCTCAACCCAATCTCTTACTTGACCTCCAATACATACTCCCGACTTGTAACCAAAGTAGATCAAGAGACGAGACAATTCTCGAAGAAATTTTACACAATGTCAAACAGCGAATACTTAACAGCTAAAAAGGCAAATATGGTTGGTTCTGTCATATTCTAATAGGATGGTCATAAAATGGAAATTATTAAAATTCCCTAAACAATGGCTGAGTTTGTGCATTTTCAATGTATTTAACGGTTGAAAAATCAATTTAAACCTTCACTGAATATATATTTTTATATATATATATATATATGATTATTACATTGTACAATTTTAGTCCACACTTAACAAAAATCCTAAATTCATCTGTCACTAAAGTTTAAAGAAAATCTTTTAAATAGCCTTTGTAGGAATAATTATATGTAACTTCTTTTTAGATGACAAGGAACTCACCTTAGGTAGAATCACATTAGATCTAACCAAAAGTTATAAACCTCGTGGTACAGCAACACACTCTAACACATGCTCTAGGTCTGTCACGAGTCATACAATATTTTGCTAGAAGGCAACATAGAGTTTGTATTCTTGACCTATAACCACAATAAATCGCTACCCGACTGTTCTACCAAATTTTTGGAGGCATATGTAACTAAGGCCAAGAGTACATAAACAAAAGGGAAACAACATATTTAAACGAGAGTAGAGTGCCAAAAACAAGGACGCGTGACATTCTGTGTATATTGCTTCTAATGAACAAAATATTTCTATTTCTGTACATAATATTTCATAAGAAATGAAGAGGGTGCCACACAAAGCTCACATCATCTGCAAACCAGAACCAACATAAAGGCAAAAGATTGAACTTTATACATATACATATTATATTTGTATAAGAAAAGAAAATACAGAATCCATAGCAGAGTTGGTACTTTTGTTCATCATATGGATCTTCTGTAGACTGATTCCTTAAACTATAAACATGTATCCATGTCGTCGTTGAAACGTTGAAGTTCCAGTTTGGACCCAGAAACAGCAAATTCACATTCCATAGATGACAGCATTTCTGGTGCTACTTGAAATGGTCCGAGTCTTGATGCAAGAACGTGACTGGACCAAAGCTCAACTCCGAGCAAGTCTCATAAGACTATGGTAGATATGTTTGTGACTATATATACAAGTAATGTCTTAAATTACGGAGTGAATCCTCGTTTCTCAACTTTTTAAGAGCTGTTCTTTCTATTTTCCTTATCCACTCTTTGCTTACACGAAAGCGCCTCCCAATCTCTTCAAGTGACGTGCACTGATGATTTCCAATCCCGAATCTTAGGATTAATACTTGCCTTTCTCTTGGCTCCAAGCCTTTCAAAAGATCATTTATGTCCTTTATCATGTGCTGCCTCATGACAGTTTCTTCGGGGCTCGTTATCGATGCATCTGGTGTGAATTCCTGTGCCATGAATACAAAATCATAATCATCATGACAAGTGGTCAAAATAGTACAAACTTAAAATATAGTAGAGAAAACATAACTGAAAATATATCAGGATTTTAAGCTATGATTGTCATGTCTAAACTGTGTTTCTTAAGTATATATTCAGTCCTTTCAGGGAACAGAATAACAAAGCGATTTGTCTAGGCAAGAAAGTTATGGAATGTACAATGCTTGCGTTACTTATGCTAAAGCAACAAATGGAATACGGATCTAATAAAACAGCTCAACCAGATTTAGCAGCCCACAATGTTTTGTAACGTAAAAGTATTAAGGAATTATCTAAATGATTAACAAGATAGCAGACAAAGTAAAAATAGAGATAGACCTGATTATATACAAACTTTACGCACCACCAATAAATCACAAAGATACAGGGTCAAATGAAGCCATACCATAAATCGTGCACTGATACCATCTCCCACTTTCCGATCAACTGAACCCACAACTCTCAGGCACTTGCTAGCTGATGTAATTTTAGCTATGGATAGACCAGTAAACTTTGCAATTTCATTATCATCTGGGTTTTTCCCATGGCTGCTACTTAGGGCCTTTCGAGCTCTGTGTATTTTGTTTATTGCATTGCTTAATGTGATCTGGATGAAGACTCAAATAAAGACAGAATAATCATTATTTCTTGGTATATAAATCCAAATGAAGAAACATCCTCACAAGGATGAAAACCACTTACAGGAACACGAATCCCTCTAGCATGTCGTGCGACCAACGTTGACATTGATTTCCTAATCCAGTAATGGACATAGGTCGAGAATTTGTATCCCCGTGTGTGATCAAACCTTTCTGCACCTTGCAAGACACCTAAATTTCCTGCCTGTAGAATAATGTCTCAAATTGCATACTACTAGATGCATTTGTGTGAGGCAAATGATCGTTAAACTCAACAAGTTGTTTCTTATGCAAGCTTAAAGAAAAGATGCAACTTAAAATGGTTCAACAAATAGAGTCAATGCATCAAGAGTGGACCTCACTAAATGATTTTTGCTTGAAGCCAAGCAGTGAGCAGCTGGCACCAAGCACATCTAGTGCCTAGGATTTTTTTTCTTTCTTTATATTTTTTGTTTTATTTGCTTGGTGATGCAGGAAAATGCTCAACATCAAATGTTATAATCTCTGATTGGTTTGCAGGAATGCGCTTCCACAACAATGTTCATAACCAGTAAAGACGCTCCACACGCACAGATTTCAAGATGTCAGTATCCAGTAGATGCGAGAACTTATATAGAAGTTTATTTCTTCAAGCAAACTGCCAAACATATGCAATACTTCAATGCGTTCAATACAATAATCTGAATCTTAATTGTCTATTTTGTTATGACATTATAAAAGTACAATCTTGTGCTTCTAATCTGCTATAATACTGAAGTTCCATATGCTTACTCCCCAAATATAAGATGAATGCAAATTGGACCATATACTAAGATTCATAACAACAACCTTTCATTTGTAATAGAAAAGAAATCATATTACAAAAATATATGATAAACTCATATTTTCCATATGCATGACCAACCTGAATTAGATCTTCAAAGGCCACTCCCAGCCCCCTGTAGTTTCTTGCAATGTAAACAACCAAAGAACGTGTACTTCTTAGGAGTTGATCCCTGCAATACCAACCAAAATGCAAATGCTTCTGCAATACCTTATTTTCTACTCCAGCAGCTTCAGCCCAGGTGCTCAAGCTAACTACTTGACCACTTTCTTCTTCCAGTGCCTGCCTAATTCTTTCCAGTTTCGCAAGCAACTGTTATTGTAAAAACGTAAATTTATGACACAATTTGATAAATGTGAAGCAGAAAGCAGACTTAATTAACAAAGTTAGTTAACAACCTTTACACCTCTTGACATTTCTGCCTCATTTCTAGCTACCTTCCATCTCTTATCCCTAGATCTCGAATGACTTCTTCCAGAAGAAAATTTAGGCTCTTGAGGGTCTGTAAGTATGGATTGTGAGTGAGATTCCAGCATAGAAATATCAATGTCCTTCTCTGAGGCTCTCGTTCTGCTTGACTTCCTTCTTTCCTTTCTCAAAGATGGAACGAGCACCGTATTCTTTTTACCACCCACATGGCCCCTTGCCTTAATATCTCGAGTATTGTCAGTAACAGTGTCAGACAACTCTACTAAATTTGGCCTATTAAGGGTCCTCGATAGGCACTCATGGAATAACTTTAGAGCCCCAAGCTTTTCTAATTGCACCAAAATCTCTCTTTGTAATCTTATAGCATCTGAATTGGTTAATGTCTCCTCTAGAACATCTAGATTTTTCATTAATTGACCAAATTGTGATGCTTTTGTTGCTCGCAAGCTTGTAAGAAATGATTTCTCCCCTTCAAGGGGTATCTGGATATCATCATCAATCAAATTATATGAGAAACGGGGGGATCCCCTGCCAACATCCATCTGAATGAACAGGAAAATGGAAGTTTTGACATGTTACGTGGGCAAAATGGACGCAGAAATGGCACATACGAAAACTTTGAGATGTATTTCATTTCATAATTGTATATAAACAAACCTGTACTTCTTCATCTAAGAAATTATTCCCTGACATTTCGGAGGCAGATGAGAGAGTCTGAGCTCGCAAAGGATCACTACACAAGGTTTCTGTATCCCCACAGACAACAGATGAGAGAGAGATCTTTGCCGAGTCAGAGAAAATCTCCCTGCCTTTATCTGTGTCCCAAAAAAGAGATTGATAATTAAAACAAAAGTTAATCATAGAATCTTCTATAAAGTAAACTGAATAATAGACATTAAATTTTCAGAATCATTGTATTATAGTGAATTGTACTTGCACAAACGTGGTCAAGAAATTAACAGAAGACCATCAAGGGGAAGGACTTAACCAAATATGACATAACTTGGAAAAAGCATATGGTTCTCAGTTTGTTTATTGGCATCATTTTTAGGTGCCAGATTATGCAAGTTCTAATCTTATTTCCTAATAACTAGTTTTGTTGACTGTGTAATTGACGTCATGCAATTGTATGATCTTTAACTTCAATCATCGATGATAATAAATGATCGACAATCATCCATTTGTCCATTAGAAACCAAACCAAACCGAGTCTTATCACACTAGGTGGCTTCGGCTATATAGATTCGACAACGCCAATCAATCCTGTTAACGGCCATTTTCTCATTAGCTCCATAAACGCAACATCTCTTCTGAGTATCTCCATCTAATTCCTCTAATGTCTTCCACTACCCCTCTTCTAGTGTACCACCTCTATACCTTCACATTTTCAAGCAGCTGCCTCAATCGGTCGCCTCCTAACATTCCCAAACTATCTTACACGATTCTCTCTCATCTTGTCCTTAACCAGGGCCAATGCCAATTTTTCTCTAATCACATTGTTCCTAATCTTGTCCTTGCCGGTAGTGTCACACATCTCAATATTCTCGTCACTATTGCTGACGTCTTGTGAACATATTAGCATTTTACCCCCTTAACCTCCATACAAGCTAGCTGGTCCTATGGCTATCTTATCATTCTTCCTTTAACGTAAGGGGTATTTCCCGTATAAATATCTCAATGCCCTGCTCTAGTTGGTCCATTCGGCATTCATTTTGTGACCGATGTCACTATTAAGCCATCCATCCTGAATATTCTTCCTAAACCTATATACTGAAGTCTTGGGAATTGGTTCAAGTCCTAGAAATCCATGTACACATACAATTGGATTTGAGTTAATAAATTCTGCTCACTAACTAAGATTGTACTCTCAGTTTCATACAGGCTCCTAAAAGTACATATTCACATTCAATACAAATTCCGCTTAAAATTCGTGCTCTTTGTGATGATAATTAGAGAAGACAAATGTACTCGATAGTGGTATATTTTATCATCATAAAAGAACAAATTTAGGCTCATAAACAGATTCATCAAGAATGCAAATATAAGAACTTAGAATAGTAGAAGGCACAAAATTACTCTATATATGCAGCACTAGTTTGCCACAGAGATTTAAAATAAAAGAATCAGCCCGGAAGAAAATCTAACCACTGATCTTAATTGCTTCTCTAATCAAATTAGCTATAAACAAATTTATGATCACTCAACAGTAAGACCTGTCACCGCATAATTTGGAGGTCACGATTTCAAGTCGTAAAAACGGCTTATGTAAAGTAAGACTGTATACAGTTTGGCACTGGTCCAACCCTTTCCCATACACTTGCATAACGGGAGCTTTATACACCAAGTTGCCCCCATCATTCAAAAATATGCCACTCACTAAAGCAAGAAGCTATATCAAATAAACTAACAGACTAACTTAAAACAATATATTCAGCAGTCTTAACTTTGTTTCATCTGTAAAATTCTGCATTTTTATAACATGATTGATCCAAAGTTAGAATCTTTTTCTCAAAAAACAATGAAATAACAAAAACCAATCATGAAATGAAAACAGTATAATATATAATGTTATAGAAAACATAAAAATGAAAGTGGCATACATGAATAAGAGGGCCAAGAAGATGATGAAGAAGAAGAGTTGGTGGAGGAGAAAGGGGGTGGTTGTTGAACAGAGAGACCCCATTTCAGGTTTAGCCTAAAACCCATAGCCAAAGTGAAATTTGTTGCAGCCAAGAAAGCTGAAAAGAAAGAGTAGCCATCAAAGTTGATGGATATTTTGGTGGCAAAATGGATATAATAGTCTTGTCAGCTCTCAGCCACTGGTTTCACATCTCCAAACCTAAGGGCTATAAGACCTTTCTGCATTTTTTGTGTTCCAAATCATCCCCACCTCTTACTTCCTTCACATATTACTTCCCATGAAAACATATACTACTATATATTATATGTTCTTGGGCAAATTGCATTTTAACCTCTTAAAACAATTAAATGTGTGCAAGGGGACCGTAAACCGGTAGTGGGCTAAAATAATTTTAGCGAGATCACATATTTGATAATTTTTATTATTTTAGAGTTTTAGAGTTTTGTTTGATTTGGTGTATGTGGGTTGTAGTAGAGATTTATTATTTGATAATTGGGTTACGCATAATGATTGGTAGTCAAATTTCATCGGTTAGATTATCACATTATTTAAAAAATAAAAAAAGTAAAAAAAATAAATGTATACTATTTTGCATATCAAAATTTTAAGGTAAAAAGAGTTTTCATGTGGACATCATTGGCATCTTATGATTTAATAACGTGATTAGGACTTAATTGACATAGTTTTTAAGTTTTTAAGTTTTTACGAGTGGTATTGTGATAATTATTGGGGGATAAAATGAGAATTTTGAAATTATTTGAAGAAAAAAAAAGAAAAAGCAATTTGCTATATTCATTTGATGTGACAACATTTTAGAATCTAGTTATTTTTAAATGCCTAACTTATCTACCAGACTGGGCTTTGAAGTAAAGAAGTTTTCATGTGGACATCATTGGATTTAAAATGTTCTCGTATCATATAATATTATGAAGAAAATTTAATAGTAATAATATATATAGATTCTTTTATCAGAATTACATGAATATATCATAACTATTAAATTTCTATATAAACATGTTATTATTATTGGATCTCTTTTTAAAAATTATATTAATATGAGAGGATCCAAGTCCAACATTTATTTGCATCCTATAATTTGAACTCTAATGGCATACCTTGGATTTAATTGACATTCTTTTAAGTTTTTATGAGTTATATTGAGACAATTATTGAGGGTACAACGAGAATTTTAAAATCTTTTAAAGGGAGGATATCATTTGCTTTATTTATTTGATGTGACAACTATTTAGAATCTAATTATACTTATTTATCTAAGGCTCTGTTTTGATCTAGTAGTGAAATTTTATTTTTAAATTGTAAAATTTTTAACAATAGAGCTTTGATTAAAAATATTATTGA
Source organism: Ehretia macrophylla (assembly GCA_037974665.1). NCBI lineage: Eukaryota > Viridiplantae > Streptophyta > Magnoliopsida > Boraginales > Ehretiaceae > Ehretia > Ehretia macrophylla. Next base: position 62,993,800 of record CM075773.1, read on the forward strand.
ATAAAAGTTGTTAATTATTTGGCATGGGTTAGACTATATCTGGCTTTTAAAAATTTTGAGAGTAATGTTAAATTTTAAAAAATATGGAAGGGTATATTTGAAAAAGAAACAGAAAAATAACTTTCTTCATTATGTAAAACAGTTTCACAAAAACGTTATTGAAAAGCTCCAATTTAGAGCTTATCATTTTTTAATTTTTTTTCAGCTTTAAACTTTTACCTAAAAACTCTTTCAAGCATGGGCCAAACAATTTAATTTCAACTTCTAAACTCATATGAAACGCTTTTAAGTGCCAAAAAATTTGGCCAAACAAATCCTAAGCTACCTGCTAGAGTGGATTTTGAAGGAAAGAAAATGACAAAATGAGGGAAAAGCAAAAAAAAAAATTGAGGCTTCAATTTTGTTCTTCAAACTAAAAAAATTATGAAATGCCAATCACATATACATGTTTCAAATTCATCACTCGTTAATTAGACAAAGCCATATTAAGAATTATTATATGTTATAGGAAGGAGTTCTTAACAACTTAATTTTTTGTTCAGACTAGTTGGAAGATAATTTATCTTCCTCTATCTTATTAGTTAGCAAAGTTTTTGATAAATGAAATTATAATCAAATAGTCAAAAGTGAAAGTTAAAAGATGGTACAAGATCAAAAAAGTCTTGAGATTTCTCTCTAGGTCTCTCCTCTCCTCAAATTTTTCTAGCCAAAGTGCTACAAATTTTCGGCCATTTATTTGGTCTTTTTGATGTGATGTATAGGCAGTGGCGGATCAGAAAAACGATAAAAAAAATTTATGTATTTTTTTTAAAAATTAGATATTTATATATTTTTAGTTAAAAAAATTAATTAATCTCCACTAAAAAAATATACTCATATAATTAAAAAATTATGTATTTTAAAAATATATTTATATAATTAAAAAATTATGTATTTTAAAAATATATTATATAATTAAAAAATTATGTATTTTAACCTGCACTAAAAAAAATTCTTAAATCCACCGATACTTATATTGGGAGCTAACTGGGTTGTCGTTGTTGAATAGCGATGTTTTCGGTGTTGGCTTTCTGGAGATGTCGATGGTGTTGACTTGGTAGGCATTATGGTGTGCACCAGTAGTTTGATTCTTCTCGTGGTCGAGGTGCTTAGCCCACGATTTGTGCCAATTAAGCTCATGGTTCTTGGAAATTTGTTTCCTGACTTTTGGTTTCGGGCTATGCTTCAGCCCACTTGACTGTGTGGTGGCTACGGATAGTAATGGGAATGGGGGTGGGGGTGGGGGTGGGGGCGAAAATTTTATCTCCTATGTTTCACCCTGTTACTTAAAAAGTTATTGTAACACACATTTTATTTGTCTCAGAATTCTCTTGGAAGATGAAAATTACCTGCGAGTCTTTATTATTCTCGTAAATTGTATGATGTTAAATTTAATTTAAATTGCATAACTTCAAAATATGAATTAAAATTTATATTAAATGAGAATATAAATATAGGTGTTATATAAAATATTGAACATAAACTATATATTGAGTCATGTATTTCTAGTTAAATAGTAAAATAATAATAATATAATAACTGAGTTTTAAATTTAAAATAAATTTCGACTAAAATTATTGGTATCTGAGAACTAAATGTGAAAAAAACACACTTCTTTGTGTTATTGGATGCACATTGATTACTATAAAACTTTTTTTTTTTTTGTTATTGTCTGTCCACATGTTAATTATTGATTGCAAATCATTTTAAAATATCGCCCTTAATTTTATTGTTTGAAACTAATCTAACGCACAATTAGGAACAAGTAACATATCCTTCTTAAATCTATTGTGATCAACAATAAATGGAGGTATATTCATGTAAAATAATTGCAAAGGCCAAGTAATGTCATATATATTTTTTTCTTTAAGTAATATCATGTAGTGTCTTGAGTAAAAGAATGATAACAAAATTAAGTGATTATTTTTTTCTTCACCACTGTAATAATACTTTGTCTAGTGTCATTTTTCTATACTTTCATGTTTATAACCTTAAAATTTTAGTACCTATATAAAAACTAAAAATATAAATGACTTCACATGCATACATGACATGTTATATAGGGCAGGAAATGCTTATCCTCGCTACTCACCCCAGCCCTGCACAGAGTTTGAAAGTTAATCTCCACCCCTGGTCCCATTTCCCATTTCCCATTTCCGACCTCAAGACCCTTCCTAGTTGGGGCTGGGGTTGGGGCTAGGGCTGGGCAAATACGCGTAAAATCCACCTCTATTGCCATCTCTAGACTGGTCGCAGCTATTGGGCTTGGGTTGGGCTATTTTGTTGTGGCCATATAGTTTGTCTATGGGTTGTTGTCTGTTGGGCCCTTTGGTTTATATTTTATCTTTACCATATATAGTTTTTCTTTTTACTCTTTAGTGTATGTACTTTTATTTTCTGATTGAGGCTTGTGTTCATCATGTTATGTCTGGCCTTAATATTGTTTATTTTATATTCATATGAATCCTTTTCACGAACGAAAAATTAGTAATATTTGCTTAATAAATAATTAATGGCCAGACCCCATTTGGTATAAAACTATCAATTATGCAAGAGGTGTTTGATTATATAAATTGTCAATTAGGATGAAAGAGACATAAACAGTTTTTAGGCAAACTTATTATATTCAATATAAGTTCTATCATGTATAAAAGACTTGCAAGAAACCAAACACACCGGTGCACATTTAAGAATTCTTTTTAATGAGAACTAAAACACATAATTTTTTAATTATTTGAATGTATTTTTCTTTTATTTGGAACTAATTAATTATTTTAACTAAAAATATATAAATATTTAATTTTTTTATAAAAAAATACATAGAATTTAGCTCCGCGGGCCTCAATGTACCTCTGTCACTGCAAACACATAGATTTTTTGAAATATCATTAGATTTATTCTATTAGTGTCATCTATTTGACATATCAACACAATTGTACTTGTAATACGATGACTTTTTAATTAGGGGAAAATAAAAGGAAAATTCAAGCGTAAAATCATAAACTTATTTCTTTGATCCCCTATTTTTCTTAAATTTAATCATAGAGTAAAATATTAAATTAAAACCAATACAAATTCCGCACAAAAAACAAGAGAGAGAAAAACAATACAAAATCCCCTTGAAAAAACTCAAAAATGGATCTACATACTATCCACTCTTGAGATCGGATACAATGGGAACGATGAACTCTTTATAATATTATAACATTTTATTTAAGATCTGACAATTATAAGTTATTCACAGCGGTTGAATTTTTTTCACAATATTATAGTATTATGATCGGATCATTACCATGTAATGGATACTCCGCCTTTGTATATATGAATAATTGAAAAACGGCCTAGGCGGGATTTTTTTTCTTTTTTTATTTTATTTAAGAGAAATTTAAGTCAAAAAATATATATATTAAATGATATCACTTATAAAAATTAATCTTGCAATCGCTTGTAATAACCATGAAAAACATACCACTAAGGTAGCGATTGGTATAGTGGAATAGATTTGGACAGGAATGGAATGGGCCAAGGAATTGAATGAAACTGGGAATGCGAATAACATGTTTGGTATGTTTTAGGAATGAAGAGTAGTAATGGGAATGCCTTATATAATATGACAAGATTGTCCTTTTATTATTATAGTATTAAAAATATGACAAGATTGCTCTTTTATTATTATTATTATTCCAATCACTATTATTATTTTGTTATTTTAATTTTATTGATTATTATTATTATTATTTCTTTTATTTTATTTTATTTTTAGTTTTTGATTTATATTTATTTTTTTAATAATAATAATAATTATTATTATAAAAATATTTTTTTATAATAACTTTTTATAATAATAATAATAATTATTATTATTAATTATTATTATTATTATTATTTTTAAAGAAAAATAATAATTTTTTATTTAATAATAATAATTATTTTTTAATAATAATTTATATTATATATATTTTTTTTATTTTTATATTTTTATAATAATAATTATTATTTTATAATAATTATTATTAATATATTTTTTAATTATTATTATTATTATTATTATTATTATTATTATTATTATTATTATTATTATTATTTCAATCACTATTATTATTTTAATTTTAGTTTTTGATTTTATATTTATTTTTTAATAATAATTAAACTAATAATAATAATAATTATTATTATTATATTATTATTATTAGAAATAAAAATAAAAATAAATTTGTTTTAATAATAATAATAATAATAATTTTTTAATAATAATTTATATTATATTTATTTATTATTATTATTTTAATAATAATAATTAGTATTTTATAATAATTATTATTATTATATTTTTTAATTATTATTATTGTTATTTTTATTATTATTTTTGTTATTATTATTATTATTATTGAATATGAGGGTATGATAGTTAAGTTCATTTCCAAATACATGGGAATGGCCCATTTTTATGGGTTTGCTCTGGAATGGCTATTCCATATACGTGGGAATGTGATTACCTTGGGAATGAGATTCCCAAGTTCATTCTTTTATACCAAGTATGGGAATAAAAATTAATTGGGAATGTCATTCTATTCCAAACCTTATTTCAGTATACCAATCGGTGCCTAAATAAAGGGCTCAGTAGGATTGGCCCACGTGCCACACGAAGCAAAATATGACCGTTAACATAGAGAGAGAGCGAACATAACATCTCTCTATTCAAATCCATCATCGTAATAAACCAAACCAAATTTCACCAAAAACACCACCATTTGCCTTCTCTCTCTCTCTCTCTGACTCTCTCTCTCACACACACACACACACACTGAGACAAAATGGCGATCGAAACGGAGCCGCAGTCAGCAGAACACAAGGTGGCCAAAATCTATTTTCTTTTCCCTTTTTTTGAATGTTTGAAAATTTTCGGTTATAAGTAATGTTTAAATTTTTTTTCTTGAAATAATTATTAGGGTTTTTTTTTTCGTAAACTTTTTACACCATGTTTATTTCTTCTATATGACTTGGTCATTTTTTCGTGGTGATGTAAATTATAATAATTTATTCGAAAAAAGAAAGTCAAAGAAATTCAAATATATTGAACAATTTCACTAGTCAACAAATGTAATATTTTACACACAGGCACACACATGTGTGTGTGTATTTTTCTCAGGGTTTCTGAAAATAGAGAAGCTAATTCATAATGGGGCATTTCATGATTAACGCAAGTAATTGTTTATTTTTATTTTTATTTTTATTTTTACTGAATAATGATAATGTTGCGAATAATAGACTAAAAAGTAGGTCCGGTCTTTTCCCAAACTATGTATACATGTACATAGTTGAAGATTCATGCATCGGGTTGCCTTTACCATTAATTTATCCAGTTCTTAGTATTGGGGTTTCAGGCTCTAGGGATTTATTTTAAAGCATAAAAAGGATAAGGTTTATTTTTTTACCTTGTTTTAATTTAGATTAGGAATTTAATTTTTGGAAATTTTGCTTTGCATTTATTGTAATTATTTGATTTTCATGGTTTTCTGTTGGGAATTATTGATATAGGTTTGGCCTAACTGGAAATGGGAAGTCTTGAAGAAAGAAAAAGAAACCGAAAATTAACTTTCTACTGGAATAAATTCGGGCATTTTAGTTAGTTTTTAATTTGTAATTTTTATTAATTTATTTATTTTGTGGCAGGCATCTTCAGAAAGCACAGCAGTGGAGAAAAATAGATGGACTCTGAATGATTTCGACATCGGAAAGCCTCTCGGAAGAGGAAAGTTCGGGCACGTGTATCTTGCAAGGGAAAAGAGGGTATAATTCTTCTCTTCTGACCATGGATCTTTACATGTTCTTAAATCCCTTCGTTGATTTCCTTGTTTCTCCATTTTGCTTTTCTTTCTCTGCTTAGTTGATTTTATCGAACCATGGAAAAGGTGGGATTTTAAACATTTCCAATCACAGTGCTATGAAATAATGCTTTTGGTTGTATCTGGTTGTTATTTATCCTTTGGGAATAGAGCGGCGTGAGCCCGAGGCTGTTCTAGCTGCATTAGGGAAAAGGAAGAAATTGGTTGCCATAACATTTTAATGGAGTAACAGTTATACATTACCAATTAAGACGCGTTTTCTTTTGTAAATTGACCAGAGCAATCACATTGTAGCATTAAAGGTTTTATTCAAGAGCCAGCTGAAACAGTCTCAGGTTGAGCATCAACTTCGCCGTGAAGTTGAAATTCAGAGCCATCTCAGACATCCGAATATTTTGAGACTGTATGGTTACTTCTATGATCAGGTATAGTAGTTCCACACACTTTAAATATGACTGGAAATTGGATGATGATGTATTGATGTGTAGAACGATGATTGCAGAAACGAGTTTATCTGATTCTAGAATATGCTGCTAAGGGCGAACTTTACAAGGAGCTACAAAAATGCAAATATTTCAGTGAAAGACGTGCTGCTACAGTAAGCTTAATTGATGTCTTCTTTACTTGCTCGTGTCTTTGTCTTTAATACTCCTTATTGCTGTGTACCGAATTTCTTTACTTACTCGTGTTAAGTAATGCTAGTCATATGTTTTATGTTCTTATGTTTAGGACAACACTGTTTATGTTCTTCAGATTTCTAGCTATTTTAGAACTAATTCATTGTTGTGGTGTAATCATATGGAACAGTACATTGCATCATTAGCACGAGCCCTCATATATTGCCATGGAAAGCATGTTATTCATAGAGATATTAAACCAGAGAACCTCTTGGTTGGTGCACAGGTAATTAGCAGGACTGAGCCCTGTAGTTTTTTCGGTTATTTTATTGAGTTGCATCAAATTTCATATAAGATTGTGTCATTGTGTCTGTCAGGGTGAACTCAAGATAGCAGATTTTGGCTGGTCAGTGCATACATTTAACCGCAGACGGACTATGTGTGGGACACTTGATTATCTCCCACCTGAGATGGGTATGCATAATCACTGAGAGACATAATTTCATCAAAATACTTATTTTGTTCCATCATAATTTTGAATGCCTATCGTCAATGTGCATTCTACTGCAAACAGATAAAGACTGAATTGAACTGTTACTTTTCACAGTGGAAAGTGTGGAGCATGATGCGAATGTGGATATATGGAGCTTGGGTATCCTATGTTATGAGTTTCTCTATGGGGTACCTCCTTTTGAAGCAAAGGAACACTCAGACACGTATCGAAGGTGAGCTTTTCCGAAATGAATGATATCTTGAACCTCTTTCTCTCACCCAAGTTCAAGACGAGGAGGGGAGGAAAATTTCAATGAGCAGAGACCGAATTGGTCTTCAGTGAATAGAATGCAAAGATTGTCTATTGTACTAACAATATTGTAGAGACATCAAATACTTGCTAAGTAACTACATCTTTTCTCTCGTGAAGAAAGACTAGATACCGAACTCTTTGTTCTCATTTGTTTAAACTTAATATAGTCTGCCTATACACAGGATCGTCCAAGTTGACCTAAAATTTCCTCCGAAACCTGTAGTATCATCAGCTGCGAAGGACCTCATTAGCCAGGTTTAGTTTCTCCGGCCACCTCACTTTTTAAAATAGAGTTATTTATATCATCTTGAGTTTGACATCACTCTTCTGTTCGTCTTCTCTTTTACCTTCTCATATCAGATGCTCGTCAAAGATTCCTCACAGCGTCTGCCACTTCACAAGCTGCTTGAGCATCCATGGATTGTTCAAAATGCAGACCCTTCGGGCGTTTATAGAGGTTGATCGATTTTCCTATCATTCTGGAAGATATCAGTCATAGATATCCTTATCTCCAGAAGTGTCCGTCGTTTAGTTGAAGTTCTGATGTAAAATATCAGTAGTCTAAGAACTATGGTGCCTCTTTTACATCGTAAAGAAGAAATCGTTTACTACATTCTTTAGAGTAAGTTAATTGATGTAACATGTGTATGGTTACCTAAGACATTCTTTATATCCTAGTGCATCTTGTTAATTTACTGGTCTTTACTTCACTCTTCCGGTTTTTAAAAATTCAAGGTATAAGTGAATGTAAAAATTTTGAGGTTTATCAGATAATCGGGTGCAACAGGCAATTTTCATGATCGCGTCTTACAATTCGGTTGCTTATATGTTGAATCATATTAAAAGGATTTAGAACAATTAGTAGAACTTCCATACAAGCACAAGTGACAACACATTTTGTGGCCTGTGTACCCCCTTATTATACTTAATCTCTGCTTTGGATTAATAAAATACATAACATATCTATTTTGAAATAAAATGCTATATAAAGTTATATAATGATATGAGATGATCTAAACTTATAAATCTCTAAATAAAGGCTTTTTTTGGTTAAAGGGCTTTTTTGGATTCAGATTTATGAGTTATTTTTCTTTCTAAGAGAAGAGAAAAAGGCATTGAGATCCAAAAACAAGGTTTAACATAGTGAGAAAACGCATAAAAAATGAACACACCCAAGAGAAAGGTCTTATGGTGCAAAAGGATATATTTGGCAATGATTTTTTATTTTTTTTTCCGTAGGAAACTAACTGGCGGAATCTAACCACCAATTGAATGCACCACTGCGTCTCAACACATGTACTAAATGTAAATCTAATATACAGTCAATGAATTTTGAATCAAAGGGCTGAGTTTTACCTCTCTTTGTTGCCACTAAGCTATTCATTCGAGACTAGGCAATGATTACTTACGAGATCAAAAAGGATTAAAATAGGATAATGGGATTTGAATGAGAAATCACAAAAAAGAAGAAATAGACCGGCCATGGGTTGGGTTGAGACCCAAAAATAGGTCTTATGGTGACCTTGTTTTGGGTTCATTGTGCTCGATCGTGGGCTTAGTGTTTCACCATCTTTCGATTTTGTAAAATGAGTGGAAACCGGAAAGAAGAGAAAAGGGAGGAACAAAAGAATTTCTTCTATTTTGATTGATTTTTTGATGAGACGAAAGAAAAATTGAGGGACTGAAGATTTTTTTTTAATGAATTCATTTTTGTTTCACCTAACTGGAGAAAATGAAAGGATTGGACATGATAGTTTGTGAAAAGCCAAAAGTATCCTTATTATAACAAAAAACGCTACTCCATTTCTCATCGTTGTTTTTACATATTTTAGTAACTTTACATCTAAACTTATTTTTTCTCTTTCTCTTTCAATTCAAACAAAAACCACATGATCTTTTTTGTTCCTTTTCCTTCTTTTTTATTTTATTTTATTTTATCCAAAGGGATGGATTACTGAAACTATTTTTATTTTTATTTTTTATTTATTGGCACAAAAGCTCTCTCGTCCAATTACTACTAATTTATTTGATCTATCTTCTACAAGCAAACGGTAACATGTGACTCATATAAAGGAGAAATAAAACAATGAGCCATCATGACATCCAGTAGCCAAACATCAAAAGACAACCTCCACCCTCTCAATTAGTTGCGTGTTTCTAAGGATATCCTCAATATAATTTCTATAATAAGTCTCTATCCATTATTTTAGAGGTTCATACAGAGACCAAGATCAATTTTAGATACTCACTTAGAGACCAAGGCAAAAAAATTATTTTAGAAACCCATTTAAAGATTAAGATAAAAAAAAATATCCCTGATGACGGTCTCTATAAAATTGAGTCTCTATATTGTGTTAATTTAATTTTACATAATAATTTGATTATGTGTTCTTTTTTGTCGTGTGTTACCTTTTTTTAATTAATTGTTATTTAGATTATCTCAACTTTTTTAACGAATATTTTAACCAAAAAATAAATAAATTACGACAAAGATAACATTTAAAAAATTAAGAAAAAATGATAGTTAGGTTGATTTATTTAAACATATACTAATAAAACTAATAAATAAAATTATATTTTAAAAAAATATAAGTGACTAATTTAAAAAAAATCCTAATTACAAATAAAAAAATATTCTTCACTAAAAAAGTTTACCAAACCAAAAAACTAAACTAAAAAAATAAAATACAAAACCCTAACAAAATATATTAAAAAAACTTAATTAAAAAAATAACCTAAACTAAAAAATATAAAAAAATAACCTAAACTAAAATAACATTAAAAAATAAAATACAATACCCTAATTAAATATATTAAAAAACTTAATTTAAAAAATAACCTAAACTAAAAAAACATAAAAAATTAACCTAAACAAAAATAATATTAAAAAATAAAATACAAAACCCTAATTAAATATATTAAAAAACTTAATTAAAAAAATAACCTAAACTAAAAAAAAACATAAAAAATAACCTAAACTAAAATAACATTAAAAAATAAAATACAAAACCATAATTAAATATATTAAAAAACTTAATTAAAAAATAACCTAAACTCAAAAAACATAAAAAAATAACCTAAACTAAAATAACATTAAAAAATAAAATACAAAAACCTAAATAAATATATTAAAAAACTTAATTAAAAAATATAATTAAAAACCCTAACTATAAAAGCCCCCCTCTTCCTTTTTTCCCTGCAATGCATCAGCGTGGCACCCCCCCTCCCTCCTCCCCCCTCCCTCTTCCCTTTTTTCCCTGCAGTACATCAGCGTCCCTCCCCTCCCACTTTTTTTTCCCTGCAGCGCATCAGCACTCCCCTCCCCCCTCCCCACCCACCCACCCACCCACCCACCCTCCCTCCCTCTTCTCCGCTGCTACTCCACCACCGGCGAAACCACCAACACAAACTTTATGTTTTTTTCTTTTTCTTTTTTTTTTTTGTTGTTATTTGTTGAAAAAAACCAATTGTTTTGTAATTTTTTTGTTGCTGTTTGTGCTCTTTTTTTGTACTTTTTTTAAAAAGATTTGACGATGTCAGACAATTTGACATCGTCAGATCTGACATCGTCAGATCTGACATTATTTTTTTTGGAGACTCGTTTTTGTCTTCTTGTATAGTCTCCATTTTCTTCAACAAATTTGTTGAAGAAAATGGAGACTAGGTACTATTTTGGAGACTCAAAGCTTAAGTGATGTCATGATTTTGTCAAAAACTAACAAATAGTGTTTTAGAGACCCCAATTGGTGATAAATTTTGATCAATGGAGTCTCTAAAATAGCAATCATTGCTGTTTAGAGACTCTTTAGAGACTCCATTGAGGATGCCCTAAGGACGTAAACATAATTTGTCTGGTCATTCTAAATAATCAAAAAGACTAGTAAAATAAAATAAAGGGTAATTAATTTATCGAAATGGTCCTAAATTTTTATTTTTTTTTGACATTTAAGTTCCCTATCTTTTATTTTGAACAAAATGATCATTCATCTCTCAAGGTTGTTGATTATTAGAGATTACAGAGGATTGTGAGGGGTTGATAAGATTAGATTGAGTGATTTAAATTCTTTATAAATACCTTGTATATTTTTAATCAGTCATGTAATGGAAAAAATCATTTCGTTAATTTTGAATATAAATACCTTATAGATTTGTAAATATGTATATGAGTTGGACCATCTTTACAATAACTCTCTCTACCGTCAACAGGGCATGTAGTAGCAAATGACCAATGACCAATGACCAAGAGAATCGCACAAGACACACCCTCTAGATCACAGAAAATACCTTAATATTCTGAGAGAGCCACAACCCAACATCTTGAAGTAACTTGTTCCCTGAAGCATCTTTTTCATCTTTGGCTTGTGAACTTTGCAACAACCTCACCTGCTGTCGTCACCACACAAATAACTTCAACTAACAACAACAATATTCAGAACAAACGAGGCTCACGCCAAAGGACCACAACAAGCCACCTGGCAGATTATGTGCTCCCAAATAACCAAAAGCAGTATAAATAGCTGAGAGCTAATCATTGATAGCATCTGATTACCAAAACAACTTGTTATTTTCTTTCTTTCATTTTCTTATCGTTACTCCTCATAGAGATATTGAGGAAGTTATTCTCTGTAACTTTCCTCAATTCCTCTGGAATATCAATAAAATGTCTCAGTACTTTACTTAAATTCTATCTGCAAAACATTACTCTGTTCCAATTGGTGCTTTCGTTGCCCTCTTGCCATGGCTGAAACGAGTCGCTCCAAAAAGGTCGAAGACATCCTCACCCAACTCACCTCCGCATCCGCCACCCAGGACTAGCTCTTTCAGCAATTAGCTTCCTCTGCCTCTGATAACAACCAACGCCTTAACACCCACCAAGACACCCTTTGCGACCTAGCTCTCAAATTTACCACCCTTGACGGTAAACTGGATCAGCTACTTCGCCGTTTCGATAAAACTCCCACTCTTTCTGATCCACCACCACTTGCGTCCCCTCCACCGTCATCCAGTTATGCTTCCGTCACCACCATTCCTCCTCTCCCTTCACCCTCCAGTTCTACTCCTCCTTCATTCACCCCTCCGCCTCAACCGATCACATCTTTCACCCCACTACCCATCCCTGATTTCACATCTTCCCGCTCCTTGCGTCTTGATTTTCCTCGCTTTGACGGCGTTGACCCCTTGGGTTGGATTTTTAAGGCGGAACGTTTTTTCGCCTTTCATCGTACCCCCGATGATCAACGCCTCCTTATCTCTTCTTTTTACATGGACGACAAAGCACTTGCATGGTTCCAATGGATGGATCGCAACCATCAGTTTCCATCATGGAACCATTTCACCCGTGCTCTTGAACTCCGTTTTGGGCCTACTGAATTCGAAGACAGTTCCGGTAGCCTCGCCAAACTTACCCAAACCACAACCGTGGAGGCCTATCAGTCCATGTTCGAAACTTTAGCAAATCGGACTATGGGTTTACCATCGTCTTTTCTTGTAAGTTGCTTTGTCGCAGGCCTTAAGCCCGAAATTCGCCTTGAAGTCTGGGCTTTTCAGCCCACAACATTGACCTAAGCCATAGGATTAGCCCGCCTTCAGGAAGAAAAACTTCTTTCTAAATCTCGTTTGGGCTCGCGTATTCCTTACAATTTCAGCCCATTCCCTCATCAGTCCGCCTCTACTAGCCCAATCACATACTTCTCTCATTCCTACCACTCAATTCCTTCCCAGACATCAGCTCCACCTACACCGATACACTCTATGTCTTCATCTTCGTCCTCCTCACTCAAATCGGCTCCATTCTCTTCGCCCTTGGTCAAAAAAATTTCTGCCGCCGAGATGCAAGTTCGCCGAGAGAAAGGTCTGTGTTATTATTGTGACGAAAAGTGGACTTCACGGCATCGTTGCAAAACTCATCCACAACTTTTCATCCTTGACTCCCTGTCCTCTGATTCCTTATCCTCCGATTCCCCATCCGATGACGACGCTTCTCTCCTAGACCAACTCCAGCTCACTGAATTAACCACCCCCTCCGATATCTCCCTTAATGCATTCGCCGGCCAACCTTCTCATCATACACTTCGCTTCACTGGATCTCTAGCTGGTCACTCCGTTCAAATTTTGATTGACGGCGGCAGCACCCACAATTTCATCCAAACTCGGGTTGCTCAATACCTCGGGCTTCCTTTAACTGCAACTCCTCAATTTTCTGTCTCCGTAGGTAATGGCGCTAAACTCCTCACGGAGGGTTGCGTCCGACATGCTGAGCTCACCATTCAAGGAGTTCCTATCGTCACAGATCTTTTCGTCCTTCCCTTGCAAGCTTCTGATGTTGTTTTAGGAATCGCATGGTTATCCACCCTTGGTCCTGTACTCCATGATTATAATCAACTCTTTCTCGAGTTCACTCATAACGGGTCTCCTATTCATCTTCAGGGTCAAACCTCTCCTCTCATTACCTCCATTCCATACTCTGGTCTTCGTCGATTATCGCAGGTTCATGGTGTAGCGGCCTTATACAGTTTAGCTCTATCTGCACCAACACAACCTGATCCTTCTCCTGTTTCTCCACCTATTGCCGCCTTATTAGACCAATTTTCTACAATTTTCACAGCTCCAAAATATCTTCCTCCTAACCGGGAATGGGACCATCGAATCCACTTACAACCTCATGCCAACCCAGTCAATGTCCGCCCTTATCGCTATCCCCACTTCCAAAAGGCCGAAATGGAAAAACTCGTCTCTGACATATTGCAGGAGGGTGTTATCCGCCCAAGCACCAGTCCTTTTTCTTCACCCGTGCTTCTCGTTAAAAAAAAAAGATGGCTCATGGCGCTTTTGTGTCGATTATAGAGCTCTTAATGCCATTACTATCAAAGATAGATTTCCTATTCCAAATGTAGATGAATTGATTGATGAACTTCATGGTGCAGTTTATTTTTCGAAGTTGGACCTCCGTGCCGGGTACCATCAGATCAGGGTCCACTCCGCCGACACTCCAAAAACTTCTTTTCGCACCCACGAAGGCCATTACGAGTTCCTCGTGATGCCCTTTGATCTATCAAATGCTCCCTTCATTTTTCAGGCAGCCATGAATTCAATCTTCCGGGAGCACTTACGCCAATTCGTGCTTGTCTTCTTTGATGATATATTAATTTACAGCAAAACTTTTTATGATCATTTATTGCATTTGAAATAGGTCCTTCAATTGCTTCTCACCCACCAGTTTGTGGCCAAATTGTCCAAGTGCACTTTCAGCCAGACCGAAGTTGCATATTTAGGACATATTATTTCAGCAGCCGGTGTCATGGACCTCGACAAAGTTAATGTGATGTTACAGTGGGCCCAACCCTCCAATGTACGAGAGTTAAGGGCATTTTTGGGTTTGACGGGTTATTATCGTCGTTTCATTCGCAACTATGCTTCAATTGCTGGCCTATTAACCGACCTCTTGCGCAAAGACAACTTTGATTGGTCTTCCTCAGCCACGACTGCCTTTGAGCAACTGAAACAAGCCATGACTACCGCACCAGTTCTTTCTTTGCCTAATTTTACCATTCCCTTTACGGTTGAGACTGATGCCTCAGGAGTAGCCATTGGAGCGGTATTGTCGCAGTTAGGCCACCCAATTGCTTACTTTAGCAAGAAGTTATCAACCAGGATGCAAGGTGCATCCACCTACCATCGTGAGATGTTCGCAATCACCTCTGCCATAGCAAAATGGCGGTACTATCTCTTGGGTCACAAATTTACTATACTCACTGATCAACAAAGCCTTAAAATCTCACGGAGCAGACAATCCAAACACCGGAGCAACAACATTGGTTATCTAAGTTGCTGGGATACAATTTTGAGATTCGATATCGACCCGGTAAGAGCAATTCAGCTGCAGATGCATTATCTAGACCACCAGCAGCAGCTTTGTTTGCTATCTCTGTACCAACTTTGGATATACTTTCGGATGTCAAGGCTGCTAATGGCTCCGACTCCGAATTAATCCACTTGCATAACCAAATCAGAGAAGATCCAACATCATTTCCACACTATACAGTTCGCAATAGTATTCTTTATTACCGAAACCGTTTGTTTGTTCCACTTTTCTTGCGTAATGTGATCTTGCAAGACTTTCATTCTTCTCCCATGGGAGGCCATGTCGGTTACAACCGTACCTTGCAGCGCCTACAAAAAACATTTTACTGGCCAAATCTTCGAAAAGATGTCAAAACCTATATCAAACACTGCCTTATTTGTCAGCAAGCCAAATATTTAAACACTTCACCTGCCGGCCTACTTCAACCTTTGCCTATTCCTACTAAAGTATGGGAGGACATTGCCATGGATTTCAGCACCGGCTTGCCTACCTCTTATTGAAAAGCTGAGATCTTGGTAGTTATTGATCGCCTCACAAAATTTGCGCACTTTGTGCCCCTGCCTCACGCCCCTACAAGCCCTACTGTTGCTAAAAACTTTGTTTCCCAAGTTGTTAAGCTTCATGGTTTTCCTCGATCTATTGTTACAGACCGAGATCCTCTGTTCCTTAGTACATTTTGGCAAGAACTCTTCAGGCTGCAAGGTACAAAGCTCGCAATGAGGTTCGCTTATCACCCTCAGTCCGACGGGCAAACTGAAAATCTTAACAAAACATTGGAGTTATATTTACGTTGCTTTGTCATGGATTTTCCGAAACAGTGGGTCAAGTACATTCCTTGGGCTGAGTTTTGGTATAACACGGCACATCATTCCTCTATCGGCATGACTCCTTTTCGTGCCCTATATGGTAGGGATCCACCAACATTGCTACATTATACACCCCAATGCACATCTAATGAAGCCGCTGAAGTTGAATTGGCTACAAGAGATGACATTTTAAAGCAGCTCAAGCACAATTTATCTCGTGATCAAAATAGGATGAAGTCGCAAGCTGATAAACGACGTACAGACAAAGAATTCCAGGTGGATGAGTGGGTTCTTGTCAAGTTACAACCCTATCGGCAGTAGTCTATTCGTGGTACTACCAATTAGAAATTAGGTCGCCGTTATTTTGGCCCATACAAAATTCTGGAACGCATTGGCAAAGTCGCCTATAAATTGCAGCTCCCAGCAACTGCAAAAATCCACCCAGTCTTCCACATTTTGTTGCTCAAAGCATTTCATGGGACAATCCCAGCTTTAGCTTCTCCGCACGAGAATGCCACAGTTCTAACAATTCCAGCTCTTACACCACTAAAGGCACTGGATTCTCGTGTCATCATTTGCCAAGGTAGGCCAGTATCCCAACACCTCATTCAATGGGATAATCTCCCTCTCACCGAGGCCACTTGGGAGGATACAAATGAGTTTAACAAGGCATACCTTTCTTGGAACCTTGAGGACAAGGTTACTCTTCCACAAGGGGGCATTGCAACAACCTCACCTGCTGTCGTCACCACACAAACAACTTCAACTAACTGCAACAATATTCAGAACAGACGAGGCTCACACCAAAGGACCACACCAAGCCACCTGGCAGATTATGTGCTCCCAAATAACCAAAAGCAGTATAAATAGCTGAGAGCTAATCATTGACAGCATTTGATTACCAAAACAGCTTGTTATTTTCTTTCTTTCATTTTCTTATCGTTACTCCTCATAGAGATATTGGGGAAGTTATTCTCTGTAACTTTCCTCAATTCCTCTGGAATATCAATAAAATGTCTCAGTACTTTACTTAAATTCCATCTGCAAAACATTACTCTGTTCCAAACTTTCTTTTTTAAGAAGCTCCTGGCCCGCTCCTTCAGCTATCACAATGACCATGTGCCCATTTTCTTTGAGCCGTTTCTCAATGAGCGCATAAAGTCTACCTTTTCCTTCAAGGTAGAAGAGTGGTGATTCAGGAATCAAAAAACAATCCACGTCTCGGCTAGCTAGAGTAGCATGCATTGCGATGAATCCTGCACCAAAGATTCCACATATGGATAAAATAAGCTGAAAGAAATAGCATAGTAAGCTTAATTATCTTGTTTTCTATAAAGGGAATTCAGGCTTCTCACGATATTGCAAACGACTTTGATTTTACCCATTTTTAGAAGATTTTAATCTTTTTTTTTTTTTTAATAAAAAGAAAATCACAAAATGACATACTTCGGATCATTCTCTGAAAATCACAATATTACATGTCAGTAGATGCATTATTCAACCAAGCTTCACCATTTTAGCATCACAGATCATATAGCTCACTAACAATGCACATAACAGCAGTGGCGGACCCAAACACCTAAACTCATGGTGTACACTCGTGTGTACACTTATATAACGAAAATATCCAATCTAATATTTTTTTTTATAAAAAACAAAAAAAAAAATACATTTTTTCAAGTTAAAGATGTGCAATCCTCAAGCCAAGGTCGGTTCGCCACTGCATAAGAACCCAAGTAATGTTGCTTATTAATTTTGGGGAAATGACATAATAGCCCACAATGCAAATAACAGCCCAAGTAATTCTCATTAAGTTTGGAAAAATGTTGTAACAGGCCAACTAATCTGCTGAATTGGTTGGTCCAATTAATTTGCTGGATTAATTTTCCCAAAAGAGCCACGGACCTGGACCCACGTCCCTGAACCGAACTGAACCGTGCCGTGCCAGGCAAGGTGTGCACGCGTGTGATGGTTTGGACTGAACCTAACATTAGATAGGTCATTTTCTGCCTAAAAACTATTGGTAATCCCAAATGACAAACTTAGGATATATAAATTAACCTCTTTTGCTTTATTTTTTTTAACGTGGGATTTACCCACTTCTAAACCTTTTCATTTTCTCAAGTTGACTTTTCAACTTTCTCCCTTAATTTCTCATTCAACTTTGACTGTTATTAACAGATCAAATCCAACATCTATCAAGACTCGTAAAAGAATTCATATTTATGGTGGTTATAATTAAAAGTTCTCAGTTCAAATTTGCACTAATTGCCTTTATAGTACAAAAAAACCCATTAACAATAGAGATTATAATTAAAGGGCTCGAGTTCAAACTTATGTCATTTTATCATAGATATTGTTTAGGTCGTGGCTGAATTAGAATATGTGTTGGAGTATAGAGTAGATCTAATGTAATTCTAATTAAGGTGAGTTCCTCGTTATTAAAAAAAATAATGTTGATAAAAGTTTGGATAAATCACTTTTTATTTGTAGTTAATTATTATTCTAATGTTGTTATTGTTAAATTTAATAATCAAGACTAAAATTTCGTTCATAACATTATGAACAATAAATGTTATGAGAGGATCTAATTTTGTTCCTCAGATATATACAATTGGTATTTATATATATATTTTTTCTTTATTTCTCTATATAATTTGTTTTTTCTTTTTCTTTTTCTCATTTACAAGGACAAATAGCCGGGTTACTAAATAATCAATGTAAGGAAAAACTATCCCTTTCTATCTTTTTGACAAGTCTACATAGAGATTTTGGGGGCTAATCTAAATTGTGAATTCCAACCGACTTAAGCTAAAGTTTATCATCCAATCAACATGTAACGCTTCGACCCAACCCCACGCTAAAGGTTAAGTCTGGACCCGATAAAAGGACAGAGTCTCCTCTGTACCGCAGACATTTGAAAACCTGTAAATGCTCAAAATAGCTACAATATACTAAACAAGCTTTTATAAATAAAATTTCGAAGGTTCTAAGCCATCCAAGCCTTGAAACATACAATTGCTCCGTAACACACAAGCATGCAACCAACTTAACTTTTCATAAAACCATTTAACATACCGTTCAATGATAATATTAGAGCAATCTTAGAAGTTGAAATCAAACATGCCTTTAAACATACACCCCCAAGCATGCAAGAACTAAAAGAGGATAAGAAGTTATTACAAGCCATAATATCTCAAAACTAACATTACAACCAACTAACTTTTAACTTACAACCACAAGAATATACATAGCCCTAAGGCCACAAAATAGAGCACAACATAGTAGTACATGAACACCGTGAAATAGCAAGAAATCAAAACCACCTCAGGCAATAAACACACAACAACTAGGGCAAAGGGTCAGCCTGAACTTCTTCTTCTTCCACTACCACCTCAACTAGCTGGGGATCACCCTCAGCACTTCCTGAAACATGATATCGAGGTATGAGCAACACTGTTGCCCAGTGAGGGATAAGGTCCCGGGGCGTGCAATGCAACAAGTAAAACAATTAAACAACAATAGTAATTAAACAAATTAAGAAGTAACAATAGCTTAAATAACCACACATTAAAAAGGATACATTTTACTTAACCCCTATACTCCAATCTTCACTTGGTCTTCATTCACGATCCACGAATCACGATCACGATAAGCCAGCATAACCCCAAACACTCCAGTAGGTGTACTTCGGATGTACCCCGATAATCCTACGACCCAACATCCCCTGGCAATCTCCGGACCAGGCGAATGAGGGATTAGGGCACGGAGTTTGAATATCCACCAGTAAGCCCTCTGTCGCCCAGCCGATATTCAACACATCCGCCCCTGACACTATGGTTGTATAACCACTATGCAATGCACTTCACAATGCAAGTTAATCTCAATAATATAAGCAATAACACGTAGGAGGATCAACAAAGTAGGTTGACCTCGATGCAGTTAGAATAGAAGCAATTTATACAAGCAAATAAGCAGTTTTACAAAGGAGTATATACAAGACAAGCATAGAATCATGCCAAGAGCTCTAAAACAACTTGAAGTCACATTTAAACACTCAAGAAGTCATGCCAAGGTCTTAGAAGCGCGAGACAACCGAATTTGCACCTAAACCCCTTTGTTTTCCAAGCTATTTCTCTTCCAAACCAAAGTTAACGATTCAATTTCAAAGGGAAACTATACCAACCTTCTAACTAACCCTCAAGGAACCCTTTCAACCCTCAAACCCATTCAAATGCCCGCAATTACCCCGAAAGCCCCAATTTCCCTCTTCTAGCTTTAAACTACACATGCCTCATCCGGGCTTCAAATAGGGGTTAGCAAAGCTTCTATAGCACCTAGGTAGCCTAAGAATACTAAAAGTGAAGCCCGAATCCACCTGGATTCGCCCTAACCCCGAAACCCCTTTGTTAAAGTCGGCTAATTCATGTGATATGCGATATTAGAGCAATTCAAGTGTATGGGGCTATTAGACTACCTTCATTAACACCTAAGGCATCTATTAGAAGTGTTGAATCGAGCTAATACGCGCAATTATACAAAACCCTAGAAAAATGTCACTATTCACCTCATAATTCAAAATAACGATTCTAACCGTTTAAAAAGAGAAACAATGGCTCAAATATGTTCTCTAGCACTTATAAACAAGGTATAATAGCATAGATAATCAATACAATAGCATTTAGTCACATTTTCAACAAATCAAGAAAATAACAACTATTTTAAAATGCAAAAATAACAACTATTTTAAAATGCAAAAATAAGCCATGAAATCTCTCACCAATGCGCGTAGAAGCACCTAGGAAGCTTGCACACACCCTAAACTACTTGCTCTAGGCTTGGCTTGGCTTGAATTGAAGAGTTGAAGAGCAAAAAATCATTTTTTTCCTCTCATTGCTGCTCTCGGCCCTAGTATAGTGATTTCAGCTCTATTTTTTTGTTTTGTTTTGCTAAGTTATGAGTTAATGTGTGTGTTGTGTGAGTTTTATAAAAGGTAGGGTCAAGTGGTTGCTTAAGTGGGTTACTAAAATGTGCGTAGATAGCTTAAAAACGAGCCTAAAGTGTGAAACATAGGCTAGCTAATTAAAACTCTAAGTTATGTTACGTAACATTATTCATTGAACCACTAAAAGTATTTTCTAAACGAGTGTTCCTATCGCTCCTAGCCCAATTGCACATTTTTTCCACTCCTTTAACAATTAATATGATTTAATAAAAATGCTAATTCACTAATATAATGCAGTTTAAAATTGGAATGAATAGTGACCAAGAGAGACAACAGGTAAATCACAGAATTAAATGCGCAATTAATGGATGCAACAGTAAATGAATGCAAGGCAAAAGCTCAGGCGTCACACAACACGTGTTGGCTTCTTTAAACATACTTGAGCTTGTAATCACTCTAACTTGATAGGATTCTTTTACATTCCTCTATGCTTAGCATTAGTGGGTTGTTAGGTTGTCTCTTCCATCGTACGAGAGGGATAATAACTTGAGAATTCGACTCAATTTGTAGCTGGGTAATTCCATTTCTTTCTCTTGGTGCATACCTTTCAATAATGCAATGATGTTAGCAAGATTATTTGATGTAATGCCCAAGTTAATTACGGAGCCAGAAATCCCTTTTCTTTCCTCATTTTGAAATAAACCTTTTGTTTTAACAAAACGTGAATTACCTTTTGAGCATCCATCTACATTCAACTTCAAACCTTCTTGTGACATTTCCCTGCTTTTCTTTTTCTTTGACGAGACATTTTGAGTTTTGAGATTTTGGATCTTTTTATTTGTTAGGGTCACAATATCACATAAGAGGGGTCATAACAATTTGAGGCACACTTCGTTGGTCCGTAGCCTTTCTTTTTTATTTTGGTCGACAAAATAAAGTATATTTTACTAATCAAGCAACTTTCATCAAAATGCATCTGCCAATTCTAGTGATTGGAATATCTTTACAAAGGATACAACCATCAGCGGGGCAGATTCAGAAAATTATTTTAGTGTGGGCTATAATATATAATTTAATACTCATATATAATTTATTATTTTTTCAATGGGAGCTAACTAGTGTTTCAAACTAAAAATACCTTAAAAATACCCCTATAGTTAAAAAAAATTCGAGATCAGTGAGGGCCACAACCCCCATTATCCCCAATGTAAATCTGCCCTTGAACATTACATGTTTCCTTGTATGTTAATGCTTTAGCTTGGACTGCAAACTCACAAAAGCACTTGAAAGCAATTCCGGCAATGAGACACCCCAAATGATTTCTACATAAAGCAGCAATACTAGAGGGCAAATCGCAGTCCACGAATAAAGCATCACAATAGAATAAAACATAGCCATGTTGAGGAGGTTCCCAAGTCTTCTTAGTCGTTATTAAGCCTGCTATGTCTCCGCTTTATGTCCACAATTCAAGACCTTCAATTCAGGATAATCATGACTTGAGCTTTCAATCCGAGATCATCCCTTCACATGTTCCTACTTAGTTCGCATTTCAGGTATGTGGAAATCAAGAAAAACGTATTCTAAGCATGGAATTTGGTATTCAAAGTTATGTTTATTACGCCCTTATAGAGTCGCAATACGTGCATCTGCTTCTCCAAAAATGTAGCCAGCTTTATTACAATCAAGGAAGATCTCCCAAAGCCAAACATCAAACCTGCCACAAGAAGAATTATTAGTAATGATATTTAAAGATGAACCAGACTAGCAAACCTGGCTCCAATGGAAATTAAGCAACATGTACGTGCTCAACAGTCTCCGGGTGTAAATGACTAATGCAACGAATGACAAATGTTTTTTCTTGTATGGATCCTATATCAATCGGAACTTGATGAGTCAATCCACGGGGATGTTGCACATTTCTTGCAAAAGAGATTAGCGTTTGTGGGTAAAGCATTAATGTACGCTTTCCATAGGAAACTCCTAATTCTTTTCTAGAGAGAATTTGATGGATTATAAGAGGATTCAACTCTTGTAGAATTGTTTTGCTTAATAAGATCCAAAATGAAAAGAAACAAGAACAATGAGAAAAACTCTTTTTCTATGTCAATTCAGTACATAATCATTTACACTTTATAATATTTGTACAATGACTATTTACAGAAACTCCATAACAAATGCAACTAATCAAGCTATTTACAACCATAAAAAATCTGCAGTTAATAGAGCTGGAATCTTAGGCAATAAGATCTTGAAATTATCTTCCTTAAATCTTTCCATCATATTAGGACAGAATTGTAGTAATCAGCAAGCTAATCAATCTCAACTCAATCATAGCATATTACAATCTTGTCACGTAATCTTCAAGACTCCCCCTCAAGTTGAGCATGTAAGTTATCAATGCCCAACTTGTCTTTCAACTTGTCAAACTGATCTTTTCGCATAGGTTTGGTGAATAAGTCTGTTGGTTGTAAATGGGTGGAAATGTACTTTGATGCAATCTCTTTTGACTGCACCTTTTCTCTTATAAAATGACAATCAATCTCGATGTGTTTCGTTCTTTCATGAAACACCGGGTTTGCAGCTATATGCATGGCTGCTTGGTTATCACAGTGCAGTTCAATTGGTTCAGTAATATTAACTGATAAATCCTTAAGTAGGCCCTTTAACCAAATTAGTTCACTCGTAGTACTTGCCATGGCTCGATACTCTGCTTCAGCAGATGACTTTGACACTGTGGTGTACCGTTTCGATCTCCAAGTAACTGAAGCCTTCCCTAACTTTATGTGAAACCCAGTCATGGATCTTCGAGTCATTGGACATCCTGCCCAATCTGAATCACAAAATGCTTGAAGACAAAGTTCATTTTCCTTTGGGAAGAAAATGCCTTGCCCTGGTGCATTCTTTAAATATCTTAACAACTTTATAGCTGCTTCCCAATGAGGCTTTCTTGGTGCTTGTAGAAATTGGCTGAGAATGTGCACTGCGTATGTTATGTCAGGTCGACTAATTGTGAGATAAATTAGCCTTCCTATTAATCTTCTATAAGAGCTGCCATCCTCCAACATATCACCTTCGTTGCTGCTCAACTTCATTTGCTGTTGCATTGGAATTTTTGATGGTTTAGCACCAAGAAGTCCGGCTTCTTGTAGGATATCCAATGTATATTTACGTTGTGATAGATAAATTCCAGTAGGTGATCTTGCGACTTCCAAGCCAAGGAAATATTTTAACTTTCCCAGATCTTTCAACTTGAAATGCTTATTCAAGAATTGCTTCAATTTTCCAATTATGGCAGTATCATTTCCTGCTATTATGAGATCATCCACATATAATAACACAACCAAAAATTTATCATTTTCTAAAATGATAAATAAAGAATTATCATGAACAGATTGTGCAAACCCAAAATCTTTTAGAGCCTTTGAGAATTTTTCGAACCATTGCCGTGAAGCTTGCTTCAATTCATACAATGATTTCTCCAATTTGCAATATAAGGAATTGTCTTGCACTTGGTATCCAGGTGGCAACTCCATGTATACTTCTTCATGTAGATCTCCATGAAGAAAGACATTTGTCATATCCATTTGATATAAGAACCAATCTTTAACCGCTGCTATTGTGAGCAAACACCTTACTGTGGTGAGTTTCGCCACGGGAGTGAAAGTCTCTGTGTAATCCAAGCCTTCAACCTGTGTGTACCCCTTTGCCACTAATCGCGCTTTGTACCTTTTAATGTTCCCATCTGTTTTATGTTTTATCTTATACACCCACTTGCATCCTATTGGCTTCTTGTTATTTGGGAGAGGTTCAAGCTTCCAAGTATTGTTTTCTTCAAGTGCCTCAATCTCTTTTCTCATGGCCTCAATCCACTTTGGGTCCTGTGATGCTTCGTGGTAACTCTTTTGTTCTCTTTGATCAGTAATGGCTGCCAAAAAAACTTGATGTGAAGTGCTAAATCTCTTGTTAGATAGATAATTTGAAATGGGATAGGCCTTACCTGGGAAGACTGATTTGGTGGGTGGCTTAGATAGATTATTTACTTCAGCAATATGACAAACATAGTCTTGAAGCCGCTTAGGAGGTCTTCTTTCCCTTTGTGGTCGTGGCTGTATTGTTTCCGTAGGTTGTGTCTCCCTTGAGGTTGCAACAATTTGCATTTCTTGTTCAAGACTATCATTGGTTTGCTGTTGTAAGGACTCTTCTTCTATCACTGGAAGTGGAACAACAGTAGGACTTGTATCACTTGCTTCACTTGTTTGTTTGAAGGGAAAAATTTTCTCAAAATTTTTTACATCTCTTGTAACCTGAATTCTTTTGGACTCCATTTCATAAACTAAATATCATTTTTTACCAGTAGGATATCCGACAAAAATGCATGCCTTGGATCTAGGTGAAAACTTGTCACTTGGTTTTGGATTATTATATGCATAGCAAAGACACTCTTATGTTTTAAGATGGTCATAGGAAGGTTTCTTTTCAAACAACATCTCCTAAGGACTTTTTCTACCCAAGCGAGGAGTAGACATATAGTTGATAAGATATGCAGCTGCAAGTATACATTCTCCCCAAAACTTGATTGGTAAGTTGGCTTGAAAACGCAATGCTCGGGCTACCTCCAATAGGTGTCTATGCTTTCGCTCTACAACCCCCATTTTGTTGGGGTGTATGTGGGCAAGTTGTTTGATGGGTAATACCATTCATTTGCATAAAAATCTTAAAATTTCCTTCCACAAGTTCTAGAGCATTGTCTGTCCTGATTTCTTTAATCTTTTTCCCAAACTGGTTTTCAATCATCTTGTAAAAATTAACCATTATTTGACATACCTCACTTTTATGTCTCAACAAATATACCCAAGTGCATCTCGTATGATCATCCATCACAGTAAAAAAATAATTTGAACCGGAATGAGATGGAGTCCGATATGGCCCCCAAATGTCACAGTGTAGTAATGCAAAACTTGTCTCTGATTTATTGAAACTTAAGGGAAAAAAATTTCTGGTTTGTTTAGCCATATGGCAGATATCACAACATCTCAAATTATCACCTGAGAACTTTGACAGACCAAGAATCAATTTTAGTCTTTCAAATGAAGGGTGCCCCAATCTTCTATGCCAAAGCATGACCATGTGTTCATTCTTTGTCATTGTTCCTACCATAGACTTTATTGCTTGAAGGTAATATAATCCATCTTTCACCTTACCCTGACCAATTAGCTTCTTCGAGGCAAGGTCCTGCAAGAAACAAGAGTTTGGTAAAAAAAATGGCAGCATAATTTAGATCCTTAGTAATTCGGCTTATAGATATGAGATTGCAATTAAAATTTGCAGCATATAAAACATTATCAAGATTAATTCATGGTGTAATTGTAATTGGTCCCGTCATCTTTATTGGAATCTTGCTCCTATCCGACAAATTAATAGGAAATTCAGATCTAAGCTTTTGTTTATCCTTCATGTTGTCCACTATAGAGGTTAGATGGTCCGCAGCTCCTGAATCTAGTATCCATTGCAAATCTTTATAATTGGAACTAGTAATCTTACCCACAAAGTTTGCAACCTCATTTCTTTTCTCGTTTGAAAGAAGAGCCATTAGTTGGTCATATTGCTGCTTTGAGAGTCCAACTATTGGAGAGCTTTCTCATTCTGTTGTGGTAGTGGTAGCATTGTGGATAGTTGTTTTGCTTTGTCTGAACTTGTTTCCTGGCTTCCCTCTTTTGTCCCAATCTGCTGGATAACCTATGATCTCAAAACATTTATCTTTTGTATGTCCAATTTTCTTGCAGTGATCACATCAGGGCTTACTCCCTCTATTTTCATTTGTATCCTTTCTTTGAAAGGACTTTGTGTTGTAAATAGTTGCTTCAACTGATCCCATTTTTGCTACTACAGTTTGCTGCCTTTCTTCCCTGATAATTAGTGCATAAGCTTTGTTAAGGGAAGGAATTGGATCAATATTGAGAATTTGAGATCTAGCCACACCATAGGAGTCGTTTAAACCCATCAAAAACTGATGTAGTTTTTCTTCTTCTCTTTCGATTAGATGGTCTTTTGCTGCTCCACATGTGCAATCCTTTCCTTTCCTATATGTTCTGAGCTCATCCCACAGTCCTTTAAGCCTCGAAAAATAACTTGACACACTCTGGTCTCCTTGTTTTGCCGAGGCCAACTCTCTTCTTAATTCATGGACGCGAGGAGCATTCCCTTGTGAAAACCTTTCTTCTAAGTCTTTCCACAACTCATAAGCATTATCAAGGTAAGCAACACTATCATGTAGTTCTGGTGCAAGTGAATTTATCATCCATGAGATCACCATGGAATTGCACTTGTTCCAAACGTGAAGCTCTCATTGGTTATCAGATGTTGGTTCTTTGATACTCCCATCAATAAAACCAAATTTGTTCTTGGCTCGTAAGGCATTCATCATTGCCCGTCGCCATGTTGGATAATTATTGCCATTTATCAATTAAGACACCAATTCACTTTCGGGGTTATCTGATGTTGTTAAGAAGAATGGCGACATCGGATCTTGCCATCCCGTTACCATTGGACCTGAGTTTTCTGATTTTTCAGAGCTTGATTTTGTAGATGAAGAAGTGGTCTCCATCGTAGCAATAGCTTGCTATCGGTGGGACGTGACTTTGTGATGTGGTGAGGAGATTTAACCTATGACCTTTTGATACCTAGACTCTGATACCATGAAAAGAAACAAGAACAATGACAAAAACTCTTTTTCTATGTCAATTCAGTACATAATCATTTACTATTTATAATATTTGTACAATGACTATTTACAGAAACTCCATAACAAATGCAACTAATCAAGCTATTTACAACCATAAAATTTGCAGTTAATAGAGCTGGAATCTTAGGCAATAAGATCTTGAAATTATCTTCCTTAAATATTTCCATCATATTAGGACAAAATTGTAGTAATCAGCAAGCTAATCAATCTCGACTCAATCATGGCATACTGCAATCTTGTCACGTAATCTTCAAGACAAAACTTTAAACTGTAAATTTGTCATCTTTGGTTGTATTAACCTATTAGGTAGTTCAGTTATGCCCTTAATCCAATGGTTGACTTTAAGCTCCATTACCAATTTTCCAAAGTCCAAAATTGTGACATTCCACATCGGATATTGATAGTATTTGTGAGTGGTTTATAAGTGGGTGTTGTGGGTATAAGGAATAACTTGGGTTAATCATTTTGGGCCAGTAGAAAAGAGGCCCAAGTAGTTGTTTCTTATGCCTACAATACTAGTCTTGCCTGTGGGTCGGGTTCTAGGCTCAAGGCGTGACAAAATGGTATTCAGTGCAGGTCACTAGCCGGTGCAGGAGCTAAGTGCTATGCGGGACAAAGTGCTACACCTAGAAGGCTGGTGGGAGCCACCTCTTGAACCCGTATGAGTTATCTCTAGAATCCTTTACCGCCTGGTTGGTCTTGGGTATGTGTGCCCTTGACGAGAACATCAGGTCCTTAACGGAGGGTGTATGTGACATCCCACATCGGATATTGATAGTGTTTGTGAGTGGTTTATAAGTGGATGTTGTGGGTATAAAGAATAACTTGGGTTAGCCATTTTGAGCTAATAGAAAAGAGGTCCAAGTAGTTGTTTCTTATGCCTACAATACTAGTCTCGCCTGCAGAAAGGGTTCTAGGCTCGGAATGTGACAAAAATGCTTGATTAGGTCTTTCCCAGAAATGAGGCTAGCATGCCAAAAATTAGTGGATGGGTGATAGATGCTTTTGAGAGTTTTTGCAGCAAAGGAGTTAGGAAAGTGAAGAATCTTCCAAGCTTGGTTTGAGGGCCAAATTCATAGCTTCAAAGTCACGAAAACCTAGTCCCCCGAATTAGCCCAATGAATTCGTTCAACTCCCACCAGAATTTGGCAATTAAGGCACACAATTTCTTGTTAAAAGATTTGGGAAATTTAGAATAAAAGGCATAAAAAATTTCTATTGGAAGAACATATAAGGGAGAGAGCGCCTAATCTGATACTCTTGACTAGTCAATCTGCAACCCTATTTGGTTGACGACAAATATGACTTATGTAACAACACTGATCTCGGAAAGAAGAAATTTAGCATCAATCACAAAGTGCTCAAATTGACCAGCTTCGTTAGAAGTTTAGGAGAAACCTTTAAGTTAATCAAGACGATCATATTCAATTGTAAGACAAAATTTCTTGTTACACAATAAGGCAGGTCCCCATTTGGTAAGGATCAATGGCCCATCCTAAACATGTAAGCTTTGTTATAAATTGATTCACTAACATGATGCTTGTTATGAGAAGCAAGATTGAAAAAGTTGTTACAGTATTTCTTAATTGTAACGTTGGTATAAGGATTGAACTAAAATCAATTTGATATTAGGAAGAAATATAAATGATGGTGTTAGGGTATATCTAATGGTGGAGACTATTTACAAAAATTTACTATTTTGGGCTATTTTAGAGACTCGAGTCTCTAAATTTAGAGCCAAAATAGATAGGACCCACCGCTTTTATTAACTTTTTGACCAAAATAGAGACTCAATCACTTTTTGAATCTCTAAATTTAGAGCCAAAAAAGTAAATTGGGTCTCTATTTTAATTCAAATCTCTAAAATTGTGTAGGCCCATATATTTTGACTCTAAATTTAAAGATTCAATCTTTAAAAATTACCAAAAATAATAAATTTTTATTAATAGTATCTCTTATTAGAGATACCCTTAGAGGTCTCTCGCGTCATAAATGCACTCCATAATGAAATGTCTCTTGGTTGAAAACGTCAACTATCAATCATTCAATCCTATATCAAAACTTATATTTTATTATGTATTTAGCTAAATAAGTTGGGTTTGAAAAGAAACGATTGTTTCCACTATTTTGTGTCTAGGTTAACCATAGGTGTAAACCAACTTATTATTAATAGTGTGATAATAGCCAACATATATAACTTGAACCTCTATAATAGTCCTATACATGGCAATAAACTATAAATGACAAATCCCATTAATATACCTTTTTTTTTTGTTTGGTCGTAATCCCATTAATATACCTAATTTATACATTGCATGCGATAGACTGCTAGTGTCTGCAAACAGCCCATGAGGTGTCATGTGTGGTGTTATACTCTTTTAATTAATTTAATCCGTGACACATTATACTTTTTATACACTTATAGTATAGTGTGTATAAGTAATTAGATGGAAGTGTATTGTTAGACATTTGTTCTGGTGATGTAGTTCTCGCCTTCCGTGTAAAAGATTTTAAGATCAATTTTTGACATGTGTAATATTTTTTATATCTGATATAATATTGTCTTAAACCTTCTTTTAAATAAAGTATGGAAAAAAATAGAGAAAGAAAGGGGAGATTGCGGGGGGGGGGGGGGGGCGGGGGGAGATTTATTTATATTATAAGAGGAATTAACTGTAATTATTGTAATAATACAGTGATAATGAAATAGTTTGAATTATTAATTATTTATAGATCAAATAAAGTTTATACACTCTGTGCCCGATGCATAACCCTTCCTTTTTCTCATTATATAGTAGACTTGGGGTAAAAACTTTAAAACGTGTCAATAGGCATTTGATCTAATAATATGATTCTACTTTAAGTGAGAGAGATTCTTAAATTAATTTTTAAAATTAATATCTTGAATGATATAATATTCATTTATAAGTCTTTTTTAATTTTTTTTGAAAAAAAACCTTTAAAATCTGTGACTATTTCAAACGATTGCATATGTAATAGTGACACGTATATTTTTTTCAATAAAATCAGCATACTTTTTAGACGATCACACGAAAAATAACGGATATAAAGCTGACTAAGAACTTTTCCGGAGAAAAATGTGCACGTACTATACACACCCGCCTATTCCTGTGCTGACTCAAATTCAATTCTCTAACTAAACAAATTTTCAGTTCAGTTTTGCCCTCTCTCTCTCCACTTTTTAAGAATTAAAAGTATTAGTTAAGACTATTTATAAACAACCATATTTGGATAAAATTTGTATCTTTTTTTTATTATTGTTATAACAAAAAATAATTCAGGAATAAAAGGAATAAAAAAATGGGGATTTCATCAGAAATGAATGAAGCCTTAGCGAATACAAAGAAAAAGGCTTCGTGGATTGCTTCTCCATATGAAGAAGCGAAGAATCTTCGCACAAGACAATGCACTCAAGGTTAGTATACTCCATATGTAAACACTCTATCATAATGTGGCTTTTTTTTTTATCAAGTTGCTAATGGAGTCTTTGTTGGCCATTAGATTTTAAAAGCTTGAAAAGTTTTTAGATATTGCCTTCACTTATACTCGGCAGTGATCGATGTCATATCTGATATCTTGCAGAAGGTATGCGTGCGGGAGCCAAGGCGGCTGCAGTTGCATGTGTTGCCACCACTGTGACTACGGTTTGTGAATTCGGCACATTTGATTTCTTTGACCTTCAATTCAAAGATACGTGTCGACATTTGTGACATCTCACATCGGATATTGATAGTATTTGTGAGTGATTTATAAATGGGTATTGTGAGTATAAAGAATAACTTGAGTTAACTATTTTGGGCCAGTAAAAAAGATGACCCAAATAATTATTTCTTATGCGTACAACACCAGTCGCGCCTGCAGATTCGGGATTTCTGGGCTCGAGGCGTGACAATATTGACACCCAATCCTGAGAAATATCTTTGAATTGATAGGATATGGTGCTAAATATGTTTTCCTGTTATCTAATTTTCCCCTCCCAATTACTTACAGTTGGTAGCAGTCCGCAAAATTCCTTGGGCAAAGGCGAATCTCAACTATACTGCGCAGGCACTCATTATTTCTGCTGGTACGCTCAAAGTATTGAATTTCTGGGGAAACATGCATGACACGTATTTGCCAATTCTATCCTTGAATGTGGGATTGTTCTACCTCTCATGAAAATTAATATAGTTGAACAATTGATGAACCCAAGTTTATTATTATTATTATTTAGTGAGATTTTTGGTGTTTTAGAAAAGAATTTTGAGAGCAAGTGGAGGGATGTTCTGAAGCTGGCTGGTCCATTAGACACCTCTTTTTACCTGAACTGAAATTGTGCTCCATCTAGAGATTCCATGATCACATGTCGATATCCTTTTTTGAATACAGTTATCAAAATTATTGTGCGATTCTCGATTCGTATTTTACAATTTGATTCGATTCACAAGCTAAATGATTCAAATTGGCATGTGAATTAGAAATGTACATTAGTCACAACTAAATCACACCGAAATCGCGATTTAAGATATGATTTAGCAATTCAATAGGATTCACTTCTATGTCGCATTTGGGACCCGCATTTGTTTTCAGCTTTTTTTTTTTTTTGGTTTCTTTTCTTAAAAAAAAAAAAATTGTTTAAATCATAATAAAGCTCGGACAACCCTAATAAAAAAGGCCAAACATGAAACATGAAACGCATACCTAAATACTTACCTTACTTAATAGTTAATACAAAATAAATGCTTCCTCTTTGTGTTGCCAAGTGCCTACCAGACTCTTCAAAGAACATGAAGTGATGAAACTTGGTGATAATGTTATTATTGATGGTCTTTTTGTCAGTCTACGTTTAAGGTTCATGCGAGGATACCATTCTAAATCTATTTTCAGAATGCAACCGAACCTTATATGACTTATGATTCAATACCATTCACTATTTGATGACTATGCTTTGAAAAGTGAAATAGAGTGTGAAAAATTAGATTGTTACATCTTCTGTGGGGCATAACATGGTGCAATGATAACAACTTCATCACTTCTTGCCAATGTATGGTACATTTCTCTGCATTGCAAATTCTATATGTAAGAAATAGTTCTGCAAGTTTAGGAAGTTTAGTCTTGGTCTGGACTTGAACCATCAGCTCTGGGAAAAAGAAAAAAAACAGTCTTGTTCGCTCTATAGGGATCGGGGGGCATAGCGCTATTCTTGGAGGAGGGTTGTTTCCCCAGGTCACTCCTGCAATGAGGAAAAAAATGGAGCGGTCTCTTTTATGTGACGTTAAATACTTTCAAGTTATCTGTGTTGAATAATACTAACCTCCACTTTTTAATCTCTTTTGTGAACAGCGTCGATCGCGACGTACTTCATCACTGTGGACAAAACCATCTTGGAATGTGCCAGGAAGAATACCCACTATGATAAATCAGCTTAAAACATCATATCTTGTGATGTACTTGAATAACATGTTATCTCAACCTTTGTAGAATTCTATTCTCCAGTAATCTATTACAAGGCAAGTTTAATGAAGTTCTGGCTAGATGGCATTTGTGCTATAAGTGTTTCATATATGCATCCTATTCTATGCTACATATAAAATTGAAAGCCCAGTCCTAGGGGGAGAATTAGGGGGTTTTCAGATTACAGGTACTTACGTAGTATGTTTTTTCCAATCGAAGTTCAAATATCATTTATTTCCTTCGTTACAAAGGTATGATCGATTTAATGCTAAGAGGTCCTATCTTTTTGTATCACATAACTCCTTTCCTTGTGTTTGTAAAAAAAATTGGCAATCAAAAGCCAATATGTTGAACTATGAATGCACATAACTACCCTTGAGAGGGTTAAGTGAACCAAAAAAAAATATTAAGTGGTAAATTGCTATAATGTTTTATAAATAAAAAAATTATTCATAATTCTACATAAAAAGAAGCTTGTGTTTGTGCTTGTCATGAAAATATAATTAATTTGATTACACCTTTTTCATTTGTCAAAGATTTTATGTTCTTTGTAAATATTTATATCTCATAGTAAAACTTATTAAAGTGAGAATAAGTTTGTTTCTCTTGCATATCCCAAAAAAGTAACATAATAAAATAATAAATATCAAAATGAAAATAAGCTTGTTTCCCCTGTATAATCCAAAAAGCAACATAATGGAGATAATAAATATTGGAAAACAAAATTTCTATCATTACAGAAATAAATATAGCAATGTGTAATGTGTAACGGTGTCGAAATGGAACAAGCTTATTCTCCTCGTAATTTATTTGTGTTTTTTCTTGTGATTTGCTTACGCTTTTAAATTACTACACAAAAATATTTATCTTTAAATAGAATCAAAATAAATGCATCCATTATTGCAATTAGCTTAAGAACAAACAATAAATAAAAAGAAAATATAAAGATAGAGAAGGTACGGCAACCACTTTGTTATCATTATTGCATGACTGAGTGTATAATTATCCATCATTGGTGGAAAATAGTATTTGTGAATGATTTATAAATAAATGTTGTGAATATAAGAAATAACTTGGGCTAATCATTTTCGGTCAGTAAAAAAAAAGGTTCAAGTAATTATTTCTTATACCTACAACACCAGTCTCGCTTACAGGTGTGGGGTTGTGGGTTCGGGGCGTAACGGAATAGTTTCATAGCCAATCATTAGTCGGTGTGAGAGTTAAGTACTATACGGGGTAAAGTGTTAACCACATCTTGAACCCATATGAGCCACCTCTAAAATCCTATACCGCCTAATTGGTCTTAGGTGTGTGTGCCCCTAACAAAAACGTTTGAGTGTTGCAAATATAAAGGAATAACTTAGGTTAATCATTTTGGACTAGTAGAAAAGAGAGTTCAAATAGTTATTTTTTATACCTATAACACTAGTTTAGCTTGTGAGTCCATTTTGGACTTGAGGCGTAACAAAGTGTAAGCACAAATTCACTTTTATTGAATAATACACTGATTTCTTTTATTTATAAATGTTAGTAATACTGCACCCCTAATATGTATATAGTGTAATGATTTACAGCCTTATATTTGTCTGTATTGCTTAACCCCATAAGGGTAGTTATGCATATCCAAATAGCATAATATTTTGGCTACCATTTTTATTGACCAATACAACAAGGAACATTAAGTGATAAAAAATAACACTAGGGGTTAGACTTGAAAAATTAAAGACACAATTAACACAAGAAGAAAGATCGATTAATAAACCTGTAAAACTAATGACAAAATTTGCCATGCACCTAAATCCAAAGGGTTTATTAATTTTGTGGACCAGAAAATTAACAAAAATTCTTGAATAATGGCTATTTCCTTTCTTCAATTTGTTTTTCTTGACTTCACTTTTTTAAAGTTTGAGATGAGTGGCACTTACCTTCTTTTTTTTTTTTTGTATTTTTTTGAAGTCACTCCCTATGTTTGATCAAAGTCAAAAGAAGCAAATATTAACTTTCTCTTATATTGTACAATCGCTTAGAAACGGTGATTAATGTTGAATTAAAGCTTATCAATTCTTTCCCCTAACTTCCTTTTTTCTTCTTTTCCCTTGCAAATCCAAACATCATTTAAATATCAAGAAAGTTACATCATATTCATACTTGCATTCTATTGGGAATTTGAAATTGATTTCATCAAAGCATATGTGCAACGTTGGTTTTCCTTTTCTTTTTTACATAAAAGGATGGTAAAAAACCTTCAGAAACATAATCTTCTTTTCTTTTTTTTATATTCTTTTCAATAGACCATAGTATTTGACATAAGTAAAAAGTGAAGTGATGGGTACTACTGAAGAGTGAACACCGCGAAAATAAATCATTCTCTCCTAGTCCAAACAAAGTAGAAATAACTTTTTAGAATACAAACAAACACTTACAACCTCTTTATCTCCCCTTACATATATGAGTGTTTGTGTAATTCTTTTATAATAAATTTTTGGATTTATAACTTATCAGGTTCTTTATTTTTTTTGTTATTGTTTAGTTGGTCCCTCATCTTTAAACGACCATAAGTCAATCTTTTATCTTTCAAAGTTGTGCTACTGTCAGTCTTTCTGTCAAAATTTTTAACGGATTGATCACATGCACGGCACGAGAGACATTTTATCAAGGACAATGTCGTCTTTTTACCGTAGTCAGCATATTTTCCCTATTTCTTACCCAATACCCGATTTAAAACCCAAAAACCAAATCCCTAAAAACCCAGTGTAGTATCATGGTTGAACTTCAAATTTTTCAACAAAGTTTTGCATGAAAAAGTTTTGAGCATGAGAATATAAGTCATACAAGTTACGATCTAAGGGCTGTCCATGATCAGCTTGTATGAAAGGTGAATTCTACTTGCGCAATTCCTTGAGCAAGAGTTGTGGCAACTTTTATTCTTCTGGCCCAATCCAAACTCCTACCACATCTGGGAATATGGTGCAACCATCTATCCAAGGGTCCATTCGCAATACACTCATATAAAATGTAGCAATCACCATGATGATAGCAACATCCTTTCACAGCCACCAAGTTTGGATGATGAAGTCTTGCAACGTTTCCTACTTCAGAATAGAACTCCTTTTTTCCCTGAGAGCTAGATATCTTCAACCTCTTAACAAACACTCTTGAGCCATCAGGTAAAACCCCGGTATATGTCCCACCTGTTTTGGCATCCCCAACAAGACGATTTCCTTCACTGAAGTTCTTAGTAATTGACTTTAGTTCTTCACGATTAAAAATTTTCCAGGAAGGAGGGATTAATGCTGATGCTGCCGTATTGGATAGCTTCTGAGAACTTCTGCGTCTCTTGCTACGCCTATAGACAAGGAGCCATACCACAACAGCAAAGGGATTTGGGGGATTTGGGTAGAGATGGCAACGGATATCCGTTATACCCGAAATCGATAGGTATCTGTTCGATAAAAATCTGATAACAAAAATCGATGAAGAATCTGTTAGGTTTTGGGTTTTATAAATAATAATCGACAAGTAAACCGATAAGTTTTAGTTTTTAACTTTAAAAAAAAATCGAAATTCAAAACCTGATTATTAATTTATTATTTAATATTAAATAATGTAAAATTAACTTTTACTACATTATTTCTTTTTTCTCCATACTCAACTTTCTCTCACCATTTCTCAAAAAAAAAAAAACTTTTCTCACTGGAAAACAACACTAAAGACAAGACACTATAATTTCAACTTTACCTTTTCTCACTTTCACCGGACTTTTCTTCTCTTTCACCCCAACTTTACTTTTCTCTCACTAACTTTCCTCTCTCTCTTCCAATCTCTTTCTCATATACACATACACACACAGAGAGCAAAGCTTTGCCAGCCACGCCAACAAGGCCAGACGCAAGCTTATCACTCCCACGTATAAGAAGAAGAACAAAATTAGTTTTTAATTGGTGACATATAATGTTGAAGCAGACGCCATTATCATGTAAGCTTCTATACAAATCTCTCTAGGATCTTCTACTAGATCGGTATGTTTGTTTGATTCTTTTATATTTATTTTTGTCTATTGCATATGTATGAAATGTTGTAGATTAGATACTTTTATATATATATATATATATATACATATATATATACTTGATTTGTTTATGGTTTGAATTTATATTCATTTAAAGTTTAATTTTTTGGATATATATATTTTTTAACTATTTACACAAA
Organism: Ehretia macrophylla; assembly: GCA_037974665.1. NCBI lineage: Eukaryota > Viridiplantae > Streptophyta > Magnoliopsida > Boraginales > Ehretiaceae > Ehretia > Ehretia macrophylla. The sequence goes on from CM075773.1 coordinate 63,031,124, forward strand.
AATTTCACATTATCATTTTTTTTTTTTTTGGGTTTTTATTGTTTATGGCCAGATTTTTTTTTTTAGTATTAATATATTGCAATTTTTTGTATTAATTTTTTTTACTACTTTTGGAGTTCTAAATTTATTTTTTTAAGTTAGCAGTTTCGATTATCCGCAGTTTTTTTATTTTCTTTCGGTTTTGATTTTGGATAATGATTTTTAAATCCGTTGGTTTTCAGTTTCGGTTTCAGTTTCGGGTTTAAGTTATATTAATCGGTTTCAGTTTCAATTTTTTCAAAAATTACAGTTAACCAACCCACTCTCATTCCTAGATTTGAGGCTAAATGATTTAGGGATTAAGGAATTTGGTTTTTGGGTTTTAAATCGGGTATTGGGTAAGAAATAGGGAAAATATGCTGACTATGGTAAAAAGACAACACTGCCCTTGATAAAATGGCTCACATGCATACATGTGATCAATCCGTTAAAATTTTAACGGAAGGACCGACAGTGACACAACTTTAAAAGATAAGGGACATACATATAATCATTTTAAAAATGAGAGGCCAACTAAACAATAGCAAAAAAAATAAAAAACCTGATAGGTCATAAACTTTAAATTTTTTTCTATCAAGAGAGTTTTTAAAAGTGCACTCAAGATACCTAAACTTTCTCCACGAACCCACAAATTCTAATCATCCACTCAGCTTTAGTTCTTTGTTTATGGTGAGTCTTCCATTCAACTGGTATTTTACCCTTAGTTGCTTTTGATGCGAGTTATTTGATTTCCTTTCTCACTAGTTAATAAATTTCAGACAGATCTCATTTTTAAAATAGTTTTATGTCAAAATGTCAAAATGTCAAAATGTCAAAATTACCTTTTTTTGCATATTTTTGGCACCAACACATATTTCTCAACATCCCAACCGCCTCTCAAACTCTACCTCTACCCCACTTATCCATTTAGTCTCATCCTATCTCCTCTAAGACACCAACTATCAGTTTCATCATCCTACTAACTTAAGCACATGCTAAAGTTCCTTTTAAATAAGCAAAAAAAAGTTAAAAGAAACTATAGCACGTGCATAATCTAATAAGACGGTGAAACTAATGGTTGCAACATTGACTCGAGTTTGTAAAGAGAGATGGTGACGAAACCTATAGTTGCAATATTGGGGGCAGTCGAGAAAGAGAGAGGGTTGTGAAACCGATAGTTGCAACATTGGGGTGAATTGGTGAGGAGATATGGTGATGAGACCAATCGGTTAGAATAGATCTTAATAAAGGGCAAGTGCGAAGTAACATGCACCCCTCAACCTAGAGTTTTGATTAAGACATGTTTATCGAGAAGCAAAGAACGTGCCTTTGATCAACAGTTGGAGAGTATGACAATGGAACATGTACCAAGATCCCCTTGCGAGCTTTTGAAGAGAGACAAACAGGGTGAGACATCCTCGAAAATAGTCATGGAGAAGCCAGGAAGAGCTGCCTAATTCTATGCTGAATAGATTCCAATTTGGCTAGACCTCCCTTGAGACCACCCAGAAAAAGAAAAAAAAAAGTGCAAAGTAAAGAAAAAGCGATCCCATTGGTTAATTACCTTATTAACATCACATTTGGAGGTTATTTTTGTTCATTCAGGCAGCAAAAGGTACCAGAATAACTGCATTTCTAAGCCTAAACTTGATATGTCCCATTTTTCATTTTTTGAAGAACTGGATCTGTCCCTATTAAACACGACATATTCGAAGTAAACCACAAGCACTATAATAGCAGAGGCATGTGCAAATCCAGAACAAACCCATTTAAATATAGCATATAACAACAGGGCTCGAGAATTGATGTGTATAGAGACGACTGAGCCAACTTGATATTTGGGTATTATCGCCACAAAAAAGAACTTTATTTCAACTATAAAAAAGTCACTTGATAATATTAGTAAGAAATATTCACATTGGAGAAGTAAATTCAAACAAAGGGGTTTTCACGAAGTCTAGAATCAGAAATGATTATACAAACCACTTAGCCTCAATTTCTGCAGTTTGGAACAGAAAATCTGCCCTTGATATATAGATGATCCACTTAGCATATCGCTTTCAATAAGAATCATGTTCAAGATAATCTAAGATGATGCATATATACACATATACATATATATACATATACAGTGTTATATAGATGCAATAAGTCCATAAAAATTATACCATTTCAATTTATTAATGCATACAAAATTAAAACTCAGTGTAAACAGAGAGCTTCCTCACTGGCAGGCTATCACCAATTGCTTTGGTGATAATATGGTCAATTCTTTTTCTTTTTTTTCGGAGAAATGAATAAATTTTATTAATATGCACCAAGGAGGTGCAGCCCAAAAGCTATAAATTGTTGAATACTATCTATATCTACCTTACAAGATCCTTTAGATAATATGGTCAATTCTGACTTGTTAAGGATGAAATTGTCATTTGACTCACCATAATTGTCATTATTTTCCCTAGCCACATTACTTGCTAAGAAATATTGTAGAATCTTATGGACTGCAAGACAATTTCTTTTCTATCTTATATACATAATAAGACCCCGATTACTTGATGGGAAATTTCGTACGATCTTCTGAAACATAAGACAGTTTCAATCTTATGCACACACGCAGACACGCACACACACACACACACACAAAATGCAAACACACGCACACGCGCACGCACATATACATAGATGTATGTAATGGCTTTAGCCATTAAGGTTGTTGAATGATTTTCAAGTGTTTATCTTTTAACTTACAAAGCTAACTCCAGCTAGGCGAGATAAGACTTGGCGTTGTTTAATTTCTATTTCAACTGATGGCTTAATTGGAAGCCTGTAGGAATTGCATGAGTTCAGGTGTTAAGTTATCACCTTATCTAAAAGCATCTCCCATCCTACACCTATCCTCTACTGTGACAACCAGTCAGCATTAGCCCTTGCAGCAAATCCAGTGTATCATGCAAGGACTAAACATATTGAAATTGACTATCACTTCATAAGGGAGCAGGTCATTTCTCAGACTCTAAAAGCGTGTCACATACCTACTGCAGAACAAGTGGCAGACATTTTCACTAAATCTCTGTCCAAGGCTTTCTTCTACAACCTCAAATACAAACTTCCTCTAACTACAACTACACTCAGTTTGAGGGGGAATAATAAGGATCTCAAGCAGACAACTCAGTCAATAGCTTAATAGTGATCATAGCAGTTCTTGTGTAATACTTGCTCAGCAAGTCAGTTCATGTATTAAGAGAAGACAACTGTCTGAAGTTGGTTACAAACTAACCAACAACTGTCAGTTAGTAGAGCTAGACTCTCTTAGGCATAGATTAGTAGAACAGAAACTATAAATACATGTAACTGTAAACAGATTCATTAAGCAATAACATTTTCAGAAATATCTTCATTCTCTATTTCTCTCTAAATCTTTCATCAGGTTCAGGGCACTGAAAGAACATAGCTGTGAAATAATCACTTTGGTCATAATTTACTTTTTAAGAGTATTTTTTGAACGTTAACTTACTTTCTAAAGTATTATTAGGTTAGAAATCATAATCACTGAAACACGATATCTAACAGGCGTAAAGGGAGAATTCATGTGTCATGTATAAATCATCACAAGTAAAAAATTAAGGCACCGTGGCCCCATGATTGACTACAATTCCAAAAAGAAAAGTCCCCAAAAGTCATGTTTTTTACCGCACTTCAACCATATCAACTGTACTTGAACTGTTAGATAATTATAGTCAATAATTACATCACTGCTATCATCCATATTTCAGAACCGTACATGAGACTCTCACCTCATACGACTCCTCAGAGGTGACAAATAAATCTAAGGGCCCTACTAAGAGGGCATTCTTAAAAAATAAGATTCTTGAAGGGGGAATCAAGATTCTGGGAGGCGAGAGTATTTCACTTTTCTAACAACGGAATGAGAATTCTATTGTTAATATTAATTGACTCAAGAAGGAGAGAGATTATTTGACAAAAGCTATAATGTTAATTTAACACCGATAACCTTAGAGAAAGAACATATATGTAAAAGAATGGCAATAATAACCTTAAATAACAGTTAACTCAGGCTGTCTGTCGTGTTATATATCAGTCCAATTCAAAATGCATACCGGTAGATTGCATCAGCTGCTCCATCTTCATCATTGCTGATACCAATGGCATTGGCTACAGATTTTGCCTTCTCTGATCCATTATTGAGAGCGACGCCAAGAGATGCCAGTTCGAGCATTTCAACATCATTTTCCCCATCACCAATAGCCATTATCTATAAGCAGCAGAACAGATAAAGTTCTAGATGAATAAACTACATCTCCACCATTAAACTACAAAAGTTCAAGTTCCAAGCACTGGCTTTCCAAAAATAGAAAAAAGTCTAAAAAAAAGAAAAGCCAAGTTTTATTATTCTCCATTTGCACTCTAGCGCTGATTTTAGAAATGCAACTGCATCATTTTCTTTTTTCTAAACGTTAAAGATAATGTGCACCAAGGGGGTGCATCCCAAAAACCAAACTAACTGTACAACCTATTTATAACTTCCTGTATGCTCTTCACAGATAAATTACAAGATCCCTTAATCCAAAAAGAAAAACTATGCATCCAATTTTGCTTCACGAATGTCATCAGCATTTCCTTCTCTTCAGAGGCTCTTCTATCACATTCCATCCACATTGACTAAATGATGGCAAGAGGCATTCTTCGAATAATCTTTTTCCTCTCTTTATCCTCTTTGATTCCATTCCAAGCCTTAAACTCTAATCCCAGTCATTGCATCATTAACCATTGGAAGTCCAAAAACACTAATCACAAACACATACAAAATACTAAAGCAGAAGCTTCCTTTTTCCTTTTCCTTCTTTTATTATTCTCATTTTTTCCCGCGGGGGGCAGTGGTACTCAAATGAGACCAAGCATCCCTTCCTTTGTTATGAAAGCAGTAGCAAGGAAGAATCTCCCTCACAGGGAGGAAAGAGGCTTTAGATAGGAATTCCTCATTTGAGTTGCAGATCACAATGCTCCTAGAGAGGCGTTCTAACCCCTTGTTCTTTTGGAACCATCAGACTTGATTCAGGAAGAAATAGAACCTATTAGAACTACGCAGACGATATTCCGACATCGGAGTTGAGTCTGTTTCTTGCATTAAGGCCATGAACCTCAACAAGGGCATAAGGCATAAGGAATGACACTATACACCATGCTGATCGATTTTTTATGAACCAAAGTGTTCAACTTATTAATGCCCCCCCTCAGTTGTACCCAAACCCCTTCTATAGGGTGAGTAGGCACGTGTGGACCATGGGGTATACTATCAAGATGGAGGCTGCACTTAACCTCTTGATAAGTTTAATAGGAGTACCATATCACATTAACAACCCAATATTCTACAGATTTACATGCTGTAAATTCATACATTTGCGATGGAAACAGCCAAGTTAAGAAGCTTTCATCCGATACTCCCAATACAAATCACATTTTACATTGTTTGATGTGTATTATTTTTGGTTGTGACACTTGAATCAGAAAAACTTTACAGGCTATTTTACAATAAGTTACTTACACATTTATGTTTAATGTTGTTAGTTTAACCCGTTCACAGATATCCCTCCCTCCCTCCAGTGTCCTGTGTGTCACTATGTAAACATCCCATTAGTTTACTTTCCTTTCCCTTGGTCAAAACGTATAAGCCAATAGAAAAGATGATGTTCCAAAATCATTATTAGTCCCAAAGGATTTCTGCAATGAAGCCAACTGAATATGTTGGGTAATCTACAAGTATAGCACAAAGGGATGCTTAGACCTCTTTTGCAACCTTTGAGAGAAAATTAAAGATCATATACACATGCAAGTTGCCCTAACTGAAAGAATTGGAGCTCAACAAGGTTAAATAGGTTCAAGAGAAGTGTTCAAGTTGTAGGAAATCAATTTGTTCTTTCTTAAGTTATCCCACTCCCTTAAAGGGTCCCTAGATATAATTGAAGCTTTAGTTCAAAAACTATTACGACAAGTTTAAAAATAATACAGTAGAGAGAAATGAAAGAAAGACAGAACGCCATTTTCTGGCACATACCTCATTTGGAGTCACACCCAAATGATCAAGAAGCATTCTCACTCCACTCCCCTTTGAAGTCCCAGAAGGAACAATTTCAAGCATATCAGGTACAGCTTGGACAACAGATGCAACATCACCTGTTGCCTCAGCCCAGTATGGCCGAAGAGTAGTGGCCACTCCTTCAGCAGTGTCTAAGAAGATCAGCTTCTGTGAATTTAAATTACGAGTCAGGGTAAGAAAATCTTCAAAAGCAATGGCATGAGTATCATTTCGGAGCAGAGAAATGCATGCTTGAAACTATAAACTGGTTTCTGATCTGACAATTTCCTTGGAGATGCATTATTATATTTACTGATATGAGAAGAAACAGATAAAGCTTTAACAGCAAGCCTATTTTACAACTTATTTGAGTATTTCTTTAATTGAAATAGAACAGGAAGAATTTGTAACTTGTATATAAAAGATAACCTGCTTTAAAATACCAGATAGGTATCAATCACAACTAGGTATATGAGATCATTATTAAGATGGCCAAAATTGGTTCCTCGCTTTATTCTCTTATTTTCACTTTTCGTGTGAAGTACGGAGCCAGAAGAATACGTCGCCCTTGGGATATCCACACTAACAATACTTAATAGCACCAATAATCATCTACTATATTTATATAGAAGTGCATGTAAAGTAGTTCAACCAAATGTAATGCACACCTGTATATCACCACTGGCCAAGAGTTGCTCAACCGAGGGTATGATCTCTGCCTGCCATGAGATTTCATGTGTGGCATATATTTAGTCATTTAGACATGCACACACTGAAAGAAATAGAATTAGAGGATAGATAGTGAACTGCACACCTTTGGCTCATGATAGATAGTATGAAGTGTGTCAACTAGAGGGTGATGAAATAATGTTAAGCAACGATCTTCACTGAATGCAATGAGAGGAACTTTATGCTCGAGAGAGTAGAGAAATGCCTGCATTCCAGAAAACTAAATGGTAATACCGTTTTCCACGTTAAGTGCATATTAGTATTTATATCTAGATTTGAGTGCCAAGCAGAGGCATGTAGCTTTATAGTACTGAAGCAGTTCAAAGCCACGAAAGCGACTCAATTAAGAGAGAACAGGAAAGGGCCTAGGCCAAATTTCTATTGGTGCTTAAGTGGAAGAACATAGATCCTCCAGTTGGGAAGGTTAATATTTGACGATCCTCCAATTACCTATGAATGGGTAGGATTTCTCCTCGTCAGCAATAACACTACCTTATCTGAATTTCAGAAAATCACTATGATTACTCAAAATCAAACTTCTTGAGGCAAAATGATATAATTCAGAGGAAATTGAAAAATATTCCTGTTACCCCTCACCCATCCACTGGCAGAAGAGGTGAAATATCTGGATTAACAAGGATAAGCATGAAGATGTTGCTTGTGATGACGAAGTGCCACTTGCCTAAAAGGTGTAATGGTAAAAGTCAAACTCAATCAGCATTCAGGTGTAAAATGTATCTCATCTTAAAATTCAAGGTCAGATGCATTTGGCTTAATTTTTTTTGAGAAATGAAAAAATTTATTAATGTGCACCAAGGGGGTACAACCCAAAAGTATATACATCAACTACTGAAGCGTCTAAACATATTCGCTCCATACATTAACTATGTAAAGAATCTAAACAATCTTGGATCCTATCAACATCAACTCTACAAGAACCATTAGTCCAAAAATAAAGATCATGTAAACAATGGCTTTTCACAACCGAAAGAGACAATTCCTTCCCTTCAAAAGCTCTACAATTCCATTCCTTCCATAAACTCCAAATGATGACTGAGGGACCGTACGGATGACTTTCTTTTTGTACTTGGAAGATTTAACCCCACTCCATGTTATAATCTCCTCATGAAAAGACTTTGGCTTAATATAACATGTGCATACCAAATTAGAACAGAAAACATTAATACTTACGGGAAACAAGAATTACCTCTCTACAGACACCTGGATCTAAGTTCCTTCTAAAAATTTCTCGACCTTGTCTGCCATACACGAGCAATCCCTGGAAACAATTCAGTTAAATGTGAGACGTCCTGTACTGGAACTAATCAATGGCGTTACAAAGATATATTTTTACTTCATCCAAAGACGAAGAATTTTAAAAAGAGACTGCAAGCATATTCCTCTTTCAAGAGCACCAAACTAAAGACGGCAGCTAAAAAGCTTTGATTGGACTTTTGGACTATGACTATGCACACACTTATCATTCTAGTTACATTGTTTCTCCTTCCAACTACTTTTCCTTTTCTTGTGTCAGGTTCTCTTCTTGATTTTGTTTCTGCTCCATTCCAACTGCACTGTACCTTTTAAGCTTGTTTATTCAAACAGCTAGAAAGATTGCTAGACATAATTTTCCCAAAGCTAGTCATACGAATATTTAAACAAGTAGTTGAAAACTGGCTGGATCTTCTTCTCAGGATCTAAATTACAGGCCGACAGAGAAACATCAAATTGACAAAGAATACCACAATAGCGATATTCAGATGGGAAACAATCACAAAACAGTGTATGTTTATCAAAGGAACTTGTTATACCATGGCGGTATGCCAATTGGCCTGAGACTTATCTTTAGTAATAAGCCAAAGTATATACAAATACAGAAACTCAAACCCTCAAAAAATACCCATTTTATAGCCCATCCCTGGCCTCACATCCAGAACCTAAATTCCCAATTCATATAATGAACATTAATTTGACAGATCATCTTCCTCTCCGGGTTGGGCCAGATTTCTGCTGAGGGATGGGGTAGAATAGAATGATAAATCATTAAATCTTCCAACAATACCAGAGTGAGTAATGACCATTTGGATACTGAAAGAGAACACTCAATTATATCAGAATTGTTAAAAGAAAAACAAACAGATCTTTCTAAAGACATACTTGTAAGAAAACCCCAGGAGAAGATTCTGAAATTATGCCATCTTTTCCTGCTAAATCTACCATCTTGAATATGTTTATAACAGCTGGACGAGTCTGTTCCCAGGATAAAATCAACAATTAACAATAAGGCTATGTATATGAGCACAGAACTATCTGCAGAAAGAAAACCTACAACTCTTGAGTGAAATTTGTGTAAAACCCTGTCTTTCATACTTTTCCTGTGGCTATCACAACTTTTACACCCCTTGATGTGGCCTCCTTCAAAGCTTTTGCAGTCGATATTGAAATTTGACTTTTACTGTTCAGTAGTGTACCTTAAATCAAGAAAAGAAAATTATTACAAGCCAATAAAACTTGAAAAAATGAAAAAAAAAAAATACTATGTATGCAGTCATACCATCCATATCGCAAAATATGTACTGAAACTTTGGTTTGTAAAACCGAAGACTGCCTTCTCTTTTCCTGTCTTTTAACAAATTAGACATGAGATTTCTTCTGCTTCAATCTCAGAATAGCAAATATAACTTCAAAATGATTGTAAATAATTCATAAAAGATGCACATTTATCAAATCACAAATCAGTAGGGCATAATCCTAGAATCTGTTAGGTCTCTTACCATCAGAATCCTCCATATGAGGACTTCCATTAGTCTCAACATCATATGCACTCTGGATTAAACCTTTCCCTTTCCATCCAAGACTCTTTAGAAGAAGTTCCTCTTCTTTCTCCATTTCGGCTTCTGCCTCCTCGCTTATCTCATGATCAAAGCCCAAAAGGTGCAGCAGTCCATGAACCTGCAGGGAAAGATTATGAGAATCTCACTCCTTTGGTGTTGAACATTATTCACAGCATTCTCTACTTTTCTTTTCATTTCTCCTACTTCATACTACCAACCTCTTATTACATGGTTATATATCCATTTTTAACTCATCTACCTCATGTTGCAGCTACTCTTTTGATAAGCATGTAAGCAATCGTTACACCAGAGTAGATATTGCACAGGCCTTTAAAATTTTCATGCCCACAATTGCAAGAAATATATGACAAAGCACTAACTCAAAGGATTCCCCTTCTCAAACTAAGGGGAAAGTTAAATTTGAGCCAACCTTAATAGCCCAACTGCCTTAACTTGCCATGGAAGACCAAGAGATCAATCCCCCTCCCCAATGGCTATGTAGAAAATTAACAAAGCCACCCTCCTCCTCCTCCACCTCCTCCCAACCCCAAAAACAAAAGAAAAGGAAAAAGCAAAAAATTAAAAGAACTTTTACTGTCCAGTGTTACACAACGTGATGCAAACTTATGAGGAAAATACATTCTCTATTTGCAAATAAGTACAAAGGTTTAATCAAAAGATGTTCTTGTACAAAGCCAACTAGAACTTGGAATCAAATGAATCCTAGACCATCAAAAAGTGAACTTAAGGGAAGAAACAATAGGATTAAGATGTCAGGAAAGGCAAATCTATGATAAGAAGTATGGTGCCTTCTAGATTGGTTGATTGATTTATTAGTCTGGTGATAAATAGCACAGCAACTGAATGTATTCTGAAAGATGGAAGACACAATGTGCATGCTATAGACTCACCACTAGGATGCGTATCTCATCAAGAAGAGTATGCCCTCTTTCCTCTGCTTGTCTAGCAGCTGTCTCAACAGAAATTACTATGTCACCCAACATGAGCTGCAGAAGAAAGGCGTGTCAGGTTTGATGCATAAAATTTATAAAGAGATAATAGATAGAGTTCTTACAATTGGAAGCTTAAGTTCAGGGAGATGCTGGGACATTGACAGGACATCAGTGGGGTGATCCTCATCCCTCCAGTCTTTATTAAGCTTGCGAATGAACTCATCATTGCAAAGAAGCACTGAGAGCTCAATACTCTCAAAGCAACCAACATCATGAATTGCAGTGTCTCTTGTCTTATACTCTGAATCTTTCAAACCATCAAAAGCTAACTTCATTGTCATTGGAACATTAAGGCGTAGCATTTCCGCAATATCCTAAAACAATTAAAAAATAATAATTTTCTTAGACTATAACATGTCAATTGATCAAGAAACTATGAAAGCATTTATTTGAAATGACAAGAAAGATGATGAACATATTGGTTATGACACTGAAATTCCTATGTAATGAATTTGATGTAGGAAAAGCTAGCATTATCAGATACTTTTGTGATGCAAGTTTATGCTTAATTATTCCATGAGAGAGTAAGAAAAGATTTAAACTATATGTGGTACCAAGATCAGTTTTAAAAGAAAAGACTTGGGTCATCATTGCGGTCCTTTCTTGAGATGTTGTACAGGATACAATTTCCCTCATCCTTATAAGGCTTTATTTAGGGATAATTGCACAAAATGGTCCTCAAACTTTTTGGTGAATGCCATTTTGGTCACTTATCTTTTCTTTGAACCATCATAGTCTCTACACTTCCACAGTTACCAAATTCCAAATATTAAAAAAGAAAAAAGGCAGCACAAACATATGTCAAAGGTTGCATATTTTAATCCAAAAAACTAACAGTTCCACGCTTAAAACCACTTTGTGCAGATGTAAAAGATCAGGGAGTCAAATGGTGCAGTTAAAAGCTTGTTGTATACAGACATTGATGTTATCATTTTCATACTAATTTGAGCATTCCGAAGTGGATTGGAGTACATATACCTATATACAAGTGTATATATACAAATAGATATCGATATTATATACATATACACTGACCTGTTATACACACACGCGCACACATTTTAAGTCATATGCATTAGTCATTCAAAATGCTCATTAATCATTATTATTATGTTTGTAAATATCCATTTACATACATGATACATACATGTACCACACTGCGATTCAAATGCTCAATTAGCAAAAAGTGATCATGGTAAGAAAATAAACCATGCTAATGTGTGTACATGTGCCACATCAAATTGTATATATGCATACATACACACATACATGGATGTGAGCATTTTCTTACTAATTTGAGCATTCCGAAGAATTACATTGGGGCATGTATATACGTATACACAACTTTAAATACACACACATATATATAGATATATATAGAGCTATAACACTCACACACTATTATATATATTACAAATAATAGACACATCAGTATATGTATGTGTGTACGTATGAAATTCGGAATACACACAATTATACCTATACATTAACAAAATAATATAACATATATTAAATAATGTATCTATAATAATATATGTATATATACAGAAATTTAATTAAAAATGCTCAAATTAACACGAAAATGCTAACATTAGGTTAGTAGAGTCACACTAATGTATCTTAAAAAACAAAACATAAATATATATATATATATATATATATATATATATATATATATATATATATATATATATATATATATATTACCAGAATTTCAAGATCATCAGGCAAATTTTCTTCGATGCAAATCTTGACATCGAGCTCCAACTCTTTCTCAGCACTTCTCTTGGCCGGCGGCGGCCTTCTTCGAAGCTTCCGATACTCTCTTCTCGACGACGCGTATATCACTTTCCCAAACCCTCGCGCATTGCGCCACCTCCGCCCGCTGCTGAAAAGGGAGGCGTCGTTATACGACGACGACGCATTATAGTCGAACAGGCGAGTTGAGGAAGGAGGAGGAGAAAGAGAATGCGCGAAATGAAGAGAGGAGAAGTTGGTCGACGCTGTGATAGACTGAGAGATGATGAGGGCGCGTGAGAGTGCACGCGCCGCCATGGAGAGGGGCGGAGGTGAGTGGAGAGTGCGGAGGAGATGAGGTGAGAGGCGGGTGAGCATTCAGGTTTTTGCTTTTATGTTGTGTGTTATCAATAGTAGGGAAAATTACTCCAGTGGTCCCTATTGTTTCACACTTTTTCAAAATCATCCCTATTGTTTTAAAAGGTTCAAAAAGATCATCATTATTTCCAAAAAATTCAAATCAGTACCCTCAGTCGCTATTGTTTCATAGAAATTCAAATCAGTCCCTTTTATTTCATAAAAATTCAAAACAATCCCGTTAAAAAACTAACAAAAAAATATTAAAATGTTGTTTTTAAAGGTTCAAAATGGTCCTCATTGTTTCCAAAAAATTCAAATCAGTTTTCATTATTTTAAATAGTTCAAATCAGTCCCTATTATTTCATAAAAATTCAAATCAGTCCCTATTATTTCATAAAAATTCAAATCAGTCCCTATAGTTAAAAAACTAACAAAAAATATTAAAATGTCTAAAATACCCTTTTATATATATGTGTGTAAGGAAACAAAATGTGAAATTGCTACTGCAAAGTTTCAAACTCAAGACCTTTTGAGTGATAGCATGTACTCTGCCACTAAGCTAACCATGTCATTTGTTATAAGAATCGTAATTATTAATATAATTAACAGCCCAAAAAAAAACCCAGCTCATCCCCCCTCCATCCCCCACCCACAGCGCCATGCCCCATTTCACTCCTACCTATCATCCTTTAACCCTACCTGCGATGACCCAACCCACCAGCCCCCATTGCCTCCATCCCACCCTATTGTATGTGTACTTGTGTTGTATATATATGTATGTATGTGTTATATATGTCTAATATATAATACTCCGATCCATCTCGAAACCGGAACCCGAAACCCGAAACCCAAGGCACGAAACACGAGAAAAAATGAACGGAGTCTCCCCTGTTTATAAGGCTATCAGTTCACCTGCAAACAATAACTTATCCTCAAAAACCACAATCCAACTCCAAGATACCATCCCATCCTACAATGCCATCACACACAATGAACTCCTCAAGGCCATTTGAGCCTTAGACAACAACATGATCACTCGAGCACGCAATGACACAACCTTTGAAATTCTAGTTTACAAGATAGCTTATCATATCTCTCTAACTACATTCACAAGCTTTACTTATGATAAGTCCACCTACTTGTCACACAAGCACGCAATCAAAAGACAACAAAATCTATCTTTAGCTATTACATGCCAACTATTCTACCAAACCACGTAAGTCCTTAATTTAATTTACAATCCAACAAGCCATACAAAATACATACAAGACTTCAAGGGCTTCAAAACAGAACAAAAATACATCGAGTCCCATCTTCACAGACAACTTCCAACCACAACAAGATAAGCAACCAACAACACAGCACACAAAGTAGTTGTTCTAACTGCACTTGAAACATGTTAAAACAAGTAATGAGTAACCAAAGTTACCCAGTGAAGGAGGTGATGCAGCATACTGGGGATTGTTTTCATGAGATGCAACAAGATAACAACAAATACAATACAAAATAACAAAACTAATTAGACAAGTATTTAACCACGTATAAAAAGGATACGGTTCCACTTTTGTCTTCAATCACGAGCCACGAGCCAAGATCTTCAAGCAAGTGTCGGCAAACCCCTTACTCCTCCGAATGGGGTACTCTGGATGTACCTCGATCCTACGACCTATAATCTCCCGAGGTAGGTCCGTCTACCCCAACGAGGTGAACCTCGCCTCTGGGGTAGGGGAGTATGTCTTAGTGAGATAGGGACTGGAAAATCATGGTAGTCGAGGGAGCACAGCAAGCCCAATGCAGCCCGTGTTACTCGACGCTACCATGCCCGAATAGGTCGCGCAACCCCGAGATTTCCAAATAACACATAAGAGAAATGACAAAGTAGGCCGCCCTCGCATTTAATCACAATATACACAAAGTAACAATATAAACATGAAATAGACAAATGACATATTTTTCCACAAACTCTTCAATTAGCTCAATTATATCTTAGACAAGCATATAAATACATCACAATACATCTACAAGCTCTTATAAGCACAAAGGTATCCATCTATTATTTTTCCCCTTTCTTTAACTATGTTATTCTTCTTCTATGTGAAATTCAAGGCTCCAAAACTATAATCTAATCATTCTACATTCCTAAAGAAGCCAAATGACACCTACCAAGGCCCCGAAAACCCGCTTTGGAGACAAAAGTTCGGAAATGCTCTGAGTGGGTTTTAACTACACATACCATATCCGGACCCCAATTTAATGCAATGAAAGTACCAAAAGTACTTCCATGCCCCAAGGATACCTAATCTAAAGGCCAAATGTGCCCGGATTACGTTTCATGAAAAATCCCATTTTAAAAGTTAGCTAATTTTGCATTTTAACTCAAATTCATGCAATTCAACTCCACGGGAGCTTCTAACATATTTCACTACTATCTAGAGCACTTAAAGGAAGTATCAATTCACTCTAAATAGCAAGTTATAGCAAAACCCTAAAAATTTATCACTATTCATCATCTCTTTTGTGATTCAAGCTTTCAACCATGGAACTTGCTATCAAATTACACAAACATGGTCTATAGATCATAATAAACATGTATATCACAATGTATATGCATATCAATAGTTATAAACAACAAGTCATCAAATCTCAAAAAGTTGACAAAACTTTAACATGTATTTAAATGCAAACTCCCTCACAATTTGTAGGTGTAGGCTAGTTGTAGATATCCTAGAAGCTCCAAAAACTCCTCAAGATCAAGCCAAGAGTCCAAATTTGCAAGGCTTGAAGTTGAAATCTTTTTCTTCTTCTCCTAGAGGCCATCGGGTTTGGGGGAGGGGAAGGGAGGGGAAGGGGCTTATTGGGAATATTCTAATTTGTTTTGTACGTATGTTGTATGAAAATGTGTGGTAGTATGTATATATCATATGTATGAGCAAGTATTTTAAGTCAAATGTTAGTATGTTTTAGTCAAACTAAGTTAAAAATTCAAATTAAAAGACTACTAAATAACTATGTTACATTTCTAGTATTTTACTATTCAACGAAGCACGAATTATTTTCCTAACACGTATTCTCGACCTCTAAAACTCAAAACTGCAAGTGCCTGATCCTTTTTATAAGTTATACTATCTAGAAAAAATATTAAACCTAGCAATTTAGACAGTAAATTTTTTTATGAATAGTGACTGTCAAGTAAACATATTTAAACTAGAAATAAAATACATTAAAATGCACAAAAGTATGCTACAGTTATTTATGACTAAGATGCAAATTCTCGGACGTCACATAATATGTATATGTATGTGTATGTGTTGTATATATATATAAATGTATATGTTTATTATATCAATATGATATATATGAGGGTATTTATATGTGTCTATGTGTGTGATTTATGAGTGTCCGTGGGTGGTGACGGTATTGATGGTGGTGGGGTGTATTTAGGTGGTGTTTATATGTTGTATGTGATTATGTGTGTATGTGTGTATGTGAAGAGTGTTTGTGTTGTGTGTGATTGTATATGTGTGTTGAATGTGATTGTGGTGGTTTTGGTGGTGGTAGTGGTGGTGGTTGTGGTGGTGGGAGGTGAAGAAGATAATTAGAGAAGATGGAGGGAAGAAATTGAAAATGTCTATAAGTTTAGGGACTAAATTGAATTTAGTTTTAAATTTTGAAGACTAAACTGAATTTATTTACAAACTTGGGGGACTAAATTAAATTTGTATAAAGATATTATATCACTTTTACTATTTTACCCATATATTACTATTCACTTTTGTTAAATTTAACACTCAGTTTTTATGTCATGGACTAAATTGACACTTTTAAAAATATCGGGGACTGATTTGAACTTTTTTACAAACAATGAGGACTGATTTTAACCATTTAAACATTGGGGACGGATTTGAACTTTTTTTAAAATAAAGAGGACCATTTTGAACTTTTTAAAACAATAGGGATGATTTTGAAAAAGTGTGAAACAATAGGGACCACTGGAGTAACTTTGAAAGTGAGGTTGAGTTTTACCTTGGAAAGGCTTAGAGCGTTTTTAACTGTGTTAATGGGCTTTATAGGAATAGCAATGGGTCGGTTAACCGTGGTTTTTGCAAAAACCGAAATCAAAACCGATTAACATACCTTAAACCCGAACCAAAACTGAAAATCGACGGTTTTAAAAATTATTATCCAAAACCAAAACCGATAAATAATAAAAAAAAACTGCAGATAACCGGAATCGAAACCCCTAACTTTTAAAAAAATAAATTTAAATAAAAAATAACTCCAAAAATAGTCAAAAAAATTAATACAAAAAACTGCAATATATTAATACAAAAAAATCTGACCACAAACAATAAAAACCCGAAAAATATATTAAATTAGAAAAATAGATCTCAATTATCAGGAAATAATTGTTTTAAATATAAACATGCCTTCAGTTTCTGATAACTAATTCATTCACTAGAGCAAACAAATATGAGAGTAAATTTCATAACAAACAAGCGTAAGTGCAAGCAATTGAGTTCACCGGCAAAAATCTTTGGATTCAACTACAAAAATTATAAAAATAATTAAGTTGTTAAGCTTTTTCTGGAAAAAAGATAAAATAAAATTAATAATATTGAAAGTTGAAAAAATACATAGAGAGAGAAGGGTCAAACTTGATGAAGTTTGGGTTTGAAAATGATGTAAAGTGCAATCAACGAAATGTGAATCCGGTTTTTACTAGTGCATATGAAGATCTATTTTCTTACTGTTTAAAGGTCAATGATCACTTCTTGTACGAGATAAAAATTGGAGTTTTACTGCATAAGGGCTTAGGATAAAAATATGGTGGTCAAGTGTTCGAGAAAGAGAGAGAACGAAAAGTTCGAGAGAGTGGAGTAGAGAGAAAAGATACGGAAATGAAAATGACATGAAATAAGAGTCAAATTTAGTGAAATGAAATGAGATGGAAATGAAAATGACAGTCAAAGTGGAGTTGATAAATTCTTACATAAGCACCATTTGGCTAATTTAAAATACATAAAATAATATATTTGACCTCTAATAGGGAAAATATTAAATATTTCTGTAAATTTAGTATCAATTTATAGATGTGTATATTTTTAATAATAAAATAATAATCGAATTTTGGGTTTCGGTTTTTTTTAACGTCAAAAACTAAAATCTATCAGTTTATCCATCGTTTGCCCCTTATAAAATCCAAATCCTAATGAATTTCCCATCAGTTTTTGTTATCGGGCAGTTATCCATCGGTTTTAGGTTGAGTGAGTACTCATTGCCATCCCTAGGGCTTTATGACAATCTGCATATGTTGGAGGTAATTGGTAACTTATGAGGATGTTTGGAATTAGCTAATAAAAATGATAGAGTTGTTTTTAGTTTTTTTTTTCTTTGGGAGGTAAAACCCGTTTATATTTACAATCATATGAGTAGGATATTTTATTCCTTCGGTCACTTTCAAGAAAAATGAGAAGCGAATGAGGCAAATGTGCCTCCATGTGATACCTTAGTGTGTGTAAATCATAATTTGCAAGTCAATTCGCATAACGATTAGACAGGCAGCCTTAGAATTCTTTGACAATGAGCAAGCATCACTTAAAGAGGTCCATAGACATGCAGCCTTCCTGTTAGTCCAAAATATCCTAAGAGGAAGGGTGAATTAGGATAGGGAGGCAAATATACTACTTTTTCAGAAATGATAGAAACCAATAAATTCTCTTAAGCAATTTATCAAACACTATGCATGCACAATATAAAGAGATAAGGAGAGAAGAGAGAAAGAGATGATGTCGTCGATTTTTAGGTGGTTCGTTAATCTAATCCACTACCCAAGGTCTTCTACTAGCTCCACTAGTGATGCTTCTTCACAAGTTGGTAAAGCACAAACTAACACAACAAGTCGACTCTTGAACCCACAAGTCCCTCTTGAATCTAAAAGAGTACCCTTCTTGAATCCACAAGAGTAATTACAATAATCCTTTGAACCCACAAGAGATTACCCAAGCTTCTTTCATAAATCGATGAAGCTTAAACCTATGACATCTCCTCCTTTGAGTCCACAAAGGATTACAACACTTTCTTATCTTCTAAGATTAACCCAATCCTAGTCTAGAAAGCAATACAACAATAAATGTGTATATTTGAAAGATACAAAGCAATAACTCCTCTATGAGTTGGATAATACAAATAAAGCTCTTGAATGCTCAATTGATTTGCAAGATTAAGCTCAATAATTGTTCAAACAAATGTCTTTTTGATGATATGAAAGTTGTAGAGCAAATGTTTGTGCTTGGAAGAGGTGTTTTCAGCAAATGGGGTGTTTGAAAACTTTTAGAAACCATTTCCAATGGCTTTCTAACGGCTCTTTTTTTAAAAGTCGGTTGAGTAACTCTCCTGGCTTACTCGACCGACATTGCTTGAAAAGCCACTGGTGTGATAACCCGAACCCGTTATGCATTTAATAGCATTTGACTGCATTTAATTAAATGTTTAATTGGTTAAATCAACCATTTTGCACTATTTTGATATTTCTTTTGGAAGCATTTAATAATTTTTATACTGATTAATTAAAAGATCATTACCTATTTCTATTAATTATAGTAATTGGATTTATTCTCTGGTATTTAATTAAGTGCCATCTTAAAAGTTAGTATTTAATTGCATTTGATCACGTGTTTATATTAACTTATTCATTTGTATCTTAACATTAATTTCATAATTCTTTAAAATATTCTAGAAATGGTTAAATTAATTATTTTTAAATGAATATTGATTATTTTGATTGTTTTGATTACTTTAATAATCGGTTTAAATTGTCTTGCATTAAAATTACTCGATTTTCAATTAAATGAGAAAGGTAACTCCGAGCCGGAGTGAATTTTAAACTATTCTACTATTCTACTTTTCAAAAAAAAAATTTAAAGTTTTATATTATTGCTCATCATTTGATTAGCGATCGTTTATTGACCGTTTGATCGTAGCATTTCGAAAATGAAAGTTAGAAGAATATTTCTCGGATTTCGTGAATAGCGTTTCTAGTTTAAATTAGCTAGTTTTAGTCGGTTTTCATTAAAATTGCATTGCTCTAACTTGGAATAAATTAAATGGCATCAAAATAAGCTAATTTGACCATTTTTTAACTTGAATTGACCAAGCCTTTTGTCTTTGACCTTTTTACCCCTTTGTGTCATCTTTTAAACAAAGGAAAAGAAAAAAAAATAAAACAAGGCATAAAATCAGCCATGGCCGAAAACTCCATGGAAAGAAAAGAAAAAAATTTCTTTTGCATTTTCTTCTCCAATCTTGCATGGAATTGAGCGAGGATCGAGGCTAGGGTTCTTGCGAGTTCTCTCCTTCAATCTCTGTGAGGGTTTTCACATTTTTGTGCATTTATATTCAAATTTAATTTTTGATTCAATTTCTTAGATTTGATATTTAATGCGTTATAATGCTTGAAATTGCTTGGAATTGACTCTTTAGGGTTCGTAGAGCATTGCTTGTTAGTTATTTAGCGATTTTTATGGTTAGAAATGCAAATTGAATTTAGGCAAGAACGTGAATAGTAAAAATAAATAGTAAAACCCTAGAATTTTGGTTTTTCGATCCAAATTGCAATTTCTTGATTTGGATAGGTGTCATTAATGATAGAAAGATAAAATGTGCAATAAAGACAGACCGGCCTTTGTTAAAATTAGAAATTAGACGAAGAAACGTAAAGGGGCCGTTTGACCAAGTGTTGACCATGCTCGAATTGAGTTAGGAGTTTTGCTATTGAGGGCATGGAAGTACTTTTGACATTGTTGTGGTATTGATTGAGTGACCGGTTAGCATAGCTGTAGTTCAAATGCAGTAGGTGGACTTTCGGGTCTCGGGTGAGAAAGTGAAGCTTCGTGATATAGGAACGTGCCTTGTAGTGCCTAAGTGAATGTAGTGAAATCGGTTTCCTAATCCTATAGCTCGTTTGCTCGTAATTGCCTTTGGAAGTTGGGGATTGAATAGTGATATTTGTCGTTTTCGTGTTTGAACTGCTATTACGTGTTTAATTTATGTTCTTGTTGAAGTTAATGATAATCATGCTTGCAAAGTTAATTGATTGCTATTATTGATTGTAAATGCTTGATATCTCGTTTATCTCCATTAATCTGCACTTTCGTTCCATTGCTCGTTTATTGCTTGTATCTCATATTGTATTGCATTCATAGAGTCAGGGGCGGTGTGATGGGCCTATCTGAGTAGCCTTGGGTTGCCAGGGTTGGTTGCCCTAGCTCCGTGTCCTATTCCCTTTCTTGCTTGGGTTGCCTCTCAGGGAGATTTGGGTCGTAGAATTGATTAGATACTTCCGGGGTATTCCAAACTGAAGTTATAAGGTGGTTGGGCCGGCGCGTCCTCATCGGATTCGTGATTGAGAGTTGCTCGTGGAATCGAATCGCATGGTACATTGCTCGTTCGAGTGAACCGTGACCTTCAGAGTGTGGTATAGCTTTGAATAGTTGTGTTAATACTTTTATTAATTATTTATTGAATTGATTGTTTATATTGATTGCTTACTTGTCAGTTATATTGCTTAACTGCCTTATTTGCATTGCATGAATTTCTTTCTCTCCACCTCGATAACTGTCTCTCCCTCACTGAGTATACGTGTTGTGTATACTCACGTTGTGTATACTCACTCCTCACCACCACATTTCCCGGAATATCATGTTAGCTGGAAAGTTCGTGGTTATGTGATAGATCGTGCTTGAAGAGTTGCCTTGCGTACTATGTGGCTTGAGTTGTCAAAGATGCAAAGATGTATGTTCATGTGTTGTATGTATTTTTTGTTAAAAAGAATGTAATTTAAATTTAACTAGGTAATTGAGGTGGAATGATAAGCTAGTTTATGTATTCAGTTAGTATAGTTTAACTTCAATGCATGTTTGTAATGTCCAAAGGAAAATAGTTAGAATGGTATGATAGTCTATTTTATGCAATAGGTTAGTATGGTTTAATTGTCAAGCTTGAATGTACTTGTCAAAGATGAGAAGAGATAGGTTAGCTTTTAAACTGGAAATGTATATTTACTTGTGTTCGCTTGTTGAGAACCAAGGCTCGGATGGCCTTGAGGTGTGTGTATGGTTGGACACAGTGTTGGTCCACTTATATGCTATTGCAGGTTTTACATTTTGCCTAGAAACAGGTGAGACTCTATTTGTCTTTCCCTAAAAATTTTGCCCGGGTTTGGAATTGGGTTGTGATTAGATTGATTGATAGAACTCCCGGTCTCGAGAGGGATCGGGGTGTTACAACTGGAAAGGCCAATTGAGTAAAACCGGTTGAGTTACTCGCCTGACATTGCTCATCCGGCTTGCCCTATTTTGGCAATCTAAGCACCACCCTTAAACATTTTCCAAAATTCTTTTGAGTGCTAAAAACATGCTCTATATTTCTTTTGAACAAGCTTTTCAAAAACATCATTTTAAACACAAGAAAATTGATTTTGTGCAAATTAACTTCAAAAAGCTTTTTCAAAGGGAATAAACGTTTTTGAGCTTTACCGAGCAAATCAAAGTCACTCGATATTTAATTAGTCAGTACCCCTTATGTCACCACGTCTCCTCTTATAACACCTTCTTCATCTACAAAGATCTTCACTTGTATCTTCACAACTTGAAGCTTGTAGAGATCTTGACAAAAAGACACTTGAGCTTGATCATGTTGAGCTCTTCATTTGATCTTCATGATTAAATCACTTGAGCTTGATCAACATCATTCTTCATGAACTTGTCTTTGAGCATCCTTCAATCTTTGACTAATCTCATAAATTGAGAACTTATATAATGCATGATTAGTCACAAGATAAGTGCATAATTAAGATTTTGTTATCATCAAAATAAATACTAAAAGCCTTTATTGTAGGTCATTATCCCACAAAGCTCTAAGTTTTGTTTTATTTTAGGTCATTATCCCCAAGTTCACAACCATAGGTAGAGCCACCTTATGGGTAGGTTGTGCATGAACTTGGGAAAAAGATTTTTTTTTTTTTTTGTCAAACTTTGAATACCCTTAACTAGCCAACAAAAAGCTTTGAATATGTTTTTTTTTTACTTTATTCTTTCCTCATATCTCTTCCATTTTCACTTCTCTCTTATATTATGTTCCTCCTCCTATCCACTTTTCTCTTCTCCTAGACTCTCACTACTAGAAACTTTAATCTTCATCCCCAAATTCTAACCTTTTTTCCCTTTCCTACCTTCTTTCTATTTCTCCTCACCTTCTTTTGTTTTTCTCTTCCCCCATTGCAAAAAAGACCCTAGAATATAGTTTGAAATGCAAAGATCTACCTCTTACATTTTCACACCAACAACCTAACACTATCTAACATGAGAAAAGTTTATCAACGTGTCTGGATTTTTATTTTTTATTTTTGTAATTTTTTTAACATTTAAGTTTAAATTTTCTAGTTTAATCCTACATTATTTTAATTTTCAAACATTTTAGATTTTTTTTAAATTTTTAGTTGATTATTTTTGTGTTTTTAATTAAATGGTTGAGATTCAAATACCTACGTATTTTTGAAATCTTATAGAATTCAGTTTTGGTAATCAGTTTTGAAATTCGACAAATATCTGATTCGATTTTGATAACGAGTTATGTTAATTAGATGTGGATTCGGATATCTTATTTTTTGGGATATTCGACCTATTTCCATCGTGTTTCCTCATTTTTCCCTAGCACTTGGCTTTGCCACTATTCACAAAACAACCCATTACCTAATTTCCTTCTTTGTCGCGAATCAAACATCCTATACCTGCAAGCCTTAGATTTTCTTTCTAGCAACCATCCACGTTTAGCTTCCACCTAGCCCCTGGCTTCTTTCAATAAATTCGTGAATGTTACCGAAAATCCGACGTAGGCGTTATGTGTGCTGACCAAGCTAGCTGATAGTCTCTGGCCTACTTGATGATAAATGCCACCGTGTTAGCAGTGTCACTCAATGGGCTTTCCTCAAAAGCTCTTCTATTTTTCCATTTTTATATCCTGGTGGCCTATGGATTTTTAGTATTTGTCATAATATTTTACAAGTTTATAAACATATTATAAACAATATATGGTTTCCACTTAACCATAGACAAGATTAATCTACGAAATCATGCAATAGTCACATACTAGAAACCGGAAAAATAATGCTATTGAATTTGTATGCAAAATACCTTTATGTGTTGGCTTAAATCCACAACACTTACGCGTTTAGGCCACTATATGATGGCCAGAAAAATCCTCTAAGGCTTGAGAATCCCCCAAAGAACAAAACTCTTTGAGTCTTCTCCCCTATTCCACGATCCTGACTAATGGGTTGTGAAATCGGTGGAAGATTTATTCTCTGCCTTTTCTTTTCCCCTTGGCCGTGTATATTGCTATGTGTGTGTGTGGTGTATCTATCATGTGGTTATGTATATGTAGGCTAGTAATAGTTGTGTAACATAGAGTGATAGAGAGAGGATCTAGGAGATCAAGTAGTTTAGATGCTTTAGGATTAGTTTAATTTAATTTTCTTAGAATTATCAGAAGATAAATGACATTATCTTATTAATTCTAAAATCAAAAACATCTTATCATATCCAAACTTTTTCCACACGCCTACTATGCTCATCCACACACAGGATTGTGCCAACCATACGTTGTTAAGACAATATTATCTAGGACAAATGTTATTGTCTTAAGAATGTCTTTTATCCTAATGTCTTAACTTTCTAAATTGAGCTGCATGCACCCAAATAGGAAACCATACTCAATTAACACACAAATACCAAGTTAAGAAAGAAGCAGTATACCATATTAGGAAAGTAGCCAGGAGAGGGACACGAAGACATAATTGTTGTGGCTTCAAAATGACCAAAATACTTTTGCTAGACACTAGCTGTGTTTTGACCATGTTAACCTTAACTCATTCCACTAAAGAGTTAGAGTTGCACTCCATGGAAATTAATAAACTTTCGAGGGAGGTTTTCTGTCTTTGTCTTACTAAGTAAAATGACCAAAATGTCCCTCTATATTTTACCTGTAATCAAGAGTAGGTCATGTATTCGTATTATCATCCTATCTTGATTATATCTACACCTTGGACCTTTATCTTTCATATAATCACCACTTAGATATTATTCTCTTGTTCTCGGGAGTAACCCACAAGTCTAGTATCCAATATAGCCCGAGCTATATTACTATGTGCTTAGATTTGGATGATTACATAGATAACTCCAAGCGAGTAGCTCACTATCACTTAACATATCATAGAATTATGACTTATATGTTGGAATAATATGCCTAAAAGGCCACTAGCACATGACATTTCAGTGATTATGAATACATATTGTGATTGTTTATGATTAATGGATACATTCATATATATTATCTCTACCTTATTTGTGTGTATTTGCGTTGTATAAAGGCCCTTAATCCATAGTGTATGACTTAGGTGCATGGTGTATAACGCCCCGATCCATCACGAGACCGGAGACTCTAATAACCATGCTATTCTCAACCCAATTCCAACCCGGTCACAAAATTTTAGGGAAAACGGACAGAGTCTCTCCTGTAACGTGGACATTCTGGAAACCTGTAAACATAATATAAGCCACAATACAACTAAACTCTAACTCCAACAACTCTGGCTCTAACTATCTCCCGACTTCAAGGTTGACCGAGCCTTAAGCAAGACATAGAAAACACACCTAAACATGCATTTAACAATCCTTGAAACCTTATCTATCTTAATCCGCTTATCATACCACTCTATATTAACCATTAGACTTTCTTATAAACTAAAGCCAAACGAATTTTAACTTTCATTAACACATAAGCAAGCAGTATAAAGGAAGGTAAAGATAAGCTATTACATTATACTACCATTCAAGCCATACATTAACCTAGCTATTACAATTCGTCAACAACTCCAAATATGTACAAGCCTATAGGCACAAAATAGAACATATCATAATACAAACAAAGTCTTCCACAGTTTAGCAGTCAAACACTCCAATCTTAAGCAATAGCACACAGCAACCAAGGCAACTCCTTCAATTGCGCCACCTAAAACATGTTTAACGAGGTATGAGCAATTACAATTGCTCAGTGAGGGATAAAGTCTACCCGGGGCGTACAATGCAACAATTATAGCAATTAAGCAATAAAAACAAGTAAAGTACAACTGAAATAACCAGTAACCACACATATCAAATGATACGATGCACTTAACCCCAACACTCCAGAATTCACTTTATCTTCAATCACAAATCACGAACCTCGAACCACAAACCTCGATCCACGAACCTCGATCAATATGCTGGCATAACCCCAATCACTCCAGTGGGTGTACGCTGGATGTACCCCGATAATCCTACGACCTAACACCCCCTGACAATCTCCGGACCAGGCGAGTGAGGGAATAGGGTACGGAGCTAGAGCACCAACCCTGGCAAGCCCGCTGCCACCTAGAGAGGCCCATCGCATCTGCCCCGATGATATGGTTGCCCAACAACTATCCAATGCACTTAACAATGACAAGATAACAACATTGAAAACAATGATACTCAAGAGGGACAACAAAGTAGGTTACTCTCGAAAACAGTTACAATTATAAGCGTTAACACTAAAATAACCAAACGAACACAAGGGATAAATTACATATTTTCCACAAAACATTACCAAAAGCTCACAATTAACTTAAAAGTGCATTTAACACCTAAGAAACATTTACAAGATCATAGAAGTGCAAAACAACTGATTTTCTACTTTTCCCTCTTTGTAACTCAAGCCATTTGTCTTCCAAATACAAGTTAATGTTCTAGTTAAGCGAACGGGCTATTCCATAGATCTAATTATCCCTTACGGCACCCCTAGGACTCTTGAAACCACCCAATTGTCCGCGATTACCACAAAAATCCCGATTGCCCCTTTGTGAGTTTGCACTACAAGTACCTTAACCGAAGCTCAACCGAGGTTTAGCAAAGAATCTCTAGCACCTAAATAGCCTAAGAAAACTAAATGTAATCCGGATTTGCATTAATCCTGAAACCCCTTTTTAAAAGTCGTATATTTCATGATTTAGCCAAGTTCTAAGCAATTCAACCTCACAGGGCTATTAATCCATTTCTATTAACATCTAAGGCACCTATTAGAAGCAAGGAATCAAGCTATATCGCACAATTTCACAAAACCCTAAAATTCATCACTATTCACTACCCTAAATCAAACAAACGAATTTAGCCGATTAAAAAGCGAAACAATAGCATAAACTTGGTCTCTACATCATGTATACATCATATAATATCCTATTTGAGCATACCATAAGCATTTACTAGCAAATCTACAAAATCAAGAAAGTTGCAACATTTTAAAAAAGCAAACTCCCCATGCAAATCCCCCACCAAAGCGCGTAAGAGCTCGTAGAAAGGTAGAGGACCCTTGAAAACACCTAATTCTAGCTTGGTAGAGCTTGAAGTCAAGATTTGATGAAGCAAAAATCCTTCTTTTTCCTCTTGGTTGCAATCGGGTTTGAGAGGGACATGGTTGGCATTTTTGCAATTGTTTTGTATGTGTTATGAAGACTAAAGGCCTTGTTTAATTAAATAAGCTAAGTGGTCAATGTTTGACTTGACTATTCATGCAAGACTCGGCCATTTAGTTGCTCAATAATTCAATTAAAGGCTAACTAGTTCCAATTAAATGTTAGCTAGCTAAAATAAAAAGTTAGACTACGTAACACTATTCACTTGATTCATTAAAACATTTTCTAAATGGATGTTCTCAATATTAATAACTCAAATGTACATTTTTCTCATTCCTAAAACAATAAATATGATTTAAGAAAAATAGTAATTTGAAGTAAATAAGCAGTTGAAAAATGTGATGAATAGTAATCACTGAAAGCAACAAGTAATGCACAGAAGAAATGCGCAAGTAGTGGATGTAACGGTTAAAAAGTGTACTGTAGAATCTCGGGCGTCACACAGTGTCCGAGCATAGAAGGCTTAAGTCATAGACACTTAGTTCTAGAATCAGTTCATAATCGATTGATGGAGTTGGGCGCTTCATCAATGTCTAGGTTATAGTGAGTTAGTCTCCTATGAAGGGTGATTTGCCTTGGTTATTGGTAGGTTTCTGGACTAAGTCTTACTAGTGTGTGTGTCACACATTGAACATACCACTTATGTATGATTTCTCCAAGAGATATTATCAAAGATAGAGATCAACATATACCTTATACTACTAAGTGATCAGTACTCTTAATCTTGAGCATATGTGGATGAACTAACGAAATTAAGTTCATGTGCTTTGATACACTATGGGTAAGACCTCAGTTGTGGGTCAACAACTCAGTGTTGGGCATATGGGTTTGACTAGTTGGGACGTGCGTAAGCAATAGAGAATCCATGTCGTCGCGTGATGGAAAAATCGCTCCCTTGTGATTATCTAATAGTTCATCCTAATTTGAGCTCAGTGATATACTCTAGGAGTATGTCGGATATTTGGCTTGATGGTCACTCCCTAGATCAAGTATTCTATATCTAGGGAATGGTTATTTAAAGGATTTAGATGTCTCAAGGAGAAGATGCAATCAAGAAAGATATAGTACATTGAAAGTCTTTCTTGTTTATGAGTGTTACATGGAAGGGTATTTTGGATATTTTACTTGGTAGGTCGAAGACAAAGGTCATACTTAGTGTGATGAGCTTCTGCATACAACAGTAAACATCTTAGAATGCAGCCATGACTTTTTAGTGAAATAAGTCAGGTTGAAAAGCCTAAATGTGTTATGGGGTTAATATGGGCATTTTGGTCTTTTCAGTTGTTAAATTGTTTGTCTTTTGGTCCCTCTTCTAGCCTATTTATTTTTAGATGTTTGTTAAGGTTTCCTAGTTGTTTATTGTATTTAGAGTTGCTAAATTAAAGTGTCCAATTACAACTAAGTGTTCTATTTAGCAGAATTTCTTATTTGAATTAGTTGTGGAAAATTTGAACACTAAAAATTAATTAATTTAGCAAAATAATACATGGATTAAGTCACTTGGGCCAAGTTGGCGCCTAGCCCACCTAGGCCATGGTTCACATGAGATCCAAGAGAGAATAATTTAATATGCTATTAGACTAGCTAAGTCCAAAGGTGCATAGGATTAGCTTATGGGCTTGGAATCCAAATCATATTTCTTTTAGGATTAACTACTAAGGGTATTCCATATCTATAAATAGAGTTCATTTTTGGCCTTCATAATTTGTACCTCTCTCATGAGAAAAGGAAGATAGAAAAGCGATCTCTCTCTCTCTAGTATCACACAAGTTAAGCTAGAAAAAATACAAGAGAAAAAATCTCACAATTCTTCATCATCTAAGAGAAGGTTGAAGGTCATAGAGGAGAAGATCAAAAACACTTCTTTCATCCTAGGTGTGTAGATCTTCAAGAAGCAAAAAGAAGATCAAGTTTTGTGTTTTTCGTTAAGTTTTTTATGCTAACAAGTCAAGGTAACAAAACTATCTTTTGCTAGAATTTATTATTTGTGAATTGTTCTTATGCGTGTTCTTACAATTATTCATCTTAGAACTTATGGCTTGATCATAGATTAGGATGCTATTAAGTTTCCGCTACGTTTATATACTTTAAAATTTTTTAAACATCATATGTCCAAAACACCGAGTTGTTGACCCATTATAAGATCTCACCTATAGTGAATCAAAACATATGACCTAGAATCCACTAATACATCCATATATGCTCATGATAAAGAGCATTGGTCACTTAGTAGCTTAAGATACTTTTAGTTCTCTAACAATGATAGTAATGACACTGAGATAGCATCTATTGTGGTCCCGTTCAATGCATTCATATGTACTAATGAGAGAAGTCCAGAAAGCCCATCCAATGACCAAGGTAGGTCACCCTACCAAATAGGAGACTATTTCATTATAACCTTACCATATTGAAGTATCCAACTTCACTATTCAGTTATGAACTTACAGTTTTGATCCAAGCCTCATGGCATAGACCTTTTGTGCAAATCACCACACACCTATGTCATTCACTTACACCAATGAGCCTTTTTTGTATACAAGTATGTCAAGTAGTTAGAGAATTTAATATGCTTATAATGAATGCACTGATTTTATAACTAGATAATATTCATTTACATGAAATGTCTTAGTGCTAGTGGTCTTTAGCGCATACTACTCCCAACATATCCACCAAACGGTGGCTACAAAAATAGTGTTCCAAGTCCAACCAATTGCTTGTCGTAATGTATAACATTTTCATTCCACCAAGCATGCCATGAATCTTAAAAGAAATGACGAGGAATTTATCCAACAATGGGCGTTTCCATACATTCTATAGCCAGAGAACAATGTCGTAAAATATGTTCAGCATCCTCTTTCGATGTTCCATACATAGGACAATAAAGATCAACAATCATACCCTGTTTAGCCACTTGATCTATTACTAAATTAATAAATAGTATAAGGTAAATTAATTAGATGATCAATTATTAATTTATTAAATTATCAATCTAAATATTAATCAATTAATAGTAATAGTTAATAAAAATTTTAATTAATAAATAATTACATTACTTATTTTTTATTGGTTAAAATTAACTAATTAATTAGTCATTTTTAATCAATTAATTTTGTGTTTATTAATAATTTTTGTTAATTATAAATTATATTAGTTAATTATTTATTAAATTAAAATTAATTAATTTTTAACTAATTGATTGAAAATGTGTTTAGGGTGTTGGTGAGAGGGGTGAGGGAGAAAAAAAAACATATGAAAATATCTAAAATGTGTTTTTATTTTCTTGTCTTGAAAACATATTTCCAAAACAGTTTTCAAAACAATAAGAAAAAACAACACATGCCAAATAAGTTTTTTGTTTTTTCATTTCCAAAAACAAAAGAACAGTTTTTAGAAACACTTCCAAATAGGGTCATTTCATGAACAAATCTACTAGGTTATTAGTTGAGTGAATTTGATGAATATCACTAAGTCTTCCTTTGGGAGCACATGTATAAAAATTAACTTTGTGATGATATGTTTGGTTCCATCACCTTTATCATAGTCTCATTTACTTGAGCAATACATGCAACATCATTCACTCATAAAAGTGAAAATACATCGGCTTGCTTTGGAGAAGTGACAACACTAATTGACTTTGAAGATCGTCAATGTGTAGATAAACAATATTTATGATCAACAATATCTTGTTTGCGATGAGTCAAATGTTTACTCATCATTTTTCATGTTCAATATCATACACTTATACCAACAGTTTTATAATAACAATGAAATATATATTTATCACCTTCAATGTCATTCTTTTGGTGTAGAATTATGTCTTGTTAATAAATTAAGAAAGAATAGTATCTAAACACTCATAATTTAGCAAGATACACCAATTGTATTGAGGTAAAAAACTTCAAGAAAAAAAAATTATTTCATTATCCTTATGAAGAAGACCCATTTAATTTCAATGATCAAACTGTTGGACACTAAGAGTATGAGTTTTATTGCTTTGATATTTTCTCTTTATAGGACGATTGATGGACAACTTTTCCATTTGATAAACACTCTCACTTCAAGTCAAGACAAAATTTAGTTTTTCAAGACTCTAACGATAACAAACCACTGCTTATTAGAGGTATTTTGGAATCCTCATATTAAAATCTCTAACTTATGAGAGAAGCAGATAGGTTATTGATATATTAATATATCAGTTCATTAAAAGATTTGTGAAAAAGATAATTGTACCGCATTCCTTTGGCATGTTTTCTTTCATATATATATATATATATATATATATATATATATATATATATTATCATGTAACTCATATAAATTCATTGTCATTATATTCATAAGATGTAGATGAAATCCTTTAAAAATTCTTCAAGCTAATATAATTGCATCAATCACATGTGAATAAATCTTATCATAATTCAATTTCAAGGTGTAACCATAGAGGGAACTAGCCTATTCCTTCCTTTGTTGTTGACTTCAAACATTTTAAGAGCTAGCCAACTAAAATTAAGGGTTTGGTTTCACAACACTCCCCTGTAATTCCATATGCAAAGGTATATTGATCTCCATGGTCTATAAACTTCACATTTTCATGTGAATTCCATTTGGATAATGTCTTTATATTTTTTGTCAATCACTATGTTGACATAGTTGAACAAGCTTTAGTTCAAGATCTTTGTTTTCATTTATTAGAATAGCAATTACTACATGTACAAATATTTGATCATGATCAATTTCTATTTCAGTTCCATTCTTATCCAATAGTAATATAACTGAGCAGATCTCTTCATTCTCAATATTTTAAATATGCATATCATGTTAAGGTATCTGATACTCTCATAGAGTAATTTTTCTTATTTATATTTTTTATTTGTTTTTGTGTCTTGACATCAAGATATCAAACACTTTCAATTTGTCAACTTGTTTATTTTTCTCATATTCTTTTGCAAAATTTTCTGCTTTCGAACCAATAAGTCTACCACGCATTTGACATATAATAGACTCACTTTATATTGTGTTTGTCAATTAGAACATCGATTCAAATATGAGCATTTAATACTGGTATTGTGACTTAATCATTTTCTTTAAATCAGTGAATACATCTTTTCAACTTTTTTGTATATTTTTCCGAACTTTCAATTCATATTGATTTTCACGAGAATCATTTTTTTAATGTATTCCATAAAAATTCTCATTTTTCAACTTTAGTTTTTCTTCCCCTAATACTAGGAACATTACTTCAATAATTAGCAATAAATTATATAAAAACAACTCCAGTCAATGGTTTAAAATTTTCAATAATTAACGAAGATTCAAATATATAAAGTTCTCAACTTTCTTTTAAACCCATTTTTATGTATTGTGGTGAAATATTTAGAACATAGGTTGCACAATCATATACTCTTAAATGGGATATTTTGGTTCTTGACAATAGGGAATAAAGAGTCGATCTTGGTCAAATTTTTATTACCATATGTGATATAATACATCCATAACCAAAACTAGACTCCCTAATAAGAAATGACCTAATAATTCGCGATAAGAGATTAACAAAAGATTTTGCAAACCCAAATATATCCCCTTGAATATAGATGATTCAATATCAAATATATTTGTGGATTCTCTAATAATTAATTTTTTTTGGGAACAATCAGCACAGAAAATTTCACTTATAAAAGAATCTTTAAATTCTTTAATGAATGTCTATTTCAATTTTCAAGAGTTTTTCTCATCATTGCTATGCTCATATGACCTAAGTGTCAACAAAAAATTATTGAATCAAATAACAATTCTTGAATCAAATAACTTCTAGTTATTCAAAATATTAGATTCTACTAGATCTCTATAAGTCAAAAGATAATGACAATCTTTTTATTGTTTATATTTTTCCAAAAATAAGCGAGGTAATGTAGATATACTTTTTATTTCTTTTATATGTGCTCTCAATTTGAGAACCAACAATATATATCTCTATAGTAGATTGTTTTATTATCTACTAGAATACAAACCATCTTATCTTCAATTATCTTCAGGAAACACAATATAGATTTTTCAAGAACCTTCAATTAAATTTACAATATTAGTGAAGGTATACGTTATATCGCATGAATCAAATTCTATAATTACAAGAATAAGGCGGAAACATTCATACATTGATCTTTAAAATGAATAAAGTATTAAATAACTACTTGAACATCTAAACAATTCATAGTTTAATTATGAAAGTAAATAAATTTTTCAGGAATACCTTTATCGTGAAAAACGAAAGAAGAAAAACTTCACCTTTGCTGATGAATAAGCTTCACGCGCCTAGTTGAAGCTTGTTGCTCCTTAACTCTGATCTTCCCCTCTATACCAAATTCCTAGCTAAAGTGTTAATCAAGTTGTGGAACTTGATCGTGCTAAACTAAACTAAAAGAAAAACTATTTGAGTTTCTTCATAGAGTTGAAACTTATTCATGAGAGAGAGAGATCTCAAAGGAGATGGTGCAATTATAAAGCTTGGGGTAGAGGCCTTTATATAGGTGAAAATATGCAAGGTAATTCTGTTTTTATCATAATCCAAAAGTGTAAAGGTTAGGACATTGAATTATCCTTTAATTCTATAAAATAATGGAAAATCCTTTCACCTTGCATTCACACTATCCTAGGCATCCCACCCTAGGGATTGGCGCTTAGCCCCATGCGTCCAAGCATAGGCTCGCGTGCTATGTCTATAGTTCAACCCACATGCTCTATCCAATTAATTAATTAATTCTAATTAATTTCAAAGTCCAAATCTAGTCTACTCTTTAAGAATAGAACTTTTCTCTAAGCTTGGAAAAACTATCTTAAATACATAGTAGCCTTTAAGACTTTAATTAATCAATTAATTAAATAATCAAATAATTTATTCAATCATATTATCCAAATTCAGCCAATAATCAAAAATAGAAATTTCTTTCAAAAATAAGAAAGTCTATTTATGATTTCTAATTGGTAATGGATTATATCTTTTCTTCAATTTCGTAATTCTTTATTTAGTAAAGACACTTATAAGGTATATGGCTAGAAGAGAGACTAAAGACATAATTATCATTCCACTGAAAATGACCAAAATATTATCGCTAGTTTTCTAGCAATATTTTACATTTTAACCTTAGTCTACTCCACTAAAAAACCATGGCTGTACTCCAAGATAATTATTATATGAATAGAAGTTAGTCAATAATATATGACGTTCAGTCTGTAGACCAACTAAGTGATAATGGCCACACTGCCCCTCTCCTTAGAACCTCTAATCTATAATCTAACCATCCTCCAGAAGTTATCCACTTGATCACGAGAGCGACCCACAAGTGTAACAACCAATACATCATGTATTACTGTGCGCACAAATTCAAGATGATCAACGTGGATCATTCTAAGTGAGTGATTATTGTATAGAATCCTTATTACATATGCATGTCCTTTCTAACCAAGTCCAGTCACCCAAATCACAGAGTTGTTGACCCATATATAAGATATCACCCATAGTGACTCAAAGTGCAAGAACTTGAGTTCGTCAGTTCATCCACATATGCTCAAAAATAAGAGCACTGACTCACTTAGAAGCTTGTCAATATAGGTGACCTCTTTCTTTACTAGTACGTATTTAGAGTATCACACCTACGGTGGTCTGTCCAATGCATACACATGCATAGGTGAATTAAGTTTGAAGCCCTATCCATGATCAATGCAGATCACCCTATTGTAAAGGAAACTTATTCACAATAACTTCTATTATAGTAGAGTGTCCAACTCTACTACTTAGTTATGGACTAAATAGTTCTGCTTGACAAGTAATCGTGACTTAGACCTTCTGTACGTAACCACCATGTACCTAAGTCAACAATTGAAGCAAATATCTTTTATACACATACATACACAAAAGTCAATCACATAAGAGAAAAACATGCTCATATAAGTAAGATGACATTAATTATTCATTGCAAACATCTAGATATATCAATGGCAGCGTGCTAGTGGCCTTTTGGGCATACCTATTCCTAACAATTAGATATACCGATTCTTCAAAAATATTTAATTGGATTTAAGATAATCTATAATCCATTACAATAACAAACAAAACAAGTTCTTCTTCGGAAACATTTTGGGCAAATACTACATTTGATGATACGTTTTTAACAAATATATTTGAAAGTGAACTTCATTAACAGAATTTTAAAGTTACTCAATAAGATTAAAAAATCAAATCATGGATGATATTCTGAAATGGAATAGGCACCAATAATTTGTAAAATCAGAAGGTAAAAAGAGTCATGCGAGTCCTTGACACCAGTAAGGTGTTGGCCAAAGACACTAAACGAAACAGGCACCAACAATTTCTTCCAAAAGGTGAAAAATCATCTTTTGACAAAATAACTCCAGGCGATAGTATAATTTGAGCGGTCAAATGTTATCTAAATTATCTTTCTATTTTGAAACTTGTGTTGTCATATGTCATTTAAATAATTTTAATAAAATTGTTACACCATAAATGATTTAATATGTTGGCAAAATATAAATTGACATGCTATTAGATTGAGATTGTTTATGCCATGAATTGATAGGTATAGAGGACAAAATTAGTCCATACCCAAGGCCCAACAAGAAGAGGGTCGGCCAAACACAAAGGTAGCCTAGCAAAGGTTAAAATCGGATCGAAAAGGACCTTATGCCTATCTCAGACTAGCCCAATAAATAGACAAGTTGGCAAGTAGCGTGAACAAATTAGAAGTGATGGGTAGAAAAAGGCTTCTCGGTACCACACTCCTAACTAAGTAGTGGCTCAAGGCCACTGATGAAGCATTAAGATCTTACAACAAGAGTCTAGTAAGTCATCATGGTCTGCGTACAGGTGGCCTAAATGCCATGGTAGAAAATGATGGTATAGGCATGATGATTGAACAATTGCAACTGAACATCATATAGATTCAACAAGTGCGAGTAAAGGGCGACTTGGCCAAATCAGACGGTGACTCTACCTCAAGTCATCTGCGTTTAATGCCTAACATTGTGTGTTCTCAATAATGCCTGGATTTGATTCAAATATGATAGCGCAAGTTCTCTATTAGCCAATCAAGGCTCAAGTGGAATATACGATGATGGGCCCCACCTCATAAAGAAGGAAAAAGACGATGACACGTTAGAGCCTACAACCAATGAGAACCAAGAGTTAATGCCACTAGCCCATACATGACCCATAAAAAAATACCAACGATTCAGATTCAAATATCAGGGGTACGAGTAGAAGGGGGTAAAATCCACCTTTATGTACAAAAGCATCTATACAAGGAGTCAAATAACTCGTCTCAAAAGGTAGATCATCTTAACCATTCAACACTTAAACCCAAAACAAGACATCCGAACCAAGGGAAGTCATTGGAGCCCGCTAAATAGACAAAAAAAATGATTAAAGGATTTCTCGGACCCTTTGATCTTAATTGTTGATTTACAGGGGTCTATATTAGGCATGTTGGCGTTTTAGCCACATGTATCTAAAATTAGTAATTTATTAACACTCTAGCCAAATGGTGATTTAAACAACAAACAAACATTCTATTTATCCTCTAAGGGAGAAATACGTTTTGTTCTTATAAGGCGTCGTAGATAGTTTCGACGAAGAAATAACATGTCAATCTACAATTAAGCCATGTACACAACCATACATCCAATTATGAAACAAATCATGTGATTAACCATAGATCGATCCGGGGGCATGACTTTATAATTGTCAACAATTAATTCGACGACTGTAGATCGATTTCTTCCATTGATGATAGGCACATGAAAGTAAATAAAAGGGACGAAGGAACATACATATAAATTTAAATAATCATCGACAGTTATCAGACCACAACACGTATAAAAGCTAAATGAAAACACAATCAACACTAACATTATATTGCTGAAGTCTTAATTTTTATTCATAGGAGTAATTGTACATCATATTTTTACAACTTTTCTTAGGAGTAGCGGCAACATAACTTGGATCTCGATACTCTTAGGTAGTGATTGGTATGTGGGAATGAACTGGGAATGGAATGTCATTCCCAGTTCTATTTTAATTCCATGTTTGGTATAAGGGAATAAACTTGGAAATCTCATTCCCAAGGGAATCTCATTCCCATATATATGAGAATAGTCATTCCAGACCAAATACATGGGAATGACCCATTCCCATGTACTTGGGAATGGACTTTATTTGTCAAATGACCAACATATCCATCAAAATACCTAAACAACGTTTACAATCCCTAGTTAAACAACAGCTGCATTTTTCTTTTCTTCTCCAAAGGCTGCCATTATTTTTTTCTTCAAACTAACGTCGATCATCAACAACAACAAATTAAGGTGCATTTTTCTCTTCTTTTTCTTATATACTTATTTTCTCTAGTCGTGCTCTAATATAATTAGTTAATACTTGAGAAATTATTCATTTGACATGGATAGTATCAAATTGCTTCTGCATCAAAATTCCGTTATCCAATATTTTAATCTTGTCTGCCATGATCATGTCAACAGCTTGGTTCCCTAGAACAATTTTCTTTTGCCTTGATACGTAAGCTTATGTTATCATTTATTTCTTTCCCATTGTTCTTATTAATCTATGTTGTGAATTATTACATCAGTTTTGCCATATTCATGCGGCTTTGCTTATTGTTTCATGCTGTTTATTGATAAGATACGCTAGACTACTGAAATCTCAAAGCCACACTTGATGAAAAAGATGGTTATAATAAAAGAAAAAGAACACTTATTTGACAAGGGAAATACTACTAATACTATAGATCTCATGCACGATGTATCACTTTATGCATGATATGGAAAAGCACTAATAGATTGAGAATCTAATGAGTTTTGATGAATTGAAGAGATGCTACAATATGAAGAATGAAAGCTTTCTTTCTCTAGGGATTATGAGGAATAACAGTAACCTTCTTGTGTTGTTTGTAAAATCCTGAAAATTTGTGTCACTGTGAACTGGACTTTCAAAAGGCCCTGTTGGGGAACTTTATACCATTCTCTTCAAGTCGGTTATAAGAAGGTAAGAACAATGAAGTGACGGGCCTCAAAGAAAGAAAAAAAAATATGAGAAGAAACAAGATGTCTAACTTATCGTAGAGGGAAGTAGGAAACGATAAACAATTTGTTACGTGGCTTTTGAATCTTCATTAGGTGAGGAGTATTTATATGTTTAAGTGTGATTCGTATCTATATATTTAACTCGTACTAATTCAATTAATTGCCTTGAATCCATAGTTGCATGGTGTTACTTGTTTTGAATGGAGAGCAACTGGAATGGTTTGGATAAAACTTTGGTGTTGTTTACCTGTTAATGATTAAGTTTACAAGAAGTGAGATATAGGTACTTGGGTGTGTGCCATGTGGTGTAGGTGGTGATAGGAAAAACAATTTTTAACCAGCTAGAATAATAGTTGGTGCTTTGCTTTTCTTGATTATGACCTGCAACGAATAACAAGAGCAGCAGTAGAAGATGAAACATGTAAAGTTAAAACCATGCTCCCCCCAACCCAAAAAAAAAAAAAAAAGATCGAAAGCGACATTCTTGCTTGTATCTTTTTAATAGAACAATCCAAGTGCTTAAATATGATTGTATCATTTATTTAAACTATGTTGCTTTTTCTCTTATGAATTGTTTTTTGATCACATTAATGAATTCTACTTTTATATGTCATGCTACTTGTTATCAACCCACCCTTTATACAAAAAGACACTAGTCTATCTTCTGATCTCAATCTAGGCGGCTTTAGGATTGATGAAACCTCTCCTTTCAACATATCATCACACAACATTGATGTATATTACTATGCTCAAGTGGAGCGCGTGCTTCTTAGATTATTCTTCGACCAAGTAAACAAGTAGTAATCCACTTGCTATGAGTGTAAAAGAAGTTTATGTAAAATAGTAAATTCTTTGTGATCAGTGGATGCTATATATGGTTTTGTAAAATAGTAAATTATTTGTGAATGCTCTAAATTCTTGCAGGGTAATGGCAAGATTGAGTGTAGCTACAAGAAAGTTGACAAGAAAAAGAAATAACCTTGCAATGTTGTCATTTTGGATTAGCGTAATGCAACTCGTGAACTGGTTCTTTGTCATTATTTTACAGGTGATAGAAGATGTTAATAAATCTCTGTGTCTAAAAGTAACGTATGAATATAACTTTTTCGAGAGGAGAAAATATATTGTAAAAAAAGTTTATGCAAGTGATATCGTATGTATAAATCATTATAGAATGAATAGGAAAGCTTTTGTACGTTTGTGCTCTAGGCTTCAAACAACTGGTAGATTATCGCCTACAAAGAATATGTTAGTGGATGAACAAGTGGCTATGACCTTACATATATTAGCGCATCATCAGAAGCAGAGAGTTATAAGTACCAATTTTGGAAGATCTGGTGAGACCATTAGTAGGTATTTTAAAAACGTAATAAACTCTAAATTAGGCTTCAAGGTGAGTTGCTTAAAAGACTAGAACCAGTACCTGAAAATTCTACTGATGAGAGATGGAAATGGTTCAAGGTAAGTTACTTTAATTATTATTTTATAGATAAACCAAAAATATAATATAAATTACTTTATTATTATTTTCTTAATGATAGGGTTGTTTAGGTGCTCTAGATGGTACCCACATAAAAATATGTGTCCTCTAGAGGACAAACCGAGATATCGAACACGAAAAAATGAAATTGCCACCAATGTATTAGAAGTGTGCTCACAAGACATGCAATTTATCTATGTATTGCCGGGTTGGGAAGGGTCGGCAGCTGATGGTAGAGTATTACGAGATGCATTGGATAGGAGGAATGGGTTAGTCGTTCCTCGTGGTAAGGATTTTTAATCACAATTACCCAACAAGAAAAACTAAATATATGAATGTCTTACTAATTTAAATGTTTTACTATGTTGAGGTTTTTACTATCTTGTTGATGCTGGATATACAAATGGTGAGGGATTTCTTGCTCCATATCGAGGCCAAAGATATCATTTAAATGAGTGGAGACATGGGAATCAACCTACTAGTGCCAAAGAATTTTTCAATATGAAGCATTCTTCAGCAAGAAATGTAATTGAGAGGTGTTTTGGCATTCTAAAGAAACGTTGGGCAATTCTTAGAAGTCAATCATTTTATCCTATCAACATCCATAATCGCATTATAATGGCGTGTTGCTTGCTACATAATTTCATAAGACAAGAGATGAATGTTGATCCATTTGAGGAACTTTACATGCTGGAAGATGAAGAAGATGATGAAGATCAAGGAGAGCAAGTACATAATGATGATGAAGTGGATGTAGTATCTTCGATTGCCACATCTGGAGAATGGACTGCTTATAGAGAGAATCTTGCTGTGAACATGTTTGATGCTTGGAGGGCACAAAGAAATACTAGATAATGTTATTTTTATTTCATGATTTTACCATTTTTGATGACTTTGGCATTTCAAACATTTTCTTTGTCAATACAAAGTACTGTGTTTGAACATGATTGATGCTTGTATGATTTAAATTCACATCAAATTTTCTACTGTTATCTACATTGTTTAAACTATAGGTTTGTGCTTTCGACATGAATATTATCAATAGCAAGGTTGGTTATTTAATGTTGTGAAACCCCACTTTTTTATCTTATCTCGATTTGTGTGCTTTACCTCGTTTTGCGTGAATTGACTTGGTTATGTGCTATCTGACTTAGAATGTGTTAAATATGTGATTAATACTCTTAATACATACTAAGTGTGTATTCATGAAATTTTCATCAAAAACGGAATCAGAAATTTTATCGTCGGTTTTAGTGAATAGTAATTTTGAACACCTGTCCGCTAAAATTTTTATAGGGGTGTTTTAAACGTTTTAAAACTTAATCATCGGGTATTAATAGACCCGTGTTTGATTAAAACTGATTTGGAATCGATTTTGAAATTTTAAAGATTTTTACACTTTCTTTTGCAAGAAAACGAGTTTTAAGCTGACTCGGGTGTAATTGTTTAAATGTAAAACTTCTTGTCACCTAAAAATAAACTACTTGAGATATCTTAGGAGTTGCATAATTAGTTTGAGCAAGAAATAGCTAAAATGAATTAAAGGACTAGAAATACAAAAAAAATGCTAACTTTGACTTTTACTATTTTATTTGACCAAGCTTATTTATGCATAATATATCAATATTGCTCACAAAATAACTCAAAACATACTCATTTCTCACTCACATGGCCGAAACTCCATAGCCTTCCTTGAGGAGTTTTTCAACATTTTTTCAAAGCAAATTTTTCATTAAAGTTGCAATTAAAGGCCAATATTCATCAACCAAAGCTTGATTCCACCTCTTGAGCATCCATTGAGCATCTTTCTAGCTTCATAACACATCAAAGGTGAGAGAAAAATTATAGAGCTCAAAACTCATTTTTTATGTTTTTGCTCATAACTGCATTTTGAACCGTTAGAATGTTATTTTGAAGTTATATTATTGATCAGTGCGTGCTAGGGATCGTTTATGTGTATTACTACGAGATTTGAGGCATTGTAGCGAAATTATTTATTTTCGGGTATTTAAAGTTGATAGACTGGCTATTTCAGGATTATCTTGAGTTGTTGTGGTTGGAATCGATTGCCATCGATTTCTAAAAGTTTGTTAATTACGTGGTAACGCCGTTATAATGCTAAATTTTTGATTGCGATGTTTGGGTGAAAATCCAGAAATTTCTGCCTAGGTGCCTTGGGGTTTTGGGGTTGTTTGGGCTTGATTTTGATATGTCTTGGTTGGTTTCCAAGAGGACTAATGTAGTTGATTGAATGTGTGAGTGTTTGAAACTGATTTGGAGTTGTTTGGATTAGTAGAATGTAAGATATGATTATTTGAAGTTTAGGTTGTCTTTCTTTAAATTGTTGAATTGAGCCTTTAGATGATTGGGTGGTGTTTGAGTGATTGAATTGTGAGTTGTTAATGGTTAGACTAGGGTTAGATTACGTGTTTCATGCATGTTAAGTTGGATGGCCTACTTTGTCATCTAACTTAGTTGTTTGGTGTTTAATTACATGTTGATGTTATATTGATTCTGGGAATCGGGCACTTTCGTTGCTGGTCTCTCGGAATATTGATGATTATTGATTATGGGAATCGGGCACTTTCGTTGCTGATCTCTCGGATTATTGATTGATTATTGATTACGGGAATCGGGCACTTTCGTTGCTGATCTCTCGGTTTATTTATGTTGAGTCTCATTGTTGTGAGCTTTGATAATGTTGTGTCACCTCGGGAGGCATCCTGGGCTGCGGGCACAGTTATCATGGCTAATCCCTATCTCGCATGGGCGGAAAGGCCATGGGGTGTGGGTCTAGGCCAAGGTACCTCAGGAATTGTGTCATTGAGTTTGGAGGAGTTGTTGAGCATGGAATTGGTGTATGAAGCTTCATCAGTAAATGTATCGTATCCTTATTGTGTATTTACAGTTATTACTATTGTTGCATTTATAATGATTATTGATGTTTATTTGTCTGTTTACTTGTTCAAATGATCATTTCTAAAGAGTTTGGTAAATACTGTTAGAAATCTATCAGATTCTCACTGAGCTTGTTTATATAAGCTCACTCTCTTTTATTACATGCATACAGGTATCCTTTCGCAAGATTTCGGGTACGTGCCTCCAGAAGCGGATAATGTGCCATATGTGGATGAGTCCTATGTGCCAGAGTCTTGTCCTTGATGCTTGAGATGTTGTATACTCTATTATCATGTATATTAAACTAGTTGTCTCTTATTTTTCCTTGTAATTTATGATGAATAAGTTGTAGTAAAGATAATGAACTAAATGGTGTTAACTTAGTTGTCCCTCTTTTGTTATGATCTAGGTTGCTAAGTTGGTTTATAATCTATTTTGATATGTATGTTAAAGTTAAGGTATTTTGTTAGAACGGAGGCGTATAACTATGAATGGAGTGTCTAAGAATGATTGTTGTATAATATGGTTATGTTGTATGTTGTTAATGGTTTTAAAGAATTGATTGTTGTTTGGTTGAGGAGTTTGATTGTATAATGTTCTGAGAGGTTGGTTTAGAGCCTCGATGTCTTTATTACTGTCATTATACTGTCGAAATTCCGTTGCGTCCTAACTAATCGTAGGTGGGGTCGAATTGGGGCGTGACAAATGTTATTATTACTCCTATATTTGGTCACACTATCACCTTACAATGTAATATACAGGTAGGCAAATGGAGAGAGAATCTCAAGATGGTAGAGGGCCTGGTAAGAACAAAAGGAAGTGGGGTAACAATGAGGATTCTGCACTTGTCGCTGCACCTGTTGACATGGTGAATTGTGGACTATTCAAAGCTGACAATGGATTTAAGCCAGGCTATTTGAATTACCTTGAGGAAAAGCTACAAGTTTCTTTGCCTACTGCAGGTCTAAAAGCAAGACCACACATTGAGTCAAGAATTAAGATCTTAAAGAGAGACTTTTGCATTGTGTATGACATGATTTATGGCCAGCATACTAGTGGATTTGGGATGGACCCAGTTACAAAATGTCTTACTGCTGATAAAGAAGTTTGGGATACATATTTGCAGCTTTACTGTTAGTTGTTTCTTGTATTTGTTGCTTAAGTGGAAGCTTGATTTGCAATATTTATATTAATATGTTCTTTAATCTTTAAACACTTTAAAATATTTTACAGAGTCATCCCAAGGCTGCAATGTGGAAGACTAAAGCCTTTCCTTTCTGGGATGAGTTGATAGAGGTCTTTGGGAAGGACCGTGCCACAGGGGAACATGTTGGAGGACCTACTGAGATGATGGAAGAAATTGAAAGAGAAGAGGCTGAAAATGAAGTCAACAATTCTGTTGAAGGTGCAACAAATGGTGGGACTGAGGACATAACTGCTTCGCAATCATTCACGGATATGCAGTCTCCAAGGAGCGATGAAGTTTCTACCCAAAAGAAGAGAAAGAGAAAAAGTGACGATCATGTAACAACTATGATGGATGGAATACAAAATGCAGCTTCTGTAATTGGGAATGAAATAGCTAAAGCAACAAAAGTTTTTAGCAAAGCAATTGGGGTTGACGCTATGATTTCAGAAAAAAGGCAACAAATTCATTCGGAAGTACGCAAGGTGCCAAATATAGCTCCTCATGAAGTCATCAAAGTTGTATGTTACATCGCACGTGACCACGAGCTAACTGATGTGTTTTTTAGCATGACTGCGAAAGAACGAGTGGAGTTGGTTAGAGCTATCTTGGTTGGTGATGTCTAAAGGTTTACAACAGTATTAGTAGCATTAGCTTTATGCAACTGATGTGTTTTTGCTAAACAAACAAAGCTTTTTTTTTGCTATAGACACGTTGGTTTTGTTAGCTATTTTGAAAATTTCGATTTATAATTTAACCCTTAAATAAAGGTTCATTCTAGCTTGGTGATTAA
This sequence comes from Ehretia macrophylla, assembly GCA_037974665.1. NCBI lineage: Eukaryota > Viridiplantae > Streptophyta > Magnoliopsida > Boraginales > Ehretiaceae > Ehretia > Ehretia macrophylla. Next base: position 63,075,914 of record CM075773.1, read on the forward strand.
ATCCTTTACTCATAATTTAACCCCTTTTTTAGGATATAAATACTACAATATTTATGCTCATATGTCATACAAAAAATATACTCAGCTTTTATTGAATGAAATGTAAGTTATATGAAGTTAAGATATTTCACTATAATAATATTAAACTTATTGCTGGTAATTTTGGGAAATGCCAGTCCTATGAATCAATGAAAATAACTAAACAAAAAATTAATATATTTAAGCTTCTTCAAGAGGTCAAATAGAATTATTATTATTATTATTATAACACTAATAATAATAATATTATTATTTTTAATTATTATTAGCATTGTGTTAATAATAATAATAACGATAACAATAATAATAATTTATTTATTTATTTATTTATTTATTTATAATAATAAATAATAATAATATTAATATTAATAATAATAATTATTATTATTTCCACGTTTATATTCATGTACATCTTATTTTTTATATTATAATAATGAAATGATAATCTTGTGATATTATATTAATCATTGTCATTACCACTTCTGTATACTGTATACCAAACATAGGTTTTGAATCAATATATGCATTTATATCTTCATTCTTAGAGTATACAAAGTATGTCATTTCAATTCACAAGTTCATTTCATTCTCAATTCCATTACATTATATTCTTTAGCTCATTTCATTCATATCCAATTTCATTACAGTGTACCAATCACAACCTTAAAAATAAAGACACTCTTTAGTTTTTAACTATTACTTAATTGCTCGTGATAATTAAATCTATCAAAATCCTTGAACTTTAAAGAAAATTCAACCCATTTTATATTAACGATCTCAATGAAGAAAATCGACAAGATGAACAGTTAATAATTCTTTTATACAACAAACAAACGTAATTTAATTTGAAACTTTTTGATACTGGAACATGAAGAAATTCATTTTTCAAAAATAAAAAAGAAAGAAAATAAAAACAAAGATGGGTTGGAGTTGTATAATAGAATTAAGACAAAGACCAAACACAGCTGGTTCACATAAAAATCCAAGAAAGATAGATAGATGGATGACACATAAAGCTGTAATTAATTGACTAATTAATTTGACTAGTAATCCAAAACGTTGCACACCTTATTAATAGTAGCTATTATTATTATTTTTGTTTTAATCAGGAGATCTAAACTCTATAAAGTTATCATCAATGGAGGTTTTAAAAGATAATTTGAATTTTTAACTCTTAAATTGGGATATTTAAAAGATAATAATTAAAATTTTTAGAGAATTTATAAAAAAATAATAATACTAATAGAGTTTGTAAAATTTAAATATACATAGAATTCATTAATTTTGCCATCATACACAATTTTTAAAGCAAAAATAAAATCCGGTCTCTATTTTCATGTTAAACAAAATAGAGATTGAGCTCTATTTTTTATTAAAAAACTATAAATGAGGTCAAATTTGACATAAAAATATGAATTTAACATTTACAAATCTCTTATTGGTGTTACTTTTTTATTCATAAAATTTCTAAAAACTTTAATAATTATCTTTTAAAGTCTTTATTGAAAATGACCTAATACACTTTAAAAAATACTATCAATAAAAATTAAACTCACAACCTCTTGCATGCGAGACGAGGAGCACGGTCTATTTGGCCTAGTGGCACTGGTAGGTATTAGTCTATTTGGCCTAGTGGTGGTACTAGCAGCTATTGTTTTCCACCCCCGCTAAAACGAACCGCTTCGCTTCGCTTCTCAGTTGACCACTTTTTCCCACCTGCGTCTTCTTTTCCTTCTCTCCAGATCTTCTTTCCCCTCTCTCTCTCTCTCTCACACACACACACACACGCTTAACTCTTTCTCTCTCTCTCTCTCTATATACGCACACATACATATACATATATATATATATATATACACCTACTCTTTTGTTGAAAAAAATCACCGTTAATCTATCAAGCGTCTCCATTTTCGATAAATCCTCAGCGAAAATTCTCGACACACTTTATTTACATACATACATGTATCTATAAATAAATAAATATATATATATATATTTTTTTGTAAAAAGAATTGTAAAATTGATTGGCGGTGCTGTGATGATGGATTCTGAGAGGTTAAGTAAGTCTCCGCCAGCTGCGACGGCGACGGCACCGGATGCGGCGGAGCCGGCAGCGGAGACGAAGCAGTACGGGGTGACGAAGCCGATATCGTTGGCTGGGCCCACCGAAGTGGATCATCAACGGAATGCTGAACTACAAAAGGTGGTTTTTCTTTGTGAATTAAGTGAAATTTAATTTTATTAAATGAAGTGATATAAGTTCAATTTTGTTAATTTATAGTTAATAATTGATTTTTTAATTTTTTTTTTTATATTTATTATTTTTGTGGTTTGCTTATGATTTTGAAGTTCTTGATGGACTCGGGGCTATACGAAAGCAAGGAAGAGACTGAGAAAAGAGAAGAGGTACTGCGACAGCTTGATCAGGTAATTGCTTTTTGGCTTAATTTTAACTGGGACAATTGAATTTCGTCGGTTGTTCTATGTATACATGTATGTGTCTATGTTAGTATGAATTTGCATTTTTAGAATATCTAATTGTACACAATCGAATTGTATGCATTTGTCAGTGGTAACACACCTCAACAAGAAAGAGAAAAGGCCCCCAAGGGGTAGCTTAGTTGGTAACAAGGGGCGAAGCCTTCTTGGCTACAAACTGAGTTCCTTGACTAATTTGGTACATGTGTTGGGATGCATCGCTACACCTAGGGTTTGGCAACTTGGGGGTGGATCCAAAAGGGTCCTACCCATGGGGTGTTCCACGTCATAAAAAAAAAGAAAGAAAGAAAGAGAAAAAGGAATATATGAGCTTGTTATATATATATATATGTATACGTATTTTTGTATATGTTGATATGCATTTGCAATTCAGTATATCTAATTGTACATAATAAAATGGTATGCTTTTGTCAGTAGTAACACACGACTTACACGGTATGCATTTGGCAGTAGTAACACACTGAACCAAACCTAGGCTTATCCCACTAGGTGGGTTCAGCACAGTAGTAATGCATGGCAACAAGAAAAAAAGGGGAAAAAAAATTAGCTTGTTCGACATTTACCACTTTATGCATGTTTTGATATTCATTTGCAGTTTAGTATAACTATTTGTATGTAATCGAATTGTATGCATTTTGTCAGATGTAATGCATGGATTATGTGCATGTCATTGGATTGTTTTGATTAGTTCAATGATTTAGAGCACAAGATTAGCTACTTTGTATCTTGAGATGGTAGAAGTGTAAAATTTAATTTATAATTGAAATATTCAAATGTTTGCTAAAATTACTAGGCAATATTTCGGGATAGAAAGATTCTTTTTAGAAAGTATATGTCACATGATGTTTGATGTTTGAAGCAGCAAGCTCTTTGGCTGTGTGTACAGCTGTCAGTCATATGTCGTGTATTTGGCATACGTTACGGTGCAATTTAAAGGAGGATATAGTGGTTGGTGGGGTAATCTATTCATTGATGTTGCTGATAGCGTCATGGAAATTAAGAGGGGGCCATTCTGCATTAATGGTTGTCACTGAGAAATTTAATATTAGTGCCACATTCGATATTTGAAGTTGCATGCTTTTTTTCTGTGTCTAAAGCTGTCAATTATACATGCCTCTTTGTCATACCTTGCGGCAAGATATAAACAGGGTTCTAGTGGTTGGTTGTATGTATAGCTGTCAATATTATGTGCCTATTTGGCATACATTACGGTCAGATACATACAGAGATGGACAGCTGTCAATTTCTTGTGCCTATTTACGTACTCTATGGTGGGAATTGGATTACAAATAGAATAAGGAAGTAGTCCTTAATTACTAGCTTAGAGATTATATTTTTGTGTTTGAAAGATTGTTATTAAAATTCAACATGACATTACTTGTAAAGCTTAAGCTCTTTGGTCATGTGTACAGCTGCAAATTATATATGCCTCTTGCCTAAGTTATGGTGAGATATAAATGGGGTTCTAGCGGTTGGTGTGATAGTATATTTGTCAGTATTGCCCATTATTTGATGGAAATTGTGAGTTGGACAATTTTTCTGGAAAAAGTTCTTATTCAAATCAAGTATCAGGAGAAGTTTGCAGCTGCAAGCTTCTTGGTTGTGTTTATAGCTGTCGTCAGTTATATGTGCCTGGTTGGCATATGTTGTGGTGGGTCATAAACAGGGATATAGCGTCGATACCATAATCTTTGCTCTTAGCAATGATGATAATGTGATGGAAACCGGAGTTGGACATTTTGGCTCGAAAGATTTTTATCTGAAATTAAATATTTCGAGAAGTTTGAAGCTGCCAAGCTCTTTGGCTGTGTGTACAGCTGTTACTATTTATGTGCCTGTTTGGCATCTGTTATGCTGAGATATAGACAGGTACTACACAGCTGTGAATTATATGTGCCTATTTGTCTTATGTCAGGTAGGACATAAACAGGGACATAGCGGTTACTGCTGCCTATAGTATGATGGAATTCGAGAGTAGGACAGTTTTTTAGAAGCTCCAAGCACTTTGACTTTATTTACTGCTGTCAGTTATCTGTATCTACGGGGTATTTGTCGCAGTGCAATTAGTTCTAGTTGTTGGTAGGACAATCTACATTTAGCACGGGCGATCTCATCTTTCTGGTGGAGGTTGAGCATAGGACAATGTTTCTTGGGTTCGTAAGCAAATTACATATTTCCATAGAATGGGGCTTTAAGATTTTAAGACTAGAATAGATGGGATTTTGTTTAAATTTGTCTGACATGTAAAACCTACAAAGAATGGAGAAGTAGAAAATAAAGAATTTGATAGCTTGCCAAGAATCTTGTTGCTCTATATTGTTTATTTGTCAAAATTTTGCTTGGCTTTGTATTCTGAAATGTATAGATAAGCTAATTACATATTTCCAGCAAATGGACTTAGTTTGCAGAACATTTTAAGATTGCAATAGAAGATAGATGTTTGTTTAAATTTGTTTTGTGCCCTGTTAAACCTAGGAATTTACAGATGAGCTAATTGCATACTTGCAGAGTATAGAACTTAGTTTGCAGAAGATTTTAAGACTTGAATAGAAGATGGCTGTTGTTTAAATTTGATTTATGAGCTGTAAAATATTATGAAGACTGGGAGAAGTAGAAAATAGAGAATGTGATGGGTTGCCATGAATCTTGTTGCTTCATATTTCTTATTTATGACTATATAAACTCTAAACAGAATATCCTTTGGAAATCGTTTTTATTAATTTATCAGGATGCTTGTGTTTCTGTGTAATGAATGCTTCTCCAATTCTTTTGAGTCTGTAAATCTATGATCATATAAGTGTAGTAGCAACTATTGTCTGCTACATAGGTGTGAACAAATGAATTGCATCATGTTCAAGCTTGTGGAGACATCGTAAGATGTGGATATTGCTCCTTGGAGGGGATTGAGGGAGGGAGATAGAATAAGAGAGAAAGAGAGTTTATTTCATGTTAGATAGGAATTTTGACACAGGTAGCCTCTTCCTCATGCTAAGTTGTGTCTCCATGTGGCTATACTAAGTGAGAAATTGTGTACAGATTCAATTGTTGAGTAAGATTAGATTTGTCTGGACATCAATTTATATATGGAGGAAGCGGACATGTGGTCAGAAGAAATAAATATATGGCTGGGGAGATGTTTCTTCAAATCTTTAGCTAGATCATATCTAAGTAAATGCAAAACACTTCGGTTGCAGAAAGAGAAGTAGAAGGTGCTATCTAATAATCCTTGTGGATGTTGGCCATTCTTCAATGTTGATAAAATCGTATATACAACATTTATTTTTAAGCCAGAAAATTTCTGGTTATCTTATGCATTCTTCTTCATTACATATCACTGGTTTGACATTTTTTTTCCAGTGTCTTAACCTACAAAATATAAGATTTGTTTAGCCGTCCTCTGCAGTTCGTGGATCGACTAATTGGCTATAACCAAGCTAATAATGTTATTCTAGATTGTAAAATATTGGGTAAAGCAATTGACCCGCCAGAGAGGGTACACAGATCAAATGGTGGAAGATGCAAATGCTGTTATAATGACTTTTGGCTCCTACAGGCTTGGTGTAAGTTCACTTTGCAGCACTTTCTTTGTAATGTTTGTGCTCTTTGGAAGTTCTCTATCATTTACTCTTGCTTACTTTTCATTTAATATATCTGATATGTATGTCTAACATTTCATGTACGTGTCGATATATGTATGTGATTGATTGTTATAACAAAAGAAATGGCAAAGCGTCTGGACTTTTTTTTTATTATTGGATATGTATGTTAATGTGATGTACAGACACATGTATGCCATTGGTCAGTAACCAATAAAAAGAGAAATGTCATAAATCTAGCTTCTCCGAGTGAAACAGAATACCTTGCTGTTTAGTGTAGCTTATTTAGACTTCTTGCTTAACATATAGAGATGATTGGGTTCCTTGTCCTTGTGTCCTATGACTATGTAGCATTTTGGGTGCCCAAAGAAACATTATTGCAGATGTTAATTTCTATTGGTTTTAATTACTTTTGGATCTAAATATATTTTATTGCCATCGAAATGATTGAATGTTTGCTGAAACATTACATTTGAATGATACTATAATATAGGTGCACGGGCCTGGAGCTGACATCGACACCTTGTGCGTTGGGCCATCTTATGTGAACCGTGATGTAAGTACAATGTGTTGCTATAGTCATTGTTGGATTGAGAGGACCTTATATATTTGTATTTTTGAATTTTTTGGATTGAGAGGACCTTATCTGAAGATTCTTTGTGTATTTTGCAGGATTTCTTTGGCACTTTGCATGGCATTTTGGCTGAAATGGAAGAAATAAATGAACTTCAACCTGTTCCAGATGCTCATGTACCAGTAATGAAATTCAAATTTCGAGGAATATCGATTGATCTCCTTTATGCTTGTATATCTCTCTTGGTCATCCCAGAAGTAAGTTGAAGATAGTCGTAAGAGCTCTTATATATGCATTTCTCCCCTCCCTCGGATGTTTCTCCTGTATTCTGAAAAATGTTGCTGCTTCTGTTCAGTCGTGTAAAGAGAGGCTACTCTCAAGTTCATTTGATGCATCACAAAGAAAATCGATGGAAGAAGACTGAATTTAAACCTTCATTTCAAATACCTACTAAAATGTTACATTTAGTAGGGTATTTAGCATTCACTGCAGTTGCGGCATTTCGTAGTAAAATCATCTATATGTTCTTGACATATTGTTTGTTGGCTGATATGTTTGACTCTGGATCTTCTAGTATACCTGTTACTCATTTGCATTTATTGCTGTTGCACTAGTTGGATGCCCATGCTACTCAAAGTTTTGACCATTAACAGGATTTAGACATCTCGGATCATTCTGTGTTGTATAATGTTGATGAGCCAACTGTTCGAAGTCTCAATGGATGTCGGGTTGCTGATCAAATACTAAAACTTGTTCCTAACGTGGAGGTAAAGATATTGTCTTTCTTGGCAATATCTTGGCTTTAGATCATTTAGTGACTAATTTGTTATTAGGCTCTAATGCTTTTTGATATTTTGTAGCACTTCCACACAACACTAAGGTGCTTGAAGTTTTGGGCTAAAAGGCGTGGTGTTTACTCAAACGTAATTTTACTTCTCTCTCTCTCTCTCTCTGTCCCTCCCCCAACCCACCCACCTCCCGACCTTCCTCCCCTGTAAAAGAATTGATTATTGTTTATTGTATTCATTGTTTTTGTTACAGTATGCTAAAGGATCTTTATTCCGCTATATGTACTAAATGGTACTTCCACTCGTGTTTAGGTTACTGGATTTCTTGGTGGTGTAAATTGGGCTCTTTTGGTTGCTCGAATATGCCAGCTTTATCCCAATGCGGTTCCTAGTATGCTGGTTTCCCGTTTCTTCAGGGTTTACACACAATGGCGTTGGCCAAATCCTGTGATGTTATGCCCAATAGAAGAACATGAACTTGGGTTTGCTATCTGGGATCGCCGCAAGAATTCAAAGGACCGAGCTCACCATATGCCAATCATCACACCAGCGTACCCTTGCATGAACTCTAGTTACAATGTCTCACCAAGCACTCTCCGGGTTTTGATGGACCAGTTTCAATTTGGTAACAAGATCTGTGAGGTAAGACTCCTACCATCAGAGAAAGGTAATTTTTGTTTTGCCTTTTTTCAGTTCTTTGCATGTTTGGTTGATTGATTTTTTTGTTATGTTCCCATTTTCATTTTTAACTTTAGGAGATTGAGTTGAAGAAAGCAGACTGGGGTGCTCTGTTTGAGCCTTATCTTTTCTTTGAAGCATACAAAAATTATCTGCAAATTGACGTTATTGCAGCAGATGATGATGATTTGTTGGCTTGGAAAGGCTGGGTGGAATCTCGGGTTAGACTATTGACTCTCAAGGTACATTTGTCTTTTTCTTGTTATTTCTAGTCAATTGAGAAGCTCAAGACCGAAGGTACAATTATAAAGGATGTGTTCTTCCCTCTTATATTCCTAAGACAGCCAGTGCTACTATATTGGATTGAAATTTGTGCTTTTGCTTTTGTACCTCACAGATAGAACGGGATACATTTGGGATGTTACAGTGTCATCCTTATCCGAAAGAGTTTATAGACACGTCCAAGCCATGTCCACATTGTGCCTTTTTTATGGGATTGCAGAGGAAACAGGGAGTGGAGGTGCAAGAGGGGCAGCAATTTGATATTCGTGGAACTATTGATGAGTTCAAGCAAGAAATTTACATGTACCATTTTGGGAGACCCGGGATGCAGATATTCATTTCTCATGTTCGTAGGAGGCATATTCCTGCATATGTTTTCCCTGATGGGTGTAAGCGATCTAGGCCGTCAAGGCACTCAGGTGACAATACTGCTAATACTCCTGAGAACAATGTTGAAGGCAGGGTATCTTCTGATGAAAGGTCGCTCAAAAGAAAACAAGATTCCGAAATAGTGAATGAACAAGATATGCCAGGGAAGCGAGCCTCAATTAGCCCAATGCGGCAAATATCACTCTCTCCAGAGTGTAGTCGAAATACATTTTGTGGTCCATCTCAGATTAGCGTTTGCAAGGAGGTAAAAGTGCAGCACAATGGATCTGGTGTTGTGGATGGCGGGTTTGAAGATAAATCATCTGGTGGGTTCTTGGGAAGTGAAAAAGCATTGTTGGAGAAGAGTTGTCTGGACATGACTGGGGAAACGTCTGCATTGAATGAGGACAGGATAGAAGCCTTGGCATCAAGCACTTTGGAATGTGCCGCTGCTGGATGTACTGGGACAATGCTGAACCATATAACAACTACAGTTAAGAACAATGGAAGGCTAATTGAACTGCGTAAGGAGTCTGTGCAGACGGATGATGTTGGAAGTGTTCTTGTAGAGGATTCTGTGATTCAGAACCTCGCTTGTGAGGTGAGTTTTCCTGTTTGACAGTTCTGGGTGAGGAATTGCAAGCCATGAACAATGAGAGTTCTAGAAGAGTTAAAGATAGTAAGATATAAGGGTGCATGCAGGGTGCTTTAAGCATCACAGATCAGAGCGTGCAACTTGAACATGGATGTCCTTGTGGAAGCGGATTATTGAGTAATTGCTTGGCTGAAGAATTAGAGGTTGTGTATAACAGCCTCTGTGCCCCTTCACGGATTCTTCTCAACTAATTTTATATATATATACTTCCTCTTAGCAACTTTTCTCTTCTGTATCGCTCTCTTTCTTTTGGTCAGGCTTGTTCTGGTTTCTGCCGAGCAGGACATGATGTAGATTTTGTTTGAAACAATCACTTATTATGGATGCTTAGCTATGTGGAGTATCGTAAGGCTTTACCTCTATTGCAAGTGAGAAGACCATGATCGGATGAATAATGGTTCTATCGGAGAGGATGATTTTGGATTATTATCTGATTTTACTCCATACGAATGCTTACTTCTTGCATCCCAAACTTTTGCTACTTCTCTTTTTACTAGATGTCTCATGTTACTCAATCACCCTAGTTGTTGACCACAGAAAGTCCCCGACCGTGCATATATGGTAGTTTTTCTTATGTCACTTTACGTGCTACACCTGCAGGAACTACCTCTATGAACTTGACCGTATTTCTCCTTGAGGCTTGAGATGATGAACATGTATTGCCTACCTGTTAATTTTTATACTTTTTAGTGCGCATCTTACTCATTCTATATTGTTTATGTTGTCTAGCCAAACCCTGTACTTGCAACAGCAGTGGAATCTCAGGTTGGTTCAACTTCTGAAGCTGTACAGGAAACCGCAACAAGGCATGTGATTTTGGGACCTTGCATTATCTGATTGCTAGATGTCATCTTTGTACTGTTTTCTTTGGTTGCTTTTGTGCAGGTTGAGTCTGGAATCAAGGGCATGAAGTATGGGTCTTGAATTAGAGGTGCAATGAGTTTCATGGATGAATATATTGTTTTCCAAATTACCAGCGTCGACATGATCCTGATTTGGATTGGTCTTACATAGTGGAGCAAGGAGCATAAAACATGGAAAGCTGGCCTTGTTGCTGCTGTTTGTTGTCCAGCTATGCAGGTGTGCAGATCTGGACTTGAAGGTGTGATTGCTTCATCGACTACTTCATGAGATCTATGATATTTACCCCGTGCTCATGGATTTCTGGGATGTGATTTATGCCTGCATTTGTTGTTTAGAACTAGCTCTTTAGAAGAAGAAAGGGTGTAAACGGAGAAAGGGAGGGGGTTGAGAAGCGGTTTGTGTCATGAATGTGGAGTTTCAGGAGTAGCAGCTTTGTTTCCCTTGGATAGTGAAAACTTTTACCGACCCTTGTAGCACGCGTTACTCAGTTACTTCCTCATATTAGATAAACATGGCTCTTATTTTTATTTGTCTGTCGCCTTTTCCTTACCATGATCCGCATATAATTTTCTTGGTCATCCTACTTCTCGTAGGGTGGATATGTCGATGCTCTAAGAGGCCTCCAATGGAATGGAACTGACAAAGTAGTTCCTGGGAAGACTTTTAAGTGAGCAGTCGTATAGAATGGTAGGGAAGTTACCTGGAATGTAGTTGTAGGCAAGATGAAGATACATGTGGTTTTGAGGTCACAGATGGTGTGTTTAGGATCTAATCTGTTATATTCTTGTCTCGGAAGAATATTCCAGTGACCGCTTAGTCACTGGGAGAGGAGGAAGTGGAGTTTCATGATTGCAGGGATGCTAGATTTCTCCACTGTTGGTTTTGGTGGTTGAAATTGTGAATTTACGAAAAAGGGTATCAAGGAATGGGCGAAAAACGAAAAGAGGTGCTGTATCTTTTAGGAGACTTGAGGGTAGTTTAGTCATTTCAAATTATTTCACGCGGTTGAAGTAGCTAAGGTGGTGGTTCTGTTTTGGATGGAGATTAGTAGTGACTAGTGTTTGCATCCCCGGAAAAAAATGGTTGTTTCTGATGACTCCAGAGTCATCTTCAGCTTAGGGGTTTTATATTTTTTTTTTGGGATTTTTTTTTTTTTTTTTGGGTCGAAGTCAAGCATATCATTAATAATATGAAAGCTTGGAATACAATAAGAAAACTTAACCCCCTCCCATGGGTGGAAATCAGAATCTAAGATGTCTCTCAAAGGGGGCGGTACATTTACAAACTAGTCAATTATAAATCATTTACTAGTAAAGTGAAAATTTTTGTGATCTGCACGGGTTGGTCAACGTAGAGAAATTCATGTTTTATTTTGGTCTTGATGACGAGAAAATTATCTTAGATTGGAACGTGTTGGATTCATTAAGGTTACTACAACACGCATCTTAACGTATGCTTTATACCTTGGTATAATATTTATGATTGCAGGCATAGGTTTGAACTCACGACCTTTGATTGCAATGATTTATTACTCGACTACTTCACTCAATTCTCGAGTTTACTGGTTTTGGACTAAGCAAATTGAAAAATCACAGGATTCTGTGCTTAATTTTATCGACACCTGCCACTAGCTGACGAAGAAATTTGTTATACTTTGCCTAAGAAACATGTAATGCATTTATTCTTTGGAAGATTATTGCTGCTTATTAACATGCTGAAAAACAAGAGCTTCTCACGAAGGTGAAACTCGAATCTAGCAGTTCAAGTTGAGTTACTCGTAATAATGCTGTCAAGGTATCAGTATTTTTAGTTCCTTTATTTTGAATTGACTGAAGTAAAACAAATAGATGGATTTGCTGGCAACAAGAACATATTAAGTTAAAATTGATTGATTCTTACGTTCCGTGAATAGCCGGTACATCGAGGAATTTTAATAAATAAGGTTTGTTGAAAGTACAAAAATCATCACATAAAAAAGAATTGTGGAAGAATTGCTTTAGATGATTATCAATCAAATGAAAAGTGCTTGAGTTGGGTTAAAATAAATGAAAGTTATATGTATGGTATACATGTTGTAGACCACCTACTCAAGTTACCACATGTGACTTCCATTAACTGTAATTATTTAATCTCTTATATTAAATAGGATTCCCATATTAGACATATGTTTATACCATAATCTTACCATCATTCAAAACTATTTGATTAGACATACGTTTACACTTTAATCTTACATTAAATAATGGTCTAATTAGATAGTATCACGTGTTTTGAAAAGATAAAATTTGAAGTGTTTGACGATTATAAGAATGAGTATTTCTTGACTTTATAGTAAAGATGAGAACTTGAAGAAAAGACACCCAACAAATCAACACCAAAAATGAAATTTGATTGAATTTACTTTGGATCCTTTTTAGGACTAGTTTTTAGTACCTTTCTACTTTGCTTTCTTTCCTTTTTAATTTTTTTTCAGGAGTAGATCACAACTTAGATTGGTTCGATTCTTATACTGATCAATTTCAAAAATAAAACGATTATTTCTATGATTGTTTAGTACAAATTACTTCTTATCCTCTACTTGATCTGTTGAAGTCTTTGAAGTTCAAAGCAAAATCAATCCGGGAAAATTTTAATATAAGGAGACTCTGCAAGTTTATAGTATGCTACCTAGGTCATGATAATTAGCTTGTTCCGTAATATAAAATCCCATAGGCTGTCAAAGACGGGAGTTAGTGCGTATGAATGTATGTCCTTGCATTTTATTTCGAAGTAATTTTATCTCTTGAATCAACATCCCATATGGATGATGTAACATACGTCACACTTATGAATATAACAATACCAGCAAACTCAAATCCATATTGGATCTTCATGCTCTACAAGGATGTTCACTGCACCAAAACGTTTTCATCTCATGTGGGAGATGAAAATATTTTCTACTCCACTGAATAACACATTTTCTTTCGACTAAATATTTTCTAATTGACCTATTTTCTAATGTTACCAAATACTGGAAAATTTGGAAAATATTTTCCGCGGAAAACTTTTACAGCAAACAAACGGAGCCTAAAAGAGATACTGCAAACTGTTTCAACGCCAACAGAAAGGCTAATACTATAGCTAGCAAGCTTGTGCTTGCTTTCATACTCTTCTATACAACATGTTGAAAGCTAGCTCATAACCCGGGTTTTCACGAGCGTTGGTAGGTTCCTGAGTGCCTGTCAAGGGCGCTATATTTAATCCTTGACCTTAAAGGGCTCATAAACACTGAGAGCTTTGCTAAGTCCTTGAATAGAGCCACAAGCTGCAGCCAATGCCACTAGCAAGCATACTATGTTGATCAGTTGGAGACTAAGCCACCTGCAACTCCACCTGCCAATTTTCTTCTGTGCAATGTACATTTCTATGGGAAAATACACTGTCAGGGGCCAATAGCCGAGCGCTCCGAGGAAGGCAAGTACGTCGTTGAAGAAAGGCATTATCATTGCTAAAAATGTTGCGATGATCACGAATGAAGTTCTCCAAGTTAGCCTCAGAAAGTTTAGACTAATGGTTGTTCTAAAAACGCCTATGCGTACCAGATACTCGCCCGTGACAAAATTTGACTTGGGCCATTTTCTGCTCGCCCATAGTTCGAATGCACTGAAAACTGGCTGTGAGAATACCTGCAGAAATTTTTTTAAGTATGTTTAGTCCATTTTGTCGCGCAAGTAGAAACAGGAATTTGGATCCCCTTATAAACAACATATAAGGTCACGAGAGAGATCCAATGGTTGTGAGTTGTCCAAATCATTTCATCACAACTCATGGACAATTGATTACTGTTGAATCTCACTCATAACATTATAATGTTACAAGGCGATCCAAGTCCTTGGATAGCTTCTTGCTCGTTTTATCTTTTTCCAAAGAAAATATTCTTGGACCTGATAGGCTCCAACTAGGTGCACCACAATGAAGATATTGGCTAGATCCACCAACCAGAATGGCTCATAAAATCCAAAGCCTGTTAACAAATTCCCAGGTGCATTGTTCCCAAATGCAGCATAACCAAAGCAGCCACACATCATATAGAATGCAGTTGTAGTTGACACTGCCATTATATTAGCCTTTCTCATCACTTTGTTTTCAGGTGGTGATGTTTTCAGTGTATCCTGTAAAAGTTCCAAAATGTTTGATTGAAACAATTCATGCTTTGTCTTTCACATAAGAAAGCCTTCAGTTACCAAAGATCAACAAGAGCTAATCTCGAAATATTTCTCATTACTTCCGATATGTTTATGTTGAGATGAATGTGTGGATAACTACGAAGGACAAAACTAGGAATGAGGGGATACGAGAAAAGCTATGGGTGGCCCAATTGATGATAATATGAGGCTATCGTTTGAGATGATTTGGACATGTTAAGGCAACAACCCATGAAGGCACTTATTAGACGATGCAAGAAGGTATAGAGGTAGCGTAACATAAGAGGAGTAGAGGAAGACATAAGATGAATTGGATAAAGACACTGATACAAGATCTTGAACGTATGGAGCTAATAGAGGAGATACCTCTCAACTTGAATATAATGTGACGCCATCCAATTCATATAATCGACTCGACCTAATAGGATACAGCTGTTTGGTTTACCTTACCTGGATTTCAATTAAAACTTGAGAATATGTGTATGCAAAAGCAATATCTCCAAGTGCTCTGAACATCCTCCAAGTCTTTTCAGCTGCTGATACATCAATACCAACTTCCACACCTGTCAAGGAGGTTCTCTTTGTTTGCCCTATAATTCAAGCCAAAGTTATATACAATACTCATATATTTTTTTTGCTCAAGAGTGTTATTTGTGATTATTCGCGAAAAAAATTGTCTACGATGAAAAGTATGTATAATTTGCATTTACAATTAAAACTGACAACCCAACTTTCACCTCCAAAGAAGGAAGGAGTGTTGACGGTAAGCATAGTGAATAGTCTACAAACCGATATACATACTGACTTATGCGTGAATGAAATTAGAAATGAAATAATGCAAAAGTGAGAAAAATTTGAAGTACCTGAGACAATCTTTGCAAAGGCAAGTCCCAATCCAATTGATGAGTACCCAAAAGACATAATTGCTGCAACTACAGAAAGCATTGACAACTTGTGGAAATTGGGAATATGTGACAAAAATATTTCCAGGATTCCCAATCCAATCATGTAAGGGTTGTGTGAGACACTACATGGAACTCCATGGCCTTTTATGTGAAAGCAATCTGATTTCTGTACAGCCCTGTATATGTTATTGATACAATGTCTAGTGAATACCACATTACATGATAAAAACAATAATACAACGCCGCATTCTTCAAAGATTAAGGAACGAGATATGATGGCTTATGGTATATTTTCTTACTTAACTAGACATGTCTCACGACTACAATATTTCATCTCTACTATTATCTATGTAGTTAGCATCACAGACAGATTTGGAATTTTGTTTCAATTAAAACTAATTCGATGTTTCATACTAAAAGTACATATATTTTTTAAAACATTAAGGTAAACACACATATTTTGAAAAATATTTAAGGCGCGTAGGGGTTGCAACCTCCATTGATACAAAGGTGAATCCGCCCTTGGTTAGCATACTTACGCCATGCTTATTGATGCTGTAATTGTGTAGCCAATTATCATACCACTGAGGTTGGCATATTGAACCACTCCACAAGCCTTGTACATTTTCCCACCTAAACGAGGAAACAAAAGATAGTATTGATCATAAGTATACACGTAAAAGATGATAAACTGTAAGTATTTGATCAACGTATCATGTGAGGATCAAAATAACAATACAAAGGCAGCGAGTTATTCAACATTAATCATTACCTAAGTTGGCTTTTACAGCTTCCATGTAGGTGTAGTTTCGGTTTCCGGTGACCGGAGATCGATAACAATCTGCTAAGAGACCGGAAGTATACAATGTGATGCCTGAGAAAACCACAAGAGTGGCAACTCCACCTATCCATCCAAGCTGTGCCATGCCCCATGCGAGTGAGAGAACTCCAGAGCCTATAATTGCTGTGATTATGTGTGCACTTGCAGTCCAAATGTTCCCTGAACATTTGAGGAATTAGAAGACTGTTTAGTTGCAATGACAGATGCTTCAACTCTGGAAGAGAATCAATCATCTTTCAGGGAAAAAAATAAGCAATCCCTGCTGAAATAGTGGCCTGACAGGGTGGCATTTAGGGGAACGGATCTGTTCACGAGTGTATGTTATTATGAGCGAAATCCAACCGTTGTGAATTATTAAACGGTTTTGGAGAACAACCTGGCTAAGGCCTCCCATTAAGATGGAATACCTACATTTGTCCACATGCTAAGCCAGTGAAGCAGAAGTAGCCCTTGCGCCTTCCATTAGTCATTCGAATCCGCTTCTAAGCAGGCAAAGGATCCAAAGCACACGAAGCCGGGAGCGAGCCCTCAAACTCAAACAAATAAAAGGTCAAGAAGCGTTAGTCGCTTCTCAGCATTTCCTGCCTAAGTTGTTAACCATCACCTGACCTGACCTTACACAAGAGGCCATGCGCCGAGTGATTCTCCCAAAAAAACTCAAGAATCGTTTATTTAGATTTTTGTATTTTTTATTCGTTTTAGGACTTTTGTTATAATATGACAATTCGTAATTGTTGAATTTCACTCATAACGATATAATATTATAAGAGGATTCTCATTTGAATTTAGATATCCTACGTGAGATACTTGCTTTTTTCTAGTTATGATTAAATGAGCAGAAGAAATAATTAAAAATATATTCGTCACTTGTGGAGATAAGCTTGTAGTCCAACAAGTCGGTTATCCCTTTATACTTGAACGTTAGGATCACATTGGATGAAATATGATCAGGCTACTTGTAATGACTCAGGTACAATTGCTAAATTATCAATACATTAAGTTTAATCTATTGATTCAAATTGTTAAGGTACGTGTTGATAGTAGTAAAAAACTTATGTCATTATAAAATAAACACATGTCATTTACAAGATAAATGTGACACGGCCAATACGAGTAAAGTGTTACAACCCCCAAAACGCAACATCCTTGTTGTGCCAGACATAATAGAACCACAATCCTAGCACTGGGGAGACCACACTTTGTACGGTAGCTTACTCTACTACTGCTGGTAGTGATCAAGGTTCGACTACTGACTTATCAATATATTGAATATAATCAATTGGGCCAAAATGTTAAACTCGTGTTGAGAGTAGTAGGGGATTTCAATACATTATAATTAAACTCGTGTTGAGAGTAGTAGGGGATTTCAATACATTATAATTAAACACATATATTTTACACAATTAATGTGAAATGAAACAGGATCCGCTTTTTAAAGATGAGCGTTTAATAAACAATATACACCTAATGAATAACACTGCAAACATTTAAAACTATACTCGTTAAGATGAAAATGTAAAAGAAGATTAATTTTGTATCGGCAAACAAATAAGAATATTTCAGCAAACTATTCTTTTTATTGACCAATCCTTTGTACTTGTTTTCACTTAAAATTTTCCTGAAATATACGAAAACATTTCTCTTTATATCAGTAGTCTATGTATCTTCCTGGAGGGTATTAAACTTTCATTATCCATCCTAGACAAAATTGGGCCTCATATTGTTATTGTGAAAGATGTCAAAAGCTTGCGAAACTCAATAAGATTGCATCAACAACCTCATAATTAGGCTGTAGGCAACTAAACTCATCCCTAGTTCCAAAACTTATGACATCACTTTAGCTCCCTACTGTTTCCAAGATCTCAACAAGTTCCACAACGAGGAGCATGCAATTATGGTTGTTAACTAGGTACGAATCTAGGGTTTTTAAAAAAAAATTTAACATCGGTGAAGACTATAACTGTCACGCCTTAAGTCCAAAACTCTAAACCTGACCAGAACTCCAAGTCCGAGGAGTGTAGGTCTAAGAAATAATTTAACCCAAGTTATTCTTTATACTCACAACACTCACTTATAAACTTATAAACCACACAAACATACTTTCTTTCACCGATATGGGATGTCACAATAACATACAATTTAATAACCATGTAAATAATATTTGTTTTAATTAGCAGGGCTAATTGATTAATTAGTCACAAAAAATACACATAAAATACTCTTGTATTTTAAAATTCTTTTGGGGCGACTGCAACCCCTACTAGTCCTATACTACATCCACCATTGTTGTTGACAATGCATTTTTGAAATAGTTGTAACAATCATCATCAAGGCTCCGTTTGTTTGCCGTAAAATAATTTATTTGTGTAAAATATTTTTCGTAGAAAGTGTTTTCTTATAAAATAAAATATTTTATATGGCTCTGTTTGTTTGCCGTAAAATAACTTATTGATGTAAAATATTTTACTGGAAAATAGAATACTGAAAAAGATTTTCTGGTGGTTAGATGTACCGTAAGTTCAGTAAAATGTTTTCTTATCCCAAAGGACATGAAAATATTTTACATAATTTTGTACTAGCCGCAATTGTTGACCGGAAAATATTTTACGGTTGACCAATTTTCTGGTGTTACCAAACACCGTAAAATTAAGAAAAAGCAGCCGTAATTTTTGACCGGAAAATATTTTACGGTTGACCAATTTTTCAGTGTTACCAAACACCGTAAAATCCGAAAAATATTTTCTGGAAAAATATTTTACAGCAAACAAACGGAGCCCAAGATGTAGTAGCTAGTAGTTGATTTCCATGCCCTTTAGAGAGAGAATTATGTCATGGTAACAACAGCCTGGAGATTAATTAATAAGAGTGAAACGGGGATGTGACCATTTTTATTTGTTATCGGATGCTCTTCTCTTCTTTAACCAAAAAATGTACAAGAAAGGCAAATATGCCCTATACTTTAGGGATACGTACGATGCTTGGTTAGTAATAGGAATATCTTTTATCATAGAGGAAGGTCTTTGGTTAGCTTCCGTTGTTCAGATTTTACTCTTAATATTGTCGCTTTGAAATTTAAAAAGTAGAAGGGTATCGTTAAGTAACAATAATTAACGTAAAATTTGTCATACTTTTTTCTTTTTATATAGATTTGAGATATCATATATATATATATATTATTTGACTAATTCTATCTAATAGAATAAAGACTTAATTCATTTTGAAAGGTTTTTGGTTCCATTTTTAGTCAATGTGGTATAACATCTTTTTGGAATCAAACTTTTAATTACTAAAGTTTGATGCTTTAACAACTAATAAAGCGAGCTCAAGTCAACTTGTCTAGTATAGCGTATAAAGTAGGGTAAAAGGATCAAGATTCTCTTGTTGACAATATGAACAAGTTTTTTTCAAGTTAATTTGATGTTCGAGCCATTTTCAGAAGGTAAATTAACAAAAGGATCAAGATTCTCTACAGTTTGTTGACAATATAAACAAGTTTTTTTCAAGTTAATTTGATGTTCGAGCCATTTTCAGAAGGTAAATTGACAAAATCTGATTTATTTTATTGCTTATCTTTAAGGTTTACTAAATTCCTTCGCTAATTTCATCGTTATTTAGTGACGGATTTAGCGAAAAAAATACGACATACCGTCACTATTCCATCGCAAATCTATCGACCGTCACTAATCTGTCATGATTTTGCGAGAGATTAGTTACGAAATTTAGTTATAAATTTTTCCGTTACAAAGCCGTCGTTAATTTGTCACGAATTAGTGATTGAATATTTTCTGTTGATAAATCTATTACTAAGTAGCAACGAACTTTTTTCTTTCGCTAAAATCCGTCATCCATTTCAATTTTCCTTGTAGTGATACCAGTCATTTAGTTTTAAATTTAAACTACCAAAAATGGGAGAAAAAGTAAAATTCTACATATTTTGAGTGAAATAAATAACTTACATGGATTATTAGAATATTAAAATAAAACAGTGTTAAGAGAGGATCAGAATCTACGATAAAATGGATCAACCAAAATTTGCAACACAGAGAGGACACCGATTTCTAGGCCTTTGTATGACTAAACTTTAGATTAAATACTTTAGTCATTTTTTTCTTTGTTTTATTTAAAGGGAGGTTTAGAAGTCAATTTTATATCACTTAGTATGTTGCACACTTTATGAATTGATGTCGGGACCTTTCGTACTTAAAATGAAAATTATATCATTAAAACAAATGATCAGTCAGGGGCGGAACCATGAATTTTTGTCAGTGGAGGCTAAAATTTATAATTTTTGAACTATATAAGTATTTTTTTCAAAAAATACATAGAATTTTAACGTTTTTATGGGCCAGTGGGGGCTAAAATCCATAATTTTTGAATTGTACGAGTACTTTTATTTTTCAGTGGGGGCTAATTAAATTTTTTTAACTAAAAATACATAGATATCTAATTTTTTTTCAAAAAATACATAAAAATTTTAACGTTTTTATGGGTCAGTGGGGGCTAAAATTCATAATTTTTAAACTATACTAGTACTTTTATTTTTTAGTGGGGGCTAATTAATTTTTTTTAACTAAAAATGCATAAATATCTAAATTTTTTTAAAAAAATACATAAAAATTTTAACGATTTTTATGGGTCAGTGGGGGCTGCACCCCCCACTCACCCCAATATAGCTCCGCCAGTGTGATCAGTGATAAAATAATTAGTCATTCTTCTATGATGAACGGTTGGTACCAATCCTAAATTATAGAGAAAATAATTTGGTTCACTGCATTTAAGTAACCTAAAAAAGTTATCAACACATTAATGATACTACTCTATGATGTTTGACATCTAAATTTCAATAACGCATTCGGGTGTGTAATTAAATGCCTTAGCTTACGTCTATTACACGTTGCATGCATGCACAGGACTGATCCACATTATATTCTTACACATTTTTCACATAAAATTCGGAAATCATATAATGAAAAAATGAATTAAGAAAATGATTATTAATATTAAAGTTCACTTTCTTCTCCCCAAATCACAAAGAGGCTTTAAAAAAATTAAAGGAAAGAAAAAAACAAGAAAAATGGAAATCTGAACTCATTCCTATGAGTAAGTAGATCCGACTTTTTTTTAGACCTTATGCAAAACAAGATTTTTTTACACCAAATTACCTGATAGCTCTACCAGTGCACCCTGGAGAAAAAAAAAGTTCCAAATAACTTGGATTTTCTCTTGATGAAAATTTAAGTAAAGACCATTTTTGTAGAAGCAAAGGAAAAGGGATAGAAAATTAATGCTCTTAACCATTTATTTCTAAACGGAAACCACTCATTCTTTTATGTCTCCTTTTTTGTATGCAGGATTTCAGAAAAGGTACAACATGCAAAATGTTTATGGTTAACATTACGAGGGTGATTCAATGGTGGTGAACCGATTACTTTATTATGACTGTATAAAAAAATCACCACTACTATATTCTCTTGTAACGTTGTACCGTTGCGAGGGAATTCGTGACAGTGGGTAAATGGTGATATGAACATATAAGATTTGCAGACTTGAGAATATGGTGGTATAGAATGCATACCTGATCTACTAGGCTTCCCATCATCATCCAACCCTGCATTTTCAACCTTCTGAATTGACAATCCAGATTCACAAACTCCAAAATGAACATTTGGTTCTGCCATGTTCATTATTTGTGTAGTGTATTTTTTTTTTTTTTTGGTGCACCTTTTATAGTTAAACAAGAAAAATAGGTGGTCTATGATGTTTCCTAGCAAGAAGAAAGAAAGAAAGAAAACTTTCATTCACGATGTTTAGAGTGATGCAAACACTTGAGTTGTGCCTTTTCTAGTTCCTTACCTACTCATCTGTAGGCCCCCCAAGCTAGCTTAGTGGCAAAAAGAAGAAGTAATGTATGAGTTTGAAACTCTTTGATCGCATATTAAATTCACATTTTTAATTAATTTAAAATATGTATTAGAGCATATTGTTATATCTGTGAATTTATCAATTAGTTGGTCCGATTCTACAACTTAAATTATAGTTGTTTACATTATTCTAGAGATAACTACAGTTAGAATCAAAATTCAAAAACAATGAAATTCAATGCTATGAGTAGCTTCATTTATTATCATTTAAATATTATTATGATAATGCCTGCCGGCTGGCCTTATCCTCATACCGTTATGAAATATATTTAATGATGATGATATATCTATATACATATATATGTGGAAATCCAACAAATATGATATATGATTGTCTATATTTTATCATTATTAGATCTATATTATAACGTTATATGATATGAGAGGATTCAAATCTTTCAAAATTGGTCAACACTCGGGAAGTGGGGGGACATTTCAAACAAGTGATAAATGTATAACACAAGTGACGATAGGGAAAAGTAAACACTAATTGGTATGGTTCATGCAATTTGGTATTCTTGATACAAAAAAGAAAAAAAAATGAAGCAATTGGTATAATAAGTTTCACCATTGTATTCCTCTTTTTTTTTGTTGGTTTCTTTTCTTCTTCTTTTTTGTGAATGTCCCGAATTGGTGCAATTAAGTATTAAAAGTTTGACTGAATTTTTGAAAGTTATAGGATCAAAAGGAAATCAGGGAAGAGCAAAGATACAAAGATTTTTTTTTTGGTCAAAGCAAAAAAACAAAAGATAAAAGGAAACAATCTAGTTACAACAATAAGTTAAAAGGGGAGTTTTAGCACGAATGCAGAATTGTCGTGGTATAACCTCTAAATCATGAATTTTACTCATGCAAATAACTTTTTTCAAAATGTAAGGTAAGAATACGTTTAGTAGCATTTAAAGCGTTTTTTATATTTCGCACATAACAAAAATTTCATGCACTAAATTGAAATTTTATACACTTCCTCTCTCCAAATTAATTAAAACCAAATTGTATGTGAACATTCCTATTAAGTTAAGAAAATTGTTGGCGACAAGTGAGGATGTCCCATATACTTATCCAGTTCTTTTTTTTTTTGGAAAATATGCATTTCATTAAATTAAGACTAAACAGATTTTGGAACATTAAGACTAAACAAATTTTTGAGCTCGTGGAATATAGCAACTTCTTCATGTTACATTGTGTACACACTCTTGATCATTCATTATATATTATTCTTCCACTTGTTACCTGAAAATGAAAAAAGAAAGAAAAAGAGCTCAAGTGGCTTCTCATGATCATCTTCAAGTGGAAGATTTAGGATTTAAAAATTTATGATTATTAGCACTAGGGGAATAAAGGTGATATAAAAGCATATGGGTGTAGACCCAAGGGTTGTTCTGGTGGAAGAAGTCCTACTACCATCTAAAAGAGGTTTCAGATTCGAGGTTGGTGAGCATGAGTGCTAGTAGGATTTCTATCATTGGAATCATACTTTAATTTACTTGGTGCATGCTTTGAATATGGCTGCTGCACATTCAGGATTTTAATTCATACTCAGTCGTGTTGATGTGTCACATCTACTCTTTGGATGGATGGGATTAATTCAGTCTATATCTCATAAACTGGTTGAGTGAAGATGTTTTTTAGGATATATATATATAAAAAAAAATATGGGTGGAGACAGAGATATGAAATGAAACGTTCTTCAAAATAATTGTAGAATAATATCAACTTTTATCTCTTCGTGCGCTAAATAGAAAGCATATGGTTGTCGCATGCAACTAATCTAGCACCATTGCTAATAAAGTAAAAGAAATAAAATCAGCAGCCCTCCACCTACTAAAGTGAGCATCAAATTGAGGATTTTAGATTTAATGATTTTTCCTTTTCCTTTTGCTAGCTAGTCCACTGGGCTTTTGTCACGCTTTACCCTTTAAAAGACTATGCTTGACCTCTTTTGAGCACCCATTCAAGTCAATATTGATAAGTACTGAAAAAGCGAAGAAGATTGTGAAATCTTAATTTTTTCCAAACCACATGTCAAAAGCATTCTTTAAAGTTTACTCCTTTTTCGTAATTAAAAGAAAAAAGTTTACTCTTTTTGGGTAAATTGTCTACTAAAATTTCTTCATCCTCATCGCTACCAGTATGCTCAGACCCGCATAAACATAACAAAAGGACTCTGTGGATGTGAGAACAAATGATAAAAATATTAGGTCGGAAATTAAAAATTTTGTAGACCATTGGATCTACAATTAAGATCACGTGGTTATTTGGACTTCCATAATCCTTCTTTACAGATTATTTTTCGTTTTCTTCTTTTGTTGAATACATAAAGCTGCATACTGATTTACCATATTTAGAGAAAGAGAGGAACAAGCGGCTTTTTCAAGATGGAGCTTCCATTGAGGAAGAGATTATTTTCAACATTCAAGAGCACGTGTTGATAAAGATGCAAATTGGGAGATGTTTCAAAGGCTCTTCTTTTAACAAACACTTTGTTAATAAAACATCTATTGACGTTCACTTCACTTAATTTGACTTGTACCTTAGTCTTTTAGTTTCCATGTGTAGTTGGTTTGTAATGTTTTTTCTTTTGTCTACACATGGTTTACTTTTCTTTGTCTGCCTTGTGGCTTGTATAACCTTTGTAACTTTACCTACTTTCGTTTATGATATTTACTTTTGCTAATTCAGAAAGAAAAAAAAAAAAGTTGCATACTAATCTTAATTTGAATATTGTGAAAACCCTTATATCCGTTGAAGATATAACTTATAAACATGGAGCTCTTGTTCTTGTCCACTTCTTCATAATTTATTTCTCTTGAATTTGATTGTGATCTTCTTTATATAGAGATAAATGAAGAAATTTTCATCCAGCAACTTGAACAGATGCCAACTTATAGGTTTGAATCCCTTTATAATATTATAAATTAAAAATGTTATTATTTTATCATCACACTCAATAGTTCAAATCATTTTTTCATAACTATATCATTATTTCATTTTTCAAATATTTCACGTAATGTTATAATCCAAATCCAACTTTTATCATAACAAGATTCTATCCACTTTGAAGGGGACAATGAATTGGCATTTATTTAAAAGGTAAATTGAAAGATCATCATCTATTTACTCATAAATAAAAAAGATCCTAATCCAATCATATACTCTACCGGTTGCAACTTCTTTCATGTATCTTTTAAGGAAAACTCTTCTATTAATTTGATAAATAAAAGAAGAAGTGAGTTTTATACGTGTGTAAAACTCATTATGTGTGAAAAGACTAATATCCCATCCTTTAAAGTGAAGGATGAATTGATAATTTA
The DNA here is from genome assembly GCA_037974665.1 of Ehretia macrophylla. Taxonomy (NCBI): domain Eukaryota; kingdom Viridiplantae; phylum Streptophyta; class Magnoliopsida; order Boraginales; family Ehretiaceae; genus Ehretia; species Ehretia macrophylla. The sequence goes on from CM075773.1 coordinate 63,101,423, forward strand.
CTTTTAATGTAATGATAAGAAGATCTTAATCCAATCATCCCCTTGTGGTTACAATGGTACTAAAGGTTATGTTTAAACTAATTATAAAATTTTAACTGTAGAACTTTTACTAACTTTTGTTAAAAATATTATTAAACAAAAAACATTAATTGTTTGACTTATATTATGCAATGTTAAGTTTTTAGAAATTTTAAAGACAATGTTGATCTTTAAAAAACATAAAAAGGTGTATTTGAAGGGAAAAAAAAAAAACTTCCCACATTACATAAAACCAATTTCACAAAAACCTTTTTTTAAAAAGGCTCCAATTTGGAGTTTTTATTTTTTAGCTTTTTTCACTTTTAATTTTTATTAATACTCTTTTAAAAATAGACCAAACATGTTAACTTCAACTTTTAAACAGATAACACTTTTAAGTATCTAAAAACTAAGTTCAACAAACCCTAAATCACACACGCACACGCACACGCACATGCAAACACAAATCTAAGATATATTTCACATCTAAGATTTAATACCTTACCCTAGCACACTGGCCCATCCTGTGCCAGAAATTAAAGAAAAGAAAACATAATCGGAAGATTCGAAAACTGATCAAGAAGAAAAACGGAGCACAACCCACAGAAGAAACTAGATTAGGAACACAAAACACACACCCAAATCTTTATTTGGACTCTGTAGCTATTTTTTATCTCATGCCCCGGCCGATTTGAACACGGTACGAATGCCTGACAAATTAATGACCGTCAATGTAATTATCAACAGTTTATTTCCGAAAACGGATCTTCCTTTAGAGTTCTGTTTCTATACCCAAAGTGCTGGTTCTAATACCTGAGAGACGGATGATCAGCAACTACACAGGGAAACTAAGATGAGTCCTACGAAAGTGTTTTACGTATATACTGCAGATAGGAAAACTTCCAAACTACAGCTTCAAAATATGAATGCAGAGGGCAACCTGGAAGATTATAACCAAGGGTTCATTTGTACTCGAATGAAGGTGGACTTGGAGCATCGAAGCTCTCCAAAACCTGTGTCTTGGTACCACCGCTTGTACTTGTTTCCTGTTTCTTTCCACCACCAAAGAGCCCTCCAAACCACGAGGAGGAGGAAGATGAAGTAGAGGACGAGGAAGGCGTTGATGAGGAGGACGATGATGTAGTTCCCATACTCTCAAGAGTAACTGGAGCTTGACCAGGAAGTTGACCCATTGGATACCCTGCTGGAACCCCAGGCATATTGGGCATTGGCTCGTCCATTGGAGGAAAATTTTGTGGAGCACTCATGAGCTTGTTCAGCATAATTCCAGCTCCCTCAATCAGAGCAAGTAAAATACCACCAAACAATGCTGATCTGGAAGCAGCACCCAATCCCTGACGCATCTGAAGGAAGCCACCGGTGGCTGCACCTGCAATGATTGAGTTCCATGGATCCTCTTTCTGGCGGATGTAGACCATTGTGCAGTCGAAGGTGGAGAAAAGTCCACCCCACACAGCAAAACTACCACCAACACGAGGTGCATTCATACGCACTGCCTGAAAACCACCGATTAAGCGTTCACCTTTAGGGGAGTTGTAAGTACCTTTCAAGTAATGGAAAGCTGCACCTCCAACAGCACCCATGCCAAATGCTCCCCCAATGTCATCAAGGATTCTGTCAGGACAAGGTTCCCGGGAAGTCTCTGGGGTTCCCATAGATATAACTGTGCAGGATGTGGAAAAGCTGCAGAAAGGAAATGGAGTTGGGAAGAGGATTCAACTGGCAACACTAGCAGACTTGCTCTTTCGAAGAAGTGCTTAAAGTGACTAAGGTCCTTGACTGTATATTTACGATACAAGTTTATCACCTGTTGAGAACCTTACATCCCCTGAAATTATATGCCAACAATTCAGTCAATTATTTTTGGCTAAGTAATTCAGTCAAAATTTTTGGTATTAAAGTCGAACATATAGAAAAAGAGCCTAAACGATTGAAACACAATAATTATACATTCAGACCAAAAATTTTGGCCTTGAAACACAATAATTATACATTCAAACTTGACAAGCGAATCATGACAAAGAAAAAAAAAAAGACTTGACAAGTGAACATCCAAAAAACAAGAAAATAATATAAAAACACAAATCAAACTGATTACCAGACAGATTTAATGTATGACAGTCATATTAAGGGCAAATAGAAGTATGGAAGACTCAATTTTCATTTCATTCCTCAATCCTACTAGATGAGCCCGACTTTATTCCCAAACCTATCGCTTTCTCTCATAAGCTTCCCTCACTTTCAATTCCTCTCCATCTTATGCCTTCATCCTATCATACTCAACTAGTGCAGCTTCCAACAATTTTGTCTTTCTGTTGCATATACATATAACATACATTGTCATTTAAGCTATACTTATCCACTCATTCATTTCTCATGTTGTTAACATATGCATTCAAAATTATCATCTTAGTATATTCAGTTATTCTTTTCACAGCCTTCAGGAACTCTGGAACCGTCACAAATTATGGGAAACTTGGGAATAATCAAAGCTTAGACTCCACCCACCCAGCCCGAGAAGAAAGAAGAGAACCAAGGTCAGGAGTATATAAAAAAAGAAAAGGGAAAGAAAATCAAGGCAGCCTAGAATTGACTAGTTCTGTCTTAATACAACTTTTAGCCAATATATATCATTAAAGAGTCCAAAACCTAGATGTAGGAAATGCGAGATCTAGGCAAGCCCTAGGATACGAGTGAAGAAATGGGAAGGAACAGATACTTACTGAAATGATCTGAAAATCCCAATCATTTATGATGCATGCACTTATTCACACTCTGTCAACCTTTCATGTGCCCCTTCCTCCCTCCCTTTCTCAAGAAGAACTGATATGGTTGTCTAACTAAACTCATAATTCAAGCATATGAAGTAGGTGAATGGAAATGTGAGATTGCTACTGGCAAAATTTTGGATATTCTAACTTTCAGAATACTTGTGTGGCTGTGCCGTTACTGATTTTCTACCTTAAGAAGCTCTAATATGTTCAGATGGGTCTTTATACAAGTTATAACTAACATATCAAGGAAGGGACATGGATGGCACAGAGAGTACTAGTACGATTAGAGAAAGTGAAATGTCCAAATGCACTTTACAAAACCCCCACCCCCCGGTCCCCTGTGCAAAGAAGAGTATACCAAGTTCATAAGATTTATTTGTACTCAGAAATAGAACGTATTAAGCCCGAAAGCGATCCAAGTACAAGAGGAACACTGTTTCCTATCTTAGCACAAACATGAATTGCTGACGAATACTTGTCAAGCTACATTAAGGCCATGGTTTTAGGAGGACCAAAACATAGATTCACTTTTCACATAACTGCACACAAAGTCAGCCACGAAAACCAAATGTGTATTCATAGACCAAACAAGAAGCTAGACCATCAGGCCAAACAAAAGTCTTTAGAATAAACCCCTGGGTTTTATCTATTAAATTAACGAGAAAAACGATTTCTTTTAGAAAAAAATGCAGGCAAGATACAATTTACTAAGATGCCTCTTGATAAGCGGGGATCATCTCCATCTTTCTAAATGCATAATCTTATGCTATTAATACTCGTAAACCTAAATCGTAACATTTGTTAACATAAACAATGCGTTGTTAGCTCCTTTCAATCTTACTCAACAAATGTGATGTCCCAACATAATACAAGAGTGGCTTAAAGTAAATGTTGCGGTTTCGAGTAATAACCAAGTTTACCATTTTCGACCAATATTTCAAGGCCAAAAACAATTTACAACAGGTTCTGAGGCTGGGGCACAACAACACATCATCTCCGCCAAATATTCTTTCAAAAATATATAATTTTTTAGCAGGGTAAGCTCACATATATCTTTCATTTCTACAAGACCCTTTTCGTGAACCATTAAACCCCGATTTTTTTCAACTCACCCACATGTGCTTCTCATAAATACTATAAAGAAATGCCAAAGATAACTAATAGTAAATGATTTAAACCACATAAAAATTCAATCATTCTAATAAATCAAATCGAACCAAACTAAATCTTGCCCCACTAGCAAGTCAATATGAATCATATGACGTCATTCCTTGCTATCAAGAGTCATCTCAAAATTTCAATCTTTCTAATAAATGGGAAATTTTTAATGAAGTGGGTTCTTTAAGAAAAATTAATAAATTTTAACAGATTACATAAACAACAAACCTATCAAGTTCAAGCCTCCTTTAGTCGGACGCTTTGTCGCTATTATTCAAAGTGAGTTTCTTGTTATAAAAATAAATATAGAAAAGGGTATATATATATACATTGAAAGAAAATTAAGAAAGTAAAAAAGGGTACCTAAAGAAGTTGTATCCTTGAAGAGATCAGAGGAGAATAGTGGAGAAGCAGAAGTTCGGAGAATATCAAGGCTTGGTTAACATTTTTAGCTCACATATATTGGGTTGAATTCATAATGGGCTATTGGCACGTAGAAGCCCAAACTAAATCCAAAAACACACCACCCAACAACCAAAAAGAAGGGAAGAAAAAAAGGAAAAGGAACCAATGAGAAATGAAGCGTAAAATATTCTACAAGCCATTAAATTATATTTTCAGTCATGTTTTGATTATCAAATTATTTTTGATTCTATTTACTTGGATATTATTTTGGTCATCCTGTCAATTTTTCTGTTCAAATAGACTAAGTATTAAGGATAAAATAGTAAAATCGGTTTTACAAATTTTATTTATTCCCTCAAATTTAACTTATTTGTAAATTAACCCCAATACATTTTAATATTGACTGAAAAATATTTTTCAGTTCATCAACTTTATAATATTACCAAATACTGAAAAATTAGAAAAATATTTTACAGCAAACAAATAGAACCTTTGTGTTTCAGGGATTATTCTTAATTGAGCCCATATCTGAAATGCTTTGGTCTAATTATCAAAATCATTCAATTTAGATGTTTCGGTCTAACTATCAAAATTATTCAGTTCAAGTTTATAAAATTTTTAATTCACATGGAGAAAAATCAAATAAAAGTGTATAAGAAATTGAAAATTATATTACACTATGTCAAAACTCTTTGTTTTGATTTGGTGGCATATTTGGTTTTTGGCTAGTGTTTGACGTCTGTCTATTTTTATTTTTTTTTGGTTTTTGTGCTTATTCTTTCACATGTTGCATTGCAATTATAGATGTTTCAATGCTTACACACTCTTTGTTTCTCTATCTAACGTGTTAGCCAATTAAGAAAATTCCAATACTATCTATTATCTCTCCAACAAATAATCTATCATTCTTAATGTCATTCAAAATGTAATAGCCAAAACTTGGAACCTTAATTAAGTAAATAATTATTATCCCAAATTTTAATTTGGAAATTGATGGCTAAAGCAACATTATTGACACATTAGAGAGAAATGAGATATTACATCCTCTTTTATAAATAGCAATTTTCTTTAAAGAGAGAAATCAAATCATGTTACATTATTGTATTTTTATATTTTGTATGTAAATGAATGTCTTCTTCTTAATAAATAATAAGTTAAGATCTCACTTGCTACAAGAATGTATTAAGAAAATTGTAGTTTTAATGCCATATAATACCACTATAAATGCTTTATGGAATTTTAGAATGCTAGGGTAAAATATAAAACATTTTATTACATGAGATAAGATAGGGCCTTTGTTTTAATGGTCGAGAAGAAACATCTCATAAATTAAAACAAATTACAACATGAAGTTGACAAACACAACAAAGCCTCACCAATAAAAGAAAATATATACTATTGGCCAACACTAAACAACGAAACCCAATAGGACAAATGAACACACAAATAGGCCAACCTTTTAAACAGGACCAAACGACAAATAACCAAAGACGGCTCTACTAGTCCAAACCATGACTAGTATTACCCTAGAGAATAGTTGAAGAACCAGGGCAATAAAGCCAATAACCAACCGCCAATTCAGAGATAGAGCCAGAAATTTAAAATTTAAGGAGAAAATTCAATTAATAATACTATTTAACAAAATTTTGAAATTGAGAAATGTTTTAACTTTTTAAAATATTACATATGTTTTTGTAAACCAAAATCTTGGGGTTGGGGTTGGGGTTGAGGGAGGGGGGGCACCCCGGCTCCTCTAGTACTGCCCCTACCAACCTTTGACCAGAGCGACTAAAACAACACCACTAGTACTCATCAATAGATGATAATCAAACGCCTGTAACATCATCAACCTTCATGCAACTCAATCAACCTTCAAGACCGAGCTAGCCAGGACATTTCAAGACGTGTATCACAAGACACGTCGGTTAGACAAAAGTACAAAGTGAGGAAGTCCAAAATCTGTTAGCCCAATGGAGTCCTAACCCTACAGTCCATAGGTCTATCTTTAACAAGTTCACCATAATGGGTGGCATTGAGAGTGTGTGAAGGAGTATGAGAGGCTTCACTAGGGGGAGCCAAAATTTTTATTTTGAGGGAGCGAGGTCTTATTTTGGGGTGGTCAAGATTGAGTAACGGGACAAAATAAATAAAAAACTATGGGGGAAACATGAACAAGAAAAAAGAATAAAGGAGATTGGTAATAGTATGGAGAAAAGGAAGAAAGGAGCTTGTAGAAAATGAGGGGAGAAAGGGCGAAGGAATTCAAATGTTTATAGCCGAAGCATAGAGTACATAAACAAGGGTTAAGGGATGGCTCTCATATCGATTGATTGAGAGAGAGACATAAAAAATTAAATAGCAACTGGATGTATACTATTTATAAATGTACCAAGTTAAATTAAATAAAAGTTAAAACAATTTCCAAGTGAAATAAAGTTGCTACAATCTCTCATGATCAATCATGCACATCCAATTATGCATATTCTACGCATCTAAATGGATCATCACATAACCTTGAATAAATTAATAGCTATTGCATAATCACTCATTCCTTCACAATACAATAACGATACTAAAAGTCAAAAGAGTTGGTTAGAAAATAAATTATGCCTAATCTACTTACTCCCAATGATTTATCACGTAACAACTAACGAATTGAAAATACTTACGAGTAACTTTAACATTTTTACGTGGTCCAATTATACAACTAATAAAAAAATAAACATTACAAGTTGAATTTTAAATCACTCACGAGTAACTTTTAATATTTTTATGTGGTCCAATTTCACAATAAATAAAAGGTGAATATGTTCTTCAAGTCCAATCTTTTTCACACATGGTGACCTTTAGACCATGTTGACCCCACAATATTTAACCACAGTCAAACTTTACCCAATCAATGAGTTGTAACCACAACACCACACTCTCTCCTCTACATTTTATTATATATATATATATATATATATATTGTATGTAGTACATTTTCCATTTTCTGTATAAACCCCGCCCACTCTTTCACTCTTCACACAGTCCACATCGTTCTTCGATCTCTGGTAAGCCTCAAAGCTCTGTATGAAATCTCATCGCTCAAGTCAACACTTCAATTACACAATATATATGCATATGCATTTGCACATTTTTGTATTTATATTAGTATATTGAAGTTTCTATATATATATGTGTGTGTGTGTGTGTGTGTGTGTATTTACGTATTTATTTGCTATTTTGCTCTCAGATTTCTTAATGTAAGTGAATTTTACTAGCTTTTCACTATATTTTTACTGAAAAAGAGGAGTAAAATTGCGTTATGTAATAGATTTGATGTTTTTATTAATTAAATATAGTAGATATATTGTTGACATTTTTATTTTTTATTTGGTAGAGTAATGTTCATGATAATTAAATGTATGTTTATTTTATAAGATTTATTGTTAATTAAGCAGGTGTTTTGCGTGTGGCATAGTTAAATTTTGTTGTTAATTTTTTTTTTTTTTTTTGGTTCTAAATTATAGATAAATAAAAATTGCAGATTAATAAGAAATTATTATTATAATTATGTTAAGTTGCAGAAAGTACGCAATAATCAATTTCATATAAAAAGAGTATCATAATTGTACAATGTACTTTCTATTTTATATGAATGATTATATATGCAAATGTTATACTTGTCCATTACTTTGCTAATAGATTTGTGTGTGTGCGTGTTTTTTTCGTTTCTTTCATGGATTTTGTGATTTGATTTTCAAATGCTTTACTTTTGTTTCTGCAACGTATATTTGCATTTATGTATGTATATATGCACGTATACATGTATGTATGCATGCCTATTGAACTTGTAATTGTGTTGTGCGCCTTTCTGAAACTGCTTTGTTTCTGTTTGGTGTTGCTTCTCAGTGGATACAATTAGCGTGGACTAGATGGACCAGGTAAAATTGTTCTCACATTACTATTTCGATATTTTTGTTTATATATTTATATGGTCGATTATGGTAATGGTTGGAAATCGCAGTATGAAAAAGTTGAAAAGATCGGGGAAGGAACATATGGAGTAGTGTACAAGGCTCGGGACCGTGTAACTAATGAAACTATAGCTTTAAAGAAGATCCGTCTGGAGCAGGAAGATGAGGGAGTTCCAAGCACCGCTATCAGAGAGATTTCTCTCCTGAAGGAGATGCAACATGGGAACATTGTTAGGTATGATGTTTGTGTTTGGTCTATTTACATTTATATTGAGGGAAGGATATAATAATGGCAAGGAGAGTATGAACTCCGTGGGCTATCATCTAGTTTACTATGATTGCATTATGCCATCAGAGTGAACCTCCCCACGCGCTAGCAGCCAAATTTGTGTTTGCCTTAGCAGCATATATAACATGTTTATGGTCTCATGAAGAACGTACGAATATTTGCTAGCTGAAATGGTGATCTTAAATAAAGTTTTTGGTCCTTGTTGATTTCTTTTAATAAAGTCTTTTCTGTTTTATGGTTTATTTGATCATTTTGTGATCATATAACATAGGGACTGAAGTGCAATGTTAAGTTTTATCTTTAACATTTTGTGGGGAAATCTCTTCTTTAAAAGGATTCTTGATTCATTTTCCATAAGAAAGGAACATAAAATGATATAGATCACCAGTTTTATAGACTAAAACTATGTTACAATAGCAAAATCTTAGTGGTTGCATCACGTGTTTGAACAGAAAAGATATGTTGATGCTTCAAATTTTAGATAACGTTTGCTTCTTGCATTTCTTTCCAAAGCTTAAATCATTTAGAGATTACAGAATTCTGTTTAGTCAGATGTGCTGGTCTCATTAATATTCTGGCTCCTGCACGGTAATTTTTCTACTTCTATCTCCATTTAACTGCCATAATGTGGGCAATGTGAAGTTCTACAATGGGAAGAAAAAGTATGAATCTAGAAACATATGACAGTTGATTTTCAGACTTTTGGAGCATTCTAGAAACTGTATGTTATAGCTGACTGAAGCTTGTTCAAGCTTGCATTTGACATACATTAAATCCATCTCAAGGTGTATGCATGTACTGAAAGACTGACTGTGGCCAGTTGATTATTTAGATATTGCTTGGATAGCAGGAAATTGTGACTCTGGCCAGTTGAGTATTTAGATATTGCTAGGATAGCGGGAAATTGAAGTAAGAGGAGGAAAATAGGTTATCATTTACTTTCCCTCTGTTTGGTTAGAAAGTAACTGTGGGGAGGTTGTTATCTAATTTTCTTGAAAAAGTGATTTTATCGCATTCTGTGTACTACAAAATATGCAGGATTTTTCAGAAAAGTGAATAGTCGCAATAACCATCCTTTTTTTGCCTTCAATAAACACATACGGGAGAATCATTTTTCTTTCCTGTACTCTACTTTCTCCAACTTTTCTCAGGAAATATTTACCCATATGATTGTCTTGTTATTCAAAGGGTTGAAGGGAAAGTCATGCAGGAAAATGTTTCCATAGAAAAGTATATGTCCACGTGTATTTTTTCACTTTTTAGGATCAGCGAGAAAAGTGGGAGTGGCCTCGATTGAGGACAAGATGAGGGAAAACTGTTTGAGATGGTTTCGGCATGTTAGGAGGCGATTGTTGGAGGCACACGTTAGAAGGTGTAAAGCTATGAAAGTAGTACATCATAAGATGGGTAGAGGAGGACCTAAGAAGAGTTTGTTAGGAGACGTTCAAACAAGATCTCGTGGGCATGGAGATAAGAGAGGAGATGGCACTTAGATCCATATAACCAACCGTACCTAGTGGGATAAAAGCTTGATTTGGTTTGGTTTGGTTATTTGTTTTTTGGGTTAAGATAGGGTGGTTAAAGTGGGCAGTTACCATTTTCTTGCAAAGTCCTATAATTTGCAGGACCCAAAGTTTGGAAAAATCACTTTCCTGTGAAAGTTAACCTAGAACTTTTCAACAATTTCCCTGCTAATTAAACTCAAGGAAAGTGAAAAATAACTTTCTGTTCTTTCCTGCTGTCCAAACAATACCTCAAGGATCTAATTAATGACTCAACTAAAAGGTCCTAGAAATATTTGACAGCATTGCTATCTAGTGGCTCATCAGATGGAAGGCAGCTTGAGAACTGTTATGAAAACTTATCTTGTCCAGGCTTTTGCTTAATTGGAGTTTGACAATGACATGAAATCTGTAGAGGTATTTTGTGGCCTTGCCAAATAGAGGCTTGTAATCAAGGGAGTTTGAGAAGATTCTGTGCTTAAGATTGGACAGGCTTTTCCTTCATGTGAACTTGACAGCTTCTTACTGATTTGACAACTTGACAGCTTTTTACTGATTTGACTGTCATTAAATTTGTTTTGACATTGTACTGTTAGTTTCAAGATATAGCTCTAATTTGTTGTTGTTAGGTATTTAATTTAGGATCTTGGATGGTTTTGAAACATTAAAGTTCGACTGATGATTCATATGAAGCCATAGACATAATGCACCTGATGCCACATTTATATATATATATTTGTGTAGATCTGAGATTAATTTATTTATTAAAGTCAGTCCTGATGACAAGCAAAATGAACAGCGATCCAAGATGACCATAATGAATTAACAAATCTGAGAAGTAAGCTCTGAAAAAGAAAAATACAAATTGAGGGCGCTCTGTGACTGATATCATGAAGCTGATAGTAATTTCTAGTTGTGCGTAAGAATATGCCTTATCATATGTAAAACTGTTGCTTTCAGTCACACGATGGGAAGAGTGGGACCAGATGTGTAAATGTACAGATATTAGTAGCAGTACCTTGTGAAATTATGTTAGTCTGATTTATATTTTAGACTAAAGTTTTCCCATTAACATTTGGATTTTGGTGGCAGGTTACAAGATGTGGTACACAGTGAAAAGAGATTGTATCTTGTTTTTGAATATCTGGACTTGGATCTGAAGAAACACATGGATTCGTGTCCAGATTTCTCTAAGGATCCACGTACAGTAAAAGTGAGTGAGCTCGTTTCCTCTCCAGGGATATGATGTAGATTGTGAGTTTGAAGTTAAAATATTATGTTTAAAGAGCATCAGTTTGAGCTTTCCTATCTATCAATGTCGTTGGTGACAATTACTTTTCTTTACACCTGAATCTGTGTAGATTTCTCTTTAACTGCTGTTCCTTTCTTACAGTATTACCTTACCTAGTTCTCTTTATAGTTGGTGTCAAATTTGCTTGATGGGAGCTCTGCTTCTGCAGTGAGCTACTCTCTGAGTCTAGTGTTATTCATTAAGTTTAGTCTTTACCTAAATTTTTCCCAGGAATAAGTAATTTTGTGATCACACTAGCGGAGGGCATGAACCCAGAAAACATTGTAGATTTTATTGTATGGTATTTGAGAGCAAAGTGCAATTTTCTTGGAAACTTTGTCCAGCAACAAATAGAATAACCAATTGCTGTATCATCTATTCTGCAGATGTTTCTGCACCAGATCCTTCGTGGTATTGCATACTGTCACTCGCACAGAGTTCTTCATCGAGATCTGAAACCTCAAAACTTGCTGATAGATCGTCGTACGAATGCATTAAAGCTTGCGGACTTTGGATTGGCTAGAGCATTTGGCATACCTGTCAGGACATTTACGCATGAGGTATGGTGTGGTGATTATGTTTCTAGTACTACAAAATTTTTTGTTCTATTTTTTGAACCCATTTTAAAGTTTCTTGAGTGTACCGACTTATTGTATTTTACATGCCTCCCTTTTTGAGAGAAATCTTGAAAGGTGTGCAGAGGTGGCTAAATCTAGTTTAGTTCATGGTCTCAATTATTAACTAGACATGTTATGTCACCTTAGTGTAAGCATCAGAAAGTTATTGGCAAAGAATGCAAAATGGATTAATTGTAAATCTTTCTAGTTCAAAAGTGAACTAGGTTGTCATGCTAAACTTATTGGCTAAGCCCTAAAAGCTATCAGGTTTAGAACTGATAGAAAATGTATACATGTAGATGTAATCTTTTGTAATCTTTAGAGCTAACCAACTACGAAGACACCTTATTATTCAGTACTCTTTAGATCTCAGCATATGTGCTAAATTCCAGTGAAGAAGCTTTACTTTTCAATCTATACATTGGTTGCTGACCCTTACTGGATGGTCTTCTCTTTCAGGTGGTGACACTCTGGTATAGGGCACCTGAAATACTACTTGGATCACGCCACTATTCTACTCCAGTGGATGTGTGGTCAGTTGGTTGTATATTTGCTGAGATGGTGAACCAGCGACCATTATTTCCTGGAGACTCTGAGATTGATGAACTCTTTAAGATTTTCAGGTGTTATATCTTTGTCAACGCCAATGTTTTGCTTTCTCCTTTGCACTTTCTTAGATTCTGTACTGGGGCCCAAGTTATAAGTCCAGTATTGAGGGAGAATCACTTATCATAGCGAGGACACTCTTGGTGATTATTGATAACGAGAAAATGAGAACTTCACTCTGGTGGGATGCTATTGGGAGTTTATAAGATATTAGATATGTATTTGTTAAAATATTCTATTTACCTATTTATAAAAAAAACATGTAATCTGTGTTTTGTTTTGATTATTTTGACATGCATGAGCCCATGTAATATCTTTTTGCACTTCGCTTTTTATTTCTTATTCTCATTACACCTAATCAGTTTTCTTTTCTTCTTTTTTCTTTTTCTTAGTATGGTTTTGGGGGGTGGTTGGTGGGAAGTGGGAAGTGGGAATGGGAGGCAATCTTTTGAAGTTGTTGGTCTCGAAAGCTTGGTGAACGCAATCACGGAGCATACATGTGGAGATTTTTTCAAGCTTAGGAGTTTCCGTAGTCTTTTTCCTCTTCTTTTCTTCATGCTTGAAATCATGTTTCTGGGTTCATCTTTTCATTTATTTCTTCTTTTCCATGAAGAATTTTGGGTACTCCAAATGAGGACACATGGCCTGGCGTGACTTCTCTGCCTGATTTCAAATCCGCCTTTCCAAAGTGGCCTCGGAAGGTGATGTCTCTCAGATTTAGTATTTGAAGTTTTTCCTTTCACTTTTTATCCTCTTTTATGATATTTTCAGGATCTTATCTAATGAATATCTGATGTCAAACTCTCACTATTGCAGGACCTAGCAACTGTGGTCCCAAACCTGGATGCATCTGGTCTTGATCTCCTCAGTGTAAGTTTGGATTATACTTGAGAATGGGACTATCGTCAGAGTCTTAAATGCTTGTTGCCAATGCAATTGGTGTTAAATATCATCCTTTGCTTTAGCGAAAGTATTCTTCCATGGAAGATGCTTTAGCGAAAGTATTCTTCCATGGAAGATGTTTTAGCGAAAGTATTCTTCCATGGAAGATTTCTTAATTATATAACTCTTAAATATAACTCAACTCAAATTTATGGTGAAGCATTCTTATAGCAGAAAAGTTGTCATTACAATATCTGCAAACATGAGTTGGTTGGAAGATGCTGAAAAGTGTTTCTTTTGTGGTTTTATTGTTGAGTGTGTGTTTAGGTCTATGATAGATTTTGCTTGAGGTAAAACTTTTTCATTGAATTTTTCTCTTAACTTCCTTTGCCCTTGTGCCTTCTCTCTTTATCTGGTTATTCTTACTGATCTACTTTCCACTTTCTCTTGGCTTGGCCACCCGTACGGCAATGTGATTGTCCATTCTAATTTGTGCACATAGTTTCATTGGTTGCTTGTAACCTTTTTAATTCCCCTTTTCGGTGTTTGATCTGGATATATGTTCAGTTTAATTGCTGAAATTTTGATTTTCTGGTTGCTAAGTCTTGATATATTATATTCCAGAAAATGCTCTGCTTGGATCCTAGTAAGAGAATCACAGCAAGAAATGCCCTTGAGCACGAGTACTTCAAGGATATCGTCTTTGTTCCGTGATTCTTGGTGCTTTTTGTCATGGCATCAAGTGTATATGGTATGTGGTATCTATGGGTGTATTATTTTGTGAGATATGTGTGCACTCTAGGTGATTCTTTTTCGTTCTGGTTTCTTTGGACATAGTTCAATTCCTGTTGAAGTGGTTTTCAGCAAAGCTTTCGTAGAGTGAAATGTTTGCTTCTGTCATCATTTGCAATTTCATCATGGTTTAAGGTGGTAACATTGGTGTCTGCCTCTTTCCCCTTCCCAGTTTCACTTGGGATCAGTTCGCTTGTAATGTCATGATGATCAAACATATGTCGGGTTCCATTTTCAATTGATTCATTTGGTTTGCTACATGTTTCCTCTTCATCTGGAATCGACAGAATACTCCCGGTTATCTTATACCTTTTCCCTTTTTCTTTGGTGTTGGAGCATGTTCTTTATACACTAATATCAGTCTTGCATGCATATTGGCTACTATTTCAGTCATGTATGGCTAGACATAATGTGGAAATATCTCGAGGTTTGAGACGAGTTGATCAACTCTTGATCCGGGCAAAATTCTCATTCGGATTGCACAAACTCGCCACTAAGCTATGCATCCTGATTGGGTAAGGTTCTTATTAGTCTTTGTTGAGTATTTTTCATAGTATATAATTTCAGAGTAAATCTCATGGCATGGCAGACTTGAAAGAATGTTAAATTAGTATACAGTTTCTAAGTTTGAGGGAAATACTACGGGTAACTTGTAATTTGCAAATAATTTTTCTGAGTGATGCATCATGAGGTAGTCGGCAATTAATGTAAACATTGTTAGAGTTTTTTCATATGAATTTGAGACATAATTAGATTATAGTTGGTGCGTCTCCTGCCTATGGCACATTGTGGTGTTCAACTACGGTGATAAGTGAGCGAGAAATGCTGCATGGCTGCCTAGGTGTAGTGCTAAATAAGCAACGGTTCCTACACCTTTATGGAACGGTTTATAAGCGAGTCCAAAACAAGAGACTAAGATTAGGGGACTTGAATTATTGGAAATTTAACCGGAAAGCTTCCGGAAGTGGTGGATACAACACAGGAGGATTGAAAAAGTTTGCGTGCAAGAGACAAAATGGGTTGGAGAGAAAGATAGAGACTGGAAGGACATGATCTAGATTTTGGTTTCAGGAAATACAGAGATCAAGGATGGAGTGGGCATGTCTCAAAGGCATGGTCCAGTGGTAGTGGAGTAAAATTGCTCTTGTGAGGTTGTGGGTTTGACACTTCTTATTATTTTGGAGTTTCGTTCTTGACTGACTTTGTGCATATGTGAAGGTGTACTGCTGCACTCATAGGTTTATTAATTAGTGATCGGGTTCTACTTGATAATTCGATAATCGAACTCTGAGAGTTAAGTTTTCACGTCATCCAGATTTTATGGAGTGGGCATAGTTGTTACATACGGACTTAAAAAGGACGTAGTGAATGTCAAGAGGTGTGGGAATATGACAATTGCACCCAAAGTGATGTTAGGTGTTGAGACTCTATAACATGGTTAGCGCTTGGGCCCTTCACGTTGGATGAGAAGTTCAAGTCAAAGAAAAGTTTTGGGAGGACTTAGAAAGACTAAAGCAAGGGATACCACAAGGAAAAATGGTCTTTAAAGGAGATTTGAACGGCCATGTTGGGCAAGACATAGATGGCTACACGAGTGTGCATGAGGATCATGGCTATGGGGATAGAGACAAAGAATGAATGACTGTGCATTGAGGTTTGGAGGTATAGGGTTTAGGATTGTATTACTAGATTGACTAAACTTTTTAATGTAATTTTGAAGAGTAAGAAGGTGTCTAATGCTTGTTTGAAGAATATTTTGATACCCGGTTACAAAAATATGTGGGCTATTAAAATTTGTGTTTATTACTGAGGGATTAAATTAATGAGTCATACTATAAAATTATGGGAAAGGATGATGGAAAGAAGATTTAGAAGGAATACATATGTGGTAGAGTATGGTTTTATACCATGAGGATCGACAATGGAAGTTATCTGTTTACTAAGGAGACTAATAAAACAATATTGGGAGAATCAAAAGGACCCCCACATAGTGTTTATTGACTTGAACAAGACATATAATTGAGTTCTTGGGAAGCTCCTATGGAGAATATTAGAGAAGATAGGTGTATGTGTCGCAATATTGAAATGATAAGAGACATGTATAATAGAGCAATTACTTGTTTAAAGATGAATGGACGATAGATTTCAACCAAAAAAAAAAGAATAGTCTCTTTTACTGTTTTTTCTGATCACGTTTGGTTTACACGAAGGATCAACCTTGAACAAATATCATTTTGCACTAATTATGGATGAGCTCACTAGTCATATCTAGGATGACGTGCCATGGTGCATGTTATTTGTGAGTGGTTGAGGATAGAGAAGTTGTAGGGTTTTAAATTGAGTAGATCAAAGATAGAGTTTATGAAATTCAAGTTCAGCAAAAGTACACCAAGGACTAAGGTAGAAGTAAGATTAGATTCTAAAAGAACACCAAAAAATAATAACTTAAGATACTCAGGTTTTTTGGTTTACAAGATTCAGAGTTTAATGTTGATGTCAGTCAGAAAATCAAAGCGGGATAGATGAAATGGAGAAGTGTGACAAAAGTCTTGTGTTATTGAAGAATGCCCCTTAAGTTTAGACGGACGTATTATAAAAACTCATACTAACTTTGTTGGATGGTTCAAAGTGTGTGTTAGTAAAGTACCAACATATTCAGAAATGTCAATGGCTGAGATGAAAAATGTTGAAATGGATGTGGGCATTAGTAGGAAGGATAAGATTATAAATGTGGTATGAGAACAAATGGTGGTATCCCCAATTGAGGATAAAAAGAGAGAACCGTAATAATATATGAATATCACTATATTTTAAGAGAACTCTCAATTTGATGTAATTCAAAATTTTTTAAAACTTTTAAGAGTTTTACTTCAAATTTGAAGTACTATTTTCTCTGTTTTACTCGCACACACAACAAAGTGAACAAGAACTAACTTCATGTGTGCGCCCATTGCCATGTGTGAGTCAATATGTATAACGATGTGTGTCCAATAAATTCTAAGAAATTTATAGATATTGACTTTCTTTCTTTTTCTTTGTAATGAAATTAATATATCTAAATATGGCGTCTCAGCTCATTTATTTCTTTATGCTTTCTAGAATCAATTGGATCTAACTAACTAGTGAAAAATTAGATAATTTCTTCAAATTGGTTTGCACATATTTTGGCACAACATATATAGTTTGCGCTCTAGGGATCATCCAAGACCTAAAGCAGATTGGATTGGAACTCGGAAGTTTATTTATTTATCAATTTTTTTTAACGAAAAACTCTCTTTAGACATAATTATATTAGACCCACCTTAAGATTATAAGTTTTATGGCGTAATGGTGCGTTCCAACTACATATGTTTCAAGTCAATCAAGAGTTGAACAATATTGTGATGAGAGGACGTCGAAGTTAGAATATTAAACTACAAGAAGTTACTATCCAATCATTATACTCAATCCTTTTGGGACTCGAAAGTTGGACGAATAAAACTTAATTTTCAGATTGGTTTGACTCATATACAACTTCTTAATCAAGTGGAATTTACAAATTAATACAACAGTCATGAAATAAACATAGTCATTCTCCACATTATAGTATTGGAGATGGACATAATAAAGGCCACAACGAAACGAATGTTTATAATCAACTGTTCTTTTAAATTTTATACAATCACTGGCCCAAATGTATGCTGAAGGAACATAAGATCAATCACATTATAATCAAACCTCGTAAAAGTAAACTTCATAGGATTGTATTCCCAGGTTAGAGATAGTTACGGTAGACTGGATTGTACATGCAGCTATCAGCATACTTAACAAGATCGCGAGGGCGAGGGAGGCGCGAAGCCAGACCTGGAAAACACAAATACAAACGTTGAATCGATGATCATTCGTAGATTTGCTGAACTTGTTGAGCTTATGAATCCCTGCTAGAGGACTTACCTAGTTCATATGCCTTTGCAGCTACATTAGCTGCAATATGAGCTGATATCTTTCTGATATTCGTAAATGGTGGGTAGATCAGCCCCTCAGCATAGTTTTCCTCAGTCACCTGAGCTGCCAAAGCTTCCGCTATAGCACGAACACAAACATTTGCAAGAGTTATTGTATCATAAGCATATGACGAGTAAATTGCTTGCCGTCTCTCTATGTTTTGCTCGAAATACTCATTCACTCCTTGTATTTTTAAAATAGGTTCATTACCCCCCTGTGATTTTCGGAATGTAGCTGACCGCCCCCTCCGTTAGAAAAGCCGTCTAATTTAATAGCAATTGCAACACACGCACTTAAAATGCTATTTTTTTATGCTTTTGGTTTAAATAAATTCGTTGTTGGACAAAAATACCCTTTTAGTAAATCGCTTGCTGCCCCCCTATATTTTTCCTGAAATTCTCATTCACCCCCTGTGTTTTTTAAATAGGCTCATTATCCCCCTGTGTTTTTTCGATTTTAAATTTATGTAAGGGTATAACGATCAATTAACTAATTTGGTAACGTTTGCTAACGGAATAAGAGATTTTGGGTGCGTTAACTTAATCGAAAAAACACAGCGAAGTAATGAGCCTATTTTAAAAACACAGGGGGTGAATGAGTATTTCGAGCAAAATACAGGAGGGCGGTAAGCAATTTACTTTAAGCATGACTCTACCTACCCTCGCTAATCATAATAGAAAATGATAATTGAATTACGTTATTTTGACATGAGTAACGAGAAATCCTGTGAATGTACATTTTGTTTAATTCGGACATATATGCTGTATTAGGTTCCAAGATATTGCAAAATGAACTACAGCTTCGCTTTTCTTAGTCTTTTAGGCGTCTTGCTTGCCTGTGCCCATTGATTTCTGCAGACTCCCCTCAGAAATTTCATCACTTAAATGAAACATTCCACAATTTCTCCAACCTCCCAAATACCACCCCTCCATTTCAAGTATTTATGTTTTTTTTTTCTTTTTTGGATGTAAAACTGGGTTTTGGTGCTAATGAATACAATTTTAAGCAAAACTCAGCAATTTCATGCATTTTCAAATCTTAATTAACTCTATAAAGCTTGGCATACTTACAGGCTGCGATAAGTAAATCATTGTGCACGCGAATTGTACCAGACATAATCAAACCCAGACCGAATCCAGGGAATATGTAGGCATTATTTGACTGCAAGATATTTAAAAATATATAAATATATATAAATTTCCACTAACATTGGTTAAGAGGGGGATGATTAAAAGAATAAGCATTTTTAATGTAGATTAGGACCTGCCCAGGTGTGTAAACTTTTCCATTGTATTCCACAGGATCAAACGGGCTTCCACTAGCAAAGATTGCACGACCCTGCAAATGTCCTCAAATGGTATATCAATGCAGTTTGCTCTAGGCGAACTTGAGGCATTACTTGTTCTGGGGCGAAAAGAGCTGGGGAGCAATATAGATTTGAAATTAGAATTTTCACTCACCTTACTCCATGTATAAGCTTCTTCTGCAGTGCACTCAGATTGTGAAGTCGGGTTTGACAGAGCAAGAATAAGAGGTTTCTGCACATTATTCATTTGTATCACATACGCGTGTCAGAGACACGAGAGAGAAGGGGGGAAGGGGGGTGTTGGAACGGAAGAGAAGGAAAGCGGGAACCTCATTGATGGATGCCATGGTTTTAATAACATCCTTTGTAAATGTTCCTCCAACACCAGAAGTTCCTATTAAAACTGTTGGCTTTATAGCCTGAAAGAAAGAGATGATTTGCAATGTGATGAAAATGCGATCCCCAAAACAAAGATCAAACCCCTCATTCAGACATTGAGTACTATGACTTCTTCTCACCTTGACTGCATCTATAAGTTTCTGAACTGGTTCATGCTCATGAGCCCAAGGCTTTTTAAAGTGCTGAAGTGTCTCTAATCGAGACCGGACTATCAATCCCTGGTACAAGAATAACAAGACACTTGAAATTGAGACAAAAAATGATAAATATTACACACAGGTGAAATGCTATGTGCAAAGACATAAATAGTTTAGACTTTGCACAGATTTGAAATCATGATCCTCTGTACCTTCGAGTCCACGAGCCAAACCATCTTACGACAGTCTTCCAGCAGTGCATTTGTCTGACAAATGAGGAGCCGAGAAGTTATGGGAACGCTGTGTGAGAAAAATTAAGCAGAAAAGATATTGCAATTAAGAAGTACCTTTTTTGATATCTCAAGTGCAATAAGCTCAGCTATACCAGTTCCAGCCTTCAAATGCAGGACACTAAGTTAGACATCACAAGAAGCCTAAAAGTCTAAATCGTACAATTTATACAAGATACCATGAAAACTTAATGAAGCAGTTTTCAACTTGCAATATCTATCCCTTCCTTTTAAGATGCTGTGGAAGAGAAGACGATTAGACAGTCGATGAAAATACATGAATCTATTATGGCCAATAATTCACTGATTTTACAAAATCAGAAGGGAGACCAGATAGCATTGGTAGCTGGGCATCCATTAATACTTTTACAACAAGATTGAAGGGGTTCTCCACATCCAATGTTTAAACAGAAAAAGAAAACATTGTGTAGATCATAAGATTTACATGAAAAGTAACTCCAAATATCAGAAGACAGAAGAGACTCAGGAGTAGCCTAGTGGTGGGTTATCCCTCTTGGGAGTTGAAATGTTAGGGATCGAGTCTCATGGGGTGGGGGCAGAGGGGAATGGTGGAGGGGTGAGAAAAAAAAAAAAAGAAGAAAAATCAAAGAAATCAGAAGACAGAAATCTAAGTCAGAGAGCTCTTATGAAGTCCCGATACATTGAGTCAAGTATACAACAACTGAAAGCTCCTGGAGCTAAATTAATCAGACTCACCTCTCCTGCACCCAGGAATAAGAAGGTATGGTCGGCTAAAGTTCCACCAACTAATTTTAGCGCTGCGACAAGCCCTGCCAGAACCACAGATGCTGTACCCTGCATGAAAGAAACAGTCTTCATATGCCTTACTATGAAAGCAGACCAGAGTTTAGAAAATCTCTTCTAGTCACCTGTATATCATCATTAAATGCAAGATGAGTCGTACGGTATTTTGTCAGCAGATCAAAGGCATTATGGTTTGCAAAATCCTCAAACTGGAACAAAAATTATTAACATCAATTGAGAAAACGGAAGCAAGTAATCAAGTTTAACAATAATGAATTCATTAACAAGAACCGACATTTGCTAGGATCTTAGTAGTAATGAATTACCTGTATGAGGACTTTCTCCCCATAATTTTGCTTAACTGCAGTCATAAACTCGTCTAAAAGCTCAGCATATACCTGCATGGCGAAAGCAAAGACGGATTCAAATACAGAAAATGAGATATTTAATTAATAAAAAGTTTTAAATTTTTTGTTACCGCGAAGCCCAAATTAGCAGAAGGAAAAAAAAAAAATGACTAGACCTGACCAGTTGCCCTCTTTTGCCTGAGTCCAATATAGAACTCATCTTCCAGTAACTGCTTATTGTTTGTGCCGACATCTATGGTTACAGGTAAACACTGCAAATGGTATACCAAATGAGAAAATTAATAAGGGCGGTAAAGAAAACGAGCGAACATCATTCCAATGGTAAAACAGGATGACAGGGTAAGAATAAAAAGTGATCTTCAAAAATCTAAATAAAAAAATTATGTGTTGCTTGATATATGTTTATGCATCAAGCAATTACGGATTTGGATCTTCCCCATTTCTTATTCTTGTTTAATTACCTCCATTCCAATTGATGAAAGAACAACTAAAATGGTCATTTTACTTGAGCATGTCATAGATCTTCTGTTTTTAACATAAAAGGAAGAGGAGACTCTGGGATCAGGGAGGAGTCCATATCTACTTCAAGAATTCATTTCTGATACATGAATAACTGAATAGACATTTTACCCGGGTATTAAGCGATTAAAGAAGTTTGCAATAATGAGAAATTACTTATAGCAGAAATTTCTGAACTTTTAGAAATGTTCAACTTAAAGAAACTGTACACATTTTCAATTAAAACTAACACTAATTTCCAAAAACTTAAAAGAATTTTTGCACAAAGAATGCATCTAGTAATGCTTACTACTGAGGGATAAACTCCTCCAAGAGCTGTATAAAGAGCGAGTTTTCCAACAGGAATCCCCATTCCCTGCAAAAGATTTAACAGTTTTGGCTTAGACATGTACGTAAAATATCTGATTTGAGACAGAGAAAGGTTGAAGCTATTCTTCCCAATTTTAATTCATTATATAATATGAATTAAAGAACAAACATATCATGAAAATAACTTACCTGGCAGCCAAGATCTCCAAGACCTAATATGCGCTCGCCATCAGTTACAACAATGACTTGAACAGTCCTCTCAGGCCAATTTTTCAGTACCTCAAGAATCTTCCCCCTGAAAAAACCCACCGCGTGACAGATTGATCACTTCATGGGAAGGATTTGATCCACCAACCTGCCTTTCCAGCAAAGTTGATTTAATCATAAAAGTCAAATCAAAGAAAGGAGACCGAAAATACTTCTCTTTTAAGCTAATGTATAGACCCTGAGGGCGCCTGAATATGCTACTATACTTCTGGCATGCCTCACCAACAATTGGAGTATAGACAATAGGAAGCAATTCATCAACATGATCGATAAGAAGTTTGTAAAATAGCCTTTCATTTCTCTCCTGCAAATTTAAACAAGTGAGATGTTAAAGTGAGATAATATCTCAGCTGTAGTTCACAAATTTACCTTCCACTGTGGCCGGTCATGAAGTAGTGCTGCAAAGAAAATCAATTCAAATTTTGTGCCTACTTGTTGTTAGAGTCCTACATTGATATTCAATTAGCCGAGGCTTCAATCCATGAACAAGTATATATAAAATGCTGTCCTTATTATGTGTATCCATATCCTCTAGAGGAATACTAGAATTAAGGCTTCTATGCTAGAGCATTTTCCAAACGAAATGCTTCCTTACATGTTGACTGGCAAGAAACTACTCATTGTGAAACTTTCACCCAAAATAGATACAGATAGATACACACACACACACACACACACACATATTTCTAAACCTTTAGTTGAGCCATACATAGATATTGACCAAAATTGCACAGTGAATTGGAGCATTTCAACACAATTCTAATCAATCTATGGTGGTGGTAGAAATTGACAAGCACCTGAAGTTCCATCATGGCAATATATTTGTGCAGTGGCACTTCATATTGCCGGATATTGTGCATAAATCTCTTTTCCTGAAACGATTTTGAAAAAAATTCTATCAATAAGTCTGATTTCTGAGAAACATTATAAGAAAATACATTATTAGAAAATGAAGTGAAGCTCAAAAAGCAGGGTCTATCAGGTTACCTGAAGCTCCTGAGAACATACGGCTGGAGGTAGTATGCCGCGCAAGTAATGCGCATCTCTCTCTTTCTCAGTGAAGGCAAGCCCCTTGTTATGGTGTGGATCACGCAACAAAGTGTACCCGCTGTAACATCAAAGATAGGATCATTTGATCAATTTTTCAGAAAGTCAATCTCATTCATCTTAATGGTGTTGAATAAGCCACAAAATCGGTTAAACAATGTTAATACATGTATTAAACATGAGACAGCTAAAACATCTAAAACACGAAAACAAATACCTAAAATAACATTCTGCAAGATCAATCTAAAGAAACTATCTGTTAGATCTGAACATCAACCTTGCACTTTTCTGTGTCCACTCATGTCTGAGTTTCGTGTGACTTCATCTATGCATCTAAAAATATTCTTTCTCTCAACTCCTTTTTTGGGTACATTTTATGTCTTCTCTGGAAGAACTGAAGTCATAGCAACATAATCGAGTTGCCAAGTCCACAGGCATTGTTCTTACACTAGTCAAATCCAACACTAACACATACAACCCCTGAATTATTGTAATATAGAAAGCCAAATCGAGCAATAAAACCCTGAACCAACCAGGCCAAACTACATTATATATGTACATAATTCTAGACCAAATTAGTCCAAAACTAACAATTTCTCCTACACTACATTATAATAAAACATTACATCTAGATAAATAAAACCAGAAATCTGATTAGAAAATTGAATTGAGTTATAATCAAATAGAGCAGCATCATCATCAAGCAAAACATCCCACAGCAAAAAGTATAGAAAATGATTAAGCATTGAATCATTTGGATCACCTAGCAACAGAGACAGTCCATGGTTTGATAGGCTGGTCTTCAGTGTCTCTATCCTCAACATATATATCCTCAACGCCACCAACCACACCTGCATTATCATTCGTTGTAGTCTCCATCGCTGCTTTCATCTTCGTCTCTCCTCCTTGCCCCTTTCCCAATACACCACAAACCTTTGATCTCACCCAAGGACAGAAACTGAAAAAAAAAAAAAAAACAAAAATTTACAATATTAACCCACAAAGCAAAAACACTTGGCCCAAAAGTTTTTTTAATATTCTTATTTCTTTCTCTCCCAAAAACAAACACTTAGCACAACATACATTTTCTTTAATATTCTTAGTTCTTTTTCTCTCAAAAACACTAGCACGTAAGCTTAAAAGTCATGCACAAAGCTCCCGTGGGTTAAGGAAGGGTTTGAACTCATTTCGGGTCTATTCTACGTAACTTTACAAACTATTTCCATAACTTATAATCCTAATCACCCAGTGATACGGCGATAACTTTACCATTCAACAGTAATCTTCAACAAGAAAAAAAAACAATAATCCACTAAACAAAAAACAAACAAACAAAAAAAGGTTTATTGAACTTTGTGTTGCTTATGCTATCAAAATACATGCATGATGCACCCACTTATTTACAACAGAACCAATATAAGAAGATATCAAGTCTTTTTGGTCTATCGTTTGACAAACTCACACTTTTTAACAAGATCAGAAGTAAAACAACTGTATATGTATGCTTGTGTACGAGATAAAATTTTGGTTCTTGAACGTGGATATGAGTGATGTACGATTTGTAAAGTCGAAAGTAGTACTGGAAATATAGGATGATGCGAGCACCAGAATGTCGGCTGTGTTGCATGAGAACATAATGAAAGTAACGTGTGGACAAAGCAATATGTAAACTGTGGATGTTCTCCGCGTAAGTAGACAGAGAAAGTAGGATATTCCCACTGTTTTGCAGCAGAGAGAGACAGATAGAAATGGTAATTTTTCCTCATTTTCTTCAAAATAAAAAAACATGGTGGTTGGAAGGCCCAAGCATGTTTCAAGTGGGGTAAAATCATTTTGCATGTTCGACACTTTTCAATACATTGGAGTTTCGTTCATATTAATTAACTGATTAGATATAAAAGAGTGCAGTATTCGAGATTTATCAATTGGTGTTGAATAATCCGATGGTCGAACTGCGGATTCCCATTTCATAAATAAAAAAGAAAACAAAACATGGTGGTCGTTGGAAGTTACCAAACGTGTATGTCCAAGTTTTTCTTCTGTTATCAATGTCTCAAGTGGCCGGGGAAATCCTTGGGTACCGCCATGATAACATAGAAATCACTCTTAGTATGCGTAATAAATTAGCTAAACTCTAGGTGCTATAGTGATGAATTGATTGCAACATATATATATATATTAATCACATTAAAATCACCTTTGGAACTGGAGAAATAGTTATTGTTGGTTCTTTTAATTGAGTTGCATATAAACTCAGTCCAATCTTTTGGTTGAAAAGGGATGTGTGTAAATGATTTTTTGGTTCCAAATTAGTGATAATAAGACTTAAATCTAATACCTTTTAGTAATTTAGTTTAATATCATTTTGAAGTGATTATTTTATTTAAAAATTTAAATTATTTTTCTATTAATATTTATTAAAAAGAATTTATAATAGCTATTTATTATTTTCAACCCGTGCCATTCTAGGTGAACTTTTTATTCTCTTTTTGCTCAAAGTGGCTCTATTAGTGGACTTTTGTTTTCATTAATGGATTGTAGTATTAAAAGTACAAAAGAAAGGGAAAGGTCCTATACTATGCTACATGTGTAATAAAATCAGGGAGATGAATAGAGTGAGAAAAACAATACAAAATGTAGGGAAATTTGTGCAAATGGTCTCTATTATTATTATTTTTAAATTTTAAATTTATTTTTATTATTTAAAATTAGTCAATTTATCCTTATTATTTTTTAAAAAATTTAAATTCATTTTTAATGTTTAAAATTAACCAATTTAGTCCATATTATTTTTTTTAAAATTTCAATTTAGTCCCTGTCTAAATTGGCTAAATTGATTTTTTTTGGGATCAATAGGGACTAAATTGACTAATTTTAAATAATAGGGACAAATTAATTTTTTTTTAAAAAAAATAATAGGATTAAATTGACTAATTTTGAATAATGAGGACATATTAAAAATTTTAGTAAATAATAAGAACTATTTGTGCAATTTTTTTCCAAAATGTACTACAAAAAGTGTGGGGGAGATTGAAAATTATACCCATTTTCAAGACCTGATGAAATTTAAAATTTTGACGCACTAGACTCGGTCTCGCATAATTTTTAGTGGAAAGTTTTTAATGGAACCCAAAATCTATTATATTTTTATTTTATATGATTCACCAATTACGATTTCTTCATGTTTTAATAAGAATTATTATTGATAAAATTATTTATTTTTTGTGTCCTGAAAATAGTTCCATTAGATTTTTCAACAACAAATCACAAGCATATAAAGTCTAAGCAAGAAATTACTGTTTAGGTTATGAGTTTACCTTGTTTTTTACTAAACACCTATAATGATAATTTAGTGCTGCATTTCTAAAATCACTTTATGTAAAATCCAAAGAGTCACAAGCATGTTCTAGCAATTCTTTGACACCTTTTCACATGATGAGAAATAATTCAGTTCTATATGATAAACAATTATTTGGTGTAATAATTAAATGTGCTTTCAAAGTGGACTATATTCAATTGTTTTGACCCTTTTACATATGTAACTTCTAGATAGTTTGTTTCCTTTTATTTCTTCAATAATTCTGTATAGTGAGATGCATTTCTTCAACTTTTTTTTTCTTTTATTATGGTAGAAATTGAAGTCGTGATTCGAACTTAACATCTCTGATTTCAACATGTTATTACTCGATTATTTAACCTAACTCTTGGGTGTTCTTCAATTTATTTTTTTCATTTTTTTTAATACCTATGTATGTTTAAAAAGTACTCTAACAAATTCTAACAAAGCCCCTAAAATAGATGCAACGACCTTTCATCTACAATGAAACATGTACCCTATGTTTAAATGATTTACTTAAAATTCACTTGAGTTTCTGGAGCCGATATATTCATACCTCATAATTGCTTGACACGAATGGAAAGATGGTTAAGCTTGCTTGAAACTTCAACAAAAACAAGAACTTTTCTCCTTGCAAGTTATCAATAGACTCTCTCACCCTTTTATACTGTGGGCTAGATAGCAAAACGCCTAAAGAAGGGATCCATTCGCTCATGAATTGAATTTTTTCGAGATCAATTATTTATTTCTTTAATAGAGAATATTTAAATTTATTTTATTATCATTGAATTAAACAATTAATAATTTAAATCTTCTTTATAAAATTACTAGACATCAGGGCAAGTATTCCTAATTGAGTACACTACTATTCGCTTTATTCTTTTCCATTTTCAATTTTAAACTGAGATTCTGCACCTTGGACACAAGAAAAAGCAAAAAGAGAGAAAATATTATATGAAAATGCTTTGTCATGGCATCACATGATGCCTTCACTAAGTCTCAAGTTAAAGGAGAACAAAGGAAGAAATAGAAAAGCAGAAAAGAATATTTGATACGCATTAATGCACCTCGATTATTAATTTAATATCGTATTTTATCAGCATAATGTTTGCTAACTGTGGACCCAAGAATTTTCCCCTTTGGTTTATTTTGAGTGTTTTAGAATAGTTACTTTGGGACTCGTCAATTTAAATTGATTTTTCTTATAGAAGAATTACTTGAGAACTAATATCACCTATCTGATTGTCAAGTCCTCCTCCCTACTTTATTTATTTATTTAAAAAAGATCTAAACTATACAACAAAATATCAAAAGATATCACTCACGAAAATTAATTTTATAATTGCTCACACTCATAACGAGAAGCATACCACTAAGTGTAATTGACGAGAATTGATTTTATAATCTCTCGCACTCACAGCAAAAAATATATCACTAGACTAAAGGCTTGTTGGTAGTCCTGATCCTCCATCTTTCTTCCATGTAAATATAGGGTAAATGGCATCATATTCCTGTAGCTTATCAAAAAGTGCGTATTACATTTTGGGTAAACTACACAGGACTCGTGTTTTTTTAAAACTGCATAATACCCTCTTATAGTCCGAAAACTACTTAATACCCTTTTATGATTTGCGAAACTAAGCACAATACCTCCATCTATAAAAAGAATTGTCTATTTTAACGAAAAGTGTGCTTTATGCACATCAAATGCAATTATTTCATTTTTTTTGCTAAAATAGTTAATTGTTTGAAAAAAATACCCTTATAAGATACATATTCTTTTTTCTTATTCTCTCTCCACACATTCTTTTCACCAGAAAAAATTAAAGAAAATTAAAAAAAATAAAACAAAATTTGTCAGATCATCATCTTCCCTAACACCCCTTACCCTACCCCACTTTCGTCAACCCCCCACCCTACACCATCTCAACCCCGGCAGCCTCCCATCCCACCCCTATATATATATATATATATATATATATATTGGTTCAGTATGTGTGTGTGTGTATGTATATATATATATGCATTGCTTTCTTTTTTTCTGATGTGTATATATATACAAAAGAGAAAGGAGAAAAGAGAGAAAAGAAAAAGAATTGAGGGTATTTAAGTCTTTTTGTGCAATTATGTTATCTTTGTTGACGAAAAGGTAAGGAGGGAATACGTATGTTTAGTTTCACAAATCATAAGGAGGTATTATGCAATTTTTAGACCACAGGTGGGTATTGTGTAGTGTCAAAAATACATAGCGGGGTCTTGTGTAGTTTACCCTTCCATTTTTGTGGTTCCATAATTACAAATTGAGTCCTAAAGTTTTTTTTTTTTTTTTGGATTTAAAGGGAGGTTTAGACCAATATTACATGACATACAAATGATGTTACATCTGTTGAAAATCGATTTAGGGATCTCTTGCATACAAAGTGAGAACCATACCACTAGAACAAATGCCGGTAATTGAGTCCTGAAGTTTGTTAAAAAGATTACACACGCTCCCAATCCCAATTTTGTTTTAACTTAGATAATAGCATGATTAAATTATCATATTAATTTTTTTCCTAAAAATTGTACAATAACCCACATCTTTTTAAAGATTACACTTTTCGCCCTTCTCATTTTTTTTATTTTATATATATTGTTTTTTTTTCTTTTTCTTTTTCTTTTTCTTTTCCCTCTTCATTTTCTTTTCATTCTCTAATAAGACACACATCAATATGCACACACACCAGCAATGTCTTCGGATTGCTTTTGCACTTTGAACTGTTTTTGTACTTTGAATATGACAACTGGACAAAGCCATCAAATTCCTTAGGATGCTATGTGAACCGCTAAAGTATCTTAATAAATCCGATCATGAAATTGTCATGCTTTGTCACAACAACCAGCAATTTGGAGCTAAAATTTGGGTCAACTTGATCAAAAGCCCCCTAAAAGCAAGAGGTCTGAAGATCAAGAAGCTCTAATGATGAAATCTTTTGAAGCTTTTTCAAAAAAAAAAAGAACCAATTTTTCTTTTGCAAATATCAAACTAGGGAATGATTTTCCAACAAAAATGATGATCAAGAATGGGCCAAAAATGAAAATTTTAAAAAATCTGGGCTTGGGTGGATTGTTTCGAGAGCAAATTTACAAATAGTGTGGTGGAAACAACGAGACAATTTACAAATGGTAATTAATTGGCGAGGAATTAGTGGAGAGAGGTGATTTTTTGCTTCATTTTCCTAGGTTAGCCAATATTGCTCATTTCAAAGAGAGTGTTAAAATGGCATTCCAAATTTATCCGCCGGCCTTTTGAGTTTTTGGTAAAAATGTCGATAAAGAAGAGAAAAGAAGAGGAGGAGTGGATTTAGAGCCGTTGGCTAAATTAAATTCACTTAATGAAGAGAGCTATACGTCCAATTATAAAACATTATCACTTAATTGATATTTTGCTCTTCGAAAAAGTCTTAAAAATGGTAATAATATCACCTTTCCAAGCTATGAACTAAAACATGTTAAACTTGTGATGGTGTCCCGTGTTAGTGAAAACAATTGCCGCTTTGAAATGAAAGTTATTTCTAAGACATCTGCTTTACTCGTTTTTGTATAATAAATTTTTTATCATATGGTAAAAAAGTTAATATTTAATACATAAATTCCTACTATATAAAAGAGAGGATAAAATATCACATGGTGATATAAAAGATTACTCCTAGTTAAACTATAAAGTTTGTTAGAATCAAGGGACGAATATGGAATTGATGATATATTAGGTATTTGATAGGGATACCATTAGAGTAACTTAATTTGCTCATATTATATTTCAATAGAAGCATAGAATAATTTTGAGAATAATGGACAAGGTATTCGTTTATAATTTTTTATGTTAGTCATTATTTCATTTGTGATCTCACACCCCTATACTGTATTTAGTTAGTCCTAGAATTTGATAATAGGTAATTATTAACCTCATTGGGTAGCTTTGGGTAATTGATGAGGGTGGAAAATATTGGTCCACCTGAGCTCAATAATCCAATCTCAAGCTACCTGACCTGCAAAAAAAGGGAGGAACTGCGGGAGTGGTGGCCCGTGTTTCCTCTCGGGTATTAGAATGATTAGTATGTCCGAGCTCAATGACTGGTGTGTGGACTATTTATACTAACATTGATTACAGGCAGCAATTAATGCCTAATCTTGCCCGGCCTGTTCATGCCTGCCCAAGTTTAATATCCAGCGGATAAAATTATTGTCTAGCGGAGAAAACTATTGTCCAAGAGTTAAAGTTGGGTATTGCCTTTATGTCATATTAGAAGTGACTGTCATGATGAGGAAATAGAGCGGGTCGGATATGGGACAGGTTGTACCACCACGGGTCGGGAAGGCCTGCCTTGTTGGGGTTTACACCCCTATCAGTAATGAAGTCTTTATTTGGAATAGTTTTTTTTAGCCTTTATCCTATTTTTGTCTAAAATAATAATAAATATAAAATGATATAGAAAGTGTATACTGAAATCCGAGATGGTATAATTAGCTAATTTTTAGAAAACAATATAATTTAGTTTTTGCGTTAACTATACATTATAAATATTTTAACCATTACCAACAAAAGAAAGCGTTTACTGACTTAGCACCAAAAAAAAAAAAAATTCTATTAATTTCTTAGGGAAAATAATTCATTTAGTCCCCATTGTTTCTATTTTCCCCAACTTAGTCCCCATTGTTTAAAATGAACCAAAATGGTCCCTAATGTTTTCAAATAAGTCCCAAAATAGTCCCCACATCAAAAGATCCGTTAGAACTGACGGAAAAAATTAAAAAGACCGAATTGCCCTTACTCAATTTACTAAATTACCATCATACTTTTTTTTGGCCCATTCTGTTTTGTAGAGTTCGACCTTTTTCTTACCCAATCTCGTCACATTCATCCCCAATTCCAAAACCTAAATCATCCAACATTGATCGAAGGCTTGTACCAGCTAAAAATCGCATCTCAATCTAATCCTCAAGCCGCCGAAGCTCGTAATCGATTTATTCCTCAAGCTGCAATCGCCATGGATTATGTTCGAAGGCTTAATGCGAATGGGAAGCCTAATTTATTCCTAATTTTGGTTGAATTTGAATCTTTTGTTCATAATTTCTTTGTTAAAGTTTGAATCTTTTTGATAATTTCTGAGATGGGTATGTTTCGTTTGGTTCAGGGGCTTTGGTTTTTGGCTTTTATTAACTGAATTTGATTTTTTTTTGGGGTGGGTGGTTTTGTTTAATGAATTTATCCATACACTTGTATGTCCATGTATATGTTTTTGTTAAGGTTTGAATCTTTTTGATAAATTCTGAGATGGGTTTTCTTCATAATCGGTTGCTAATGAATTGAGTTTGTTGATATGCTACAAACTTAAACTTTGTATGTGTTTCTGGTTAAGACTGATAATTTGAGTCAAATGAAGATTGAGCAGTTGATAATTACAACTGATATCTGCCTTCTCTAAGCTTACAAATTATGCAACTTCAAAGCCTTCATGTATGTTCGTGGATCCATATACATGGCGAGATTTATGCAAAACTATCTTGCACGCCACAGAGCAGAAAAGGAGCTTATGGACATATTGTTGGCAGTTGGTTCTTTGGATGTTTTTGACTTTGATATATCATGTTTTATGAGATTTTTCTTTATAAAAAAAATAAGGGACTGTTTTGACTTTTTCTTTTTAAGATCATTAGGACTATGGTGAATTTTTGGCACTGAAATTTTTGTTTTTTTTAAAAAAAGAAAAATTAATTTGTGCTGAATTTTCATTTCTACCCTCAAATGGCTGTAAGGTGTTAATGGCAGTGCTGACTTTTATGTTAAAACTAACACCTCTTTTGGTGTTGGGGACTATTTTGGAACTTATTTGAAAACATTAAGGACCATTTTGGTTCACTTTAAACATTGGGGATTAAGTTGAAAAAAATAGAAACAATGGGGACTAAATAAATTATTTTCCCAATTTCTTACATATGATAATTCTATAGGGCAATGCCATTTGTAGGGCACTTTCGTCAAGTGCACGATAGATATCATTATAAGAAAATTATGTGACATGAGGAGGAGGAGAGAGATGAAGTCCAAAGTGTTCCCTTCATTGGCTCAATTGGGCTAATTAACCTTGGGCTTCAATAGACCCCTTAATAGTTCATGCATGATTTTTCTTTTTTTCTAATTAGTTCATGCGTTATTTGTTTTCACTAAAATATAACTAGGGTGTAATTATTGTCAAATATTAGGACATACAATGCATTGGATTATAAATGATGGATCTAGTCTATCTTTTGGAGGTCTATTTTAAATTTCCTCCTTTATTTTTGAAGAAAGATAAAAGAGATGAATCAACTCTCGGATTGTTGTTCCCTTTCTCAGGTGTCTTCTATTTAAAGCATTACAATAGATAAATCATCTCTAGGACAAAGTGTTTGTATTTTCCACTGAATTAGCTTTCGATCATCAGTATTATAGTTCGATTTCAAATATATATAGTTATAGGCCGCGGTCTAGAATCAACATATCAAAATAAAAGGAATAAAAAATTAGCTTTTATTATAAGCCATGGTTAAGAAAACTGCCTCCTATAATGTCCAAGAAAACATAATAAACAAAAGCACTTTTTATGCGCTATGTTTATTTTTTTTAAAATTTATTTATTTAAGGGAGGTGTAAATTATTTACATCATTTAAAATGTTATATACAAGACACGATCTCGAGACCTCTCGTATCTAAAATAAAAATCATACTATTAGACCAAATGGCCTATGACATGTTCAATTTTTGTAATTTGAACTCTCTTTTTTTTCTTTTTTCTTTTTTGGTTATAACATTCTAATAATACTATGCATCAAAAGTGATAGAAACAATCCAGAATGAAGTGCAACTGTATAAAGTTAACATTAGCCAAAAGGCAAATCCAACAAACTGTCAAAAGCAACTTAGAAGTAAGTGTAAATGCTAATATTAAAATGCTTGCTTCTTTTATAAATAAAAGCAAATTAGATAGATATCAAAAAGAAGATTTTGGAACATCGAGATGGTTGGAATCTGAATGCGACAGTTGATGAGTTTATTACCAGAGGTGTATGGAATTGGTTAGTTAACGCTGCTTGATGTTCCGATTGAAAACAAATTAATAGGGCCATGCTCAGTGGCAAAGCCAGACACCAAGAGTTAAAAGGAAATATGTGGCAGAATCAGTAACAGAGATCAGGGATACCAATTTATACAAATTTGTTTTATATAAATTACAAAAAAAAGCTATTGACTTTGTGCTTAGAATCCTCAATTTGATGATAAGAGATTACAACATTTAAAAATAAAAAATTTGTGAGTATTCAAATTCGAACTGTTTAATTAAAGACACAAAATAATCAATTAAAAATAAAAAATAATCTAAAACTCATTCACAAAGTTTAAAATTGAAATAAATGGACAATTAAACTAGAAAAGAGTAACTTAAAAATGTTAAAAATATTCTAAAAATAAATGAATTGAAATTCATACACAATGATAAATACAAATAGTCTTCCAAATATAGAAAATAAATTAAAAAATTATTTAAGAATAAGAGAATAGAAATAGAAAATGAAGAGAGAAAAGCAAGAGGAAAGGGAAAAAAATAAACATAAGAGGGTATTAAAAAAAAAAGAGACATTTTTTTTTTCTTCAAATTTCATGTATCCCCTCAAGTCCACTTGGCTCCACCAATGGCCTTGCCAGTTTGAGTGAGTATGTGTTAAAAAAGTCAATTTCTCCCCTAAGACACCCAAAAAAATGGTCCAAACTTTTAAATAATGACTCTTTTTTTTACAATATTGCAGAGAATTTAGGAGGAATTCCTCCGACCATAAATAAACAAGACAAAGTTACTTAGCAACTTAGATGGTTACTTCTCAGTTTCCTCTACATGGAATCTTATCAGGCCAAAATGCAATACTGTGTACTGATCCAGAAACATATGGCTCAAGTATCACATATTTAAGTAGGGGCAGATTCAAAATTTTTGTCAGCGGGAGTAACTGTTTTTTTAAAACTAAAATACATAGATATATATCTATTTTTTTTTTCGAAAAATACATAGAATTATTAATGTTTTTTTAAGTCAGTAGGGACTGCAACCCCCACGGTTCCCCATGTGGATTTTCCCTGTACCCAATCATGTGTTTTTGTGCATGGCATGCGTGGCTTGATAAGTTACCAACTTTTTTTCCACTTGTTTCTTGAGGAATCCCAATTGACCCTGAATGCATTTTTTGTCACTAAGGATTAGAGACCAGATCATTTGTTTCTCGAATGTGAATTTTTCTGAAGAATTTGAAGGAAAGGGGTGGAACTCACCAAATACAAAGCCAATTTGTGAAATTGGGACCAAATCACTACGTGGATCACCCTCAATTGTGACAAGAAGACGTATCAGAATACAACACTCAGACTGTTCTTTTCGTGATTCTATTTTTCCACTTATGAACAGAAAGGAATTTAAGATATCTATCGAGTAGGGCACCAAGTGAGGAACAACTATTTATAAAGATTCAACTTGGGATCAAGTACAAATTATACACTGCTCTTCGTTCCTGGTTCTTCTATAGCTGGATCCTCTGGAACCACAAGAATTCTTAGTTAGAATAGGATTCTAACTCACACTGAAAAGTTTAGGAACTACGCTAAATGCTTGTTGTTTGTAGTGCATGGAACTTTGAAAATGACATCCTTATCTAGATGCTTGTTGTTATAGTAACCGAGTAAAAGGTTATTAATGTGAATCCCGTTACTTTCTACATATTTTTGTAAATAATACACAATCTTACTTCCCTAAAAATGCACTTTATGTTACATGCGATCTTTTCTCTGGAGGGACTTATCTTAGGCTATATACGAATACAGTTTCAAATCATGACACAGTCAAATTAGAGTTCACAAAGTCGACTCCTTCAAACTTTTTCTCAGCTACATGGTTAAAAAACAAGTTCTTTAATACATAAAAGAGCCTAAGTGACCAAACAATTAGATGGAATCGTTGGGTAGCAACAGATGTAATAGGATATTTTGAGTTCTAATCACAATTTCAGCCTTTATTGTAACCCAAAGAAAATAAAAAAAGGAAGGGCCTCTTAGAGTTGTAACATTTAATTGGCATGCCAGAACAAGAAAGAACAAAGGGTATGGAACTTGAAACATGCCATTTTTTTTGTATTCACTTATATTCTACCCCATCCCTCATTTTTCTGAAAAAAAAGAAGAAGAAAGGAAAGAGTAAAGAAAACCAATAAAAGAAATTGTGATTTCCATATAAAAGAATGTCTATTTGTATGTAGTACTACTCTTTATGCTTTCAATTGAGGTACGAGTGAATATATTTGTGGTGCTTCCATCGCTATTCTATTTAGGAAATACGTCCTCATGATATGTGGCATCGTAGCAGGGCTCACGTGACGCGACAGTAGGTCTCACATGCTCAAAAGATCGTTTTAAAGTGTAACCCCTCTATTTATGTCTCAGACAAGTTATTTTATATGACTAGCTGATAATTGGGAAGCATTGGTGATGATTCTGCATCTTTTGTGTAGGAGTATATCTGTGAAAAACAGATTCTTAGCTACTATTGTAATTGGTTTATGAGTCAATATGGCAGCTGAATCT
Source organism: Ehretia macrophylla (assembly GCA_037974665.1). Taxonomy (NCBI): domain Eukaryota; kingdom Viridiplantae; phylum Streptophyta; class Magnoliopsida; order Boraginales; family Ehretiaceae; genus Ehretia; species Ehretia macrophylla. Next base: position 63,138,109 of record CM075773.1, read on the forward strand.
TATTCTGCATTAGAACACATTAGCATCGAGCTGAAATTTTATTTAATACACATCTGCTGAAGCTTTTATTGTTTTCAGTGATAGAACTTTTAATCTATCAGAATTCACAGGCTAAATTGGTGAAAACTAAAAGCAATCCATAAACTCCAACAGTATCAGAGAACAAAATTGACAACACAATTGCATTTGTAAGGAGAGTAAACCAAATGCACTAAAAACTGATCAAGTAAGTACTTTATGAAACAAAACTTTCTGAGTTTGTAATATTTATGAAGAAATACACAAAATTAGATTTTGTATTTAAAAGCAGCTGAACCCTTAATTAGGCTGCCTACGTACTTTGACAACAAGTGATATCAAAGATCAAGCTGCACGTAGTTCTACAATTTACATCGGAAGATCATATACTATAAAAAATCTATTACAATTTAGCACTCTTCGTTTCTTCATCACTGATTGTTCCTTAAGAAGCTTGACAATTTGAAGCATATCAACAAGTTGTGGAGAGATCTTAATCAGCAACTGGACTCCAATGAACCCGAAACGATTCTGGCATGAAATTTGAAGTGTGAAGCTCTGCCGAGCTAAAAAGAATCTGCCTCAGGGATATCTCCTAAAAATATGCCATTCATAAAGGACATATTTTCTTCATCATTCTCTTGCAAACGTTCATATTCTACAGTAGCACGTATGTCTCGGAGGAACTCAAGATTTGCTGCTGAAGCGTCAAAATGCTCCGCATTGTTTTGAACTGCTTCTTCCATGGAGCTGGTGGCAATTCCATTTGAAATATGATCAGCCTTCGTATTGCTATCAAGCTCCGCAGCGCTATCTGCTAATAATATGTCTTGCAAGTTGGACGCATATATGTCCATATCATCATCAACATCATCTTGCAATCTTTCAGAATGCTGGAGGCCTTGAGGCATAATAGGGTTTGCTGCAGAAGTATCAATATTCTCTGCAGGATCTGCAATAGGATGCTGTAGGTCCTCAGGCACGTGAGAATTCACTGCAGAAGCATCAACATTCACCATATCGTTTTGAATCGATTCTTCCATGGGTCTGGTGGCAGTTTCGTTTGCAGCTTCCATTACTCCATTGTTCATGTGTACCTCTGCCTCTGCTTGTGACCCATTATTAGCGTACCAAGGCAATTGAGGCAACTGTTCTATAGACATGGTCGAGTCCACTCCGAATGATGCCGTAGCCCAAAGATTTCCTTGTACCATATCTGTATCGACACCAATTGTAACATGATGCTCACCCGGAAAACTCCATCGTGGTGTCTTCTCTTCTTGGGGAATATAAATCTCCTCTCTAGACTTTCTCTTGCCCAAATCTTGAGTATCAGCTTCTGATACAAGTATGATTTCAGAATTTTCTTGTTTCTTGAAGTTTTTCGATTCATCCTTTGTAATTCTGCAAACAACATAGTCCGTGCTTCCAATGTCTATCAAGCCATCATCCGAAAGAGAATATTCATGCATAATCCAATGCCCCTTTCCATCAAAATCTTTCTTAGTCGACTTAAACGTGAACATCCTTTTAGAGCCTATTTTCGTTTTCGTTTTCCCTTTCACAATATCTTTTGGCGCCGTATGTCCATGCCATTTACCACAGCCCGCTGTTCGAATAACATTCTTATTACCCTGCCTCCCAAGCTTCGACAATTTAGTAAATACATAGATAGTCTTCTTAACCTTGCTCGAATCATCGTCACCATCAGTAACTAGGATGTTCCAAAGATCATTCTCGGTAAACAAATCCCAAGGATTTGCTTTCTCCCCGTAAAGGTCTCTTTCAACGATCCCCTCCCAAGGCAATGGCTGCTTCAAAAGCCTTCTCCTCAGGAATGATAGAAGCAATTCTTGATCCGAAGGCATGAATAGAAAACCTTCAGGAATATGAATACTACTGCTGTTCATCTTCACTATTCCTATCTTCTCAGGAATGATAGAAGCAATTCTTGATCCGAAGGCATGAATAGAAAACCTTCAGGAATATGAATACTACTGCTGCTCATCTTTACTATTCCTAAACTGCCATACCATTACTCGCCAATACACAAATACAAACTCACCCACGCACCTAACAAATTCCCATGGCCTACACAATTCTCTGTCGACTATCTTGGTGATTTGGTTTATGTATCTAAATTTAGACCCTATTCTATGTTTTGTTTTCTTCAATTATAAGTTCTATTTATTTTCTTGATTGAATTCACTATTTGATAGAGTTTTTTTTCGTGATTGAATTCACTATCTAATACCTTTTTAACTTTTTTTTTTTCTTGATTTTCAATAACTTTTGTTGTTCTTTTCCTTTTTTTTGTGAGTTTGATTAGTTGTGCGTCTTGGGTTACCATTTGTGCCAAAAATTGCAAATTCTTTTCTCTTTGCAAAACTGCAACCCTTTTATAAGGTCCTTCTTACAGTCACGAAGAATTCCCCCACCTCCTGTCAATGTTGAGGTTGTAAAAGCCAACAGCTGGTTTTCTGAACTTCACAATATTAGGCACATAAGAAGGTGGTCTTTCATAAGAACAATAGAAGGAGGCTGCCAGATTTAAGTCTCCCTTCCAATGCCATCTCTTTAAAACAAAGTTTATCCCAATTAGTCCAATGCAATTTTTTTGGAATCAGCTGTCTCCCCAAAGGAATTAGTTGAAAAGTCTTTCAATTTTATGAAAAACTTCCTTGGTAGGAGGGATTATCTGCATCAAATAACAAGGCATGGAGGAGTGGATGCTTGGGACTGTTGACAATCCTCGCCCTGTATTCCTAAGTGCAAGCTTCTCAATTGAAAGAGATTTGACAATACACGGACCTACTCAAATAATTCTTTGATGTTTTCGCTTGGAATTCGTCATCAAGATGGATGGCCCTTACGCGGTCAACGAACTCATACTTGCTTGAAAAGGCCTAATGTCTCAAATAGGGGAATGGCAACGGCTCCCAATCTTCTTTGTAGTCTTTGTTTGGGATTAAGGTTTTTAGTTCCCAACCTATGAGCTTCTTGTTAATTTTCTGAAAAAACTCATCAAAAAGAGCAGACTTTTTAGCACCTTTGTAAAGGGGTACTCCAAGATATTTGAATGGAAATTGTTGTTGCTTGTAACTTGAAGCACCAGCTATGATGCCAATTCTAGAGCTAGGAACTTTTTTGTCCACAATTAAAACACTTTTATCTTTGTTGACTTGCTGTCCAGAAACATGTTCATAGTGATTCAGAAAATTCATCAACTTTTTTATAGCACTTTTGCTGCCATTGGAGAAGATGATTATGTCATCTGCAAATGAGAGGTGAGTAACAAAGAAAAAAGAGCCAGTCTTATACTTTAAAGCTGGGAAATTAGAGAATAATTTATTGGCGGCCTGGATAGATATTTAGCAACAATAATAAAAAGGCTTGGAGATATGGGGTCTCCTTACGCTGAATTATTAGTTCTATTTATTTTATTGATTGAATTCACTATTTGATAGAGCTCTATTTTCTTGATTGAATTCACTTTTTGATACGTTTTTAACTTATTATTTTCTTGATTCTCAATAACTTGTATTGTTCTTTTCCTTTTTTTTTTGAATTTGACTAGTTGTGTATCTTGGGTTACCATTTGTGCCAAGTTATCTTGGGCAGACTGGAAATTTGGAAGATATGATTTGAGGTGTAAATTATGCTTCTGCCAGTGCTGGAATTATTTTCTCAAGCGGTTTTGAATTTTGAATTGGTAACACTGTCTTCTAATTTGTTCCGTTTAAACTAACATCATCGTTTAGTCATAGTTGTCACTTTATCAGTACTTAATCAGTTGCAATTTGCTCATGGCTAGATTGATCTGTTTCAGGTGAAGAACTAATTTAAGATTTGTCAAGAATGTAGATTAATAGGACATTTATGAAAATAATTTAAGATTTATTAACTTTAATGTCTTTATATATAGCACTTAATCCCTAAACTTTTCTCTATGGCTATGACAAAAATGTAGCGAAAATGACAAGACAAGTGAAAGAGCCAGTGACTGACACAAGCCAAAGCTGGTCAGAATACGGACAAAGTAGACACCAAAAAGTCCAAATTATCCTTGATATTTAGATTTAAAAGATGTGCAAAATGACAGGTGTGGACATATAAATAAAAGGATAAATATCATTCAACTCCCTTGTAAAACTCATATACAGTAGAACCTCTTTAAATTAATAGCGTTGGGACCACCAAATTCTATTAATTTAGCGAGATATTAATTTATCGATAAATTAATAACTATTAATTAATAGAGATATTTTTAATTTTTTTGAATTTATAGTAAACATATTATGATTATGATGTCTTTTTTTGAAAAGTGACTTGTATTTTTTCGGTCCAATTTGAAAAGATACGTAATCAGAATAGAAGATAAATTTTAATTTAGTAGGATTAGAATAAAGTTTCTCTAATCTCGTATCCAAGTCTTTGTAGGATTAGGATGAGAACTAATTTATCTAATCTTGTATCATAATCCTTGTAGGATTATCTCAATTTTTCTCTTTAAATAATTAAATATGAGATTCAACTAGATTTGAAGTTCAACAAATGACAAGCTACTCTTGATTCATACTTTAAGAAAACCTCATAGTCAATTTATTATGTATTTTTTAGTTGATTATTAATTTATGAAATATTTGGGTCAATAAAATATAAATGAAAATTTTTAAATGTATTATCTTATAATTTTATCAAATTTATCAACTTTTTACACTGGTCCCAAGTCAGGATCAGACATTTTTATTAATTAAAAGAGATTATTAATTTATCGAGTATTAATTTTAAGAGATTCTACTGTATATCAACCCGCTCCCCTGTGTTAGCAAAACTATAAAAAATTCCCCTATGATTTTTAAAAAATGACATACCTTCCCCCTCAATCTCTTTTAAACTAACACTGTTAAAAAATTTAGTAAAATGACATTTTTACCCTTATATTATATATATTTTTTTCTCTTCTTTATTCTCTCTCCTCATATTCTTTTCATCCAAAAAAAAATAAAATAAAAAATCATCATTTTCCTCACCTCCCCCCCCCCCCCCCACCATTAGCCACTTAGCCCCCCTACCCCACACCCCACACCCCGTTAGCTACCCTCTACCCCCCCACCCTACCCTCTGTCAACTCTACCCAGCCCACCCCATCCCACATCAACACCCCATCCCCTCATTCTACCCCCACCTCCCTATGTCAGCACCCCCAACCCCTTCCTAGAAGTCAAGTTCGAACTCGACAAAAATTGAACAGAGTTTTCTCTGTATTATGGACATTCCAACACTTGTACAATTATGCTCAAAGCCAACAACAAATACACAAGACAACATCTTGAAACTCTGTTTATGCATATCTGTTAAAAACAACATTTTTCCATACTAAGTCTATGCAAACCTAGCAACATTTACAATTCAAAGTCCAAAAGTAAGCTAAACGTGCTTTAGTTATATTTCCAAAGTAGTTCATAAACTTACAACTAGCTTATTTAATATCTACAAGTCAAAAGCTATGATCCAACATGTGCACAATGAAACTTTGTTGCAAAACGAGCTATACAACTTGCAAAACATCATAATCCACATTCCTAGATCATAGCCAAAATACATGCCAACCTTTTAAGTAAACAAGCAAATTATCTTCAATCTTCTTCTTGAGGGGCTACTTCGGCTTCACATAAAATTGTTGAATAAATGGGGTGATCAACCACTAGCTCAGTGAGGGGGGTATGGGGAGGCTTTTGAAAACCTTTTCATGATGCACATATGCCAAGTAACATGTATCAAAGCAATAAATATACAAGTAGGCATTAGACAATAACAAGAAGCATGAAAGCACTCAATCAAGTAATATAAAACTATATAAACACTCAAGTAAAGGATACGATTTCATTCCAACCTTATCACTCCCACTTCTTTGCCCCTTTGTGATTGCGATGTAGACAATCCCTTATATCACTAGTGGATGTACTCCAGATGTACCCCAAAATCCTACGACCAAACACCTCAATGCCTTCACCGACCAAGTGAGTGAGGGAATAGGTCGCGGAGGTCATGTAACCATTGGCAAGCCCGCTGCCGCCAAGTGGAGACATAACACAATCGTGCCTCAATAAAAGGTTGCAACCTTACGATATCACGCAATCAATCATTAAAACATTCATTCAATGAGCACTTAAAACGAGGGGACAACAAAGTAGTTTTACACTCTAGCATTAGAGTAAGCACTCTCATTCCATAAGCATTAATAACCAAATCACAAACCCGTATGAAAGTATTTCCACTTAATATTTTTCCTAAGTCATATGACATATAAAAGGAATTGAGACCTTGTTATTTTGGACTTTCGAGCTAGGGAGCATGCATTTGGAAAATAGTTTTCGCATCATTTGAATAGTGTTACGTACGTAACAACCTTAGTTTTGAGTTGGTTAGCATTTGATTAGTAATTAACCTCAATTGACCAAGTTTTATGTAGTATTTGACCACAACTTATTGCACCTATATATCTATATATTAAGTTATCACCATTTAACAAAAAACAACTCATAAAACAAAGCAAAGAATTCCCTTTGTGTCCCCCCCTTGGCCGACCACTTCAAGGAGAAAAAAGAGGAAAATTTCTTCAACAATATTGCTAGCTTGACTCTTGGAGTTGTTTGAGCATCCTAGGATTCCCCAACAAGCTTCTACACATCATAAATTGTGAGGGAGTTGCATTTTATAGCTTTCAAAGTTTATGCTCATATGTTGAAATTTTTGATTTGTTGATTATAGCTATAATACTTGTTATGAATACTTTATATGTGTTTATTAGAGCCTATAGAGTAAAATTTTATAGTTTGATAGCATAATCCATGGTTGAAGCATGAATGTTATGAAAGAGATGATAAATAGTGCTTGTATTTAGGGTTTTGAATAAATGTGCTAATTGGAATGAATTGAGGCATCAATTAGATGCTCTAGACCCTAATGAAGTTAGTTGGGAGGCCATGTGAAGTTGAATCACCCCAAACCGAGCTAAATTGCAAAATTAGTCGACTTTAAAAAGATGACTTTTCTCGTTGTGCAATCCGGGCACGTTTGGGCTTTGGATTAGGTATCCTTGGGGTATGGAAGCACTTTTGGTGCTTTTGTTACGCGAAATCGGGGTTCGGATAGTATAGTTGTAGTTAAAACCCGCTCGGGGCCTTCCCGAGATTTAGCTTCTAAAATAGGTTTTTATGATCTTAATAGGTGTCTTTTGGCTTAATTAGGGTTGTAGTATGAGTAGGATATGGTTTGGGAATCTTGAAATGCACATAGGAGAAGAAAAGATGGGTTAAAGAAAGGGGAAAAGTGGTACTAGGCTTCTATTGACGCATCTAAAGCTTGTTGTTGTGTTGTCATGCATTATATTCATTGTCTAGAGTATAATTGAGCTATTTGAGTAAATTGTGGGTAAAAGTTATTTTGATTGCTTCTTTTGAGACTTTAAAGCTATTTCGTGCTTATGTGAGCTTATATTGTGTTTATATGTGAGGGCGGCCTACTTTGTCGACCCTTTTACGTGTTATTTGATATTTTGATGCTTGTGGACTTGTCTCGGGGTTGCGCAACCTTTTCGGATATGGTAGTGTCGAGAAACACGGGCGGCGTCGGGCTTGCCTTGCTCCCTCGACTACCATGGTGCCTATTCCCTTTATCGCTGAGCATACTCCACTACCCTAGAGGCGTGGTTTACCTGCTGGGCATATGGACCTACCTCAGGAGAAAAGGTCGTAGGATCGGGATACATCCAGAGTATCCCAACTTGTTAGTGTATGGGTTTGTCGGCACTTGCGTGAAGTTCGTGGCTCGTGGCTCGTGATTGAAGACTTGAAGTGGAACCGTATCCTTTTTAATGTGATTAATTACTTGGCTATTTAACCTTGTTGGTTTATGTTGTATATATATGACTTCTTGTGTTTGCATATCATTATGTACGCTATGGTATGTTGCATCACCTCCCTCGCTGGGCAACATTGTTGCTCACTCCTCATTTGACATGTTTCAGGAGAGGCTGAGGTGAACCCCCAGCTGATAGCAGTAGAAGAAGAAGAAGAGGTGCCCATAGATCAGAACCCTTGATTCCTGTGTGATAAGGTTGATCATACGTGCAGTTTGCTTGGAGTTGATGTTAGTTGTTATGTTTTGAGACCTTGAGGTCTTGTATATTTGCTGGGAAAGTTGTAACATAATTATATTCTTGAATGTTGAATATAAAGTAGAATGTCATATAATAGATTATAGTAGACCTAACTCGGTTGTTGCATGCTTGGGGGTGATAATTAGCTTGTTTTAACCATGTCATACTACTGGAAAGTTTACGTTAGAATTGAACCTGTATGCTTGTATGTTTCTATTTTTGTTATGCCAAGGCTCGGATGGCCTTGTGAATTTGGTTGGTTTTGTCAAACTTGGAAGTTAAATTGAATGAAGTGGTTGTTGTGGTTCAGGCATTTTATGTGATTATCGCAGGTACCAGTTTAGTCCACAGTACAGAGGAGACTCTGTCTGAGTGACAGGCCCGGACTTGACCTGTAGCGTGGGGTTGGGTTCGGGGCGTTACACTGGGTTTATGTGCCTCTGATGAGGATGTTAGGTCTTTAACCGGGGGGAGGGGGGGTGTGTATAATATCCTACTTCGCTGAAATATAGTGTGATTATGTGGTTTATAAGTGGGTATTGTGGGTATAAGGAATAACTTGGGTTAGCCATTTTGGACCAATAGAAAAGAGGGCTTAGGTAGTTGTTTCTCATGCCTACAACATTAGTCGCGCATGCGGGCCTGAGAGTCTGGGCCCGGGACGTGATAGTATCCATGACTCTGGATCAATCACGATGATTTAGACATAAGGATTCGATTGCGTGGAAATTACTCAAAAAGGGTTCGTGTACTTGCACTTCATCATTAATTGGATAATCGCGATATATTACTAGGTGTCACTCGTGATTTGTGAATTAATTAGAAAGGGTTCTAATTAAATATTACTTAGATTAATATCTGCTGCTAATTAATTATGAACTCGAGAGGTCACACACAAAAGAAATTAACAAAAAAATTAGATTAGAAAAAAGATTAAATTAATTTTAGGATTGTCATAATATTAATATAATGGACTCGTAGTAATTAGATGATTGATCCGATTATTGCAGAGTCCAAGTCTGGTCAATTTAGACTGGCCCATGTATGATCGTAGGTCGAGAGAAGTTACTATATAAAGGAATATTATGACACAGAAAAAGCTAGCATACAATTCTTTTTCAGTTCAAAATAATACGGGTTTTCTCTAAAAGCTCTAGTTAGGGCTAGATCTAATTGGTTGCGCGAATCTCATGTGGATTACTATTGGAGGCTTCACACTTGGGAAGCTCGTCTCATAATCTTCTATTGTTTTGCATTTAGAGGTAATCCTAGAACTACACATTAAATTTAATTAGATTAAATTTGTCATATGTTTCAAATCTGCGTGAATAACCATACACGGATACATGTAATTAATTCCGCTGTAAAATTAAAATTTTTAATTATAATGTATGTGTCCCAACCCCTTGTTGGCTGGGGATAAATGTCAATAATTCTGACTCTTTGGCGGAGGATAAATGTCAATACTTCTGACTCTATGATGAAGGATAAATGTCAATACTTCCAACTTATGCAGGAGGATAATTGCCAATATTTTTTACTCGATGGCAGAGGATAAATGCTTACTTAAACTTGGATATTGGATTCATTTGACTATGGTTTCTGGCATTAGGAATTCTTGGCATATGAATTTGGTTTGACATGAACTTTTATTATTCTATACATTAAAAATTATGATTTTTGCATGAACTTCATCGTTTTCGAATCTATGAACTATGATATTATGACTATCTAACATATAAGAATATTTTAAAGATCCCAAGAGTTTTTTTGGGAGATTACCACTTACTAAGATTTGTTTCTTATTTTGTAAAAATGTTTTTCTTTGTAAAAGGTAAGGATAGACTTTGGTTTTGGCTTGGGGCTGAGACAACCTTGATGAATAGCTAATACAACTCTTTTGAATTTCTTAGTTAGGAATAAATTGATTATTTCACTTAGACTTATGAGTTTTAATTTATTAGGTTGGTTTGAGACTTTGGAAGAAGTATTCCACTACGTTATGCTAGAATTAGATGCTCTGATTGCTCGTAGCATATATATAATTGTTATTTTAAAATTTTCATTTAGGCTCCATTTGTTTGCCATAAAATATTTTCCCGTAAAATGTTTTCCACATAAAACATTTTACGGTGTTTGGTAGGACGAAAAATATAGTCAACGGTAAAATATTTTCAGTCAAAGGAAAAGTTGTAGTTAAAATGGGAGAAGAAAATATTTTACATCAGTTGTGCATTCACTTTTTACCTACCGTTTTCTCTCTCATCTCATAAAAAAGTGCGGCTGCTAAAGCTTTTGCCTTCACCATCTCTCTCTTCTCTCTCTCTCACCTTCTCCTGCCACAATATCAGATCTAGATCAAGGTATGTTTTATTTATTTATTATTATTATTTTATAAATTTCACAACATTGTCACTATATATTTCTGATTTCTTTTTTTTTTCTTCTTAAAAGATGCCAATGTTCATAGCTTTCACAAGCATATTTTTTTATTTATGATTTTTTTTGGTTAGTTAACAACATTGTCTTGCAATCCATGTTTTTTTTTTACTTTTTCATTGTTTTTTCTTTTTCTTTTTCACAAGCATATATATATATATTTTTGTGTTGGTGAAAGACACGATTGATTATGGTGTTGTCAACAGGCACCATCTTAGGTTGGATTTGGTGAATCACATTTGTTGATTTAAGTGAAAGTTAAAGGTTGCAAGTTCAATAATTTGCGATTTTGAGGTGTGTGTTGATTTGGATGTCTTGAAAATGTGGTGTTAGAGCTCTTTTTTACTATTAGAGTTTGATTTGGTGTGGTTATGGAATTTCTGAGATCTGTGGTTTGAAAGTTGGTGTAGAGTTTCAATAAGGTATGAGAATGGAATTTTTTTTAGCACATTCAAATATATAATGATTTGCTCATTTGTGTTTTTTTTTCAACTTTTATTTTTGCAAAGGTTGTTAATTTTCTGTTTTGTTGTTGAAGTTAGTGAAATGATTGTGATAATGGAAATTTGATCTTATGAAGATGGATCTTGTTTACATTGTCTGTTTTGATTTGCTTTTTAAGGAACTAGAATGTGTATTTTCTTGTTGCTTTGTGCTTGTTGCAATTTGCATTTTGACAAGCTTGTTTTTATTCTTTTCGTGCAATATTGTTTTACTTTATCGAAACTGGTGACCGTGTTAGCTGTACTTTGCTCTATTTGATGGCTCATACAGTATGTTAAATGAGATATCCAAATAATGGTACCTAGTTAAGACTGGCTTATGCCATGGAGTATGTGCTTCAACTATGATTTTAATAGCTTTGTTTCTGAAATATTCTCTGAAGGCTCTTTCACTGTATATTGCACTTAGTTTCATTTATGTTATAAAACTAAGTTTTTATTGATTTTTATTACACTGTGTAGTAATAGTTGTCATCATTATATATTATTATGCACGTGCAGAAAGCTTCTATGGATCACAGGAAAAAAATTCATGTGATGATCATATCTATGGTTGCAATTGCTCTAGCTCTATTGTCATGTCTATTTAAGAAAACTTAAGCGTAAATAGTCTGTACGTAGAAAACCTCGATTACATGCCGAGTGTGAGGGAGATTTTTATATGAACAATATATTGTGTCGCTCTGACACTCATTGTGTTGAGTAAATTCGTATGAAACCTATAGTTTTTAATAAACTTTGTGATCTTCTAACTATAAATAATTTATTGCGCCCAACCATAAATTTGTCTGTTAAGGAACAAGTTATGATGTTCCTACAAATATTAGGACACAATCTTAGGTTTTGGGTTATTAGTGGAAGATTTTACCGATCAGTGGAGACTGTCCATCGATACTTTAAGATTGTGTTGACTGCAATTTTAAAGTTGTACAAGTATGTCATAAAAGACCCAAAGCTTTCAACACCTTTCCAAATTGCAAACAACACAAGATTTTATCCATTTTTTAAGGTAAGTTTTATGTTTTATTAAAAATGGCATTTTCCTTTTACATTAATCTTCTTAAAATTTTGATTAGAAATGTTTATCAATAGGATTGTGTGGGAGCAATAGATGGAACTCTTGTTGATGCAAATGTCCCATTTGAATTTCAAGGAAAATTTCGTGGTCGTAAAGATGGAACAACACAAAATGTGTTGGCAGCAATCACTTTTGATTTAAGATTCACTTATGTTTTTGCTGGTTGGGAAGGAAGTGCACATGACTCACGTGTATTGACTGATGCACTATCGAGGCAAGACGTTCTTAAGATTCTTGAAGGTATTAGAAATAGCCTTGTAATCGTGTATGCGTATATATATACATATGAAATTGGAAATAATTACACAATTTCCTATTTAATTGTAGGCAAGTATTACTTGGGTGATGCTGGATATGGCATCCGTAATGGAATCATTTCCCCTTATCGTGGTGTTAGATATCGTCTCACGGAATTTAGTGAACATCCACCTAAAAATGAGAAAGAGTTATTTAACCTTCGTCACTCCTCGTTGAGGACCACCATTGAACGCAGGTTTGGAATATTGAAGAAACGCTTTCGTGTAATTGATGCTCAACCTCATTGGTGATACTAAACACAAGTTGATGTTGTTTTGGGAAGTTGCATCCTTCATAACCTTGTAATGGTCATTGATCCACATGATTTCATAATGGATGAATTTGAAGAAAATGTTCGCATAGAAAGTCGTAGGCCTACATTAAGTCAAAGACAGGAGAGGGAAGAAAATCGAGAATGGTTGGCAAGAAGAGAAATGATAGCAACGATGATGTGGAATGATTACAACAATACATTAGATAATTAATGCATGAGTTGTCATATATCGGATTGTTTACTATTATGTAATGTTCTTCTTGTATATTGTTGTATTGACTAGTTTGTTAGATTTTTTTCAATGGTTTGTTATGAATTGATGTTTATTATGGACTATTATGTTTAATTATGAATTGGATGAATTGGATTCTTGGGCAAGTGCACGACAATTATGGTTTTTTACTATAGACTGTTATGGTTTGTTATAAATTGGATTGGTTGTTTGATTATTTATTTTGCCTCAACCTTAAATGTTTGTATGTAGTCATGAATACATCAAAGGATGGAAAAGGTAAAGCTAAATAATTCAGGTGGTCAAAGCCAATGTCCCACACACTTATGGAATTATTGGTTGAGGAGGCAATGAAGAGAAACAAACCTTCATCCACTTTTCAGACCGAAAGCTTTGTAAATGTTGCCAAAGCAACTGTTGATAAATTTGATGTTGATTGTCAAGTTATTCATGTTGAAAATCATTTGAGGACTATCAAAAAAGAATGGAAGATAATTACACAACTCAAAGCAAAAAGTGGCTTCGGTTGGGATGACAACATGAAGATGATCACATGTGACAAACATGTGTATGAAGTTGTAGTGGCGGTAATATTTCGACCCTTTATATAAAACTCTATATATATTTATGTTTCTTGATGTTTGCTTCGTACTTTTATTTTCATTACAGGCTCATCCAAATCATGAAAAATACTTGAACAAGAAGATTAAGATATATGATGCGATGACTTTGGTAGTTGGCAAGGATATGGCGACGAGCAACTTTGCAAAGTCCTTTACTGACATCAACTTGGAAGAAGCTATTGAAGTTGACTCCACACCAGTTGATGATTTTAATGTGGAAGTGAGCATGAACAAGATGATGGACACATCTTCTTCTGCTAGTCCTTCGAGTACAAGGTCTCATCGCAAGAGACGCCGCAGTGTGGAAGATCCAGCTTCTGAGCTAATAGTAGATAAACTTGGGCAACTAGCTAATGTAGTTGACAGGCTGAGCCAAAGTGAACTTATTGTATCTGATCTTTATATAGAGGTTATGAAAACTGAAGGCTTTAATGACATCACTCTTGCATTAGTATTTGACTACCTTGTGGAGTAGGAGATTCAAGCTAAAGCTTTTATGGCCAAAAACAGTGAACTTCGAAGGCTTTGGATCTTCAATTTCATTCAGAACCATAGTTGATGAAAGTCCATGAATGTTTAATATTATTAATGTATAATATTATGGATGATTTGCTTTAACTATGATGGATATTGTTTTTGTCAAAAACTATGGTTGATATGTTTAATGTTAGGCTATGTATTATATTTTGGAT